>CM062820.1:1279568650-1281968650 GCA_031772625.1 Pinus tabuliformis
GCATCTCAATTGTCTAATTCCTTGTAGTTTTGCTTTTGCAATCTTGTAGTCATCTTGTCTTAATTTGATATTGTAATAATTTGATATTATAATAATTAAAAGAGAAATTCTAAATAAGTGGGTTTATTATTCATTTAGAAATGCTTCTCTAACCAGACAGTGAATCTACCTGACATCCGAATTTTTTCTTTGAAAGGATATTATTTGCTATTATAGTAGTCTGATATTGAATTGCAGGGGTCAAATTTGAGGTTGCAGTGGCATTGAAATTGGTTCTAAATTAGTGGGTCTATTATTCATATAGAAATGCTTCTCTAATAAGATCTTGTGATCTATTTAACAAGTTGTATTGGCTATAACGGCTTTAATTTACCCTTGTTTCTCAACAAAAATAACATTATTCAACACAAATGATAACATTATTCAACAAAAACTAACCTGTATGTCTCCAACAACTGATGAATAGAATGAATGTAACACTGTGCACACACTTTGTTTGTATGTCTTTAGCATCTGATGAATAGAATGAATGTAACAGTGTGAACACACTTTGTTTGTATGTCTCCAGCAACTGATGAATAAAATAAATGTATCAGTGTATGAACACTCTGATTGTATGTCTCCAACAATTGATGGGTAGAATGAATGTTTGAAATGAAAATCAGTAAGAGTTGATGTTTTATAGTTTTTTGATATATAATTTAATCGATAGGGAAGATTGGCATGGATTGCCATCTCCCAAATTCAAATGTGTGGTTTGGATTGATTTGTACATAATCAAATGGCTGATAAGGTTTCATGGTTGATCCATGTGCTTTCCTGTGTTTAATTCCGGAATTGAAAAGGATGGCGTGTTTAATACTTGGATTAAAAGGGTTGGTGTCATCTATTGAATCCTCTAAAGTAATTCCTAAATTGAATGTTGTCATTTATCGTCTTCAATAGGTTGAATGGTTAAACACACATGTACATATGGCAGACACACATTTCACCTATTCTTGTGCAGGTATTTCTGAGCAATGGGATGTGTTGCTCCAATGGAAATTCGTGGGTGACTGTTTGATGGAATAGGTGTACTCTAGAAAAGAATTCAATGGAATATTTTGTAGTGCATTTTGACTTATTGGTAATTTAGAGATGGAGGTACTTGAAACCTTATGTCTTGTCAACTTATGATGTTAAGGTTTGGTGTTTGACAATTGTTGGCCCAATCAATATATGGGCCCATTTTGAACATAATTATATAACTTAATATAAAATGTTTATGTGCATCTTTTTTATGGCTTATGATGATTTTTTTTGTGGATGTGTGGGACGAGTACTATAACTAGTATTGGTTCCTGAACAACGATAGAAAGCTCTCCCCTAGAGAACAAAAAGTACAATTTCACCAACATTATTTTGTGAAATTTAAGGAAAAGCTCTGAAACATAAAATATATAATAATTATAATTTTTTACATTGCGAGAAGCAACAATGGTGGAGATGGTAAGGGCTGGAGTATGCCCTTGGCTAAGAGCTCATCTTCCTCAGACGAAGGAAACATGTTAATGGCTGAAGACCCAAATGCATCTAGCAGGAGTGAAATCCTGCCCCTTCCGAACCACTAGCGGGTTATTCCAGGTGGCATGGTTTTCCTTGAATAAGGGTGATAAGTCATCCTGCATACGCCGATAACAACTAGACATGGCTATCCTCACTGCTGGTTTGAAAATTGAGTTATGATAAGTTATCCCACCTATAGAAAAAATATTGGAGCTCATGGGACAATGTCAAACAAGTGTGCCCGTCCTTATGAGCTCTTTCATCTATGTCCGTCAAAGTGCGCTATAAGGGAGTCTACATCACTTTCAAGTGTTTGTGCACATTAGATAGCATGAATGGGAGAAATTGTATGCATCGCTAAGCCTAGTTAGGACATCGTCAATGCGCAAATTATCCATGCCACCAGAGAAGTGAGTTGGTGTCACGTGGATTCATCCTGCATTAGACAATCGTCAAAGAACAAATGTGTAGCTATTGCCATCAGAAAAAATAAGAATTGAGTTGTCGATTGGAAAGAAGTCGTCGCCCTGGAATTTTGGAGTAATCAAAATGAGGAAAATAGAAACAGAGATACCGCCTTGAATCGAATTATATTTTAACAAGAGTTGTATAACAACCGAGACATACAACTATGAAAATTACAAATTCGTTTATGTAATTGTTAGCAAAGCATGTGGAGAAGACAAGAGAATTAGGTTTTCTTGAAAAATTACTATGCGTAAGTTTTATGATCATTGAGCTTGTATAGACATCAATTTCAAAGAACATAAATTTGAAGAGGGTTTGTACATTTGTATTTAGAACTTTAAAAAAAATGAGGTTTTTGAAGTGATGGACAAGAACAAAGAATTTTTATTTTTCTATGAATACTTACAATTATGGTGAGGATTCAGATTTAGTGTGTTTTTGTTTAGGATATCAGTTATTTTTGGGTAAAGTAAATGGGTTTACAATAAATTCAATATTCAAATCTAGTGTTTTTTTTTTGGGAGAGCAATAGCATTGCTAATTGTTGAGTAATAACCCTCAATTCAAATTTGTTTGGAAGGAGAAGGCCTCTCGAGCGATGAATGTGCATCAAGATTAATAGGGAAAGCACCATGATTATCCCATTTGCGGCTCTAGAATTTGCGTTCATCGCTACTTGGACAACTTAATGACCCCAATAGTTGTTCAACTCTTCCTCCAGATCTCAAATCTGCAAATTTTGTGACAATATATAGAAACACTCATAATCATAGAAGACATTTTATAACAAAAGGATGGAATTTTTCAACCAAGGAATAGCTCCAACATTTCCAACCATAGTAGCGAGTGCATCGAGAGTTATCCCAAGCAAATTAAATGTTTTTTGTCACCTACAAATTTCCACAAAATTCTTGGTTAACTGGTTTAGTTTTATTTCACCTAAATAACAAAAGAAAACCTTATAAAATGCAGATAGAAACGTTAAAGAAAGTCAAAAATTACCAAAGAAAGAAACCTTCGATCTTTCAATACACATACAACATCAGATATCTGAGGAAATTATTGAACCGATTATATATAAATTATAAAACATGAAAACTTCCTACGAGGAAAACCCTAGAAGGGCATGAAACATACACATGTAAGAGAATTCAAAAAACTCAAGCGAACGCAAAAATCTGAACACTTTCGCCAGAAATTCATTGGATTTCGTATAGACTTCAGATTTTGAAATAATCATCTTTGAAATAGAGGCTAGTACAACATATTTAACAGAAGCAGAAAATCAATATTTATATTTGATTAGTATTTATTCAATAAAATAATGGAAGTCAGAACCATGAAGGATTGAAAATTAATCTCAACGATGAAAGGTATTACAGCTAAAAACATTATCAATTATCAACTTCATCATTTGATAACAAAATCAAATTTACTCACAATAGCATGGTAATCATCTATAAAGCTTACCCTTCCATCCATAGCCTCAACAACAATATTGGCCTCATTTGTAGAAGCAAAGGTGATGAAACCAAATCCCATTGATCTCCCAGTCTCTTTGTAATTGATAATATTGGCTGCAACAAGGACCCCAACAAAATTTATTTAGGAAATGAAAGAAATACATACAACAAAATATTCAAAAACCATGAGCACAATCAATATGTTCATTGCAGTCCATTATTAAAAAACTATGACATAAACAAATTGATGCATATATTAATATTAATAACAGTAGAGTAGTTGTAGCAAGTGTGACATCAACGTGGTTTTCATTTCTCGTTGTGTTCATGGAACTATGTACCCTGCACACCACCCACACGCAAATAGATTAGACGCTTCAATGCAAACTTTGCTAATCTACGTACCCAAAAATGTGGGTGAGGAGTTGAAAATGGAAGGAAGAAATGTACTGGCGCATTTCTTTCCAGTGGATAGGGTTGATTACAACCTGCTTCGCTATGGGAGAAACGAACATTGAACACATGCAAGCGGTCATTGTAAGGACTTTCTTGACTTGGGTATAGTAGGTTGGAGGGACATTTGCCTTAGCATTTTTGGCCGCTCCAATGCAGGGGTTGAGTCTGAGAGTCACCATGTTAATCAGAGTCGTCCCACGTTCATGGGTGTAATAAGTAGCTTGTAATATGAATGAGCTACACAATGCCATCAGTAACACTGCCATTGCCTTGACATTCGCACAAAGTAGAAGCACGTTAGTTGTGCAACAAAAAATCAGAGACTACTATAAACAGTAAGCGATCTTCATACCCTCCATAACATCGCCAAAGGTTGCAAAGGAATCTCAAAGAGCCTGATCATTTATTGAGCAGAGAAATGACGACGAAAACGAAATGGGAATCGTTCAAGAATTCATCCATTCAAATCTCAAATGCAACTGTTAAAGTCGAAACAGAAAGAGGTGGTGAGGGACACGTGTTGTGGTAGGCTATGCAGCAAGAAGTTAAATCAAAACGTCAGAGCAAGATGAAAATAAAACCATTTTTTTCAATGTACTTCTAATTTTTTTCGACGATTCTGACTCCTTTATGCCTCAGTCGACTAAGACAAAGGATATGCCTGGCATATTCCTTCCTAAATTTATTTCTATCGTAGATTAAAATTTAAAATTAAAATTCAACGACCCTTCCTCCACCTGATCTTGAAATAGATACACCTATTGATGATCAAATTTGTCAAAAAATCTATTGCCTCATGTTGATAAATTCCATCCAATTGCAATTCCATGATTTCAAGAATAGAACAACCCTTAAGAACGCTACTCAACACAGCTATTTCCCTCTCATCAGAATACATTATATTTACTTTTATTATCCGAAGATGGGCCAGTGGTGCACTTATAAGTGACGGTAGCAAATCTTTATCTATCTCTTGCATTGGAATTAAAGTAAAAAATCAGGCCATGTTAACATCTTAGTTGTAATTTACGAAAAATAAATAAATAATTATGTCATTTCAAGAGGCATAGAAAAAGGCATTTAACCATTAAAATATGCAGAGCAGATAATAAGAGAGTAGTATAATGAGGCCACAAATTTTCTTGGGATCCAGTGGAAATTTCAACATGATTTTTGCCAAAATTTGGTAGAAATTTTAGGAAATCTAGGTTATAGTTGTCAAAATTTAGGGTTTTGGGTGTCATGGTGTTTTTGATGGTGCTCAATCCATTTCCACCATAAAAAAAATTCAAACGCTATTATGATAAACTTTTTGAAAACAAAAAAGAAAATCGGATTCTAGCAAAAAATAACTTTCCAAACGAATTTACTCTTCATGTAAGAGGTATTCTTTTATTTATTGAGAAAATATAACATTAACAGGATGGGAGGATTACAGACTGGAATTATTCTAATACCACTAACCTTGCTCCATTTTCAATGAGCATCCATAACCCCGACGGAGATGTCTCAGAAGTTACCTCAAGAAAAGGAGTCAGAGGATTACACACTAGATTTTAATCTAGCAACGTTGGTCTTCCTCCACTACTAGCAAGCGTCCATAGCCCCGACGAAAATACCAACATGCCCCACCCAAGAAAATATAAGTTCCTATCCCTAGGGTAATATGTTTATTAGGAAGTTCTCATGTATGGTTATAATGTAATTAGTCCTACCAAAGTTCGAATTAAATTTTATGAGAGCTAAATCTTAAGTTTATAGGTCTATCATTTATGACTTAATGGAATCCCTTAGTATTTATGTGTAAGTAGTATGAAAAAGAGATGTGGTGAGGAATGATGAATACGTTATTAAAGAAACTAAGATCTATAAGTCCACTCTAACATATTAATTTATCATAGAGATTCACTCACCTAAACAGACATGCAAAGCATGTCCAACCGCTCGAGATTAGGAAGCGCATTGAGAAGTTTCTGAACGAGAATGAGCTCAACCATCTCATTTTCTTTTGAAACATCGACCATTTAAGTATGGAGATCTCCTTTAATGCTTTGAAATCTCACACAAACTCAAGGAATCTCTTGGCCAAGAGATTGTGTGTCTTCACTTGGAGGTCATCTTCCTCAATGTCCCATTCCAATTGAAGAACAATCACATTACTTCTGCTCTGTAATTTAAGATATCGAACTACATAGGAAATTTCCTAAAACAACATCCTATTTAATCTTAAATCCCATATATCGCCTGCCTCAAGAGTTACAAGCTTTGGAAAGTTAACTATTAAAAACTCTACCTCATTTCAAGTACGTATAACTAAATATGTAAGGTTGGGAGCAGATATGATAGGCTTTTGTAGACCAACTGATCATATTAACAAAAGTCTCTTAAGAAAGGGGCAATGAGAAAAAAAAAGACAATGATTCATCTGTGAATTTGATGTTCCAAAAGAAGCAAGTTACAAGATGATTGAATCTAGAAAAACAGGCTAAAAAATGGGTGAGGATATAGTTGAATAGTTTTATGTTAGTGAAGTGAGTGTAGGAGAAAAGAATTGACAACACATTTTGAGAAAATTCATGGCTCATCTCATCATTATTCCTAGCAAAAATCAGATCATCAACATAAACAAGTGTGACTAGTAACTTACCCTCATTTGTCTTTATGTAGAGATTACTTCCTGCCACTCCCTTCTTGAAGCCCTGTTGTTGTAGATAGTGATCCAATTTTACGTACCAAGCTCTAGGAGCTTGTTTCAGCCCATATAATGCCCTTTTCAACTTACAAACTAATTTTTTTCCTTCTATTAGATCAAACCCTTCTGGTTGCTCCATGTAGACTTCTTCCTTGAGTTCCCCATTCAGAAATGCTGATTTTACATCCATTTGATAGATTTTGAATCCTTTTGAGTAATTAAATGCCAAGAAAATCCTAATAGCTTCCACACGAGCCACTGGTGAAAATGTTTCTTCAAAGTCAATTCCTTCAATTTATGAATAGCCTTTACAAACAAGCCTTGCCTTGTTTCTGATGATTTGTCCATCTTCATTCATTTTGTTTTTGAATACCCACTTGGTTCCTATTATGTTTTTGTCCCCTGGACGAGGTAACATCTCCCATGTCTCATTCTTCTCAATTTGGGACATCTCTTCTTCCATGGCTTTTACCCAATGAGGATCCTTGCTTGAGTAAATGTTTCTGGTTCTATCATGGATAAAAGAGAAATATCATTTTTCTTTATTGTACTTATCATCCTTCTTCGGGTTTGCATCCCTTCATTTCTATTGCAATAATTTGCTCTTCTGGGTGATATTTTTGGAGAAACTTCATCTTTGAAGGGGTTTGAGGTGGTTCTTTTTCCTCAGATCCTTCTTGATCTATTTCTTCTTTTGCAGGTTCTTTTCTTCAATGAGAGGATAAACTTTGTGTTCTTCAATTTCTTTTTCTGGAAGGTCTTCATCAATCTTTACATCAATGCTTTCCACTATTTTCCTTAGTCGATTATTGTAACACTTGTAGGCTTTGCTCGGTGTAGAGTATCCAAGGAAGATCCCTTCGTCAACCCGAGAATCAAACTTTCCTAGTGAGCCATCATTGATTTTTATGAAGTACTTGCTTCCAAAATTCTTGAAGTACTTTACTGAAGCAGGTCTTCCTTTCCATAATTCATAAGGAGTTTTTTCAATTTGGTCTTAATTGAGTTCGATTCAAGGTATAGATAGTTGTCCCGACTGCTTCTCTCCAGAATTTTGGCTGCAAATCAGTTGCTAATAACATTGTTCTTGCCATTTCTTGAACTGTTCGGTTTCTTCTTTCAACTACTCCATTTTGTTGGGCTGTTATTTCTCCTTGGAGTGCCGGACTTCTAGTTGGTCCACATAAATCAGCATGGATAATCTCCAAAGACTTTGATGTAGAAAACTCCTTGGTCTTGTGGTTGGTTCTGGTTTGCTTTCCATGTTGACATGGACCACATATTCCTTGATTTGGTTTGAATAACTTTGGGATGTCTCGTACCGCTTTAATCTTGCTGATATTGATCAAGTTCTTGAAGCTTGTATTTCCAAGTCACTTGTGCCACAACCAACTTTCATCTGTTTGACTTAAGTAGCATTTATCTTCTTGAATCTTGTTCAGAATGTAGATGTTGTCTAGTGTTCTAACCCCTTTCGCCACAAGTTCCCCTGAGGAAGAGTTCCTTATTTCACAGTCTTTGGTGCTAAAGACAACATTATGTCCTTGATCACAGATTTGGCTAACACTCAGGATGTTGTGTTTGAGCCCGTTTACTAGCAAAGCATTTTGAGCTTTTCCTTTTCCATTGATAAGAGTAACAATTCCTTTTCAAGCAATTCTGGCAGATCCACTTCCAAAGGATACATTTCCTGCCTTTTTGTTCAATGAGACAAACTTCCTTTTGTCCCTTGTCATGTGTCTGTTGCACCCACTATGCACAAACCAATGATTTTCATTATTTTGAGCATATAGAGCGATGCCACATTTATCCGTGTTAGGATTCTCACTTCTTGCTTTTCCTCTTTTGAGTGGGAAATTTTGTTCATAGTGTCCATTATTGTTACATAATGAGCAAATCATATCAAATTTGGTCAAGGGATCAAATGAATTGTGGGTCTTGATTTGTCCCCGCCTTTTGGGGCCATATGGTTTGTTTATTTGATCCTTTAGTTTTGGTGTTTCATTCTTGCGAGCCATGCAATGTCTAGCTTGATGACTAAAATTTTTACAATAGAAACAATGTCCAAAGAAGATAGTTTTGTACCTGTTGTAATAGCCATGATTTGAATCAACATTCTTCCTTGGAATTACTCCCGCTTCATTCTTTGGATTTGAGATGGGCCTTTGATGGAATACTGGTTTGTATCTATTGTAATATCCATGATTCGAATCCACATTCTTCTTTGGAGTTATTCTCTCTTCATTCTTTGGATCTAGGATGAGCCTTTGATGAAATAATTTTTCTTCTTTTGGGTTGCTGGAAAGTGCATCGACATAGCTTTTCGCACTATTCTTAGTGCTTGATGATTCTCCTTTAAAACCTATTCTAGATTTGTCATGTTGAGGTTTTTGATTATTTAGGATAGTCTCAAGTATTTGAGAGCTTTTCCAACCCTTTTTAACTTGCTCCAATTCCTTCCTCATAAATACTATTTCAGCTTCACGTTCTTCACAAGTCTCTTTTTTTATTTTAGCTTTGTTTCCTCGTTTTCTACCTTGAGAGAAATGATTTTACTCCGTAATTTCTCATTTTCTTCAATGGCACTTATTAACAATTCATCTACATTTCCTTCTAGCCCTGAGTCATCATCATTTGTGAATGCCATGAATAATGTTTCTTGGCTTTCAGCATGGTCACTTTCTTCATCTGATTTCTTTTTGATGACTACAAATTCATCTTCATCAGACTCATCTTGCTTAGAGAAGATGTTCTTCTTATTGATCCCTTTCTTTTTGTATACCATTCTTTTAGAATTTTCTTCATCATAACTATCATGCTTATGAGGACATTTTGCAACATAATGACCTATTTTTCCACATTTGAAACAAATAAGAGGGTACTTACCTTTTAGCTTAGATCCTTTCTTCAGCTTTCATACAAATTGCGCCAATTAGAATTCCACATTGGAGTCATCACTACTGACATTCCTTTCTTTCCCCTTCTTTGATTTTGAAGCCTTGAATGTTGCATCTTTGGAGCTTGGGCCACTTTTTCTCATCTCATAGGCAGTGAGGATTCCATGGAGTTCATCCATCTTGAGAGTATCTAGATCCTTTATTTCTTATATGGCGCTTATTTTGGAGTCAAATCTGTCTGGGAGAGATCTTAAGACCTTTTGAACAATGGTAATTTCTTCAATGTTTTCGTCCAATCCTTTAAGAGAGTTGACCACTTTATCTACTCGGAGAAAGTATGATGCAATATCTTCTTCATCATTCATTTTCAGACTTTCAAATTGCCTTCTATGAGTTTGAAGCTTTGCCTTCTTGACTTTTGAGTCCCCATTGTATAATCTAATTAGCTTATCCCACATTTCTTTGGCAGAGTTACAATTCATGACTTTTGTAAATTCGGAATCAGTGATTCCACTAGTGATGGAGTTTAAGGCTTTTTCATTTGCAACATAGGCTTTCCTCTCATCTTGGTCTATTGGAAGAGTGGAAGGAATTGGGTATTCATTTCGAACCGAATGCCAGACTTCAGGTCCAAGGGACATTAAGTAGTAGGTCATTCTCTTTCTCTAGAAACCAAAATTGGTGCCGTCGAACAGAGGAGGTCTTCCTAATGCTTCGTGATTTCTCATCATGACTACGAATCCTTCATCAAGCTGTTAGGCTAATATGAAGAAGCCTGCTCTGATACCAATTGTTGGAAATAGTGAGAGGGTGGGGGGGGTTGAATCAGTATTTATTTTCAATTGTTCTTTTTATCAACAAAAACATTTATATATGGAACACATAAATAGATAGCTAGAATAAATGCTTTTATTAATATAATCTGTGCAATAAAATAGATACAATATATAAATGGTTGCAATCAGTTGCCAAGCACCAACTTGGACTTTTTTTAGGCTCCAACCTCCAAAGCACCAACTCTATTTTGCCAAGGCAACAATCCTAAACTTAGGAGCACCAAATCTCAAGGACTACAATCCTTTCAGTTTTGAGGCTCCAACCCCACGGACTCCAACCCTTTATTGTAAACTGTTAGAATCTATTTTGTTCTAGTTCTCTGCTCCCAAACTTGCTGAGCTTATGATTCACTTATGTTCTCCTGCTTCTTCTGCCTCTGCCTGAACTTCGGCTTCCTCTAACTCTGATTATTCACACGCACACACAACTTTCCTTATTTTTTCTATTTTATATATTCCTGATGCCTCTTACCGTTGGTTTCCTTTTTCCACTGGCTCTTCGGCTTCCTCAATGCTCGCGTGATCCTTTGGCTTCCCTCCTTCGGTTGCTTTAGCTTCCTCTGCGCTTGCTTCCTTTTTGGCTTCTCGATCTTTCGGTCGCTTTGGCTTCCTCTGCGCTCGCTTGTTCTTCGGCTTCCCGGGTTTCAGTTTCCTCTATCTCTTCGAGTTCACCAATACTCAAAGGACACGTTAATTCAGAAGAGAGGGCCGAAATACAAAGAAAAAATATTGCATATCAAAACTATAACATAGAGGCCCCTTTTCAAAATAATATTCATACATTGGACTTTATTGTTTATGGAGAGACTGCACCAGCGGGGAGGCCCCACATGCCACGTCACAATCGCAATCGCAATCACAATCGTTCAGGCCCACTAAACTATCGGAAGCGTTTATTTATGCATTTGGCCTTAAGAACCCTAGGCAATACATTTATTGGAATACATGGAAAAAACCCAAACGAACACTTAAGGCCAGACTTCAAATGCATTGCACCCGCATCTATAACTTCATTGGGTCCGCTCCTCCACAACGTTATCGCAAATGGCAGATTGTAGCGCCATCCCTTTAAGACTTGCAATGGATAACTTTCGACATGGCAGACGCGATATAGCATTAGGGTGTGTTACAATAGGACCATCGGGTCCGCAACATATATCTCAATCGACGCTTTCAATGCGACAAGGCCTTAAGCACTTGCGATATGGAAGATGTGACATAGTATTAAGTCATATTGCAATGTTGCAGCAGGTCCGCATATTTTATCAGAATCGGCGCTTTCAGGGGTGACAGCCCTTTGTATATTGTGATTACCGCGGATGTGATATATCAATAGGGCATTTCATAATGTTGTAGCAGGTCCGCAATCACATATTTTAATGTGGCAAGGCTTAGAGCCAGAATACAATGGTACATATGAAATACACTGAAATGCCGCTTCGAAACACTTAGCCGAACTTCAATTGTTTATACACCTGAACATATATATCGTTGGGTCCGCACATCTATATCGCAGTCAGGGGTTTCGGGTAGTGGCACATAATAGAAACCCCCGATATGATTTCTCTGGCATATATATATATATATATATATATATATATATATATCTATATATATATATATATATATATATATATATATATATATATATATATATATACTCCGCCTCCAATAGTATATATCGCTCCGCTCCTTTAACTCTGTTTATATTATATACTACTCCGTTGTTTCTCTATGTCCTCCGCTCTTTGTACTCTTCCGCATATATATGTATTCCACTCTTCCTCTTTACTCCTCTGATCTGTCTTCCTTTGGAATCCGATAGTTCTTCTTTGGCATATATTACTCCCGATACTCCCGATATGGCTCCTCCTGTAGCTTTGATAGCTTTGTTTATGCTCCTCCGATAGCTCTGCTTTGATATTTTGCAATACTCGTCTAATGCGTTGACTCTTCTTTTGATGAATTCCTCTGCCTCTGATAATCTTTCCAATGGCTTGACTGTCTTGGCTTTCCTTTGGTTTCTCCTCATGGCTTCTTGCTTCCAAGAATATTGCCATATTGACATCAATGACAATCTATATCATCATTTCCCATTTGAATACTGACAAAATACGACTTAATAAACCAATCAACCTTCAAACATAACAAACTTCTATGCTACACATCTTTGCAAAAAAAATAAGTCTACAATTAAAAAAATGCTTTCTCAAAACTCTTCACAAATCCTTACCATATTTCAATATTATTACCAATATCAAATAACAATTTTTTTATTTTTTTTTATAATCTCTTTTCTTTAAATTCATAGAAGAGTCCCATAATACGAATCATTAACAAAATAACACTTTTTTTTTAAATAAAAAAACCGTTAAAAAACTTTGAAGTTCATTAAATGTGAGCCTTAAAAAAATTACGATAACGTAAGATGATGAAAACATTGAAATAAGATTTATTGACTTTCTTAAAAGATTCGAGGAGGCTCCTTTGTGCCATTGATTGAAACTAACGCGGCATTTAAACTTTCTATGTTGCGTTATAACGCTAATGCTGCTGTTGAATTTCTGGACTGTGTTAATACGCACTGGATTAATGCATTATTGTGGACCTATTTGGATTTTTTTTAAATCTCTGCCATTTTTTTCACAACTGGTTTTTTCTCTTTCTGTTTTTGGCAAGATTCTTCAAACTTTTGCTGCTTTCTCAAAGAGTCTTATGCTGCATCGCCTATTCTTTCTGCTTCTCTCTTCACTCAAGTTGTTTCTTTCTCACAGAGTCTTATACAGACTACCATAACAAAAATTGAAGAGAACAAAATGATGGTGCAGAGGACTTGCTCTTTCTCAGATTTCTCACTTCACTTATGTTGCTGCTCTCAGATGGAGTAGTATGCAAACTACTCTGATCTCTGTTGCTCTCTCAAAGAGTCTTACCCTTACTACAAACTACTTTGATCCCTGCTGCACACAGTCTAAGCTCCAATACTATGACAAAATTGAATAGAACAAAATGTAAAGTAGAGGACTTGCTCTTCTCATTATTACAAATCACTTAAATAAGATTACATTGGAAACATAAGTAATAAATGACTAGAGTAAAACTAGACTGAAACTGAATTAGGACATTTGGACTTGCTCTTCTCAGTGTTACAAATCACTTAAATAAGATTACATTAAAAATATACATAAATAAATGACTAGAATAAAATTGGACTCAGTAAAACTAAATTATAACACGTGGAGAGATGATTTTGACATAGTAGTAGAATTAAATCCTCCAACATATAAAGCTCCATGGAGTTGCACAAATAAAAGACCTGTACGTCCGTCGAATGCAAGACCAAAAGGTTGGAGATAATATTCTCCACCACTGCAATCAAGAGTGGATCAGGATGCTCATTCAGCCCAAATAAAATACGATGTGAGAGTGAACTGAGGTATTTGGGTGTAGAGGAGTCTCCACTTCTTCGACATAATGGATCTTTTAACTGCCTCTTTAATTGGAATTTTAGATAGGATGAGGCCAAACAATGAATCTGGAAGTGTGGAGAATTTATCTACAGCATGGGCATGATGGTAAGAAAAATGGATGAAGCTGAAATGAAAAAGTGGGGGAGAAATGAATGAATTTTTACAAGGAAAATGAAGGGTTGTGGTGAATGGCAAAAATTATTTAGAATGTTATAGCTTATTTATTTAATACATTAAAATAAGTGTGACAGTACACTCCTACATCATAAAGCATGTTACATATCCATGAGAACCATACATGCTACTATGACACATGAGAGCCATACATATCCATAGGTTTTCCCGCAAGTAAATCACTCTACCGCCGGCAAGCTCCACTCTTCAATGTAATTATTGCAGATATTGGAGAACCCAATCCGACATCTAACTATGAGACTTGGCATCATGTTCCTATGTACTTAAATGTAGCGTGGATTAGACATTCACTTAATGTATTCAATTCCACCTCCGCATGAGAATTTCAAATTCAGCATTGACGCTATAAATTTAAATTTATATAAATGCTCAGCAAATTTCTTTCGCAGCTTTGGCGTTCAATGGGAACATACGTGCGCGGTGAGCTTCACCGTTGTTTTTCGCAACTTGCTAGAATCTCCAGACAGTCACTAGATTTCAGGCATTGTCGGTTTCATTTTACAGGACAAGAACCAGTTAATCCAAGGATTCATGATAGTTCGAAATCGGAGCAAAAACATAGTATCGCAAGCTGTGGAGAAGAACATAATTTACAGAATCTATGGCAATGTAAATTGGTGTAAATGTATCACTTATTCAATACAATAGTCATTATATATCTAAAATGATTCAACGCGTTTCCATTCTTCTTGATCAATGCTCAAGAATCAAGAAATAAGTATCCAGCGGTTTCGATAATCAATTTGCAGTTCAGGTCACGAGTAACAAAGGTGTTTTGGATAGACATGGAAGAAGGATTATCTTGCAGTTAAGAAGCAGCTTAGAAGATGGAGCTAGATACATTTTGCAGATCGTGGACGACGTGAGCTACTTGGGACTCAGACCCATTATAGCACCTTCGCCGAGTATTATTGGGAATCATTTACGGCAAAATTTCTTTGTCCAGTACAATGTCCGGCCTTCTCTTCTTGCGTTTGCTCCTACTAACTGTCAATCCAAAAATAAGGAGAAATTGAATTATTTTCTGTTGGAGTCTTCAGTCCACATTGAAATTGAATTCATTTTTCTGTTTAAACACATCTTGCCGGTATTGATGGCAGCGGTTTCAATATGGTAATATCTGGTAACAGTAAATAACAATAAGCTCTTCTATCTCCATCGATGAAAGGGAAAGCTACAAGCAATTCTCAAGCGACACATTTTCACATTCATTGTTTTTTGGTGGATACGTTTCCGTTGCCATGCAACAAAACTTCGTTGGATACGTAAGTAAGCAGAATGATACTACTTTCGAAGGAAGCAGTTGAATATATCATCTAATCTATTAGAAGGAAGCATATGCTTATGAATTTAATTATCAAACATATCAGAAGGAAGCATATGGTTATGAATTTAATTATCAAACATATATCTTCTTACTGTTATGCTTATACTTTTAATTATGCAAAGATATGATGCAATTCTTTTATAAGACAAATTTATATTGCAGATTAAATATACCAAACATGTGATGTTGTTATTTACAAAAATGGTAATGTTCGACTTTTTATATTGTTATTTACAAAAATGGTAATGTTCGCCTTTTTAAGTCGCCTCGAAGGAAGACATTGTTTAAGTAGGCTTTAATGGTATGAATTTTTAATTTAAGTCTTTGTTGGTTGATAAAGTCATTAATTTTGTTTCCCTTTCTCAATTTAGCAGCCAATTTTTGGATTTTGTAGTTTGAAAATTTTAAAAAAATTAATTTAATATTTAGAATGTTTACAAATTATTATTTATTATAAAGTATTTGAGTAATAATAATAAAAATATATATATATATATATAAAGTTATCTATTTATA
The DNA here is from genome assembly GCA_031772625.1 of Pinus tabuliformis. Lineage (NCBI taxonomy): Eukaryota > Viridiplantae > Streptophyta > Pinopsida > Pinales > Pinaceae > Pinus > Pinus tabuliformis. The sequence goes on from CM062820.1 coordinate 1,279,584,516, forward strand.
TATAACACAAACGAGTAAGAAAAAAATAAAAATTAATTGCTTAGGTTTATAATACATTTTCTTATTTCATATTTTCTCACACTTTCTTTTTCTCTTACTATCTTAACTTTGTTTTGAAAATTTTCAAACAATATTTCCCAAATTACTAAGAATTTCTATGCCAAATTTTGATGGTACATATTTCTTTTTTTCTTTCATCATTTTATTTAATTGGTTTGTAAAAAATCCTTAGTCGGGCTTTAAAAGTGGAATATAATTAAGTTAATTAAAAAAAATTGCATAAATTAAAAGAAATAAAATGCATTTAAAATATGGTAATTAAATTATAATTGATTGTTAATGAATTGAATCATTTTTTATCTATTTGTTTTATTACAATTTTTTTATGAGTTATTGGCTTCCAAAATTTGAGATTGCATAGATGTAAGGCATCATTCATAGTATTTCACCTTTGCAATGTGAATCCTCAACTCAACTTATTTGTTAATGAAGCCTTGTAGTCTACTTTTCTTTTGTAATTAAGCATTTAGGGAGTTCATAAATTTTGTTATTTGCCATAAAGACATTGCAATGATGCAAAATAAATTATGATTAGAAGCGAGGTTTCCCAATTCTACAGACAAATAGGAAGATGCATGAGTAGACTTGGCTTCCCAATCTATAGGCACTAGATCACAATCTTAAGATAATAACAATAACCTAACAAAAAAGTACTTGAATTTATATTCTTCTCATGTCTTTTTATTGAAATTTATGCACAACTATCATAGTGTTTCTCTTTGGTTGTATTCTTGTTGTGTAATAGGTTATAAAAAACAAAGGAAAAATAATGAAATGTCCAAGAAGTGAAGATGGTTTTATACCCTTCCTCTACAATGAATTGTTATAAGATTTAAGAATTAAAGATGATCCTTAGAAAATCATAGTTTGGCATTGTTTTATAAAATTGTAGTTTCACATTCTTCATTTGCAACAAATTGTTACAATATTTAAGAACAAAAAAACGGTAATTAGAAAGGAATATCTTTTCCATTGTTGTGCAAGTGTTGTTAAGAATTTGATATATCTCTCTATCAAAATTGACAAAGAAATGCCAAAATCAAGGACATTAAAGGAGGGTCATCATTTTAGAAATTTTAAATAGAGGGACATGAAGACATCAAAGAATCTAACAAGCTAGATTTAGAGTGAACAATAATGAGTGGGAAATATGCTATTCAAACTCCTTACATATAAGTTAAACAACTATTTTTAGTTATTTTCTTCCCTTTCTTTTTTTTTTTTGTGTGGGGGGGTAGGGGAGGGGAGGAGGGTGATTCTTGTATTTCACTTGGAAGAAATTTAAACATGGACATAATTATTTATTAATAATGATATCACCATTTTTGTTGTTGTTGATAATACAAATAATTAGAATAAATATTAATGACATCCACTACTAACACAAAAATAATTGGCTCTTTAAACCAACTATCTTATCTAAACTAACTATCTTATACATCATTAGATAATATAGGATGATGAAATAAATAAATAAATATATATATATATATATATATATATATATATATATATATATATATATATATATATATATATATATTATTTATTTATTTATTTATTTGTTGAAAGTATGGATCCTTCTATATCATTGAGTCAAAAAATAGGGTACAGTATAAACAAATGTCAACCCGACGTCAAAGAAACAAAAAGGAATAATAGCTTTAGCCTTCAAGGGCTACACCGTATAGCTTTACCTCTAAAAGTTTAGGCCTAAGAAATAACTAACATGACTCCAGACTAACCCTCGAAAAGCCTGCAAACTTTCACGCGGCCTCCCTCTAGTAAATCCCAATCCAAAGAACCGACTCATCAAAACAAAAAGATTGATGACAAAGGAGGAAGCCACCTAGCTAAAGAGCCCGAAGTTTAACCGCCCTGCCCCACCAGGTTGCTCTGTCCCGGACAACCATTGATTCGCAGCACCCGAATCCAACGGCTGAGACCGATTTCGTGTAGGACAAGAAGAAGGAAAGATAATCTGTGATAGAGGGCGGTTTTCAAAACCCTCACCCTGCCACGTGCCGCAGGATGTATGGGATCGCTACGAAAACGCCAAAACCATTACCACTCTGAGGGCAGCGCGATCAGTCAAAAACCGCCTGGGAGGTGGTTTTGCAATTTGGACCCCGAAGTCTAAAACCACCAGATGCCGAATGATTTGAATCCTCTTGCAAACACAAAACTTCCTCGCCCTGGTTGGGATTATGTATGGGTGAGAGTGTTCCGTCGAGCAAAGACATATGGGAAATATTTGAGATCTTCATCACGCTTGCACCTTGAGTCTGGGCTACTAGACATGGTTCTCTTCTCTTCGGCAGAATTTGCCCAAAATGCAGACCCACCCAAGGGAAAATTAAATCGAGCTAGTCTCCATGGTTTTGAGTCTAAACACTTCCCTGTCTTCTTCTGCCTGTTTGCAGCATAGAGCTCTCAGTCTGCTTGGACTTAACTCCTACCACTTCATCAACACATTAATCTTTGTGCAACTAACTCCCTGGTTGGCTAGAAGATCCGCCAACCTATTTGCCTTTCTACGAACATGGTGGAAACTAATAGTGCACAGGCCCTAAAGATGGCTTTGAATTCTTTGGAAGACGCGAATTAGATTCCAATGCTTAGAGACTTTATCCGACGCAGTTCCATTATGAATTTTTTGCACTGAGTTGATAATTAACTCCAAATATGCCTCTATCATGACATTTAGACAGTTGTTCTGCTTCAGTGAATCTAGGCATTGTTCCATAGCCATTAGTTCAGCCATGTTATTGGTGGTTGTACCTAGGTGGAAATGGAAAATGGAAATGATACTTCCCTCTGCATCTCTGAGGACACCTCCATACCCTGATGTTCCCGGGTTCCCTTTTGAAGCCCCATCAATGTTGTATTTCAAATAGCCCTCCGGAGGAGGATGCCAAAAATCCTTCTCTGTATCCGACGAAATGATCTTCTTGTCAAGGCCAAGGAGGATGAGCCCTTTCATCCCTAGCTACCTGAGAATGTTTAAATCTGCTTTTGAGGGGCAGTTTTTAGGGAAGTTGCGAACAGTGGTTCTCACAGTCTCCTTGAGCTGTTTTAGGATTATCTCCAGTAGGTGTTGAGGGGGCTTTTTTTCCTCCTTAGAAATTATTTTGTTCCTCTCCTTCCACACATTCCATATGATGAAGCTTGGTGTAAGAACCCACACTGATATAAGAATTTCATTGTTCGAAAAAATTTTCCTCCAGTTGATGAGGGTACTAATGATGCTACCTCTGTCTCTATCAAATTGTTGAAAAATTGTAGCAAATAATTCCCAAAACCATGATGTGAAAATGCAGTTGTTGAGTAAATGTTCCAAGGTTTCTTCTTGTGCTTCACAGAGCGGGCATCTTGAAGGTCCCTGAACATCTCTCTTCTTTATGTTATCCCAAGTCAGGATTTTTTTGTGATACATAACCCACATGAAGAGTTTGATTTTCATCCACCCTTGATGCCTCCAAAGTTTTTTCCATATTTTGTCCGGAACTAAGGGATCTAGCTCAAGGAGAATGCTTGTTGCTTCCTTGAGAATAAAGGTGCCCTCTTTGTTATTTCCCCATCTCAGTTGGTCTTGTCCCTTTGCCACTAAGATCTTCCTTTTCTCAACTATTTTCCTGAGCTCCTTTGCTTTAGTTTTCAGGAGATTGTTATTTCTGCACTCTATGTTTCTCCAGATTCTCCACTTATCCGTAGGATGAGAATGTATCTAGAAATCCTTAACCTTTATTAAACCTTGGGAATCTGACTCCTGTTTAAGATCAAGGAATTCTTCTTTTACCAGAATTGATTCTTGATGCCACTTGTATTCCCAGAAAAGAGCAATATTTCCTTCTTTGATTTCCCAGAAGCTATTCTCTTGTACTAGTCTTCTATTCTCCCAGACTCTATTCCAAATATAAGAACCCTTTATATTTCCTGACATTCTTATAAGATCACTGTTCTACCAAGAATTGGCATATTTTTCTTTCCAGATATTTTCCCATTGATCCTCTGGATGCTGGACCCAGTGCCACCAAAGTTTGGCCCCTAGAGCCTTACTGAGAATCTCCTGGTCATCCAATCCAAGTCCTCCATGGTTCTTGGGCTTACAAATTTTATCCCAAGACACCAAGGCCCATTTCCTCTTAGTCTCCTCCTTGCCCCAAAGGAAGTCTCTTTGAATATTCCTAAATTACTGAAGGACCCTTTTTGGAGTTGGGAGGGCTGATAACATGAAAATAGGGATAGCTTGAAGCACTGCTTTTGTAATAACTAGCCTGCCAGCGAGGTTTAAAGATCTGATGGTCCATTTACTGACTTTGTCCCACATCTTTTTGATCAAAGGCTCCAATATACTTTTGAGCATTGGTTTTTCAGTTAGATGGACTCCTAAATATTTTGAAGGAAGGAAATCCCTTTGAAAGCCAAGAATTCTGGAGATGTTTTTCTTTATAGCAATATTGGCATTGAAGAAGAATATTTTAGATTTGGAGAGATTAACTTCCATACCTAAAGCCGAGGCAAAAAGATTCAGATTTTTTTTGTAGTTTGAAGCTTCTTGGACTGTGGGGAGTCCCTGTAGCATGGTATCATCTACAAATTGTTGGTGCATCAGGGCCTGCCCATTGTCAGTAAGTTGTAGACCTTTGATATTTCCTGATGATTTTGCCTGCTTTACAGCTCTCCCTAGTCCTTCCATCATGATGATAAAAATAAAGGGGGAGAGTGGGTCACCTTGTCTGAGGCCTCTTGAGGGACTGAAAGTCTCTGAGGGAGAGCCATTGACCAATACAGAAAAACTGGAGGAGGTCACCAATGCCATTACCCATCTGACCCAGCTGTGATCAAATCCAAAAGCAATCAACATTTTCTTAAGGTAGACCCCATTTACCTTGTCATAAGCTTTGGCAATATCTAATTGCATGATCATACCCGTATGCTTCTTGCTAGTTAAAGAGTGCACCACTTCTTGCGCTTGAATGATATTATCCAGAATTTGTCTGCCTTCCACATAACCTGATTGCTCTCCTGATACCAGGACCAGAAGTAAAGGTTTGAGTCTGTTAGCCACAACCTTGGATATAATCTTATAGATTACGTTGCATAGGGCTATGGGTCTGTATTTATCCGGTGTCTGAGCAATTTCCTGTTTGGGGATCAGGGCGATGAAGGATGTATTGAGGGCTTTCAGAATGGTTTTGTTTGACCTGGAATCCTCCACAACCTTCAAAATGTCCTGCTTAACAATATTCCAGCAAGCTTTGAAAAAGTCCACATTGAAACCATCCGGGCCCGGTGCTTTGCCATTCTGCATGTCTTTGAGGACATCACTTAGCTCCCCTTCTGTTACTGGTCTATTAAGGTTGAAGTTGTCCTCTCTGGATACCAGTTTCAGTACATTAGTAGTTATTTTCTTGATGGATTGCTCTCTATTTGAATTGTTCTCCTGTGTTATACCTTGAAAGTGGTGGACTAACACAACTTCTATAGCTTTATGGGAGATCTGCAGTTCTCCTGCTTCATTCTTGATTGAAGAGATGTTGTTGTGAGCTCTATTGGCCATGGTGGTTCTATGGAAAAACTTAGTGTTGCGCTCTCCTTCTTTTAGCCATTGAACTCTGGACTTTTGTCTCCAAAATATTTCCTCTTGTTTACAAAGATTCTCCCATTCTTGATAATGTCTATCCGCTTTCTTACTGATATCTTTATCAAAGCCTTCCTTTATTAGAGCTTGGTTAACAACTAACATTTTGTTTTCAACTACTCCCTTCTCTTCAAAAATATTACCAAAATCCTTCTTCTTCCATTCCTTAAGCCAGAATTTGATGTGCTTTAATATTTTGTGAAGAAGATACATACTGGTCCCCTGAATCTGCAAGTCCTCTGTCCACCATTTCTCAATGTTGCTTATGAAGTTTGGGTGTGACAGCCAGATATTTTCAAATCTGAAAGGTTTGTTTCTAGGAGTGCATATACCCTTGATTTCCAATTGAATTGGCCAATGGTCTGAGCCTCCAAAGGGAAGAACTTGCACTGTTACCTCTTTACCATTCAGCATAAGATTCTCAGAGATGAAGAATCTGTCTAGCTTTGAGGCAACAAGGGCCTCTCCTCCCCTCCTATTATTCCAAGTAAAGAGGCCAGTATTCCAATTAGTATCAACCAGATTTATGTTATCAGAAAAGGTTTGGAAAGCCATGGAGTCTTTACTTAGAGATCTTTTTCCTCCTTTTTCCTCTGAAAGGGATTTAATCATGTTGAAATCCCCTCCCATGATCTAGGGTATATCTGTGTGTCTGTTCCTGAGATCCACCAGGGTATCCAGAAACTTAAGTTTGTCATCTATTCTCTGAGGACCATAAACATTTGTGACCAGAAAGGTGTCCCTTTCTCCTACCGGTTGAATAACAACTGATAAGTAATTTCTGGAAGCCTCAGCTTCCAGAATGCCAATTTTGTGGGGATTCCATAGAGTGAGTATGCCCCCTGCTGTATTCTCTGCTTTTACTTCTAGAAACTCATAGCTGCTGAGCCATTTACTGTGGATTTGTCTTACCTTTTGAATGGAACATTTCGTTTCTTGGATGAACATTATATCCAACATTTCTTGTTTCATTATGTTACTAAGCATTCTCTGCTTTCTCTTACTCCCTAGACCTCTAATATTCCAAGATGTCAACTTCATTATAAAATATTTGTAAAGGAGTAGCTAGCTAGATCTTTCATCTTACCTGAATCAATCATCAGCTTTCCACACTCCATCAAGAGTTCATTCTACATTTTCCTCCCTCTTTTCTTGCCTGGGTTTCTAGTAGCTAGTCCCAGCATAGCTTTCATCATTTTCACCCCTCGGTTGTCCTGCTTATCTATGTTGTATGCTCTCTCTAACTTCCCAGCTTGTGTTTTCCATAGAAACAGCTGTTGTATTCTACTAAGTTCTTCTTGAGGTAGCGAATCCACTCCCCCTGTAGTACCCTGCCTCAAGAATCCTTCTAGGTCCAGGTTTTCTTTATTAAGAATTTCTAGTAGTTCATGGTCATCTAGGTCCGTATCATTCTGGGTCATCTCCTGATCCATTTCTTGATCAGCATCACTCATAGTGGCTTCTTTTTGGTACTCATTATTTTGTGTTTGTTCCAGGTTTCTTTCCTTCTCCTTTTCTACAAAACTCCCTTCCATTATTTGATCTTCTATAGTTATCTTTTCCTCTTCCTGAAGCACCTGAAAATTGTTCTTCCTGAACTGTTGTCCTTCACGCTACTGATTTTTCGGTCCTCTTTCACTTCCTTTGCCTCGGTTAACCACTTTCTGGAAGCTATGTAATTCTTTCATTGTGTTGATTCCTCTTTTGTTTATTTCTTTGTTGAGTGGATAGTCTCTGAAAAGATGTCCATGTTCATGGCATTTGTGACATCTGAATGGAATGTGCTCATAATCTACTGTTTGCACCCATTCTTCATCAAAAACTTCCAAGATTATCTCCTCTGGTATAGCTCCTGATAAATTCATGTCTACACATATTCTAGCAAAGGAAGTATATTTTCCCCTTCTAGTGGCTTCAGAGGCTTTAACATAGTGACCTAATTTATTGCCTATGGCCGCTAACGATTCATTTTGCCAATAATCAAGAGGTAGAGAGTAGAGCCTTACCCAGACCAGCACTGAAGTAAAAGTTTCCTTCTCTGGAACAAAGTTCATCATCCATGGTCTCATGTAGAGCCCCGTAGCAGCATAGAAGTAAGGCCCTCCTTCAAATATTTTGTCCTTGTCTTCAATATTAGTGAACACCACCGTAAAGAAACCCTTCGACCCGAGATGAAGATCTATGCTCCCTTTAGGTTTCTAGTGGTATTTAATCCACGACTGTAAAGCTTTTTCAGTGGGCCATAGTCCCATGAACTTACAAATGATGGCATATGTCCCCATGTGCTCCCTGTGCGCCTGCAGCTCTGGATTATTTAAAATAACCCTGGGAGTTGTGTCTGTTTTGGGTTTGCAGGGTCCCTTGCTTTTCTTGTCTTTAGTTTCCTGTTTTTTGTCTTCTACCTCTATGTCTTTTGTGCTATATTGATCCTTTTCTATGGGTTCTTCTGTTCCCTCTTCCGTACTTCTTTTACCTTCCACCCCTGTTTCCTTATCATTTTCTAGAGGCTTCTTGCCTCTACTGGCCATGGCCTCCTTATAGGAGGGAGTGGAGCCTCGTCCTCTACCGCCCTTCATAGAGCCCTCTGACTGCCCCTATTTGCAATGGTCGCTGATCGCTGTTCGTTGTTCCACCTCCTTCCGTCCTCTAGACCGTTAGCAGATCTAGACCACTGTAAAATATTGAAGTTCCAAAGTTATTATCAATTCGAAATATATATATGTGTGTGTGTGTGTGTGATAATAAATGGAAATAAATAAAAAATATTTGATTTCATTGTTTAAAAGGAGTATTTAATATACAACTATTATTTGGTCTCAATAAAAATAGTTAGAAGAAAAAGTAATGACATCCACTATTAACAAAAAAACAATTGACTATCTAAACTAACTATATTATATAAACTAATTATCTTATGCATGATTAGATAATATAAGGTGATATATATATATATATATATATATATATATATATATATATATATATATATATATATATATAATTCTTTAATAACATCATGATGATCAATAAAAAATATTTAATTTCAATATTTAAAAGGAATATTTAATATACAAATGTTATTTGAAAGCAAGATCATGAAGGACTATATATGATTTATCAAATTCATCAAATAAATAAAAATTTAATGCCATATGTTTTAAGTCTTATAAATATTTTCTTAATGTAGAAGTTTGAAAAAAGTATGTAAAGGTTCAAAATTGTGGTTCACTAGTAACCTTTTAAAAGCATAATATAAAATTTGTAAGTCATTATAAATACAAAAATATATTTAACAAATAGTTAATAATATATTATTATTATTGTGCCTACAATACTTGGGTTAGATTCATAGTCATTCTATGTTTGTTGCATAGATATTTTTAGCATTGTTTGACTAAGAAAAAACATATTAATTTCTAATAGTATATTTGTAGAACAATGTAACAAACAAGGAAATAAAGTCATGTCTCCATGAAAGTAACTATAGAAAATTTATATAAAGTGCTTATGAAGTTCTTAAAAGAAAACAATGCAAATATCTTTAACATTTGAAACACAAAATGAAATTTTCGTATTTAGGAAAGGGAAAAGGTAGAATGATACTAGAGATATGGAGTTGAAGGGGATAAGGTTAGAGACTTGGGCTATGGTAGTGGAACTAATAGAAATGTCAATCAACAATCATATGACTATGGTCGAACTATGCCCAGTGTGCCCAAGTGCATCTAACAGATGTGTGCTTAATGGATGTATGTCCAACGAGTGCATCCCACTATTATGCTCCATGGAAATGAAAAGATTGCAAACCATTTTTGAAATTCATATACTAATATCATTTGGCATACAAAGAAGATAAATACCTTTGAAACAAAGAAAGCACAACTCCAACATTGAGCAGATATGTACCTCTATGAGGATCAAATGCCATATATTAGAAGGAAATACCACTGAGAACTAATGGTGATTGCCTAGATGATTCGTTAACGACCACAACGGTGACTCTTGATTCCAAACACAGATAATTGTCAATACATTTTACCATAGTTAATTTTATCATGCACTTATAGATGGAAAACGAGGGAAATCATAGTTTTGTCAACCCACTGTTCAATAAATGTTGAATATTAATATAGCTTAAAAAAATCACCATGAGAAATCTAAAATCCATTCATGAAATGGTCTCTGTGCTTGTCAATGTAGTCCTATATTGGCTTAACATTGATCATAAAAACTGAGGCTAAATTAAAGGTATTATGTGTTGGAAAGTACCTTTTTTTAACTGTGGAGGAAATGCATTTCTTTTTTCTCAAGTTCATTTTTTTCTTAAGTAAATTTCATCTTGGCATCACAAGTTTTCATTTCTTTCTTCTGTTTTCTAAGTATGAGATGCAATAGATACTTAACATTGAGGTCCTTGTGGGCCCCTTATTGAAAAAGTTGGTAGAGCTACATAAAAAATTGTAAGGCAATGCTTTGACTCTTTCAATGACAATTCTGAAAACTTAATTTTTGTATTCTTAAAATGGTTATGATTATTCTCTTGAAAAAGATAGTTGACATCGATAAAAAATAGCACTATGTTTTAGATTGTTTATTGTCACACAATATATCTAATCAAATCCACAAAAAAATCCTCTAACCATACATTTTAACAACATCCATTTTCACCATGGAGGCGATTTGGTAGTGTATTCCTTTTTCGACAATTGTGAGGATGGCCCTAGCTGCCACCACCATCTCTTATTGCAATGACCAATGTAACACTAGGGCATATTAATAATTTTGTTGTATGATTCTACATACCAATACCTATATATATTTACAATGTGTATCATTGAATTACATATGAGTTACTTTAACAATATTCCACTTCAACCATGGTCATTTTAATTTTAAAATATATCATGGATTTTAAGACAATTTATATGAGTAGGAGCATCCTACTCACTAAGGACATAACTTAGGTTAGTGCATAGCCTATACAATATCTAGCATGGTAATAAAAATGTATGGATAAATGACCTCAACCTAAGTAATGCACCATGCACAAGGAGGGAGGGTTGTTGGAGACTAATAGCCTGCATTTATACCAAAAATAATTGAGGGAGATGATCACAAGAAGGATATGTGGCTTAGTGTTAGAACATGGAATGAGAGAAATATGCACTTCTATAGTAGAATCATCAAGGCTTCCCCTCACAAAAGGGATGCATGCTAGGCCATTTTTTGGTGTTAGTTGTGTTTTGTATTCATAGTGTATTGTTTCTACATGGGAAACGAAGTACATAGAGAAGGTACCTCTACTTAAACTTGGATTGAGGAAAGTTACATCTGTTTCCTAATCATTTGAGCTTAGATATAGTATTGAAGTGAGTTTTGAAGGGGTATCTACTGAACAATGGCTTGAGGGATGGTATTGGAATCCCATTCCTAGCTAGAGGGAGTATATATGAGATCTTATGTTTTGCTTTTACTTATCAGTGATGCCTTGTATGTAGTGAATAATAACCTCATTTACAATCATTATTTTGTCATGATTACATAACCTCGGTTGATTACAGATATCGGAGAAGGATTTATCAATATATCCATTGGTCCCTTGTAACAATTTGGATATGCTCTCTTTATTACTTATGTGTTTAACACCCAAGATGATGGAATCCCTTGAGTGTTAAGGATTCCATACTTCCAAAAGAGGTAATCTTGGGATTTTTCATTGGGCTCTTCTATCTATTGAACCAATGGCCAAGGTATCCATTCAATTTATGATAAACTGATACATATTCAAATGGTGCATGTTTTTCTTCTCATACATTCACGGTGAACTTCACATGATTTGATTGTGAGTTATGATGTTCATCGAATTTATTTATGTTTGACTTTCGATGTGGAAAATTAACGTTATAATGTGCATGTATCTAAATAATGGTTTATGCTTCAAAGTGTAACCCTAATTACCGTATGGGAAACACCACTTTACCCTCTCATAAATAAATTGATACAAAATAAGGAATATATGTTTTATGAAATATCTAAGACATGACCTAATATATGAGACCACTAAGCACTAAGGTGCATATAAATATAATTTTAGCATCCTTTTAAGATCATATATTCCTCTTCATGAAAGCCAAAGCATAACCAAGGGGCATAAATCTTTTAATATGCGATTAAAATGCATGTTAAAATAATCCTGAGTATTTTGAGAGTGAAGATAGATTATGACATTTCACTCCATGATTTATGGTTCTTACAGTTCCAAAAGGAATCATCAATTTTTTTTAGGTTTATAATTTCATGGTGCAACTACTAATCATGTGATGATTGTGATGGTGTTTTTGCTTATATATGCATGTGTATATTATATTATATTGTCTTTTTTTGTAAAAGCATTGAATTATAATTAACAAAAAAATTTAACCTAGCTCTTAATCACTGGGACACTATAATGAATTCCCTAGCAAATTTTTTAAGATTCAATTAAGTAAATAAAACTAACCAAGCGTGTTTCCTCCTTATTATAAATTGGAGTATCAAGTGGTCTCTCCATACGATGTTGTAGAGAAACCATTGGTTTAGGTGGTGGTGTACAAAATTATAGTGGAAACATGTAATGGTGAGCTCATAAACATTGAATTGAGCATGAAGGTATCATCAAGGGATAGGATTTAATCCTATAAAGGTAGCATGGGTCATGTTTACAAATGGAAATGTAGAGAAAAATAGGAGGCTCATGAAGAATTTAGTGAGATTTGAAAGAGCCTATAACCTATATGAAAATAGACATCAATTTAAAAGAGGGAAGATGTGTAGAATTTAAGATGGGTGTGTGTTGGAACCCCAATAAGATGGACAAAGAAACCATGAGATGAGAGGCATGACCTCTAACCACACCAACCCCCATCTCCCAAACTACGGATAAGGGTGTATATTTCATGCAATTTGCAAGGAGAAATGTGGTGCAAGAGGTTGGAAACATTGGAAAAGAGTTTTGTGAAGAAGGGGGAGGAATATAAATATGTGATCCATGTTAGCCAAGGCTAGCTGCCAAATTTCTTTTTTCTAGTGGCATCTCTTAAGAAAAGGAAATTAAAAATATAAGAAGTACATCAAAAGAGTGTACCAACCCCTAAAAGGAAGACATTTAGTTGCACACTATTCAAAAATATTGAGTGAATAACATATCTTAAATTCTAGTAATTGAAATTCATTTTGAAGAACAACAATTTCTATTGTTCATCAATGCACTAATGTTGATTGAAATTTTGTACCAACAAATCCTACTAGCCAAGGAGAACACCTATGGTCAATTCCCATTATATAGGTTCTTGGAATTTAGAAACATAGCTAATTAGATAGGAAACCTAAACCTATAGAGGGAGGGATGTATCTAGAAGATGGGATGCTAGAGACAACAATTCACACCTTCACAAAAAAATCATGGATCATGTTTAAAAAGAAACAAATGAGAGAATTCAAAATTTTTATGAATATTGCAATGGGATTCCAATAAGCCTACAACCTAACTAAAAAATTCTTAAGCCCTAAATAATGGAGGTGCATGGAAGTTAGGAAGGAGGTGTGTTGGATCCCAACTAGATAGATAAAGAAATGTTCAAGTGAGAGGCAAGGCCTAGAACCACACCATCCCCTATCTCCAAAACTATGGATATTGTTAGATAACAATGGCTAAAATTGGTGTATGGTTGAGTCAATTTGCAAGGAGAAACTTTTCACATGAGGCTAGAAAACATTAAAAAAGAATTTTATATGCAAAATTTCCATATATGAACAATTTTTGTATATGCACAGCTTCCATTTATGTGCATATCTTTCGTATATGCGTAAGTTATGTATATGCATGTATCTTTTGTATATGTGCAACTTTTATTATATGCGCATATCTTTTGTATATGCGCAACTTCCATATATGAACATATAGAAAAGTTGTAGATATATGAAAACTATGAAAAACTTTCATTAGATGCATATACAATAGTCTCCATATATGCACAGCTTTAATATATGCACGACATTCGTATATGCACATGTATTCTCTATATGGGTAACTTCCATATATGTTCATATCTTTCGTATATGTGCATCGATCATATATGCACATCTGCTATATATTCACAACTTCCATATATGCACATATATGGAAGATATGTGTATATACGGAAGTTTTACATATACAGAATATATGGACATATACAAAAGATGTGCATATACGAAATCTGCACCTAAATAGAGGCAGAAGTTCTAACAACTTCTGTATATGTGCATATATTCTGTATGTGCACAACTTACATATATGCACATATCTTTCGTATATGCATATATCTTCCATATATGTTTAACTTCCATAATATGCATATACAACAACCTCTATATATGCATAACTTCCATATATGCACACATCTTTTGTATATGCGCAACTTTCGTATATGCGTAACTTTCATATATGCACATACCTTTTGTATATGTGAATTTTCTATATATGCAAATATACTATATAAACACAAATTCCATATATGTGCATATACAAAAGATATGTGCATATAATATGATATGCACATATCTTCCATATGTACACAACATTTGTATATGTTTATATACGGAAGTTATGCACATATACGGAATCTCTGTGTATATAGAGGTTGAAGTTGTTCATATACAAAAGACATGTTTATATATGAAAGTTGCACATATATAGAAGATATGTGCATATACGAAAGTTTTTCATATATGGAAAATATGTGCATGTATAAAAGTTTTGCATATACATAAGTTGCACATATATAAAAGTTGCATATATATAGAAGACATGTGCATATACAAAAGTTGTGCATATACGAAAAACATGCATATACTGAACTTGCATATCTTTTATACATGCACATTTTCTATATCACATATCTTCCATATATGCACAAATTTTGTAAATGTGCATATCTTTTGTATATTTACAATTTTAATATATGGAAATATACATAAGTTGTGCATACACATAAGTTGTGCATACACATAAATTGTGCATATATAGAATTTATTTACTTGCACATCATGTATGAAATTAGTTGAATCGCATATCGTTCTCTACTCTTTGATCCCTTAGTCACTTTCAGTAGTAGGGGCATTATTAAGAACAAACAGGTTTAGATTGTTAGTTTTTGTAGCATCATATGTGTTCTAGCCACAAAATTTGGTTGAGAGGCTAGACTACATGAGATCTCCAAAACCCAAAAATAGTTTCTGCAAATTCCGCATCGAAGTATCTCAATTAGATTATTAATTGCTTTTTAAATATTCATAAGTATAAACTTAGGTAATATGGTTAATTAATAAGTATTAATTGAGATGAGGCGAGAATAGTCTACAAACTCACATAGATTGATAGAGAGATGGTCTTAGCCATCGATTATGTTTTAATCTTGGATGTTGGTGCTCTAACAAAGGATTATAAGAGGAGATCGATGTGGTGATTAAGAGATCACTCTAGACGTTTGAGCGGTTCAATTTCTTGGCAGATAGATTTCCTGAGTAGTAGCAGTCAGTTTCCAATGAGAGACAAAAATTAAAGCAATGATTGAGGTGCAGTGATTCGGAGGAAGATTTCGAGATCCAGAGAGGTAAGGACAAGAGGGTTGAGTTATCAGGTACCATCATATCAGAGATTGTGTGCAGTGGAGGATCATGTTGCTTTCATACATTCCAACGGAGGATCAGGATGCTGATATTCTGACGAAGGCTCTCACCAGGAGCAAATTCGAATACCACCGAGGCAGGATAGGGGTTGCTAATAATCCATATCTTGTCGAGAGGGAGTGTTGAGATTGCAACAAGATGATGGAGCTTAGTGAAAAGAGTCGCCTTCACTAAGTGGGTCTGCACGCAAATTATGGCGCAAGTTCTATTTTTGGATCCCAGCAGGGATGATCATAGCAAGAGTGACCACAGCAGGGATGATCACAGCAGGAGTGACCACAGCAGGAGTGATCATAGTATGAGTGACCACAACAGGAGTGATCATAGCAGGAGTGATCAAAGTCTATTTTTAGACTAGCTGTCCAAAATAGAAAAGTCAAATATTATTGTCTCATAATAATATTTGGACTATAAACTTGATATTATTCTCTTGGAGCACTTCAGTTTGAGCTACAGATGTGGCCCATGCAGCTGTCAGAAGGAAGTACGC
The DNA here is from genome assembly GCA_031772625.1 of Pinus tabuliformis. Taxonomy (NCBI): domain Eukaryota; kingdom Viridiplantae; phylum Streptophyta; class Pinopsida; order Pinales; family Pinaceae; genus Pinus; species Pinus tabuliformis. The sequence goes on from CM062820.1 coordinate 1,279,600,418, forward strand.
TTTTCTTATGAGTCAGTTGAGTTGTTGCATGCATGACTTCAATTAGAACTCAATCAGTTGAGTTTGGTGGAGTTGATTGTGGAGTTGATGGAGTTGTGTTCAGTTTGACTTGGTTAAACTAGTTGTAGTTAGTCTAACTGCAAATAGACTAATGGTGAGTTGTTAAACTAATTATTAACTCATAATACAACTATAGAATACATCAGTTAACTCAGTTGCATGTCAGTGCATGTTCAGTTCAGCAGGGACAGGTGTTAGAGAATCAGATTGCTATGAGTTGTGACTATAGTTGTGCATCAGATCTTGCACAATCAAGGGATTGAGTATGCCAATGAGTTTGCTCATGTATTTTCCCAGTATTATAGCCTCTGCTAACGTCTAACATAGTGTGAATGATTCTTTGGAGGTGAAATACGAGTTTGGTAAACCATTCTCATTCATTCTTGAGCAGGTATTGAGCAGTGGAGGCAAGCAAGCAGTGGAATAGATTTGGAGATCAGATCTTAGCTGTATTGTGTGTAACAGGTGGAGTTGGTACTGGCTTGCTTGTGATAAGCATTGTACTTTGTAATGTTACATGGTCTCAATCATTAATATACAGATGGTTGGGGTTTTTAGCGAGATGCTTTCCCCGGGTTACATACTGTGTTAATGTGTGAATGCTCTTGATGTTTTATTGTTATTGATGCTGCTATATTGATGATCAACGTAGAAGAGCTTATGTATTGTGTATGTATTCTGCAATAGTACATGATCAGGATAATCTCTATTGAATATGTGTTAAATTATTCAAAATTTCTACATGGTATCAGAGCTAGATGATTTGTAGAAAAAGTTTCTACATGGTATCGGAGTTGTTGATCATCAGATCTACTATTCATGAAGTGTTTACATTCTATTTCTTCAGGCAGAGTCTGTAATCGGGTCAGGTAGCCTCTGGATTTATCCTTCCTTTGGAAGGTGAGATATCCGGTGAATGCCCATACAGTCAATCTCTGTACGAGAAATATTGTGTTCTCACGAATCTTAGATCCAAAGCGGTTGAGTTGGTAGGTGGTGGAAATCGAATTTGCAGCAGTGTTGTTGAAATGTCTTTCAACGGATTGCAAATGTTATTCCAAAGCAAGAGCGACCTGGCGCTCAAGGATAAACTCAGAAACAATAAAGGTGAGAATGGATCTTCATCAAAGGTATCTGATGAAGAGAATTGCGCTTTGGCTGCCAAAGCAAAGAAAGGGAAGAGCAAGAAAGCTTCTCAATCTGGTGCGAAAGGCAAGAAGCAGGATATGTCCAAGGTGAAGTGTTTTCACTGTCACCAACACGGAAACTATGCCACTAATTGTCCGCAGAAGAAGAAGAACAAGCAGGGTGCTGGATCGGTAGCAGGAGAAGCTCTAGCCTCGCAATTTGAGCTTGATTTTTCATTGATCGCGTGCTTGGTTTCAAGTGTGATGGGATCGGTGTGGTTCTTGGACAGTGGTGCGTCTTTTCACATGACAGGAGATAGAGATTTGTTCTCTGATCTGGAGGACAAAGATCTTGGAGTGCACATCGAGATGGGCGATGATGGTAGATACAGTGCGACCGGTATCGGTACCATTTCCTTTGAGAGTGAGTCTGGTAAACCCTTCGTATTGAAGGAAGTCATGCATGTTCCAGGATTGAAGAAGAATCTTATCTCAGTGGCGATGTTAGAAGACAAGGGGTATGATGTTGTTTTCAGCGAGGGAAAGGCTTTCCTGCGCAGCAAGACAACTGGTGAAACCCGGAAGATAGGGGTTCGAGTGAGGAACCTTTATCAGTTGCATGTAGATGGATGCGCAGCAATGGCGGGCAAGGCAGAAGGATTGGTGAGCCGGGATGATGGCGAGTTGTGGCACATGAGATTGGGTCACCTTCACCATGGAGCCTTGAAGATACTGTAGCAGATCACTACAGGTCTTCCTAAAGGCACACTTGCGCAGTCAGATCAGTGTAAGGGGTGTACTTTGGGGAAGTTTGTGAAAGCCACCTTTCACGAGAAGGATAGTCGCGCCACGACGATCCTTGAGAGAATTCACACAAACGTGTGTGGACCTTTCTCAGTTGCTTCGACAGCAAAACACAGGTATTATGTGATTTTTGTTGATGATTTCTCTCGTAAGTGCTGGATCTTCTTCATGCAAAAGAAGAGCGAGACATATTCAAAGTTCTGTGAATTCAAAGCACTGGTCGAGAAGGAGTCGGGGAAGAAGGTGAAGGCTCTTAGGAGCGATAATGGTGGTGAATACATCTCAGACGAGTTCAAGGATTTCTGCAAGGCAGAAGGGATTCGTAGAGAGCTCATAGCTCCCCATAACCCACAGCAGAACGGGGTAGCTGAGCGGAAGAACAGAATGATTGTGGGTGTTGCACGGGCAATGTTGCATGATCAGGGCCTACCCCTTCACTTGTGGGCGGAAGCATGCAATACAGCAGTTTATGTGCAGAACCGTTGTCCTCATAGGATACTTGGCATGAGTACACCCGAGGAGGCTCATTCTGGTAAGAAGCATGATCTTTCTCATTTGAGGATTTTTGGTGCTAACATTTACATGCATGTGACGAAGGATGCCAGGAAGAAGTTGGAGGCGACCGTAGAGGTTGGGATATTTGTGGGGTACACTGATACGCCCCACAACTATCGTGTGTATTTGCCAGACAGTGGTAAAATTGTTGTGCGATGGGATATAAAATTTCAGGAGGAGAAAGCCATGAAGTGTTCGCTTGAGAGGGAGCTACACTTGCATGCAGATGAGGAGCTATTAGTTCCTAAGGATGAGCTTCAGGACGTGGATCAGCCATAGGACGAGGTTCATGGAGTGGAAGAGACCACTCATGCAGCGCCAACCATCAGAGGGCAAAAACGCTTGACAGAAGCTGAGCGACTGGCTCAAGATGCAGAGAAAGTTGTAGGACCACCTACAGCCCAACGCAGGCAGAGACAGTCACCTGATCGGTACACTGGATACATGGCCCTTATGAGCAAGTGTGTTGTGACTGAGCCATCCTCTTTCGAGGAAGCTGTGGAGGATCCCGCATGGGTAGACGCCATGGTGGAAGAGTATGATTCTATTGTCAGAAACAGTGCATGGGAGATTGTCCCAAGATTGGAAGGGAAATTAGTGGTGGGTTCGAGATGGATCTACAAAGTGATGCAGATGGGGTGGCACATTCATCAGTTGGATGTGAAGACTGTGTTCCTTCCTAGAGGTTGGAGGAAGGAGGATGCTACTTCAGCGGAGGTAGTGGATGCCACTGGTTACCAGCAGTTGGTGGAGTCGCATGTGTGCAGGCTCAAGAGAGGCACATCGGGATATGGATTGGATGAGGTTAAGCTATGTGGCTTCATGGATGCAGATTGGGTAGGGAGCTCAAGAGGCCGACTATATGGCAGCAAGGGCATCAGGTACCATCATATCAGAGATTGTGTGCAACGGAGGATCATGTTGCTTTCATACATTCCAACGGAGGATCAGGATGCTGATATTCTGACGAAGGCTCTCACCAGGAGAAAATTCAAATACCACAGAGGCAGGATAGGGGTTGCTGATAATCCATATCTTGTCGAGAGGGAGTGTTGAGATTGCAACAAGATGATGGAACTTAGTGAAAAGAGTCGCCTTCACTAAGTGGGCCTGCAGGAAAATTATGGCGCAAGTTCTATTTTTGGATCCCAGCAGGAGTGACCACATCAGGGATGATCACAGCAGGAGTGACCACAGCAGAAGTGATCACAGTATGAGCGACCACAGCAGGAGTGATCACAGCAGGAGTGATCAAAGCCTATTTTTAGACTAGCTGTCCAAAATAGAAAAGTCAAATATTATTGTCTCATAATAATATTTGGACTATAAACTTGATCTTATTCTCTTGGAGCACTTCAGTTTGAGCTACAGATGTGGCCCATGCAGCTGTCAGAAGGAAGTACGCTTTTCTTATGAGTCAGTTGAGTTGTTGCATGCATGACTTCAGTTAGAACTCAATCAATTGAGTTTGGTGGAGTTGATTGTGGAGTTGTGTTCAGTTTGACTTGGTTAAACTAGTTGTAGTTAGTCTAAATGCAAATAGACTAATGATGAGTTGTTAAACTAATTATTAACTCATAATAAAACTATAGAATACATCAGTTAACTCAGTTGCATGTCAGTGCATGTTCAGTTCAGCAGGGACAGGTGTTAGAGAATCATATTGCTATCAGTTGTGACTATAGTTGCGCATCAGATCTTGCACAATCAAGGGATTGAGTATGCCAATGAGTTTTCTCATGTATTTGCCCAGTATTATAGCCTCTGATCACGTCTAACATAGTGTGAGTGATTCTTTGGAGGTGAAATATGAGTTTGGTAAACCATTCTCATTCATTCTTGAGCAGGTATTGAGCAGTGGAGGCAGGCAAGCAGTGGAATAGATTTGGAGATCAGATCTTAGCTGTATTGTGTGTAACAGGTGGAGATGGTACTGGATTGCTTGTGATAAGCATTGTACTTTGTAATGTTACATGGTCTCAATCATTAATATACAGATAGTTGGGGTTTTTAGCGAGATGCTTTCCCCGGGTTACATACTGTGTTAATGTGTGAATGCTCTTGATGTTTTATTGTTATTCATGCTGCTATATTGATGATCAACGTAGAGGAGCTTATGTATTGTGTATGTATTCCGCAATAGTACATGATCAGGATAATCTCTGTTGAATATGTGTTAAATTATTCAAAATTTCTACACGGAGAGCTCATAAGTGAAAAGAAGGAATTTTGATGCTTAGTAAGAGGAACAAAATGAAATTTCCAAGGGCAGCGTAGTCTTTTGCCAGAAGGTCGAATTGTTGGAGGAAGTTTAATTTTTCTGAGAGGAGAAAAAAGTTTTGATCCTTCTAGATCGAGTGATTCTAGAGGGAGAGGGAGAAACCCATTTTTTATTGGGCAGATATCTAGCTAGATGTAGAGCATTTTTCAGTAGTTCACTAGAGAAAAATCAACGTCGCAGTGGAATAGAGAAAATCACACATAGAAATAAAATTCCTCTCAAGGGACTTCTAGTCTCAAGAAGTTCGATTTTCCTTTTAGATTGGCAGTAGTTGTGAGTGGAACTTCTCACTCCAAAAGAGAGTGTGAGTAGCTAAGTAACAATCAAGCCGAAGGAAAGAGGGAGTTTTTTGCAGTTTGTTGAGATGGCCACTGCTGCGCTTCGTGATCATGATAGGTTGGATGGAGCTTCCAACTATGTCATATGTAAGGCAAGGATGTCCTTCCTTCTAGATGGATATGGCCTGAAATCCTACATAGATGATGTAGTGGTAGTTCCCTAGTATGCAAATCAATGGAAAGAATACAAGAAAGAGATGTCATGGGTGAAGCAGTTGATCTTGGATGGAGTCTGAGATCATATTATCTCACATATAGCTGGAAAAGATACTGCCAAAGAGATGTGGGATGATCTCTCCACGTTATATCATGGAACTTCCGAGAAGAGGATGATGTTTCTTGAGGAGAAGTTGAGATGCATCCTGATGTAGAAGGAGGAAGGCACAGATCCCTTCTAGGATTCAGGAGGTCTAAGGCCAGCTGTCAGGTGTTGGGGAAATGCCTCAACCCATAGAGCTAGTGTGATTGGCACTCAATAGTGTCTCAGAGTAGTGGCAAGTCTTTTTGCAAATCATATTGGGAAGAGATAAGCTATCAGAGTGGGACATGATGTGATTCGATTTGCCACAGGAGGAGTTGATACGATCTCTATTAAAGAGCTCCATTAGTGGCCACAATGAAAAGGGATCAAAGATGGTGAAGGAGGAGAAGAATGTGGCCCTCATATCAAAGGGTCCCAATCAGGGGAAGGGGGGACAAAGGAAGAAGAAGAAGGTAATGTTAAAAGTGAAGTGCTTAAGATGTGGTGAGCTTGGTCACTACAACACCCAGTGTCCTATAAGAAAGAAGGATAAGGAGGAGAAGTTGGACCAACACCCAGCTTCAGTAAAGATTGACAGGTTGTCCTCTAGATTGGAGGAAGAATTCGCGATGTTTGCAGATATACCTCAAGGAATGAGGTGGGGATATTTGGTGTTATAGCCCTAGAGAGCTACAGATATTGGGCAGGGTCCTTGATGAGTCCACCTCACAGATCAATACCTTGCTACAAGGGCCCACAATATTTAGTAGTAGGATGGATCAGTGGTAGTTGATGCACTTAGAGACCAAGTGACAGTTGAAGAGACTAGAAATAGTCAGATATTAGGGCGTGCAGTGCAGACTTGGTAGCATTGCAGTTGGCACAATGCAGAGTCAGCAACAACGCAGATCCTTCAGTGAAAGTGCATATGCTAGTCTTAATCAGAGACTCGGGAGATAGATTCATCATATTCAACATAGTTGATTTAGTATTTTGGATTCTTTTGAGTTGTAGATGTTGCAGTTGCAGCAGCAACAAATGATAGGGAGTTACAGTGTTGGTAGCAGTATGGCAGCGTAAACAAAAACACAGATACATGATATATCAGAGTTGCACAATGCTGGATGGGCAGTATGGCCAGACATCAACATCATGATAGGAGATGACGCAGAGACAATGTTGTGGCAGGGAGTGCAGCATTAGAACACATTCCTCCCTAAGAGGGAGTGTTAGGTTTTGTAGCATCGGATGTGTTCTAGCCAAAAAATTTGGTCGAGATGCTAGAGTACACGAGATCTCAAAAACCCAAAAATTGCTTCGGGAAATTATGCCTAGAAGTGTTTTAATTAGATTATTAACCATTTTTTAAATATTTTTGAGGTTCGGAATTCAGATATTCCACAGTTTTCATTTTATGTTGTCTATGTTTCGAGTCTAGAACAAGACTCATCATCAGGATTGATTTACAAAGAGGAGAAATGTGAGTTATAAATATAATCAAGGAGTTGTAAAGTAAAGCTGACTAGTTCAATATTGTTAGTTTTATTTTAATTATTTATTATTATCTTCTTCATAAAATATTTTATAAATTTCTCTATTATTTACTTTGTTATAATAATGATTTACTAGTATAATTGTTAACGTATTTCTATTAATATATCTATAATGGTTATAATAATGTTATTTATTTATATTTCTACCTTTATGCTTTTGAAATAAGATTAGTTTCTTTAATTTTCATTTTAATTATATTATGATTAAATTACAACAGTTTATTTAATTATCGGCAACGTGTTAAATTATTACTATAATGCCTATAGGTTTTAGATTTATTTTCGTTTGTGTTATTTCTAAGGTAATTTATTGAAATGAGTCCTAATATAATTTAATATAAAGTCAATTTATTGAAGTAAGTTTGTTTAATATAAAGTCAAATTATTGAAATTTATGTTCTAATTAAATTTCAATTGTTTGTTTAATTATATGTAAATTATTAAAATATAAATTTATTTATTGTAATTAATTGTATTCTAATTAAATTTCAATAGTTAATTTAATTATAGGTAAAGTGTTAAAATAAAGTCAATCCATATGTTTAATACAAAGTTAATTTATTGAAATTTAATTATATTCTAATTAAATTTCAATGGTTTATTTAAATATAGGTAAAGTGTTAAAGTATTGCTATAATGCCTATAGGTTTTAGATTTATTTCCGTTTATGTTATTGGCTTGTCCCTAAGATATTTATTAAAATGAATCCTAATATTGTTTAAAATAAAGTTGATTTATTGAAGTAAGATTTGATTATAAATTGTGTTTTTTGTTTTAATTTATTTTATTCTAAATAATTTATAATTTTAATGTTATGATTGTAGAGAAGTGTTAATATATTATTATACTAATATATTGCTTCTTGTTTTTTATGCAATTGGCTTATTGCTAATGTGTTCTACATAGAGTTTTAATTATACTTAATATTGTTTTTATATTATAAATGAAATATTTCCTTACTTAATGTTAGATATTATATTTTATTAAGGTTATGAGAGGGGAAACAGGTTTCTCCTATGATAGGGTCAAAGAAGGGAGGTTCAATTAAAATTCCAAGGAGGGGAGTATGAGAAGGTGAAAAGGAACTTAAGAGGAGAGGGGATTGAAACTAAGGTTAAGGGTGAAGAGGATGGGTATGACGAAAAATGGTAAGGTCAATGTGAACGAGGGAGCCTCCTATTCATTGGGGGTGAAAAGGGAGATCCAATTTTTGCTAACTTCCAAGCCTTTGTCCCTATTGAGGTTATGCAGGTGTTCGATGATTTCAAGTGCCTCTCATACTTTACGCTTAAATTGATGTTTCTCATTGGCAATGACTTTTGTGTCTTCGAGGCAGATGTGGTGGTTTGTCTTAAAAGTAGGGAATATGGTTAATTAATCAATATTAATTGAGATCAGGTGAGAATAGTCTAGAAACATACATGGATTGATCTATATATGATCATATCCATCTATCATGTTTTAATCTTGGTCATTAGTGCTCCAACAGAGGATTATGAGAGGAGATCGATGTGGTGATGGAGAGATCACTCAAGACACTTGAGCAATTTGATTTCTTGGCAGATCGATTTCCAGAGTAACAGCAGTCAGTTGTGAGAGAAAACGAAAAATCGAAGTAGTGAGTAAGGGGCACGGATAGTGATCCGGAGGAATATTTCCAGATCCGGAGAGGCAGCAGCAAAAGGGTCGGGTTATCCCAGTGAGAAAAAACAGAGCACTGTACACTAGCTTCAGAGAGGGTAGTTCGATTAGCTGGAGATAAAATCGTTCTTAGTTCCAAAGGTTGGGCAAAGGTTCCAGGAGGCCAGAGAGAGAATTTCCTTTGCAACTAGAGGAAAAATGAATTCGTCGGAGACTAGTTGGAGGCTTGACATCAAGAAAAATGGAAAAATCAGTGCAGAAACTGACACGGAGAGTTAGAGGGATGAGTTTCTCAAGATAGGTTTTGTCATGGTTGTTGGTGGAGGAAGGGTAAATTCCCTTCAATAATTTTAACCGAAATTTCTTGCCGTGGATTTCTAGTTTCATGCATCCAGATTGTACTCAGATTTTCATTGCTTCATATTAATAAAAACCCTCACTGTTGCACTTACTTAATTCCAAGTACTTAATTATAACTTGTGTGTTAGGTTATTGTTATTATCTTGAGATTGTGATCTAGTTCCTATAGATCGGGAAGCCAAATCTACTTATGCATTTCTTATTTGTTTGTAGAATTGGGCAACCTCTCTTCTAATCATAATTTCTTTTGCAACATTACAATTATTTTATGGAAAATAACAACATTTATGAACTCCCTAAATGCTTAATTACAAAAGAAAAGAAAAGTAGGCTACAAGGTTTCATTAACAAATAAGTTAAGTTGTGGATTCACATTGCCAAGGTGTAATGCTATGAATAATACCTTACATCTATGCAATCTCAAATTTTAGAAGTCAATAACTCATAACAAAATTTATAGTAAAACAAATAGATAAAAAATTATTCAATTCATTAACAATCAATTATAATTTAATCACCATATTTTAAATGCATTTTATTTCTTTTAAGTTATATAATTTTTTATTTTTTAAAATTAACTTAATTATATTCAAATTTAAAAGCATCTCTTTTTACAAACCAATTAAATAAAATGATAAAACCAAAAAATAAATATGTACCATCAAAATCAAAATCGGGCATAGAAATTCATAGTAATTTATGAAATATTGTTTGAAAATTTTCAAATTAAGATAGTGGGAGCTAAAAATAGAAATGTGTTATGAAAATATGAAATAAGAAAATACATTATAAACCTAAGTAACTAATTTTTTGTTTGTTAGTTATATATATATATATATATATATATATATATATATATATATATATATAATAAAGAAATAAAGTAGATAAAAACTATAATGACATAGAAACTAAAAAAGAAAAATAACTTTAAAAAACTACATTTTTTTATTAGTGGGATACTCTGTAATAAATAATAATATTTGTAAACATTCTAAATACTAAACTAAAAATTAATAAATTCTAAAACTACTTAATTTAAAAATTAACTACTAAATAAAAAATGGGAAATAAAATTAATGGCTATATTAACCAACAAAGTCTCAGATTGAAAATTCATACTGTTTAAGCCTACTTAAACAATGTCTTCCTTTCTAACAACTTAACAACGTGAAAATTACCAATTTTGCAAATAAAAATATCACATGTGAAGATAACTTAAAACTACCCATTTTGTAAATAACAACATTAGGTTAAAAGTGTTTTACTACCGCCTCAAAACACAAAAACATTACCACTTTTGTAAATACCAATATCACATGTTTGGTCTATTTAACCTAAGTAATGCAATCTAATTTTTTCTTATCAAAGTATTGCATCGTATCTTTGCATGAAGACAAACTTATGTTTAGGAAGACATATGTTTGATAATTAAAAGAATATGGAAGATGACATATTCAACTACTTTTTATTCAAATGCTTCCTTCGAAAGTAGTATCATTCTGCTAAAAACTGAAACTAGAGTTTTTCATGACCTAGTATAGGGCATTCAAGATACAATGGAATTTGAAAAAGGACAACTGTGTTTCTATTTTTATGGTTACACTTTCGTAATCCAAATATTCAATTTTTTTTGATAACTCCTTTTTCAAAAGAAATGGCACTTTTATTTTTGCACTCACGTATTCAACGAAGTTCAACGAAGTTTTGTTGCGAGACCACAGAAATATATCCACAAAAAACCAATGAATATGTAATGGAAAAAAAACAATGAATGTGAAAATGTGTCACTTAAAAATTGCTTGTGGCTTTCCCTTTCATTGATGGAAAGAGAAGAGATCGTCGGTGTTTATTGTTACCAGAGATTATAAAATTAAAACCAACATCAATACTGGCAAGATGTGTTTATTGAAGATTAAACAACATTAGTACAAAAAAAAATCAATTCCATTGTCGACGGAAGCCTCCAATCGAAAAAAATTCAATTGTTCCTTCATTTTTGGACTGACAGTCAGTAGGAGCAAATGCAAGAAGAGGTTGCCGGACATTATACCGAACAAAGAAAATTTTCTGGTTTTCTGTAAATGATTCCCAATAATACTCGACGAAGGTGTTGTAATGGGTCGCAAGTGTCGGAGTCACGATTGCCCTTACACAAGTGTTGTAATGGGTCTCAAGTGTTGGAGTCACGATTGTCTTTACATCAAAACCCTCAGGTGTTAGTAAACAGAGATTTGAATAATCCTTCTACACCATTAATGCCACGAAACACACGGGCAGCGTTGAATAATCCTTCTACACCATTAATGCCACGAAACACACAGGCAGCGTTGAATAATCCTTCTACACCATTAATGCCACGAAACACACGGGCAGCGTTGAATAATCCTTCTACACCATTAATGCCACGAAACACACAGGCAGCGTAGCGTTGAATAATAATCCTTCTACACCATTAACAGGGAGCGTTGGATTATCCAATTCCCAACAATCTCCCCCCAACGCTAGCCAAGTGTGTTTCGAACTCGAGACCTTTGGCTCTGATAACACTTGTTGAAGTCACGATTGCCATTATACCAAAATCCATCGCTGTTAGTGAACAGACACATCGCTAGTGTTAAGCACATGCCACTAAACACACGAGGAGAGTTAAATAATCTTTCTACACCGCCATTAAAAAAACATTAGATTATCCCATTCCCAACACCAAGTAGCTCATCACGTCCTTCATCTCCAAGATGTATCGAACTGTCTTCTAAGCTGCTTCTTAACTGCAAGATAACATCATAAACAATATGCTATCCTTCTTCCGTGTCTCTCCAAAACAACTTTGTTAGTTGCGACCTGACTTGCAAATTGATTGTCAAAACGTTGGATACTTTCTTCCCGATTCTTGAGCTTTGATCAAGAAGAATAAAAACGCGTTCAATTATATTAGATATATAATGACTACTTGTATTGAATAAGTGATAATAACAGGCGTTTACACCAACTTGCATATTCACGCCGGTCCTAGATTTTGCAAATTTTGTTCTTCTCCGCAGCTTGTGATACTATGTCTTTGCTCTGACTTCAAATTGTTCTTGACCTGTAAAATGAAACTGATTGTAGCAGGTTGCGAAAAACAACAGTGGAGCTCACCGCGCACGTATCTTCCCATTAAACGCTTAACCTGCGAAAAACATTCGTTGAATAGTTATATAAATTTAAATTTCAAGCGCTAACGCTGAATTTGAAATTCTCAGAGCGGAGGTGGCATTGAATACATTAAATGAATGTCAAATCCATGCTACATTTAAGTACATAGCTGGGATTGGGCTGTCTAATGTCTGTATTAATACATTGAAGAGTGGAGTTTGCCGGAGGCAGAGTGATCAAGTTTTAGGAAAATCCATGCATATGTATGGCTCTCATGTGTCATATTCACATGGGAAATTCCTATTTCTTACTCTATAGGAATTTTAATGCGGCCTGATATGGGGTCGCATTAAGGCGATACAAAACGTCGCTAAGTGATGGGAGAGAAAAATCACTTAGCGGCGTGTTGTATCGCCTTAATGCGGCACATATCAGCCGCATTAAAATTCCTATACGATAACAAATAGGAATCGTAGCATGCTTTCACATGTAGGGGTGTATTGTCACTCGTAAACTATAGTATTGTAAATATTGTTTGCCCATGTTCTTTGGTTAAACTTGTGAGTTCTATTTTTTGTGCGTGGAGTGGATTTATTATATTTTAAAAGAAGTTTGAAGGTACAGTTAATGAATTAAATCTTTTATATTTTCGAAGTGGGTAGGTTGTGGCACATTCTCTAGGCTTAGGCTTAATCATGTTGGTCATTTTTTCTTATGATTGGTTAACATATAATTATTAACCATTTATATTACGAGTATATTTAAAATATTAATTACTATATTATGTTTTGATTAATTAAATTGAGTTTAGTGGCTCTGAAAGGCTGAGTATTAATTTTATATGTAAATTAAAATTTGGACAAGCAAGATGTTGAATTTTTTATGGGTGCATTTTTATATTTGTAAGAGGAAAATATATTGTAATCCCTTAGAAAGTAAAGGATATTTAATATATTAATATATTTATTATTTTTAAAAATAATTAACATTTTAATCTATATCAATATATATTTGAATGAGTTTGCCATTAATAAGTATCATAAACATTATTTTTCAATCAAATATTTTTTATCTTTAATATTATAAAACATAAAAATATTATAAAAATAGGAATAGTTATCTTGATGTTTTTATAATTAAAAAGTAAAGAATACTTTAAAATAATAGATGTATTATTTTGTAAAATAATAAACATTTTAATTAATATCAATATATATTTGAATAAAGTTGTTAGAATGGATTATTTTTTCACCTCAGAGTCCCTTAATAGAACACTTATTATTGTCTATTTTATACCTATGAGCATGTAGGTAATTATTTTTGTTTATTGAATGCTCCACATTGTTTAAATCTAATATTTGTTAAAGAATGAAAACTATGGAGAGAAATTTTCTTCTCAATATTATCAAACAATTAAATAAGATCACATAGGAGATATCAGTAATAAATTAATGGAGCAAAACTCAACATAACCTAACTAACCGAACTAACTATGACACTTGGACTAACAGCTATGACACCTAGCAAGTGGTTGGAATTAGTTTCTCCAACACTCCCTCTTAATCACAACCAAAAAATTTTAAACTAAGATGTCTATTGGTCTAAGTCTCACTTAGGTTTACATTTAATTTTTTTTTTGCATGAGTTGGATTTCCTTTTCTTTTTCTTTTCTTCCAAATCATATATGTTATGAATTGTTTCAACTTTCCTTTTTTGTTTTATCCTTCAAATTTTAGATTCTTCATTTGTTGGTGCAACACTTCCATTGTTCCACGTTATCTAAGCATGTTCTCGATTTCTTCAAAAATCGGCTTGTATGTGGACTGCTACCACATGTCATCTTTTGTAGCGTGCTTTTCATATTCAATATTTTTCTCATAAATTTTCTGCAACATAAGATGAGAATAAAATTTTATCTCTTCAATACTCCAATACATGAAAAATTCATTAAAATTTTCATTTTCCACTGCATCCATGCTATCTTCAAGGTTCAATGATGCAACCTCTATGCAAACTTCATCAAGACATGGAGTTGCAAGCTATGCTTCAAGGAACCTTATTTCTTCTTTAAATTTTATTGCATCTCTCTGGTTGTTGCTAACATATACACACTCAAAATCAAAATTAAGATTAAAAACATTTGGAGGATCATATTATTTTCTCTCTGCAATGAGAGCCTTCTCTTCTTATGCCTTCTTCTCTGCCTTTGTTACTTCCACTTTTTTAGTAACTATTGTTGCTTCAAAGAGGTTTTCTTCCACTTGGTTTTCAGACCTAAGTGGGCTTCTCTCACTAAATAACATCATGTTAATAAGATCTTTTTGTTGCGTCATTTGCAACCATTCTTTATTAGCTAACTGGTCTGCATCAAACTTAACATCAACAAATTGAATTGTTAGATCCACCATAACATTGGCTCCTCCAATGGAAACTTCATTGTCATCAATAAGCATTGTTGTTGGATTCACCATAACATTGGCTCGTCCAATGATAACTTCATTGTCATCAACAAGCACTGTTGTTCGATTCATCAAATTGCCATCCACTTGTGGCTATGCACAGTGGGATTCACAGGCATCTGTGTGCTCTTTCTCAGCAACTGGTAATAAACCATCATCATTGTCATCCACTTTGAAGTGGGATTCACCAAATTCGTTATCTCATTGTAGATCTCCCACTATAGATCCATCTTCATCTTCAACTTGAATGCTCCCCCTTACACCAAAATTCCTCTCAAGGGTATCCCAATCCTCCTTAGTTGTATTTGCATTTCCAATGAGGGTAAGAATGATGTCATATATGCATTCTTTTATGCATTTCAACGTGAAAGTATTCTTTTTCCTTTTGGCTTCCATCTCTCTCAAATAGATTTGAAACAACTCTTGTTGTTGTTTGACTATCATAACCTCTTGGGTTTTCTCATTTATTGAGCATTGGTGCACTGCGACTCAACAAACAAATCGACTTACAAACATAACGACTTTTTGATATCAACTTCTGAATGTGACAACCAATAATAATTATGGTTGTGATTTTCACCTTCAATACAATCTTTATCCAAATAAATAATAGGACGAAACACTTTATTCATCCTCTTACCAAAACAATAAAAACATTAATCTCACAAATACTTTCACAAAACCCTGTTAAGCCCAAATATTTTTAAAATAAAAAAACAACACCCTTTTGAAGAAATTTATTTTTATTCAAAACCTTAAATAAAACGCACTTTATAACCATGAAAACATTTTTTTCCTTTAAAGAAAAGGTCTTTTTTTTAAGAACTTTGTGTATACCTTGAGGTCCTCTACTAAATCTTTACATACCATACAAAATATTTTGACTTATTTCTTTGGTCGAAACATTTCATGTTGCTTTACAGCTATAACACAGTTGGCTTCGTTAAGGGGCTGCGTTACTCAAAAAATGCTACAAGTGACAGAAAGTAACGCTGACGGGCTTCTAAGCTTCTGGTCTCATTCCATATGAGGGGCCAAATATTTTCGAGGCTTCAGATAAACGTTGACCTTTGACTTTTCATGCTTTATTCTTCCAATTGACTTCGTGATGAAAGTGGCTAACTTACGAAACTATAATCTTTTGAATGAAATCGCAGCTCTTTGTCGAAAAGTGCGACCAGTCAGCGTCAATTTTTTTTTTTTAAATAAAATTCGACTTTCTGGAAAGCGATTTTTCTTAATTCTTCCTGCCCTTCAACGACTTCACAACAATAGATTTCTTGACAAGGGCGGCCTTCTTCGTTCTCCTCAATATTTTGATCTTGGTCTTTAAATGAAATTCAAATGCTATTCTCACTTCGTTCACTTTTTTTTACTGTTCTCTCAAGGAGTTTTATGTAGATTAATAACCATGACTTTGGAATTAATTTCTCCAATAATAATTATTCTCAGGGGATTATTCCCAGATAAATTAATTTTTACATAAAAAATATATATTAAACAACAACACTGTAAATGGGGATTACTCCGGCATCAATTACTTTTTACATAATATATATATGCTAAGCAACGCTGCAAATTATACTCGTTGAAATTTGGTTGTAAACTAAATTTTATTAATTTTACTTTTGCATTAAAAAAACAATACTAAATAACAACACTGCTAATTATACTAGTTGAAATTTGGTATTAAATTGGATTTTATTAGTTTAGAAAGAACCAATTTCTATATCACCAGAACAACTTTTTAGAAAATAACAGTCTTTATGGTATAAATACACCTTTTATTTAATTTCGTTGAAACTCACGTTAAATAACATAATGATATCTGTGCAAGGCTTGCTTTAAAAGAGGTTGGGTTCAAGTTTAGGGTGCACTTGTCTTTCACAAAGGGATTTGTTGGTCACCTCCCATAAAGATTCATTGTCAAATTCGTGAGGACATCTTACCAACGGTGGAACAACCATTTTTGACATTTTTTTGTGAAAATGTCATTACGCCTATTTATTTTCAATTAACTTTCCATCTATTAGTACCGGATGAAGCTCAAGGGCCTAGTCTCCCACGTGTTTGTTTGCAAGTGGGCATTGGCATGTACTTGAAGTTGGAATTGGCATAAATCCTCATTGAACGACGCAACTGCAAGGATGATCGAGATTTTCCATCTATAACTTATAAGACATGTTGTAATATGAAGTAAAGGATAACCTATAAGATTTGAGTGGCGGGGTACTCCGCAATACATTATCTGAAATTTGAACGAAAGACCTCACATGGTGTATTAAACATGATTGTAAATTCCAATTTCCACCCACTCATTCAATTACCCCTCCATTTGAAGCTTATGACACAAATTTCTTCATCGTCAAACTGGCTACATGCGCACAAGAGGAGCTTTGGGCGGTCTACGTCCTTGACACTCACACTTTCAAGGCGTATGCCCATTCAGACTTAAGACCAGCTCAAAATTGGCTCTGAGGAAACTAGGAATTTAATATATAACACTAATATCCATATATTAAGAGGCTTCTCGAAGCGGATTTTTCGCTCAATTTCCCGTAGCTATAGTGTGTGGCTCATTCACCAAGTAAAACAAAGGTTTTAAGTGATTTACACTTAACACACAATAAAACACAATAACTGTTGTTTTTCACGAGCCCACCAAAATTTGCTCCACCATTTTCTCCTCAAAGACTCTTGTTCTCTTTCTCTCTTGCATGCAAAATGACTTTTACATACATATTTATCTCAACATACAATTTTACATTAATACATGACAGAGAAAATAATTAATACATTGTTGTTGTTGTTGAGTGTGGACAGTGATCACGCAGGTGTTTGAAATGTGGGCAATAGTCACGGAATGAATGCTTGCCCATTTCTATTTACCAAAATACATTAAATGCTTTAAATTCTTTGTTGTGTTGCAGAATGGTTCGCACGGTACTTATGTTCTGGCTTCAGTCATTCCATATTCAAAAGGAGACGCAACATGCAAAAATACTTCTGACAAGTATGGCTGCTATTAGGGCGTTTATTGCGGTGGTTGGGATTATTATTTCTAACACTCCCTCTTAATCACAATTGCCACAATTCCCATACAGTTTCTGAGATAAACAAAACTTTCACGTGCCAATGGCTTTGTGAAGATATCAACAAATTGTTCATGTGACCTGCAGTGTTGCAACACAATTTCATCATTGTTACTCAACTCTCTAATAAAATGATATTTAGCGTCAATATGCTTGGTCCTCTTGTGAAACACAATTCTTTGACAATGCAATTGCTAAGGTGTTATCGCATAAAATAGTTGTCGCTCCCTCTTGGTCATGACGAAGATCCCTCAACATCCTTCTCATCCAAACTACCTGACACGTTGTTGCTATTGCTGCGACATATTCAACTTCTGCTGTTGAAAGTGACACTATTGGCTGCTTCTTGGAGGCCCATGAAATGGCTCTAGAACCCAAATGAAAAACATATCCTGACGTGCTCTTTCTGTCATCGACATTTCCTACTCAATGACTGTCAGTGTAATCAACCAGCCTGAAATCACTTGTTGTTGTGTACAAAATGTCATAATGTTTTGTCCCATTGACATATTTTAAAATCCTTTTCGTTGCTTGCCAATGTGTCTCCTTGGGTGTCTCCATAATCCTCGACACCAAACTTACTGCATACATTATAACCGACCTAGTGGCAGTGAAATACATCAAGCGGCCTGTCATGCTTTTGTATAATGTTGGATTGGCATTGCTATTGTAATCTTCTTCACTCAACTTCAACCCCATGACAGTTGGAGTTGGTGCGGGCTCGCTGCTCTGCATTTTAAACCTCTCCAAAATGTCTGCCACATACTTCGCTTAAGAGATAAAAATGTCATTTTTTGTTTGCTTCACTTCTATGCCCAAAAAATATCTTAACATTCCCAAGTCAATCATTTCAAATTCACTCTTCATGACTTGTTTGAAATCAGCAATGAGGAAATCATCACTTCCTTTAAAAATCAAATCATTTACATATAAGACGACAATGAGAAACTTACCTTCATTCTCTTTTATGTAGAGAGTGGGTTCACCGTCACATTTGTCGAAACCATTTTCCAACAAGTAGGCATCTATCCTGTTGTACCATATGCACGGTGCTTGCTTCAACCCATAAAGAGCTTTCTTCAACCGATACACTTTTTCTTCTTGGCCTTCTACCTCATAACCAGACGGTTGTACAACATACACTTCTTTTTTCAGCACCCCATTTAAGAACGTTGATTTTACGTCCATTTGATACACTGTCCATTTAAGTTGCGCGAAAATCGCCACAACTGCGTGCACTGTCTCCATCCTCGCGACTGGCGCGAATGTATCCGCGTAATCTCATCCATGCTACTGTGTGTATCCTTTGACAACTAGCCTTGTTTTGTGCCTTTCAATATTTCCTTCAATGTTGCTTTTGGTCTTATAGACCCACTTCACTCCAATAACATGTTTTCCTTCCGAAAGGTTCACTAACTCCCATGTGTCATTCCTTTCTATTGCTTCTATTTCTTGCTCCATTGTCACAACCCATTTTTCTTCTTTGATTGTATCCTCAAAATGGATGTGTTATGAAACCAGCTCACAAAAAGATAGAAAAAATAGATCAATGCCTTAGAATTCAGCCTCTTCGAGGGGGCAACCTCCTTTACATTACATAAATGAACAATTCTTGGATGATTCAAATGACAAAACCTCCTTTCTATATATAGGACTCTAAGGAGTCACAATATAACCCAGCCGACCTAACAATAATAATATAAAGGCACAAAAATAACAATAGAGGGATTCTATGGGGCACAGTAATAACAATATGGGGACAATAGGGGCACAACAATATTAATAAGGGATACAACTACAATAGTAATGGGGTAATCACTAGTATTATAGGGACCTAACATGCCCCTCCTTCAAAAAAGTGTTGTCCTCAACGCTTGAGTAGTTCTGGATGCTTCTGTATAAAATTCTCATCCTCCCATGTGGAATCTTCAGCGGATAAGTTCTTCCACTTGATGAGATACTCCAAAATTGATCGATTTCGTAGCTGTCGAGTTCTTGTTTCTGTGACTACTTCCAGTTCCAATATAATTTTTCCTTCCTCGTCAAGTTCTGGCAATATTGTTTGAACTAGGAGCTTGTCGCCTATAACTTTCTTTAAACATGAAACATGGAAAACTGGGTGCACTCGAAAAGCTGCAGGAAGCTCCAATTTGTATGCCATAGTACCAATCTTTTGCAACACCTTGTATGGAACATAATACTTTGGTGATAATTTATTATCCTTCTTAACTTGCTTGAGGGACATTTGTTTATATGGTTGTATCCGTAGGAATACCCAATCACCTACATCAAAACTTCTTTCGCTGCGATGTTGATCTGCCTGTTGTTTCATTCTATTCCGCGCCAACACGAGGTTATCCTTTAAGAGTTTGAGGACTTGTTGTTGATGCTCGATGTGATGTTCCACTGCTTGAACCTTAGAATTTTCTTTTAAATATGATGTGATGGATGGTGGCCGATATCCATAAAGTGCCATAAATGGGGTCATTTTTGTTGTTGTATGGAATGACGTGTTATACCACCATTCAGCCAGAGGCAACCATTTGACCCATTGTGAGATAAAAATAATGGAGAAATGGTTATATGGTTGTAACATATCTCCTTAGTTTAGGATTAGTTCCTAGAGTTTAGGAGGTTGTTTACAACTACCTATTTTTCAGTGATGTATTTAATATTGTAATATTCATTTGATGTAATGTAGAGTGAACGTGAGAGAGAGAGTCTCCTCTTTGTTTGAGTGCAGTCTCCCAGGTGCCGTACACACCTGTGAGCTGCAACTCCTTTTAATTCAAAGTGTGATTTTTATCTTGGTATCAGAGCTTAGGATAGGGGTAGCCTCAAATTTTTTTTTAGGGATGTATCATTAGTTACATTACTGTAGTGGTAGGAGTACATGTAAATGTGTATGTGTGATCAGGTGGAACTGCAGTAACACCTGGAGTGAAGGGTCTCAGATGACTGATCATCTCTGAGCCAGAGAAAAGGTTGAGCAATTGGCGCTTATTTTTTGAAGACAGTCGAGCCAATCCAGAACAAAACAAATTGGCGCTATTTTTTAAAGAATAGACGCACCAATTGGCGCTGGTTTGGGGCTGATAAGCGAGCCAGAAAAATTATAACTAAATTGGCACGGATCCGTGGCTGTTAAGCGCACAAATTTCCGTGGACATCGTGAACTTTTCTTTTCAGCAATTGGCGCGGATTTGTAGCTGTTCAGAGCGCCACAGAGCCAACCTATTTCTCTCTAGAAATCTGCAATTTTTCGTTGCAAATCGGAGTTGCCCGGTGGTGGCACGTGGAGATTTCTGCTCGGTGGTAGCAGATTTGATTTGCCCGGTGGTGGCGAATTGAGGTTCCTTGATCTGCTCGGATCGGACCTGCCCGGTGGTGGCGAATTGGGGTTCTGTGATCGAACCTGCCCGATGGTGGCGAATCAGAGCTCTGTGATCTGCTCGGTGGAAGCAGATCGATGTTTTGCCTGGTGGTGGCGCAGTGCAGCTCCTTGATCTGTTCGGTGGAAGCAGATCGTCTTTGCCCGGTGGTGGCGTGTTGGAGCTTGCTTGTTGATCTGTTCGGTGGTAGCAGATCGGTTTTGCCCGGTGGTGGCACAGTGAAGTCCCTGATCTGTTCGGTGGCAGCAGATCGGACTTGCCCGGTGGTGGCACAGTGAAGTTCTTGATCTGTTCGGTGGTAGCAGATCGGACTTGCCCGGTGGTGGCCGATTGGAGTGTTCAGTTGGGAAAAAATGAACAACAGTATAGAATCATACCTCCACGAGTGTGGCAAACTCGATGGAACGAATTTCTCCAACTGGAAATTCAAAATGCAAACTTTGCTGGAGAGCGTAAATGCGTGGGCGATCGTTGAAGGAAATGAGCCGAGATCTGGAACAGCGACCCAAGAACAAGACTGGGATAAAAGAGAAACGAAAGAAAAAGTTATACTGAAGATGTCTGTTAAAGACAATATTATCCCACATATCAGAGATTTGAAGTCGGCCGCTGATCTATGGACAACGATCAAGAACCTGTACAAGACTCAGAATACAAATCGTGTTCTGGCACTCAAGGGAAAGCTGTTTGCATTGAAGATGGACGAGAATGAGTCCGTTGGTGGATTCATGGCCAGAGTCAAGGACTTGAAAGACAAATTGGGAGCCATTGGAGAGAAGGTATCAGACTCAGATCTGGTCACACTCACATTGAACAGAATGACCGATGAATATCAGACATTCATCTCTGGGCTGTCAGCGAGGGAGAAAGCCCCTTCATTTGATAAACTGACAGCGATTCTGCTCCAGGAGGAGGAGCGACGACAAAATCTAAAGACTCAGGGCAATGACCTTGCTCTGATGGCAAAGAGGCGTCAGTACAGAGGAAAGCAGCGCCAGCACCAACATCAACACCAGCAACCGCAGCAGCAGCAGCAGCAGAAGGGAGCCAGCTCTTTTCAAAAGAGATCACTCAAAGGTATGACTGATAATTATGTTAAGAGATGCTTTTATTGTGGGAAACCTGGTCATCAGATTAAAGAATGCTATAAGAGGCAGGCAGATGAAAGAAGAAGCAAATAGAGGAAACATCAGGGGTGTTTTGCTGGAGAAGAGGAGGACCACAGCCATGATCTTCGACTATTCACAGTCGATTGTGCTCTTTCAGCATCAAAGGGAGATAAGGACAACATATGGTATGTCGACTCTAGCGCATCCTCTCATATGACCGGTAAGAAGGACTGTTTTGAATCTCTTGAAGAATTTGCATGTGGATCAAAAATTTATCTAGGAGATGACAGTGGGTATGAGATCAAAGGATATGGATATATTCCTGTGAAGCTACCTAGTGGCGACATTAAACATCTTAAAAATGTATTATATGTTCCAGGAATTAAGAAAAACTTGATCTCTGTCTCAATGATTACAGACCAGGACATGCAGGTGCAATTCTTTAAAGATGGTTGTGTCATTAAGGATAGCCAGATGGAGACAGTTGCAACAGGAGTGCGCGTGGGGAATTTGTACAGACTGGATGCAAAGAGTATGCCACGACAAGCAATGGTTGCAGTTGGATCAACAGTCGAAAATCTCTGGCATTAGAGATTTGGACATCTCAATTTGCAAGACCTCATCTTACTTCAAAAGAAAGGTATGGTCGATGGACTCCCTGCTTTTCATAATATCAAGCTGGAATGTGATGGATGTGCATTAGGGAAGATGCATAGAGAATAATTCCCTTTGCATGTCAACAGAAAGGAAAGAGACATCCTAGAACTAGTGCATAGAGATATTTGTGGACCTATGCAAACTAGGTCCTTAGTAGGTGCATATAATTTTCTGTTGTTTACAGATGATTGCACTAGGTACTCATGGGTGTATTTTTTAAGTAAAAAGAGTCAAGCCTTTCGGTACTTTAAAGAGTTTAAATCTATGATAGAGAACCAAACAGGAAAGAAGATAAAGATTCTCCGCTCAGACCAAGGGGGAGAATACAGGTTAGGAGAGTTCATGAACTTCTGCAAGTAGCATGGGATTATAGCAATTCACAGTGCCACACACTCCACAACAGAATGGAGTAGCAAAACACAAGAACAGAACTCTTGTGGAGTGCGCCAGAAGTATGCTTCAAGGTAAAGGTATATCAAATGGTCTTTGGGCAGAAGCCATTAACACTGCTTTTTATTTAAAGAATAGAAGTCCTACTAAATGTCTAGGCTTCAAAACCCCCTTTGAAGCATTGTTTGGACTCAAACCAGCAGTTAGTCACTTAAGAATATTTGGATCTAAAGCTTATGCTCATATACCAAAAGCAGATAGAAAGAAGTTAGATCCCAAAGCCTTGAAATGTATATTTGTAGGATATGGCACAGAGTATAAGGCATACAAGTTATATAATCCTGTGACTCATAAAGTTTTTGCAAGCAGAGATGTTGTTTTTCATGAACAGACTGAAGATGGAAAGGAAGACTCTAGCAATGATAGCCACATTCCATTGCTAATAGAGATGAACAGTGACGAAGATGAAGAGCAGGAGCAGGAGCAGAAACAGGAAGAAGTAGCAGCAGATAGTGTAATAAATGATGATGCAGGCCCGGAAAGTGCTGAAATAGATAGAGTTGAGGTAAGTCCTCTACCTAGAAGATCAGGTAGGAAGACTAGATTACCTGAAAGATTGAAAGGCTATGCTTTAATGTCCGAAATTTTAAACATTGTAGAACCTTCAAATTATGAAGAAGCAAGTAAATCAGATGAATGGAGGGCTGCAATGCATGAGGAAATTGAATCAATATATAGAAATCATACTTGGGATTTAGTTGAGTTGCCTGAAGGAAAAACCCCTATAGGTTGTAAGTGGTTGTATAAACCAAAGATAAATGCAGATGGGAGTGTAGAAAAATACAAAGCTAGACTGGTAGCAAAGGGTTATTCACAGCAAGAAGGCATAGATTTCGATGACACCTTTGCCCCCGTAGCTAAACTAAATACAATTAGAATGCTAATCTCTTTAGGAACAAAACATAAATGGAAGCTACACCAGCTAGATGTTAAGTCTGCATTTTTGAATGGAGAATTAAAGGAAGAAATTTATTTATTACAGCCTCCTGGTTTTGTGAAAAAGGGGCAGGAGCATTTAGTGTGTAAATTGCATAATGCACTTTATGGTTTGAAACAAGCACCCAGGTCATGGTATGAGAAAATTGATTCATTTTTTATACAACGTGGTTTTCAAAGGAGCCTCAACGACCCAAACCTGTATACCAAGATAAATAAACATAGGCAAATCATTTTGATTTCTTTGTATGTGGATGACATGATTATAACAGGAAATGCAAATAATTTGATCAAAGAAATCAAGCAGCAAATGTCATAGGTATTTGAAATGAAAGACCTTGGAGATCTTCATTATTGCCTAGGTTTGGAGGTGTGGAAAGATTCTGGTCAAACTTTTCTAACTCAAGGAAAGTATGCCAGAACCCTGTTGAAAAGATTTAGAATGGAATAGTGTAAAACAGCAGCAAGACCATTGCAGCAGAATATCAAGTTAAGCAGTGATGATGGCACAAAACAGGTGGATGCCACTTTGTATAGACAACTAGTGGGAAGTTTGATATATCTCACGACAACTAGACCTGATCTGGCATATTTTGTTAGTGTGGTGAGTCAGTTTATGTCCAGACCACTTGAAAGTCACTGGATTGCAGCAAAATGTGTGTTGAGATACCTTAGTGGTACTTGTAATTATGGTATTTTATACACTGACATTTCTGATGTTACTTTAGCAGGTTATTCAGATTCTGATTGGGCAGGTGACCTGGATGATCGTAGATCCATCACAGGTTATGCATTTAGTATTGGATCCGGGGTTATCTCGTGGAGTAGAAAAAAGCAAAGTACTGTAGCATTATCATCATGTGAAGCTGAGTACCAGGCGTTGTGTGCAGCAACATGCGAAGCCATCTGGTTGAGGAGATTGCTTAGCGATGCAGGCGAAAGTCAGAAAGAAGCAACCAGCATCAAAACTAACAACCAGAGCACAATAAAGCTTGCATACAATCCAGTTTTCCATAAAAATACTAAACATATTGACACTCAGTTTCATTTTGTTCGAGAAAAGATACAGTCAAAAGAAATATGTGTGGAGTATTGTAACACTTGTGATAATTTAGCTGATATTTTTACTAAGCCTCTAGGGCGAGTAAAGTTTGAGTTATTTAGAGGGATGATAGGAGTACAGAATAACCCTTTCTCCATTAAGGGGGGGAGTTAAAAATAATGGAGAAATGGTTATATGGTTGTAACGTATCTCCTTAGTTTAGGATTAGTTCCTAGAGTTTAGGAGGTTGTTTACAACTACCTATTTTTCAGTGATGTATTTAATATTGTAATATTCATTTGATGTAATGTAGAGTGAACGTGAGAGAGAGAGTCTCCTCTTTGTTTGAGTGTAGTCTCCCAGGTGCCGTACACACCTGTGAGCTGCAACTCCTTCTTTTAATTCAAAGTGTGATTTTTATCTTTGTGTCTGTTTATCAGATACAAAGCAATGAAGATATCCTTCCAAACATTTTTTTACTATCTCAATTTTCCCATCAGATTGAGGATGATAAGATGAGCTATGAGCTAACTGAGTACCGAGACAAGGAAATAATTCTGTCCAAAAATTTCCAATGAAAATGGGATCTCTGTCACTTACAATAATCTTTGGGTTTCCATGTAGCTTTTGAATTGTTTCCATAAATGCAGTAGAAACTGTACTGGCTTTAAAATGGATGTGATAATGCACAAAAGTGTGCATACTTGGTAAGTCTGTCAACTACCATCATGATGACACTCTTTCTCTCAGACTTGGTTAAACCTATGATAAAATTCATTGAAACCTCCTCCCAACGTTGGCTTGGAATGGATAAAGGTTGTAATAGACCCGGGGTCTTAATTGTCTCAACTTTATTTTGTTGGCAAACCAAACATTCTGCCACAAACTTTTGAATATCCGATTTAAGGCAATCCCAAAAAAACTCCTTCTTAACCCTGTGGTAAGTTTTTAAAAATCCTGAGTGCCCTCCTAAGGGAGAAGTGTGCAATTCCATAAGAATCTTTTGCTTGAGTTGGGAATTCTTACAGAGGTATAAGCGATCTTTGTACCATAATGAATCATTTTTCCAGCTAAATGTATCAGATGTATTGGAATCTTGTTGTAACTTTCGAATAAGTGCCCACATTTCTTCATCATTCTTCCATTCCTCCCTTGCTTTGTTTATCCAATCTTGTTGGATAATAGAAATGGCACACAACAATGCTTCCACATCCTCATCCTTTCTTGAGAGTGCATCTGCCACCACATTTTGCTTACCTTTTTTGTAGATGATTTCAAAGTCATAACCCAACATCTTTGTGACCCACTTTTGTTGCTCTTCAGATGATAATCTTTGTTCTAAAAAGTATTTAAGGCTATCATGATCCGTTTTTACCTTGAAGTGTCTTCCCAGTAGGTAGGGTCGTCATTTCTTAAGTGCATGTAGTATTGCCAACATTTCTTTCTCATAAATAGCTTTTTGTAAAAACTTTCCCTTGATTGGACGACTTTCAAAAGCAATGGGTCTTTCATCTTGCATTAAAACAACACCAATTCCATTTCCTGAAGCATCACATTCCACAATAAAGGTTTTTGTGAAGTCCGGTGTAGCATTTCTTCCTCTTCTTCATGAGTCATGCTAGAGCTTTCAGGTTGCTCACTAGGTGTTTACATTTTCTTTCCTTGGGGGCATCAGTTACCTATAATAATGCTCTAATATGCCCTTTGAATTCCTTTAAAATAATTTTTCAAACCAAGCTTAAACAAGAATTTAAAAAAATCTACACACCTTTTTTCACTTTGTAGGAGCTCGATATTGCCTCTGATGTATCTCTGTAATTTCAGATCATCTAGTTTTGAAATTGGGACCTGCAGTATCCCTCTGTGTCCTCTTTCCAATGCCACCAGTCTGATCCAAATTGGATTCTCCAAGGAAGAGTTATGCCAAATCTCCGACAGTGACCTGATTATAGACTAGTTCAGTAGAGCGAACTTGTACGACGTGCCACGTGTCCCTGTTTTGACCTTTGGCTCTGAAAAATATATACAAAAAACTACCGTCCATCCTCTTCCTGTGATTTCTTACGAAATTTCAATCCGATGCTCAAAGAGAAAGTTATGACGATTTTCCCCAGGTCACCTGTTTGAAATGTAATTCAAGAATCTACAAAAAGACCAACTTCCTTAGATCATATCTCCACAAATATAGTGCAAAAAGCTCTGAAATTTGGATCCGAGGTTCAGAACACTTTCGTCTCAAATGGGTTTTTTTTTTCGCTTTTGAAACGTCACAGAAAAAAAGTTATAGCGAGAATACCACGATGACCTATTTGGAGTAGCGAAACGCTAGAATCCAAAGCTTTGATACCAAATGTTATGAAGCCAGCTCACAAAAAGATAGAAAAGATAGATCAACGCCTTAGAATTCAGCCTCTTTGATGGGGAAACCTCCTTTACATTACATAAATGAACAATTCTTGGATGATTCAAATGACAAAACCTCCTTTCTATATATAGGAATCTAAGGAGTCACCATATAACCCAACCGACCTAACAGTAATAATATAAAGGCACAAAAATAAAAATAGAGGGATTCTATGGGCACAGTAATAACAATATGAGGACAATAGGGGCACAACAATATTAATAAGGGATACAACTACAATAGTAATGGGGTAATCACTAGTATTATAGGGACCTAATAGATTGGGTCATCTACATGACAAAACAAGGCAAATAAGGAATTCAGACCAGTGCTACTATTAACCTCATCTTGTTCATAAATTTCATTTAAATTTCTAAATTTTGATCTTCTTGTGCTTGCTGAAGATGGGCTTGACATGTCACTCGATGTTGCGCTTTGCGGTGTGCTTGGAGAAGCACTTACTTGGCTACGCGAAGCTGTCCTATTATTTGTTGATGGTGTTTCTTGTTGTCTGCTTTGTTGCGCTTGAATAGGTGTAGAGGGAGTCACTGTTGAGGAATTACTTGCTGCTGTTAATTCTTATTTGTCTTCATATGGTATGCATGCTTTGACATTGATTGTCTTTTCTAAACTTCCCTCCCATGCTTCCTATTCTATGAACTGCACATATCTGTTCATTATGACCTTCTTGGTTAATGGATTGTAGAGTTTGTAAGCCTTGGATTCATCACTGTATCCAACAAATATACATTTATCCCCCTTGTTGTCCTTCTTCTTCTTCAAATCATCCGGGACATGTGCATACGCCACACATCCAAAAACTCTCATGTGAGTGACATTATGCTTTCTTCCACTCCACGCCTCTTCAGGAACTATGTTCTAGACGCTTTTGGTTGGACATCTATTCAATATATATGTTGCACAAGCGACAACTTCAGCCCAATAATCATTTGGCAAATGCTTTGCCTTCATCATACTTCTTGCCATTTCCATAATGGTTCTATTCTCCCTTTCTCCCACACCATTTTGCTGAGGTCTATACCTTGTTGTAAATTGCTTCTGAATTCTATGCTCCTTACAAAATCGAAGGAAGTCATTTGAGATGTATTCTCCACCTCTGTCAATCCCGAGGACTTTGATGTAATGTCCACTTTGCTTCTCAACAAGAGCTTTGTATTGGCGAAAGCGCTCAAACACTTCACTTTTCTGTTTTAGGAGATAGACCCATGTCTTCCTTGTGTAGTCATCTATGAAGGTCAATACATAGTGGCTGCCACCAATTGATGGTGTCTGCATTGGTCCACATAAATCTGAGTGGACAATCTCCAAAGGTGCCTTTGCCCTTACTGACTTTCCTGCTGGAAATGTCTCTCTATGTTGCTTGCCCAAGATACATCCTTCACATAGGTTGTCTATCTTTTCTATGAGTGGTAGTCCCTTCACCATGTCTTTCATATGCAGCAAATTCAAACCCCAAAAGTTGAGATGTCCAAATCTCAAATGACATGACCAATTTTCATCTTTGACCTTTGCTTGAAGGTTTATTTGTGTGATAGTTGCATCTTTTCTTCCCTCTTCTTGTGAGTTCATTGATAGTTGTGCTTGTGCACCCTCTTTCTTCAAATCTGATTTTAATTTCAGGGGAAACATTCTATTGTTTGTCATATGAACCTTTGCAATCAGTTGTCTGCTTGGAGGCATATCCAAAAATGTGCACACATCATTTTTTAAGAATACATTGTGGCCCTTTTGCATGAGCTATCTAATGCTTATGAGGTTATACTTCAGACTAGGGACAAAGTAAACATCTGAGATGTACTTCTTCTCCCCTTCTTTGTTACGATATTAACTCTACCTTTTCCCGTGACAGAGGCTTTGCTATCATTCCCTAATGTCACTTCAGATTTCACACTTTTATCTAGATTGGAAAACATTTTTATGTTTCTTGACAGGTGGTTGCTACACCCTGAATCTAGATACCATATATCACTCTCTTTTTCATGTGCTACATTACAAACTAAAAACATGTTATCATGGTTCTGATTTTCTTTTGTGAAATTTACACTTGGTTTATTACTAATGTCATATTGTTTCTTTCTACATTCATTTGCATAATGACCATACTTCTTACAGTAATGACATTGAACTTGAGATTTATCATACCTCTGATCTTGTGCTTGATTTTTGCTTGGGCCTTAACTTGGATTTTGATTGCTACCTCTTCCACTTGAGCTTGAAGGGTTGCTTCTTCCACCTTTGTGTGGCCTTCTTCCACTTCCTCTAGCATATGATCTTCCTCTGCCTCGACCTTGACCAAATGATACTTGTGTCTTGAAGGCATGCTCCAATGAGGAGCTTGATGCTCTATTCAGTCTATGTTCATGAGAAACCAATGATGCATTAATCTCATCCATTGAGAACTGTGAGAGATTCTTTGTCTCTTTTATGGCCACAACAATGGCATCAAACCTTGCTGGCAAACTTCTCAAAACTTTCTCAACTATTCTTATTTCCTCAAGTGTCTCACCATGAGACCTGATTTGAGTAACTAGCCCACTTACATGCGTAAAAAACGAGTGTACATTCTCAGACTCTTTCATACTAATTGTTTCAAAGTCTTTTCTCAGCGTTTGCAACTTTGTTGTCTTGACTTTTGCCATGCCTTGGCAGGCTGTCTAGAGGGTGTCCCATGCTTGCTTGGACTTCGTTGCTACTGCAACCCTTGGGAAAATACTTTCATGAACTATTTGGAAAATATAGAACAACGCTTTTGAATCCTTCTTCCTATTGTCCCTTAACAAATCTCCTTCTGCTATAAGGCATTGTATGCCACTGCATCCGCTGTTTCTTGAAAACCATTCTTCACCAAATCCCAAATGTCTTGAGAAGAAAACAGGGCCTTCATTGTAATAGCCCAATAATCATAATTTTTTCCATTGAACTGAGGTGTCTGAGGATTAGTCAAGCCTGTGCTTGATGTTGTCATTTCTGAGTGAAGAAAAAAAAAACTTTCTACCTAATGGTAAATATGCTAAAAACAATCTTCCCTCAAAACAATTTTAACTGTTAGTAAAAACACTTGTTTTTACACTAACAGAGTTTAACCCGCTCTGATACCATGTTAAAAAAAATATGCGGAGAGGCAGAGTAGTGACTTTCGCGAAGCTGATTTCACGCAACTAGATTTACTTGCAACTATACAGAGACTTAAAAAACACAGTGTTCACTCACGATGAAAAAAAAAAAGTAAAACAGAGTAAGTTTGAAGCAACACAATAATAACTTAGGATTGAATTTTAAATCATGAAAATACATCACATAAGACTGCGGCTCATTCACCAAGTAAAACAAAGGTTTTACAGTGATTTACACTTCATGCACAATAACACACAGTTAAACACAGTAACTGTTGTTTTTCACGCGGCCACCAAAATTTGCTTCACCATTTTCTCTTTAGAGACTCTCGCTCTCTTTCTCTGTTGCATGCAAAATGACTTTTACATACATATTTATCTCAACATACAATTTTACATTAATACATGACAAAGCAAATAATTAATACGTTGTTATTGTTGAGTGTGGACAGTCAGGTGTTTGGAGTGTGGGCAATAGTCGCGGAATGAATGCTTTCCCATATCTATTTACCAAGATACATTAAATGCCTTAAATTATTTGTTATGTTGCAGAATGGTTCGCACAGTACTTATGTTAACTTCAGTCCTTCCATATTCAAATAGAGACGCAACCTACAAAAATACTTCTCACAAGTATCGCTGCTATCAAAGGTGTTTATTGCGGTGGTTGGGATTATTATTTCCAACACCATATAACTGGAATTTTTTGGATGCAATATTTTGTAGATTTTTTTTTATTGCATAAAAACAATTTCAATAACTATATTGATGTAGGGTTTTAGGTATCTTTTTAAGTAGATTGCAGATTTAAAAATATTTTGGAAATCTGCAGATTTAGAAATATTTTAGAAATGTAATATATAAGAGCAAAATGAAAATCATCTACTTGAAAACTCCAAAATCAAATTTCCAAAAATATTCAAGACATGTAATACTCAAGTATAAGATTTAGGGTTTGTATCGCAGTTTGATTGAATAATGAATAATATGTGTAGGAAAATAGAGCAGTTATAGAGCAAGTAATCCGGTATTTTTCTCTCGAAAACTTGGAAGAAACCACTGTGACATCAAGTGGAGAAGGGGAATGAAAGAAATGAAGGGAGGCTGTGAAGTCCAAGGTAGCTTCTCTCGACAGAAGAGCCTTTGGTAAAAGGTAGAAGTTGAATACAATTGATCAATTGTTAACGTGACAGTGTCTGATTGAAAAACGTTAAAATACTCAAAAATGCTAAACTTTCAACTCTAAATTCTCTTTACAAAAGTTCAGACGTAGTACGAGACGAGATTTTAACATGATTTCAATGCACCTAGTATTAAATTCTTAAGGAAGATAAATATATACGTATTTAAAGATTGTATAATTTATTATCTATGTAGTGGTCAAAATATTTCAAAATCGCGTTTGAATGTGTGTGATTGTGGCTTAATTCTACATTTAATCTAAAGTAAAATGAGATTTTTAGCTATCCATTATTTTAAAGTTGAACGGATAAGAAGAATAAAGGACGAGACAAGGACCTTTCTATGGATCAAGAGTGGCCGATCACACCATAATGGATAACACCTTGGGATTTTCATAAAAGTATGTATAGATTATTGATTAAATAATTGTTTTTTAATGCAAAAGGAGATGTGATAAATTGAAAATCTAAAGCAGGTGAGGCCCCAACCCCCGATGGATCAAGATCATGCTAGGGTAAGTTATATTGGGCCTTATGTTTTGGTGGAGTGTGGGCCCTCGGGTAAAAGAAAATTAACATAAATAATATAGTTTATTTAATATTCTATTATTTTAGAAAATTTTAATATAATTAATTAATTAATTGAGTTTTTACAATCATAACATATTTTTTTTAAAACAATTTATGTAAAAAATACCTCTATAATAACACAGATCAAATCTCAAATTACGGTAATTTTGCTCTCTTCCATCATGATGTGAATAAACAAAGACTTGAAGCAACAACAATTGATTGGTTGGTTATAATAAGATCAAATCTCAAATTAGGGTAATTTTGCTCTCTTCCATCATGATGTGAATAAACAATGACTTAAGCAAAAACAATTGATTGGTTGGTTAAAACATTGAAAGGATTGGAAACCAATTAGGACCATCTCTGGTTTTCTAAGCCGAGACTATTTTTTTTGTTTTAAAAGTTATGGAAATTGATATTTTGAAAAAACATTGAAAGGATTGGAAACCAATTAGGACCATCTCTGGTTTTCTAAGCCGAGACTATTTTTTTTTGTTTTAAAAGTTATGGAAATTGATATTTTGAAAAAATTTGGAAAGGATTTTTGTAAATCCAAGTTTTAGCTATCAAATTTTAAGATTTTAGGTGCCCAAAATTTTTTGATGGTGCTAAATCCATTTCCACTATCAAAAATATGATTCAAACACTGCCTCTACAAGATTTTATGAATTTTTTTGCCCAAAATCCAACCATATTTAACCGTCGAACAATTCCTCAACCTTCATAAACTGCTCTGTTTTCTAATGTTACTTACCTATTTAAAAAAAAATTGTGGAATTTGTTTCTTCTCTCCGGACTTTCAACTGCAGGACTCGAGTTGTTTTTTAGGAATGAGTAGTATAAGTGGACGGAAAAATACAAATGGCACTTAATATGTTTGGACCAGAAAGACATTAGAGTTGATTGCTAAATCAATTTGCACTTTTATTTTATGTAAGTCTGATTTTGACTTTACATATGGTTCCTTTTTAATTTAAAATTTGGATGGACTGCTTTTCTCGAACAAATTTTGTTATTTTTATTAATGTATTTTTGTATGACTAGAAAGAATGTTTTTCCCATACATGGGCTCTCATTCCTCTTAAACCTCAGTTACCGATAATCTATGTTAATGAATAACAATAATCTTATTAACTAACATTATATTTAAACATATCAATTCAGTGGAAAATCAGAAGCTGGGTGTCTTGAATAGTGTAAAATATTGCAGGTGGTGGAGGTTTGAAGGACAGACTCACGGTTGCATCGACCTGGAAAACATTTGAGGTGGAGGTTGCAAAGCAGCATAAGGTGCATATTAAAGTGACTAAAATTATTTCCCCGAAACTCCAAGGTTTTATCTCTTTACATCGGTGTTTTTTTTTTTTTTTTTTTTTTCACATTATATGTTATAATTATATAGTCATATACATTATTCAAATTAGGGTTTTGATACATTTAAAAATGCATAATCGAATTTAACAAGAAGCGTATTCAACGAGTTTTATTGTTTTACTTTTTTTCTCATGTAATTGTAATGTAAGATTAGAATTTTTCTCAAAAAATTATTTATTCTTTATATTAATCTAATCAACTTGAATGAAATTAGTAATTGATTAAAATTATGAATTCATATAACCAACCTAGATCCATCTAACTTTGGATCTATCATGTGTCGAGAGGGATCAAATCTCTCGAGGTGCAAACTTTATTTTTGGAGAGTAGAATTTGATAAAAGGTTTGCACCTCGAGAGATTTGATCCCTCTCAGTGCATGATAAATCTGAAGTTAGACGGATATAGGTTGGTTCCAGTTGAGGGAAACAATGTCAAATTTTTATGTTATCATTATTATGTATATGTTTGAGATAAACTTCATACTTTGAAATTTACATTATGTTTTCTTTGCTTGACCTGACCATATCATTCTCTTCTTCAATTTAGTCTATGTTGATTTCCTTGAATGGTTTGTCCATCTGTGTTTGCAAGCTTTGAGTGGTTTGTGTGTTTATGTGTTTAGATTTGGATGATAATGTTTGTTAATCTTAGAGTTGTTGTGTTATATTTCTATATGTGTATGTGATTGTATATTAGTAATTGGTTGGTGATGAAGAAGGGAGACAATCTTATCAACAGTTTGTAAGAAGATTGATATTGCACATCTATTTCATTTAATTTTAGGTATCACAACTTTTGACAACTAATTAATTCTTAATAGTGTCCTTCCAAGCATTACTAAATATATCTTGAAGAGTAGTTTTAATTTTATTTTTTCTCAATCACTTCAGTTTGTTGAGATGATAAATATTGTTAATAACTTTGATGATGAAAAATGATGAAATAAAAATTTTGAATGAAAATTGCAATGTAATAATGTTGAATGGAAGAAAATGTGAATAATAAGAATGTAGTCAATTACAAATAGTCTTCATTGTGATCAATCTCAAATTATTTTCTTCTACTATTCTTATAGTCACCCTTATTATTTTTTCCATCTTTTCAGATTGATTATATGAAAAGGGAAGTTGAAATCATAAATCATTCAAATATTTAACTCGAGCTATTGTAGTAAACATCATACATTTTCCCTCTTGGTCTCCGATATTAATAGGTTGAATTACTATAACACAAAAATCAATGCACATTGTCAACAATTTTTTGTGCTTACATTGAAATCAATGCATCCAATGCAAACAATCAAATAGGACTAAAAGAAAACGTTTACACTAAAATATTTTCATATAATGCAAGCAATCAAATAGGATTAGAAAAAAACAACTACACTGAAAATCATTGCATTTACTGCAAGCAATCAAATAGGATTAGAAATCAACAT
This sequence comes from Pinus tabuliformis, assembly GCA_031772625.1. Lineage (NCBI taxonomy): Eukaryota > Viridiplantae > Streptophyta > Pinopsida > Pinales > Pinaceae > Pinus > Pinus tabuliformis. The sequence continues at coordinate 1,279,635,759 of CM062820.1, forward strand.
CTATTGTAAAATAAATGCATCTAGTGCAAGCAATCAAATATAATTATAAATCAACATCTACACTGAAATAAATGCATCTAGTGCAAGAAATCAAATCGAATCATAAATCAACGTCTACATTGAAATCAATGCATCTAGTTCAAGAAATCAAATAGAATCATGAATCAACATCTACATTGAAATCATTGCATGTAGTGCAAGCAATCAAATAGGATTAGAAATCAACATATACACATAAATCAATGCATGTAGTGCAAGCAATCAAATATCAATAGAAATAAACATCTACATTGAAATCAATGCATCTAATGCAAGCAATCAAATAGGATTATCACCATCTACACTAAAATCAATGCATATAGTGCAATATATTCCTCCCTCTCCCCCACTCCATCTATATCTATATCTTCCTCCATCTATCATTTTTCTCTCTAACTCACCCCCAAACATACACACTCTTTCTCCATCTCAGCCTTGTCACTCTCTCTCTCTATGCATTTCTTCTTGCCTTACTATCTCCCCTTCCAACTCCATCTCTTTGTCCCTCCCTCTCTCCACTCTCTTAATTCCTCCCTTTCGTCCTCTCTCTCTCTCTCTCTAACCTTATTACTTTCTCCCTGCCTCTCTCCTTCTCTCTCTCCCCTTCTCTCTCCCCTCCATCTTTGAGTCTCCCTCTCTCTCTCTCTCTTACCCTTATTTCTCTCTCTCACTCCTCTCCTCTCTCTCTTTATTCATCATCTCGCCTGTCCTTCAATTTATCTCTTTCAATCCAATCAAATAGGATTAGAAATCACCATCTACACTGAAATCAATGTTTTTACTGCAATAAATATTCTCCCCTCTCCCCCCCCTCCATATATATATATATATATATATATATATATATATATATATATATATATATCCCTCCATCTATCCTTCTTTGTCTCACTATCTAACCCCACCAAACACACACACTCTCTCTCTCCATCTCTCTATCTATCTCATCTTTCCTCTCCTTACCTTCCATTTATAGCTTTATCTCTTTTTGTCTCTCTATATCACCCCCAAAACATACACACTATTTATCCGTATCTATCTATATCTCTTTTCCTATCTGTCTCCCTCTCTCTCTCTCTCTCTTCCCCCTTCTATCTATCTTCCCCTATGCTCTCCTCTCTCCCTCCCTCTCTCACATCCCCACTCTCTTCCTTCCTCTCTCTCTCTCTCTCTCTCTCTCTCTCTCCCTCCCTCCTTCTTTGTCTCTCTACCTCACCCCAAAACATACACGCTCTCTCGCCATCTCTCCCTTTATCTCTCTCTCTCTATCAACTTTTCTCTCTCTATGTCTTTCTTCTTCACTTCCTCTCTCCTTCTCTTCCCCATTCTCTCCATATCTCCTTTTGCGTCTCTCTATCTTACCCCAAAACATACACACACTCTCCCCATCTCTCCCTTGACACTCCTCCTCTCTCTTTCTCTCCACTTTTATCTCTCTATGTCTTTCTTCTTCCCTCCCTCTCTCCCCTTCTAACTCCATCTCTCTATCTATCCATCTCTCTCCCTCCCTCTCTCCTACTCTCAAGTGTTCTCTCACTCCCTCTATCTCTCCACCTCTATCTCTCTATGTCTTTGTTCTTCCCTCCCATATATATCTAGAGTTAATATTTATCATGATATATTAATATATATTATAATATAAAAAAATTAATATTGTATTTATCCAAAGTTATTAAATTTAATAATATTAATATTATAATATATTATATTAATATTAGATTTAAGGATGTTTTTTATATGCAATGATAATAAAATTTATATTAAAACTACGTCAAATTAATATTTTCAAATATTACAACTTTGACATGGAAATATTTATGTCTTTAAAGATTTTATTATATCCATAGGATATGGTTTTCCTTCTAAAGATTCATTTTACAAATATTTAATTAAAATAAATATTAAGATATTTCATAACAAGATTTTTGACTCTTTGTGTTGAATTAACCTTTTTACTTTGATTTAAGAAATGGTATTGGCTTTAGTAAAGAGTAAATATGTTTAAAATTTTACCTAATTTTGAATTTTGATGTGGTAATTTTTTTTGTTGAAGGTAGAATTTATGATCCATTCAAATTCAATGTATATGATAAAATGCATGAGATAATTGTATTGTAGTTTTTTAATCTATATGGTTATTTTCTTTTTTGTTTAGGGTGGACATTATATGGAACTTACCTGTAAGTGGAGAGCATGAATCGAGCGACTAAGAACAAACACGAATTTTGTTGTGTTAATGGATTTTTAATTTTTTATTTATATGGTCAATTAATTTTTTGTTTAAGCTGACATTATTTATATGTTTATTGAGATTTTTATTTTGGCCGACATTACCAAAAATTTCAACTTTGTGGATGGACGGGCCAACTTACACATCTCCGAAAGTTTCAACTTTGTGGATGGGTGGACCAACTTACACATCTCCTCCATATTGGGTTGTAGAATGCACCTTTTGACACAAAAATGACCATATATATATATATATATATATATATGGTTTTATATTTAAAAGGCAAGTTTAATATAGCTATCTATGTTTTAAATGAGGTTGTGAGTTGTTTTATATAGCTTAATATTACCCAAAAAAAAAAAAAAAAAGTGTAATTCCTTTTTAAAAGTTAGAATTTTAATTTTGTTTTTAATGCAAAATTAAAATAAGATAACGATTATATATATCATTAGTTTCTTAATTCCTTTCACATAATTTTGAGAGATAATAAAATAATAAAAATAAAGTAGTGTATTATTAAAAGTAACAAAAATGTGATTGGAGTTCCACCAATTTTATCTATTATTTATTTTATATCTATCTTACTATTCAATAATATCTAATTTAAAATAAACTCAGACTCAATTTAATAATAATTATCACATATATGGCTATATATATATTTATTTTTTTCACTTATCTTAATACTTTATATATTATAATTTAAAAGGAAATTATGTTAAATTTATTAATAACTAACATATATTTAACTTAATTTGACTTCTTATAGGTTTAAGAATATTAAATCCGAGTAAGAATTTTAAATGTTATACTATTTTACATATGTTCGGGTTTCATAAAAACAAGGTTTTAAGTTGCTTTTTTGAATTGACTTATTCTTGATCTACTCGTTATACCATAGGTAGTGTATGTATTTTATGGTAAGTAAATTTTTAAGTATCATTCATCAAAACAAAGAAATCCAATTAACCATAATAACTAGCAATTACACCACATGTTGCAAAGGAAACATCGTAAGGCATTAGCGTAGGAAAGAGCAGTGTAGTAACAAAGAAACTATGTGTGTCGGGAGGGTATATGCAACATATGTCCTTAGGAAACTGGTTTCAATTGAGCATGGAATTCATGAGGCTTATTGATTCCACTGAAGAGGATGCTTACTATTTTGGTTACAGGTTCAAGAGAAATCAAAATTATATAGCCAGATAAGCATTTCTCGGAGTTACCAGTTTTGTATCGAAGAAAGATTTAAAGATAAGTTGAAAAGGTCCTTTCGGAGACTAAGCGGGGAATCCTTTGAAGAAATCTTGAAGCAGGAAACTAGGAACTTAAAGAGAGAAGCAAAGGACATTATGGACTGAAAGAATAGTTTTACTAAAAGCAGTAAAGGACATTATGGACTGAAAGACTAGTTCAAAATTTTACTAAAAGAATAGTTTTGGTTATTATCACAGAACTCCTGCAAATCAGTTTTATAACTTAACCTTGAGAAAGGCACAATCCATTTTGCTACAATACATTGCCACTAACTTAAATTTTGACAAAGGTATAATCCATTTTAGTACAATACATTTTATAGCTAGGGTTTAGTTCCTGCAAAATCCTCTTTGATTAGGAAATGATCAATTTCGGCATATCAAAGACTTGGCCAGATGATTATCTCTTTGTTGTGATCATCATGGGGAGGATAATTGTATGCACAAAATAAATTTAGTTATGAGTAAGGTTCTACATACCCAACTATTCTCTTAGTAGAAAAAGGCCTTATGTTTTCTACTTTCACAATTCCTCCCATCCATTTTCAGTTAAAATGTTACCCCAACTAATTAAATGTAAATGTAAAGCTAAAACTCCAATCTATTTGTGATCTAACAAAAAAATTACCCTAGTCGAGGTTGAGTATAGGGATTGATTGTTGGATCTACTACGACCATTTTCATTTATGCGATCACTTTTGGCATTGCAAGTAGTAGTCCAAACGTGTTATTTTGTATTGGAATGCCCTCAATAACATCTGGAACATGCAGGCCAAAAACATGTGTTTCTGTATTGTTTGCATTCAAAAAATTGCCATTGTTTATAACATCTATGATTCTGTTAGTATAAGTAAGCTTGATGCTCTGTCCTACACCGTAGTTGCATAATAATTTGTCAATATTAGGACTGACCCACCATATATTGTAGTAAAATAAGTCTCAATCAAACCACTTAGTTACAAATAATATTTTCCATCTAAGATTGGATGAAATGTATCACAATACCTCCCACTAGACCACCCAATTTTAACCAGCCATGTTGTTACCATGCTTTTGAATCTTCTTTTCCAACATGTCTGCATATTTGGTTGGCTGCTGCATAAGAAATGCAACTCCAAAATAGGTGGAGAATGTTGCTCATGGATCTAGTAATTGAGTTGTGTAGAGTAGGAAATGTTTACTTTTTGTTTATGAAAGAGAATTATATGGTTCTTGACTCCTTCTTCAGTGCTTGCTACCTGAAATTATGAAAACGTTCAAGAACACAAGCAATCTGAAGAAGACTGAAAAATGAATCATACATATGAAACCAATCAATCTTACCAAGGCAGTGTAACCACTGATGAAGTGATACATGGTTTGGGTCAATTTTAGCTTGCTAACTGGCAGTAGAACACCAAAAGCATCACATATTATTAGAATGACATTCTTAGGGTGATGCCCAACACATGGAATCTTTGCATTTTTAATGTACTATATGGGATATGATGCTCTTGTGTTCTCTGCAATTTAAAGAAATATCAAATGGAAGATTATTGTAACAAAACATCCAAAAATATAAATATTATCTTTAATAGTTCTAGAACCATAATAATTTGGAAATTCTCATATTTGCACCAAAAATTTTAGACTATATTAGATTATAGCACCAATGGAAGAACATCACAAGCCTGTTTTTATTGGTTGAATAATCATTTCATGCGAAGTGATAAGAAAGTCAAAATGGTTAATGATTAATTGTCATTTTAGTTGCACAATTGACCACATTAATGAAGAATCTCAAGTTGCAAATGCTATTGATCTGATACACGTTCCAAATGGACAAATCATCTTTGTCGTTAGCCTTCAATGTAATGCCTTTGTTTATGTAACTTTTTCTTATCTACCATATTAGTATTAGGCGTAGTTGTTTCTTTCTAGGGAGGGTTTCTTCCTATTTTATATGCTCCTATTAAAGTATCAAAGTTCTTCAAATCTAATAAAATATCAGAAAGTCCAGTTGTTTCTACATTGTTCTATTGCTTTTCATTAGCATTTGAATCTTGAACTACAAGTAATATTCCCACACTTAAATTAGCAAACAAAGAATAATGTACACATTGGTTCCAAATTTGATTTCATTCCAAATGTCAGGCTCTTTATCCTTTGAAATGTCAATAAACTTTTTGTAGCAACCTCACTCAATTTTGAGATGCCAATGTCACTCCACCAATGCTCATCATCTCTAATCAAATATTGGTTTGGGTTTGTTGATAGTGTGGTCTTTCCAGTTACTTCACATTTCTAGGCTTTGTCATTACCAACTCTTACAAAACATAGATAAATTAAAAAAGGGAATCCATAAAAATAACTTCGAATAGTTGCTATAATTTGAAACCTGCAATACGTGATAGTCCAAAGAATATATTCACATCTCCTTCCTTTCCCATATTACAGCGAGAATGAAGAGATAAAATTCTTTTCTTCGGAATTAGGTAATGCATCATACTAAATAATCCCTTCCTAATTTCTCTTGCATAATTATTGGGTATTAGGTAATGCATCATACTGAATAAGCCTTTCTTCATTTCCCCAACATATTGGGTTCCGAGAATTACAATTTATTTTCTGGTAAGATTCAAATCAAGGGTGGTGGTAGAATTCATATAATGAGTGAATCAATTGCATGGAAATTGCATTGCATTATAAATGGTGAATTATGGAGTCTCAAAGTTCTCTAGCTGTTCAGGAGTATGACGTATGCACCTATCAAAAACCAATGAAAATGTTACTACACAAGAGCTTCCTTTTAAGGTAATTCCTTCCTTGAAGGTAGCGAGACCACCTATAATATATATGAACTCGAAGCACTTTACTCTTCATAAAGAAAAAACAAAAAATGGTGCCACCATCAAAACATCCAAGTGGAAAATAACAAACTAATAAAATGAAAAAGAAAAAACTCATACTAGAGAATGGACCTACACTACTGAAATATGTAGTTGACCTACATGTTATGCATGAAGAGTGAATGATATGGTCAAGCTGAAATGATGTGAAATTTGAACCGATGGTCTGAATCCCAATTAAGGAATTGATCGTTCACAAAAACGTGCATATAAGGAAAACATTAATATGATCCCAATTTATCTTCGAAGTTAGTGAAATTATACTGAATTCTTGAAAGCTATATAAATTGAACCTAGATTCTCTCCTCATGTATATCCATGCAACTAGGAAGATGCAATGAATCATTTTAGTTATTGTATAGATGATATTAGTACCTTGATGAACCAGGCATGCCAAATGATCATCAAGATGCACTAGTCAAAACATGGTTAGTATTTCATTTTTTTTAATTCGTCATGCTGGAGCAAAGGATAGGCCCTAGTGCTAGCAACAAACTCTCCTGACACTCAGAATTTGTAGTTTATATTTTGATGAATAAGCAAGAACTATGAGCATGCCTTATCTAGTGATGTCAAGAAATCCACTACCCTATCTCAGTTGATGAGGAATGTGTGCTCATCCATTTCAATGTTTGGTGAGCCTCTACTAAAAGGAGAAACATAGCGGGTCAATGGTTGAAAAAAAATAATGAAAATTCAATTATTGGAGAATCACTATTTTCATTCATTCATTTGTTCAAGATATTTTATATACAAAACTTCATAGGGTGAACATATAAAAGCATTTCTTGACATTCTCATTACACAGATTCTCATTCTCATTCCCATGTGCATATTGTAAATTGAAGAACTTGGTGGTTCATTCCCATGTGCATATTGTAAATAGAGTTGTGTAGAGTACGAAATGTTTATTTTTGCTAACGAAAGATGTGGATGCTTCCTAAATCCTTCTTGAGTGTCTGCTACCTGAAATTATGAAAAAGTTCAAGAACACTAGCGATCTAAAGAAGAATGAAAAAGGATTCATACATATAAGCCCAGTCAATATTACCAAGGCAGTGAAACCATTGATGAAGTGATACATGATTGGGGTCAATATCAACTTCCTAATTGGCAATAGAACACTGAAAGCATCACATGCTAGCAGAATGAAATTCTTAGGGTGAGGCCCAACACATGGAATATTTTCATTTTTAATGTACTCTATGGGATATGATGTCCTTATGTTCTCTGCAATTTAAAGAAACGAAAAAGGGAATATTGTCATAACAAAACATCCAAAAACATTAAAATTATCTTTAATAGTTCTAGAACCATAATAATTTGACAATTCTCAAATTCACACCAAAAATATTTAGACTATATTAGATTATAGCACCAATGGAAGAACATCACAAGCCTGTTTTTATTGGTTGAATAATCATTTCATGTGAATTGATGAGAAAGTCAAAATGGTTAATGATTGATTGTCATTTTAGTTGAATATATGACCACATTAATAAAGAATCTCAAGTTGAAAATATTGTTGATCCGATACACATTCCAAATGGAAAGATCCTCTTTTTCGTTAGCCTTCAATGTAATGCCTTTGTTTATGTAACGTTTTCTTATCTACCGTATTAGTATCAGGTGTAGTTGTTTCTTTCCAGAGAGAGTTTCTTCCTCATTTATAAGCTCCCATTAAACTATCAAAGTTCTTCAAATCTAATAAAATATCAAAAAGTTCAGTTGTTTCTAAATTGTTCCGTTGGTTTTCATTGGCATTTGAATCTTGAAATACAAGTAATATCACCATACTTAAATTAGTAAACAAAGAATGGTGTACCCACTCGTTCCAAATTTGATTGCATTCCAAATGCCAGGCTCTTTCTCCTTTGAAATGTCAATACACTTTGCATAGCACCCTCCCTCAATTATGAGATGTCATTGTCACTGCAGCAATGCTCGCAATCTCCAGTCAAATATTGGTTTGGGTCTATAAATAATGTGGTATTTTTAGTTCCTTCACATAGCCAACCTTTGTCATTGTTGAGTCTTACAAAACATAAATAAATTAAAAAAAAAGGAATCCATAAAAATAACTTCGAATAACTGCCAAATTTGAAGCTTGCAATACCTGATAGTCCAAAGAATAGATTCACATCTCCTTCATTTCCCATATTGCAGCCAGAATGAAGAGATAACATTACTTTCTTGGGAACTAGGTAATGCATCAAAATGAAAAATCCCTTCTTCATTTCCTCGACATATTGAATTCCAAGAATTACCATTTCTTTTCTGGTAACATTTAAATCAACATTTGTGGTAGAATTCATATAATGAGTGAATCGATTGCATGGAAATTTCCCTTCATTATAAATGGTGAATTCTAGAGTCCCGAAGTTCTCTATCTCTTCATGAGTAGGAAGTATGCTCCTATCTGTTACAGATCCATTTGGGCACAACACTCCCATCATTCAGATCAATGTTTTAGGGCTCATAAAACCCTAATTTTAGTTGCTACATGCCCTAAACAAGTCACCACTTTGAATGCCCCCTTCCCTGATAGTTTCATGGCTTGAAGACATCTTGAAATGACTCCTTGAAGGACCAGCACAGGTAGGCCTATGCAAGGGTGCCCTGCAGAGCACTTAGGCCCATGCAAGGGTGCGTTGCAGAGCACTTAGCCCACTTTGACCTGCGTTGGGCGAGATTGAGCAAAATTCACTTACGGTTCTATGAATATTCTTAGACCCCACACTTATCATCTCCTATGAGCTCGAAAATGGATGAGGAATGAGTTAAGATACATCCTATCCTCTCATCTCTTCCTCCATGGAACTAATTCTAAGTATGGAAGGCCATTCAATACCTTCATTGATGAAAAAACCTCCTCCATCTTCCTATAAATTGACCACTCATCTAAGTGATCAAGGGCTGGACTTTGATGATTGTAAGGAGATAATGTTAGCTTGAGAATTGAGACTATTGTGAGTGTCATTATGTTGCCAGATTTTCATGCCTATGATGTGATGTGGATGGAACCAAAGTTGGAGGAGTGACTTCGAATCAGGCTTCATGGTTGTAATTCTTCCTTCTATTCAATAAAGTATTTGCACCTTTTTCCGTATGCTTATCTTGATATGTGATGCTTATATGTGTGAATGTATCTAATTCCATTTGCTTGTAATGAATAGATATTTTTCTTTGATCGGTTCTTTGTCTTCTTTTGATGTTTACAGGTACTTCTCAAGCGTGTTAAGTATGGGAAGGAGTGATAGTATCGATAAAAAGGAGACAAGAGGAAAGCGAAAATAAAAGTAGGTCCTCTCATTCTCTTTGTCTTATCTATTGTTTATAGAGAAAGGTTGAAGTGCTTTAAACTATTGTTCTAGATATAGCTACTCTCTTGGGAATTAGTATTTATCTGTAGATACCAAATTCTTCATAACACTATCAAAAACAAAAAACAAAAAAATGTTAGTACACAATAACTTCCTTTTGAATTAATGACTTCCTTGAAGGCAATGACACCACTTGTAATATATATGAACTTGAAGCAGTTTATGCTTCATAAAAAGAGAAAAAAACGGTCCCACCATTAAAACATCCAAGTGGAAAACAATACACTGATAAAATGAAAAAGAAAAAACTCATATTAGAGAATGAACTCACACTGTTGAAATATGTAGTTGACCTACATGTTATGCATGAAGAGGGAATGATATGCTTGTGCTGAAATGATGTGCACTTTGAATCGATGGTACAAATCCCAGTTAAGGAATTGATCGTTCACAAAAACGTGCATATAAGTAAAATTTTAATATGATCACAATTTATCTTTGAAGTTGGTGAAATTATATTGAATTATTGAAACCTATATAAATCATAATTAGATGCTCTCTACATGTATATCCATGCAATTAGGCAAATGCAATGAATCATTTTAGTTCTTGTATAAATGGTATTAGCACCCTAATGATCCAGGAATGACCAAACGATCATCAAGACGCACTAGTCACAACATGGTTAGGATTTCAATCTTTTTTAATTCATCATGTTGGTGCAAAGGATAGGCCCTAGTGCTCATAGAAAGCTCTCCTAATAGTCAAGAGTTGTAGCTCATGTTTTTTTGAATAAGCATGAATTGTGAGCATACCTTATCTAGTGATGTCAAGAAATCCGCTGCCCTATGTTGATTGACAAGGAATGTTTGTTGATACATTTCAAAATTTGGTGAGCCTCTGCTAAAAAGAGAAACATAGCGGGTCAATGATTGAAAAAAAATTGACGAAATTTCAACTATTGGAGAATCTTTACTTTCATTCATTCATGTGTTAAAGGTATTCTATATACAAAACTTCATAGGGTGAACATATACAATCCTTTCTTGACATTCTCATTATCTTTCCCATGTGCATACTGTAAATTGAAGAACTTGGTGGTTAATTCCTATGTGCATATTGTAAATTGATTTTTGTAGAGTATGAAATGTTTATTTTTTTGCTGAGGAAAGATGTTCATGGTTCTTGGATCCTTATTCTGTGCCTGCTACCTAAAATTATGAAAAAGTTCAAGAACACAAGATCTGAAGAAGACTGAAAAAGGAATCATATGTATAAACCCAGACAATATTACCAAGGTAGTATAACCATTGATGAAGTGATACATGATTTGGGTCAATGTCAACTTCCTAACTGGAAGTAGAACACCAAAAGCATCACATGATAGGAGAATGGAATTCTTATGTGAGGCCCAACACATGGAATTTTTGCATTTTTAATGTACTGTATTATATATGATTCCCTTTTGTTATCTGCAATTTAAATAAATTTCAAAGGGAATATTACCATAACAAAACATCCAAAAGCATAAATATTAGCTTTAATAGTTCTAGAACCATAATAATTTGGAGCTTCTCAAATTCACACCAAAAATATTTAGACTATATTAGATTATAACACCAATGAAAGAACATCACAAACCTATTTTTATTGGTTGAATAATAATTTGATGTGAACTGATAAGAAAGTCAAAATGGTTAATGTTTGATTGTGATTTTAGTTGATTATATGACAACATTAATGAAGAATATCAAGTTCTAAATATTGTTGATCCGATACACAGTCCAAATGGACAAATCCTCTTTGTCGTTAACCTTCAATGTAATACCTTTTTTCATGTAACATTTTCTGATCTACCATATAAGTATTAGGTGAAGTTGTTTGTTTCCAGGGAGGGTTTCTTTCACATTTATATGCTCCTATTAAACTATCAAAGTTCTTAAAATACAATAAAATATCAGAAAGTGCATTGGTTTTCATTGGCATTTGAATCTTAAAATAAAAGTAATAACACTAGGATTAAATTAGCAAACAAAGAATGGTGTACGCATTGGTTCCAAATTTGATTGCATTCCATATGTCAGGCTCTTTCTGCTTGAAGTTTCAATACACTTTGCATAGCACCCTCCCTTAATTATGAAATGTCATTGTCACTCCAGCAATGATCATCATCTCCAATCAAATGTCGGTTTGGGTTTATTGATAGTGTTGTCTTTCTAGTTCATTCACATAGTCAAGCTTTGTCATTGTTGACTCTTACAAAACATAAATTAAAAAAATGAATCCATAAAAACAAATTTGAATAATTGTTATAATTTGAAACCCATAATACCTATTATACCAAAGAATAGATTCACATCTCCTTCATTTCCCATATTGCAGTCAGAAGGAAGAGATAAAATTCCTTCCTTGGGAATTAGGTAATGCATCAGACTGAATAAGCCCTTCTTCATTTCCCCAGCATATTGGGTTCCAAGAATTACCATTTCTTTTCTGGTAAGATTTGAATCAACAGTGATAGTAGAATTTATATAATGAGTGAATCGACTGCATGGAAACTGCCCTACATTATAAATGGTGATTTCTGGAGTCCCAAAGTTCTCTAGCTCTTCATGAGTAGGACATATGCACCTATCAAAAACCAAAGAAAATGTTACTACATAAGAACTTCCTTTTGAGGTAATGTCTTCCATGAAGGTAATGAGTCCACCTATAATATATATGAACTTGAGGCACTTTACACTTCATTAAAAAGAAAAAAAATTGGTGCCAGCATCAAAACATCCAAGTGGAAAACAATAAACTGATAAAATGAAAAAGAAAAAGTTCATACTAGAGAATGAACCCACACTACTGAAATATGTAGCTAACCTACATGTTATGCATGAAGAGGGAATTATATGCTCATGTTGAAATGATGTGCACTTTGAACCAATAGTATGAATCCTAGTTAAGGAATTGATCGTTCACAAAAACATGCATAAAAGGAAAATATTAATATGATCACAATGTGTAATGCCACCTCCCATATTTACTTTCACTGGCTTGTCGAGGTAAACATGGGTGGAGGGATACTATGACATGACTCAACCTCCTAAATCACCTTAAGGAAATAGAGTCGACAAACCAAGACCTTATTGACTTCCCTCAGGCGTTGCAGGTCCCCTAAGAGGTAAACCACACTTCTAGGTGCCCAAACCCTGAGTTAACTTTCCCTTTTCACTGATTTGCACTCCGAGACGTTGGCATAACATTACCTGAATTTGAATATAACCCTTTAGTCGCATGCATGAGCCTACAAGGGAGTGACTGCAGTATTTTTCACCCAATTCTATGCCAGTGACCATGAGATCTAAACCACGTTTTCAGGGCTAGGAGCCAGACCTTTACTTAGAATTTAATGAAACTTTCTAGAATGATGGATGACACACAGGAAAAACACTTAACAGAAAACTTAGACAAGGAATTGACCTCACCCGGTCTAACCATTACATTCATTCCATCAAACACATTGTGAATATGAAATATATAGGTCATGAAGGCATATTTGAACATAGAGATCTGAAATTTATCTAAGGTTTACCAAGAAGGACTAATTTCCTCTCACAATAGCTGTAATAACATCTATTAGTTCATGCATTCAATAACCATTCATTTATAAGTGAAAACATGTTAAGATACATAACTTAAATATGTCATAAAACCATGCTTATAACTAACATATAACCAGATAAATAAAAAGGAAAGAACATCCATTAAATCCACATAATAACAAGTATATTTAATCATGAATTGTAAGAGAAACTTAGCTCTTATTTACCATATGTAAAACCAACCAAGTTAGGGACTTCCATGTACCACCCAACCATAGATTGGGCTGAACCAAATCTTTCTTTTAGTTAATCACCATCATACCATATTCCAAGCATGAATGTGGGATATCATGGGATAAACCAATACATAAGCAACTAGGGAATCTAGAGTTTAAACCATCTCCACCTTCACAATACTATGATCTCACCTAAATTGGTCCGAAGATCACAAAATCAAACAAGCTTAGATGCCTTAGTATTCATTCACCATCCCTTGAGGAATTTTCTTGCCTCCACCCACCTATCGAGGGAAACCTGGAGAAAACCATCTCCACCCCCAACCTTTTAGATTTTCCTGAGACCACCTCATCCAAACCCAAAATCTTCCATAAATCCAAAGCTTAACCAAGAATGGATCCCATCACACCATGGCTATCTGGAATTAGGAAGGCAAGGCTAAAACCATCTTCAAACCAGGAAAAACCCATGTCAATGACATCAAATGAACCAAATACGCACATGCATATACTATGTGTGCCAAAACCAGCTAGGAAATCATGCATGCAACATGTTACCTACATGTATTCCCACTGAAGTCGTTTGATCCAACCTTTCTTTACTTGATCCTTGCTTCATTTGCTTTCCTTGTCCTTCCTTTGCTTTCCTTTCTTACTTCTCCTCTTGGTTATCTTCTCCTCTTTGAGACTAATTCCAAAACAAAACTAACAAAAGGCGCCCTAATGTCTTTTTATTATTGATGCCTCTAATTTATTCATTTTTCATCTATTTTCCTTCAATTTCCTCGTTACATGAAACCTGTGACCTTTCACCTCCATTTTCTCTTAATTTCCTTTATTTCATAAATAAAATGCCAATAATGCATTTTTTCCTTTTCAAGAACTTTCCATTTCCTTTTTAAATTTCCCCTTAGCCATAATAAACAACAAGTGATGCCCAATAGGATAATTTTCGCAACATTCATCTTGGAATATGTGTCCCATGACTTTGGGTCCTATTTTTCCTTTATTAACTTTATTACATGAGATTTTAAATTGGGGTTGTTACATACCCCTCTCCTTAGGGGAACATTATATGCAGTGTTCTATGACACCTATAACTAGCAAGACAACTAAAAATTGAAACATACTGCCCATGGAACTTTATAACTTAGCTCGATAAAGTATTTACAATGAATAACCTGTTTAAAAGCAAAACCATCATGACAAACATGACAACCATACGACTTATTGGAGCTTTACAACATAGCTCATTGCAATTTTTACAATAACAACCATACATAAATATGTACATATACCAAACAATCGTTTGCCTCCACCGTAAAATAATGAAAGATACATAGCCAGCATATGAACAACCATCTTCCATGTAGCTTTATCGGACCCAAAGTGGTTCCACTGCACTTTAACTTGCTAGATTCCTTAGTTCTAGAGCATGAGTTGTTTTCACTGCAATATGCACTGAGGTTTTGGATGGAATTATCCTTCTAGCTCCACCTGCAATACAGACCAATCAATCAAATGATCAACATCGTTGACACATATTTTAACTAATGAATCATGGAAAACATCACGGACTTTCACTATCAGAGGCAGTGCAAGTATGTAGGCCACTGGTCCAATCCTCTCAAAGATCTCGAAAGGTATGCAATATCGAGGTGTCAACTTGGCACATGATCTAACCCTCAAGAATATCTTTTTGGGCTTGATGTGCAAGTATGCATGCTCCAAAACTTTAAACTCCTTAAATTCCTTGTGCTCATCTGCATAACTTTTATGTCTATCATGTGTTACCTTTAGATTCTTCTTTATAACCTGCATTTCCTTTTCCATTTCTTTCAATCTATCTGGTCCAATAAGTACCTATTCACTGGATCACTGCAACTGATGTGAGTGTTACAACTCCACCCATATAGTGCCTCCAACTGACTCATCATCATTGATTCTTGATAACCATTTTTGTAAGAAAAGTCTACTAGTGGAAGATACTCCTCCCACCTCCTCCACTGATGCATGACATACATCCTCAGCATATCCTCTGAAATCTTGTTGACCCTCTTTATCTGTGGATAATAAGTTGTACTGAAGGTCAACTTCATAGCCCAAACCTACAAATAACTCATTCCAAAACCTGGAAGTGAACTTATCATCTCTATCAAACACAATCTTCTTTGGAACATTGTGCAACCACACTATCTCTCTGATGAAGACATGTGTTACCTCACTAGTTGAATAAGTACTCTTCACTAGAATGAAGTGAGCTACCTTTCTCAACCTGTCAACCAAAACCAAGATGGAATCATGTTGCTTCGATTTCCTCAAAAAACCTGTGATGAAATCCATGGAAATGACCTCCCATTTCCACTCACGAATCAAAATAGGTTGTAACAAACCAGTTGGGTGCTTACACTCAACTTTCACTTACTGATAGTCCAAGAATCTAGGCACAAACTCTTCCACCTTCTTCTTTAGATTCGGCCAATAATAGAACTTCTTAACAACTATCAACGTCTTCTGATATCCTGGGTGACCCTAATATGGCTTGACATCAAACTCCCTCGTGATAGGCTTCTTGAGCTCACTGTTATCTGGTACATAGATCCTTTCCCTAAATCTCACCAAGCCATCTTCCGTGAGATGATAATCCACATCTTATTCACGTGTACCCTATTGTAATGTATTCTTAAGCTGCTAATACATATCATCATGTTTTCCTGCCCGTAAGATTTGATCTTCTAAATGTTGAGTGTCGAGCCGGATTATCTTCTCTATTCAGAGGTATCGTCGCATTGGACCCAAATTCCTAATGGGGTGGAAATTTCGCCAATTTAATTACCTTCAGGGGAGTCCAGGGGGGGGCGACAATTTTATGAGCCCCCCATGGTGGGGGTTCGGCAGCATTGCCCCCTAAGCTAAAAGTAGATGTAAAATTGCCTTGTAAACTATTCTAGTTTCGTAGTCAATCTGGGTCATTCATTAGGTGGATGATCTGATGGTAGAAGTTATGTATAATTTAGGGTTTTTTTCCCTAGAAGGCATCCCCTCGCTATAAAAGAGAGAGTTTTATTGAGGCTGTGTATATCTCTATTCTGAGCGAGAAAGAGAGAGGAGATTGTGTGAGAGTGAAGAGGAAATTACAATGGATCTACTGTCATTAGGGGATTTTTGAGGTCTAAAATGAGCCTCCTAAGGAAATTATAAAATAATAGTGAAAATAATAAAATAAGATTAAATTACATCATCAAATTTTAGAGGGCAAAAAACAAAAAAACTATTTTTTCAACTCATGTTTTCAACTTATCTCCCTATGTGTTTACTCAAATTTCGAGCGGAAACATTCGTTGGATGCAGAATTTGATTCCTCATCCAAGGAGTACCCATGTTGTATACTTTTGATGGACCCTACTACACCCAAAAATAGAAATACATGAAAAACGTGATTGCAGTCATGTTTTTTCATGTATTTCTCATTTTTCGTGTAGCAAGATCCATCAAAATTATACAACATTAGTACTCCTTGGATGAGGGATTAAATTTTGCATCCAACAAGTACTCCCACTCAAAATTTGAGTAAAAACTTAGGGAGATAAGTTGAAAATACGTGTTGAAAAAGTAGTTGTATTATTTTATTATTTTTTATCCTTTTACTTTTTTACTCCAAAAATGGTGAATCATCCCCCATGGTTGACATCATCATATTGAATCCTATTGGTTCTTATAAAGTTTATTTTGGTTGTACATTTTTTCTTAGGAGGCCCATTTTAGACCTCAAAACTCCCTTAATGAGGTTGTATCTCTTCATTTTGTTGGATAATATAAAAGGAAGGACTGGTTGTTTTTCTGTGGATGTAGCTTAGATTGGGTGAACCATGTATATATGTGTCTCTCTTGTTCTATGATTTTTAAGTCTTTATGTTTCCGCAATATTTTATGTGTTTCATTTCTCTGTAATATATAATTTTTCTAACAGTAAATATGTCCCATATCAGCTCATAGTTTTTAAATGATTTACCTATACTCTTCTACTAAGAACATCTGAAACATTGTTCTCTTTACCCTTAATATACCTGATCTTGAAGGAAAACTCACTGAGGGTAGCTAACCATTTAGCTTTCCTGGTATTCAAATTCAATTGGTTAAACAAGTACCTCAACCCATTGTGGTCGCTTTTCAACACAAACCTCTTAACAAGAAGATAGTGCCTCCACATCTTTAAGGCATGAAACAATGTAAACTTTGAAACGGGAACTAATACTGTTACCTGTTTCGTAGAGATAGCAAAAAAGTGATCTGATTTTGAAAAGCGGTGATGCAGAACACACATGTTTTTTCAGAGCATAGTTTTTGGCACTTTAATTTTTTTTATGTACATTACATTTTAGAATGGTAGTGATTTTTATGTTGATTTAAAAAAGTGGGTATTCTGCATCAGACCCTTTTTTTAAAAGACCTATATTTTGGCTTTAAATTTTCTAATGTATGAAATGTAAATAATTATTTTGTAAATTTGATAATTTTTGAAGTGGGCGTTTTCTTCATATTTTCTTGTTTTTTATTTTATTTTTAATTTTTTTGTAGTGAGGTTTTTATTGTTTTGCATTTTTAAATTAGAAGGTCGATATTTTGAATTTTCAATATTCTACATATTTATACATCCTTAATTAATTTTTCAATCCACATGAAATAATTGTTTCTAAAAAAAAGTGTTTTTTAACAATGGACATAAAAATAACCATTTTTAACATAAATATAACTAAGAAACTACACATTCTGATAATTTTCTGCTTGAATTGACATGTCAAAATCATAATTTTTATATGAAAATTTTAACTAAAAATGGTTAAATAATAGTTTTTTTTTATGAATTTCATCTCAAAAAAATAATAATAATCATTTTTTTTCAAAAAATAATGATTAACTTAAAAATCAATGCGAAAATCACATATTACAAATATTGACCGCATAACAACCTTAATTGAGTGTTTATTCTTCTCATAAAATGTCAAAGTCAAAACGTTGCAAAGATTGATTTCCAAGCATAACTTAAATTTAATTAACAATGTCACATAATCCAAACTCTTCGTCCTCTAGAGTTTCATCATTGTCTTCTTCCACAATATTTTATGCTTCCTTTTGCTCATTTTCCTCTTCTAATAGATCTTTGATGACTGCGCATCTCCCAATGTATGTTTTTCCGAACATTCCATGTAATGGTGGTTGGGGTTCCTTTTCCTTTTTTGCCACACGTGATTCACTAAAGTCCCCTTTCTTCAACCCAATTTCTTACATTGCATCTGGAAGAAATTGAAGAGCATTAATTCTTTGCTGAATGAAATTGCACTGTACTTGATCTTTTTCAATTGCAATGCAATTTCTTCCTTTTTGAAGGCAACATGCTAGTGTTGTACCTAATTATCAAGCACAAAAGAAATAATGAACTAAATTAGTACAATGACATATTAATTAAAAAATAACATATTGAAATTCAATTCCATATAATAAAACTTATATGATCCACAAAATAAATCCAGAACCCAATCTCCTTCATTTGAACATATGTCTATAAGATAGTTAATCAATAATTGTGGTTTTTGATAAATGTTAACTATCTCTATTTTTTCTTCTTTGTCTTTATATGTTAGTTTTCTCACAACAACATCATAACTCAGTATTTGGCTATGACTCTTTCCGTCTACCCGATTAAAAATCATAGACATATGGCTATCATCTTTTGCCCAACTATCAATATGAATGAACTCACGATCATTTATAAATTGTTGATCTTCATTGTTAAGAATATTTGACTTTTGCCTGTAACATGAAATAGTAAAAGTTCAATTAACTTGTACATAAATGAATTTTTCAACATTAATCAAATATACATTTTAAACGTCTTACCATATAAGCTGCATCCTTGAATTTGTTTTCCACTTGAAGCTTGACAATATCATTGCCAATTGTGTGTATGAATGAAATGTCACAAATCTCCATAATGGTGATGACATGACTTCTAGAAATCCTGCAACCACTTTACTAAGAGTTTGATAAGTATAAGGGTCACTATCATAGTCAATGTTTGGAATATTGAAACCATGGCGAATATTTGCAATGACTAGGGCATAATCCCTTTTAGGTATGAGTTTAGCAATGTCTTCACAGTCGCCTTGTATTACTTGATATTGAATAGTGTCTAGACCATTCCAAATGAAATGATTAAGAGTTGGATCAAGTTCAACATTCTTAATACGTTGCTTCCTCAATCTTTCGATCTTTATTTTTTCAAAAAATGTTTTGAAATTATTTGGTGCTCCATTATCATCCTTCCTCATCTTTTATAAAATAAACAAATATATGTGTAAGTTATAAATTAAAAATAGTACACAGATGAATAAAAATAAATGTATAAATCAAGATACCTTTTTAAATGCAAGATAAAAAGCTTTTAATGTTGATGTAGAACTTGAATTTGGATAGTTGCATACAACATCATCCCAACTATCTCCATTCAACAATCTAACCATTTGTTCTTGAATTTTCATGTAAACTTTGTGACTGCATAGATAAAGTAACAAAAAGTTCATATAATGATATGTATAACAAATACTACCAAGAACAACATATTTTATTTAAAAGATAATTATAACCTAGAAATAAATAAAAATAATTCAACAAACTTACTTTTGAAATTCTTCAGACATTTCTTCCAATGATAATTCCCCTGACCTCATACGAGATAATATTGTTTTGACAATTTTTTCATCTTTCACTCCTTGCATCGCCCTCCAAGGTGTGATAGTCATATCGTCTGGAAGCTGCTTCATTTCAGGAGCTGATTTACTGTTGCTGCATATCAATGGCTTAGACATTTTGACCCTTTGGTTTTTAATTCCAATGTCTTCCCATATGCTAAAAATCTCATCAATCAACTTCCAAACATCTCCAATTCTAAATGCCAATTGGAAAATGTTATCAACACATCTAAATAAATCATTATTTTTGTTGCCTTTTCCACCTTTTGAATTGGTTTTCTCTTCAATTTGATAGCCTATTTCCATACAACATTCCTTTCGAAAATCTGCAGTAGCATTTATCCTATCCCCACCACTTTTTTCTTGAAATTCACTATGAATAAATCTAACCCTTTGGATGAAAGTCATAGACATCCTATATTCATTATCTGAATTATGATCCCATGCCACTAACTTTGCTTTTGTATCTGATAAACCAACATAAATGATACATTTCATTGTTTCAAAACGTGGGTTATTAGGATATTCCTTCATCAATTGTCTTTGAGCTTCTACAGAATGGTTCCTCCCAAGCACATAATAATTGTATTCAAAACATTTTGACTTATCAAATGCTTCTTTGTTGGGAACTTGAAGTGGATAAACAAGAAGCACATAACTAACCACATGAGCATATGCATTGTACCTCATAAATGTCTTCAAGTTGTGAACATGCAGATGATGTGGCTTTCTGACTTGATATTGACATTGTCCTTCACTTTCCTTATAGGTTTGTCTAGCATTAAGCTGAAATGTACGACCACCATCAATTAAGTTTCTCTTTGTTAAATTCTGACGAATGTAATTTTGTTTTGTTTTGATAATGCCATCCTCTAAATAAGCTCCTGGTGCAATGATTTCTCTACTTTCTTTTGAAGTTTCACTAGGTTCTTGACTGCTGGTAATGACTACAAAATCTTCAACTTTACTTTTCTTCGTCATAACATTCCCAACAGATTTATACTTGGGCATTGTTACTTTTGGTCTTTTACAACTTTTCTCAGTTCCAATGTCATCTTTATTAATGGAAACATATGCTTCACTGTCAATTTCAACTTCATCGTCCTCAAAAGTAACTTGTTTACCCTTGCTAGATTTATCCACCAGAGGCCTTTTTTCTTGATTCTTTGGATGTAGTTTTGTAGCATCACCAATTACTACATTTTGATTGTTTTCCATATCTTCTTCTGACGCTGAGTAAAAGTTGCTGAGGGTGAGGGCGAGTGAGCGTGGCAGGTGAGGGCAGGGCGGGCGTGGGCAGGCGGGGTGGGGATGCCGGGCGGGCGTGGGCAGGCAGGGTGGGGAGGCCCAGTGGGCGTGGGCAGGCGGGGTGGGGAGGCCGAGCGGGCGTGGGCAGGTGGGGTGGGGAGGCCGAGCAGGCGGGGTGGGTAGGCGGGTAGGGAGGGTGGGGAGGGGGAGGCCGATTGGGGAGGGCGGAGTGGGTAGGCGGGCGGGGAGGGGCAGGGAGGGCGGAGTGGGTGGGCGGGCGGCGAGGGGGAGGCAGGGCGCGGTTGGTGAACGGGGAGGGGGAGGCCGAGTGGGGAGGGCAGAGTGGGTGGGCGACGGGGAGGTGAAGGGAGGGCGGAGTGGGTAGGCGGGCGGGGAGGGGTAGGGAGGGAGGGCGGAGTGGGCTGGCGGGGAGGGGAAGGCTGAGCGGGCTGGCAGGTCGTCGGGGTGGCATGGCCCAGGCGAGGAGGGGGAGGCTGGGCGGGCGGATGGGAATCGCCTAACCCCCGTGGGCGGGTAGGCGGACCGCCGAGGTGGTGCGGCCCAGAATCACCCAGCCACCAGCCGGGCAGGTGGGCGGGCCGCCAGGGTGGTGCAGCCCAGCCGTGGGCGTGGGCAGGGCAGGTGGGTGAGGGGGTGGGGTGGGCATGGGCGTGGGTGAGGGTGATTGGGGAGGGCGGGGCGTGCATGGCATGGAGCGAGTGGGGCGGGTGGGGCAGGCATGGGAAGGGAGGGCGGATGAGGGCGGGTGTGGGCAGGGAGGGTGGGTGAGGGGGTGGGGAGGGCGTGCGGGTGAGGGGGCGGGCGTTGACGCGGAGGGCGGGTGAGGCGGCGGGAGAGGGCGAGTGGAAGGGTGGGCGAGGAGGGCGGGTGAGGGGGCGAGTGTGGGGATGGCAGGTGGAAGGGTGGGCGGGGGTAGGCTGGGGGTGGGCGAGGTGTGAGGGGGCGAGGGTAGGGTGGGCAGGGGGGAGAGGTGCTTGGGTTGCTGGGTGGTTGGGTGTGTGATGGGGCGGGAGGGGTAGGTGGGTGTTTGGGGGGGGTAGGTGGGTGTGAGGGGGGAGGGGGCAGCGGGGCGGGGTGTGGATGGAGGGGGTGAGAGTGTGGGGGAGGGGGTGTGGGGGTGGCTGGGGCTACGACGCCCACCCGAGCGGCCCACCCGCATGCTGCTGGGGTTATCGCCCAATCACCAACCGGGCGGGTGGGGTTGCGCAGCCCAGGCGTGGGCGTGGGCGTGGGCGTGGGCGGGCGGGTGAGGGGGTGGGTGAGTGGGTGGGACGGGCGTGGGCATGGGCGAGGGTGGGTGGGGAGGGCGGGGCGTGCAGGGCATGGAGCGAGTGGGGCGAGTGGTGCAGGCATGGGCAGGGAGGGCGGATGATGGCGGGTGAGGGGGCAGGCGTTGGCAGGGAGGGTGGGTGAGGGGGTGGGGAGAGCGTGTGTGTGAGGGGGCGGGCGTGGACACGGAGGGCGGGTGAGGGGATGGGGGAGGCCGGGTGGAAGGGTGGGCAGGGAGAGCAGCTGAAGGGGAGGCCGTGGGCGGGGAGGACGGGGAGGGTGGGAGAAGGGGAGGTTGTGGGCGGGGGTAGGCTGGGGGCGGGCGTAGGGTGTGGGGGGGAGAGGTGCGTGGGTGGGTGGGTAGGTGGGTGTGTGATGGGGCGGGAGGGGTAGGTGGGTGTGTGGGGGGGGTAGGTGGGTGTGAGGGGGCAAGGGAGCAGGGGGGCGAGGTGTGGGTGGAGGGGGTGAGGGTGTTGGGGGGGCTGCAGCGCCCACCCCGGCAACCAGGTTGTCGGGGTGGGCGCTGCAGCCCCACCCGCCCCCACACCCCCTACCTTAGAATCACCCAACCCCTGCGGCAGGCGGGTGGGCCGCCGGGGTGGGCGCCGTAGCCCCACCCGCCCCCACACCCCCCCCCACACGAAACGCCCAACCCTCGCGGCAGGTGGGCGGGCCGCCAGAGTGGGCACCGTAGCCCCACCTGCCCCCACAACCCCTACTACCCCATCCGCGCCCTCACACCCCGCCCGCCCGCCTACCCTCCTTATCCACCCCGCAACACCACGGTGGCCCGCCCACAGCTGTTGGGCGATTGAGTTTGGTCGGGCCCACCATGCTCGCGATGGACTTAATTATTATTTGGGCTTAGAAAAATGATTAATTTAAGAAGAAAAAAATCTTTTCATTAAACTAATTTAATATGAAAATTTTCAAGGAAAAAAATTCACTTACCTTTCAATTGCGAGAATTCTTCATTAAATATGTTGTTGATAGCAATGTAGCTGCTCCACAAATTCACAAGTCTTTCAACGAACTTTAGAAAACCTGGATGTGATGTGAGTAATAGTGATAATGAAATTTAGTATATAAGCGAAATTACGAAGATGTTTTACCGTACGGTTAATGTGGGATAATTTGTTTTAAAATATTATAAACTGAATATTGTAGAATTGTTTTACAATGTGTTGAATGTGGGATTAATTTTTTTTAGAATATATTATAAAAATGAAAAAAAATCTTCAATTGTTTAGTAAATATTATATACTTTAACTTTTAAAATAATTAATGTAGAAGTTGTAGTTTACAATTTTAATTTTAATGATTTATTTCATAAAAAAAATTAGTTTACATTTTTCAATAAATTGTAGAATAAAATAATGAAGGTAAATAAATCTAACAAACTTTTTGGAGGGAAATATTTTCGCGAAAATTTTTGGAGGGAAATATTTTCGCGAAACTTTTTGGAGGGAAAATTTCATTCTCTAAGCTATATAATATCTTTAGGAGACTCTCCATTTGTATCATTCAACATCTTCTATTAGAAAGGGATGGGTTGCTCTGATAGTGAAGTTTTGATTTATACACCATCAACATCTTCATCGCGTAACAACTCTATTCATATTGATGAATATAGCGGGAATTCTTCCACTATGAATAGAAAGTCAATTTTTCCACTTAGTCCTGATTCTAAGGACTATGAGAGCAGCACTGATAAAAGAGGGGATGGAGAATTTCAAATAAATAAAGAGTCACAAATTCCCCTTAGTCCTAATTCTAAGGAATATGAAAGCAGCAGTGATGATCAGCTTGATGACAAATTTCAAAAGAATGGATTGTCACAGTGTCCACTTAGTCCTAATTCTAAGGACTATGAGAGCAATAGTGATGAAGAGAATGATGGTGAAGTTCAAAAGAATGGAGTGTCACGATGTCCACTTAGTCCTAATTCTAATGACTATGAGAGCAGCAGTTTTGAAGAGTATGATGGTGAAGTTCAAAAGAATGGAGTGTCACGGTGTCTACTTAGTCCTAATTCTGAGGACTATGAGAGCAGCAGTTTTGAAGAGCATGATGGCGAATTTCAAACGAATGGAGTGTCACGGTGTCCACTTAGTCCTAATTCCAATGACTATGAGAGCAACAGTGATGAAGAGCTTGATAACGAATTTCAAAAGAATAGAGTGTCAAAGTGTCCACTTAGTCCTAATTCTAAGGACTATGAGAGTAGTAGTGATGAAGAGCATAATGATGAATTTCAAAAGTATGGAGTGTCACGGTGTCCAGTTAGTCCTAATTCTAAGGACTATGAGAGCAACAGTGATGAGGAGTGAGATGATGAATTTCAAAAGATTGGACTGTCACGGTGTCCACTTAGTCCTAATTCTAAGGACTATGAGAGCAACAATTATGAAGAGCGTGATGATGAATTTCAAAAGAATGGAGTGTCACAGTGTCCTCTTAGTCCTAATTCTAAGGACTATGAGAGCAGCAGTGATGAAGGACAAGATGATGCACTTTGTCTTAATTCTAATTATTATAAAGGTAGCAGTGACAAAGGATAGGATGTAGCATCTTCAATAAGTAAACAATCACATTTTCGACGTAGTCCTAATTCTATGGACTATGAGAGTAGCACTGACAATGAACATGAGGAAGAATATCCATTAAACATCGAGTCAAATTTTCCATTTAGTCCGAATTCTAAGGACTATGACAGTAGCACTGAAGAAGGGGAAGATGAACAATATCCTCCAAGTCAATATTTGAAAAGCAGAGCTGATCATAGTGTGGATAACATTCCTCTTAATGATGATGAAATCTTTATACAAATGATGATCCAATGATGGAGATGTTGCCAAGAAATATTGTATCGAGGAGTAGGAGCAGATCATTTCATATCAATGCAAGATGTTCTAGTTATAAAAGGGGTAGAGAAGAATATCTGACGAGAAGAAGTTCTATCAGCGCTCTCATTTTAAGTGAATGTTGCCAAAAAGATTGCTTGAAACATATGGATTTCAAATTTGCATTAGAAAGCAGGAAGAGATATTTGTCAATGAATAAAAGCATGCAAAATTCATATTTAGTTGGGTGCATGCAATCTACATTGTCAGGTTATGATTATCATATTAGGACTTTATTTATCTGTAGAAAATATTTTAAAATGTTTCATTCGATTGGGAATTTTCGTCTCTCGAGAATTCAAAAAAATTTGGAAAAGGATCCCACATTTTATTCAGAAGTACGTCATAAAAGACAGCTTGGGCCATTATCAAATACTACAATGTCATGGATGAAAGATTTCTTTTCAAAGAATGGAGAATGTATGCCAAATAGAGAGACAATACATATTCCAGATAATTTTTCAAGACGAGAAATCTACAACTTATACAAAGAATATGCAGAAGGTGCTGAGCGACATGGTCGGTTTATTACATATCAATATTTTGTGAAGGTATGGAAGAAAGAATTCAACAATGGCCGTATTCTTAAGAAGACAAGGATGGGGATTTGCAGTATATGTGCTTCTCTTAAATCAAAAAGGGACAAATGTGAAGGGTCAGAAAGAGGTAAGCATTCATAACTTTAACTTTTAAAATTGTATAGTCATCAACTATGAAAACATATTTCTTAATGAATTTCTTTTATGTTGTGTAGATTTAATTGTCAAAGAACTTCAGGAGCATCGCGAACAATAAACAAATGAAATGAAAAAGTTGTACAAGCATCGAAAGAAGTGTTATGATAATCCGAATAAATATTTGGGTTTGATAATTGATGGTACGGACCAGAAAAAAACACTTTTACCACATTTTGTTCGCACACCCAAAAATTTACAGGAGGAAATTTTTATTCAGTTTCACTTGGTCGGTTGTATGGTCTTCACTGGGAAAATGTTGCCAAGGGTGTACTTCACAGCTCCAAATATTCATAATGATGCAAATCTGACCATAACCATAATTCATGATGTGATTTCTCATTGGTCTAGTAATCTTCCTTAAGTTTTGTATCTACAATTGGACAACACTTGTCGTGAAAACAAAAATCATGTTTTTTTTGGATATCTAAACATGCTTGTTGAATTGAGAAATTTTCAAAAGGTAAAGGTTGGTTTCCTTCTTGTTAAGCACACTCATGACCATATTGATCAGATGTTCAGTCATTTTTCAGTCACATTGAGGAGGAAGGAAGTTGGGAGCTTGCCATCACTAATTGAATTTATTAAGAAATCATACATGCCAGAGCCTACTTTTGATGTGTTGGAAGAAACTGTTGACATCCAAAGGTTTATTCTGGGATCATATGGTGAGGGGAAATGCATTGAACAACTTAATGACATTAGCTTCCAACATCAATTTCGTATCAAAAAAATTGATGGGAAAACACTAATATGGGGCAAGAAGTATTCAACTACTGCAGAAAGGGCACCATCATCAAGTTTGCAATTTTTGAAGTTCATTCTAGATCATCCAATATTTGCATCAAAAATATTGTTATTACAATCAGTTGGTGAAGTTTAGAATGCACACAGACAAAATAGAGATATAAATTATTCTGATTGCCTGGAAGAAATTAAAAAATGTATTAGATATACATATGAGTACTTTGGTGGGAGTCATTTTTCAATAATCAAAGTGATATCATTTCAACAACAACAAATGAAGATATACCTTTGAAAAATCCATTTATTTGGCCACAAAATATGTCGAATCAACATGAGGAAATAAACATTGTTGAACAACAACAATCTCAAGGTACTACTAATTCTTCACAAGCAGAGGAAAGAGAGATGTATATTGGTTCCAGAAGATCCCTTGCACAACGTGAAGCCATGGAAGACCTTTACAGGGGTTCAGTACAGGATATTAAGGAGGGTTGCGTGATTGCAATGCCAACAGATGGAGATCCCAATGGCTATCCATTTTGGGTTGCTAAAGTTATAAATGTCTTTACAGAAAATGAGGATGTTACAAGTGTTGAAGTACATTGGTATGCCACAAGTACACACCCATTCAATGGTGTGTATAAGCCAGAGATGGTAGTTGACAAAAAAAAATGGCGGAAAGAGAAAAAGAAAGGGTACAAATATAAATCACTGCACAGACATATTAAAATTGGAGGATGTTGACATACTTGTTTATAACTTCAACTTAAAAAAGAGAGGAACTCTTCGCTTCAAGACGATAGAGATTCTGAAAAGGTTGCTACCAGAAGGAACAGTGTTGAGATGGGAGTCTGTTGAAACCATTCGTAGATCTAGAAGAATTTTGAAACCTGAAATGTTGGGCATGCATGTGGACTCAAATGGGGCACTAGTTGATGAAAGAGAAGAATATAGAACATCTTCGTCAGCATCCAGTCACTCATCTGAAGATGTGAATTCTGATGGTGTGCAAGAAAATATGAGTGATTTTGAATAATTGTTTAAGACGGTTTATATAACTGATGTATGCATCGTATCTTGAAATAAAATTAATGATTTTCATATGGTGTTAAATGAGAAGTTATGAGTCATTTTTATGTTGTTGGATTATATGTCTTAATTATGATAATTTTTATTGTTTAAAATATCTACAATGCAATATTAAATTAGAGATATAATGTATGTTTTATTCAATATACAAATAATGACTTTTGAATTCATTTAGTGATGTAATTTGTTCATAATGTCATGGTTTTTCAATTTTATAGCTGAAAAAATTTCAATTTCTTTTGTATTTAGCATGTTATGGTTGAAAACGTGTTGAATTTATACTTAGGAAAGAAAAATGATATTCTACCAAAAACATTAATGTGTTTTTTTCCACCTAAACAACTTTGTTTGACACATAAAAAATTGGTTTTACTAGCATTTTTTTAAAAGTTTGAGAATTGACCCTAAAAAAAAAAAAATCATTGTTTCAGTATCATCACTTTTGTTTTGAAGCTATATTTTGCACAAAAATTTTGTAGTAAATTTCGTAGTCACTTTCATTTTTAAAACATGTTCAAAATTGACCCCTAAAAAATAAAATCATCGTTCCAGTATACACACTTTTCGTTTTTAGCATTGTTTTTGGTGTTTTTTCGGGGCTTTTTGGCCAGAGTTCCCGTTTTGAGTTTATAGTTCCCGTTTCAAAGTTTACATTGTTATGAATAATCACTGCCAACTCAATATCATGTGTCATATAGTTCTGCTCGTGCTTATTCAATTTTCTTAACTCAAAGGACACCACATGTCCCTCCTGCACCAAGACTCCACCAAGTCCTCTCTTGTAAGCATCTGTACACAACACAAACTCTTTATTTGTATCTTCGATCTTTAGCACTAGAGCATTTGTAAGCAACTGCTTCAATTATTCAAAAACTGCTACACATTCCTCTATCCATTCAAATTTCTTTCCTTTCCTCTGCAATGAGTTAATAGGATAGGAAATCCGTGAGAATTTCCTGATGAACCTCCTATAGTAACCTACTAACCCCATGAATGATCTAATTTCATCCACATTTCTAAGAATTTCCCACTCCATGATGGCTCTTATCTTTTCTAGATCCACTGATATGCCTTCCTTGGAGACAATATGTCCCAAGTAATGTACCTATGTCTAAAAGAATCTGCATTTACTAATATTGGCATACAACTGATGCTCTCTTAGCAATCTCAACACCGTTGCTAACTGTTCGACATGCTCTTCCTCATTATTATAATATATCAATATAGCATCAATGAATAAAATCACAAACTTATCTAGATAAGAATGAAAAACACTATTCATCAAACACATTAAAGTAGTTGGAACATTAATCAAACCAAAAGGAACCACAAAAACTCATAATGCCCATACCTGGTCTAGAAGGAAGTCTTGTAGATGTCTTATAATTTAATGCGTAGCTGGTGATATCCTGATCTCAAATAAATATTTGAGAACAGTGTTGCTCCCTTAAATTGGTCAAACAAGTCATCGATCCTCGGCAACATATACCTATTCCTGATGTTTACCTTGTTCAGTTGCTTTTAATCAATGCACAATCTAAGAGTACCAACCTTCTTTTTCACAAAAAACACTGGTGCACCCCAAGGCGATACACTTGGCCTAATGTATCCCTTATCAAGTATTTCCTTCAACTACAACTTCAATTCCACTATCTCTAGAGTGCTCATCCTGTAAGGTGCCTTTGATGTTGGTGCCACTCCTAGTACAAACTTAATAGAAAATTCCACTTCCCTGTGAGGTGGAAACTCTAGAGTCTCTGCTGGTAACACATCCTAACATTGCTGCAAGACAGGGTACCTCTTGAGGACTTCAACCTCATCAACATCCTTACCCTTGTCACTGGAAATATGAACTGCAAACATTATAGACCCTTTCCTGCAACTGCACTTATCTTGCATAGTTGTGACCATCTTCACTGATGTAAGCTTCTTATTTCCCTACAAGATTATCTTTTCACCATTATCATCGAGGCACTCAATAGCCTTTTCATAACAATCTACTTTGGTTATGTGGAGGTACAACCAATCCATGCCCAAAATCATACTATATGACCCTAATGGAAGCACATTTAAATATGCAGATGTAGGCATACCATTCAACTCAAATGCACAAGCTCTTACCCAATGATGAACTATATTCTTAATACCTGTAGCCAACTACACTAACCAAGACTTTACATGCACTTTTTTTTCTCAAACCACACTTATCCACCATGTCAAGATTATCATAACTATAATTTGATCTAGGGTCAATCAAAATGGAAACAACTCGACCACAAATATTACTTTCCATCTCAATAATGGATGATTGGTGATATGCCTTCTTGTTTTCCACAACTGCATAAATCTGAGGAATGTTATGGCCCACATCCCGAACCATATGCACCTCGTGAGCAATGTAGATCTGAGGCTTACCACCCTGGTACAATGTAAAACCATTCTTGTGATGATATTTACCACATATCTAATATTGCAACGGTCTGCTACCATCACCTCTATTATTTTTCTCTCGAGGCTGTGACCAATGTCCCTTCTCAACTTTATTGAACTTCTTGTAAGGAGAAACTTTTTCTTTCTCACCTACATCCTGAGGTCTTCCCCACTTCGGTGGCCACTTCCCTTTAACTTTCTCATTTCCCTTCACATCATACTTAGGCTCAACGTTACACTTTGATTGCTCATAATAATGCTTCAGCTTCCTAATGGCTTTCTCCAACGACCAAGGCTCATCAAACTCAATCTAGTCACTATATGTTGCTCGCAACCTACTAATGAACTGTTAAATCTTTGATTTCTCATCCTTGAGGTAAGGAACTTACCTCAACAACTCCAGAAATTTGTTAGTGTACTCATAATTTGTCATAGAGCCCATCTGCAACTCATAAAACTCCTTAGCTTTGTCATCGTAATATCTCTTAGATAGATACTTCTTAAAGAGTCTCTCGAACTCATCCCAAACCAACTCTTCTTCCCAAATTCCCTTGACATTCTTCACATATTCCCACCAAATGTATTTTTTTCCTTTAAAGCTGAAGGTAGCTATTTTGAATTTCATATTCTCTAAATATTTATGCAATCTCAAGAATTTCTTCATCCCAAGCAATCATGTCTCTACAACTCTTGACTTCTTAATCTCTCCATTGAATATAGGAGGCTTGACTTTCGTGAACTCCTCAGGAAAGTACTCACTCCTCCTCTAAGGATGATGGCGTTGATGATGGTGATGATGTCTCTTGTACGAGGAACTCAAGTGAAACCCATACATACGAGTCCTCCTATTAGGTGTATCCAATGATATTCCACCTTTGACTGTGTCCCCTCTATCTGACCTATATCTTGACCGAGACCTACTACCATATGCTCCATTAGTCTTCTCTTTCCTCTCTTGACTAATCCTCAACTGCCCTTCTCTCTGTAAGTCTGAAAATATTTGAAGGATGACTGCATTGACCTCTGCCTATTTTTCTTAAGCCTTTGCAAATCTTTCCTAAGCCTCAATCAACCTATCATTTTCTGCCTTGCAACTTTTGATCTCTACCCTCAAAATCCTCATTGTATCTACTATATCAGGAGAGTACTCATCTCCTTTCTATCCAAATTATCTATAGGGAGAGTCACATGGACTTTAATCCACCATTTTTCTTGTCATATTTGATTCTCTTCTTCATGCAAGCATTTCATGTTAGATAAACCAAATAGATACCATAATCAAAATCATACCTCAATGACATTCATAGGAGGCTTATCTCATTTGAAAAATTAGTCTAAATCAGCACGATACATGTAAAATCATAATCGTATCAATATATCAACATTATGCATGATAATACCAACTACATACAGTGACATCATGCATGGAAACTATAACCATGACAATTCATTCCTAACAACATGTATCTAACCCATCCCATCCAAGTGTTTGAACCATGCTATGATACCATTTTGTAACGCCACCTCCCACATTTGCCCACTTTCACCAGCCTATTGGAGTAAACATGAATGAAGGGATACTGTGACATGAATCAACCTCCTAAATCACCTTAAGGAAATGGAGTGGACAAACCAAGGCCTTAATGACTTCCCTTGGGTGCTACAGGACCCCCAAGAGCTAAACCACCCTTCCAGGTGCCCAAACTCTGAGTTAACTTTCCCTTTTTACTGATCTAGAATCCTAGACTCTAGAATAATATTGTTTGAATTCGACTGTAACCCTACATTCACATGCATGAGCCTGCAAGGGAGCGACTGCAATCTTTTTCACCCAATTCTGTGCCAACGACTATGAGATCTAAGCCGCTTTTTCAGGGGTAGAAGCTAGACCTTTTCCCATAGCTTAATGAAACTTTCCAGAATGATGAATGAAGCATAAACAATGAATTTAACACAAAACTTCCGCAAGGAATTGACCTAACTCGATCTAATCATGACACTCATTCCATCAAAGACATGGTGAATATGAAATCTACAAGTCATGAATGCATATCTGAACATAGAGATCTAAAACGTATCTGAGGTTTACCAAGAAGCACTGATTTCCTCTCATAATAGCTGCAATAACATCTATTAGGTCATTCATTCAATAACCATTCATTTAAAAGTGAAAACATGTTAAGATCCATAACTAAAATTTGTCATAAAACCGTGCTTATAACCAACATATAACCCAAGAAATAACAAGGATAGAAAATCCATTAAAGCCACATAATAATAAGTATAATTACTCATGAATTATAAGAGAAACTTAACTCTTATTGAACATATGCAAAACCAACCAAGTCAGGGACTTCCACGTACCACCCGACCATAGGTTGGGCTGAACCAAATCTTTCTTTCATTCAATACCCCTCGTGCCATATTCCAAACATGAATGCAGGATCTCATGGGATAAACCAATACATAAAAAAAAACATGTAATCCAGAGGTTAAACCACCTCCACCCTCACCCTACCGTGATCTGCCCTAAACCAATGTTGAGATCACAAAA
Source organism: Pinus tabuliformis (assembly GCA_031772625.1). Lineage (NCBI taxonomy): Eukaryota > Viridiplantae > Streptophyta > Pinopsida > Pinales > Pinaceae > Pinus > Pinus tabuliformis. The sequence goes on from CM062820.1 coordinate 1,279,669,068, forward strand.
TCAAACCGAGCTTGGACCTCAACATTCCTTCACCATCCCTTGAGGAATTTTCTTGTCTCCACCCACTTGTCAAGGCCTTCTTGGAGAAAACCATCTCCATCCCTAACCCTTGGGATTTTCCTGAGACCACCTCATCGAAATCCAAAACCTTATGACATCCAAATCTCAACCAAGAATGAATCACATCACACCATGGCTATCCGGAATTGGCAAGGCAAGGCTGAAACCACCGTCAAAGCAGGAAAAACCCATGCCAATGACAACAAATGAACCAAATACATGTTTCATATACCATGCATACCAACACTAGCTAGGAAATAATACATGCAACATGTTACCTGCAAGTATTCTTGATGAAGCCATTTGATCCAACCTTTCTTTGCTTAATCCTAGTTTTCGTTTCTTTCCTTATCCTTCCTTTTGGTTTCCTTTCTTGCTTTCTCCTTTTAGTACTCTTCTCCTCTTTAAGACTAATCCAAAACAAAACTCCGAGACTGATGCTCTGATGTATTTTTATTATTGATGCCTCTAATTTCTTAATTTTTCCTTTATTTTCCTTCAATTTCTTCCTCACATGCAACCTGTGACCTTTCACCTCCCTTTTCTCCTACTTTACTTTATTTTCATAAATAAAAATGTCAATAATGTCTTTTTATCTTTTCAAACCCTTATCGTTTCCTTTTCTAATTTCCCCTTAGCCACAATAAACATAATGTGATGCCCACTAGGATACTTTGCCCAACATTCAGCTTGGAATATGTCCCCCATGACCCTGGTATTATTTTTCCTTTATTAACTTTATTACATGAGATTTTAACCTGGGGTTGTTACACAATTTATCTTTGAAATTAGTGAAATTATATTGAATTCTTGAAAGCTATATAAAATGAACCTAGATGATCCCCTCATGTATATCCATGCAATTGAGAAGATTCAATGAATTATTTTAGTTCTTGTATAAATGATATTAGCACCCTCATGAACTAGGCATGGTTAAACGATCATCAGGACGCACTAAACACAACATGGTTAGGATTTCAATCTTTTTTAATTCATCATGTTGGTGCAAAGGATAGGCCCTAGTGCTAGCAGCAAACTCTCTTGGCAGTTAAGAGTTGTAGCTCATATTTTGTTGAATATGCATTAACTCTGAGCATACCTTATCTAGATATGTCAAGAAATCCACTACCCTATCTCGGTTGATGAGGAATGTGTGCTCATCCATTTCAATGTTTGGTGAGCCTCTGTTAAAAAGATAAATGTAGTGGGTCAATCATTGAAGAAAACAATGAAAATTCAATTCTCGGAGAATCTTTACTTTCATTCATTCATGTGTTAAAGGTAGTCTATATAAAAAACTTCATAGGGTGAACATATAAATGCATTTCTTGACATTCTCATTACGAAGATTCCCATTCTCATTCCCATGCGCATACTGCAAAACATAGAAACGTAGTTGGTCAATCATTCAAAAAAAATAATGAAAAATCAATTCTTGGAGAATCTTTACTTTCATTCATTCTTATGTTAAAGGTAGTCTATATACAAAAGTTCATAGTGTGAACATATAAATTCCTTTCTTGACATTCTCATTACAAAGATTCTCATTCTCATTCCCATGTGGATACTGTAAATTGAAGAACTTGGTGGTTCATTCCCATGTGCATATTGTAAATTGAGTTGTGTATAGTAGAAAATGATTTTTTTTGTTGAGGATGTTAGGGTCCCACCCTAACCCCATTATTTATGTAGTAGGATCGAGTCATAGTTATAGTTAAGTAAAGATTCAATAAATCCCATATTAATAATTGTAACTGGTTAACCCGCATTTAATGACGGGACCACAGTTAGTTGCAAATGGGCCATGGTATTAGATAGATGGTATTAATAAGAACCATGGTATTGATCCATGGTATTGCATGTATGAGTCATATATAAAGGATAGAGACTGCCTGCGAGGAGCATCGTGTCTTATTTTGTAATCGAGCTCTGCTCTATTGGAGGTTGGCCCCTCGAAGAGGCAAGTGAACATTGCTTTCTGAATAATAAAATACTTCTTGTTGTTTCTCACTATTCTATGTTCTGGGTATCTTTCTTCGCATATTCTGTATTCTGGTATCGTTTTGCAGGTTAAGAGCATAACAAGTGGTATCAGAGCACTTTCTAGGGCCGGTGGGATCTCCATTTCTTAGCAAAATTTTTTTTTGGCTAGAGACGTGTTCCGGCGTCTTTAAACCACAGGGTCTATTGGTTAATGCATAAACCTACAGATTTGGGGAGGCATGCACGCAGGAAATACAAGAGGTGGTCATGCTTGTTGGACTCCCTTGTAACCCCTGTGGGTACCCCTTCGAGTAGTAGCGCATTAGACAGAACCGTGCACGGACTGTCTTCCAAGTACCCTCTGGGTATATCGGAAGCCCCCTAGCCCCTTTGCAACCTCGCCATAGATAAACCGTCGGTCGTTTTGCTGCTATAGTATACCGATAACAGCACTCGAAGAGATTACTCGCCCGTACGATAGGGTAGTCGGGTTGTACGGCTAAGGGTACGGTTGATCCTCCTTAGTTAGAGCCCTGAAACATTAGGCCGAGTACTACTGTCAGACCCTTATGTATATTGTGATCTATAGCACCTGACACTCCTCAAGACCATAGTTCCCTTTTCTATCTCTGGCTCACGCATAATCTCTGCCAGATTAGATCTGGCAAGTGGGGTTTGCAGCAGCAGCAGACATCAGTCCCGCAGTTCCGAGTTAACCGAACAGCCATTCAGATCTATTAGATCCATCAGATTCGCAGCAGCAATCTGTTCCGCTGCTCAGAGCTATCCGATCAGCCATTCAGATCTCTCAGATCCACCAGATCTGAGTAGTTCTGTGGGGTTCCTATACCAGGGCATGATTTTTGCAGGGCTTTTGGCAGCATTGACATTTTGTGCATTCGGCTACTGCAGTGTTCGGAGTTTTCCAAAAAAAAAAAAAAAACAGTCTGACCCCCCGGGGCGCTTATTGGTGATCTAGCCCATAAGAATTAGGACGGCGAGCTGAGCAAGGTGGTACCATTCAATTGTTAGTGCCAAAAAAAAAAATCGGGCGGTCCTAAATTTCAAGTACATCAGATCCGTGCATTGTAGAAACTAGAGCTCAAGCTATGGCCAATGAGAAAATCGACAAACTTGAACAATCCTAGAAAGAACTCCAAGATCAGCTGACATCACTAACTAACGAACTCTCTAAGGGCAAGGCGGAAGCCCGTGCGGAGGCGTATATTGGCAATGAACACAGTGAGGGTGAGTCTAGCCACTCTCTTCACCTCTGGGGCACCCACCAACAATCCCATCCCCGACCTCCCAAGCTAGATATGCATAAATTTGATGGTTCTCACCTAATAGCATGGGTAGCACAAATGGAGCAGTATTTCAATCTGAATTACATCTTAGATAATGAGACTCAGCTTATGGTGGGGAGCATGTACTTGGACAATGAAAGATGGCAATGGTGGCAATGGCATCAACGTTGCAATGGAAGTTTTTTGACTTGGGACGCCTTCAAAAAAGCTCTTATAGAGCGCTTTGACCATGACTCCGCTTTTTTGGGTCGTCTCACTAAGCTCCGACAGACTGGCACAGTGGATGAATATATTACAGCCTTTGAAGCCTTAGCTTTCCGCACTAGGGGTCTCCAAGATGCGTTCTACATGGAATGTTTTATCAGCGGTCTTAAAGAGGCCATACAAGCCCACGTCCGACTGCACCACCCTCCCACATGGTCGGAGGCTTGCAACGTAGCTCATAACGTGGAACATGTTTTAGCGGCCTAGTCCACTCGCCCAAATTTCACCGCCAAGGGTCGCCCCCCACAGGCTCACAGCACGACTCAAACACTTATGGTTCAAAAGTTGTCACCTGCAGAAATGGCAGAAAGAAGCAAGCAGGGATTATGTTACTAGTGTGATGAAAAATACTCCCCAGGTCATAAATGCAAGGAGCCCAAATTCTTTCAAATTGATGCCACTGATTACAGCTCATCGGAGGAAGCCCCACCACTTGAGGAACCTGAGGAGGCAGAAGAGGACAACCAGAAGGACAATGTCCTTGACAAACTAGTTATTTCGCTGCATGCTTTGGCAGGGATTTCTTCACCTCAAACTCTCAAAATCAGAGGTTTTATTAAGCATCGCCCAGTAGTAGTCTTGATTGATAGTGGAAGTACACATAATTTTATCCATCAAAGAGTCGCGGAAGCAGTGCATTGTTTTGTACGAGCAGTTTCTAACTTCCAAGTCCAAATTGCGGATGGGGGAACAATGAAATGTGAAGGCCACTGTGAAAATGTCAAACTTCAAATGGGGGATTATCAGTTGAAGACCCACATGTTTGCCATACACATGGGAGGGTGCGACATTGTCCTCGGTGCTGAATGGTTTCGCACACTTGGGCCCATCACAATGGATTTCCAAGAGTTATATATGAGCTTTAAGCAGAACAACTCTACACATACCCTCCGCGGACTACAGGCAGGAGCTCCCTCTATCATCAGCTCACATAGGATGGAAAAATTGTTAAAAAAGGGCCATCATGGAGTAGTAGCTCAATTTTATGCCATCCAAGCCGTCGAACCCAATTCTCTGCCGATTCATCCTGAGATGCAACAGATTTTAAATAACCATATGCCAGTCTTTGACAAGCCTCATGAGCTTCCACCCTCGAGAGGGGAACATGATCATAGCATCACCTTGGTCCCAGGGGCCCAACCACCAAATGTGCACCCATACAGATATCCATTCACCCAAAAGAATGAAATAGAAAACATAATCAAGGAACTTTTGGGAGCAGGCGTCATTCGTCCCAGCATTAGTCCTTATTCATCACCGGTGGTCATGGTGCTCAAGAAAGATGGGGAATGGCGTATGTGTCCAAACTTCAAAGCCCTCAATAAGTTGACAGTCAAAGATAAATTTCCCATCCCGGTTGTTGATGATTTGCTGGATGAACTCAATGGGGCTCAATTCTTCACTAAGCTGGATCTTTGCTCAGGCTACCACCAAATTCGCATGAAGGAAGTCGACATTCCAAAGACTGCTTTCAGAACTCATGAAGGCCATTATGAGTTCCTAGTCATGCCATTCGGTCTTTGTAATGCCCCATCTACTTTTCAGAGCCTTATGAACCACCTTCTCAAACCATATCTCAGGAAATTTGTCCTTGTTTTCTTCGATGACATCCTCATCTACAATTGCACTTGGGCTACACATCTTCATCATGTATATCTACTCTTGCAACTACTCCGCAAGCATAAATTATTTGTTAAGATGTCCAAGTGTTCTTTTGGCATGGAAGAAGTTGAGTATTTGGGCCACATTGTAGGGCGTGAAGGTGTCAATGTGGACCCCAAAAAGATCCAGGCAATGCAGGATTGGCCTCAACCTAAGACCTTGAAGAGCCTGAGAGGATTTTTGGGTCTCACAGGCTACTATTGCAAATTTGTCCGCAATTATGGTCGCATTGCGAAGCCCCTCACTCAACTCCTCAAGAAAAATTCATTCTTCTGGAATGATGAAGCAAAACAGGCATTTACAGCTCTCAAAAATGCCATGTGTTCCACTCCAGTCTTAGCACTACCCGACTTCACCAAATCTTTTGTCATTGAATGTGATGCTTCAGGTATGGGTATTGGGGCGGTCTTAATGCAGGAAGGTCGACCCTTGGCCTTCACAAGCCAACAACTAAGTGGGAAGAATCTGGGACAATCTACCTATGAGAAGGAAATGATGGCCATCTTACATGCAGTAGATACTTGGCAACCTTACTTATTGGGGCGACGTTTCCAAATCTGCACAGACCATCACAGTCTTAAAATTTTTTGGAGCAACGCCTATCCTCCCCACAACAAAATAAATGGCTCGCCAAAATACTGGGATATGATTATGAAATCATTTACAAGAAAGGGCGTGAAAATATTGTAGCAGATGCATTATCTCGCCAATTTGAGGAGGAAAGTACCCTGCTCGCAATTTCCCTTCCCATTCCAGAATGGATTGAAGAGGCTCGTAGGGAATGGTTTTCACATCCCTGGCTCTCCCAACTCATTACTCAATTGCAGGCGGATCCAAATTCCACCAAGGGCTACTCGTGGCAGGATGAGATTCTTCGCTACAAGGACAGAGTCGTAATATCACCAACATCCACCCTCAAAAGCCGCATTTTGGCGGAATTGCACTCATCCCCCACTGCAGGACATTCAGGCTTTCAGAAGACGTATGCTCGCACTAGAAGATCATTTTTTTGGATAGGCATGAAAAAGGACATCCTTACTTTTGTAGCGGAATGCGATGTCTGTCAGCGCCACAAAGGGGAGACAGTCAAAGCACCAGGCACATTACAACCATTGCCCATTCGGCATCAATATGGACGGAGGTTTCTATGGATTTCATTACAGGTCTTCCAAAGTCAGGAAAAAATTCAGTCATCATGGTGGTTGTGGACCGACTTTCTAAGTATGCTCATTTTTACTCCCTACCTCACGCTTTTACACCGACTTTGGTCGCTCAATCTTTCATGGATCAGATCTTCAAATTGCATGGCATGCCCACTTCTATTGTGTCTGATCGTGACCCGATCTTCACCAGTAATTTTTGGTAGGAACTCTTCAGGCTACAAGGTACCCAACTAAAACTCAGTACTTCCTATCATCCACAAACGGATGGTCAAACTGAAGCAGTCAACAAATGTATGGAAACCTACCTTAGGTGTTTCACTTCAGAAAAGCAACATCTTTGGGTACAGTGGTTACCTCTAGCTGAATGGTGGTATAACACCAACTATCATGCCACCACCAAAGTGACTCCCTATGAAGCAGTTTATGGTCAACTCCCTCCTTCCCCTACTTCTTATATCAAGGGGTGCTCAAAGGTACAAGCAGTGGATCAACTCCTACAAAACCGCACAACCATGCTCGCCCATCTTAGAGAGAATCTTCATCAAGCTCAAAACCGCATGAAGCAATAGGTAGATCAGCATCGCTCAGAGCGCCAATTTCAAGAAGGGGATCAGGTATTTTTGAGGCTGCAACCATATAAGCAAACATCACTCAAAGACAAGGGTTGTCAGAAACTATCTCCAAAATTCTACGGACCGTATCAAGTACTTCAACGCATTGGAGAAGTGGCCTACAAGCTAGCTTTGCCACCCACTGCAAAAATCCATCCAGTTTTTCATGTCTCATGCCTCAAGAAAGTGATTGGGAACAATTAAAGAATTCAAACCAGTCTACTTGAATTGGATGAAGAAGGGTCAATCTGGCTCCAACCTGAACAGGTCCTCGACACACAAGAACGGCACCTGTGTGGCCACATGATCAAGGAAGTCCTCGTCAAGTGGAAAGACACCTCTCCGGAAGATGCAACCTGGGAACCAACCACTATTCTTCAGCAGTTTCCGCATCTTCAGCCTTGAGGACAAGGCTATTCTTAAGGGGGAGGGCATGTTAGGGTCCCACCCTAACCCCCTTATTTATGTAGTAGGATCGAGTCATAGTTATAGTTAAGTAAAGAGTCAATAAATCCCATATTAATAATTGTAAGTGGTTAACCCGCATTTAATGACGGGACCACAGTTAGTTGCAAATGGGCCATGGTATTAGATAGATGGTATTGATAAGAACCATGGTATTGATCCATGGTATTGCATGTATGAGTCATATATAAAGGATAGAGACTCCCTGCAAAGAGCATCATGTCTTATTTTGTAATCGAGCTCTACTCTATTGGAGGTTTCCCCCTCGAAGAGGCAAGTGAACATTGCTTTCTGAATAATAAAACACTTGCTGTTGTTTCTCACTATTCTATGTTCTGGGTATCTTTCTTCACATATTCTGTATTCTGGTATCGTTTTGCAGGTTAAGAGCATAATAGAGGAAAGATGTGTATGGTCATTTTTTTGTCGAGGAATTTTCTGTGTAGATGGTACGTAAATTGATTTTTCTACAATAAAATGCACATGATTATTTTTGTTGATGATTATTTTTTGAAGTTACTTTAAACACATAATACCACATATCAAGTAGGTGAATATAAACAAGTTATTTTAAGAACATGCTAGCAAGTATCAAATCGTAAGGTAAGAATTTGAATGGGAAAAACCTAAATGTAGGCTTACCCAACACCTTGAATAGGCATGAACACCGGAGGAGGAAGGGGTAGGTTGCTTTTCTGCATGAATTATATGTTGTAAATCCTCGAGGTTGTTCAAAATTTTACTAAAAGAATAGTTTTGGGTTATTATAACATAACTCCTGCAAATCAATTTTTTAACTTAACCTTGAGAAAGGCACAATACCAAGTTGAATTGACAAAATCAAAATGCAGGCTTACCCAACTCCTCATATAGAGGACACCTACTATTTCAGTTACAGGTTCAACAGAAATTAGAGCATATCCATCACCACTGAGTACAAGCATCACCCCTTATATTGAGTCCCAACATCGAGTGCATCCACTGCATCAACTAGTGGTAATTGGCCCCTCCTGAAATGAGTTTCCTTGTGATTGGTGGTTAGGTTCTCTCTTGTATCGGTCGATAGCTCACTGCAGTCTCTCGTGTATTCAATAGCGGAAACAATAATTGGGGCATGCGTCCTAGCGATTTCTACCTGTCGAACATTGGAATCACGCGAGGTTTTCCACATGCTCTAGGGAAATGAAATGGATCTGAATAATTCAAAGGTTTTCCAGCATAACAACGCCAACAAGGAAGAGGCTCATAGCCTCAAGAGCCTTTGTGCCAAGACTTTATCCTCTAGGTAGCGGTGGCATATCGCTATACCAAATTGTAACTGACAATACCGGTCTTAATCCGATGGAAGACAATATTTCAATCGTCTAGCAACAAAATAAATGTCCTACAATGGTATAGGTGGAATGGGAGGGAGTTATTCTCAAAGGGAACGTCTTACAACGCAATTATTCAATTAACATTTTGATCATATTTATTGAAGGGATAATATCATCATATATTACCAAAATGTAATTTGAGTGACTAATAAAATTATATTATTACAAATAGATAAAAAAAATCATTCGTCATTCATATACAATTCAAGGTGGAATGTGTTATCAATCCTCCACTCTTTATTCCATTATTGTGATTTAATTATAGTTTAAACTTAGATAATGCAATTTTATAATTATATTTTTTATTTGTTGTTGAAAACTTCAAGACAATTTAAACTTCAAAGTATTATTTTAGAGTTCAATGAAAGGTTAAATTAGTTTTTGTATTTATGGAGAGCTATGATTTATTTCTTAAATCTAAATTGACATTTTCTTAGTATTTTTTTCTATTTATAGATAATACCTTTTATGCTAACTATGTTAAGTTGTTTTTTTTGTGAGTTTTTTAAATTGTTAATTTATTGTAATTGTTTTGCAAGTTGGGAAATTATTTAAATAGAAATGCCTTCAAAAATGAAGGTTCAACCAACTATAGACAAATTTTATGGATATTCTAAAACATCAAAGACTTCTAATGCTAAATATATTCCATATACACCTGATTTGAATGATGATGGTAATGAAGATATAAATTAAGAGTTTGTTGTTGATTGATAAATTCTTGGCCATGAAAAGGAAGGACAAGATGGTGGAACTAGTAGCTCGAGGAGGAAGGACTTCTAAAAACGTGAATTTCGAGAAGAGTGGATGATAAAATATCGTTGGGTTTATAGTATCAAAGTTGAAGATGGCAAGTCTCGTATGAAGTGAAACATTTGTGAAAAATACAAATCTCAACGCTCGTGGAGTATTGGATATGGATGTAATACCATTCAATATGACGCTACGAAAGCCCATGCAAAATATATTATTCATAAAACATCAACTCACATAAATTTGTATGAAACTGAAAGGTTAGCAAAGCCCATTACAGAACACATAGTGGCTATAAGTGAGGCTAGTAAGTAAAGGGTCATAACCACCATGAAGTTAGAATATTTTATTGCACAAAAGGATATTTCAATTTCTACTTATGAAGATCTTTATCATCTTCAAATGCATTTACAGACACCTAATATGCCTTCTCGAGTGGAGTATTTTTCCTACATAAATAGAAAAACATCCACTGAATTTATTCACTCTATATCAAATTACCTTGAATAGGTGTAAGCTAGAAAAATGTTAGAAAGTCCATTATTCTATATAATGTTAGATGAAAGTATAAGCAATGGTTTAGAACAACATATTGTTGTGCATTATACATATCTAGACTTAAAAGGTTTTGGCCCTTCATTGTCACAATTTATGAAATGATTATTGTTCCTGATGGAAAAGGAAAGACTATATATGATACCACAATTAATTTAAAGGAAACAAGGCAGTTGAAAAATGAGAAACTAATATCAATTTTGACTAATGGTGATTCATCTATTGTTGGATGTGAAAATTTATTTGTCACATTGCTAAATGATGATCTACCAAATCTTATTGGTACTCATTGCATTGCACATCGTGAAGCACTTACAGCATCAGATGCTTCAAAAAAGATACTATAGTTTTTATATGTTGAGAAAATAGCAAACAAGGTATACTTATGGGTTGAAAATTAGACAAAGAGGAATAATGAACTCATTTTTATTAGATATAATGTAATTAAAATCATTGCATGTTACTCAAATCCATGGGATTCGATGGCTCTCTAGGGATCAAGTGGTTGAAATACTAGTTACATTGATGCCTACTATTTTGAGCTTGTGTAAGAGAGAAAGAAAGAATTCATGGTATCATAAGGCAAGGATTTTTTCAGTTCAATTTTGTTTCAATATGCTTGTTGATATTTTGGAGTTTAATAATATAAACAAAAAAATTCAAGAAGATAATGTGGATGTCACATCGCTTGGAATAGCTATTAAACATGCATTAAATACTCTTAAAAGATATTTCTGCACATAAGATCTTTTGCAGAAGGTGTTGTACATCTTACTAAATTTTTGAAAGACTCTAAAGATGGTTTCCCTGAAAACATTGACAAAGACGGGAATACCCATACACATGATATTTTGTATATTCCAATCCACGATGAACAATTGTCACAACCAATGGCAGCTTGCATTTATGGCTCCATTTAGAGTTGCATACAACTTACAGTAAATTATGTCCAAGCATTGATTGAGAGTTTAAATTCACGATTTCTAGATCTTCATCTTTTTAATGCATCAAGGTTGTTTAATCCTTGTCATTATATGTCAGAGAAAATAATGTAAGACATTGGCTTGAAATATTTTTTTTCGCATTTGCAGCATAAAACATGTAATGAAGGTTAAAATGTACCAACATTTGATATTACAACTTCTAAAATAGAACTATAATGGAGAAAGATTCCCAATGAAAGATGCATGGAAAATATTTTCTCAAACAAAAGATTGGCACCCTAGGTATCCAAATATGCTAAAATTATGGCAATCATTGCTTGTCATATCAATGAACCCCGTCGCATGTGTATAATGGTTCTCTAAGCAAAATATGATAAAAAATATAAGGATAACAAGACTATCAATTAACTCACTTGATGCATTGATGTTTATATCATTAATAGGTCCTAACACAAAATAGGTGAAATGAGAACAAGTTTATGAGATTTGGCAAGCTGCAAAGGAAAGAAGACTTTTTGACCTGTGAGAATTATATATATATATATATATATATATATACTTTTGTTGTCATCTACTATATTAAAATTTTGATATGGAATTTTAATATTCTTTGTATATTGATGGAATGTGGAATACATGCAACATGGGTGATGGTTGTCGTAAGAAGAAATTGAAGATATCATTTAAAAAAAAATCATGTGTCATTGTTATAGGTCGATGGCACATGAAAAATTCCATTAAGGTTGAAAAATGTGCACATCTTACCAACCTTTTAGAAAATGTAGTTAAAGATGTGATGCATTTAGATTGGATCATTTGGCTAATATGGCATAGCTTATCTCCCTTTATGCTTCTTAAGATGCATTTAAATATGAGGAGATTCTTTTGCACACATATCCAATTCCCCTCTTTATTTGGATTTAATGCATAGATTTCATGCAACTTCAAGCATTTCATTGCTTTTATTAGTATTGGAGCAATGGAATTTAGAAACTTGTAAGTTGTGACATTAGTTTGATGTAACCAGATTTTTTAGTAAACCATCATTTAGAATAGTATGCATATGTATCAATTAATAATTTGTTTCCAAATGCCTTTATCTTATTGGATGGATTTGAAAGTTGGACATTGGTGGTATGTTCTTGTGCCTTTTCAAGGTGTCATATATTTATATTTTGTATCAAACCTTATATTAGATAATATCATAAATTATCTTTGAATTTGCGTGGAACTTAAATTATTGTTTTTAAATGATAATTTAAAGATATCCAACGAATAATCATCAAGTATTTTACCTAGAACTGATTATATTATTTAAATAAGAAAAATAACCATGTTTCAAATGTTCAACACTTTTTTTGAAATCTCCACAATTTTAGTTGTCAAAGTATTATAATTTAAATATATTTAACTTTTAGTCCATATGTCTACTAGTTAGATTAAAGGGTATAGTCTCTAAATAATACACTGAGGTGAAAATTATTTTTCATTTTTCAACAAAATTCTTTTGTCTTAAAATAAACTAGGTAGATACTCTTTGGAGCTCTTTTAGAGTGAGTTTATTATGATTTTATTTAATGTTACTTTTATACACGTTGGTTTTGTTGTATATATAGAGAGAGAGGGGGGGGGGGCATGGGTATTATATATATCAATTTTACTAAATTTTGGTGATAAATAGAAAGATTTGATCAAAGCAAGCTTTTACTACATTTAATAATTATAAGTGTTTTCTCTCTAAAAATGTAACAATGGAGTAAATCATAACATAATCCTATAAAATGATGTTAAGAGATCCACAATGTTCATTTATTATAAGTTTATTCTTTTAATTTTTAAAAAGTTCAAATACTATGCACTCAGTCTTGTTAATATTAGTGTATATCCCATGATCTAAAACATGATAAAATAAATACGGTAAAATGTATACTTTATCTTTAGATCCAATAATATATATTAGATTATGTAAATCATAACATAAACCATATTGATTAATCTACTTTTGAGTTTTTATTGATAACATTCAATAGTTTTACTATGTTGGTGATCTTATATGTTTGATAAAATATTTTTAGTCTTATCTCAAATATTTATTTTTAAATCTAATAATATATATTAGATTATGTAAAGCATAACATAAACCATATTGATTAATCTACTTTTGAGTTTTTATTGATGACATTCAATACTTTTACTATGTTGGTCATTTTATATGTTTGATAAAATCTTTTTAGTCATATCTCAATATACGAATAATATGGCATGTCCGGATCAACTAAGTTTGAATTTGATTTCAGGTTCTAAATATTTTATTGTGAGTGTTCAATGCAATTTCAAACCAAAATTCAAGATTTAACAACTCATTTATATGTTATGGCCATTTCGGTTTTTTCCTTGTAATAAATACATGAAAATTTTTAACATAATTATGTTATTGAAGAGTAATTTTTTAATCAAACTTTTATTGGTGAAGGGTTAATTTATTATGAGAACATCACTCTTGAAGGGGAAATATTGTATGACATGTAAAAAGAAATCCAAATTTCCAACCCTCTTGTCACCTACTTTGGCAGCTATAAAAAAATCATTGCTTAAAGTTACTTCCTCACTTGTGTGTATTAAGTGGCCACATATACAGAGACTATGTGTTTATCTTGAAAGCACAAGGAAGTTGAAATGACGTAATCATGAAATTTTATCATAATATAATGAATACAACATAGTAAAATTGTGTTGCTTAATTATGGATGTTAGAAAATGATGATTAATAAATTAAACATTAAGTATCCAAGGGTTAAATTTGACGAGTGCTTTTACCCATTATGAAAATATTTCATAAACGTTTTATTTTTAAATTATCTAAAAACATAATCAATAAAAAAAATCATTGTTTTTATTTATTTAAAACATTTTTATTCTATTTTCAATTTTTGAAAATTTAAACTAAATAAAAATTAATCTCCACATAAACCAACTAATTTCTTTCTAATTAATACACATAAACACACAATTTTATCTCATAATAAAATTCTATTAAACTAAAAAAACCTAAATTTAAAAACATAATCAATAAAAAAATCATTGTTTTTATTTATTTAAAACATTTTTATTCTATTTTCAATTTTTGAAAATTTAAACTAAATAAAAATTAATCTCCACATAAACCAACTAATTTCTTTCTAATTAATACACATAAACACACAATTTTATCTCATAATAAAATTCTATTAAACTAAAAAAAACCTAAATTTTTTCCATAATGTCAAATATAAATTTGTTCTCGACAAAGGAGTGGTGTCAAACCTGCTTCCCTTGCGACAGTGGTCTTCCAGCCTTCTCCGTGAGCTTCGATGTAACTTTTGAATCGAAGATCTTTCTCTTCCGGCCCCGAACACCAAAATGTTGGTCATCCACCTTAGGATGTCTCTCCTGTGAAGGCAGTCGATGCATTAATCTGTAATCTTTTCCCAACACCACTTGAGATTTGTCCATATCTTTTTCCAAAACCAAAAGTTTCTGGTACTAGCGATGATCTTTTAAAGAAAGAAAACATTTAAATTTCTTAAGTGAGTCAAATTAGCCACATGCCTTATCGTAGGGTGTAAGAAAGAAGAGAGCAACAAATGCAAGGAAATAGAGAAAAGAAACAACGACAACATATCCCGAGACTCCAATTGGAAGGCTCTTTGAAGGATTTTTTATTTCCTCGGCCAAATTTGAGACAGAATCATAGCCAATATATCTTAAATAAACAATGAAAACTCCATTGAATATGCCTCTAAATCCAAAGGGGGAAAATCCACCTTGGTGTGAAACATTTGCAGGCTTTGTGAGATTTTTGGCATCCCCGTTAGCGAACCCAACAACGATGATAAATGTGAAAAAGAGGAGGGAACGTCACAACTATGTTCAGTATTGAGCTCTAATAAATTTGAAAAAGAGGATGGGACGTTTCAGTATCGAGATTTCTTTTGTGCTGCAAGAAATTAATAAGTTCCATTATTCAGCTCAAACGAAGAGACAAACGAACATGACAAATTCAGGTGACCTATGACAAATGCATATGGTGAGAAAGATCACAAGAGCGAAGGCAGGAAAGTTGAGCATTTTGTACCCATCATCCATTCCATTCACTTCTATCGGCCACACGTTTTTATGAACAATCCCAAATACGCTTCGAAAATATGAAGTAAAATTGCACACCACCGCAACACTTTGAGAGGACATACTCCATGAGCAGATAGGATCAAGAAAAATATCCTGCAATTTCACATGTTCCCCTAATTTCCTCGAGAAGGTTGTCCGTTGATGATCTTATTATACTGATCTCCTCCCATCTCATGCATAGAGTAGACAAGTTTTTCTTTTCCAATCTCTCACGGGGAAAGCATTTTTATTTTCCAACCTTCTCATGGACAGAGTAAGTTCGGTTTATATTTCTCGGTGCTTATTCTAGAGCCTTACAATGACCTCATTGCGGTAAAACTGGCACTGATACTCTCCCCGCAAGCTCCATACACCGAGGCTAACAGTTCAGAGCCTTTGTGACTGTTTGAAAGGGAGTTCTGGCATTTTTTTCACTCTCCTTCTTTTTGGCATTTTCTCTTGGACCAGTAAGTTCAAATGATCTTCTGTTTATTCAATTTATTTCCATGTTATGCGCACACATTTGTGAATCATTTTAGGTTATATTTATGCTCGCACAAGATTTAAAGTCCCAGCTTCAAAACATTGTACATTCAAGTTAAATTTCAGTATCAGTGCCCCTTATTCCAGCAAACTTTCACTTAAATTTTCATTCCAAAATGGAAAACAATGGAAACAATGAAAACATTGGCAAGGAAATCTCAGACTCTGTGGAAACAAATCACGTAGGCCAAGTCAAAATTGTTTCAACAAACAAAACAGGGAAGTGGATTTGGGTAAATGCAAAACAATATCGGGGCATTTTAGAGTAGAGACTTGCTCGCTTTAAATGTGAACAAAGAAGAAGAAAACAACCCCATAAAAATAAATCAAATAAGAGCAGCAAAAATAAAGAAGAGTCAACCATTTACAGTCCCACATCTACACCGCTTACTTGGTTGTCAGATCTCTATGTCCAGGAACTGATGAAGGCCATGCCAAGGCTGGAAATTTTGGAAGCCAAAGAACAGGAAAGGGATCACAAAATTTCAGAGATTACAATTGCAAATTGATTTTTTAATGAAAGGTAAAAGGATTCTAAAAGAGCAAGTAACACTTCTACAAGAGGTGTTAGAGACATGGAAACAAGAATGGGAAAACATAAAGACAACATGGAAAACCATGAAAGAATCAATGGCAGCAAACAAGGAAGTGATAATATTTAAATTAGCGCAGGTGGATACACAAATATCTCAGGAGGTAGTCATTTCCGGAAAAAGGGAAAAAGATATCAAGAGGGCAAACATTCCAAAAGAAATCAAAACCAGAGCTAAGGACATTAATGGTTACATAAGGATGGAGGAAAAAGAAGATGTAAGTGTTTGTAGAGCACAAGAAAGGGAACACAGAGATAGAAAAGATAGGGAAACAAACTTTATTATAAGGGGAATAAGAGATTATGGACAGAAGGAAAACACTCTCAATTTGACAACAAATTTTTTGAAAGAGAAATTACATTGGAGAGGGAAAGTTTGTCAAGCAAGAATGGTGGGAAAAATATGTGAAGAGAGACATCGACCCATAAAAGTCATCATAGAAAGTGTGCAAGACAAACACTATCTCTTAAGAAAAAAGAAACTCTTGAAAGGCTTACACTTCTTCTTAGATGAAGATCTAATAGCAAACAACAAGATGAGAGAAGAGAAGAAGTGGAGAAAACTAGAGAAGCAAAAAACAAAGGGAAAAGAACATGGTTGTACAATGGTAAAGCAGTTATTGCAAGGTTTGGGCGTCATGACAAAGCAAGGCAACAATTTGGCAGTAAAGAAAAAATAATTAATTCTATAATAGGGAGGATATCGACAGGATCAACATGGATGAAAATGGGTGAAAAATCAAAGTTGAGTCTTGTGTGCCAAGCCATGTAGCAATCTAATCCTACCCAAGTCTACATAAGTTTATTTTGTTGGAACTGTAGAGGTTACCCTTGGAGGAGGGGACCTGGGATAGGGCCTATTGCAGAAGGTAGAGACATAATTTGTCTCATACAAACTCATGAACACATTGGTTGTAAAACTCCTATGTTTGATGGTTCTTTGAAATTAACATTTTGGAACGAGGCAGCAGAAAATGGCAAAGGGTATGGGGGAATACTGGTTTTAGTGAAAGAAAAAGAAGGTCGTCACATAGAGTTTGTGAAAGAAGATTCAAATAAACAATATTTATGGTTCAAAATAACAGAGAATGAGAACCAAATAAGAATTGATTTATGTTATTTTGCACCTCAAGTCTCAAAAACTTACAAAAATAAGGGGCTAGATAGCAAAGACCCATATGCAACTTTAAAGCAGGATATTGTTGTATATTCTTAGCAGGGAGAAGTTCTTTTAGTGGGAGATTTCAATTCTAGAACAACAAATCAACAAGCGAGTATGTTTTGTTGCAAAGAGGATCACAATCGTATCTGGCTCATTGAAGGGGAGAATCCCCAATGGTTGAGATGTTCAGAAGATGACAAAGTTAGCAATCATTTTGGAGAGGAGTTTCTCACGATGTGTGGTGCTTTCAACTTAGTTATTTGCAATGGTCTAGATAAATGGAAAAGGTCTCGGAAGTTCACTTGCAACACATACAATGGGATAAGTGTTGTTGACTACATTATTTGTTCACAAAGCTTGATAGAAAGGATATATGAAGTTAAGATTAGAGAGCGTATGTGGGACTTAAAATAATACCATAATCCAATTTATATAAAGCTATCTTGGTTAGAAGAAAGACAACATAGAAGGAAAAACCAATGTTCTTGGCAATCGATATCAAAGGGAAAAATTCTTCTAACACAAGAAAATTGCACTCTCTTCAAAGCAATGTTGGAGAGATCAATTCAAAATGGGAAGAGAGGTTCCCAAAGTCTCAATAGTCTTGAGTTAACAAATATAATTCAGGGTGCAATTGAGAAGTGCAAAAAAGCAAAAAATAGGAAATATTAATCAAATTGTTTTCTTGTAAATGCTTGGTTTGATGAGGAATGCAAAATGGCAAGTAAAACCTTGAAAAAGGCAGGCAGTGAGGAGAAGAATGTAAAGTTATATAAGCAGATTTAAAAAAGGAAAAAGAATGAATTCATGCAAACAAGGCGAGAAGAGTTAATATATCTAGGCAAGAATAACCCAAAGCATTTTTGGCAGGAACTTCAACAAAGGAAGAAGAAAAATGAAAATAATATTATAGCCAATCAATGGTTTGATTATGAAAGACAACTTTATGAGAAAAAATCAGAGGAGGAGCCTCCTCCCAGGATCAACACAACTACAAAGCTTTTCACATTACAGGAAGTAGAGACGGGAATTAAAAGTTGAAAATAGGAAAGGCAAAGGACTTGGTTGAACTTCAAGCAGAATATCTAAAGTGGGGAATGAACATTCTTGCACTGCACATCATGGAAATATTCTACAACGTCATTCGACAAGAATTCCCAAGAGATTGGACAACTAGTCTAGTAATACCCCTTTTTAAAAGTGGAGATATTAATAATCCTTCCAACTATAGAACCATTATGATCAATCCTTTGTTTGCAAAACTCTTCAATGACATGGCAAAAAATATAATCAGTAAGTGGGCGGAAGTCAAAGAAAAGAGAGCAAAAGGGCAAGCAGGTTTTAGGCCAAAGCATTCTACAGTAGATCCTGGTATCACGTTGAGACGCATTATTGAAAAGGTTTGGGAGGGAAAAGAAAAAGTATTTTTCTACTTTGTTGACTTTAAAAAGGCATTTGACACGTCCCTAGAGATAAGTTGTGGAGTAGAATGGAAGAATTTGAAATTCCTTTGCATTATAGAGTTGTTGTCCATAAGCTCTATGAAGAGGTTAAAGTCAAAATTAGAACTTCAGCAAGCATTTCAGAAAGCTTTAGAAGTGACATTGGAGTCAAGCAAGGCTACCCTTTATCCCCTACTCTTTTTGTTTTATATATTGACAAATTGGAAGAGTGGCTAAATCTACAAGGTGGGGATGGTGTTCGGTTGGGGGAGTTTATGATAAAGCTTCTTTTATATGTTGATGACCTTGTATTGATTGTTAAATCAGCGGAGGGATTGCAGATGCACCTATATGCCCTCAATCATTTTTGTAAAAAAGTAGGGATACAAGTCAATATCAGCAAGAGCAAAATAATGATTTTCTCAAATAAAAAGAAGCAGAGCAACATACGTTCTTCTTTGAAGGAAACATTCTTGAAGAAGTAAATGAATACAAGTACCTCGAGATTGATTTCAACAACAAGCTTAATTGGGAGCATTGCAAAAAGAAGAGAAATTTAGGAGGGTGGAAAGCACTATATGCTTTCCAAAACAAATGTAGAGAGGCAGAGTTATGGGATTGGAAAACAATTAAAGTGATTTTTGGGCTCCTACTTTGTCCAGTGATATTATATGGGTGTGAAGTGTGGGCTAGCAATATCCTTGTCTCAAATGGAAGTACGTTGAGAAAATCCAAAAATGCCTGATCATGAGCAAGTTTAAAACAAAAAGTTCAGTTTCTTATGAGGTAATGCTGAGTGAAAGAGGAGCAACTTCCATCGAAGCAATTGCTATAGTGAGTCTCATAAGGTATCTACAAAAAAATTGAACAAATGGGAGAAGGTAGATGGCCTAAAGTTATCTTCAATGAAGGAATGAGTGAAAGAAATAAATCATGGATGAGACAAAACAACAAATGGATGCAAAACTGGAATATTTACCTCAATGCATGTCCCACAAATAGCAAGAATTTAAGGAGTTTTGTTATGGAGAAGTTTCGTAAGCGTATATGGGGAAAAGAGTTGGGTAGAAAGAAGAAGTACTATGTTTAATAATTCAACCCCACTTGTGATCTCTAACAAAAATAGTACATTGGAGCTAGCATTCCATGGAGAGCAAAGATTCTTATTGCTTAGTTAAGTAATAAGAACTAACTCGCATCAACTACTTGCGAAATAGGTCGGTGAAAAAGAGCTAAAGAAGCTTGGGAAGAACCTGTGTGTACTTTTTGCACCTCTGGGCAGTGGAATCAGAAAAACATTCCATTTTGGAATGTGATGCATTCAGAGACATTAGAGACAGTTATAACAATATGTTAACATTAGTTCTTTGACATTGTCTTTTTAGTAAAAAGAAATTAAATTAAAAAAAACATTTCATTTTAGTCCAACGCCTAAAAATATCGACCCCTTTCAAAACTATAATATAGATAAAAGGCTATAATATAGACAACAGGAGGTTTGTGTATGGCATTATGAATATGAACGCAGGTTCAACTAACCATATTTAATATATGTAGCTGCCATCACTGCGAAAGGGCACAGTATCCGATCCGGAAGCCAGTGCTTCGTGCCAACCTCGTGTAAATAAACACATGTATAAAATTTGAAACTTCCGGTTTTACATTTTGCCCGTCACAAATAATTAGCAAGTTAACCATGACGTCATTATATCGCAATAACCAGTATTTTACGGCTAAAAATTGAGAAAACGGGTAAACGGTGAAACCTAAGTGTATCACATTACATAGAACAAACATAAGCTTTAAGAGCACAGAAAACATGGCACATAAATAAAGCTGAGATCATTTTAAAATTATTTTGATGAGTTAATTAAAAAGAAGACTGCTTAGTACGGCAATCTAGGCTTGTACCATATTTATCATCCATGCTTCAATTTAATAAGTATGTGCCAAGGCGGCGGCGCCCGAATGAACCATATGTACTTTGAGTGAGATAAAGCCGCTGACATTAAACATAACCAGGTCACGGCCACATATCATCCGTAGATCACCATTTTGCTGAGAGTAGTTGGAAATTGAGTCCATCCTCTTCCCAAGACGGCATCGTCCTTCTGAAACTGTATGCATATCAGCAAAGGGACTGTAATCTTTGGCCAGTCCAGTTGTAAATTATCAACATGCCGGTTGCGGCAGATATACTTTCTACACTTCCAGACCCATTGCTTTGTCGCATTCTGTCCAAAATTCCAATTAGGGAAGCCGTGAGATGCGCCGTTCTCGCGAAGAGATGGAGATTTCTTTACGCTCAAATTCCTCGACTCACGCTCTCTCCCTTTCTCCTTTTGCGCAGTGTCGACCCACATCCCGATCCACTCTCTGTTGCAACGGTGGAGAAAATAATCTTCCACCTTCTGCTGTCGCATTCGACAGATCTGGAGGCTTTTCATTTGTTCAACTACACTTCCGAATTTGGCGCCACCGGATTCAACAGTTGGTGTTTTGCTCCTCAAAGCGTATGGCAGTGGGTGCGGTATGCAGCCTCCAAGAATGTTCAAAGCTTGACTCTGGCTGATTCCGTTTCGATAGTTCCGCTCAAGAAAATCGTTCCTCCCGCCCTTTTCTATTGTACTCGTCTCACTATGCTCACTCTCCACAATTACAGTCTCACCAGTATTCCAACCAATTTCTCCGGATTCAATCATCTCATTACTTGTTCGTTCCACAGCATGGAGTTCACAGATGAGTCTCTAGCCCGCTTTATCTCTCATACTCCGATCCTTGAGGATCTTAGTTTATTCCAGTGCGTTGGCCTAAAGGAGCCTGTTATCTCCGCTCCCAACCTTACACATTTATCTACAAGCGGAAAATTTTCAATGCGGAGGGTCGAGGTGGAAGTTTTTACGATGAACTGTCCGAAGCTTAGAACTCTGCAGATTTTTAGCATTCATCCGTTCCAGAACCGAGAACTTACGGTACATGATCTGCGAATAAATGGGGTGTGTTTTCACGAACTTTCATATTCGGTCTATCGAATTGTAAATCAGTGGGAAGGTAATATTGTCGAATTGGGGATGCATTTGCGTAGGAAACTATTAGAAGTTTCGGTGGACAGGTTTCTTGAGATAGTTGGTACATTGAAATCATTGAAGGTCCTCTGCATCAACAATTGGAGGTCTTTAGCAGGGGGAAAACAGAAAGTTGATCTGCTTATCAAGCTCCTCGAGGGGCTTCCTGCACTCCAGCAACTAGCAGTGAGCGCAATGTTTGATTTGGTAAGCAAAACAAAATATATTATTTCACCTGCACTTTTAGGCTAGCTTTCAATCTGTTTTCCTTCCAACAAAACACGTTATTTCATTTGCACTTTTAATCCATTTTTTGTTTTAAACATGATCGCGGAAATTTGCAAAAGTAAAAGCTTTAGTTTATGTTATTTCATTTGCACTTTTAATCTTTATTTTTAAACATGACCGTGGAAAACAAATTAAACATATCGCGGAAATTTGCCGCAATAAAAGCTTTAGTTTATGTTATTTCATTTGCACTTTTAATATCTTTTTTTAAAACATGTTCACGGAGAAAAATTTAAACATGATCACGGAAATTTGCAGAAATAAAATAAAGTTGTGAAGGCGGTTCCAACCGCCTCTTATGGCCTTGGCCTATGAGACTCGATATGGATTCAACTGGCTTTGATCATGGCTCTTGATCAGGGTCTATAGACTCTGTAACTTGTTCAGTATCTATTGATTTTCTAGCCGTTTTCCTGCGTCCATATTCACTGGATTTTTAATTCTGTCATGTAGCCGCATCTCTATTATTTTTCTTGAAGCCCCCATCTCCGCATCTCTATTATCTTTTCTGAAGCCCCCATCTCTTTCAAATTTGATAATGAACCTACCTCCAATGCCTTATTGAGTTGCGAGTAATTTGTGAAAATCGTGCCATCAATCCATTAAACAACAGAGAGGAAGTGAAAAGTGGGCTTGGATTGGTGTCCGTGAAATTTTTTTATTAGTTATAATTAGTGTTTTTAAGATGAAATAAAAAAAAAAAAATGGTTTTTTAACATAATTTATTTATTTTAGATAGTGCTTAGGTGTTTTGTTAAGGCACTTTTTAATATTTAGTGATTGATTCAATTTCCAATTTTCATGGAAGTGATATATTGAACATGTTCAAGATATAATCTTAGTAAGAGTTACAAAAAAATATCATTTATTCTAAAATAACATTTTTGACGATTGAAATTTTGATTTAAAAATAAATATATCAATATTTCCAACCATAAATATAATTTATGATATATTTTTGTCCTTAAAATAAACCATACTTATAATTCTAAATATAATCCAACAAAATTCTTAAAATAATAGATAAACTCAAATCATTTTTCATCACACCAAAATCTGAGTTGTAAAATATAATTTCAGTTTTAAAATTTGAGTAAAAAATTAATTAACTAAATTCAACATATTAAAATTACAAAACACTACAAATCCCAAAATTGTTTAATCTCTTTTTTCAAAATTCACTTAAATGCATCCATAATTTAACCCAAGGTAAGTTCATTTCCATTAAATAACTACACCTCCTTCGTTTCTTGCATATAAAAATTAAGAATCCGGCCTAAATTGAATTATATAGCAGCTAAATAAAAAATATTTATAATAATTTATAAAAGTTAATATTAGATATTTTTTAATTTTTAATTTTATTTTAATTTTAAATTTAATAAATATGTTTAAAATTTATAATTCTATTTATTATTAATAATTTTATTATAGATTTTTGTCAAGAATTATCAAGATTTGTAGCTAGTTGTCTATCAACTTGTTCATGGATTTTTATTTAAGGATTGTAAGTTACTCAGTATTATTGAGAGAATCAGGGATTTGAAGCTAGGTTAGCATTCTCTATTCCAAACTTCTTTCATGTGTGGAAAATGAGCAATTTTGTTGAGGAAATAAAGGTATAAGCTTAGATGTAGAAATCTTAATCATAACTATTTCTTAACCATAAGTTTTCTATGCAGTGTAAATTTGTGTGTACCTCTAAATTTTATGTGTATCTATAAGTGTTTTGGAGAATCTATATCTCCCAAATACTCTCTATTCTTTAGGACATTATAATGGCTCGTAGATATTGAGAATAAACACTATAATGAGGTTACAAGTGTAGTTTGCCTTCATTGTACTCAATAGGTAGGTCGTGATCCAAGTGTACATTTTGATTTAATATAATATTTTCATCACTTTTAACCCAAAAAATTGGTATTTCCATCAATAATAATATTATTATTATTTATATATTTTTTAAACAAAAATATATATTAAAATAATAAAAGAATTAAAACTAAAATTTATGATTTTTTTATGAGTGGTATTGCCATTTTTAAGTTACTAGTTTATATGTTTTTTTATTATACCTAGACAAGCCGCTTAAGACTTTCATGTTTACTGGTCCAAGATGGGCATGATAGTTAATACCGACAAAGACTAAAGTCATGTCATTAAATCCAAAAAAATCACCCATGGTAGTTTCGTCTATGATAACCATTGTCTTGAGCATATTTCTTCTTATAAATATTTGGGTATTGACTTTCCTCATCAGCTCAACTGGAATTATAACATCGAGAAAAGAATTATTGGAGGTTGGAAATCTTATTATGAGTTTGAAAACAATTGTAAGTCAGTGATCTTTACATTTGGAGTAAAAAAATCGTCACCCCTATTATCTTATAGAAATGTGAATTTTGGGGTGCAGTATGTCTAGGGAGTCGTGGAGAAAGATTGAGATGATCCAAAAGCAATTCATAACCTATAACTTCAAAAACAAGGGAAATACTCTGTATCCTATCCTCTTGATTAAATTTGGCTTGCCCCCCATTGAAAGTGCGGCTATGTTTAGATATCTGATGTATAAGAAGAGGCTTCACAATATGGAATCTAAGAGGCTCCCAGAAATTGCTTCTAACTTTAGTCAAAACCCCTACTTGTGCTAGGGGCATTAGGATGCTCAGTCTTGGCTCAACCTTTGGGGGATTAAGGAGGAGATCATCATGGGAAGTAAGGACAATATCAAATATACTATTACCTCCAGTTTTAAGGACAAGATATGGGATGCTAAGGAGTTGGATGGTAAAAGGAAGCTAAGGTACTATAAGGAGGTGATTAACCCCACCCAATAAGGAGAATTATCTCTCTATGTTGACTAGCACTAAGAAGAAAATAAATATCGCTAGGATTAGCACTAACTCTCATGATCTTCGGAGTGAGACCGATCGGTGGTCTACTCCCACGACTCCCTGGTGGTATACTCCCAAGACTCCCTGGGATGATAGGATATGATTTGTCATATTTGTGACACTAAGAAGGTGGAAGATGAATAGCACTTCCTTTTAGACTGCTTGACTCTTTCCCACATCCGCTCTCAATTCCCTATCATCAGCCACACCTCCAATCTTTTTGACTTACTAAGCGAGCCTAATTATAGCGACCTCCTTACTCCTTGATCACAGAAACAAGATTTTGAAGAATGACAATTACACTGCCTTTTCTTGAGGTAGGATAGACCACATTGGTCTTAATGAAAATTAATCATCATCATCATTAATATGATATATATTTTATAAGAAATAAATAATAATAATTTTTAATAATATTGTGATTTTTAATAATAGGATGTAAAATTGTTATATCTATTATTATTATTATAAGAAAATTAATTAATTAATATAATTATCATTATTTATTTGTGTATTGTTTTATTAGTGGTAGCTTCAAAGTTTATTTAAAATATATAATTAATATTACATTAAATTTCACATTAAGTATTAAGATTTAGTAATAAATAAATATTAAAATGTGATGGTTGATGTAAAATAAAATTTTATCGTTATTTAATTAAAAGAAACTTTCACAAAATATGATATAAAAATATTTTAATCAGAAAATAATGTTAAATCTTTATTTTTTATTGTCATTTAATTGAAAGAAACTTTCATAAAAATAGGACATATATAAATCTTTTAATCATAAAATAAATCTTGAATTGCTTTAAAAAATTTAATGTGGTGGGTGGAAGTTGAGGATTTTATTCTATTAAATTTATGATAATTTGGAAAAGAGCACGCAAATTTAAGTATGTTATGTTAGGGGTTGATCTAATTCAAGTGAGGTTTTCAAGTAATTTTCAAACTAATCCTACACATCACAAAGATATTCACAAATCAAAAAAATTAAACTTGAATTAATCAACTATCAAATTGAAGGAACGACTAAAGTGCTTATTGCTTTTCATTCTAAGCTGTGCATCAGTGACTGTGATTATAAGCATGTGCATGAATATATGTGCCGCCACCACTGATTTTGCATTACAATTTATGCCCGGCTATGCCACGTGAATGCAGGAGCTAGTAAGAGATCCGTTGTTACCTTGTACATCCTCTCTACTCGGTAATCTGCGGAAAGCAAAGCTAAATATCATCGAATTTGATACAGGGGAGATAGCGGTAATGGGTAAATTGCTTGAGAGCGCTCCTGCTCTAAAAAAAATGAAAGTGCGAATGCCATATTTCAGCGACATGGTAAAGCAAGCAGATACCTTTTTAAAAAGACTATTAAACCTGAGGAGAGCTTCCACCAGAGCGAGGATATGTGTGGAATATTTCTGAAAAATGTATCATCGGAGAGGAGCTTTCAATGATTTCATCGAACAAACGCTACAATTTTTGTTGTACCATATAAGGTTTCTAGAAGGCTTGCAACTATCTTTTGGTCATTTTTGTTTTTTTGCGGGGGGTTGGGTAAAAGAGACGTGTTGCTGTCTCCAAGGAGTATAGATTGCTGTTCACTTTCCCCTTATATCCGTAAAAACATTTCTGTTGTATCTTAAGGTAAAATAGTTTGAAAGATATTATTGGTTAGATAATTTTATTTAAGTTTGCAGTTTTCATTTATTTGCCAAATTCATGTTTTTCCCTTTTATGTAATTACATGTGCTTTATATTATAAAAATTCTTATGTATTAGAAATTAAATTTAGCTTGATGTCTTTTTAAGATTTTAAAATTAAATGTATGCGTAAATTAGCTTGATGTCTTTTTAAGATTTTAAAATTAAATGTATGGGTAACATCAATGTTAACAAAACTTTGTAATTTGACAAGAGCTGAGATACCAGGTATATCTTTTTTAATTTGAATTTTTTATTCAACAATCTTATTTTCATTATTTATTTATTGAGTGTTTTCTATTCAGTAAGGAAAAAAAATAAAATTATCAACACAAAGCATGGAAGTCATTTGCCTGTGTTTGAAATTATTTTTCATTAAAAAGTAGTTTTGGATAAATCAGCTAAATATTTTTGTGGTGGAAGTATTCGGACCTATTTATTGTGGTTTACCAGCTAGACTAAGATGGATAGCATGATCTAAATAAGCTTATTAAATACAACAGAAATGCAACAATTAAAACATAACTAGAAGAAAATAAATGGAGTCCCTATTTATTAGACTTCTTGAAAAGTTTTCCAGTTTATTTTCCAATATAATTTGTCTAGAATTTCATAGGGATTCATTGGAATCACAAGTTTTGACTAGTGAACTCTTCATATTAAGGGTGTTCAAAAAGTCTTTTTTTTTTTATTATATCAAGTAAGAGTAGCACCTTCTATTAAACTTAGCCAAATATACATAATTTACAAGGAGCCACACTTACTCTGCGAGAGTTCAACAGTGGCCGGGCAGGGAAAACCAAACCAATCACTCAAAACTAAGAGAAACCTAAATCGGAAATCCGGGGATAACCGCCAAACAAAGCACAAGGTCATCTTGCAGTGCTGCTGTGCCTTAAATGAGCCTATAAAACCTTGGAGGGCAAGTCCATGACTCGTCGTGGATCCACAAGAGGTCCCACCACAAGCCAAACTGAAAACTGACAAATGGACCCAACGGAAGTTAAAAGCATAACGCTCTAAACATTTTTCGGGTCCGACCAAAGTGCACATACAATCGCCACCATTGATCCACTGACTAAGATCCAACGTTCCTCAAGAATATCAGAAGGACGAGAAGCATGAGAGTCATCGGGCGGTTTTCTTTCTCCACGTTGTGGCGGGCGGTTTTCTTTCTCCTCGCTCCGCAACGTGTCGCTCAAAGAATGGAATTGGAGCCAAACATAGAAAAATCGGAGACCATTTAGACCCCGCCCGATATACCGCGTGTGGTATTGGACCGGTTGACTCGCGGAAAAAAAACAAACACTTCCTTTCGCCACGTGTTGTCCCTTAATTCCATCCAGTGGGCAGTACTTGAGCCAATCCCGTTCACCTAGATTCTCTATCAACCACCACCTAAGCCAAATGACGAGGGCTACCCCATCCTATGGAGCTAACAGAGTCAAAACTTTCATCATTCAATCAAAAGGAAACCGGACTTTGGAAATTAACCGAACCAAGGCGGGTTAGACTGTGTGGATTTCTCCAACCTCCCTCTGGTCTTCAGGGTCCCTTTAATCCAACCTGTTAGTCCATAGGTCCATATCGTGGGTAGCCCGACAGAGACAATGCCCCTGCAATTTCCTTGGGGGAAGCGAATCCCAAGCATACCTAGAATCCCTGTCCCTATTTGTGACTCCTTCATTCGCCAAACGATCCGCTAACATGTTAACCTCCCTTTTCACATGAACAAATCTGACAATTTTAAGGGCTCGCAGGTGAGAATAGATGTGATAAAAAACCTGCAAGAGCTTTGAGTGCTTTAACACTTTATCTGGAGAGGTTCCATTGCTATTTTTCTTAGCCACTCTAATAATTAATTCTGAATCCGCTTCAATTATAACATTGTGTGAACTTGAATTCACCAGGATTTCCAAGCATTGCTCTAATGCCATGAGCTCAGCCATGTTGTTTGTGGCCTTCCCCAAGTGGCCATGGAAGATTATCTGTATTTGTCCCTGATCATCTCTTATGGCACCCCCAAAGCCCGCTAATCCTGGGTTGCCCTTAGCTGCTCCATCAATATTAACCTTTAAGAAACCATAAGGAGGAGGCTTCCAAATGGTAGCACACTTGTTTATAAGGTTCACTGCCTTCATTATTCCCAGTGGAATGATCGACTGGAGACCCAAGTGAAGTAAAATTCTCTCCTCATGGGGCCGGGCAGGATCTTTATGAAGGGTCCTCAGCAAGATTCTTACTATATCTTTGAGCTGCCTTAGAATTTGCTCAATTATGTGTTGGGGCTTGTTTGTTTTGTTTTTGAAGATTCGACTATTGCATTCTTTCCACACATTCTAGATGACAAAACCTGGAACCAGAATCTAGGCTTTATTAACTATCTCATTCCCTGAGAAGTTCTTCCTCCAGTTCTTAAGAGTGTTGGATATGCTGAGACTATCCCTATCAGTTTGTCTAAAAATAGCAGCCACCCAGTCCCACACCTTTGAAGTGAAAGGATAGAGGTTGAGAAGGTGTTCAATCGTCTCCTCATGAGCGCCACAAAGGTAACACCTGGAAGGACCAATGAAGCCTTTCTTGAGGAGATTCTCCCAAGTTAAGATCTTCCTTTGATGCACTAGCCAGATGAAAAGCTTTATTTTCATCCAATGCGGACTTTGCCAAAGTTTCTTCCAGATCTGATTAGGATTCACAAAGTTAAATCCTGTGACTTCCTGTTTGGCCTCTTTGAGGTTAAAGTTTCCTTCAGTGTTCTTTCCCCATCTTAATTGATCCGTTGAGGAAGAAACAAGAATCCTTCTATGCTCTAGCTCTTGGGTGAGAGCTTCTGCCTTGGTCTTCAGCTGGTTTTCATCATTGTATCCTAGATCCTTCCACTCCCTCCATTTTCCATTATTCCTTCCCTGATCCCAGAAGTCTTTTACCAGAACCATACCTTTGCTGTCTGTGTCACTTTTGAGATCTGCATCCCTATAAAGGTTGGGTTCTTGTTGTCAGTTATCCTACCAAACTCGAGCAAGATCCCCTGCTCGAATTTCCCAAAAACAATGGTGTTGAACAATGTTTTTATTATCCCAGGCAAGGTTCCAAATATGGGAGCCCCTGATTTGCCCTGACATTCTAATGTGATCCTTCTCCTGCCAGTACTTGGCATATTTTTGTTTCCAAAGCTTAGCCCAGGGGGCATTTGGTTCCTTAATCCATCTCCACCAAAGCTTGGCTCCCAAGACTCTGCTGAGGGTCTCAGGATCATGAAGCCCCAATCCACCATGGCTCTTGGGCTTGCAAAGCTTGTCCAAGGGTACTAAAGCCCACTTATTTTTCTCTTCCCCTCTGCCCCACAAAAAGTCCCTTTGTATGCTTCTTATTTGCTGCTTAATACCTTGAGGAGCAGGAAGAGCTGAAAACATAAAAATGGGAATGGCCTGCAAGACCGCCTGTGTGAGCACAAGGTGTCCTGCCAGATTTAGTGATTTGCATGTCCATTTTCTGATCTTGTCCTGAAGTTTATTTAAAATTGGTTCCCACACTTTCTTGCTTAGTGGTTTCTCAGTAAGAGGAATGCCAAGATATTTGGAAGGTAGTTGTTCTCTTTGAAATCCAAGGATTCTGGTAATATTTCTCTGAATAGCAATATTAGTGTTAAAGAAAAAAACTTTGGACTTGTTGAGGCTTACCTCAGTGCCTGCTGCCATAGCAAAGTCATTTAAGATGTTTTTGATTGCTCTGGCTTCCCTGACTGTAGGTATGCCCTGCAACATTGTGTCATCTACAAATTGTTGATGAGTGTTTGCCTCTCCATCCGCAGTGAGTTTGATACCCTGAATTCGTCCTTCAACCTTTGCCATTTTAATCGCTCTACCTAGCCCTTCCATCATGAGGATGAAGAGGAATGGTGAAAGTGAATCTCCTTGTTTGAGCCCTCTGGAGGGAGTGAAGGTCCTTGATGGAGCTCCATTAAGCAGTATGGAAAAATTGGTTGAGGTAACTAATGCCATGACCCATCTTATCCAATTCTGATCAAAACCATAGGCTTTTAGAATTGCTCTTATGTAAGCCTAGCTCAATTTGTCATAGGCTTTCGTGAGGTCCAACTGAATGATCATACCAGCGTGTTTGTTGCTTTTGAGAGAGTGTACCACCTCATGAGCTTGGATGATATTGTTGAGGATTTGTCTTCCCTCCACATATCTTGTTTGCTCCTCCGATATGAGAGAGGGTAGAAGTGGTTTGAGTCGATTGGCTATTACTTTGGAGATAATTTTATACACCACATTACATAAGGCTATGGGCCGAAAACCATCCGGAGTCATGGCATTTTCCTGCTTAGGAATCAGAGCTATGAAGGATGCATTCAGAGCCTTTAGAACCTTTTTGGATCTTCTTGAGTCTTCCACAACCTCAAGGATGTCATGTTTGACAGTTTCCCAACAGGCTTTGAAGAAGTCTACATTGAATCCATCCGGGCCTGGTGCTTTTCCATTTTTCATTTCATTAATCACTTCATTGACCTCCTCTTCTGATATTGGCTTGTTAAGATTGCGGTTGTCCTCTCTGGTAACCAGCTAAGGGATATACCGAGTGAAATGGTCAATGAATCTAGATCTGTCCTCCAGTGGCTCCTTTGCAATATTGCAGGGGCGCTGAACAAGGACAGATTCCATATCATTGTGAGAAACAAGCTCAATGCCTTGAGAATCTTTTATCTTTGTGATTCTGTTGTGTGCCCTATGAGCCATAGTGGATTTGTGGAAGAATTTTGTGTTTCTTTCTCCTTCTTTAATCCATTGTATCCTTGATTTCTGCCTCCAGAAAATTTCTTCTTGTAAGCATCGATCCTCCCATTCTTCCTGTAGAGAGTTCGTTAATTTTTGCCGCTCTTCGGTGAAGCCATCTGTGATGTTGATCTGATCCATCTCATGGAGCTTCTGTTCAGTTTCTAAGGGTGTTCAAAAAGTCAGTTTAAACAACACAAATGAATATTTCACCACAAATTTTTTAACCTAATTCTAGCTAGAAATCCACAAGGTTTCCAAAAAAACCTAATAAGTAAACAGTCCTGAAAAATATATATTTAAATAAAAATTCAAAATAGTGAAAGAAATTAATAGATAACAAGAAAAAGAGACCAAAAATAATGGCGTTACCTAAAAAAACAAACACACATACACACACACACAGATATATATATATATATATATATATATATATATATTATTTTTTTAGTTTTATATATATGAATAAATATATCTATATAATTAGTAAATAATGTATGTATTATGAGAAAGGATCAAAATAAAAGTATATACAAATATTAATCTATCATATATATATATAACTCAAATTTTAAATTTTGAAAACATGATTTTCTAATTTGAAGACATCACTGTGTTTCTCCTAACTGGTGTTCTTTGTTGAATTTCTTTACTCTACTATCACTGTATGTAGGGCAATCACAATTTTTCTTCTAAATAATATTTTTATTGAGTAATTTTTTCTCGACTGAAAAAAGACAATGTTTTTTGTAACTATTGTATTTCATTGAATTTTTATGGTATTATGACTAGCACAACCACATTAGTAAATATGGTTGATAAGTGTTGACCAACACCATTTTCATAGGCTAAATGACATATAAAAAAGTAGAGAGTGACATCAATCCACATATATCAACCACATCTACTAATGCAATTGTGCTAATTGAGAGTTGGTGTGGGTGGGGAGGATTACTAGAGCATGATTGATTATGGCTAAATATGTTCAAATAATCGTTGAAGAGGCTTTATTATGGTAACATAATTGACTACAGATGACCATGGTTGTCCACATCTAACTATAGTTGATTGGGATAGATTATGATTGATTGTGATTGACTAAGGCTATCCATGGTTGTCCATGTTTAATTATTATTGATGACGGTTTACCATAGTTTTCTATTGACATAAATCGACATATATCAATAACATTTAATAATGCAATTGTGTTAATTGAGAGTTGGTGTGGGTTTGGAGAATTAATAGAGCATGGTTGATTATGGCTAAATATGTTCCAAGTATGATTAAAGAGGCTTTATTATGGTTAACATATAGTTGACCATGGATGACCATGATTATCCACATCTAACTATTGTTGATTGTGATAGATTATGATTTATTATGATTGGTCATGGATATCTATGATTGTCCATGTTTGATCACTATTGATGATGGTTCACCATGCAAAACTATGGTTAGGAATGTTAACCATCGTTTTCCAAATTTGATAATGGTTTACCATAGTTTTCTATTGACATCCATCGATGTATATCAATCACATTTCCTAATCCATTTGTGATAATTGAGAGTAGGTGTGGGTGGGGAGGATATGGTTCATTATGGCTAAATATGTTCAAATTATGGTTCAGGTGGCATTATTATGGTTAACACATAGTTGAATATGGATGAACATGGTTGCCCACATCTAAATATAGTTCACTTTGAGAGATTATGATTCACTGTGATTAACCATGACTATTAATGGTTGTCTATGCTAGATAATTATTGATGATGGTTCACCATGGTTAACTATGGTTAGGCATGTTGACCATGGTTTGACTATGGGTGAACATTGTTTTCCAAATTTGATAACGATTTACCATAGTTTTCTATAATATATTATGGTTGTCCACTACAATGGATGAACATTATTGACCATGTTGGCCTACAATTGATTATGGTGACCATATTGACCTATATTTGACCATTGTGCACATAGTTGACTATGATTGACCATGGTGACCATGTTGACCTATAGTGATCATGGTGACCTATACTTAAACATGGTGATCACGTTAACCCATAGTTGACTATGATTGACCATGGTGACCATCTTGACCTATAGTGATCATGGTGACCTATACTTAAACATGGTGATCATGTTGACCTATAGTTTCTCATGAATCGACCATGGGGACAATGTTGACCATGCTAACTTATAGTTGACCATTGTTGACGATGGTGACTTTGGTTGACCATGTTAACCTTGATTGACCATGTTAATTATGGTGATATTGGTTGAACATGTTAACCATTCTAACCATGTTGAGCATGTGTTGACAATGGTTAGTCGAGGTTGACTATATTGACTATAGATGACCAAAGTTAATCATGGTTGACCATAGTTGATTATGATTGATATCCCCTAACTTAGTATTATTTGTGAATTTGTATATATCAAGTGTGATGATGCTATGACTTTAATATTTGAATGCAACTGTTTTATAAGCAAACATTAAATATGTTGTTGCTAATAGCTATTTTATGTAAATATGTTCTTTTTAAGTTACTAATAAAAGAATATGGAAAATAATATGAATGCTACAAATGGAGAAAGAGAAATTATGAGATGCAAACAAATGATTGGTTTATTCATCCTTAGATGATGTAAGACCTAGCGCATTTAATCTGACGATTAGATTATTAAATTATGGAATATTAATTAATTAACTCCCCCAAATAGACAAGACATTGTAGCTGGGAAGAGTAGAGAGCATTAATGAGTGAAGTAAATGTCTACCACCACACCTAATGGATAAGGGAGGAGGTAGTTACTAGCTGTTAACAAAATCTTGAAAAAGTCTTTTTTTCCATTGAGGTTTTTTTTTAGTGTTGCATTAGACTAGAACATATTCTTTTTCTTGCAACACATTAAAGCTCAAGGGGGCTCATTCGTGAGGAAGAGTCAAGGTTGAAAAGTGTTGTAGCTCTAATATTATTTTCGAAGAAACTCGATAAGTCAATATATTTCTAGACATTTTACAAGTTGTTTAATATTGTATGTTTTACTTAGAATTATTGATGTGATATGTATACTAATAACTCTAATAAAAATTGCAAATCTCTTATAAAAATGAACTACTGAAATTTTGGATGTTTTTACATATGAATGATAAAGGAAAACAAAAATATATACTCTAAGTGTTTTTAGAAAATTGAGTTTTTACTGCGCTTATAAAGCATAAAATATTATACTGCAAACAGTGAAAATAATATGTTTATGTTAACTGCATAAATATTATTAAACAAAAATATATACTCTAATTGTTTTTAGAAAATTGAGTTTTTACTGCGCTTATAAAGCATAAAATATTATACTGCAAACAGTGAAAATAATATGTTTATGTTAACTGCATAAATATTATTTTGAACCATATGTGATAGATAATTGTTTTCTAAAAACATTGATAATGCTTATCCATCAGAATATTCTACTATACAAGTAAACATGATGAAAAAATGAGTTAATTAGACCAGATAGTAAAGTTTAAATTTATTTGCAAATAAAACAAGCATGTAAGAATTCAAGATAGTAGGGAATAAGGATATTCATTATCATTTTCAAAGGAAATAGAAAATCTATTTTCTGGATATAAATTGAGAGGTTGTAGACAAATTCTATAGCTTTACATGAAAGAGAAAGGAACTCATCAATGGCTAGAATTGTATTATAACATTTATACCAAAATTACATCAAGGCAAGCAAACATTGAAAGTTATCACGAAAAACCTAATGGTAATTTGTGAAATAACATAAGAAAGAAAATTATAGTTCAAATAATTTAAGGGAATAATCTCTTCGAGTTATCAAACAAAACCCAGTGTACAATGTTAATCAGAAGGAACATGGTATTAACCAGAACGCCGAATTGGATTATTATATAAGTAAAATGGAAGAGTATGCATTGAATTAAGGAGCCCCACCCTTGGTTGTTTTTATAATACATACATGACATAAATTGTGAGTTATGGTTTAAAAAAATAAATTATTGACAAAAATGACACAAAAGAAAAATTGGAAGATGTTACCGGAGGAAAAGTCCATGTTCAAAACCCCGTATTCTCTGCCTGCAACTCTATCAAAATGGTTAAAAAGGGATAAAAAAAGAACAAATGTGAGAAGGGTTAAAACCCTATACATTAAATAAATTCTACGTAAGAAAGTTCAGCCACAACATGGTGTTTACATATGTGGCCATGGTTAAACACTTACACGAAGATTTAATTAAGGCCATACAAAACCCATGGAGTGCTAGGTTTCAACATTTAAACCCTAATTCATAACTAAATAAGAAATAAACAAGGAGTGTGAGAAATGCAGAAAAGGTTTTTACCTGTTAAAGAAAAGAAAAATATAGTATTACCTCGGAAGAGTGAACGTCTGCCGAGAGGGAACCCCTTTCGGGAGGAGGCCGAAGGTAACTCTATATCTCTGTATTGAATCTGCACACAAAAGGAAAAGAGTTAAAACAAAAATCTGACTTCTTTATCAGACCAAAAGATATCGTATATATGGAAACACAAAAAGAGTCTACTTGGAGAGAAAATGGGAACAAAGAAAGACACTTACAACAAATTTAACCAAACCAAGAGCTAGTTAATCGACAATTCTGAGTGACAAAAACCAAGAGAGTCTTAACATTATTAAGGAAATACTCTCAACAAGATTTACAATGTCAAGAAGAAAAATTCGTTAAATTAATACTAGCTCTAATGTATTTTTTTGGTTGGAAATCGGACACTGATTGAACATAATAATTCTTCATTTTAGATAAAAAGAAATTTGTATATGAAAATATAAATATGAATGTAGGTTCAACAAACCATATTTAATATATGTAGCTGCCATCACTGCGAAAGAGCACAGAATCCGACCCGGAAGCGAGTGCTTCGTCTGAAATTTTTAATGTTGACCATGTTGTACCTATCGTGCCAACCTGGTGTAAATAAACATATATAATTTGAAACTTCCGATTTTACTTGTTGCCCGTCATTTTGACACTTTTCAAAATAATTAGCAAGTTAACCATGACCTGATTATTCTGCCATAACCAGTATTTTACGGCTAAAAATGAGAAAACGGGTAAAAACAGTGAAACCTAAGTGTATCACATTACATAGAACAAACATAAGATTTAAGAGCACACAAAACATGGCGCATAAATAAGGCTAAGATAATTTTAAAACTTAATTAATTTGATGTATTAGTGAAAAGAAGACTGCTAGTACGGCGATCGAGACTTGTACAATCTTTATCATCCATGCTTCAATTTAATGAGTTTGTGCCAAGGTGACGGCGGCCGAATGAACCATATGTACTTTCAGTGAGATAAGCCGCTCACATTAAACATAACCAGGTCACGGCCACATATCCTCTGTAGATCACCATTTTGCTGAGAGTCGTTGGAAATTGAGTCCATCCTCTTGCCAAGGCGGCATCGTCCTTCTGAAAACTGAACAGGAAGGGACTGTAATTTTTGGCAAGTACCTTAAGACTGACAAACATACGATATTTCCAAATTCCAGTGGTTCAAAAAAGCAACCAAAGTTTCCAACGCCATAGATCCATTAATACACGTAAAGGACAATTGCGTGAATGGCATGCCCATACCTCCATAGCACATGATCATATAAAATTTTATAATGGTCATCATGTATTTTCCGGCATCCCGATTTTCCGACTCCGTAGCTCTGACTCCAAATGTCACAGTCCCACCATAATTAATGCAAACAGTCCACTTACATCTATTGAAATGTCACAGGATTTCAAACTCACGAATTTGCGGGGAAAATTTTAAAAATCAAATGAAATATGCGTGGGAGGGACCTGGTGAAATGTTTTTTTAACAATGCACTGGTGACCTTCGGGCTGGCAATGGGGATTAGAGAAAAACTTAGACGCGTTGAACGATAGGCCTTTGAAATTTTCCGTGAAGGATCTTCTGGACAGAAGCCGCTGCTGCCCGTGTTGGCCACCTGTCTGATTGTACGCGGCTCACGTCTAGAAGACGCTCCAGGCCGTGTCCCTGCCCTTCTCGTTGTCCGAATTACAGCCTCTCAAGAACCCTTCGGCAGGCATGGGTTAACAACTTGCAGAGCTCTCTAAAGACTCCGCCAACCCCAATGCTCCACCATGTTACCTCGCTCAACTATCCCAAAGCATTTAGTATCTCCACCCACCACAATGCAACCACGCCTCTCTCTGTAGTACGAGCATTGGAGAGTAACTGCACTAACCCTTCTCACGATGGCTGCACCAACTACCTCACGGCACTCGAGAAGGCATCCTGAATTTTTTTTTTTTCTCAATACTGTGTTGTATTTTTTTATATGTTTGAAAATCTCAACAATTTCGACCCTACTGGACTTAAATTATTGAATTTAACTAGGAGTTGCATTTTTTTTTTTTCGCAAATCAATAGCATGAGTCCAGGCAAGAATGGACATTACTTTGAGAGAACCAGTAAAATATACAACAAAGACTATGAATTATTGGGGTAAACATGGTTATTAGCAAAGAACAATATGGCATATGGGGTAAAACATGGTTATTAGCAAAGAACAATATGGCATATAATCACGCCGCTTCTTCAATGCTTAGGACTCTGGAGTACACTACCCACCCAGCTAACTGGTCAAAGCTAACCGGTCAAAGTGCAGTCCAGACAAAGAGAATATGCATGCCCCTCGCTTCAAATTGAAAAAATGCGTGCAGAATTTCTGCAATAGTTTTTTTTACTAGAGACGTGGTGGCTCTCTGTTTAATTTTTGTGCACTGGGATGATAAGCTGCCTACTTATATTTTTGCGTTCCGTGACTATGGTGTATGTGGAATACCTCTTATCATCTCCATTCTGGAGTATCTCATCCTATCTTTGATCCATCGATTATATTTTGAGATCACAGGACACACGACCTGTAAACCAAAAGGGCGAGTGCTAAATTTGAGCATCGTATTCTGTTTTGGATGCATCGATTGTATCATAACATTGTTCGTCTATGGGTTATGACTATATTTTTAGAGATTTATTCAACAAAACAGTAATAATATTAGAATTTCAAATTGCATTTTTGGTATTACAATATTTTTTTTATAATATTGAAAAGTTTTTTATTAATAATATTAAAAGGCATTTTAAACTTTGTAAGTTTTTGGTTGATGCATATTGGAAAGAAAATTAAATATTATAATGTTAATTCATTTAAAGTTAAAATAAAAATTTTACATAATTTTTTTAATTTTGATAATAATATAATGAATTATTAATTTATTTGGCTTAATATATATGTTGTTTCAAAATACATGTAAATTATATAAAAATAATAATATAATAAATATAGTATTAAATGTAAGTTTATGAAAAGATTAATATAAACACAAATAGATAAGAAAAACTATATCTAAAATTATCATCATTAAATTATTTGTCAAAAAGAGAATTGAATAATTGAGGAACAAAATAAAACATGGACTCATCAATAAGAACAATTAATTAAAATGCTAACTAAAATCATAAAACAACATGAGTAGTGAATTGAGAAGCTAATTAAAATTGAGATTAGTGTCATCAATTAATTTAGGTATGTTACTTACTTTAATCTATTTATTATAAAAGTTAGTTACAAAATTAGAAATCTAACATTATTTAACACATTGGTTAGTAGTATGGTTTATGAGATTCTCATATCTTGGATATCACCCTTGCTTTTAGCAATGCATGTAGATCCCATAACTATAGAGATCAATAAGAGATTTGAATAATTTCCATATCTAATGCTAAAAATTTGGTAATTCATATTGATGTCAATCACCAATATAATCATCATTGTCACTAAAAAGTTTAGAGAAATAATATCATGGAGCATTCACATTTTTTATAATATACATGTTAGAGGAAAGACAAGTACAATGTCCATGGAATAGTTCTATGTTTTTTATAATTGAAGGATCATGATGTATAAAAATTGAAGTGTTTCACTAAGTATCCACTATAAACATCAAATTTCACAATGAAGTAATCATCAAAGATGATTACATGTTGAGGGAATTTGATATGATTGTGACAATTATCATTAACTAGGTGATAACTAGTGTAAGTGTTCAAGCATTTTAGTTCATGTAAATTCCAAAAAAATGTAGTTACAAAATTAAATATCCACAATTGAGTGGAATAATCATTGATAAAGGCAATATTAATCCTTCATCATTGATCTTTTTTGGGTTTGATGTTCATCTTCTACATATTTTGTTGGATGTGTGTATAGTTAAAAGTTTGCACCTTAATGGATTTGATCTTTCTTAACCTATAATAGATTTATAGTTAAAATAAATCTACACTTGTAATAGTTATAACTAAAAGTAAACATAGTAAAGTTAAATGTGTTAATGTTGAAGGAATAACTCTCACATATGGAAATGGATTCTAACCAAACTTGTAATTTTGAGATGAGATAATGATTTTGAATTTATCGAATAGAAAGTAAAATGTTTAATATGTTTTGTTTCTTTTTAAGATGATATTTTTTTCTTTTTGTTGTTTAATGTTTTATCTTGATGTCCATTTTAGTAAAAAAGACAAGTAGAAAGTTGCATAGAAAAGGTTGAGAAAGCTTGTTCATGAGATTCAAATAAATCGATAGGGCATTGAAAAGATCAAAAGGTGTAACCAAAGCCCCATAATAGCCTTCATGTGTGCAAAAGGCAGAATTAGGAATTCCCCGCCACTTCATCTAGATTTCATGATACCTAGAGCATTGTTGTAGTCTAGTGAAGAATTGGGTACCATGTAGCACATCCAAGAGGTCATTAATGGCTACGATATGACATTTTTTTTTTACCATCAACTTATTAATATCATGGGAGTCTAGGCACATGCTCTACAAGTTTCCTTGTTTTTTCAATATCATGATGACTAGGCAAGAGTAAGGACTAGTACTAGGACATATTACATCTATTATCAACAATTTTTTAATTATCTTTTCAATATTTTTTTTACAAGTTATGGGGTGTTTCACAGACCTATTGATGTTTATTCAAAATCAAATATAAAGTAAGTTGAATTTCTTATAGGGATCTCTCCATAACTTGGATGCCTTTAGATTGGAAAATAATGCCTAAGTAACGTTTCTGTAACGAATTATCCATATATTAAGACTTGATCATTTCAAGTTAATTAGCATAAAGACCTTTGAGGATGTGCTTTTAGTCCTCATTATTAAATCTCACATATAACTCTTTACTAAAATTGGCTTACTTGGTTCATATTTTATGACCATTTTCTCATCGAATACCTTGGGAATGGCCACTTTTAAGACTAATACCTATTGTACAGACCAATCTTCTAGCCATTTAATACTTTACTAATTAATAACTTACAATAGTTATTTTACAATAGTTATTTTGGTTATTATTGTAAGGTATTG
Source organism: Pinus tabuliformis (assembly GCA_031772625.1). Lineage (NCBI taxonomy): Eukaryota > Viridiplantae > Streptophyta > Pinopsida > Pinales > Pinaceae > Pinus > Pinus tabuliformis. Next base: position 1,279,710,290 of record CM062820.1, read on the forward strand.
AATGGTTGTTAGTGATAAATCTACTCATGGGTTATCAATGATGTTTGAATGGATATAAAATGTTATTGTTGGAAAATTGACTATTGAATTGTTTTATCAGTGTTAGGTGTCTTCTATCAACACTTCTCCGAGTGACAAGATGAAAGGAAATTAATAAACTATGCAGTCCCTTCTATCCTACAATCTATATACATTCATGAAGTCAACAAAGAATCTAGGCTATAAGTGGAATTATTTATTAGAACACTAGACATGTAGGTTTAAATCGCTATTGTGGCTTAACCAAAACGACAATAGGCCTATAAACACGTGCTTTCAAGCTAATTCCCTATCTACTTCCATTAAAAAAAATTCTATCTAAATTTCATGTGAAAAAAGAAAACAACCAACTCTTAATACACTAATGAGTATAAAATTTCTAAAACTACCTACTTATATTTTTGCGTTCTATGATTATGGTGTCCATGGAATACCTCTTATCACCTCTACTCTGAAGTATCTCATCCTATCTTTATCCATAGTTACCAAATTTGGCCGAATCGGACTGAAGAATTCGAAAATTCGACAATTCGGTCTGATTCGACTATTAATACGCTGAAGTTCAGTTCGGACACATCACAGTCTCTCAATTTTTTTTTTTAAATTTTCTTTGATTTGTGTTTTTCAAGAAATCGTACTCCATTTTTTGTGCGTTAGTTTCGTCATGCAGTTGTAGAATATTGAACCGTTGAAACTTAATTCTTCCCGCTGGTCGAGGGATCCAGTTAGACAATACTTAAGATAGAAAGGGACAAGGATGTTATTGACGGTTTGTTCTGCAATACAAGTGTGATTAATGATTAAAAAATTCATAGTTCTATTTTTATCAAAGTTATTTTGATGTGTTAGTAACTTTCACTTGTTATTAATTTTGTTATCAATTTTTACATTGTTTGTTTAATGTTTTTTAAATTTTTATATAAAAAACAATTTTTTTTTTTTTTTATAAAAATTAAATAAATAGTTGCTATATTAAATTTTCATTTTTACAATAAAATAATTTTTTTGTCTTTTTTTCTTTTTTAATTTCTTATTTTCACAATAAAATATTTTTTTGTCTATTTTTTTTAAATTTTAATTTCTTTCATATAATACTTTGACTAGTAAGTAATGAAAATGGAATTATTTATTCATAATAAAATTGGTTGTAATTTAGTTGTTTGTTTTTAAGAAATTTGTAAAGAAAATATATTATATGGTTTCTAAATCTTTTAAACAATTAGCAAAACAACAAGATAGTTCTAATTTGATGATTCTTGATAGTTCTAATTTGATGATTTTTTATCTATATTTTATTCAGTTAGTAATTAGGAAATTTTCTAAATATTTATCATTAAAAATTACAGCATTAGTTACTATTTTTTGATTGACCAAGAGGAGTTGTTTCTACTAATTTCAATATCCATTCACTTCCATTTGAAAAATTCTAATTTGATAATTCTTGGTAGTTCTAATTTGATGATTTTTTATCTATATTTTATTTTGGTAATTAGGAAATTGCCTAAATATTTATCTTTAAAACTATAACATTAGTTACTATCTTTTGATTGACCAACCAACAATTTTAAGGGTGTATTTTTTCTTTAATGTTAAAGAGTTTGTTCTGGCCATTGTATCTTATTCACTTCCATTGAAGAGGAGTTGTTTCTACTAATTTCAATATCTCATTCACTTCTATTGAAGAGAAATTGTTTCTACTAATTTCAATGTCTAATTTTATTTGCAACTTCTATAATATAATTCACAATTGTTCATTTAGATTATTCAAAATTTAAGAAAAAATATTATTAATAATAGTGTAAGATGTATGTTTGAATTTTTTCAGTATTGAATTCAGAGAGTCAATTTTTATTTTGTATCAAATTCGAATTCAAACTTGAATTCGTATTCATATTTGAATTCAAATTCAAACTTGATAACTATGCTTTGATGGATCGTTTATATTTTGAAATCACACAACAAGCTACCTGTAAACCAAAGCCCTAGTGTTAAATTTGAACGTCGTATTCTGTTTTGGATGCATCGATTGTATTATAACATTGTTAGTCTATGGGTTATGACAATATCTTTTTAGAGAAATTTATTCAACGTTTTAAATATCGTAATTTACAAATTTTGGAAAAAGCCAATGAGATTAAAATTTCAAATTGCATTTTTGATATTATAATATTTTTTTATAATATTGAAAAGCTTTTTATTAATAATATTAAAAGGCATTTTAAAATGTGTAATTTTTTGGTTGATGCCTGATATTGGAAAGAAAATTAAATATTATAATGTTAATTGATTTGAAGTTAAAATAAAATATTTATATATTTCTATAATTTTGATAATAATATTATGAAATATTATTTTATTTTGCTTTATATATATATATATATATATATATATATATATATATATATATATTTTGTTTCAAAATACATGTAAATTATATAAAAATAATAATATAATAGATATAGTATTAAATGTAAGTTTAGAAAAAGATTAATACAAATACAAATAGATAGGTGAAATTATATCTATTAAAATTACAATCATTAAATTATTTGTTTAAAAAGAGAATTGAATAACAAAATAAAACATGGAATCATCAATAAGAACAACTAATTAAAATGCTAACTAAAATCATAAAACAACATGAGTAATGAATTGAGAAGTCAACTAAAATTGAAATTAGTGTTATCAATTAATTTAGGTATGTTATTTACTTTAATCTATTTATTATAAAAGTTCGCTACAAAATTAGAAATCTAATATTATTTAACATATTAGTTAGTAGTATGGTTTATGAGATTCTCATATCTTGGATATTACCCTTGCTTTTAGCAATGCACATAGCTCCCATAACTATAGAGATCTAATAAGGGATTTGAATAATTTCCATATCCAATGCTTAAAATTTTGTAATTCATATTGACGTCAATCACCAATATAATCATCACCGTCACTAAAAAGTTTAGAGAAATAATCATTAATGTCATGGAGCATTCACATTTTTATAGTATACATGTTAGAGGAAAGACAAGTACAATGTCCTTGGAATAGTTCCATGTTTTTTATAATTGAAGGATCATGAATTATAAAAATTGAAGTGTTTCACTAAGTATCCAGTATAAACATCAAAGTTCACAATGAAGTAATCATCAAAGATGATTACATGTTGACGTAATTTGATATGATTGTGACAATTATCATTAAGTAGGTGACAACTAGTGTAAGTGTTCAAGCATTTTAGTTCATGTAATTCCAAAAAAATTTAGTTACAAAATTAAATATCCTCAATTGAGTGCAATAATCATTGATAAAGGTAATATTAATCCTTCATCATAAATCGTTTCTGGGTTTGATGTTCATCTTCTACATATTTTGTTGGATGTGTGTATAGTTAAAAGTTTGCACCTTCATGGATTTCATCTTTCTAAACCTATAATAGATTTATAGTTAAAATAAATCTACACTTGTAATAGTTATAACTAAAAGTAAACATAGTAAAGCTAAATGTGTTAATGTTGAAGGAATAACGCTCACATATGGAAATGGATACTAAACAAACTTGTAGTTTTGAGATGAGGTAATGATTTTGAATTTATCAAATAGAAAGTACAATGTTTAGTATGTTTTGTTTCTTTTTAAGATGATATTTTTTTCTTTTTGTTGTTTAATGTTTTATCTTGATGTCCATTTTAGTAAAAAAGACAAGTAGAAAGTTGCATACAAAGGTTGAGAAAGCTTGTTCATGAGATTCAAATAAATTGATAGGGCATTGAAAAGATAAAAGGGTGTAACCAAAACCCCATAATAGCCTTTATGTGTGCAAAAGGAATACTTAGGAATTTCCCACCACTTCATCTAGATTTCATGATACCTAGAGCATTGTTGTAGTCTAGTGAAGAATTGGGTACCATGTAGCACATCCAAGAGGTCATTAATGGCTAAGATATGACATTTGTTTTTTTACCATCGACTTATTAATATCATGGGATTCTAGGCACATGTTCTACAAGTTTCCTTGCTTCTTCAATACCATGATGACTAGGCAAGAGAAAGGACTAGTACTAGGACATATTACATCTATTATCAACAATTTTTTAATTATCTTTTCAATATTTTTTTTTACAAGTTATGGGGTGTTTCACAAACCTATTGATGTTTATTCAAAATCAAATATAAAGTAGGTTGAATTTCTTGTGGGGATCTATCCATAACTTGGATGCCTTTAGATTGGGAAATAATGCCTAAGTAACATTTCTTTCAGAGATTATCCATATATTAAGACTTGATAATTTCTAGTGAATTGGCATAGAGACCTTTGAGGATGTGCTTGTGGCCCTCATTATTGAATCCCAAATATAACTCTTTACTAAAATTGGCCTACTTGGTTCATCTTTTATGACCATTTTCTCGTCGAATACCTTGGGAATGGCCACTTTTAAGACTAATACCTATTGCACAGACCAATTTTCTAGCCATTTAATACTTTACTAATTAATAACTTACAATAGTTATTTTGGTTATTATTGTAAGGTATTGAATGGTTGTTAGTGATAAATCTACTCATGGGTTATCAATGATGTTTGAATGGATATAAAATGTTATTGTTGGAGAATTGACTATTTAATTGTTTTATCAGCGTTAGTTGTCTTCTACCAACACTTCTCCAAGTTACAAAATGAGAGGAGATTAATAGACTATACATTCCCTCCTATCCTATAAGCTATCTACATTCATGAAGTCAAAAAAGCATCTAGGCTATAAGTGGAATATTTATTTGAAAACTAGGACATGTAGGTTTAACTCACTATTGCAGCTTAACCAAAACGATAATAGGCCTATGAACATGTGCTTTCAAGCTAGTTCCCTATATACTTCCATTAAAAAAATATATTGAATACCTATATCATAATTTTATGAAAACCCTATCTACTTCCATTAAAAAAAATTCTATCGAGGTTTCATTTGAAAATAAAGAAAAAGCAACCAACCCTTAGTACACTAATGAGTGTAAAATTTCTAGAAAATGTAACACCCTCCTCCCACATTTACCTAAGCTAACAGGTCAACGGGGTAAACATGTGACGAAGAGTTACTATGATATGATTCAACTCCCCAAGTATAGTTAAGGAAGTGGAATCGACAAACCAAAACCATATTGACCTTCCTCTGGAACTATAGGATCCCTAGGGGCTAAACAACCACTCCAGGTGCCAAAACCTTGAGTTAAGCTTCTTTTTTACTAATCTAGACCCCTAATCGCTCCCATGATAGGCCCTCCATGCAACTGTAACCCTCTAGTCACTCCCATAACAAGGGAATCCATGTGATTGCAGACTTCTTCAAGAAGTTATGTGCTAACAACCCCAATTTCTGAGCCACTATTCCAGGGCTAGGACTCAGGAATCTGCCCAAAACTTGATGAAATTCTCAGAAATGATAAACAACAAGAAGACAAGGCCTCTAATGCAAAACTTGAATAAGTACCTAACCTGACTCATCCTAACCATGACAAGAATTTCGTCAAAGACATCATGAATGTGTAATGTACAGGTTATAAATACACATCCAAACATAGGGATTTCATACTTATTTGAGAATCATCAAGAAGGTATGTTTTTCTCTCATAATAGATGCATTATAATATATTAGGTCATACATTCATTATTCATTCATTTACTAATCAAAACATGATGAGATTCATAACTCAAGTCTGTCATAAAACCATGCTTATAACCAACATATAACCAACAAAATAACAATGATATAACAACCATTAAATCCACATAATAACAAGTACATTTACTCATCAAGTACAAGAGGAAGAGAGCTCTTATTAACATATGAAAAATGCAAAAAAACCAGGGACTTCCACGTACCACCCAACCATAGATTGGGCTGACCCAAATTTTTCTTTCATCCAATCGCCCTCGTGCCATATTCCAAGCATGAATGTGGGACTCACAACAAAACTGACCATGCTTCTCAGGATTTATTGCATATCCCACCAGATCAATCAAGGATTGTTGGACCCGAAGCAAGCACCATTACAGCGAGGCTTTACTGTATATCCCACTAAGGGATTCTTAGGCCCAAACACGAAACATACACTACCAGGCTTTACTGAAATCCCACCATACACTGGTACATGGATCACTAGGCCTATATAAGCATGGATGCCTCTGGATATCTCCACCTAAACCGTGAGGAATTTGTCCATCTCCACCCTCTATGCTTTATCGTGTATCCTGTTGTTTACCCATCTAGGATTCCTAGGCCCGATGAGGGTATACACAACCAGGATTTACCACAATCCCACCTTTACTGGTCTAGAGATTCTCAGGCCCTTAGATTCTTCCTGAGACCACCCCACTCAGTTTCGAAACCATTTAGCAATCCAGCTCAACCAATTAAGAGAAAACCCCATCACACCATGGCTATCAGGAAATGGCAAGGCAAGGCTGAAAACCATTTCAACACATGGAAAATCCCATGCCAATGGTAGTAAGGAAAACACACATGCATGTACCACACATGCCAAAACTAACAAGGAAAACACACATGAAACTCGGTAGCTACAATTAATCCCACTGTAGTAGCTTCATCCAATTATTCCTTGCTTGATCTTTACTTTCCTTTTCCTTGTTTGTCCTTCCTTCCACTAGTAGAAAATAATGAAATCAATAACTAGGTGACTAAAAAAATTAGTCACCACAATTATTTCAAGTGAATTACTACTAAATTTGAGCAATTTTAAGTGACTGAACTAAAAATGACTAACTTAAATGACTAATTTAGTCTAGGAATAAAATATGCGACTAGATAACAAGTGACTAAACCAAAAGAGACTAACTTAAATGACTAATTTAGTCTAGGATTAAAAAATATGACTAGATAATAAGTGACAAAATTATTTCATGATGAGATTACCCTACAAGCCACCAAATTTCTATCATATTCATGAGGTGAACAACAATTTGTGGCTCAAGATATAGCTAATTTGGAACAAACTTAGCTTTAGAGCATAATATTTTTTTCCACGTTTAATGCTTATGGACAAAGAGATCAATTTCTAAAGCATGTGGGAGCCAAACTATCACCTTGTCCATGTTGAGTCCCTCTATTAAACATCATGGAAAATCTCCATAGATTAGTTATCCTTACTAAAACAAACATTTCATTGGAAATGATCATTAATCCTATGACATTACTACTTCACTGTACTTTTTGACCACACGAAGCTTATTTTGATGTCTACCTTTCTTATTTCATGACAAGACTACCCTACATTAAGCCACCAAATTTCTATCATATCCATGAGGTCAACACCAATTTGTGGTTCAAGATATAACTAAGTTGGAACAAACTTAGCTCTAGAACATATGTTATTTTTCAACCTCTAATGTTTATGGACAAAGAGATATCAATTTTCTAAAACATGTGAGAGCCAAAGTATTACCTTTCCCATGTTGACTCCCTCTATTGAACATCATGAAAAATCTCCATAAATTAGTTATCCTTATTAAACCAAACATTTAATTGGAAATGATGATTGATCATTACCATCAAATTACAACTTTTCTGCACGTTTTAACCACACAAAGCTTGTTTTGATATCACCATAATTAACTTTTGATAAATCAACCAAAAACCCCTCAAATAATATTTGGTGACACAAAGACCTAACAATTTTCATACAATTAATAATGATTTATAATTAGAAATACCTCTCATTAAACAAAAGAAAAGTCTCAACATTTTATTTAATGGAATTTAATTCCCCTTGAAAAACACATGAGCATTTAACACGAGCATTTCATTTAAGTTCCATTCAAGGTTTCATGGATTTGTTTCTTTCAAATATCAAAATTGTTTATTTCCCTCCCTTTGAAAGGTTTCTCCGGGGGGAAGAAGGAGAAGGAAGGGTGCAACCATGCCATCACATGTATGATTTGATTCATTTGGTTGAATTCATGAGATTGGATTCTCGGTGCCTCCAATCGTGGTGATTTCATTCTACAACGGGAATGTGCACTGCAAGGTTGCCCACACTACAAGGCGATGGCCCATACCCAAGCCCTCCATCTCTCTGAGAAACTTCAAAATACTTCTAGACAAGCACAACGAGGCTATATGTCCAGGATTCCATGGAGGAAGATGAACCCAAAGGCATAAGAGATAATGGCTTCATCAAAGAAGACAACATGTGCCTTTCTGACACAAAAATAAACCAAGAAAATAAGAAAATAAGAGAGAAAGAATGCATTGATTACGACAAGGAAATCAAATATCCTAAGACCATAGGTGGTCAGAAGGCAGATGCTCTAGCATAGATGGATTCTGATGATCCAATCATCCCTAAAAATGACAGAGACCCAAAAAGCACCTCGGATTCGCCTGGACCCAAGATTTTGAGAGTCCCAAAGCAAAGAAATCGGATGCCGAGGAAATGGACATGGACTCAGAAAAGCAGGATTGAGGCTTCGTGCTAGAGGAGAAGCTTCTAGAGGCAAAACCCACTCAAAAGGTAGCTAACTACATTTTATCTTTATTTTTTAATTATAATAATTATTGTTTCTTACCCATGAGGAACTTCTGTTGGCTTAGGTGCCGAGTCTGAATGGTAAATATTCTTCCAAAATCGCCTGGGGATTTCGTGTTATGCCATATGGGTGGCGCAGACCATGGCGACAATGCATCCTATTTGTTCGGTTAAACTTTGTTGACCACACAAATGAACCAATGTTAACTTGGGTGTCCTAGGTCGATCAATTGGGTTTCATAGCATTCTCATTTGTTCACTATTTTAACTGTTGCTTTGTTTTCAATCCTTCTTTCCTAGCCTTTTCCCATAATTGTAATTCCTTGCGGCCCTATTAAAATTTTATGATTACCAACAGTGTATTTTTTTTTGTGGTGTCATTAATTTAGGATGTTGTAAACACAATTTTCTTTTTAGATGTAAATTTTATTCTAATAGGAAACAAGTGGAAAACAAGAAATATAATGACATGTGCCCTAAACTTTGTGCCTTGCTTGGCATGACTTTTCAGGGTGTGGGAAAAGTTGATAGAGGATTGAATTGGCTATAGTTGATGTTGTTTTTGTTATTGATGATCTCAAGTTGTGTTAGGTCCCTATAATATTAGTGATCCCCCATTACTATTGTCGTTGTATCCCTTATTATTATTATTGTGCCCCTATTGTCCCCATATTGTTATTATTGTGCCCCATAGAATCCCTCTATTGTTATTTTTGTGCCTTTATATTGTTATTGTTAGGTCGGCTTGTTTATATTGTGACCCTGTAGACCCCTATATATAGAAATGAGGTTTTGTCAATTGAATCATCCAAGAATTGTTCATTTTTCTAATGTAAAGGAGGTTTCCCCCTCAAAGAGGCTTATTTCTAAGGCGTTGATCTATTTTTTCTATCTTTTTGTGAGCTGGTTTCATAACATTTGGTATGAGAGCTTTGGATTCTAGGGTTTCGTTGCTCCAAACAGGTCATTGTGCCATTTTCGCTATAACATTTTTTTTGCGACGTTTCAGAAGTTAAAACAACAACACATTTGGGCTGAAGTAGTTCTAAACTTCAGGTCCAAATGTCAGAGCTTTTCTCGCTATATTTGTGGAGATATGATCTGAGGAAGTTGGAGTTTTTACAGACTCCCGAATTACATTCCAAACAGGTGACCTGGGGAAAATCATCATAACTTTTGTTTTGAGAATCAGATTGAAATCTCATAAGAAGTTTCAGAAAGAGGACGGCCTCTAGTTTTCTGTGTATCAGTTTCAGGTACTAAGGTCGAAACAGTGACACGTGGCACGTTGTACAAGTTCGCTCTACTGAACTAGTCTATAATCAGGTCACCGTGGGAGATTTGGCATAACTCTTCCTTGGAGAATCCAATTTCGATAAGATTGGTGGCATTGGAAAGAGGACGCAGAGGGCTACTGCAGGTCACAATTTTAGAACTGGGAGATCCAAAATTATAGAGGTACATCAGATTCAATATCGAGCTCCTACAAAGTGAAAAAAGGTGTGTATTTTTTTTAAATTTTTGCATAAGCTTGGTTTGAAAAATTAGTTTGAAGGAATTCAAAGGGCATAGTGAAGCATTATTATCAGTAATTGATGCCCCGAAGAAAGAAAATGGAAACACCTAGTAAGCAACCTGAAATCTCTAGCATGACTCATGAAGAAGAGGAATAAATGCAACATGATATATCAATATTACGAAACCAAGTGCAACAAATTTCACTCGCACAAAAGGTAACTGAAAATAAGATGGATGGTTTAAAGAAAGACGTGGAATCTAAGATGGATGGTTTAAAGAAAGGTGTAGAAGCTAAGATGGACGATGTGGAGGCTAAGATGGATGGCATGGAAGTTAAGATGGATGGTTTAAAGAAAGGTGTAGAAATTAAGATGAATGACTTGGAAGCTAAGATGGACGACGTGGAGGCTAAGATGGACGGCGTGGAAACTAAGATGGATGGCATGGAAGCTAAGATGGATGATTTAAAGAAAGGTATGGAAGATTTGCAGATAAATTTGAAGACATATTTGACAAAGTTTCTACAAGGAACGCTTACTAATAGCGAAAGGGTAGTAAAGGAAACTCATGATGAGAACAAAATAAATGTTAATCATGATTTCATAGACTCTAATGTTGGATCGAAGAACCACTATGTTCCAAAGATTGATATGAGGAAGTTTGATGGCAAGGAAACTCACACACATAAAATAAACTCAATAAAATAAACACTCAGAAATATAGAAACCAGACATGGCAGAAAAGGCAGAGAGCCATCATGTGGCCTCTCATGCTCACATATTTTTCTCATTCTCTCATTATTAAAATAATGTTTATGATACATATAAATACATGAGGAAGTTGTCTCAAGATAGTGCGTCTATCTTGAACAAACTTGGTTGAGACATTTTCTCATCAAACACTAATTTAGGAGAACTATTGGAGGGAATCTCTCATCCTAACTAAACTCCCTAGTTTGAGGACCTAAATTCTAATTCTCTTGATTTAATTTATGTAATTGAATATTTGGATTTATAATTGATTTAATAAGAGAGTGAGGCTAACATTCCCCCACTCAATGATAAATCCAAAAAGAACAAGAAACCATCTTCCAAGTTCTCAAGTTGCTCCTCAAAAATCATTTGCCTGAAAAAACTGCCAAATCTGGACGCTGAAGAAAATGCAATATGAAGAGACTATGAGTCAGCTGCATGACTGATTCATCTCTGAATGACGCTTGACAACTCCATCATGTGCCAAGTCGCAAAAGGATCCAACTGTCTTTTGCTTGAAAACAGCATCCGATGTCCACTGACACAATTTGATGAACCCCCATTGGCGTATTTGCTGATGATGATCGCCCACTGGTTAAAGATGTCAAAAAACAACTCAATGTTGCTTTTGCTATGATGAAAGCTGCTCATTGTTGCTTTTGCCGTCAATTTCCCATTGGAGAATTTGATGATGCTCACTGCTGATGAAAAATGCCCACTGGCTGGTGAAGATGCCCACTGGATGCTTCGCTGATGTTGTCGAGACTTTCAGTCTGACAACCACTTGTCAATTTCATTGACATTTTCCCCCCTTTGTCAGCTGAAAGGAGAGACAATATTCTTCAAATTATATCTAAATTTTGTACTCCCCCATTCAACTGCACGAGAGTACCATCTTCATTTGACTGTTGGCTGCAATATGTGTCAGTGAATACAATTTTAAAACTTGTACAATCTTCTGGTTGTGGATGACCATTCCTAGGGATCAATCCATGAATAATCGATCTTTAATCTGGCAGGTTGGTCTTGTTTGCAACATTTCTCTGATGAATGATTTGACTTGTCACAATGGTGACAAGGATGGAGATCAAAACACTGATCTTCCAAATGACCGGTTCTTTGACAATGAGAACATTTCGGTTTGTCTGCAACTTGAGTTTTCCCGCATTTTTGTTTGTCTGCACTTTCAATTTGTGTGCATTGATGTCTGTCTGCAACTTGCGGAGAACTTGCTGAGGTGATTTGTTCAAGTAATCCGGCACTGACGAACTGAATGGGCTTTGAATAATCAGGGATATGTAAGTTGTCATCATCTTTGACATATCCAAAGCCGCATCAATTTCGATTTCTTTGGATTTCTTCCCATGGCTTGATGATGGGTTTGGAAGAAAGTTGCATTGGAACAACTTCAACACTTGAAGCTGGTTGGATGAATGAGTTCGAATGAACAGTTGTATCTGGATTGGTCAAAGACTTAGAAGCAACATGCTTCTCTTGCAACTCTGTTCTCTGCAGTTGCGACTCGAGTTGAAGGAACTCAATCATTTCATGTGCATGTTGAATATGCACTTGAATGTCAGCAAGAGTGGTTTTGTTGATCTGCACCATGTCGCCGGCTGATGATAACATTAAATTGTGAAGAATTTGGGACATTTGAATGTGTGTCGCCATGTTGCCTTGCTTACTTTGAAGTCAAGCTCGTTTGTTGTAGAAGTCGGGCTTGAAAAATTGCTCACTTGAGTTGATCACTGAAATGACAGGCTCGCTTGTACTGTGGCTAATATTTTTAAAGACTTGCTTGAACTGCTGATGCTTTTAAACACTTTGTGCTTTCTTGAATGTACTCACTGAATGTGATGATTTAAAAAAAAGAAAAAAGGGTGTCAAACACTATCGAAAATGCACCCAAGATACAAATGACAAGTTCAATCTTAATGACTCAGTTGAAGACTTTCTTGACTTTAATGTATTCACCTGGTTTAATTGATTCTCTATCAATTCAAAGCGTGGGTGTCGGTTTCAACCGAGAATGCACCCTTACAATTTAATTGAATTTGACTTACAAATTATGATTTTCAAGTTACAAATTATGATTTGCAAGTTACAATTGTGTATTGAGTTTTTTAAAGAAATGGGGCAAGTGCAATTTCAAAAAATTGTTGTTGAATGGCTGCAAAAGATTGTTGATGTAGATGACAGCTTGATTGGATGTTGATGTAGAAATGTCTTGACTTGAAATGCTTGATTATGTAGCATCCTTAATTTGATTGCTTTGAGTACATAATGTGAAATGTACTTGCTTGAAAGATTGTCTTACCAAGTTGATGATGTGACGCTTTGTGCTTGTGTACTTAATTGATTATGGGAGCTTTGATTTCAGGAGCTTGATCGATGACTTGTATATGTAAACTTTTCTTATGTGCATGTAGTTGTTTTGTTGAAGCATAAGAAAAAGAGAATTTTTACAAAATCGACACAAGTCATGCAAGCACATTCATGACACAGTGTGTACCTATGATCCCCTTATTCAATTTCGGGCAGATCTAGGACACGATCACCAGAAAAAGATATGGTTTTATTAATCTTCAAGATACATCATCATAACAATGTCTTTAGTGAGGCGTCTCAAGCACAGACTGAGAACTCCTTGGCGTCAAATTATCTTCAAAAACTGACTCTAAAACAATGATAATGCCAAGCTCTCAACCCTTTGAAGCAACTTGTCTTCAAAATATGGATGTTCATGGACTAAATCTCTCAAAGTAAAACATTACTTTGGGTTACAACAATAAGTTTTCTTTTTAAATATTCTCTCATCTCTCCAAAAAATTACAAAAATCACTTGTTACTTCTCACTCCACAAGAAACTTATCACTCCATAAAAAAATGACTATTTTCTTCTCATACAAAATGGTAGAAAACCTTATCTCTTCCAACAATTTACCCTTTCAACCTTATAACTCCAAATATAAAAATAAATTTACTGTCATTCGCGTTACAGTAAATACCTCTCTGAATCATTTGAAACCCTTCATTCATTTATTAACTCGATTTGGTATCAGGAACTGGGAACAATCCTACGATATAGAGGTTATCCAATTGAGAAGTTAGCTGAGAAGAGCACTTACCTTGAGGTGGCTTACCTCTTAATGTATGGAAATCTTCCTTCTCAGTCCCAATTAGCAGATTGGGAATTCAATGTTTCCCAACATTCAGCAGCGCCCGAGGGAGTATTGGATATCATACAAGCAATGCCTCATGATGCTCATCCAATGGGTATGCTTGTTAGTGCAATAAGTGCACTTTCTACATTTCATCCAGATGCCAATCCAGCATTAAGGGGACAAGATCTTTACAATTCAAAGTCCATTCAAGACAAGCAGATTGCACGTGTCTTGGGAAAGGTACCAACTATAGCAGTGGCTGCATACTTGAGAATGGCGAGGAGACCACCTGTACACTTCTACAGAGTTTCCAGATTGATTAATTGAACCCCTTCAGCTAGAATTCAACTCAAAGGTATAGTTGGAATCAATGACATGATTCCACCAAGATTCATAAACCTGCATTCTCACTCACTGAGCTACTTCAGCAAACCTCATCTTGTGTTTTTTAGCAGCTCAAACCTCCTTTTAATTTGCATGAAGAAACCTACTCAACTCTATTGAGAACGATTCAGGTTTCAGATTTTTCCAAATACCACGTCCAAACACAGTTGTTGAACAATGGCACTGCCAAAACTATAACATAATTCGACCCTTGCACAAATACAAGACCTGAGGTGACAGATTCGTCATTCTACACAAAAGGAATCTTGCTTGGTCGACTATCCTTCCGGGCTCGATCTTACAGTGTTGCGCGACCCAACTCTACTTGGATTGCTCCAGACATTGAACACAATCCGATGATGCTCCTATCGCTTCTGCTAAATGGTTGAACGCACTGGTGGAAACACTGCTGCGGTTCTACCTGTCACATGGTCTCGCCTTGTCTCACTGTTGCGCAGGTAAATAGAGATCTCACCCTCGGCTCACAATGATTGCTGCATTGTGGAAAAAACAAGAGACGCTCTTCAGTCGCTAGAGATTTATGTTGATCTACTGCAAATCTCCACTAATCAATAATCAAGCCAAATTTGACGCAGAACCAAAATGATTTTTTTTTTGAGCCTTGCAATTCGACCCTCATACTTCTGCCGAAGCAATGATATGCAGTCTCCTGTGAAAATAAATTTCACTCAACCTCTTCTTCACATGGGATGAAACTAACGGTTTCAAGAATCCCAACAGTGCCCATATTCAAGCGATCTATATAGAACTGATTAAGTATGCAGAAATCTGAATCTCGATTGCTCCAATCATCGTCCGAGGACTTCAACACGTGCTCCCGCCATGTCCATGTTTCACCAATATTTTCTGACCACCATTGCTGATCCAGATCTGCTTCGGCACAGTTGCATGGAAGCCCCAACCAGACTCTCTCTCAATGGTAGATCCACACCATACCTTACCAGAACTGGCTTCTTCATTTATCAATATGTTGATAATAAAACTCTATGTAGCAGATCTGGCCACTGTCATACGCAGATCTGTCCAGTGAAACTTCACCCAGCTGATCTGACTTCTTCATAGATCTCGTAGATATGTACATAATTAATTTTTAAGCATTAAAAAATTCATAGACAACCAAAAACATTACAACCGCTCTGATACCACATGAAGGAAACTCACACACATAAAATAAACTCAATAAAATAAACATTCAGAAATATAGAAACCAGACATGGCGGAAAAGGCAGAGAGCCATCATGTGGTCTCTAATTCTCAGGTATTTTTCATTCTCTCATTATTAAAATAATGTTTATGATACATATAAATACATGAGGAAGTTGTCTCAAGATAGTGCGTTTATCTTGAACAACTTGGTTGAGACATTTTCTCAACAAACACTAATCTAGGAAAATTAGTTGGAGAGAATCTCTCATCCTAACTAAACTCCCTAGTTTGAGGAACTAACTCCTAATTCTCTCGATTTAATTTATTTAATTGAATATTTGAATTTATAATTTATTTAATAAGAGAGAGGCTAACAAATTCGAAGACAGATTTGTCAAAGTTTCTACAAGGAATGCTTACTAATGGCGAAAGGGTAGTAAAGGAAACTCATGATGAGAACAAAATAAATGTTAATCATTATTTCATAGACTCTAATGTTGGATTGAAGAACCACCATGTTCCAAAGATCGATATGAGGAAGTTTGATGGCAAGGATCCCGGAACATGGATACTACAAATGGAGCAATTTTTCAATCTCCATAATGTGCAAAACACACAAAAGGTACGCATTGCAACTTTATATTTGGAACCAAATTAGTTTGTATGGTATCGATGGCTTTGCTCTCGTAAACAAATTGTCACTTGGGCTATTTTTACAGAAGAAATGATAGCACATTATGAGGATACAAAAAGCAACACTTTTTTTAGCCAATTGATAAATCTCAAACAAAAGGGTTCAATGATGGAGCACATTGAGGACTTCCAAAAATTGAATATAAAGGTAAAAAATATTCCAGAGGACCATAGGATTGATGTGTTGATAGGGACTTTAAAAGATAACATCCAACATGAGGTTCGCCTTTGGGAGCCAGATTCATTGGAGAAGGTATTCAAGTTGGCAAGAAAAATGGAAAGAAAAATTATGGCAACAAGGAAGCCTACCATTCACAATCATAAAGATGGAAGTGTTACTAATCCTAGCCATCCACAACCTACAAGGTTGAAACCACAAAAATTGGAAGAAAAAAGAGCAAAAGGGCTTTGTTATAGTTGTGATAGAAAATACACTAAAGGTCATAAGTGTGCCGAGAAGAAATTATTTTACATAGATTGTGAAGAGGAGGAAGAAAAGGATCAAGAAACGTCAAAATAAGAGGATATACACCAGGAACAAACCCTAGAAAAAGAAGAAATGAATCCGACCATATCTTGTAATGCATTGGCTGGAATTACCACTCCTCAAACTATCAAGATAGAAGGGCATATCAAGAAGAAAAAGGTAATAGTGTTGATTGATTCGGGAAGTAACCATAATTTTATTCATTGTAATATAGCCAAGGAATTAAATTGCTTCCTATATCCAGCACCAGAGTGTCAAGTGATGGTTGCAAGTGGAGGAACCATAAATTGCTCAGGAAAGTGCCATAATATAAAGCTATCCATGGGAGAATATGTATTGAATAGCCCAATGCTTTCCATTCCAATGGTTGGTGCTGATGTTGTACTAGGAGTCTAATGGCTACAATCCTTGGGTACAATAGCTTTTAATTTTCAAGAACTTTTCATGAAATTCTCTTCAAAAGGAAAGGAAGTTGAATTAAGGGGTATCGCAGGGAAACTGGGAAAGATAATCAGCTCTAACGGAATGACAAAGCTTCTAAAGAAAGAACAATGAGGCATAATTGCACAATTATGTTCACTAGAGGTTCCCACATTGAAATCATCCTTTTCTCAAGATCTCCAAAAAGTCTTGGACAATCATTCCAAGGTATTTGAGACTCCCAAGGGCCTTCCACCTGTTTGTGATCATGACCATGCTATTAATTTGATTCCAGGAAGTGTTCCTCCAAACATCAGGCCTTACAAATATCCCTATGTCCAAAAGAGTGAAATTGAACGTATGATTGCAGAAATACTAGAGGCTGGTATAATTCAACCTAATCAAAGTTCTTTCTTTGCTCCAGTAGTATTAGTTCACAAGAAGGATGGATCATGGCGCATGTGTCCAGATTATAGGGAGCTCGACAAGCTCACTATTAAAGATAAATTTCCCATTCCTGTCATTGATGAATTATTGGATGAATTGCATAGATCAATTTACTTCACCAAGTTGGATCTTCGTTCAGGATATCATCAAATCAGAATGAATATTGAAGACATCCCAAAAACAGCGTTTAGAACTCATGAGGGTCATTATGAATTTTTGGTCATGCCTTTTGGCCTTACTAATGCACCTTCTACATTTCAATGTTTGATGAATTCCATTTTCAAACCCACCCTTAGAAAATTTGTGTTAGTATTTTTTGATGATATACTAATCTACAACAAGTCTTGGAAGGATCATGTCCAACATGTTGACATGGTGCTCAAACTATTGGAGGAGAAACAATTATATGCAAAAACCTCCAAATGTTTCTTTGGAGTACAAGAGGTGGAATATCTGGGTCATATTGTATCTCATGAAGGTGTTAAGGTAGACCTTAGAAAAATAGCGAAATTAAAACCATTAAGGAATGGAAAATCCCCACATCCATAAAGCATCTACGAGGATTTCTCGGGTTAATAGGGTATTATCGCATGTTTTTTAGGAATTATGGGAGAATAGCAACACCTCTAACAACATTATTGAAGAAAGATGCATTTTCATGGACTCCAGAAGCAATGCAGGCCTTTGAACATCTTAAAGAGGCAATGTGCCAAGCACCAGTATTAGCTACACCGCACTTCACAAAAACCTTTATTGTGGAATGTGATGTCTAAGGAAATGGAATTGGTGTTGTTTTAATGCAAGAAGAAAGACCCATTGCTTTCGAAAGTCGTCCCATCAAAGGAAAGTATTTACGCAAAGCTATTTATGAGAAGAAAATGTTGGCAATACTACATGCACTTAAGAAACGGCGACCCTACCTAATGGGAAGACACTTCAAAGTAAAAACAAATCATGATAGTCTTAAATACTTTTTAGAACAAAGATTATCTTTATAATAGCAGCAAAAATGGGTCACAAATATGTTGGGTTATGACTTTGAAATCATCTACAAAAAATGGAAGCAAAATGTTGTGGCAGATGCACTCTCAAGAAAGGATGAGGATGTGGAAGCATTTCTTTGCGCCATTTCTATTATTCAACCAGATTGGATAAACGAAGCAAGGGATGAATGGAAGAATGACGAGGAAGTGTGGGCACTGATTCAAAATATACAACAAGATCCCAGTACATCGGATACATTTATTTGGAAAAATGATTCGTTATGGTACAAGGATCTGTTATACCTATGTAAGAATTCGCAACTCAAACAAAAGATTCTTAGGGAATTGCACACCTCTCCCTTAGGAGGGCACTCAGGATTTCTAAAAACCTACCACAGGGTTAAGAAGGATTTTTTTGGGATGGCCTTAAATCGGATATTCAAAAGTTTGTGGCGGAATGTTTGGTTTGCCAACAAAATAAAGTTGAAACAATTAAGACTCCAAGACTATTACAACCTTTATCCATTCCAAGCCAACGTTGGTAGGAGGTTTCAATGGATTTTATCACAGGTTTACTCAAGTCCGAAGGAAAGGGTGTTATCATGGTGGTAGTGGACAGAGTTACCAAGTATGCACACTTTTGTGCAGTATCTCATCCATTTAAAGCGAGTACAGTTTCTACTGCATTTATGGAAACAATTCAAAAGCTACATGGAAACCCAAAGATTATTGTAAGTGACAGAGATCCCATTTTCACTTGAAATTTTTGGACAAAATTATTTTCTTGTCTTGGTACTCAGTTAGCTCATAGCTCATCTTATCATCCTCAATCTGATGGGCAAACTAAGATAGTAAAAAAATGTTTGGAAGGATATCTTTGTTGCTTTGTATCTGATAAACAGACACAATGGGTCAAATGGTTGCCTCTGGCTGAATGGTGGTATAACACTTCCTTCCATACTGCAACAAAAATGACCCCATTTATGACACTTTATGGATATCATCCACCATCCATCACATCATATTTAAGAGAAAATTCTAAGGTTCAAGCAGTGGAAGATCACATCAAGCATCAGCAACAAGTTCTCCAACTCTTAAAGGATAGCCTTACCTTGGCATAGAATAGAATGAAATAATAGGCAGATCAACATCGTAGTGAAAGAAGTTTTGATGTAGGTGATTGGGTATTCCTACGGCTACAACCATATAAACAAATGTCCCTCAAGCAAGCTAAGAAGGATAACAAATTATCACCAAAGTATTATGGTCCGTACAAGGTGTTGCAAAAGATATGTACTATGGCATACAAATTGGAGCTTCCTGCAGCTTCTTGAGTGCACCCAGTTTTCCATGTTTCATGCTTAAAGAAGGTTATAGGTGACAAGCTTCCAGTTCAGACAATATTGCCAGAACTTGATGAGGAAGGAAAAATCATATTGGAACCTGAAGCAGTCAAAGAAACAAGAACTCGACAGCTACGAAATCGATCAATTTCAGAGTATCTCATCAAGTGGAAGAACTTACCCGTTGAAGATTCCACATGGGAGGATGAGAATTTTATACAGAAGCATCCAGAACTACTCAAGCGTTGAGGACAACACCTTTTTGAAGGAGAGGGGCATGTTAGGTCCCTATAATATTAGTGATCCCCCCATTACTATTGTCGTTGTATCCCTTATTGTTATTATTGTGCCCCATAGAATCCCTCTATTGTTAATTTTGTGCCTTTATATTATTATTGTTAGGTTGGCTTGTTTATATTGTGACCCTGTAGACTCCTATATATAGAAAGGAGGTTTTGTCATTGAATCATCCAAGAATTGTTCATATTTGTAATGCAAAGGAGGTTGCCCGCTCGAAAAGGCTTATTTCTAATGCGTTAATCTATCTTTTCTATATTTTTGTGAGCTGGTTTCATAACAAGTTGAATGACATGTATAGATTGGAAGTGACTATAGTCAATGTTGTTTTTTATTATTAATGATCTCAAGTTGAATAACATGTATAGATTGAAAGATGGCATCATAGATCAAATGACAATGGGATATTGAAAGCTAAAAGAAAAGTTGATAGACTCAACCTAGAAAATGGAGTAAGTGTTTGACCAAGATTCAATTAAATCTATGCAAAACTGTGTTAATAGTGAATTCACTGGGGTTTTTTGCTCCCAATGGAGAAATATGCCTGAGATAAAATCACTACAGGAGAGTTCTTAGGAATCCATTCTTGAAATTATCTTAACTTGCTTAAAATTCCAGGATGAGGTTCCTTCCATGGAGCACTCTTGGAAGCTCCATAGACATAAACTGACGCCAAAATTAGGTTATTTCCTAGCCATCTTTGTCATATTTGCCCAAAAAAACATACTTTCGATTTAATATGAAATTTTATTCATCAAATTTGGAAAACACATAATGTAATGATCTAATAAATCATGTAATACTCGTCATCTAATTAACCAATTACCTTTATTTTTCTTTTAACATAACGTGATTATCTCATAAAATTTATGACAGTAGTTGCTAGAAATAAACCCAAAAACACAAAATAACAAGTATAAGTGTTCTCGAATGCTTTTAAGTAACTCGAATGTAACATTAGTATATAATTATAATATATATAAGATACAAGGAAAATCATTATCATTGTGATATAGAAGGTTACAGAACAAATAAAATATTATCCAATGCTACGAGCAATATTTTGAAGAGCATAAGTTGCCATCAAATCCAAAGCTTAATCCTTATAAAAACATTCTACCTTCATATCGTTGAACAACTAATACATAGTTATAAAAATTAATTAGAATCTAGGTTCACTATTCTGAAGTCAAGTTAGAAAAGTTGTAGTTCTATTGTTTTTCGAATTATTATGCCACACAAACCATAAAACTATTTAACGCTCATCTTTGTCATATTTTCCCAAAACAACACACTTTCCCTCAAGACCTCGATCAATAATTTTTTTTTCAAACCCATTAAAATACAAACAATCCACAACATGGATTTGACAGAGGTGTGGGTTGTTTGGATTGTGTATTTTGTGTAGAGCCTGGAAAACCCAAAGCAACCCTTTTCCCCGATCCCCATTGGACACAATCTATGTGTCAAGCCATTCTCTGTGTCATGGCGGGAGATAAAAAGAAGCCATTACAGCCAAGCAATAACGCCAACATCCAACAAGGCAACAGAAATGACGTGGGTAAAACCAGCGAAGAAACATACCAGAAGAAGACTCAGCTGGAGCACATCCTGCTTCATCCCGACACCTATGTTAGCTCCATCGAGAAGCATACCCAGTCCCTCTAGGTTTACGAAGGCAATGAGATGGTTCACCGGAGCATCTCATACGTTGCAGGTATTTATAATATTTTCGATGAGATCCTCGTCAATGCAGCTGATAACAAGCAGCGGGATCCCTCCATGGATTTCGTGAAGGTGACCATCAACATGGAGGATAATTGCATCAACGTTTACAACAATGGAGATGGTGTTCCCATGGAGATTCACCAGGAGGAGGGCGTGTATGTGCTGGAGATGATCTTTGGGCATCTATTAACGAGCAGTAACTACGATGACTTTGAGAAGAAGACCGCCGGTGGAAGGAATGGGTATGGTGCTGATGAGCCTCATAAATGGGTAATTATATGGGCTCATTTTACCTCCTAACCTAGTCAAATCAACCATTCTCTTAGCTTATTGTATGATTTTTTGATTATATTTATGCTTATAGAGTGAGTTGAGTTAGTTATGATGCCATGTGGTTTAATATGTGTTTAATGCAGATTATTAATGAATTTTGTGGTCAAAGTCAAGGATCCAGTGGACAAATGGCAGTAATAACTCGAAGTGGACAAAGGAGAGGACTTATAGGAGGGAATCCCCCTCATTTATTACTCCTCACTTCGAATTCCCCTTCATTCAGCTCGGAGTACAAGCAACCAAGTCATGCATTAGCAGGCAGTCGAGCAAGTGGAGGATAACTGATGTTTATCTCGAGTTTTGGGAGCCAAGCCTCCCTGATTTTGAGGAAGTTGTTGGTAGCTTCATTTGTATAAGTAGAGAGGCCTAGGGCCTCACTAGGGTCGGATTTTTGTTGGATTTTTGCTGCAGTTTTGCTTATGTAAACTCTGCTCAACTTCGAGCTTATTATCTTGACAGTTCATGTAATATTGTTATTGTTTTGAGAATAAAGATGGAATCCTTTTTGAGTTAGCACTGAGTTACCTCAAAGGGCTGAAGCTCTTGGGTTAGGGCCCAATCCAAGCAGCCAAGCTCCTCTTTACTTGTATTTGTATGTTTCATTTCAGTTTGTAGATTAGGTTGCTGTTAGATGCATTTCTTTCATGGTTAAGAATAGGTTGTTTTTGATGATTCAGTAGCTTGCCTCCATTTGTGCTTTCTATAGCAGGTTAAGCAGTGGTAAGGAAAAGATCCAAAAGACTAGCAGCAGTGCCTTGGCCTCTCTTCCTCCCTTTGGGACAATGATTTGAGGCAAAGACCGTCTTGCTGCCCCAAAAACACATATTTTCCTCATTCATAGGACTTCTAGTGTTTGCAACTTTATAATTGGTTCATGGTCTAGTTTGCTTTGCTTCAAAACTTCTTCATCATGCTCATTTCCTTATTTACAACAGTCTTCTTTCATGCTTTTCTTTCATGCAATGGTTATCAGCATTTCCTTTCATAGATTACAATTTACTTTGATGTAAAAACTCTGTTTTTTTGTTGCACTTATTTCCTTGCTTGCTTAATCCCATTGGTTGACTGTCAATTGTTTATGCAGCAGGTATCTTCTAGCATTAGGCGAGCCTATAAGCCATTCCATCATCCACCTGATCCATGCCCTACAAGTCGCCCAAGTCTCCCCTCATTTTTGCCTTAGTTTCCTACATTTTCCATAGACTTTCCTCTCTTTCCTTGAGCAAATCCAATCATCTTTCTCTCTCCTAATGATTCTTGGTAGAACCTAGGTGCCCTAACACTTCATCCCAACCTTCATCTACCTTCTCCACCCACTCTCACACCTTCAAAACAGTGAAAACTTCTCTCGGCCTCCTCCTGTAGGCCTCCTATAGAACGTTGTTTTTCCTCCTGTAGATTTCCTGTGTCCTCCTGTAGATTTTCCTGTAGGCTTTCTTTTGCAGGCCGAGTTTAGGAAAAGCCTTCAGAAGGCCACCTAAGACCCCCTAGGACCCATCCACACCATCCTACATCCTCTTAAGTCCGAAACCGCCCTTTATCGCCACCTATTCGCTGCCACATTCACAAACAAATAAATTACATGCATGACAAATTCACATAAAAATACATAAAAATCCAAAAAGATGCTTTTTGCTCATTTACTTCCAGAAATAGCTTAGGTAGATGTTGTTTACTTCCTTGAGTAGGTAATGGCATTCTTTTCATGATTTTCATAGTGCTTTCTGCAAAAGTAGGATTAGTGGTTAACTAGGATTTCCTTGGTTTGATTTACATTTCAGTCTTCCTTTCTGCAAGTAGAATAGCATCAGTAGAGTAATCTCTCTTTTTCTTTCATCACATATAGAGCTTCTTCTGGAATCCATAGAAGTTGGCTTGAGCTCCTAGTGATCTTGTGTTGGCTGACCAAGTGACAACCTGCAGTAAGAACTAGTACTTGTGCATACAACACCGTCGCTTCCAAGTTTGTTACGAACTACCGGGTTGATAAGAGTAAAGTAGGAAGCCCAGGAGTTGCAGCATTATTGCTGCAATACTGGTGCTCACCACTTTTTGGCGCCATTGCCGGGGAAGCGTCAGAGTATTCTGTGATTACTGCTTTCTTCTATTTTCTCTTGCAACATTCTGCTAATAGTTTATTTCAGCAAAAGTAGAATAGTCATTTCCTTGCTTTCAGTTCTGCATTTCTTTTTCTTTCCTCTTCAATTCTGCAATTTCATTTCAGCAAAAGTAGATTAGTCATTTCCTTGCTTTTAGTTCAGCATTTCCTTGCTTTCCTCTTCAATTCTGCAAATTTCATTTCAGCAAGTTCATTTCAGTTAGTTGCAATTTGTTTGTTCAATCAATTTCAGTTTGCAGGTACTAATAGTGTGGAGAAAAAGAAACAAAAACCAACCAAAAATATTTCCTTTCATGCCTTGTAGGAATAGAGATAATTCAGGAAAAATTTTGCCCAACACCCCCACTGCTTCACACAGCCAACCTTCTCTCTTCTTCGGTGGCTGTGATCAAGAAGAACCCTTAGGAGAACAACCCTACGTATTTGAAGAACCTATAGGGGAAGAAGAAGAAGAAAACATTCCTTTGGAGCCAATGGCTGAACATAGAAATGGTAGGGGGAATGGAGAAAGAATAGAGGGTACCTTTTCCATTTGAGAGACCAATGGGGACACTAAAATGAAGAATATAAGCCCTTCCTCCCTACCTCATTTAAATGGTCTGACCATAGAAGATCCTGACACCTTCTTGTTTGAGTTTGTTGTTATCTGTCGAACCTATGACTATGCAGAAGATGAGCAAAAGTTGAAACTGTTCCCTTCTACTCTCAAGGATGCAGCATTGCGCTGGTTCATGGGATTACCTGGCAATAGTATCACAACTTGGGCTCAGATGCAGCAAGCCTTTAACAACAAGTATCGAGACTATTGTAGGTCAAAAGATACTAAAGAAGAAATTTTCCGAATGACTATAGGAAGTGATGAGTCCCTGGAAGACTATGAGGAGAGGTTCCAGCTCAGTTACAAAAGGGTCGGGTGTACACTTGACCCTGAGTCTCTGAAGATGGTTTTGCTTAGGGGAATTCGGGAAGATCTTTTAGACACCCTCCATCTACTGGCTGGGGGAGACATCTACCAACTGTCATATGAAGACATAAAGACTGTTTTTAGAAACCATTCTAGAGCAACTAGAAAGAAAGGTAGGGGGAGTCAACCCATAGCCAGTACCTCTTCCTCTAACTCATCCATCAAAGGAGAAATTGGAAACATGCTGGAAGACTTCAAGAGTGAGATGCTGCAGACTCTTGCCATGCAAATGGATACCTTGCATATCAAAAGAAAACAAGAGGAAGCAGAGAGGAATTTGGCCATCTTTTGCCCTAGATGCACCAGGAGGCATCCTAGGAATAAATTCCCATTGAACTCTATAGAGGATTGTTTAGTTTGTGAGGAGAATCATTCTACAGATAAGTGCCCTTCCTTGCCCGGACTTAAAGCTGTATATCAAGGGGCTGAGGGAGCCACTAAACAGATCTATTACATAAACCAAAGGAGGCCGCATGGACCTAGACCATATTAGCAGGAGATGCAAGGGACATCTCAGGCATAATACAACTCCAACCAAGTCACATCCATACCTTCTTGGGGCCCCCTTGCTCATCCTTACTGGTCCACACCTCCTCCTTGGTCCTTCACATCTCCATATCATGCCCAACCAGCCACCTATTCATTGCAATCCTATGCTTAGCCACCACCTCAATGGAATGCACCTCATAAGGGGTGGAGGCCCCAATACAACTCTCTTCCTGCTCTTTTGCCTCCACCACCTACCCAACCACAGCCGTTACCTCCTGCTCCACCAAAGCAACCCCAAATGCCTGCCCAGCCGAATCTGAACCCGAACAACAAATAGGTTCAACAAGTGTATAGTGGGGAACCATCATGCCCGACTTATGCTATGGAGATTTAGGAAATTAACTTGCGATCTGGGAAAGTTCTCCCAGATAGCTAGCCTCCACCTAGGGAGGTTGAGGAAGATAAAGAGGAAAGTGAACCTAAAGCAATTGCACCCTTTCCTAAGAGACTATCCGTGACAGTCCAGCCTACCCCAGAAGAAACTGAACTCCTGGGGGAATTGAAGCATCTATGTGTAAAGATACCACTTCTCCAAGCCATAAAGGATGTGCCTATCTACAATAGGTTGATTAAAGAGAAGTGCTTTAGGCATCCAGGGAGGTGTAAGAGAGATGCCCAACCATCAATGTCATAGGGTAGCTGTCCGACCTAATGTTGGGGTAGGTAATCTGTCCAAAATATCTAGACCCTGGAAGCCTAGTAGTTGATGTCCACATCAATGGCACCATGATTCCACATACTTTGATTGATCTGGGAGCTACCATTAATGTGATGACAAAGGACACAATGCTCAAACTCAACCTTCAGGGTTCCTTGAGGAAGACCACAACCGTGCTACAGCTAGCAGACCGCTCCACCATGACCCCTGAGGGGATTGTGGAAGATGTGATGGTCTCCATTGATTCTTGGGAGTACCTTGTTGATTTCTTAGTTCTCCAGCCCAAGGCAAAGCTCACCTGGTATCCTCTCATTCTGGGAAGACCCTGGTTGGCTACTGCCGATGCCTACATCAGATGTCGAGCTGGGAACATGACCATAAAGAACGAGCATATCTCCAAGCAGTGAATCTTATATTCTCCTGCCCAACCTTCGTTAGAACATGATCTACCTCTCTGGTTGGAGGAGGAAGATGAGGATGAAGTTTATTCTGCACCGCTTTGTACATTAGAAATCGCCATGGGAGGAAAACAACAAGATGAGGATGATATGATTGAAAATCTGATTCAAAATCCACCTCCCAGTATATCGCCTTTAGAGGACATAGTAAGAGAAACCCAAAACAACGCCTCACCTGATCTCCGTGCGGCTGACTCCACTTCTCTCCATGTCAAGAATATAGAGTTTGGTCCAGAAAGAACCTTGAAAATCAATCCATCCCTATCCACTTCCCAGGAGAAGGAACTGTGTAGCCTGCTAAGAGAGCACTTAGATGCCTTCGCCTAGAGTTATAAGGAGATGAAGGGAGTGCACCCTTCGGTTTGTACTCATCATATATACATCAAGGAAGGTTGCAAGCCAGTCAGGTAGCCTCAAAGGAGGATGAACCCAACACTTAAAGATATTGTTAAGGAAGAACTGCAGAAATTTCTTGATGCAGGGTTCATCTATCCCATCTCTGACAGTGAATGGGTCTCTCCTTTGGTGCTAGTGCCAAAGAAAAATGGTAAGTGGAGAATTTGTGTCGACTATTGGGAATTGAACAAAGCCACTAAAAAGGACCATTTTCCTTTACCTTTCATAGATCAAGTGTTAGATGGTCTGGCAGGGAAAAAGTTTTTCTCTTTCCTAGATGGCTTCAGCGGGTACAATCATATTCAGATCAGCCCGGAAGACCAAGATAAGACTACTTTCACTTGTCCTTGGGGTACCTGTGCATACTGGGTCCTTCCATTTGGTTTGTGTAATGCTCCAGCCACTTTCCAAAGAGCGGTACTGAGTATATTCTCTGAATTAGTTCATGATGCAATAGAGACATACATGGATGACTTTACTCCTTATGGCTTTGATTTTCAGGAAGCTTTATCTAACTGTTGTGGGGAAAAGTATCCAACACGGAATGACCCTATCCCACTCTAAGGGTGATAGTTCCTTAGCAACAGCTGAAGCAAAGCTATCTAAAGTTACTTCTTTATGACATGCAAGAGATGAAAGGAAGAGATCCACTTATCGATGTCTTGCGCAAATGGTCGATCCAATCTCCTCTATTTGCCGCTTGCTCCCAGCTCCAAGTCTTCTCACGGGCCCAGCTACACGAGATCCTGCGAACAAGACAAGAAAGGGAAACTACAAGAAGCATGCATTCATAATTGATTCAAGGATTAGCATAAATCAAATACGCAAGTAAGACAATACACCATTGAAACACATGCGAATAGAAGAACCTCAAATGCTTTATTAATATAAGGAAGTAAGGTTCAGGCGGTGATACAACAGTGAGAGGTCCAATCCAGCATCACCTTCCCGACAGAAAGAAATCTCCTCTTCACCTCCCTCAAGCAATCACCCAATACTCACAACTGTAAACCAACAGCAATTCTTTGCACAAAATTCCGGCCTCTAGATCCCATGGGATGAGATCCTTATATAGAGTTTTGGAGTGAAGATAAGTCAGCTTGATGTGTGACTTGTTGTCTTCTTCAACTCCAGTTGTTCTTCAGTCCTTGAGTCCACTCGGAGTTTCTACCTTCCACTTGGAGTTTTAGAACCTCTTTACTCATCATTAGGCGAATCTTCTGATCCAAGTGTCATTTTGGAAGCTTCCTGGGCACTGGCACATTGAGAAAAGATTCCTCCACATGTCAAAGTACGCCCAGTGCAGGTAGCCTTTGTTGCACTTGATATGCAGCGCAGGTACACCATAGAGCTTTTGACATTCAGCGCAGATGCTTAGTGGAGCAGCTGCTTTGATCCAAAATTGACCTGTTTTTGAGTGTTTTTCAGTGGAGAACTGATCTGAAGTGCTGTGGTTTGCTGACCTTGTTCCTCTAGGGGTAAGAACAACATGTTTAGGGACTTTGGATCCCTCAGATTATTGACATTTCATGCTCCATGCTGTAAGGCACAAAAATGTCTATAACAGTTGCCCCCTAAAGTATGAGGTCGTTTATCGGGTGAAATGCTTTATTAGGAGGATCCGAAGTTCATTCAATCGTCGGGAGGTGACCTGTAACAAAATACAATACAATACATTATCTTTTCATACTTTCTTTTCATGATCTAGCTGATGCGGGCATTTCCCATGCTCAGCTTTATAAATACATTTGTTGTACATAAACAGACGATCGTCTGATAATAGACTGATAATTCTCTGCTTTTAATTATCATCCTTTTAGTAGGATGATCATCTGCTGCACATGTCTATGTTTTTATCTCCTGAATATATATCTCAGCCCGGATGGATGAAACTAGATCCGGGGTCTTCAAACTTTTCCAACCTTCACTCTAGTACAAGTCGATCCATGTGAGAATTTCTTGAAGTCGAACATGGAAAGACATCGCTTGATTACCAGTCAATAATGTAAACTGTTAACAAGCGCGAGAGGAATCACCGATAATGATGATGACCCTCAAGGTACTGCAGCACAATTCACGTGGCGTGAATATAGGATCTGACGTCGAACACCACGCAAAGTCTCCCGGTCGAAGGTCATTAATGTATACCTATCGCCGGAAGTGAGAAACTTGCCATTGAGGCATGCAAGCTTCAAAGTACTGAGGGGGGTGTTCCTAGATCAACTTCTTGGATAGTGAGCTGATGTCGACAAGAAGTGATCCGTCAAAGGAGGGCCTTAATGAATCCCACATCAGTGACACGGAACGGAGCTAGTGATGATGGTTAAAACGATCTGTGAAATATGATTCAGGGTGGCGGTCATGGAAGGATGAAAGATGATGTATGGTAGTGGATGGGACCCGGTTGACACTTTCTGAATGACATCTCCTGAACATATAACAACATTGATGTGATGGATCGGTAGCATTACCCCATGTATGGATGGTATGGCGAGACCATGGTGAAGGGACCGGTGAATGATAATAACCCAACCCGATATTTACGGAGGCAAAAGTGTCATGTTCAAGAGCGACTTGCTACCATTTAAGCTTTGAGGTTCTCCCAATTTTTCCCCAGTCATTTCTGACCAGTACCTCTTTATTTTTGTCAAGCTTGAGGAGGATCACATATGCTTGTTCTATAACCTGCCCTTCGGGCAAGCCCATCGCTATGTTTTAACGAGCCTAACGATAGGGAAACTCGTTCTCGTCTAAAGACGAGTTTGTCGCTATCTAATATTTTTAACGAGCCCAGCGACAAAGACAACTCGGTCCTTTTCATCTTTAGAGAGTCTGAAAAGGGTACATAAAGTGGACTCCAGGGGTCCTTTTTCGTCATCTAATCCCTTAAGTCCGAAAAAGTATAAAACAATACGGAAGGGATGAATGTTCGATATCTTTATCGAGCCGAACTAGACAAGCGCTCGATCTTTTTGTGCAATAATCCCTCAGGTCCAAAAAAGATTAAAATCTAGAGGAGGGATAGCTCTTCCGGTCCTTTTAATGAGCTGGAAGGCCAAAACTCGGCAAACTTTTCATATTTTACGAGTCAGTGAAAAGAGCTCAAAGAAGACTCGTATTTTGAGGAACGAGTGATAAACAGGGATAGCAGCAGATTCCAGGTACAGGTTGGAATTTTCCAATCACGGCAGTGTCACAAGGATGGCTAGGTGAAATCACTCTTCACAGCTGTTCCTAAAAATAGGTAAACAATCAAGTGGATGTGAATGATCGGCCAAATGAAAAGTGGAGGTGACGGTGCACAAACACGACCAAGGCTTTTATGGCTGATGAATTTACGGTCTCAAATGGTTATTTACCGGTTCATTTTTTCTGGATGAGCTTGAACTCTGGGGGAAGCTTGCTCACATGCTTATGTTTATTTTTTAACGAGCATGAAGTCCGCGTTAAAACTGCTCGGATCTTGCGTTTATTTTTTAACGAGCATGAACTTTGCCAAAACTGCTCGTTTGATAAGGTCAAATTCATATTTTACCATGACTAGTTTTTCTTTTCCAGAGATAGTACTGTTTCATCAATTGCTGCAACAAACTTGTTAGAAACGGATAACATGAAGTAAAAATACTAATATTTCACTTTGAACTACGTAAAAAGCAATTAAAAGATGTTTTTACCTCTCATTTTACCATTTCATGTGCATTTGGTTTGTTGGAGCTTTGGAGGTGCCTCTTCCTTTCGATTTTTCACCAGCTGATTTCGGGAGATTCTGTGGACGATTTTCAGCGCCGTTTCCACCAGGTAGGAGCTAAACCCTAGCTCTATCTTTTCATGGTCTTATTTCTCAGTTTTATGCTTGTTTTCCTGCCCCCATGAGCCCCTGGGGTTTCTCTAGGGCGCTCTGCCATCAGCGCAGGTGCCCCATATCGAAACCTGCGTTGGGGGTTTTCATTTTCAAAGGCAGTTTGTCTCCCAACGCAGGTGAGACCCTTCCCCACCTGCGTTGGGCACAGAAAACTTTTTGGTTGCATACTTTTTCATGAGAATTTTTCCATTTTCTTTACCGAGTTAGGGATCTTACTCCTCCTCTTGTTTGTTTTGCAGAGTTTATTGGAGCAGAATGACTCTTACGTGGCGAGAACGAGAGCATGAAGAGGAGGACATGATTGCCCTCCATGATCCTGTTACCGCGAGCACGTTGTGGAACTGTGGCTTGCTAAAATTCTTCCGCATATCTAGCATGAGGGCACAGATACGTTTACTGCAGTACTTGCTTGATGCTTGGGATCTTGTTAACCAAGTGTTCCAGATTAGGGGCAAGTCCATCCCTTTGACCATAGTGGACATTTACTTCTTGACTGGGTTGTCAAGGCGGGGTGCCCCCATTTCCTTGTCCGGTTCGGCCCGAGGGAGCGATTCCGTGAAAGATTATATCTGTCAGTATTGTAGGGAGGGATCCCAGCCGAGTAGAGACGGCAAGGTTTCTATCCGTGATATCACTGACAGGTCTCTCAGGTCTATTCTGTACACGATTTGTAGGATGGCCGGCAGCGCATCCCCTCATGTTGCCAACAAGTCTTATGTGCAGCACGCCCTGGAGTGTCTTCAGCCGAAAGTTTTTAACTGGTGTGATGCAGTACTGGTTCAGATGAAAAACCAGTTGACCAAAGTAAAGGACGGGAAACTGAAGAATTTTGGCTTCGGTTCAGTTTTGACTGCCTTCGCTTTGGAGAAGATACCCTTGATGCAACCTCAGTATATTATTCTCGACTTGCCATCTCCTACTGAGCCACGCATGCAGAGGTGGGTTGACCACATGTCCAGACATGCAGGTCAATCTCAGATTACTTTTACTGATGCCTTCTCTAGGTGGTTCGAGCGGCAGGATATGGCTTTTTCCGAGTATCCATATATTGGCATGGATTTCCGAGGTGATCCGGATTTGGTGCTACCGGACGGCGAGCAGTGGGGTGATCTTGGTAAATATTTTGACCTTATCACTGTTTACTGTCTTTTATTTATAATGTTCTTGTGCTTTACTCTTTCAAGACTCTAATCAAACTCATGTGTGCATGCAGATGTTGGTCCCGTCCGTCCAGTAGTTCGTCCGAGAGCTCCGGCCGCTGCCCCAGCAGGGGAGGCTCCAGGGAGAGCTATTCTCCGTGACCTTGACTTGGCCGAGACTCTTGCAGCTGTGCAGGAACAGGTCGAGGGTCTTACCCTTGGGATTCCGGATGTACGGATTGACGAGTTGCCTCTGCGATTGCAGCGACATACTGCTGGTGTTCCTAGACGATGGTCTCGTCTTCTGCGCATGATCGCACAGGCCATGGCATGTTATCATGAGCATCACTAGGCTAGGGTGCCCCCTAGCCATTTTTGAGTTTTGGGGTCGTATGACCGATTTTGTCTTGGTTACAGAACATTATATGTAAACCGTAAACAGTTATATATATTTTTGATTTTCGGGGTTTATTCCAGTTTTTATGTGATCCATGTATGAAACATCGATGATGCTTCTCTTTTTATCAATTTTGCAAATGTCTATCTAACACATAGTTTGCTAATGAGTTGGTTAATGTGTTTAAGTTTCTGGAAATGTGTTGATATTGGATAAAATCAAACTGTCTTTCCAAGATTTTAACTCTTAGGAACTTGCGATAAATAGCTGGATTTCGGACAGAGTAGGTACCATTGAGCTGTAGTACCACGAGCTGTGAGTCTAGCCTGACGACTAGCCGGCGTATGCCATGGGTGATGGCATCAGAGAGGAGCTCTATCAACGCGCTATACTCAGCGATATTATTTGTTGATTGACCAATACATACCCCCCTGAAACTTACTAACTCGCCGCTTGGGTCAAAAATGGCCCATGCTGCAGAGGATAGGTTCCTCGAACTACGACTCGCTCCGTCAGCATATCCAACCCACGGTTCCAATGGATTTGACATCTGCAATAAGTGTAAAAAGCGGATTACTTAAACCGGAACAAACGCTTTAGCGAAAACAAAAATGTAACAAAAGCATACAGGTTACTATTAGGCATAGTAACGCTTAAGGTACAACCCGTTGCGGGGTTGCGCCAGTGGAATCCCGTCATAATCTACCAACTCGTAGGCTCCTTTTGCTAATACACTCTTAACAATATAAGGGCCCATCCATAAGGACTTAAATTTCCCAGCTCCCAATTTATCGGATTCTTGGTCATAAAGCAAGACCAAATCACCTTCCGAGAAGACACGGGGTTTGACATTTTTGTCGAACTGCGCTTTGACTCGTTTCTTGTGGGCTTCGTTGGCCAAGGCGGCATCACGACGGGTTTCATCCAACTGGATTAATTCCAAGAAACG
Organism: Pinus tabuliformis; assembly: GCA_031772625.1. NCBI lineage: Eukaryota > Viridiplantae > Streptophyta > Pinopsida > Pinales > Pinaceae > Pinus > Pinus tabuliformis. Next base: position 1,279,744,072 of record CM062820.1, read on the forward strand.
AGCTTCTTCTTCCGAGGTTCCGGGGAGGAGATCAATTGCGAGTTTAAGGGACGAAATTTCACACTGGATTGGTAGGATCGCCTCCAGGCCATACACCAGTTGAAACGGTGTGAACCCAGTGGCATTCCTTACCGATGTTCGGTAGGCCCACAAAGCCGAGTACAGGATCAAATGCCATCTTCTTTTGTGAACCCCCACCATCCTTTGCAGCATGCGCTTCAGGACCTTGTTGATCGCTTCAACTTGTCCATTAGCTTGCGGATAGTACGGAGTAGAGCTGTCGTGAGACAATCCTAGTTTGGCAGTTAATTCAACCATCATGTGATTGCGAAAATGCGATCCATGATCTGTTATTATGGCCTGTGGTACGCCGAATCTGGCGACTACATGATTAAAAAAGAATAGGGCTGCTGTTTCACCAGTGTTATCCAATGTAGGCATCGCCTCGGCCCATTTGGTAAAATAGTCAACTGCGATTATGATATACCCATGCCCCCCGGTCGAGGTGGGGTTACATTGCATGAAATCGATGCCCCACTTGGCGAAAGGCCCCACAACTATTATTGGCTGTAAAGGAGCAGGGGGTCTTCTGGTTTTGCTATCAAAAATCTGACATGCATGGCAACTTCTAACTGCGGTTATGCAATCTTTGAACATGGTTGGCCAGAAGTATCCTGCTCGTAAGATTCTTTGTGCTGTAGCATATCCAGATTGATGCCCCCCACAGGTGCCTGAATGACATTCATTCAGGGCTTTTTCGGCCTCCTCATGGGTTAGACACCTTCTCAGGACCGTATCGACACCACGACGGTAAAGCGTATCACCAACGATCATGTAGTCTTTTGCTTGGTATCGAATGCGTTTTTTTTCTGAGTGAGAGGTATCTGGCCGAAACTTTTGGGTTTGGAGATAAACTATTATATCTCCATACCACTCATCACTTGCTGATATCAGAAACAAACTTTCGTCCACGATCGGTTCTTTGGACGTTTCATCGTTGGACGATGATGGGAGATCGCATAATAATTCTGCGAAAACTAAAGCTTTCTTTGATTTGGATTTCACAAATTCCAGATCAAACTCTTGAAGGATAGCTATCCACTTTGAATATTTGCCCCCAAGCAACTGTCGCAACAGTATATAAGTCATGGGGTTGCAATCTGACAATACGGTGGTCTTCCTGAAGAGGACATAATGCCGAAATCTTTGTATCGCTTGAACAGCAGCCAATGCTAGCTTTTCAACATGAGAATATCTACTTTCTGTATCATTTAAGTTTTTACTTAAATAATATATAGGGTGTTCAATTCCATCGACTTCTTGAACTAAAACCCTTGCTATGGTCGTATCTGCTGCAGCCAGATACAGGTTAAATTCCCTTAGATAGTCTGGGGCGTACATTAATGATGCTTTGACTAGCGCTTCTTTCAAAGCATCAAAGGAAGCTTGTGCAACCTGGTCCCAGACGAAAGGTACATCCTTTTTTAGGAGACGGGTATAACCTTTAGCAAGTTCTGCGTAATTTGGAATGAACCTCCTCAGAAAGTTTGCTTTCCCTTGGAGTTTCTGAATCTGAAGCAAGTTCGAAGGTGGAGGCAAATTAATGATTGCCTGCACCTTGCAAGGGTCGAGACGAATCCCATCCTTGGAGACTATAAAGCCAAGTAAACGACCAGAACCGACGTAAAACACACATTTGTGCGGATTGAGTCTTATCTTGTAGTGTCGGCAACGTAGAAATATTGCTCTTAAATGCTGCGGATGATCAGTCCGCTTTTGTGAATGAGCCGGAAGATCGTCGAGATAAGGTTGAACGATGTTCTTGATGTCATGGAAAGCATAATTCATTGCTCTCTGAAACGTCGCTCCTGCGTTCTTTAAACCAAAGGGTAATTTTCGATAAGCGAATGTGCCCCACGGACAAATAAATGCAGTCTTTGACTGGTCCTGTGGGCGGATATTAATTTGATTATACCCGGAAAATCCGTCCATAAACGAAAAGATTTCACATCCGGCGCATTCATCAATTATCTGGTCGATGAAGGGTGTAGGGTAGTTGTCCTTTGGACAGGCTTGATTTACATCCCTATAATCGACGCACACTCGTATTGTTCCTTGTTTTTTCATAACAGGGACAATATTCGATACCCAATCGGTGAGAGGAACCGGGTAGATGAAACCAGCATGGAGAAGTTTCTCAACTTCCGCTTTAATGGCAGCGGCCTCCTTGGGGTGCACCTGCCGAAGCCGCTGTCTTACTGGTTTGACATCAGGATACATCTTAATTTCATGTTCAACGATACTCGAGTCAATGCCTGGCATTTCATCATATGACCAGGCAAAGACATCTCTAAATTCGCGGAAAAGAGCTTTATATATTTCTTGTTCTGAAGGGGAACAACCTTTGCCGACATAAATATTCTCTACAATGTCTGTTTTGGTCGAGATATTTATGGCTATAGTTTCTTCTATATTGGATAGGTTTCTCTCGGAGTCCACCGTATTTACAGTATTCGTTAGGAATTCAAATACCGAGGGGTGATACAGGTCGCCTTGAGTATCTTCCTTGGGAAGGGAACGATGGTGGTTATCATCCCATGGTGCCCCCTCAATCCACATTGATTGCAGGATTCCTTCGTCACTTGCATGCACTCGTGACCAAGGATCCAAAGGGGTACCACATTCTCCTGACCTATCTACCCAAACGCTTGACGAGCATTGATTTGGGCTCGCCTCACATGCCTGAAACATTGATTGCTACAATATTTTGATTGGGCTCGGGTGCAAGACCATTGCCCGATCCATGATGACTTTGTCTTTTGCGACCTTCGTGGAAGATATCATGTTGCAGGTAGCCACCAATGGTACATTTCCTATGTACATATGATTTGGTAGCGAGAAAGTCCCCATCATCGTGGGGTCTTTCAACAGGCCTACTCCTATATCTTGAATTGAATGGTCGCTTTCATGGATCATGGGAATGCTTCCCGTAACTTGTGAACCATTAAGGAGGAAGTTCTGTTGGTCGACGACCGTAATCCCTCCTTCAAACGGGAATGCGATCTTCCTGAAATAAGTCGACACGATAGCTGCCATGGCATAAATCCATGGTCTTCCCAGTAGGATGTTGTAATCCAGATTTCCATCTATGACTTCAACATCAATCTCTACTGTTTTTCCACCTAGTTCAACTTTCAAGTTACTTAGGATACCGAAAGGGGTATATGTCCTACCGTCGAAAGCCTTTAGTGTTGTCGAAGATCTCGACAAGGTTGGCGACCCTAGCGTTTTCCAGCAGCTCATCGACATAATACATGTAGATGCCCCCTCGTCAATAATTGTTCTGTGAACAGTTTTGTTGAGGGCCTTCACTTGAATAAGGAAAGCTAGTTGAGCTGGTAACTGAGGGTCATACCCTTTGTGGTCAAAGGACACAAGATTGGAATCCTTAGGATCAACCCCCCCTATTGCCGATAACAATGCTTGCCTTTGGGATGGACAATTTTGTAGTACTTCTAGAGTCGACATAGCGGATGGCGATTGAGCCAAATCTTCTACTATGTTATAATGCTGCGCCGCTCTGGCACGAGGATTAAGAGTCGACTTGTGTACTACACCCTTAAGTGGTTTTATCATTAATTCTGGCATTATGGGTGGGACAACTTCTGTCGAAGTTGTTGTCGAACTACTAGGTTGATCTTTACCTTTTTCGTTTGACAGTTGCGGATTCCCATAATCTTTGTTCCTTGTCGAAATCAAAGCATCATTCTGCTGCTTGGAGATCGATAACATCAGCACTTGCGACGGGGAAGCATTTCCACTATCAACCATATTTTGACCTGGATTGGGAAATGGATCTGTCAACACAGCTGGGTTCTTTGGACTTTTAAAGAATCTCTTGAGCTCAGCTTTGTATGGACAATCTGTTGTCTTGTGATCTTCGTCACATATCATACAAGGCCATTTCTTTTTCCCTTTCTCAGGAGGGTTTGAAGAAGTTTTTTCAGGTGACGGATCATCCTGTTGCTTCTTCTTCCCTTTGTTTTGCTTCTTCTTGCTTCCTGGTTGATTGGTTTCTTTGCCTTTATCTGCTGATATGGCATTTACTTCCGAAGAAAGAATCTCTTCATGGGCATTTCGATCTGAAGTCTTACGGGCTTTCTGAGGTGAAGCCTTTTTCGACTTCGTGCTCGCAGTGCCAATCACGCCATCTCCGGCATGAGAGTCAATATTCGATTTAGGAGGGGGAGGAATTGAAAATTCAGGTCTAGGGGCGTCAGGTATTTTGTCGTAGAGCGTGCCCGACTGAGTATATACTAAGTCTAAATATTGAGCATGAGCGATGACTTGCTCCTCTGTTACGACCCCCCCCCTTGGCCACATCTTCCATTATAGCCGGAAGTAATGACTTTATAAACCATTCGGCTAATAGCTGATCAGGAATGTACGTTTTCACCATCCTACGACGGCGACGCCACTCATGTATGTGATCAGATATGTGAGTAGCTGTCGTCTGTTTGAAGTTGGTCAGTATCTCGGTGCCTGTTTCATACCTGATAGGTAATTGAAAATGGGTTAGGAAAGTCGTGGCTAAGGAGCTGAAATTGTCGAAAGAGGTTCTTGGCAATTCTATATACCATTTAGCCGTCGGACCTGTCAATGTCCTCTGGAAGAGGCGAAGTCTTATCGAATCATCGTTCAGAGTGTTCGATGAACACCATAGATGAAAGGTCATGACGTGATTCGACGGGTCTTCACCTGGATTTCCATTGAATTTAGGAATGTCGGAGGGAAGTTTGTGAGGAATCGCTGGCCACCAAGGGGCATAAGCAATCGGATCGTTTGTCAACCAATGTAAATCGGGTAACTCCAAAGTTGCCACGAATGGGAGCTGTTGACTCAGGTTAGGTGAAGCGTACCCAGGATACGAAGGGATCGCCTGAGCAGTTGGTCTTTGCATACCGGCATAATGTATTTGATGCTGGTATGATTGATACGGTTGGTGGACTACCCCACTGTAAAGTGGCTGGTTTAGACCGTTTTGTATGTACGGTTGTCCATTGTTCGCAAAAATCTGCTGCTCGGTACCTTGGTACACTTGCTGGAATTGCGGTTGTTGATACTGCACCAACCATGGTTGTGATGCCATGGGTTGTTGTGCTATACTAACCACTGGACCAAGATGAGGGGCGATGGTACCTGTTTGTGCTTGTGCCGCCCCGCCAGCCGGCGATTGTGGTTGAGTCGCAGGGTCAAGGGGCTGTTGCATTACAACCTGAGGAAACTGAGGTTGACATACAACAGGCACCGTTTGAACTTGCGACACGGCTACAATCGCTGGTGTCGTCGGGATGTTTGTCACAAGCATTTGTTGTTGCATAGAATATACAAATCTTGGTTGCTAGGGTAGCATAGGTATCCAACCACTTGTAGTTATTCCAGTATAACCTGAATATGGTTGTGAACTCCCGTATGGGTAACCTCCCGGAGGGGGTAACGAAAAGGCATATTGCCCCCCATACGGTGGTGGTCCGGAACCGAGGGGATTTATTACACCTCGAGGACCAGATTGCCCAAACTGATTTCCGAAAGGATCAATTTGTTGAGTTCCAACATAGGAGTTACCGGGTATTATCCCGGGAGAACAAACAGGAACAGACCATACTGTCGTCATGGCCCCCGAAGGGACCCCCTCCAGCTGTTGAGAGTTAGAGACAGATGGCACGCCGGCGAACATTGTCGGAATGACTGCAGGGAGTTCTGCTGTCGCTGTGTCATTTGGCACAGTCCTAGATGTTGACGGTTGTTCAGACATTTTGAGTCTATCCAGTAGATTGCCTAGTGATTCTTCAGGAACTTCTCTGGGTGATAGGCTAGCTTCTGATGCAGTAGGAAGTAGAGTGATCCCTGCTCCAAAATGTGTTGGAGTAGTTGCTTGCGGATCTTCTACAATTTCTTCTATTGCGATCAGACCGGGTGGAAGAGGAAGACCGTCAGGTCCGTAGAATACTTCTGGTGCCGAAGAAGGGGTTGTTTCGACAGCGACAGTTGTTTGAGGAGCAAGACTCTCTGAACCGATCACTGATGGAACCGATTCAGTAACACAAGTATTTGTTCTCAGACTAGGATCAGTGTTACTGTCCTTCTGGGGCTGTTGAACTTCTTCAATAGGGGCAGGGTTTCCAGAAATGTTTGGAGTAACCGGAACCTCAGATGTCGTCGGAACACTTGTTCTAACTTTGACAGGAGATTTGGAACCAGTTGAACGAGATCGCTTTGCCCGGGTTGTTTTCGACTCCGGAGACAAAGACGGTTGACTCGTACGCCTCCGCGAACGACGGTTCATCGATTGACTTTCTTCCACGGTTGCGGATTACTTGATCAACCAACAATGCACAGGGTAAAATGTGTTTTCGAATTGAATTAATTTTAGACGCTTTTTAAGACATAACTTGCTTTTTCATGTTTTAAGAGTCGAGAAAAAGCTAAAGATGACTCTAGTCTCCTTCGATGTATTAACGAGCCCGAAGTGACAAATGCTCGGATGGACTTTTTCAGTTATAGAGTTTGAAAAAGGCCAAAAGAAACTACTGTGGAGTTCTAGGCGGAGGGTGTGCCAAACCTTTCGCGAAACCACAGAATACGTTTTACGGTACGAGTGGTCGATCTTCGTGAATGCTGTGTTCACTGCATCGCGATCAGTAGGGCGGCCGACACGGCTTCCTATGGATAAAGGCTTTGTTCCTATAGGGGTCCCCCAATATACGCGACGGTACGCGGGGGCACAAGTCCGTATTAGTGCTATCGTCCCTCAGGAGGAATCACCCACCTTCGTAGAGATCGACAGTCACTATGTTTAACGACGCCGGTTCACGTCTCTACCTAGACCTCTACTGTGTTTCGTTATGTTTCAAAGCGTTGTTAGGTAAATTCAGTTCGTTTTAGGTTGATCTTGCTTAGCAGTTTGCCTTTATGGATCACCACGTGATGTATGATACAACTCCTAAATGCAGTCTAAGAATGATAAGCAAGCTTTTTCAATTCTTTCAACTTATGAAAATCTTAACTACTGAAGGAAAAGAAAGACATCATCTTTTCAAACATATCATAGAGCACACACTGATCCACTTTCCTAAATCGACATGCAAACTGTCAAAATGCACATGCACAATGCAAGTATTTCTTTTCTTCTTCCTTAATGTTGATGTATTACAAAAAGAAAGCTGTTGTATAATTTCGAATTCAATTTCAAGCGAAAGCAAACAAGTTTTTGTCCAATAATCAAAAGAACACCTTAAGATTCACTCGTTTCAACACAAGAAATACTGAAATTCGAACCATATAACGAAAGCAAATGCTCAAGCAGCTATGAACAGTAATAAACCAGCTCTTAGAATCACAACGACACTTTCTTACAGGCCTAGATCCAAGAGGTCATAGCAAGACTAGTTCACTTTCGCTACGGGAAACTGTGAATGAAAGCAAGAAATACAATAAGAACAATCACGGTTTCTTCATACAACTGAGGCGAAATCAAGGCAAAGAAAGGTAGTTTCAGCTGGGTATACAGGTTGACAACAGGTTGCAAAAACAATATTGAAAACTGGGCAACAGACAGTGGGGAACCCCAGTTGCACAAGGCAAAACTGGATCAGCGCAGGTGCTGCACTGTCAATCTGACATGCAGCGCAGGTAGCCCCTTCGGGACCTGCGTTGCAGCGCAGGTAGCCTTTGCTGCAGCTGCACTGAAGAGACAACTCTCGTCTCTCTCAGATTCCGGGTCACAGTTTGCTCAAAAATCAATGGTTTTTGGCCAAATCAGAGGCTATCAGCCAAGTATACACTAGAGGATGATTAAGGAAGATGAACACTATCACAAAGAGCTAAAAAGAGTCCTTGTGGATCAGCTCTTCAAATCATAAACATGCCCAGCACTGAGCTAGAGTAGTTGCCCTCTACTTTGCATTCGAAGGATTCGAATGCAGTTCGATTCGGTACTCCCTTTGTTTAGGAAATGAATAGCAAGAAACACAAGCTACCAACAAGACACGATCCCCAGCGGAGTCGCCAGTCTGTTGTGGGGAAAAGTATCCAACACGGAATGACCCTATCCCACTCTAAGGGTGATAGTTCCTTAGCAACAGCTGAAGCAAAGCTATCTAAAGTTACTTCTTTATGACATGCAAGAGATGAAAGGAAGAGATCCACTTACCGATGCCTTGCGCAAATGGTCGATCCAATCTCCTCTATTTGCCGCTTGCTCCCAGCTCCAAGTCTTCTCACGGGCCCAGCTACACGAGGTCCTGCGAACAAGACAAGAAAGGGAAACTACAAGAAGCATGCATTCATAATTGATTCAAGGATTAGCATAAATCAAATACGCAAGTAAGACAATACACCATTGAAACACATGCGAATAGAAGAACCTCAAATGCTTTATTAATATAAGGAAGTAAGGTTCAGGCGGTGATACAACCGTGAGAGGTCCAATCCAGCATCACCTTCCCGACAGAAAGAAATCTCCTCTTCACCTCCCTCAAGCAATCACCCAATACTCACAACTGTAAACCAACAACAATTCTTTGCACAAAATTCCGGCCTCTAGATCCCATGGGATGAGATCCTTATATAGAGTTTTGGAGTGAAGATACGTCAGCTTGATGTGTGACTTGTTGTCTTCTTCAACTCCAGTTGTTCTTCAGTCCTTGAGTCCACTCGGAGTTTCTACCTTCCACTTGGAGTTTTAGAACCTCTTTACTCATCATTAGGCGAATCTTCTGATCCAAGTGTCATTTTGGAAGCTTCCTGGGCACTGGCACATTGAGAAAAGATTCCTCCACATGTCAAAGTACGCCCAGTGCAGGTAGCCTTTGTTGCATTTGCTATGCAGCGCAGGTACACCATAGAGCTTTTGACATTCAGCGCAGATGCTTAGTGGAGCAGCTGCTTTGATCCAAAATTGACCTGTTTTTGAGTGTTTTTCAGTGGAGAACTGATCTGAAGTGCTGTGGTTTGCTGACCTTGTTCCTCTAGGGGTAAGAACAACATGTTTAGGTACTTTGGATCCCTCAGATTATTGACATTTCATGCTCCATGTGTATAACACTAACCTAGGAAAAGTTCTTGACAAGTGTATTGAGATGAACCTGTCCCTCAGTCCGAAAAAATGTGAATTTTTGATGACTGAAGGGACCGTGCTAGGTCATGCAATATCTCAACAAGGATTGCAGGTGGACCCCAACAAAATTGCCATCATCCAAAGGGTCCCACCTCCTCAAAAGGTGAGAGATGTCAGAAGTTTCCTAGGCTTAGCTGGGTATTACCAAAGATTCATTAAAGATTTCAGCAAGCTAGCCTCTCCGTTGTTTGGTCTTTTAGGAAAAGATGTCGAATTTATATGGTCGGAAAACTGTCAAGAATCCCTAGATACCTTGAAGAGCAAGCTTGTGACTGCCCCAATTTTGAGAGACCCAAACTGGGCCCTACCCTTTCAAATTCACACAGATGCCTCGAACAAAGCAATAGGAGCAGCCTTAGGACAAATTGATGGAAAGTTGCCTTATGCCATATATTTTATAAGCAAAAATTTGTCAAAGCCAGAGTTAAACTATACAATCACCGAAAAGGAACTCCTAGTTGTAGTGCATTCCTTAAACAAATTCAGACATTATATCACAGGCTATCAAACCTTTGTGCACACTGATCATGCTGCAATTAGATATTTAATGAAAAACCGGATGTAAATGATCGCATTATTAGATAGTTGGTTTTACTACAACAGTTTGATTTGACCATTGTTGATAAGCCTGGTAAAGAAAATGTTGTTGCTGACTTTTTGTCTAGAGTAAATTTGCCTGCAGGTGAAGAAGGAATGGTGGATGATCAAATGCCAGATGAACACCTGTTTGCTATCTTAGTACTCTCTCCATGGTTTGCTGATATAGCAAACTACTTGGTTTCAGCACAGTTCCCACCACACTTATCCTCAAAAGAGAAGAGCAAGATAGTAAGGAAAAGCGCCCCTTTCACCTGGATTGGGGGCAATCTCTTCAAACTTGGCCCAGATCAGATCTTGAGGAGATGTGTCAGGGAGGAGGAAGTTTTTGACATCCTCCTAACTTGTCATGATGGGCCTTGTGGAGGTCATTTTGCAGCAAAAAGAACTACCTTCAAGATACTGCAAGCAGGCTACTATTGGCCCACTCTTCATCAGGATGTGAGGAGATATGTCAGCCAGTGCGATCAGTGTCAAAGGATGGGGAAACCCACTCCAAAGGATGAAATGCCCATGCAACCTCAAGTGACCTTTGAGCCATTTGAGAAGTGGGGCATGGACTTTGTGGGGCCTATCAGCCCTCCTTCAAAACAGAAGCAATACATTATTGTGTGCACCGACTACCTGACAAAGTGGGCAGAGACAAAAGCAATCAAAGCAGTGACAAAGGAAAAAGTAGCTGAATTTTTTAGAGAGAACATATTCTACAAGTTTGGGTATCCAAGAGAGTTGGTTACAGATCAAGGTAGCCAGTTCACTTCCAATTTGATTGAAGACCTGCTCACACATCATAGAATCAAGCACAGGACTTCCACCCCTTACCATCCACAAGCCAATGGGCAGGTGGAGGTCACTAACAGAGCATTGGAAGGAATCCTGACAAAGGTAGTGAGCAGCAACAGAAAATACTGGGTGGATAGATTAGTTGAGGCCACTTGGGCCTACAACACAACATGGAAGACCACTACAGGGTTCACACCCTATGAGCTGGTCTATGGGAAGAAGGCTTTGTTGTCAATAGAATTTGAATTCAATACCCTGAGGATGGCAACTCAGCTGGACCTAGACCTTAGCCATGCACAGAAAGAAATATTACTCCAGCTCAATGGATTGGATGAACACAGAATGCAAGCCCTTCTCCACACAGAGGTAGTTCAGCTTCAGAGGAAGATATGGCATGACAAAAACATCAAGGAGAAGCAATTCCAAGAGGGAGATTGGGCACTACTCTATGATTCAAGATACAAATATTTCAAGGGAAAGCTGAGGACAAGATGGCTGGGACCCTACATTGTGGAGAAATGCAATGACAATGGTTCAGTTTTGATCAGAACCATTGATGATGAAGCCATCCCCATGCTTGTCAATGGACATCGTTTGAAAGTCTACAAGAAACCCCTCTCTAAGCGAGAGTTCATTGAAGGATTGAATAAGTTAGTGATGGTAGTGGAGCATGTCTTAGCCTCCACTTCACCCACTCACTAAAGAAAAAGAAAAGAAAAAGAAAAAGAATAAGGACTCAAGTGAAAACCTCCATGAGGCGCTTGAGTCCCATCATTGGGTTGAAAACCTCTCCTGAGGCAGCCCAGTGATGTCAAAAAAGAGAAGAAAGAAAATAAGATCCCTGGGTGAAAACCTCCCTTGGAGGCGCCCAGGGCAGGCAGCTAGGGTGAAAACCTCCCTGAGGCGCCCTGGTTGTTTTCACAAAAAAAAAAGAGAAGAAAAAAGAAAAATGAATTTCCAGTTGTATTGCAAGTTTGCAGGAGGACTACAGGAAGCAGCAGAAGGTGCCAAGGGAGCTCTGAAACCAATACCAGCACCTATCCTACCTTCCCACACCTTTCTCCATCATTCTTGACATTCTTTTCACCTCACTGTGCTTCTTTTTCGAAAACTGTGTTTTCTACAAGAGGCCCTGTGTTTTCTACAGGAGGCTCCTGTAGAAATTACAGAGAGCCAGAAATGGATTTTAAAGGCAGTTTGAGGAACAGGGAAGCTTCATAAAAGATTTATAAATCCTCTTGCAGTCTTCAAACCTCTTTTCCATCATTTCTAGACCTGCATCACATCCCAAGCATCATTCTTCTTCCTGCCCAAGAAAAAACACAGAAAAAATAGTGTTTTTAGAAAAGAAAAAAAAAAACAAAAAATAAGAAAGGGAATAGCACCATCCACCTCACCTGAAGCCTACCTATTACCTCTCCATATCCATCTGCATTTTTGGCATCATCCTCACAGCTCCAAGCACAGAAAAAGCTAAAATTTCAAAGGGAGAAGCAGCTATAGGAGCTCCTGTAGGAATTCCTGTAGCAGCTGATCCCAATAAAATCTAGCATCAGCAACATGAGGGTGCAAATATGAAGGTTGAAGCAGACACCTGAAGATCAGATCCAGCCAGAAAGGAACCTGCACAAAGCACAGCCACACCTCAGCAAGCAGACAAGCATGCATCAAAAGAAATAAAGGCATGCAGCAGAGGGAAAAGCCATAGCACCTCACAACAAACACATTTGGATCTCAGGTAAGTAACTAACCTGCTCCTCTATTTGCATTGGTATAATTAGAGAGAATGCAACAGCAACGAGATGGTTGAGGCTGGTTGAGGTTGAGGTGGCCAGTTAACTTAGCCACCTTCATCCAGTTGACTTCACTCATCCGAAGATGTCACTCACACGTGCGCTTAGTCAAACTCAAGAGAGATGTCAAGGACAGGTAGTGGAGGCGGTGTGAACTCCGATGCAATCATGAGGGATGATTACGAGGAAAGGGAAATGATGACAAGGCAGGTGGGGACCAACGGTCCGAATGGGGCCAACGTACACTTGGCCAGCTCACCCTCCATCACTGGAAATATCCATAAAAAGCAATAAGTACTCCTCGCCGAAGCACTCTCACCACCTTTCTCCTTCATTCTCTCCTCGAAACTCCACTCCTGCTACCTTCTCGTGCCCCCACAAGCCTTGTAACCATCATTCTCCACTAATCTCTCCCATATCCCTGCTCTCGGCGTTATCTATAGGAGAAATTACAGGTTCTATAGGAGAACCTACATGAATCCTACAGGAGGGTTGGCAATGTTCTACAGGAGGGCCAGTGAGCTGTTTTGGAGAGGGAAAACACAGTTTTTAGCACAATTCTCGGGCTGAAGAGGTAGGTTCTTGGCATACCTCCATTGAATATCAAAATATGCAAGCAGTGGTTTAATTTTGAGGAGAAAATAGAACTTTTGGGTGGAGGAAATTCATAAAAAGAATTGTTGCTTATTTCTTAAAAAAAACACAGTCTCTGTCTCTCTGTTTTTCTCCAAAAAAATTGTTCTCTCCATTTCCATAGTTGGTTTTCCAAGGAAGCATAAACAAAATGACAGGAGGTTTTATGAGGAAGGAGCCCACCAACTCCTCCAGGCTCCATGCACACCCCCAAGTAGTGGACATATTCACAAGAGAAAATTGGATGAGCTTTTTTGAGAAATTCTGAGGGTTTGATGAGGAGATTGCTCAGGAATTTGCCCACTCTTTGGTCCCTCACTCTAGAACACATGCCACTGTCACCTTTAGAGGCCTTTCCATGGATATTAGCCCTGAATTTATCAATAGGGTCACTACCCTTCCTCTTGGGTTGCATTGGAGTAAGGATGAAAATCCAATTGGTCAGGCTGCCAAGAAAAACTTCTTTCAAAACAATGAAACCCCTGTAGAAGATAAGAATGGCATAAGAAGGGCTAGCATACCATACCCTTGGGATGAGGTTAGCTATCAAATAATCAAGTATATTTCCTGTGAGGGGAGGTACAACATTGTCTATGGTTACCACTTTAGAATCATGCATGAATTAAGGTATGGCATGGACACTCCAGCCCCTCAGAAGCTCAGCATCCCTTACTTCCTCCTGCAGTCCCTCATTGACTCCAGTACTAAAGTAAAAGAAGGAAATCCAGACTAGCTAGCTCACCATGGGTTAATCAAAATTTTAGTGGAAGAAGCCCTCCATACATTTACAATCCCCATAGCATGGGAAATTTTCCGAAACATGACTGCTGAAGATGACATAAAGGCCCTGACCTATGATATTAGCCCTACTGGTAGTGAGGAGGAAGAGCAGCAAGGGGGAGAAGGTGAAGAAACTGGTGATTTAGAGGAACAAGAAGGGAAGAAGGAAGAAACCAAAAGAGAGGAGGAGAAAGCTGAAGAAATAGAGCAGGGAGAAACAGAGCAAACAGAGATAGAGAAAGAGACAGAAGGAGGAGAAAAAGGGGCAGAAAAGACAGAAGTGTCCCCTGAGACCCTAGAAAGAGAGGCAGCAGCTGCTCTCACTGCCCTCAGCACACCAATTAAACCAAAACAAAAGAGGAAGAGGCAAACCTCAATGTATTTCAGGGCTAGGAAGAGCACAAGGATCAAAACAGGGAAACCCTAGCCTTCTTCTAAAGTGCCAATTATTATTGAAGATTCACCCTCTGCCCAAGGAAAAGAATCCCCTTCCAAGGCACCTATCACTTATGAAAGGGGGACTCCTAGATCTCCCACATGGAAAGAAAAAGTAGAACTACAGGACTCAAAAACAGTCCTACAGGAGGCACAGACTGTTCTACAGGAGACCCTGTCAAAACTACAGGAGACCGAAAAACTTGAAAAAAGGGTAGAAGGACAACCACAGGGGAAGGAGGAAGCAACAGAGGCACAAGAACCTGACCCCCAGCCTAGTCTTGGCTCTTACTACAATCTTCTTGAGGGGGGAAGAATCATTCCACAAAAATTTGCAATTCCACTATTCTTTGAATTGGAGAAAGAAATAATAAGGACCCATAGGTGGATGCAAATAGCCAAATCCAAAGGAGTTGAGGATATTGGCCATATGGAGAACAAAATTAGAGAAATGGGCAGAGAGTTAAGTGTTGTTAGACACAGAGAAGCAATCACAAGAAGTCACCTTGAAACTGAAAATGAATTGCTAAGAAGACAACTGCAAGAGAAAGAGACCCAACTGGCATGCATGGCCAGCTGGTCCATGGAAGCATTGCAATGTAGGACACCCGCAAAATCCTATGGCCTGTATCTCAGGGACCCGCAGATGCAATTTCAGATCAAGACTTTGGCACAAAGAGGCACAATGCCTTTCCAAGATTATAGGCAGTTTATGGACCTGTGTGACCAAAGCACATCAGAAGATAAGGCAAAGATGGCAGAATTCTATCTGCATAACATGGCCCTCACAGACATGAATGTGTGGGACCCCAATGCTAGGCTAGGGGACCTGCAACTAATGGCCATGGCCTCATGGATGAACCATGAAGAGTTAAGGGCAGCAGAAATAAGAAGGTTGATGATAAAGGAACAGAATGAGCCCTTAATGATCAGAGCTGAGCCATCAGACCCCATGGCACTCATCAGCACACATAACCTGCTTGCACATAATCCTCAAATTGCCCCTAGATATATCAGTGATCAGGCTCAAGCCATTGCACATTTTGAGGATATGGAAAGGTTACTTGGGGATGATTGTGTGCATGCTTGTATGAGGAGATGGAACACCTTACCACACAGTCTGCAGATCAGGGAGTATCATTCCCCAATGAGGATGAAAGAGGCATTAAGGAGAGTGCCAATGTACAAGTGCTCCATGTAGAGGCTGCAGGTCAATTGGATTGGCCTCAAATTGAGTCCCCCACTGCTGCTAGGAATGCTAGAAGGCAGAAAAGAAGAAGAAGAGCAACAGCAGTGGGAAGAGGTAGACAGGAAGGCAGGATTCTATGACAAGGAAGAGGAGACCACATCAGAAGCATGGGATGCTAGGGAGGCCACCAGGGCCATAAAAGATGAGGAGATGGACTAAGTTGCTCAGAGGATGAGCAACACTTTCAGTAGGGGGTGATGATGAGCCTCATAAATGGGTAATTATATGGGCTCATTTTACCTCCTAACCTAGTCAAATCAACCATTTTCTTAGCTTATTGTATGATTTTCTGATTATATTTATGCTTATAGAGTGAGTTGAGTTAGTTATGATGCCATGTGGTCTAATATGTGTTTAATGCAGATTATTAATGAATTTTGTGGTCAAAGTAAAGGATCCAGTGGACAAATGGCAGCAATAACTCGAAGTGGACAAAGGAGAGGACTTATAGGAGGGAATCCCCCTCATTTATTACTCCTCACTTCGAATTCCCCTTCATTCAGCTCGGAGTACAAGCAACCAAGTCATGCATTAGCAGGCAGCCGAGCAAGTGGAGGATAACTAATGTTTATCTCGAGTTTTGGGAGCCAAGCCTCCCTGATTTTGAGGAAGCTGTTGGTAGCTTCATTTGTATAAGTAGAGAGGCCTAGGGCCTCACTAGGGTTGGATTTTTGTTGGATTTTTGCTGCAGTTTTGCTTATGTAAACTCTACTCAACTTCGAGCTTATTATCTTGACAGTTCATGTAATCTTGTTATTGTTTTGAGAATAAAGATGGAATCCTTTTTGAGTTAGCACTGAGTTACCTCAGAGGGCTAAATCTCTTGGGTTAGGGCCCAATCCAAGCAGCCAAGCTCCTCTTTACTTGTATTTGTATGTTTCATTTCAGTTTGTAGATTAGGTTGCTGTTAGATGCATTTCTTTCATGGTTAAGAATAGGTTGTTTTTGATGATTCAGTAGTTTGCTTCCATTTGTGTTTTCTATAGCAGGTTAAGTAGTGGTAAAAAAAAGATCCAAAAGGCTAGCAACAGTGCCTTGGCCTCTCTTCCTCCCTTTGGGACAATGATTTGAGGCAAAGACCCTCTTGCTGCTCCAAAAACACAGATTTTCCTCATTCATAGGACTTCTAGTGTTTGCAGCTTTCTAATTCGTTCATGGTATAGTTTTCTTTGCTTCAGAAATTCTTCATCATGCTCATTTCCTTATGTACAACAGTCTTCTTTCATGCAAAGGTTATCAACATTTCCTTTCATAAATTACAATTTACTTTGATGCAAAAACTCTGTTTTTTTTATGCACTTATTTCTTTGCTTGCTTAATCCCATTGGTTGATTGTCAGTTGTTTATGCAGCAAGTATCTTCTAGCATTAGGCCAGCCTATTAGCCATTCCATCATCCATCTGATCCATGCCCTACAGGTCGCCCAAGTCTCCCCTCAATTCTGCCTTAGTTTCCTGCATTTTCCATAGACTTTCCTCTCTCTCCTTGAGCAAATCCAATCATCTTTCTCTCTCCTAATGATTCTTGGTAGACCCTAGGTGCCCTAACACTTCATCCCAACCTTCATCTACCTTCTCCACCCACTCTCACACCTTCAAAATAGTGAAAACTGCTCTCGGCCTCCTCCTGTAGGCCTCCTGTAGAACGCTGTTTTTCCTCCTGTAGATTTCCTGTGTCCTCCTGTAGATTTTCCTGTAGGCTTTCTTTTGAAGGTCGAGTTTGGGAAAAGCCTCCAGAAGGCCACCTGAGACCTCCTAGGACCCATCCACACCATCCTACATCTTCTCAAGTCCCGAAACTTCCCTCCTTCGCCACCTATTCACTGCCACATTCACAAACAAATAAATTACATGCATGACAAATTCACATAAAAATACATAAAAATCCAAAAAGATGTTTTTTTCTCATTTACTTCTAGAAATAGCTTAGGTAGATGTTGTTTACTTCCTTGAGTAGGTAATGGCATTCTTTTCATGATTTTCATAGTGCTTTATGCAAAAGTAGGATTAGTGGTTAACTAGGATTTCCTTGGTTTGCTTTACATTTTAGTCTTCCTTTCTGCAAGTAGAATAACATCAGTAGATTAATCTCTCTTTTTCTTTCATCACATATAGAGCTTCTTCTGGAATCCATAGAAGATGGCTTGAGCTCCTAGTGATCTTGCGCTAGCTGACCAAGTGACAACCTGCAGTAAGAACTAGTACTTGTGCATACAGCACCGTCGCTTCCAAGTTTGTTACGAACTACCGGGTTGACAAGAGTAAAGTAGGAAGCCCAGGAGTTGCAGCATTATTGCTACAATATTGGTGCTCACCAGGTGCCAAGCTGGCTATTATCTTTTCTACCAAGTTTATTATTGAGACTGCCTATGGGAAGAGGCATAAAAAGTATAATAAGGTATGGCTCAGTGCTTATTGTCTCTGCTTTTGCTTAGTTTTGTTTGGGGAGTCCCTCTAGGGCTTTTATGGATTTCATAGTAAAGAAATTTGAGTATATTTCTACTAACATTGTTGTTTGTCAGAAGTTTCCTAAGTTATATTCCTTTTTTTTTGGACTCAGATAACTTTAATATTCCATATGTTCATTTCCTATTATGATTACAGAGAATATCCTTTCTTTTTATGGGTTTGCTGCCTGTTATAAAAGTCCGTACCCGTTACTCAACTTTTTTCTCTTTTCTCTTTCAAAAAGAGTTTGTCTCAAAACGTTCATACCAGGATGTGATCCCTTAATAGGGTTTTCAGATCGAGAACATTTGTTGACCTTTCTATGACATGGTTGTTTGTCAAAAGTTGTCCGAGTTATATTCTTCTCTGAGGCTCATTTTTTTCGTTTTTTCTGGACTTAGATAGATTTACTCTACCAGACGTGTTCATTTCTTATTAAGATTACAGAGCATATACTTTATTTTATGGTTTTGCTGCTTGTTATCCAGAGTCTTACCTGTAACCCAGTTCCAGCTACTTGTTTTTGTTCCCTTCTGTAAAGCATTGAATGGATCTCCCAAAATATTGAATTATGTTTATACAATGCTTCATTCATTTCCACTAAAACACTAAAATCCAGATGCCAAAGGTGTTTGTTAGATGTTGCTTATGAATGCATAGATAAGGTTTGTGTATTTCATATATTCACATTGCAATATTAAATTCTGAATCTAACTCTTCAATGGTCCATGGATTGAGTTTTAACTCATTGAGATCTTTGTTTGTATGGAATTGAGCTCAGTAGCAATATAACAACTTTTAGTTCTATTATTCATCAAGTTTTGTACCTCTGGATTTGGAATTGGGTTAAGTATCTACATAACAACTTTGAGTTCTCTTCCAAGTGTGGGTGCTTGCCTTTGATATATGGCAAATAGGAAAGCCTTGAAAGTGTGAGAATATGCAAGAATAATCTCATGGGAGAAATAATCATTTCACTCTAAGGTCTCTGTGTGTCAGCAACAACGTCTTTCATAAGTGGAGTACTCTCCCATGACAACCCAAAACACTCGCGTAGAGAAGAATCCAAACGAACTGGATGAATTAGGAACTTCCAGGTTTGGTGTCAAAACTAAAGTCATTCCATATCCCTGCTAGAGTAGGATATTTCTTAAGATATAAATTTGGTTGAATATGTGGCATATATAAAGTTATGAACAAAGACACATGATCAAGAAATTCTATGGTGTTACCTCAGTTGACTGATGTACCAACCAAAATCCAGGAGACTGTCCAGTTAAATACCATAATGAAGTACCTATTTCAATGTAATATAAGTGTCTTTACTGATGTTTTTTCTTCTTTTACCAAATAGAGGGCATGGGCTTGACCTCATTTATTGGTAGGTGAATACTTTTAAAACCTTTTCCTTAACAATTGTTAGCACAATGAGTTCTGTTAGAATCTACCTTATGAGGAAATAAATGGTGTGAATGTCATGACCAATGTTTTGGCTAAGAGAGTTCCTACAGGACAAATATTAATGAGACAACAACACTTAAGGAAATATTAGTGGATTAGTTACAGGAACATCAGCAAGATGCTAATCAGAATCAACATTGTGAGAGCTTACTTGGATAGGTTTGACATTAATATTAATCAATAGAAAATTTTGAAAGGAGGTGACATGGTGATTACACACAGGTTGAATTTGTTGTAGGAAAAAGTCAATGATACTCATTGAAAAAGATAAACCTTCAGAGATTCATCATAGCATAAATTAATTGAAGATAGACATGAGAATTCTTCTACAGGATTTAGAGTGATCTCAGGTGAACTGTGCAGTTTCTGTAGATGTGCTTGATGGAAACATCTCATGCCTGAATGTGCAATCACCATACTTGATTCTAGTTCACCTATACATCTTCCATTCATCTTACACTCCCAATACAGAGTTGAGTGCATGCTAGACAGAGGTCCATCTGTGCAACATAATGCTTAGAAAACCATTTTCATTACAACATATCACATCATTTCAAGGTTGGTTTGTGACTACAAAAATTAAGATACCCTGGACACTTCAAAATGAAAGTAGAAACACAAAAACAAGAAGTAGAAAGAAAGGATTGGGGATTTATATGTTGTACATGACGTTTAAATCCCTAGTTTTTTGTGTAGAGAACCATACAACATTGGACATGGGGCCTATAGTATGTCAGAAATTGCTATGTTAACATGTCTACAACACTTATCATATTGTGGTGTGATCAATGTTCTCTCTTATACAAGCAATCCTGCTAAGGTACAATAACCAGGAACAATAACTTAAATGGAAACTTTTCAGAAATATAAACTCTTTGTTATGTTCTGGATAGATAACACTTTATAATTTTTTCCATTAACATAGTGGGTTACTCTACAATGTATGATACGAAACCTCTAAATCTATATGTTCTTGGTGGAGTACTTGGAATTTGGAAATGGCCATACTAGACTATAGATCTTTTTAGAACACACAAAAAAAATGTCATTTCACTGCAAAAAAATACAATTTTTAAATCCAATATAAAAAAATTATTACAATGTTACCACTAAACCAAAACAATTTTTCTTGATGCCAAGTGTTAGCGCTTGAAATTTCACCTCAGGCTGAGAAAGGTAAACCTCAAGGCAACATCAAACCATTTAGCCTCGTAGCTAGCCCTATGGGGCAGGAGAAGGCTCTCTCCGGTCTATCTCGGTAAAATATTCAATAGATGAGATGACCAATAAGGTAACACTGATATTAGGCTAGTAAACTGATCAAAAAGGTTGATTTGGGGTTTTTAGGTTTTTGGTGGCAAATTGATGAGAGGGCAATTTTGGGTGCGGGGATTAGACACAGTTTCTGCAGGGGGTTCTTTGGGGCGAGGTAGGAGACATTATTGATGCCTTTGATTGAGGTGGATGATCAGGAATGACATGTGAGGAGCTAAGGAGAGCAAACAATAACTTTGAATTCTCCTTAAACAGTAGAAAACATTGAAATTAAACAAACTTAAAAGCAGAGCATGACATTCATGAATTTTTACTTTAACACTTCGTTTGCTTAATGTGCAGAAGGAAAAGAAAGGAAATGATTCACATAACACACTTAAAAGTACATAGAGAAACACACCATCAATACATGTAACCACAAGAATCCCAAAAAGGACTGCAAAACCCTGGTCTTCCTTAGCCAAAAATTGCAGAGATACAGTGAATAATACAATGATAGCTTCTCCCTCAAGAGTCCAACCATGAAAATGAACAAGAAAGTACATAATATAGATGATCTAACCTCTTTCCCTGCCTCCATGGGTCGAGCTCACTATCCTAGGAGCTGTTTCAACCACTTCTAAACTAAGCACTACAAACTAGGCAGTCAAAACAACTTGCCTCTATAAGCTAGGAAACCAATTCATTCATTTAATATTTACCCTTTACATGAATGAATCTTCTAGAAGTGATACATGAGAGTAAAAGTGCCTTACAAGTACAATAATTACATCAAAGAGAATCAAAATTCACCCCAAAAAGTCAAACTGAGTCAAATCTGCGTTTTCTGGGCTGTACAGTGCAATCTGGCAAAATCTGCCTGACGGGTCGCGCGCCTTTGGAGCCATGTTTGGGGCACTTGCAGGTGTCCAAATTGGGCAAGAGTAGGCTTGTTGGAAAGTTCTGTGAGTCTACTTTCCAACCCAACTGGAATTTTTGAATTTGGAGTTCATTTTCCCTATCAAAAATCAAATCTCCCAAGACTGCTTTCTGCAATTCAAAAAAGTGGCAGAAAGTCATTTTTTGCTAGTTTTTTGACCTTTTGGAGGCCCAAAACTTCATAAAATCTCAAGTCCATCCATAGGCATGTGTAACTTTGCATGAAAAATCTGGAAATGCTGAGTTTTTGCCAAACTGAGTTGCCATGATGAAGGGTCGCGCGGGGGGTGAGACCCGTTAATGGGAAAAACCTGCAAATTGCCAAAAAATGCCAAAATTCACCCAAAATTCTCAAAATTTCTTGGGATTTGTGCTGTGGCTGGGCTATTTAGTGCCTTGATCCTTGAGGGAAGCCTCAACCAAGATACGGAGGGGATTGGGCCTCTTTCTCCGTTTTAGTGCCTTCGCCAACCGCCTTTGAAGCACCTTCATTTTTGCCTTGCACACATGCATTCTTGCCCAGTAATGGTTCTTCATGTTCCTCAGCAATTTCTTCTCTTGGTTGGCCTTAGCCAACAGCCTCTCCAAGTGTGCATTCTCCTGGATGATCATGGACTCTCGGTCAGCGGGCAATGGATCACCGGGTCTTCTTCGGTTCAAGACTCGGTCACTACGAATCCTCCACAACTCATCAAGTGCTTGCTCATCTTCCAACTGTTTGTTACGTTGCTCGAGGTATGTGATAGTCCATTGTGCCCCCTCTAATCTCCTCTGTAAGGCATCATTTTCAGCTCTGAGATGCTGAATGATCTCCTTTGCCTCTTGGCTAGGAGAACTGGCCTCAAGATCAACAAACTCAATATCGGGAACTCCTGATGGACCCTCATCAATCATGGGCTGTTTGCCCCTCTCTGGTACCTGTGCTGGTGAAGAAAGCGAGGCCCCTTCCACCTGATGTGGAGATAACACTCGCTGAGCTGATGATGAAGGCGAGACCCCTTCCACCTGCTGTGGAGATAGTACTCGCCTAGCTGCTGCAAATAAGGCTCTCGGGCCTTTCTGATAGGTAACCAGAGGTGAGGAGCTGACATGTCTAGTGACGGGGATGTCATGCTGCTGTGATGGTCCTCCCTCCTCATGAACAATCTCAGGATGTGGTGGTGATGCTGTGCATGACATATACATCATCATACAATTTCATTTGCAAGGATATTATGGGAGGTAGGGTTAGGGTTTAATTTTTGATTTCTTAGGAAGAGGGGTAGGGTTTAGGGCTCTTAGCAATTGTGGAAGGGAAATTTAAATAAAAATGATAGGCAATATGGAATGGGAGGTGAAAAATAGGGAAGACAAGGGATACCTCAAAACAACATATAAAACCTTAGCAATTTGACAACTTCAAGCCAAAGCACAATGGAGACTTCTACTTGCAAATGGAGACCTCTACAAATATAATCATGATCATCTTAAACTGTAACAAGCAACAATTTTTCATGATTTGAGAGCCTACCTTACAAAATTTGGCAATTTGTGGCTCCTTGGCAAGTTTGCTGGTAATTTTTTATGGAGAAAACCCTGACGGGTCGCGCTCCCCTGACGGGTCGCGCCAGTGTAATTTTTGCACTGGAGAGGGCAGCCTGATGGGTCGCGTGCCTCTGACAGGTCGCGCGCTTTTGCAGGAGGCTTTTGGAGGCCTTCCCGGTGTCGGAATCGGGTGCAGGATAGCTCTTTGGAAAGGTCTTTGAGTCTACTTTCCAACCCAATGGGAATGTTTCAATTTGGAGCTGATTGGACCTGTCAAAAATCAAATATCCCAAGACTGGTCAAAAAGTGCTAGATGAGACTGCCTGAAGGAAGAGTGCTGTTGCAATCAACTTTTGAATGCCTTATTCAACCCCAAATTGAGCTCATGATAGCTCATTGGAAAGCTATTTGTGTCGAGTTATCATTTTACCCATCAAGAAAATCATTTGGCCAACCAAGCTAGGAGAAAACTTGATTTTCCCAAGGTCACTTCAGAGGTGTCTTTGATTCTTCTGAGGCAACGATATTCTTGACATTTCTCTCAAACCATGACACCTGTGTAAAAAGTGAAGGAGTTTTTTCTTCCTTGGCATGTTTTGGACAAAAAACTCTCTCAGGTTTCCAAAATTCATCTTTGATTGCTTTGAAACAGCTTTTGAGTGAAACTTATCCCGATGTGTGAAACAAGGAATTTTGTCGAAATGAAGCGAAATGAAGGGGATAAGGGGCTTCTAAATTCTTGAGGAAATTTTTGGGAGTAGGGAGGGATGTTAGAAAGCAGGGGAAAGTAGAATCTCAGAGATTGAGTGAGGGGAAGGGGTCCAAAAGGGCAAAACACAGGCCCAACATAGAAAATTGCCAGGTTGTAGCTAGAAACTAGGGTTTTTACAAAAATGAGGAATTTGGGGAATCTCAGTGATGGGAAGCATTTGATAAGGTACTTTAAGGATAGGGGAAGGTTTATGAACATCAGGATACAAGTTTTGCTGATGACTTGACCGTCCAAGAGAAATTGGTTTCAAAACCCTAGGAGAGGAAAATGACCTTACCAAGGCACAACTGAAGCATGAATAAGTTGTAAAAAGACTCATTAGACACTGAGATGATAATGAAAACCCTATGAATGATGATAGACTCAGCTGAATGATGACATGGACCGCCATTTGGACAACTTTGAGAAGAGTGAGAGCAAACCCTAGACCTAATGCCTAGTGACCAAATTTTACTTGAAGACTCACTGAAATGACAAAATTTGACCTTGACACTTCAAAATCACTTTGTAAGAGCACATTTGATCACTGGAGGAAGGCTGGAAAGACTGACACTAACACCAAGCATCAAACATAATGATTGCATTTAACAAACATTCAAAGAAAAATCATATAGAGACAACTTATTTTTAGCGGCCATAGTGTTCTTTGTTGTAACTGAAGTACTGTGAGCATGTTTTTGTAACGTATCAATAATTATGAATAATTATTAATTATATGTTCCTTTATATGTTATTGGCATTGTTGAGGAATTTTAGAAAGTTGTGTTTTTTCAAAACTTTGCTCGGGCTTTGCATGATGTTGAATTCCTTAGAGAATTTTTGTAGCTACCAACTATTATGTTATGTACTTATGTTTCTATTTCATGTTGAGTGAATTAGAAGGGGAGCCCTGTAACTAGCACACCACTCTCTCAAGTTCTTTCTTTACATCCATTGGAGGAGCCTAGCCCATTGGGTTTAACATTGAAGAAAACATCTTCCTTCATAGAACTTATTTAAATGAATCTTTCTCAAAGGGATTTGATAGTTTCCTTAGTTGTAGATAATTCAAGCCTAGAGGTGGGCAGAATGAAAGATCCAAAATGTGTGGTAGGACCATCTATTGTTGACAAGCACAAGGCCTCTAATTTTCTAGCCTCATTTTTGATAATTGGTTCTTGGGAAGTAATGTACAAGAATTAACTGTCAAGTTGCATATAAATTCATCAGTTTTTTATAGCCATGTATGGAAAATTAAAAAATTGTACGAAGTAACTCAGATTTAATGAATTTTCATTAACTTAAATGACTATGAAGCTAGCATATTTCAAGATACAAAGACGATTTGGTGGAAAAATGTTATTATGCAAAATGTAAGCTTGTTTGGGAAGTATTAGAGAGTGGTTTGAAGAGCAAGATAGAGGTTCAATGGTCAGATATAACCTCTTTGAGGGCCAATTTTCCAGACAATGAACCTGGCACCTTAGAGATTGAAGTAAGTATCTGGGTTGTTTATTTTTTGTGTCTAAAGTGATGTGGTGCTAAAGTGTAGGTATATCTGAAGCAATATATTTTATTCTATCTCATCCAGGTATCCAAGGCTTCACTTTTCTTTAGGGATATAGATCCTCAACTTAGAAAGAACATTGTTTGGTAGGTTGCTTCTGACATTATAGGAGGCCAGACCTCTATATGAAAGTCATAAACTCACTTCATAAGATATGTTGATTCAATAAGGTATTCATTTCCCAAGGATTAAACATTGTAGACATTTATTTGAATGAAATGTTCATCATGTTATGATAATATCAATTAAGAATTCCATATCTTCAATCAATGAGAAGAGAGGTTGCTTGCATTGAAATTATAGGAGTTCCACCTTTTCAGCTGCCCCAATGAGGAAATGCAACTAGAATTGAAAGCTCTTTGTTTAACGAGCTTCTCGCATTTAAAAATGTTGTATATTTAAAATCTCAACACCAAGCTTGCTAATGGTACATGTTACAAGTATTATGCCAATAGCAAGTTGTGACCATAATTTAACATTCTTGAGAACTTAATGTTACACAACCTCTGAAATCAGGAAATTAGCCAAATCATTATTCAATGCTTGGAATGTAAATCCCATTTGCATAAAATGTGAATCCACCACGATAGGAGTTGAATATCTTCATGCAGGTCTATTGAAATTCAACATTAGACATATGTAACTTCTTTTACACTTTACAATCTGGTATCTCAGCTTCCACTTAACTATCCCTACAGGCTATGGCTTAGGAGGATGTGCCAATCCTCAATTGGCTATGGGATATGAGGCATTTTCCAGTTTGATAGTACGCCTAATCCTATAAAATATATACAGAGCACATTATGCATTTCTGATGAGCCCCGGAAATGGGTAACTATATGGGCTCATTTTGCCTATTATTCTCATTTAATCCACCATTCTCCATAGTTTTATGTGTGCTTTTGAATATATTTATGTTAATTGAGCGAATGGGAATAGTCACTTTACCATAAAGTCTAATACGTGCTTATTGCAGATTTTTGGACATTTTTGGACCAAGATCAGGCATTTATGAGCAGATTGGCAGCCAAATTCGAAGAAACAAGGCTGAGGATTTATAGGAGGGGTGTCTCCTGCACTAAATGACCCCTTCCTCGAGTTCTCCACCATCAGCTCGGAGTTCAATAGCCCACCAAAGATGATTTCAAGGGGCAGCCGAGCAGGTCTAGTGAAGTGGTTGTTAACTGCAGTTTTGGGCAGCCAAGCTCCTAAAGTTAAGGAGGACTGTTGGGAGTCCTCGTGGGCATAAATAGGAAGGCTTCAAGCCTTAGTAGTTTAGCCAATTGATAGTCTATTTTCGCACTTCAGTGCAGCCCTGTATCAGCACATTTTCGAGTTCTTCTTGCAGACAGTTTTTGTGATGTAACTATTATTTTTTGATCAATGAAGATGAATCCCGCTTTGCACCAGCTCTGAGATTTCTTAGGAGGTTGTAGCTCTTGGGGTTGGGTCCAACCCAAGTGCCCAGTACCTCCTTTGTGTACTTTTATGTGTTTTTACTGCATTCATAGAATAATTTATGTTATATAGGTTAAATCTTACTTTGTTACTTAGGTTGTTTTTGATGATTAAGATAGTTGTTCTTGCTTCAGGTTGATTTGATAGTTTGGTAACAGAAAATATCCACAAAAAGGATATCAAGCAGTCCTTGGTCTCATTTCTCCCTCCTTGGGACCATGAACTGAGACCAAGGCAAACTTGCTGCCACAAAAACATTGTTTTTGCCTTCCAATGCAATTGCTAGTGTTAGATTTTAAGTTGGAAAAGTTGATATCAGTTGTGTTTTCATTGGTTAGATCTATTCTTGCTCAATTTCCATAGATTTCTTGCATGATCTCCTGTTTATAAACTTATGTTCATCATGTTTCTGGGTTTTAGGTCAGATTAGGTAAAAATAGATAAATCTTTGTTTTTTTAGTCTTTGCTTGGATCAGTTTTGGAAAGTAGTGTGCAGAAAACCTGTAAGACACTCCAGCCTATCCTTCCTCCATCATACAACCTACTCCAATCCTTCGCTCAAGATTTCTTTCCCTCATTCGCCACACTTTCCCAACTCGCCCTAATTTCTACATTTTTGTGCAACATTGCTTTCTTCATCCTTGAACAGATCCAACCATCTTCATCACTCCTGAGCTTCATCTACCAGATCCTAGACCCCTTAACATCCTTATCCATCCTTCATTCCCACTTTCCCACCGTTTTTCCACCATCAACCCTCTAAAAACCACTTTCAGCCTGTTCCTGTAGAACTTCCTATAGAATTTCCTGTAGATCCCCTGCAGCCTCCTGTAGAAGTTCACGCGAGCGATTTTTCAAGATCTGAGCGTGGTGGAAATCTCCAGAAGGATGCTAGGGACCCCTTAGGTCCTCTTCTCACCTTCCCAACCTCCTACAAACGCCCACTCCATTTCCTTTCACCAATAAACCTCTGCATAGTCAAAAATAGTTAAAACACATGCATAATAATTCTGCATAAAATTACTCAAAAATACAAAAAGATGATTTTTCCATATTTTCCTTCAGAAGTAGCTTAAACACATGCATTTTACCTTTTCAAGATTCAATGGCATCCATTTCAGCAGCTTTCATCTCTTTTCTTGCACAAGTAGGGTTAGTCAGTAAAACTAGGGTTTGCTAGGGTTTGCATTTCCTTTCAGCTTTCATCTTCTTTCTACAAGTAGACTAACCTCTTTTGAGTTAGCTTTCATCCATCACAGTTAAAAGCTTCTTCTAAGAACTCATAGAATTTGGCTTAAGCTCCTAGCGAACTTGTGCCAGCTGATCAAGTGACAGCCTGCAGTAAGAGCTAGTACTTGTGCATATAGCATCGTCGCTTCCAAGTTTGTTACGAACTACCGGGTTGATAAAAGTAAAGTAGAGAGTCCTAGGAGTTGCAACATCATTGTTGCAATACTGGAGCTCACCTTCTTTTTGGCGTCATTGCCGGGGAAGCGTCAGAGTATTTGTGATTACTGCTTTTCTTCTATTTTCTACTGCAACCTTCTGCTAAGTAGTTTATTTCAGCAAGAGTAGAGTAGTTGTTTCATTTCAATTCTGCAATTTCAATTCTGCAAAAGTAGATTAGACATTTCCTGCTTTCATTTCAATTCCGAAATTTCATTTCAGCAAGTGTAAATTAGACATTTCCTGCTTTCATTTCAATTATGCAATTTCATTTTAGCAAAATAGATTAGTCCTTTCCTACTTTCATTTCAATTCTTCACTTTCATTTCAGCGAGATAGATTTTAGTTAGTTGCAGTTCAATCTATTTCAGTTTTTTCAGGTACAAGCAGAAAAAGAAACAAAAAATTCTACCAAAAAAAAACAGAGATTTCTTTTCATGCCTCGTAGGAACAGAGACAATTCAGGAAAATTCCTACCCAACACCCCCAACACATCACAAAGTCACCTTTCTCTCTTCTTTGGTGGCAGTGATCCAGAAGATCATATAGGTGAACCTCCAGAGATATACAAAGATCCTATAATAGAAAAAGAGCAAGATAACATTCCTCCTGAGACCATGGCTGAAAACAGAAATATTAGAGGGAATGGGGAAAGAATAGAAGGTACCTTTCCTATCCGGGAGACCAATGGGGACACAAAAATGAAAAACATAAGTCCTTCAGCCTTACCTTACTTCCATGGCCTAACTACCGAAGATCCTGATACTTTCTTGTTTGACTTTATTGTCCTTTGTCAAACCTATGACTATGCAGAAGACGAGCAAAAGTTGAAACTCTTTCCCTCTACCCTCAAGGATGCAGCACTACGTTGGTTCATGGGGTTACCTGGAAACAATATCACAACATGGGCTCAGATGCAGCAAGCCTTTAAAAACAAATACCAGGATTATTGTAGGTCAAAGGAAACAAAGGAAGAAATCTTTCGGATGACCATGGGAAGTGATGAATCTTTAGAAGACTATGAAGAGAGGTTTCAACTTAGTTATAAAAGGGCCAGGTGCACACTTGACCCCGAATCTCTGAAGTTGGTTCTGCTCCGAGGAGTCCCTGAAGACCTTCTAGATACCCTCCATTTGCTGGCTGGGGGAGACATCTACCAGCTACCTTATGATGACATAAAAACTGTGTTTAGAAACCATTCTAGGGCAACCAGAAAAAGAGGTAGGGGAAGTCAACTTTTAGCCAGTGCCCCCTTATCCAAAAACAAATTTGCAAATCAGATGGAAGACTTCAAAAGCGAGATGAGACAGACCATTGCCATGCAAATGGATACCTTGCGAATCCAAAAGAAGCAAGAGGAAGCTGAGAGGGCTTTGGCCATCTTTTGTCCCAAATGCACTAGAAAGCATCCTAGGAACGAGTGTCCATTGCACTCTGTAGAAGTGTGTTTTGTCTGTGAAGAAGACCATCCTACAAATCAGTGCCCTTCCTTGCCCGGATTTAAAGCTATGTACCAAGGGGCTGAAGGAGCCACTAAACCACTCTACTTCATGAACCAAAGGAGGACACATGGATCCAGACCTTACCAGCGAGGAATGCAAGGGAAATCACAGACTTATTATAACCCCAATCAAGCCATTTCCATGCCTTCTTGGGGTCCCCCTGCTCATCCTTCCTAGTCCACACCCCCTCCTTGGTCGTATCCTCCTCAATACCATACTCAACTAGCTGCTCACTTGTTTCATTCTCACACTCAGCCACAACCTTAGTGGAATGCACCTCATCAGGGGTGGAGGCCTCAATACAACTCTCCTCCCACTCTTTTGCCTCCACCACCTGCTCAACCACAACCATTACCTCATGCTCCTCCAAGACAACCCCAGATTCCTGCTCAACCGAATCCGAACCCCAATAACAGACAAGCCCAACAGGGATATACTGGAAAGACAACATGCCTTACCTATGCTGTGGAGATTCAAGAGATCAACCTACGATCTAGGAAGGTCCTCCCAGATAGCCAACCTCCTCCTAAGGAGGATGAGGAAGAGAAACAGGAAAGTGAACCCAAAGCCATTCCACCCTTTCCTGAGAGACTAACTGGAACCACGCAACCAAACCCAGAAGAGACTGAACTTTTGGGAGAACTTAAACAGTTATGTGTAAAAATACCACTTCTCCAGGCCATAAAAGATGTACCAATCTACAAAAAATTGATCAAAGAGAAGTGTTTCAGGCACCCAGGCAGGCGCAAGAGAGATGCCCCAACTATCAATGTCATAGGACAACTGTCTGACCTGATGTTGGGACAAGTAATCTGTCCAAAATATCTGGACCCTGGGAGTCCTGTAGTCAATGTCCACATCAATGGCACCATAATCCCCCACACCTTGATTGATCTAGGGGCTGCCATTAACGTAATGACCAGGGACACTATGCTTAAACTCAACCTTCAAAGTTCCCTAAGAAAGACCTCAACAGTACTGTAGTTGGCAGACCGCTCCACTATGACTCCTGAGGGGATTGTGGAAGATGTCATGGTCTCCATTGATTCCTGGGAGTACCCTGCTGACTTCTTGGTTCTTAAGCCAAAGGCAAAGCTCACAGGGTACCCCCTCATCTTGGGAAGGCCTTAGTTAGCCACTGCAGATGCTTACATCAGCTGTCAAGCTGGGAGCATGACCATCAAGAATGGGCAGATGTCTAAGTGGCTTGTCCTCTATCCTCCTGCCCAACCTCTGCTAGAACACGACTTACCTCTCTGGTTGGAGGAGGAAGATGAGGATGAAGTCTACTCTGCACCATTGTGCACAATGGAAGCCACCAGGGGAGGTCCTCAAACCGAGGATGATCTTATTGAGAATTTGATTCAAAATCCACCTCCCAGTGTGCTGCCATTAGAAGAGTTGGTAGAAGAAACCCAAGCCAGTGCTTTAGTTGATCTCTGTGCGGCTAATCCGACCTCTCTCTGAGTTAAGAATGTGGAATTTGGCCCTGAAAGAACCTTGAAGATCAACTCATCCCTATCCACCTCTCAAGAGAAAGAGCTGTGTAGCTTATTGAACAACCATTTGGATGCTTTTGCTTGGAGCTACAAAGAGATGAAAGGAGTCCACCCTTCAGTCTGTACCCATCACATTTACATTAAGGAGGATTGCAAACCAGTCAGGCAGCCTCAAAGGAGGATGAATCCAACCCTTAAGGACATTGTCAAAGAAGAACTGCAAAAGTTGCTAGATGCAGGATTCATCTACCCCATCTCTGACAGCGAGTGGGTTTCTCCTTTGGTGCTTGTGCCCAAGAAAAATGGGAAGTGGAGAATTTATGTAGATTATCGAGAACTTAACAAAGCCACCAAGAAGGACCATTTCCCTTTTCCTTTCATAGATCAAGTGTTAGATGGCCTGGCAGGGAAGAAGTTATTTTCCTTCCTAGATGGGTTTAGCGGGTACAATCAGATCCAAATCAGCTCGGAAGACCAAGATAAGACCACTTTCACTTGTCCATGGGGTACCTTTGCCTACTGGGTCCTTCCCTTTGGGTTGTGCAACGCTCCTGCCACTTTCCAGAGAGCAGTACTGAGCATATTTGCTGAGCTGGTTCATGATTCAGTGGAAATCTATATGGATGACTTTACCCCTTATGGTTCTAACTTCCAAGAAGCTCTGACTAACCTGAGGAAATTTTTAGCCAAGTGTATTGAAATGAACCTGTCCCTCAGTCCTGATAAATGTGAATTCCTAATGATTGAAGGGACCGTGCTAGGTCATACAATTTCTCAGCAAGGTTTACAGGTGGATCCCAACAAGATTGCTATCATCCAAAGGGTCCTGCCTCCTCAAAAGGTAAGAGATGTTCGGAGTTTTCTAGGCTTAGCAGGGTATTATAGAAGGTTCATTAAGGATTTTAGCAAGCTAGCCTCTCCGTTGTTTGGTCTTTTGGGAAAAGATGCTGAGTTCATATGGACTGACAACTGTCAAGAGGCTCTAGATGCTTTGAAAGGTAAGTTTGATAACTGCCCCAATATTGAGAGGTCCAAACTAGGCTCTACCTTTCCACATTCACACAGATGCCTCGAACAAAGCCATAGGAGCAGCCTTAGGACAAGCTGAATA
Source organism: Pinus tabuliformis (assembly GCA_031772625.1). Lineage (NCBI taxonomy): Eukaryota > Viridiplantae > Streptophyta > Pinopsida > Pinales > Pinaceae > Pinus > Pinus tabuliformis. Next base: position 1,279,776,479 of record CM062820.1, read on the forward strand.
GAAGCTACCATATGCCATATATTTTGTCAGTAAAAACCTGTCTAAGGCAGAATTAAACTACACTGTAATCGAAAAAGAGCTCCTAGTTGTAGTCCATTCCCTAAACAAGTTCAGACACTACATCACTGGTTATCAAACATTCGTACACATCGATCATGCTGCAATTAGGTATTTGATGAATAAACCTGATGTAAATGCTCGTATCATTAGATGGTTACTTTTATTGCAGTAATTTGATTTGATCATTGTTGATAAGCCAGGTAAGGAAAATGTTGTTGTTGATTTTCTGTCTAGACTAGATCTGCTTGTAGGTGAAGAAGGGATGGTGGATGATCAATTTCCAGATGAACACCTATTTTCTATTTCAGTACTCTCTCCATGGTTTGCTGACATAGCAAATTGTTTGGTTTCAGCACAGTTTCCGCCATACCTGTCCTCAAAAGAGAAGAGCAAGATCGTGAGGAAAAGCGCCCCATTCACCTGGATTGGGGGCAATCTTTTTAAAGTTGGCCCAGATCAGATTTTGAGGCAATGTGTCAGGGAGGAGGAAGTTTTTGACATCCTCCTAACCTGTCATGATGGGCCCTGTGGGGGCCACTTTGCAGCAAAGAGAACCGCCTTCAAAATTCTACAAGCAGGGTACTATTGGCCCACTCTTCATCAAGATGTCAGGAGATACATCAGCCAATGTGACAGATGTCAAAGGATGGGGAAACCTACTCCAAAAGATGAGATTCCCTTGCAGCCTCAAGTGACTTTCGAGCCATTTGAGAAGTGGGGCATGGAATTTGTGGGTCCTATCAACCCTCCTTCAAAACAGAAGTCTTACATCATTGTGTGCACAGATTACCTGACAAAGTGGGCGGAAACAAAGGCAATCAAAGCAGCAATAGAAGAAAAAGTAGCTGAGTTTTTGAGGGAAAATATCTTCTACAAGTTTGGCTATCCAAGAGAATTAGTCACAGATCAAGGAAGTCAGTTTACCTTTAACCTAATTGAAGCCCTGCTCACTCATCACAAGATTAAGCACTGAACTTCCACCCCTTATCATCCGCAAGAAAATGGACAGGTGGAAGTTACTAACAGAGCTTTGGAAGGGATTTTGACTAAGGTAGTGAGCAACAGCAGAAAAGATTGAGCAGATTGCCTGGTTGAGGCCACCTGGGCCTATAACACTACTTGGAAAACTACAACAAGTTTCACACCCTATGAGCTGGTCTATGGGAAGAAGGCTTTGTTGTCCATAGAATTTGAATATAACACATTGAGGTTGGCAGCTCAGCTGGACCTAGATCTCAGCCATGCACAACAGGAAAGATTACTTCAGCTGAATGGATTAGATGAACAGAGAATGCAGGCCCTTGTCCACTCAGAGGTAGTCAGAAAGATATGGCATGACTGGCGCCTCAAAGAAAAGCAATTTCAGCCAGGAGATTAGGCATTGCTATATGATTCAAGATACAAGGATTTCAAGGGCAAGCTGAGGACAAGATGGTTGGGACCATATACAGTGGAAACATGCAATGACAATGGCTCAGTCCTTATTCGGACCATTGATGAAGAAGCCATCCCCATGCTCGTCAATGGGCATAGATTGAAGATCTAGAGGAAGCCCCTTTCCAAGCAGGGGTTCATTGAGACTCTTGGTCAATCAGTATTGGTAGTGGAGAAGGTCCCTGTCTCCACTCCACCTACACCATGAGCAAAACACAAAAAAAAAAAAAAAAAAAAAAGAAGAAGAAGAAGAAAAAAAGGAATAAAAGATCCTTGGGTGAAAATATCTTGGAGGCGCCCAGGGCAGACAGTGAGAGTGAAAACCTCCTGGAGGCGCCCTAGCTATCTCAAACTAAAAAAAAAAAAAAAAAGGAAAAGCAAAAGAAGAAGAAAAAGGAGAAAAAATAAACCTAATTTCTGTTGACTAAATTGCAGGTTGCAGGAAGGTCATTATAGGTTTTAGGAGGATCGCGCAAGACAAAGAAAGAGGACATAACCAGGCTACATGCATCCCTCACAGTCCATTCCTCCATCACCATTACCCTTTCCCAAGATTTGGTCTCATTTGGTCTGAAATTTCACCTCCTACAGGAAACTCTGTATCTTCTACAAGAGGATCCTGTAGAATCTACAGCAAAGCCAAAATCGATCTCAGAAGAGGACCTGAGGGTTGGAAATCTGTCTATGAGGCCTATGAACCTCCCTGCCTCCATCCATCACCCTATGTCACCTTTTCCATCTATGTACACCTTCATTACACTCGTTTTTATCTCCCTGCACAGTCACACACAGAAATTTTGTTTCCTTCATACTGCAAACACAAACAAATTTTTTTTTATGACAAATCAAAGCAGTAGCCTTTTTCACTCACCATACCTGATACCTTCCATCTGTGATTCCTTATCATCTGAGACCCTCATCAGCAGTTGTAGCCCTACTTAGTTATTAGCTTGAATTTCAGAAGGAGAAGCAGCTACAGGAAATCCTACAGGATTCTTGTAGCAGCTAATCCCTCTGAAACACATACTCTAGAGACAGGGTTAGCAAAGTATGGCATATGAAACATGCATGGAGCTCTGTTTGAACATGTGAACATCAGTAACAGCCCGAGGCTGAGCATGCAGAGCGCAAGCAGCAACAGCAATGAAGAAATGGGTTCCAAAATCCGAAATATGCATAACATGGCCGCGACTGCACAGGTAAGTGCCTAAACCTATTCCTCAATTACATGAATCATATTTCAAGGCTGCGTGACTATGGGAATGGTTCAGATTGAATAGAATTGGTGGCCAGTTAACTGGCCACCCTCGGTCAGTTACACATCCTCGTGGAATCCAAATGAACCTTGTCAAATTCAAAACTGCCGATCAGATACGCAGCTAGCACGTGTGGAATGTCCATTCAGGAAGAAATATTCGGGACTGGTATTGGTGGTGGCGGATAATGGTTGTAAGGGAGGTGAGGGCAGTCAAACGACATGCAAAAACATTATGACCGTGATGTAGGATCAACGGTCCGGTCCGGCCACCTCATCTCCTCACCATGAATCACGCCCGCAGTTAAAAGACAACTCAGTTGAAACATTCACCACCCTTTTTTCATTCTGCACTCACGACGTTCTTGACTGGAGTACGCATCTACCACTTCCAGAGCAGCTAACTAGTCGTCCTCCGCCAGTTTTCTGCCTGTTTTTTTGAAAATATCCCGCCTATCGGGCTCTACAGGAAGCACAGTTTCATTCTACAGGAGCCGGGAGATTTCTACAGGAAGGGTTCTACAGGAAAAGCAGAGAATAGCTTTGTAGAAAGAAAACCCGAGATTTTCGTCGAAATTCAAGCTCAAAACGAGGTAGGCTCGGGAAAAATTCTCTGTGCATGATTTGTTTGAGTAAGGTGGTGAATTGAACACGGTAGTAGATTGAAAAAGAGAGTGAAAGTCTGCTTGTGCATTAAAAAAAAAAGTGAAAGTCTGCCTGCATATTTCCCTGAGTTTACACAGTTTCTTTTTCTCTCTGCATCCGAAATCTCCTCATCCTTTTTCAAATTCTCCTGTAAGAAAGATACATGCAGCAGTAAAGGCCAGCCTGTGTGTGTGTGTGTGTGAAAAACGAATGTGCATATCTATCTACGTGCTGAGAAAAGAACCTGTGTCCTTATCCTCTGTTCTGTAGAAAAAAATTATTTCTTTTCAAAAACAGAAAGTCAAATTCAGGGTGACAGCAGTTTAAAACAGGGGAATTATTGCCATTTGATGTTGTAAAGAAGCACACGGGAAATTCCTTCTTGGGTTCAGAAAAAACCAAATTCAGCTATCCTATGTTAAAACACAAAAACCTAAGCATTTTCTTTTCTGGTTAAAACACAAAAAGAGCACTCAACACCATGCCAGGAGGATTCATAAGGAAAGAACCCTTAAACTCTAGCAAATTGCACGAGCACCTTGAGGTGGTGGACCTTTTCACCAGGGCAAACTGGATATCCTTCTTTGACAGAATTCAGGGTTATGATGAGGAGGTGACTGAAGAGTTTTTGATGTCCCTAAGACCACATTCGAAGACACATGCCACAGTTAGTTTTAGGGGTTTGACCCTAGAACTTACACCTGATTTCATCAGTAGAATTACCGGTCTACCATTGGGGCTCCCTTGGAGCAAAGAGGAGAAATCATTGGGACAAGTTGCTAAGAAAACATTTTTTTTGCCTGAGGAGCATCCTGTAGAAGATAAAAACGGGGTCAGAAGGACAAGCTTGCCTCCTCTTTGGAGTGAAGTCAGTTATCAAATAATGAAGTATATCACATGTGAAGGGAGGTTCAACATCATTTATGGATATCATTTCAGGTTGTTACATGAATTGAGGTATGGGATGGACTTGCCTCCAGCTAGAAAACTGAGCATCCCATATTTCCTCCTTCAGTCTTTAATTGAATGTGGTACAAAGCTAAATGCAGGGGTCCCAGATCAGTTGGCCCACCATGGGCTCATCAAACTGTTGGTGGAAGATGCTTTACACACCTATACTATCCCCATAGCTTGGGAAATCTTTAGAAATATGTCCAGGGATGATGACATCAGAACTTTGGCTAAGAACATCAGCCCATCCAGCAGTGATGAGGGGGAGAAAACTAAAGAAATTGAGAAGAACAATGATGAGGGAGCACAAGACATTCAAGCAGAGGGCAAAATAGAGGAAGAACAGAAGGAAAAAGAGGAATTTGACAAGACTGCTGAACCTAAGACAAAGAAGGAGACAACAGCAAGAACAGAGAAGGGAAAAAGGACACAGATTGGAAAGAAAAAGGCCAAGAAAGCCCAGAAGAAGACTGCCACAGCCAAAGCAGGCACCCAGCAAGAGAAAGAAAAGACACACCCTGAGATATCAGTGACACAGGCAGAAATAGTGGGCATAGATATTTCTACAGGAAGTGAAGGAAAAGAACAACAGAAAGAGAAATCCCCTGAAATGTTGGCAAGGGAAGCAGCAGCTGTGCTTGCTGCATTAAGCACTCCTACAAAACAAAAAGGAAAAAGAAAAAGGAAAACCTCCATGTACTTTAAAGCCAGAAAAAGCACAAGGATCAAAGTAGGCAAACCCCAACCACCATCAAAGGAACCAATTATCATTGAGGACACACCCACTAAAAAGAAGGAAGACAACCCTCACATTGCACCTGACTATGTTGAAAGGCAAGCTCAGGCCATTGCTCACTTTGAAGATATGGAAAGAATGTTTGGTGATAATTGCATTCATGCTTGCATAAGGAGATGGAACACATTGTCCCATAGTCTGAAAATAAGAGAGTACCACTCCCCAACCAGAATGAGGGAGGCTATGAGAAGAGTACCCCTATATAAACAATCAATGCAGAACTTGAAAGCCAATTGGATTGGCCTTAAGTTCAGCCCTCCACTACTGCTAGGGTTGTTAGAAGGGGTTAAGGAAGAAGAGGAACAAAGACAATGGGAGGAAGTAGACAGAAAGGCAGGTTTTGATGACAAAGAAGAGGACATCACCTCAGAGGCATGGGATGTCAGAGAGGCAGTCAGAGCAATCAAAGATGATGAATTAGATTAGTTGCTCAGAGGATGAGCAACACATTCAGCAGGGGGGTGATGATGAGCCTCGGAAATGGGTAACTATATGGGCTCATTTTGCCTATTATTCTCATTTAATCCACCATTCTCCATAGTTTTATGCATGCTTTTGAATATATTTATGTTAATTGAGCGAATGGGAATAGTCACTTCACCATAAAGTCTAATACGTACTTATTGCAGATTTTTGGACATTTTTGGACCAAGATCAGGCATTTATGAGCAGATTGGCAGCCAAATTCGAAAAAACAAGGCTGAGGATTTATAGGAGGGGTGTCTCCTGCACTAAATGACCCCTTCCTCGAGTTCTCCACCATCAGCTCGGAGTTCAATAGCCCACCAAAGATGATTTCAAGGGGCAGCCGAGCATGTCTAGTGAAGTGGTTGTTAACTGCAGTTTTGGGGAGCCAAACTCCTAAAGTTAAGGAGGACTGTTGGGAGTCCTCGTGGGCATAAATAGGAAGGCTTAAAGCCTTAGTATTTTAGCCAATTGATAGTCTATTTTCGCACTTTAGTGCAGCCCTGTATCAGCACATTTTCGAGTTCTTCTTGCAGACAGTTTTTGTGATGTAACTATTATTTTTTGATCAATGAAGATGAATCCCGCTTTGCACCAGCTCTGAGCTTTCTTAGGAGGCTGTAGCTCTTGGGGTTGGGCCCAACCCAAGTGCCCAGTACCTCCTTTGTGTACTTTTATGTGTTTTTACTGCATTCATAGAATAATTTATGTTATATAGGTTAAATCTTGCTTTGTTACTTAGGTTGTTTTTGATGATTAAGATAGTTGTTCTTGCTTCAGGTTGATTTGACAGTTTGGTAACAGAAAAGATCCACAAAAAGGCTATCAAGCAGTCCTTGATCTCATTTCTCCCTCCTTGGGACCATGAACTGAGACCAAGGCACACTTGCTGCCACAAAAACACTGTTTTTGCCTTCCAATGCAATTGCTAGTGTTAGATTTTAAGTTGGAAAAGTTGATATCAGTTGTGTTTTCATGTTTAGATCTGTTCTTGCTTAGTTTCCATAGCTTTCTTGCATGATTTCCTGTCTATAAACTTCTGTTCATCATGTTTCTGGTTTTTAGGTCAGATTAGGTCAAAATAGATAAATCTCTATTTTTTTAGTCTTTGCTTGGATCAGTTTTGGAAAGTAGTGTGCAGAAAACCTGTAAGACACTCCAGCCTATCCTTCCTCCATCATACAACCTGCTCCAGTCCTTCGCTCAAGATTTCTTTCCCTCATTCGCCACACTTTCCCAACTCGCCTAATTTCTACATTTTTGTGCAACATTGCTTTCTTCATCCTTGAACATATCCAACCATCTTCATCACTCCTAAGCTTCATCTACCAGATCCTAGACCCCTTAAAATCCTTATCCATCCTTCATTCCCACTTTCCCACCATTTTTCCACCATCAACCCTCTAAAAACCACTTTCGGCCTGTTCCTGTAGAACTTCCTGTAGATCCCCTGCAGCCTCCTGTAGAAGTTCACGTGAGCGATTTTTCGAGATCTGAGCGTGGTGGAAATCTCCAGAAGGATGCTAGGGACCCCTTAGGTCCTCTTCTCACCTTCCCAACCTCCTGCAAACGCCCACTCCATTTCCTTTCGCCAATAAACCTCTGCACAGTCAAAAATAGTTAAAACACATGCATAATAATTCTGCATAAAATTACTCAAAAATACAAAAAGATGATTTTTTCCATATTTTCCTTTAGAAGTAGCTTAAACACATGCATTTTACCTTTTCAAGAGTCAATGGCATCCATTTCAGCAGCTTTCATCTCTTTTCTTGCACAAGTAGGGTTAGTCGGTAAAACTAGGGTTTGCTAGGGTTTGCATTTCCTTTCAGCTTTCATCTTCTTTCTGCAAGTAGACTAGCCTCTTTTGAGTTATATTTCGTCCATCACAGTTAAAATCTTCTTCTAAGAACAAATAGAAGTTGGCTTAAGCTCCTAGCGAACTTGTGCCAGCTGATCAAGTGACACCCTGCAGTAAGAGCTAGTACTTGTGCATATAGCACGGTCGCTTCCATGTTTGTTACGAACTACCGGGTTGATAAAAGTAAAGTATGGAGTCCCAGGAGTTGCAGCATCATTGCTGCAATACTGGAGCTCACCAATTTCTTAGTATGAATTGTACTCCATGTCGTTACTTTGCGGGGCGCTCAGTATGTTAGAGATGTTGTAATGTAATGTAATGTCCCATAAATATAAATAGAAATAGAAATTAGATTAAAGAAAAAAGTTAAGAAGCGTTCCCCTGATGATGGACTCACTTTGTAGTCCGAAACGTTGGGTTATCAAAACTCTTTAACAGGCCATTCCACACTCTTTCAATACACTCAGCATGTATGGACTCATTATTAAAAAAAAAAATGTGATGGAATGTAAACATTTTAACTTGGTCAAAATAAAATAACAAAATAAAAAAATAAAAACCCTACAAAAATAAAATTATAATAAAAAAAACGACCCATAGTATTGAGATCCCATGGTTTTGGTGTGGAATATAGCCTATTTAAAGGGGGAAATTAAACTAGCCTAGATCCATATTAACTCTGGATCTACCAAGAACCAAGAGGGATCAAATCCCTTGAGATGAAAACTTCATTTAGAGTGAAAAGAGATTTGATCCCTCTCGGTGCTTGGTAGATTTGGAGTTAATATGGATCTAGGTTGGTTATAGATTAATTATAGACTAAAATCGCATGACATGAAATCCCAGGTATTTCATCATAGGATAAGTATCGCTCACATGTTGCATACATATGCAATAGGAGTCTGCTCAACATTGTTGGTCATGATTGTTATTTTTTTTTTGTATGATTTTTACAAGTAGAGGAGAGTGAATTGTCATAACCTCTATGCAATTTTGTTGGATGAGAGTTGATCGTGCAAGTTCCATTTTATGTTAAGCTAAACAAAATTGCATTTGTATGTTTTGGAGAATACGTTTGTTGTGGTTTTCTTGAGGAATACTTGACATACATTATGAAAAACTTCTACAATCTAATCATCGGTTAAACCTGTTAAGTAAGGAAGGCATCATGGGTCGAAATTCCCATATTTTGTTTCTAATGGTGCACTATTTCAAGAACAGAATGAATATACTTGTTATGGTGCAACACATGAGCATAAATCTTATTTGTTTCCACATTTTGATCATTCAAAAGATAACTATCCACTACTTTTCTCAAATATTTCAGATACCAGAACAGTTAGGGTTTCACCACTGGTCAAAGAAATGAACATCTTGAATTCGATGACCGGGTTTTAGACTGTCTACTCCAAGACACACCTTCTCCCTGCTAAGGTATAGAGATAATTTTTTGTTTTCCATTTGTTTTTCATTTATTTGTTTGTTAGGTTTTCATTCAAATTTCAACTACCCTAAAGTTTTCAAAAGTTTTTGTAGAAGTATGCTATGGATTTTTGAGTGTGCATATGCATTGCATCTATCGTACCTATCTAATAAACTTAAAAAGTAATGGAATTTTGACAAATTCATTAATGTAACACATGATAGTGAAGAAAGTGGATGGAGGAAAGGATTGAAATTTAAATGGACTGATGAGCGCAACCAAGTCGAAGTGAGGCCACTGGGATTCGACCCCCTGCCATTATTGTTCGCACATCTGTTAATATTCATTCATTCATTTAGCCATGCTACCAACAGTCTCTAGGGGCCAACCGCCCTCGACATTTTGACACAGTCCCCTCTTTCCTCAGTACCTTCGCAGAATCATCAAGTAGCAGCAGATGGATATTGAATACACCTTTTGGAAAATGCTTAAACTTTGCACGTCTCCCAAAGTGGTTTATCAACATACCAAGTACCATAAGCAAACAAATAATTAGTGGGCACGGGATGGTCCCACATTTGTAGTAATTTGTAGTTTTCTTTTAGCAGTGGCGACATCAACTTACTGTGTTGCCTATGATATCAATGTGGTGCATGCTAGATTTACAGTGCTTTCAGTGGTACTTGTGCATTTTTTGTTGATTGGAATCTTTTTGGCAACATGCTATTGGTTTTTGACAAAAAACTACCTTCGAGAAGAGACATCTTCAAACAGTCATGTTGTGGAGAAACGTGTGGAATGGCTTTATGAATTTGAGCAACTCATTTTTCCCGTTGTTTGTTGCACTCTATGTAATTCAATATTTTGTCTCACCTCTATTAGTTGCACAAGGATTCGTTCTTGTTTTACTGTCAAATTTTCTCTTTGTGGTAGCCTTCTCTTACTACCATTACCTAAACTTTATAGGTTATGATGTGCTACCCTTCTTGGATAAGAAAACATTTTTCCTCTACCCTATTGGCTTTATTATTATTCTCTTTCCATTCTTCGTACTTTCTCGCTTCAACCCTACACGATATGTTCTGAGTTTCTACTATGGCTAGAATCGTTCAAAGGGAACCATTTTTATAAATCACCACTCCCTGGGATGGAATTGTAGTTGATATGGGAATGACCAATGGGTGGTATGGAAATTTAGCCACGTGTAGCTCTTTGTAATGGTTCTAATTTGCATCTCAATCACCTGCAGTAGTTGGCAGAATTGTGTATAAACTAAATGGACACTTAGTAGTCTTCTGAGTTTGGTTTTTCATTTTGTTGGAGTCCATTCTTGCAAATTAATAGATTATTTTTTCCATCTTCCGTGGCAAGCTCTCTTTCTATGACCTGCCATTTCTTCCTTTCTCATTACTGACTTTCATGTGCAAATTCTCAAGTTGATTGAACATAAATGGATGTGGATTTTGGAAGGCATTTAACTTTCTGTCGAGGTCTTACTTTCTATCGAGATCTTATTACTAATTTCATTGGAAGACATTTAACTTTCTATTGAGATCTTATTACTAATTTCATATTGGCAGTTCCCTACATCGTGCCATTAAAAAGAGTTGTCTTCTCATGTGCTACCACATTAGTGGAAAGTTTTTTCAATTCATAGTGGAAATTACCTGACAAAATGAGGGGCAATGAAGACATCTTGATTAATTAAAACTATTTAACTTGAAACAGTGGTTTCCAGCATTGAACAAACATTGGAAGGAGTCACAAATGTTTCTTTACAGTGCCAACCTGAATTATGTTGAAGTTTTTCTAATGGCCTCTCACAGCCCTTCTCGTTCAATTCCATTCTTGCAAATTAATAGATTATTTTTTCGATCTTCCATGGAAAAAAAAAAATATATAATGAATAAATTGGAATCAATTATGCTAATGACCTGCATGTGAATGCGAAAATGAGACTTGTGACACCCTATGGTGGTTTGGGAAATCAAAGCTTTGATTTGGTTTCACAGAAATCCATGGATACATAAGTAAACTAAACAGTTTCTAGCTCATCAGAGATTTGGTGTCCTAACGATTCAGTTCCAATTAGTTAAGAGACCTGGAAAGCAAATAAAGTGATGCTTGGTGATATTGCAAAATATTTTCTAAGTGATTCGCTCTGATAAGCTATATGTGATGAGAAAAAGGATATTGCATGTGTCTATTCAATGCATTCTCTTTTAGAAAAGGATGTCTCTATAACACATGCATCCAATGGGAATACTGGAAGCTTAGAAAATTCAAGGGAAGGTCATGGTTTGGGGAGGCTAGTGAAAGGAGAAGAAGATGGACAAGAGTGTGAGATAAACGATGATATGACAAAAGCAGTTTTGAGTAGGGATGACAGAACTAAGTATGAACTGAATGTGATGGAATATGGTTACATAGATTGTAAATTGTTAACAGGTATTCCGAGGCAAGACTCATTAGTAGATTTTCTAGTGAATATTCCTTGAATTGCATATTTTCCTTATCTTTTGTTCATTCTCCTGATGAACTCATCACAAGTTCTAAACAATGTTGAACAACTGGATGGAACCCTTTTCATTGAAATGTGATTTCTCATGGTGATAGAGCTAGAAATCAATTGTTGGGATCATGTAATTGTATTTCTTGTAGACTATCATTGAAATATTGGTTGAGAGAACTGCAAGGTCCTTATGCTTTTTGGGTTGACTAACATCAACATTTCGTTGACATTTTTCTCTTGGAAGGTGCTAAGCATGGTCCATTATCAGCGGGATGTGATGAGAAAAAGGTTATTGCATGTGTCAATTCAACACATTCTCTTTTAGAAAAAGATGTCTCTACAACACATGCATCCAATGGGAATAGTGGAAGCTTAGAAAATTTAGGGGCAGGTCATGGTCTGGGGAGGCTAGTGAAAGGAGAAGAGGATGGAAAAGATTGTGAGATAAACGATGATATGACAGAAGAAGTTTTGAGTAAGGATGATAGAAAGTATGAATTGAATGTGATGGAAGATGGTTACATAGATTGTAAATTATCAACATGTATTCCCATGAAAGACCCATTAATAGATTTGCTAGTGAATATTCCTTGAATTGCATCTTTTCCTCAGCTTTTTGTTCATTCTCCTGATGAGCTCATCATATTTTGCTAACAAGCTTAAACAACTCGATGGAACCCTTTTCAATGAAATGTGAATTCTCATGGTGATAGCGTTAGAAATAAATTGGTGGGCTCATGTAATTGTATTTTGTGTAGACTTTCATTGAAATATTGGTTCAGAGAACTGCAAGGTCCTTATGGTTTTTGGGTTGAATAATAACATGGTCCATTATTGGGAACACATTATCTAGATTTAAGACTACATGAATGTAAGCAAACGGTGTCTTAAACTTTTGAATTAATGGAAATGTACATCTCAATATATGAGTTTGTTCTTGAATTAATAAAATTCTACACCTTGGAATTCCAAGGTATGGAAATTCTATTCAAATTGTTGGGTTTCCAATGAGTCTTGTATTTTTTTCCCATGATTCAGGAAGTCAAATGGCCAAGAACTTCACCAATGGTTCCAAGCTATGTTGAAAAACCCCCTTGACATTGTGAATCTTCCAACCATATCAAAAATCATACCTTAAGTTTCATTCATTTTAATTCTTTGCTAAATAACAAACTCTAATTAATCCTCAATTTCAACATTCTCCCTAATTAACATTTCCCAACTAAACTACACTTTATACACACAAAATTGCATATTGGAAAATCAAAATTGTCCCTTTTCAAGGGTTAGCAGTTGTTTTATGCTTGTAGTATATGTATTCTTCCTTGTCTTTTAGTGGAAGAGTCACATAAATCTTTATGACCTTCTAATTTAGGTGGTTTAGATCAATCTATTTGGAATTTTTCATTCGGTGCTTCTGTCTCTGTATAATTAATTGTATTCCATCTACATCTAATTCTTCCATCTATTCTGTTACAAATGCTATCCTATCATTGTTCTATGGTGTGGTGGAATGATCGCAAATTATCTCTTATGGAAACATCTCTACATTCCTTTGCCAATTATCTATAACATTGACCTACTTACTAATTATGTATTTTGGTAAATAGATTAACTCTTTATTTTAATCAAACCTACATTATAGTAGATACACTTTATTGGCCATTACATCTATGTAGGAGTATTGTGACTGAAGTACATGAAATATCTCCAAAGTGGATTTGTCTTTTATTGTTGGATCTACAAGATGGACAAAGGCAACAAAGGTAAATTAATTTTTGAAAACAAAGATAAATACTGATATGTTATGAAAGAGCATTCTTCTTAAAGATATGTGCTCCCTAAATACGTGGAAAAGATATTCCTACTTCATGATACACTATCTCGTCAAGTATTGCATTTGTTCTAATAACATTAACTTCCTCCACCTCTTACTTATTAAACAGTATTAAATTTTGTCCAGTATTTGAATTCTGCAAGCACATAACTTTCATCATAATTTTTTAGGTATCATATTGCATGAATATATGTCTTCTAAAATTTGGGATCTTCCAATAGGATTTACCTCACTTGGCTTGAGACAAGGTTTCACAAATCAACAATTGCCTTGCCATTTGTTTCCATGACACCTCAATTCTACAATAGGTTATACTAAAAAGAATTGGCGTATTTGGAAGATCAATTTGCAGATATTTTGAAACTAGTTGGTTCTTACTCTCTTCCCTTTTCTTAGTGTTAGAAAAAGATTATATGTTCAAATTATGACCCTTGTAGTGTTGCAAATGTTGCTCCAAGAATGTTATCTGAATCTATTTGTTATCCATCGGTAAAATATTTGGTGGTGGGAAATGCAGATTATATAATAGATTCATTGTGTCATTAATGCACCTAACATACTTGTTGTGCTTTCCAGGGAACCCCATGATATATTTCCATTACTTTTGGAGTTGAATAGCCTTGTACCCATGCTATATCATAGTCATTGCTATCAATAATATCTCTTCTTGTATGGAGAATAAATATGAATTATGTATGTCATTGTGATACTTCTTGCAAAAATGGTTTGGGGAATACAATTGTGTTATCTTATCTCAATTTATTTTCTTTTACTTAGCTTCTCAAAACAATGTTGATGATTTATATGATGTGATTATGTTCTACAATTTCTTTTTACTCCTTTACTCCTTTAGTTTCTAGTTTTCATTTTTTCCATCTCGTGAGCTACCTTATATACAAACCTTTATAAAACTTCATATTATTAATTGGAATAAATAATTGTACCTCCATGTCAATGGGGGCACTAACATTTCCTTGATGGTTATAACTGTCAAATGAGTAGACATGTCTAGGTATTTTCCCACAATATGGTTTGGGGAATACAATTGTGTTATCTTATCTCAATTTCTTTTCTTTTACTTAGCTTCTCAAAACAATGTTGATGAGTTATATGATGTGATTATGTTCTACAATTTATTTTTACTCCTTTACTCCTTTAGTTTCTAGTTTTCATTTTTTCCATCTCGTGACCTACCTTATATATAAACCTTCATATTATTAATTGGAATAAATAATTGTACCTCCATGTCAATGGGGGCACTAACATTTCCTTGATGGTTATAATTGTCAAATGAGTAGACATGTCTAGGTATTTTCCCACAATATGGTTTGGGGAATACAATTGTGTTATCATATCTCAATTTATTTTCTTTTACTTAGCTTCTCAAAACAATGTTGATGAGTTATATGATGTGTTATGTTCTACAATTTCTTTTTACTCTTTTTAGTTTCTACTTTTCATGTTTTCCATCTTGTGAGCTACTTTATATACAAATCTTTATAAACCTTCATATTATTAATTGGAATAAATAATTGTACCTCCATTACAATGGGGACACTAACATTTCCTTGATGGTTATAACCATCAAATGAGTAGACATGTCTAGGTATTTTTCCACAATAGAATGTGCATAATTTCTTAAAGGATCATATGCATTTACATCAAAGACTACAAATATTTTATCCATAGCCCATGTAGGTTTTAACCCTGTACAATTAATCATTGCAAACATATTCTTAATAAAAATAGAAAAGATACATGGTAAATACAAAAATTTACATAGATATTTTGTCGTGAAAACCCAAACCACAAAAAAAGCAACAAGCTTATTATTATACATTTGTAGTCATATTAGTTCTAGTAATATGTACTCATAATATCTTGCAATTCATATTTTCTAAGGCATGTGAAACATACTCTTTGATATAATACAACAAGAGTTTCTTTGTTAGGGCAAACAATAAAAGGTTGCATGGAGACATTTCATGAAAAATGATGGAATTATCACTTTTAATGGAAGCTTGTTAACCAATTAATAGAAGGTCACTTTATGTGTATTGAGAATTGAAAGAAGAAAAATTATATATTAAGACTAGTGGGTGACATTTTATTTGCATTGTTTATACAGGCCATCTGGCCACATAGTGGCCACTATCGCTCAAATGAAGAAAACTTGTTCGAGTTTCTTATTTTTCTAGGGAAAAGTGACATTGACATTATTGATGTTTAAGTATATGTGATATAATAGTCTACTTTAGTTTATATTCCATTGTTCATTGTCTTTCATGTCTTATACTTTGCATTGTTTCTTCTTTCATTTTCAGAAGAGGATCTCGGTATTGATGGTAAGAAGCGGGAATTGAAGAAAGAGGGGAACAATAACACTGAAGTGAAAAATGCACAAAAATAGAGAGAAGAGAATCAGTCTAGTGATACCTTTAAAGCCAATATCTCGCATGAGACACACACATACAAATTGATGGTGAAGTCTTTAGAGTTGGTGAATCACTTGCAATGTCTTGGAAACACAATGATAATGTTTTGAAGTGATGAAATGATATTTCATGTGTAAATTATAATCCAACCAATATTAAGTTGGAAACTCATATTGTAATACTTGACATTTCATATAATATAATTTATGTGGTTGAAATTATTTACAGTTGTAATTGATATTATTTAGTATTGTAGTTAACATATGTAATTTTACTTTTTCATATTAGATGAACATGTACATTGTATGACTTTTTTTTTTTAGTTTAACCACACACCTATATTAATTAATTTATGTTGGTTAATAAGAAACACACAAAATCAATCTAAAACTACTAAATTAGTAGTTTGTATTGATTAATGATGAACACAAATAAAATGAATATACAATGACTAAATTAGTCATTTATAATGATTATTAATGAAAGTAAATAAAATGAATATAAACTACTAAATTAGTTGTTCATATAATGAATAAGAAACTACCAAAAAATGATAAATGACTACTATAAATGATAAATTTGTGATTACAGATGACGACTAAATTTTTCATATAAACAACTACTAGTAGCTAATTTACAATATCTTATGACACGACCAAAATTTAGTTATATTCCTTTGGTCATTAATTGGTTTCAAAAAATGACTAAAATTTGCATATATATGACTATTAGTAGCTAATTTACAGTATCTTATAACAAGACCAACTTTTTGGTCATTAATTGGTTTTCTCGGGTGATCATATAGTAATATATTTTGTTGTTTATTTGGTCATTAGTTGTGATAATTAATGACTAAATATGCTACTAGACGATAATATTGAGACAACCAATTAATGACTAAGGTAAAAATGACTAAAAGTTGGTCGCGTTATAAGATACTGTAAATTAGCCACTATTGGTCACCGATTGAAAAATAGTCGTTTATATGCAAATTTTAGTCGTTTTTTTAGTAACTAATTAGTTATTTTGTACTAGTGTTTGATTTCATTGCTCCAATGCTAGAGTACTCCAATAAAACTCTAAGTGTTCAAGAGTATGAGAAGGTAGAGATAATAGAGACAGAGCTCCAAATCTGAATTGACAAAAAGCTATGAAATGATCCTCAGAACCCTTTTTGTCATTGAGACCTATAATTTCTTCATTTTCCATTATTTTCCTTCGATTTACTTCTCACATACAACCTATGACCTTTCACCTTCATTTTCTCCTAATTTATTTTCATAAATAAATACCAAATAAATGCCTCTTGCCTTTTTAATGCATTTTCCATTGCGTTTGCCAATTTCCTTAGTCATAATAAACCAAATGAATACCCACACTTGGATTTTTTCCCCAACATTCAACTTCGAATACGTGTCCCATGACCTTGGTCTTATTTTTCCTTTACTAACTTTATTACATGAACCTTTAACCCAAGACTGTTACAAACCCATCCCCCTTAAGGGAACACCATCCTCGGTGTCCAATAACACCTCTGACCAACAAAAATTTTGAAAACCAAAACATATTTCCCATGGAGCTTTATAACTTAGCTCGATATAGTATTTACAATGAACAACCTGTTGAAAAGATAACCAACCTGAAAAACTAACAACATGACACCCATACTGCTTATTGGAGCTTTATAACACAGCTCATGGCGGTATTTACATCCATATACATATATACATAAATCAAAACTGCTTTTCCTCAACCAGGAAATAATGACGGATACATAGTCCACATCTGATCAACCATATCCCATGTAGATTCATCGGGCCCAAAGTGCTTCCGCTGGACTCTAATCTGCTCGATTGCTCGGTTCTGGAGCATGAGAATCTTTCTCAGCAAAATACACTAAGGTTTCAGCTGGAATTCTCCTTTTAGTTCCACCTGCAATATAGATCAATCAATCACATGGTCAACATCCTTTACATATATTTTAAGCAATGAAACATGGAAAACATCATGGAATTTCACTGTCGAAAGTAGTGCAAGTTTGTAGGCACTAGTCCAATCCTCTCAAGGATCTCGAAAGGCCCGCAATACCAAGCTGTCAGCTTCACACATGACCCAATCCTCAAAGATATTTTATTGGGCTTGATGCACAAGTACACATGCTCCCCAACCTGAAACTCCTTGAGTTCCTTGTGTTGATCTGCATAACTCTTCTATCTATCATGTGTTTCCTTTATATTCTTATTGATAAACTACATATCTTATTCCATCTCTGCCAACATGTCTGGTCCTCTCAACACCATTTTCAATAGATCACTCCAACTGATGGGAGTATTGAAACTCTGCCTATAAAGTAACTCAAACAGACTCATCCTCGGTGATTCTTGATACTCATTGTTGTAAGAAAAATCAACTAGTGGAAGATACTCTTCCCACTTCTGTTGCTGATGCATAACATACATTCTCAACATGTCCTCCAAAATCTTATTGACCCTCTCTGTCTATCTACCGATATGCGGATGACAAGTAGTGCTAAAGGTCAAATCTCTACCCAAACCTGCTAATACCTCTTTCCATGACCTAAAAGTCAACTTGGCATCCCTGTCTGACACAATCTTCTTCGGTTCATCGTGCAACCTCACTATATCTCCAATGAAGACATGTGCTACGTCACTAGCAGAATATGTGGATTTCACCGAAATGAAGTGTGTTATTTTTGTTAACCTGTCCACCACAACCATCTCTAAATGCTAATGGAAAACAACTGACAAATCTCTGAACTTTGTCTTTCTCATATTTAAGATATGGCACATACATTAATAATTCCAAGAACTTAGTCGTATAATCCTCATTTGTCATCGACCCCATCTTTAACTCATAGAATTCCTTGGCCTTATTATCATAGTACCTCCTTGACAAGTACTTCTTCCTGAAAAGTCTCTTGAATTCATTCCAACTCAACTCCTCTATCTTGATATCTCTAACTCGCTTCATATCTTCCCACCAGATGTATGCTTTCCCTTTGAGGCTAAAGATAGTTATTCTAGCCTTCATGTTCGAGTCTCTGTAATAATGTAGCTTAAAGAACTTCTTCATCCCAAGCAACCATGTCTCTACATATTAGGCAGTTTGGGTTTCTTGAACTCATCTAGAAAATATCCTCTGTCAATCCTCACGTAAGGATGATAATGAGGATGACCATGATACTTGTTAGAACTAGAACTAGAATAGAACCTATGTCCATGACCTCTCCTATCTGGCATATCCATGAACCCGCCATATCTTATTGTGTCATCCCTATTCAACCTATTCCCACCATGAGACCAACTGCCATATGCCCCATTAGTCATGTCCTCCTGTCCCTGATTGATCCTAAGCGGTCCCTGTCTCCACAATTATGACAAGATCTGAAGGATGACTACATTAACTTCTTCTTATTTCTCATGTTCTTGAATGATTCTGTCATTAGTTGCCTTGCAACTTCTTATTCCTTCATTCAAAATTCTCAAAGTGTCTGTTATATCAAGAAAGAACCTATCACCATATTTCTCATCGAATCTGTAAGGGGAGTATCGTGAATTGTAGTCTACCATCTTGCTAGTTAGATTTGATCTTCTTCCTGAAAGTCTACCATGCCAGCTAAACCAAAATATAAACACAACCAACATACCTCAGTATAGTTCAGGGGAGGATATCTTATCTGCAAGATCAACCAGATTAGCATGATACATGTATAATCATAATCATAAAAGTATATCAACATCATCTCAATCATTACCCAGTTACCATGCATGAAAATACCAACTGCATACCATGACCTCATGCATGAAAACCATGACCATAACAATGTCTGTATCATGAACATATAGACACTGACATGTATAACAAATACATATACAGCCGACATGCATTCATGACAACACATTCCAACAACAACATCATCAACCTCTACATGACAACACAATGGTAATAATGACCATCACCATGCATACAAAATAGGCACATAGACCACAACTATAATGAACACACATGCACCTGACATGTATGCATGACAACCACATTTCGCCTCTCCATTCCAAGGAGTGAACCATGCTCTAATAGCACTCTATAACACCCTCCTCCCACATTTAACTAAGCTAACTGGTTCACCCATGTAAACATCTGATGAAGAGTTATTATGATACGATTCAACTCCCAGATTACAGTTAATGAAGTGGAATCAACAAACCAAAACCAAATTGACCTTCCTTAGGAACTACAGGACCCTAGGGGCTAACCAACCACTCCAAGTGCCAAACCCCAGAGTTAACCTGTTTTTTTACTGAGCTAGATCCCTAGTCGCTCCCATTACAACCCTGCCATGCGACTGTAACCATCCAGTCGCTCCCATAACAAGGGAATCCATGTGACTACAGACTTCTCCAAGAAGTTTTGTGTCAGTGATGCCAGATTTTGAGCCACTTTTTAAGGGCTACGACTCAGTACTCTACCCAGAATTTGATGAAATTCTGAGAAATGAAAAATAACAAGAAGACAAGACCTATAATTAAAAACTTGAACAATGACCTGACCTAACTCATCCTAAACATGACATGGATTTTTTCAAACACATCATGAACATGTAATGTAGAGGTCATAAATACACATCTGAACATAGGGATTTCATACTTATCTGAGAATTGTTAAGAAGGTCTAATCCCCTCTCATAATAGTTGCATTATCATCTATTAGGTCATACATTCATTATTCATTCATTTGCTAAGCAAAACATGATGAGAGTCATAACTCAAGTCTGTCATAAAATCATGCTTATAATCAACATATAACCATCATAATAACAATGATAGAACAACCCTTAAAGCCACATAATAACAAGTACATTTACTCATCAAGTACAAGATAAAAATAGCTCTTATTAACCGCGAGGAATTTGTTCATCTCCACCCTCTAGGATTTATCGTATATCCTGCCATTTACCAGTCAAGGATTCCTAACCCAATGAGGGTATGTGAACTAATGGATGGATGCATTAAACCCTATTTTTTATATTAATGTTATAATGCATAATATTGATTATGTGTGTTAATTCTCTGCATGTTAAAAAGTGTTTATAACAATTATGAATACTTGAATCTGTGCTTAATGGTCTTAATTTCATAATGTTTATACTGGATGGGTTTTATGTATGTAAACTAGTTTGTTACTACATTGAGTAAATATCAATTTTCTTAATGGGTTGAGTGGTTGTAAGGAAGCCTGGGATAGTAGGTAATATTGTTTATCTCTAGGAGGGATCAGTGTTGGGTGAGTGTTAATAGAACATCTAATCACCGAAAGCGCAAACTATCGACTCTTCTCATGTGGTGTCGGTCTCGACCTATTCAATATGTGTTAAACCGAAAGGATAAAAGTTGTGTGTAGTATGCAATACTAGAATGATGGTCAAGGGTTTGTCAGTGGGAGTTCAGTGTCGTAGGTCATAGATTGTTCTGTCAGAACACACAAACCTTGTTCCGACAACCACCCATTAGCATCTCGAGATTACATGCTATTTGATCTAATTTTGTTTATACATGTCGCATATCTTAATGGCGAGTGAGACTGTTTCTCTTATGGATGTATTCAACACATTGCACTTTTCTCATTTATGCTAATATGAAATAATGGATGGATGCATTGACCCCTGTGTTTTGTATTAATGTATGAATGCTTAATACTATTTATGGGTGTTAATTATCTACATGTTAAAATGATTTTATAACAGTTCTCAACACCTGTATCCATGCTTAATGGCCTTAATTTCATAATGTTTATACCGGATGGGTTCTATGTATGTCAACTAGTTTGTTATCGCATTGAGTAAATATCAATGTGCTTAATGGGTTGAATGGTTGTAAGGCAGTCTGGGATAATAGGTAATATTGTTTTTTTTATAGGAGGGATTAGTTATGTTAGGTCCTTATAATACTAGTGATTACCCCATTACTATTGTATTTGTATCCCTTATTAGTATTGTTGTACCCCTATTATCCCCATATCGTTATTACTGTGCCCCATAGAATCCCTCTATTGTTATTTTTGTGCCTTTATATTATTATTGTTAGGTCAGCTGGGTTATATTGTGACTCCTTAGACTCCTATATATAGAAAGGAGGTTTTGTCATTTGAATCATCCAAGAATTATTCATTTGTGTAATGTAAAGGAGGTTACCCCCTCCAAGAGGCTGAATTCTAAGGCATTGCTCTATCTTTTCTATCTTTTTGTGAGCTGGTTTCATAACATTTTGTATCAGAGCTTTGGATTCTAGGGTTTCGCTGCTCCAAATAGGTCATCGTGGCATTTTCGCTATAACTTTTTTTCTGCGACGTTTTAGAAGCGAAAAAAAAACCCATTTGAGACGAAATCGCACTGAACCTCGGGTTCGAATGTCAAAGCTTTTCGCGCTATATTTGTGGAGTTATGATCCGAGGAAGTTGGTCTTTTTGCAGACTCCTAAATTACATTCCAAATAGGTGACCTGGGGAAAATCATCATAAATTTCTCTCTGAGCATCAGATTGAAATTTCGTAAGAAGGTACAGAAAGAGGACGGACTGTAGTTTCTTGTATATAATTTTCAGAGCCAAAGGTTGAAACAGGGACACGTGGCATGTCGTACAAGTTCGCTCTACTGAACTAGTCTATAATCAGGTCACTGTGGGAGATTTAACATAACTCTTCCTTGGAGAATCCAATTTGGATCAGACTGGTGGCATTGGAAAGAGGACACAAAGGGCTACTGCAGGTCGCAATTTTAGAACTGGATGATCCGAAATTACAGAGATACATCATAGGAAATATCGAGCTCCTACAAAGTGAAAAAAGGTGTGTAGATTTTTTTAAATTTTTTCTTAAGCTTGGTTTGAAAAAATATTTTGAAGGAATTCAAAGGGAATAGTAGAGCATTATTATCGGTAACTGATGCCCCGAGGAAAGAAAATGCAAACACCTAGTAAGCAACCTGAAAGCTCTAGCATGACTCATGAAGAAGAGGAAGAAATGCTACATGATATATCAAAATTACAAGACCAAGTGCAACAAATGTCACTCTCACAAAAGATAACAGAAGCTAAGATAAATGGTGTGGAATCTAAGATAAAGGGCATGGAAGCTAAGATGGACGATTTGAAGATAGATTTGAAGACAGGCATGGCAGATTTGAAGACAGATTTGATAAATTTTCTACAAGAAATACTTACTAATGGTGAAAGGGTAGTAAAGGAAACTCATGATGCAAACAAAAGAAATGTTAATCATGATTTCATAGACTCTAATGTTGGATCGAAGACCCACCATATTCCAAAAATCGATATGAGGAAGTTTGATGGCAAGGATCCCGCAACATGGATATTACAGATGGAGCAATTTTTCGATCTCAATAATGTGAAAAAACACACAAAAGGTACGTATTGCAACTTTATATTTGGAACCAAATCAGTTTGTATGGTATCAATGGCTTTGCTCTCGTAAACAAATTATCACTTGGGCAATTTTTACGGAAGAATTGACAACACATTATGAGGATACAAAAAGCAACACTTTTTTTAGCCAATTGTAAGTCTCAAACAAAAGGGTTCAATAATAGAGCACATTGAGGAGTTCCAAAAATTGAACATAAGGGTAAAAAATATTCCAGAGGAGCATAGGATTGATGTGTTCATAGGGACTTTAAAGGATAATATCCAACATGATGTTCGCCTTTGGGAACCTGACTCATTATAGAAGGCATTCAGGTTAGCAAGAAAAATGGAAAGCAAAATTATGGCAACCAGGAAGCATACCACTCACAACTATAAAGATGGAAGTGTTGTTGCCCCTAGTCTTCCACAACCTATAAGGTTCACACCACAACAATTGGAAGAAAAAAGAGCAAAAGGGCTTTGTTACAGTTGTGATAGCAAATACACTAAAGGTCATAAGTGTGCTGAGAAGAAATTATTCTACATAGATTGTGAAGAGGAAGAAGAAAATGAGCAAGAAAGGTCAAAAGAAGAGGATATACTCCAGGAACAAAGCCTAGATAAAGAAGAAATGAATCCAACCATATCTTGTAATGCATTGGCTGGAATTACCACTCCTCAAACCATCAAGATAGAAGGACAAATCAAGAAGAAAAAGGTAATAGTGTTGATTGATTTAGGAAGTACCCACAATTTTATTGATTGTAAGGTAGCAAAAGAATTGAATTGCTTCCTATATCCAGCACCAAAGTGTCAAGTGATGGTTGCAAATGGAGGAACAATAAATTGCTCTGGAAACTGTCATAATATCAAGCTATCCATGGGAGAATATGTATTGACTAGCCCAATTATTTCCATTCCAATGGGAGGTGCTGATGTTGTACTAGGAGTCCAATGGCCACAATCCTTGGGTACAATAGCTTTTAATTTTCAAGAACTTTTCATGAAATTTTCTACCGAAGGAAAGGAAGTTGAATTAAGGGGTATTGTAGGGAAACCGGGAAAGATAATCAGCTCTAAAGGTATGACAAAGCTTCTAAAAAAGGGACAAAGAGGTGTAATTGCACAATTATGTTCGCTAGATGTTTCCACATCGAAATCATCTATTTCTCCATATCTCCAAAAAGTGTTGGACAATCATTCCAAGGTATTTGAGACTCCCAAAGGTCTCCCACCTATTCGTGATCATGATCATGCTATTCATCTTAATCTAGGAAGTGTTCCTCCAAACATCAGGCCGTACAGATATCCCTATGCCCATAAGAGTGAAATTGAACGTATGGTTGCAGAAATGCTAGAGGCTAGTATAATTCAACCTAGTCAAAGTTCTTTCTCTGCTCCAGTAGTATTGGTGCACAAGAAGGATGGATCATGGTGCATGTGTCCATATTATAGGGAGCTCAACAAGCTCACTATTAAAGATAAGTTTCCCATTCCTGTCATTGATGAATTACTGGATGAATTACATGGATCAATTTACTTCACCAAGTTGGATCTTCGTTCAGGATATCATCAAATCAGAATGAAGACTGAAGACATTCCAAAAACAACATTTAGAACTCATGAGGGTCATTATGAATTTTTGGTCATGCCTTTTGGCCTTACCAATGCACCTTCTACATTTCAAGGTTTAATGAATTCCATTTTCAAACCCTTCCTTAGAAAATTTGTGTTAGTATTTTTTGATGATATACTAATCTACAACAAGTCTTGGAAGGATCATGTTGAACATGTTGACAGGGTGCTACAACTATTGGAGGAGAAACAATTATATGCAAAAAGATCCAAATTTTTCTTTGGAGTATAAGAGGTGGAATATTTGGGTCATATTGTATCTCATGAAGGAGTTAAGGTAGACCCTAGCAAAATTAAAGCCATTAAGGAATGGAAAATCCCCACATCCATAAAGCATCTGCGAGGATTTCTCGGGTTGACAGGGTATTATCGCAAGTTTGTTAAGAATTATGGGAGAATAGCAGCACCTCTAACAACATTATTGAAGAAAGATGCATTTTCATGGACTCTTGAAGCAACAAAGGCCTTCGAACATCTTAAAGAGGCAATGTGCCAAGCACCAGTCTTAGCCACACCAGACTTCACAAAAACCTTTATAGTGGAATGTGATGCTTCAGGAAATGGAATTGGTGTTGTTTTAATGCAAGATGAAAGACCCATTGCTTTTGAAAGTTGTCCAATCAAGGGAAAGTTTTTACACAAAGCTATTTATGAGAAGGAAATGTTGGCAATACTACATGCACTTAAGAAATGGCGACCCTACCTAATGGGAAGACACTTCAAGGTAAAAATGGATCATGATAGCCTTAAATACTTTTTAGAACAAAGATTATCCTCTGAAGAGCAACAAAAATGGGTCACAAAGATGTTGGGTTATGACTTTGAAATCATCTACAAATAAGGGAAAGAAAATGTGGTGGCAGATGCACTCTCAACAAAGGATGAGGATGTGGAAGCATTGTTGTGCGCCATTTCTATTATCCAACCAGATTGGATAAACGAAGCAAGGGAGGAATGGAAGAATGATGAAGAAGTGTGGGCACTTATTCAAAAGTTACAACAAGATTCCAGTACATCTGATACATTTGGCTGGCAAAATGATTCGTTATGGTACAAAGATCACTTATACCTTTCTAAGAATTCCCAACTCAAACAAAAGATTCTTATGGAATTGCACACTTCTCCCTTAGGAGGGCACTCAGGATTTTTAAAAACTTACCACAGGGTTAAGAAGGAATTTTTTTGGGATGGCCTTAAATTGGATATTCAAAAGTTTGTGGCAGAATGTTTGGTTTGCCAACAAAATAAAGTTGAAACAATTAAGACCTCGGGTATATTACAACCTTTATCCATTCCAAGCCAAAGTTGGGAGGAGGTTTCAATGGATTTTATCACAGGTTTACCCAAGTCTGAGGGAAAGAGTGTCATCATGGTGGTAGTTGACAGACTTACCAAGTATGCACACTTTTGTGCATTATCACATCCGTTTAAATCCAGTACAATTTCTATTGCATTTATGGAAACAATTCAAAAGCTACATGGAAACCCAAACATTATTGTAAGTGACAGAGATCCCATTTTCACTGGAAATTTTTGGACAGAATTATTTTCTTGTCTCGGTACTCAATTAGCTCATAGCTCATCTTATCATCCTAAATCTGATGGGCAAACTGAGATAGTAAACAAATGTTTGGAAGGATATCTTTGTTGCTTTGTATCTGATAAACAGACACAATGGTTCAAATGGTTGCCTCTAGCTGAATGGTGGTATAACGTTTCCTTCCATACAACAACAAAAATGACCCCATTTACGGCACTTTATGGATATCAGCCACCATCCATCACATCATATTTAAGAGAAAATTCTAAGGTTCAAGCAGTGGAACATCACATCGAGCATCAACAACAAGTCCTCCAACTCTTAAAGGATAACCTCGTGTTGGCGCAGAATAGAATGAAACAACAGGGAGATCAACATCGCAGCGAAAAAAGTTTTGATGTAGGTGATTGGGTATTCCTACGGCTACAACCATATAAACAAATGTCCCTCAAGCAAGCTAAGAAGGATAATAAATTATCACCAAAGTATTATGGTTCGTACAAGGTGTTGCAAAAGACTGGTTCTATGGCATACAAATTGGAGCTTCTTGCAGCTTCTCGAGTGCACCCAGTTTTCCATGTTTCATGTTTAAAGAAGGTTATAGGCGACAAGCTCCCAGTTCAAACAATATTGCTAGAACTTGACGAGGAAGGAAAAAATATATTGGAACCGGAAGTAGTCACAGAAACAAGAACTCGACAGCTACGAAATCGATCAATTTCAGAGTATCTCATCAAGTGGAAGAACTTATCCGCTGAAGATTCCACATGGGAGGATGAGAATTTTATACAGAAGCATCCAGAACTACTCAAGCGTTGAGGACAACACTTTTTTGAAGGAGAGGGGCATGTTAGGTCCTTATAATACTAGTGATTACCCCATTACTATTGTAGTTGTATCCCTTATTAATATTGTTGTGCCCCTATTATCCCCATATTGTTATTATTGTGCCCCATAGAATCCCTCTATTGTTATTTTTGTGCCTTTATATTATTATTGTTAGGTCGGCTAGGTTATATTGTGACTCCTTAGACTCCTATATATAGAAAGGAGGTTTTGTCATTTGAATCATCCAAGAATTATTCATTTGTGTAACGTAAAGGAGGTTGCCCCCCTCGAAGAGGCTGAATTCTAAGGCGTTGCTCTATCTGTTCTATCTCTTTTGAGCTGGTTTCATAACAAGTTATGGGTGAGTGGTAACAGAATTTCTAATGCCTAAAAACCTAAAATATTGAGACTTCCCATGCGATGTGGATCTCGACTTATGTGCTATCTGTTAAGCTTTTCTTCATTCCTATTTTATGTAGTGCCTCTTTTTCCTTTTAATTATGGATTTGGATCTATTTATTTGATTGAATTTTAATGAATCATTAGAAGAATCCCTAATGGATTTTCTAGAAATTTTACACTCATTAGTGTACTAAGGGTTGGTTTCTTTGTTTTTATTTTCACATGAAACCTCGATAGATTTTTTTTAATGGAAGTAGATAGGGTTGTCATAAAATTATGATATAGGTATTCAATATTTTTTTTTAATGGAAGTAGATAAGGAACTAGCTTGAAAGCACATGTTCATAGGCCTATTGTCGTCTTGGTTAAGCTACAATAGTGAGTTAAACCTACATGTCCTAGTTTTCTAATAAATAATTCCACTTCTAGCCTAGATGCTTTGTTGACTTCATGAATGTATATAGCTTGTAGGATAGAAGGGATTGTATAGTCTATTAATATCCTCTCATTTTGTAACTTGGAGAAGTGTTGGTAGAAGACACCTAACGCTGATAAAACAATTAAATAGTCATTCTCCAACAATAACATTTTATATCCATTCAAACATCATTGATAACCCATGAGTAGATTTATCACTAACAACCATTCAATAACTTACAATAATAACCAAAATAACTATTGTAAGTTATTAATTAGTAAAGTATTAAATGGCTAGAAAATTGGTCTCTACAATAGGTATTAGCATTAAAAGTGGCCATATCCAAGGTACTTGACGAGAAAATGGTCATAAAATATGAACCAAGTAGGTCAATTTTAGTAAAGAGTTATATATGGGATTCAATAATGAGGGACACAAGCACATCCTGAAAGGTCTCTATGCTATCTCACTAGAAATTATCAAGTCTTAATATATGGATAATCTTTGAAAGAAATGTTACTTAGGCATTATTTCCCAATATAAAGGAATCCAAGTTATGGATAGATCCCCACAAGAAATTCAACCTACTTTATATTTGATTTTGAATAAACATCAATATGTCTATGAAACACCCCATAACTTGTAAGAAAAATATTGAAAACATAATTTAAAAATTGTTGATAATAGATGTAATATGTCCTAGTACTAGTTCTTACTCTTGCCTAGTCATCATGATATTGAAGAAACAAGGAAACTTGTAGAGCACGTGGCTACAATCCCATGATATTAATAAGTTGATGGTAAAAAACAAATGTCATATCTTAGCAATTAATGACCTCTTGGATGTGCTACATGGTACCCAATTCTTTACTAGACTACAACAATGCTCTAGGTATCATGAAATCTAGATGAAGTGGAGGGAAATTCCTAAGTATGCTTTTTTCACACATGAAGGCTATTATGGGGCTTTGGTTACACCTTTTGATCTTTTCAATGCCCTATCGATTTATTTGAATCTCATGAACAAGATTTCTCAACCTTTTGTATGCAACTTTCTACTTGTCTTTTTTACTAAAATGGACATCAAGATAAAACATTAAACAACAAAAAGAAA
This sequence comes from Pinus tabuliformis, assembly GCA_031772625.1. Taxonomy (NCBI): domain Eukaryota; kingdom Viridiplantae; phylum Streptophyta; class Pinopsida; order Pinales; family Pinaceae; genus Pinus; species Pinus tabuliformis. The sequence continues at coordinate 1,279,805,526 of CM062820.1, forward strand.
AAATATCATCTTAAAATGAAACAAAAAATATTAAACATTTTACTTTCGATTCGATAAATTCAAAATCATTAACTCATCTCAAAACTACAAGTTTGGTTAGAATCCATTTCCATATGTGAGAGTTATTCCTTCAACATTAACACATCTAGCTTTACTATGTTTACTTTTAGTTATAACTATTACAAGTGTAGATTTAGTTTAACTATAAATCTATTAACACATTTAAGGTGCAAACTTTTAACTATACACATATCCAACAAAATATGTAGAAGATGAACATCAAACCCAAAAAAGATCAATGATGAAGGATTAATATTGCCTTTATCAATGATTATTCCACTCAATTGTGGATATTTAATTTTGTAACTACATTTTTTTGGAATTACATGAACTTTTATCAATGATTATTCCACTCAATTATGGATATTTAATTTTGTAAATACATTATTTTGGAATTACATGAACTAAAATGATTGAACACTTACACTAGTTGTCACCTAGTTAATGATAATTGTCACAATCATATCAAATTCGCTCAACATGTAATCAAATTTGATGATTACTTCATTGTGAACTTTGATGTTTATAGTGGATACTTAGTGAAACACTTCAATTTTTATACATCATGATCCTTCAATTATAAAAAACGTAGAACTATTCCAAGGACATTGTACTTGTCTTTCCTCTAACATGTATACTATAAAAAATGTGAATGCTCCATGACATTATTTCTCTAAACTTTTTAGTGACGGTGATGATTATATTGGTGATTGACATCAATATGAATTACCAAATTTTTAGCATTGGATATGGAAATTATTCAAATCCCTTATTAGATCTCTATAGTTATGGGAACTACGTGCATTGCTAAAAGCAAGGGTGATATCCAAGATATGAGAATCTCATAAACCATACTACTAACCAATGTGTTAAATAGTGTTAGATTTCTAATTTGGTAATTAACTATTATAATAAATAGATTAAAATAAGTAACATACCTAAATTAATTGATGACACTAATCTCAATTTTAGTTAGCTTCTCAATTCACTACTCATGTTGTTTTATGATTTTATTAAGCATTTTAATTAGCTGTTCTTATTGATGATTCCATGTTTTATTTTGTTCCTCAATTATTCAATTCTCTTTTTAAACAAATAATTTAATGATTGTAATTTTAGTAGATATAATTTTTCATATCTATTTGTATTTGTATTTATATATTATATTATTATTTTTATATAATTTACATGTATTTTGAAACAACATATATATTAAGCAAAATAAATTAATATTTCATATTATTATTATCAAAATTTTAAAAAATATATATATTTTTTATTTTAACTTTAAATGAATTAAAATTATAATATTTAATTTTCTTTCCAATATGCATCAACCAAAAACTTGCAAAGTTTAAAATGCCTTTTAATATTATTAATAAAAAACTTTTCAATATTATAAAAAAATATTGTAATATAAAAAAAGCAATTTGAAATTTTAATATTATTGGCTTTTTCCAAAATTTTGTAAATTACAGTTTGTTGAATAAATTTCTCTAAAAATATATTGTCATAACCCATAAACTAATAATGTTATGATACAATCGATGCATCCAAAACATAATACGATGCTCAAATTTGTTGGAAAGGAAGAGGAGACAAAACAAATAATTCACACACAAATCTAGGAGTTGCAACCCTTCTATTGATCACACAAAACATGATACTTACAATGAACCCGGTGAAGGGTATTTATCCTTTTCCAACTAGTGACTTGCCTAAAATATCTTGACATGCAACCACACACTAAAAGTCGTCTATCACTTAACTCAACTTGACTCAACACTCAAACACTCAACCCTCAACACTCAGTTAACTGACTCTCTAAGTTTAGCCAACTCCTCATGCAGGAGTAATTATCTTATTTTAACACTCCCCCTTAATTATGACTGCTAAACTAAAACATGACTCAGGACAATTCAAACATGACCACTGGTCTATGTCTCAGCTAGGCTTACAACACCCAAGTTTCTTCTATGAAACTCAAATATGTCTTGTGCTAATGACTTAGTAAATATATCAGCCAATTGATCACTAGATTTACAAGGCTTCAAGTGAACTTCTCCATTGCTCACAAGTTCTCTAATAAAATGATATATTGTATCAATATGCTTGATCTTCTGATGAAACAAACTATTCTTGGATAATGCAATTGTTGAGGTGTGTTGAAGTCCCGAAAATCGGGCCGACAACAAGGGGGATACCCACCCGGTCCGGACCTTGGTTGGCAGCTCCTTATCCGTTTGGTATAGCGGGTCTGACTGGGGATAATGGGACCATTTTCCCAATCTAAGGGGTGTGTGTGTGTAGAGTTGGATGATGTTGATCTAGGAGTATTTTAAGCTAATTTAATTCAAACTTCTAAACTGACTCTATACTATTGTAATCTAATAAGAAACAACACATCTAATCTACGCTAACCCGGGGTGTATTTCTTCTATTATGCGATCTAAAAAGATTTCGAACAATAACTGGTAATAAAGATCATTCAGCTATCATAAGAATAGAAATCAATTAAGATAAACCACTCTGCATAAAAAGTTAGGCAAAACAGTTGTGAACAACATATCGCATAATAAGTTATTCATATGTCAGGCACAAATAAATGACTCCACCGTACAGAAGTGCCAAATGGTAACCCACACATTCATACATTAACATATAAACAACTAAAACTGCATATCACTCTAAGAATATAAGCAGAAATTGGTCAAGAGATAAAAGTACCATTTATGACTGATTTCACTTATAAACTGCAAGCAATAACGATTTATCTCTACTTGTTCTAACATCTACTAAGAGTACAGAAGTGCAACATCAGTAGCAGACATTAAATGCAAACATTGATAAATCTCGATCCATCCATTCATCAAAAACCCCCTCTGAGGGTGCAAAAGTGCATGTTCTAAGGACAAGTTTTTTGACAAATTTCCGGACCCTTCTCCAAATGCCATGAGAAGGGTTAAATACTACTGACTAATTAATCTTAATTACATAAATTTAGGACACGGCTTCAAATGACCGCCCTTCTACTAAAACAAATTTATTTCTAAAAATTGAATCTAACTTCTAACCGTTTCTGTATTTGCTCCTTAGTGCTATAAGCAATGCAACGTTCGCCTGGGAAGAGTCAGCTAGTTGTCTTCTCCTTTCGTTCGAGCGATGAAAATAGAAATAACAAGAGCTGGCACCGCTTTCTGACAAACTAGAAGATATTTTCGAAAATCTTCCTCTGGCTTGGTGTATTCGCTGTGTGTATACTTGGTATAACCCAAATTTCTTTCAAACTGATTGTGTTGTTGCTATTTCGGTTTCCGGCCATGCGAATGACTCAATAAGTCAGGGACTTTGCTCTCTGAACAATTTTCCGTATTGAAAATTACTTCCGTTCTTTGTTCCAGGCTTTTCTGGAGCGTCTTCCCTCTTTAGAGTTTTTCTTTTTGCTTTACCCAGTCTGAGCTTCAGGATCTTTTGTAAACATGCCGCTTTTGTGCGCCTTTGACTCTGAGTCTTGGATAGTCTATTTCCATCAGTATCTGTTGAGTGATACCCTGGAATCCGTGGTCTTGCTGCATGCGGCATCCGTTTGCGAAGGCATCTCTTCTCTGTTCTCCGAGTATTGACGCTTTCCCCTTTTCCTTAGATATTTCCTGCACATTGATTTATATTAGTTGCTGCCTTACAGTTTACGCAAAGGAAAAGAGAAATGACGAAAAGATTGACATGAAAGCTTTAAGTTCTAATGAATGCATAATCATGACACTCATAATGACTTGACTCTTCGAAAAACGCAACACAATCCTTCTTGGATACTTTGGCGTACAATCATTAATTTCTCTTAAGACGCACGCCCAATTTTGGTCTACAGACAACTTTCCTTGAACACTATGTCGATGAAATTTTGCGATGAGTGGTTTCTGCAATTCGCATCGCAGTATCGAGGATTGCGATGTCAAGATGTGTCATCGCAGGAATTGATGGTCGCATTCATCGCAGATCGCAAATCGCAGATCGCAAGATCGCAGATCGCGAGATCGCAAATCATGTTTAATCATTCAATCACTGTGTGCTGCTTATGCGATGTTGCGATATGTGACGTCGCATATCGGTCATCGGCGATTCCTTAGTTTTTCATTTTAAGAGCGCTTCTCAATATATGCGATGTGATGAATTTCGCGTCGCTTCTTCGCAGCTTATTTATGCGCATAGGAAAACGCTTCACTCTCTCTTCGCGATGCGATACAGCTTTAGGGAGTTAAAATACAAAAATTTTGATAGAATTTTTTTTGGATTTTTTGTTAAGGGTCCCCATTTGCTTGGTGTTATTTCTAATACCAAACAAAGAGGAGGGTTGTTGGTGACCACAACAATGGCGATTCACTGTGAAGAACCAGTTATCTCTGCTTTTCTATTGAATTTCCACTTCTGAAACAGAAAAATTTTCATATGTCTAAATTTTGTTATGGATAAATAGAGTACATTACTCCTTATCCTATCAATGATACTTTGTCTCAACCTTTTCATATTCCAATTGTTTGCTTCCTCAGGCTTAGTTCTTGTATTCACACCAGACATTACTCGGTCTTTTTTAAAGATAAAATAAGGTCTTCTCTGCGTACTGGCTTTTAAAATATGCTCATTTGTCGTAGGTAGAGCCTCTGCTGCCCACAAGCGTCCATAGCCTCGACAGGGTTACCTGTTATCCAGCAATGATCCTTTATCCTGCTTGAGGTTATTTACAACATTTCAGAGAAAAACCCTTTTTGACACTTTTTCCTTTTTTATTCTCTAAAGAACAATGTCTTGGTTTGGTGGCCAAATTATGACACAGTCATTCACTTGATTTACACTTTTGCTGAACAAGCTGGCTCGTGATGAGACCCCTTGTCTTTTGATTGCAACAATCTTGAGTCGTTGCCCTGTTTTGGTAGACAGTATTGGCAAAGTCAGCAAGTTATAATATCTGTGATCATGATAAGCCGGCTCGTGATGAGACCTCTTATTATTTGAGATATAGTGTTTTCTCGGGTTGTTCCTCTGAATGCTGCGATTTCCTTTAGCAGGGAGGAAGTTATTGTTTTTCCTTAAGAAAGCTCTGGACGACAATAATAGAGTTTGAAAATAGCAACTTTACAGAGAATATTTATTTTATTATTGATACCTTTCATTGTGCTGATATAAAACAATTCCTTACCAAAGGTTGCTTTCATCAAAGTTTTTGAGGTTGAAACTAACATCATGTTTAGGCTAAAGTTAACTCTACCTGTCAATAATAAAAATCAGATTTTTCGAAAATTTTTGCTACTTGTACAAGCGAAAAGCTCAAAATCCGATAGAGAATTGGTGTCTTTTTCATGAACCCTTTTAGTGACCATCTACAACTGGTTTTATTTATAAGAAAGAGAAAAACAAATAAAAACTAAAAATATCCTACAAAAATAGAAGAGTGATCTTCTATGGAAAATATATTTTAAGAATCTGTTCATTAACAGGCAAAGAATCTCTTCTACCTGCCAAATCCTACAACACAAACGTTGATGGGCCTATGACTTCTACAATCTGAAAAGGACCAAGCCACAGCTTCTGAAATTTCGTATGTTTGCCCTTTTCTTCATGAGCCTTATCCCATTTCAAAACTAAATCTCCCATCTGAAAGTTTTTTCTGGTCATTATGCTTGAGCCAAAAGAGGATTTTATCAGCGCTTGATGATGGGCATGGGTTTTCTTAGCTTGTTCTCGTTGTTCTTCTAATTTTATTATTTCCATTTGTCTTAGTTGTATGGAGGAGGTAGATACCTCGTCGATGTGTTGTACTAAAGACAAAGAGGGAATGACTAAGTGAGTCGGAAGAACCACTTCTTTCCCATAAACTAAATTAAAGGGAGAAGTGCCGATTGAAGCTTTCTTCGTTATTCTATCCGCCCATAAAGCATTTACCAACGTTTTGTGCCAATTCTTTTGGTTTTGGTCGACTGTTCTTTTAATAATCCTAATCAGGTTCTTGTTTGTTGATTCAGCCAATCCGTTACCTTGCAGATAGTAGTTGGCCGAATATTTCAGTTTGAACCCTCTTTTAAGTGCAAACTCAGTCATTGTATTTCCAGAAAAGTATGAAGCATTATCAAACATTAAGGCCGTTGGTAATCCAAACCTAGTGATTATAAATTGATCTATGAATTCAATAATGTTTTCAGAATTAGTTGTCTTGAGAGGAACTGCTTCTACCCATTTAGTAAAATACTCTGTTGCCGTGAGGATGTACCTATGCTGCTTAGAAGAGTGAGGAATGATCTCACCTATTATGTCCAAGCCCCATTGACTGAATGGTTGCTCGATGTTAACTGGCTGTAGTGGCATGGATGATTTCTTTTGTTTCCCTGCAGCAGTTTGGCAGACTTGGCATTTCCTCACATAACTGTGTGAGTCTTTGAACAGCTTGGGCCAATAATATCCTGCACGTAAGATTTTATGTGCAATAGCGTCTCCAGCATAGTGTCCGCCTGCTGGTCCATCGTGGAGTTCCTGCAAAACCTTTTCGGCTTCAGTTTTCTCAAGACACCTAAGAAGCACAGAATCGTAATTCCTTTTAAACAGAACATCATTTATGAGCTGGTATTGTTTAGCTTTCAATCTCAGAGCTCTTTTCTTGGTGTGATCCAGGTGTGATGGAGCATACCCGTTCTTAAGAAAATAAATGGTGTCAGCATATAATGATCCTGCATCGTTTAGGCTTACCTCATACGTATGTACCTCTTCAGATGAATTCTCAGGAATTTGCGATGCTCCAGCCAACATTTTGCAGAAGCCTTGACCTCTTACAATGTTTGCTGGTTTGATCTCAAGATCGTATTCTTGTAAAGCGGTGATCCAATTTGCTCTCTTTTCGCCCACATCCTTCTGTATTAGAAGGTTTCTTACCGCTGGAAACGGTACTATGACTTTGGTATGGGCTTTAAGTAAGAAAGGTCTAAAATACTTGATCGCTTTGAAAACAGCATATGCCTGTTTCTCCACGTCTGAATAATTGAGTTCAGCACCTTGTAAGTTCGAGCTAAAAAATGCGATTGGAGCTTCCACCTTCTCTTCATTTGCTTGAGTTAGAATCGCGGCATAAGATTTCTCTGAGGCAAATGTGTATAAGATAAAAGATTCTGAAAAATTCGGGGTCGCTAAAGATGGACCGTTAATGATAGCTTGTTTGATCAAGTTGAATGCTTCATGCTCATCTTGACCACATTTAAAATTTGAATTCTTTTTAATCATATTTTGCAAAGGAGAAACAATACGTGAGAAGTCTGGGACAATTCTCTTCACAAAATTGATTTGACCAACGAAAGATTGCATGGCTTTTTTGTTATGAGGCATGGATATTTCGGAAATTTCTTTGATTCTGTCAGGTTCAATGTGAATACCAGATTTTGACACTATGAATCCTAGCAATTTTCCTTCACTTAATGCGAAAAAAGATTTCTTTGGGTTAAGTGAAATCCCATACCTTAAACATCGTTGAAATATTTGTTTCAAGTCTTTGAGATGGTCACTTCGCTTCTTGGAGTACACTGTTATATCATCCAGGTAAATCACTACGGATTTATTGACTAAACCTTTGAATGCGATGTCCATGGCTCTCTGAAATGTAGCGCCAGCATTGATCAAACCAAATGGCATCTTCCGATATGCGTATGTGCCCCATTTAGTTCGGAATGTGGTTTTTAACTGATCATCGGGATGTACCAGCACTTGATTGTACCCTGAAAATCCATCTAGAAAAGACATTAATTCTGAGCCTGCTACTGCTTGTAATATCTGCTCCATAGGTGGGAGGGAAAAATTGTCTTTCTAACAGGCTTTGTTGAGATTCCGGAAATCGATACAGATTCTAATATCTCCGTTTTTCTTTCTAACGGGTACCATATTGGATACCCATTTGGAATGTCTGACGGGGAAAATTATTCTGGCTCTCAACAACTTATTTAGCTCAGTTTTTATCTGATTTTCTAAATTGGGGTGTATTTTTCTTAGTTTCTGTTGTACAGGTTTTTCATTGTCAATCATAGGGATAGTATGTTGAATGATAGAAGTGTCGTATGTCTTCAACTCATCGTAATTCCAGGAAAAAACATTTTTGTATTGCCTCAAAAGACGGATATACGCTAATTTTTCTTCAGGGGCTAGGCTGTGGCCTAGATTAACGTTTTGTGGTTTCTTATCGGTTCCTAGGTTTACTAATTCGTAGTTTAGAGTCGAACTGTAGAGTTTAGAATTGGTAGACCTTTTAAACCGACTTTTCAAATCATATAAGTCTTCTAACTTAACCACCGATTTAGGTATAGCATTATCAGTGCTATTTTGTTGTATTTGATGATCATGATGGTCTTCGTCAATTATTTGATTTGAGTAGGATCCTTCAGAAGTGAGGAAATTTACAATGTCAGGATCGTCATTGAATACTCTCCAGTTTGTAATGTTGTCAGGGATGGATGGTCTAAAGATTAATTCTATTGAGAATCTATCTGGACTAAAATCTTCGGAGGGAATAAGTCTGGAGGCTATGTTAGCTAACAGGTCTGCGTTCGCATTTTGAAGTCTTGGGATTGACGAAATATTGAATGCTATGAAATGTGCAGTCAGATCTTGTACTAAAGATTGATAGTGTTTCAAATGACCTGATAGGCAATGTATGGTGTTACGCACCTGTTTGACAACGATCTCAGAGTCTCCAAAGACTTGAAGGTACTTAACGTTCAACACGATTACTTTGTATAGGCCTTGCACCAAGGCCTCGTATTCCGCTGTATTGTTTGTGCAATCGAATTCAAGTCTGCACATAAGCATGGTCTTATTTCCGTCTGGGCTAATCAGAACGCATCCTGCTCCTGCTCCCTCGTTAGATTTAGAGCCATCAAAATATAATTTCCAAAACAAAGATGTATTTACAGGGTTATCTAAAAAATTAACACACTTTGAATTATCAGTTTGGGAAAAAATTTCGACTTGGGACAAAACTGAATTTTCTAAGTAAGGTGAAATATGAGCATTGAAATTGCCGAGGAAAGAATATACCGAGTAATTGCCTATGATACTGCTGTTGTATGCTATTGCTTCATTTTCTCCCTCCAATTCCGTCACTATGTACTTTTGGTGTAACTCTCGTTCAACCTTTATTTGATTCGGTTTACCATTGTAGGGTAACCACATGTGCGACCAGTCGGTTGAGAAGTATCCATGGAGTTTTTCGGACCAATCCCTGCTAAGAATTAAACCATAGAATTCAGGGATATCAGCTACTAGAATGTCAATAACCTGACATACCTTCGGGTTAGACGAGAATCTTATGGTCACTTGATTAAGTTCACCAATCACTTCGACTTGAGATCGATCAAGCTGAACTATGCGCACCGCGGATTTTTGTGGTTGAACATTCAATTTGGCACATATTGATCTGGGTAAAATATTCGTTGAAGCACCAGAATCAACCAAACAATTGTGTACATTTTTATTGAAAATCTCATAAGTGAGAAGAAAAGGGGAAGTATGAGACCTTGATCTTCCTCCAATCAAGGCGATGTCATTTGTGTTGTGGGGAAAAGTATCCGATGCGGATGACCCTATCCCTACTCTAAAGGTGACAGTCTTTAGCAACAACTGAAAGTAAAGCTTTGATGTTTTCCTTTATGAAAGTACAGAGAGGGGGAAGAAATGATCAACCAACCTGGTATCCTTCGCTTAGTCGATCTTGATCCTCTCTCTTTGTCTCTTGTTCCCAGCTCCTTGCTCTCTTTGCCGGTCCAGCTACACACAGATCCTGCACAAAACAAGAGAGGAAACTACAAGATACATGTACTCACAACTGATGCATGGATTAGAGTGAATCAAATATACATGTAAATACAATACATCAATGCAATACAAGTATATAGGAGAACATGCAAAACTTTATTGATAGAAGTAACAGGGTTCTGAGAAGGTTACAACCAATGATGGCTCCAATCCAGCAGCACCTCCCCAGCAGCAAGAACTCTCCTCTTCACCTCTAGTAAAACAATCACCCAATAGCTCTAACTGTAATCCAACAGCACCTCCTTGCTTTACACAAAATTCCAGCCTCCTTAGACCTCATAGAAGAGCTCTATATATAGGATAGAAGAAGAAAGGATGAGTCAGCTTGAGACTGACATGAAGCTGCCTTGTGTCCTCTCCCTCTTCAGTTAATCTTCAGTTCTTGAGTCCACTTGGAGATCCTTGCTTACACATGGTGATCAAGTACCTCTTACTCATCACAGGGCGAATCTCATGAACCAAGTGTCAGTTTGGAAGCTTCCTGGGCAGTTGACACCTTGCAGAATGACTGTGCCACTTGGCCAATCTCGCCCAGCGCAGGTACAAGGAGGAGCAGTTGCATTCCAGCGCAGATGCTCAGTGGAGCAGCTGACATGATCCAAAATTAGCCTGTTTTGAAGTGTTTTCAGGTGGAGAACTGATTGGAAGTGCTGTTGTTTGATGACCTTGTTCTTTTAGGGGTAAGAACAACATGTTTAGGGACTGAGGATCCCTGTAATTATTGACATTTCATGCTCCATGCTGCGAGGCACAAAAATGTCTATAACAATTTGGGTCAATCTTATTGATCGTGTTGGTTGGAGGGCTTCCCATGTTGTGGGAAGCTACAGCTGTAGGTAAAGATGTAGTGGGCACGACATGTAATTCTTTCATCATTATCTTCTGTTGATGTTTCAATTTGCTCAACTCGTAAAGAGTGATATTAGCCCTAGTCTTTTTCATGTCATCAATAATATTGTATTCCATTTCATCCGACACTATCACTGTTTTTGATGGAGGTGCTTGATCTGATTGGACTGGGCTAGATTGGGTCGCTCTAGCAGTTGTTTTCTTTGTTGCGACTTTATCTTTTGCTGCAGGGCTTGCGCCCTTCTGCTTAGGGGTAGTTTGGGGAGGATCAAGTTGGTTTTTGCTTCGTGTGCTAACCGGAAATGCTTCTTGATCTTATTCTTGTGGGAGGATGAAATCCCACATTCCTTGTAGTTCCACAACTTCTTCGTCATCGGTCTGCCCTTCAGTGGTATTCTCTTCTTCTTCTTCTTCTTCTTCGGATTCGACGTTTGAGATAGCATTGGGTGGTTTCACATCCATTGAAGGACTTCTTTTAAAAGTTCTGTAGGGCTTTTTGGAAGAAGTTTCTGCTACTTGTTTTTTTATGTCAATCATCTCATTGGACATGGCCTTTAATACTTTTTGTAATCCTTCCAAATCGAAAGGATCTTTCGTTTGTTTCTTCTTGGTGTCTTCTTTGAAAGAGATTTTCTTAGATTTGCGTTCCTCTATCGCAGATCTCTTTTCTAGGGCTACTACGCGTTTCTCTACTGCTATCGCCTCTGTCAAGTTTTCAACTAAGGTCGTCTTGTTTGCCCTATCTACGAAGATCGCCAAGTTTGATGGTAAGGCCGTAATATACCATTCACATCTTACTTCCTTGCTGGGTTGGGAAGCAGCGGGAATTTTGTTGAGGATTTTATTGACCCGTAAATTGAAAACTTTAATGGGTTCTCTGGCCTCGGCTTTAAGATTAGATAGGTCATTCATCAACGTCGTCGTTGATCTGTCATCCCCAAACTTGGTAAGGAATTGACTTTGAAAAATGTCCCAACTTGTGATAGACCCGGAAGGTAATGAAAAGTACCATGACCCGACTGTCCCTTGCATTGTGTAGGGAAAAAGCCAGACGACAGCATCCTCGTTGGTAACTCCGTTGAGATTAACAGAAAGCATGAAATTATTGATATGCTCTTCAGCTAGCATGCCTGTTTCTGGATTGAATTTGGGTAGCCATTTCTCAGGATGGGCCGGTATTGGGCTCAGGGGTGGAGGCATTAAAACCGCCCCAGGATTGTTCCATGGAGACTGGGCCATCGTTGAGCTACTAGTGAATGAAAGTGCAGAGGATGATCCCTGATGCTGAGAAGATGAAGATATTATGATCTTTGACGATTGAAGAGGAGGGGTTGTGGAAGATGGATGAGTGATTTGGAATGAAGATGTGGGTGGCTGACTTCGCGGTGATGGAGTTGAAATGGACGACGTGGATGAAAGAGTCTCACTGTCAGACTCTGGTGGTGTTTTCCTTGCTCTTTTCCTGGTGGGGAGAGGGAATTCAGTTGGCTGGATGCCAAATTTTTCGCTTTTTAATCTGGTCAGGGGATGAGCAGGATTGTACTGCGAAGTCACGCTGCTTTGAGATTTATCAGACCTCTGAGTAAAAATAGAGAATCCCTGGAGTTTATGAATCAGAGTTTGAATTTCAGGGGGTTCAATGATAAGTTGGTCTGAAATATTAGGGTATGTAGCAGCGGTGGATACTCGAGCGACTTCTGACTCTGGATTTAATCGTACTGGAGAAGTCGGGGGAGTTGATAAGGGCAATTTACTCTCAGAATGGTATTTAGATTTTGATTTAGGTGCCATTCATAGTTCGTGCCCTTCTTCTAGAACCAAATATGTTGAAGTCCCGAAAATCGGGTCGACAACAAGGGGGATACCCACCCGGTCCGGACCTTGGTTGGCAGCTCCTTATCCGTTTGGTATAGCGGGTCTCACTGGGGATAATGGGACCAGTTTCCCAATCTAAGGGGTGTGTGTGTGTGTGTAGAGTTGGATGATGCTGATCTAGGAGTATTTTAAGCTAATTTAATTCAAACTTCTAAACTGACTCTATACTATTGTAATCTAATAAGAAACAACACATCTAATCTACGCTAACCCGGGGTGTATTTCTTCTATTATGCGATTTAAAAAAAATTCGAACAATAACTGGTAATAAAGATCATTCAGCTATCATAAGAATAGAAATCAATTAAGATAAATCACTCTGCATAAAAAGTTAGGCAAAACAGTTGTGAACAACATATCGCATAATAAGTTATTCATATGTCAAGCACAAATAAATGACTCCACCGTACAGAAGTGCCAAATGGTAACCCACACATTCATACATTAACATATAAACAACTAAAACTGCATATCACTCTAAGAATATAAGCAGAAATTGGTCAAGAGATAAAAGTACCATTTATGACTGATTTCACTCATAAACTTCAAGCAATAACGATTTATCTCTACTTGTTCTAACATCTACTAAGAGTACAGAAGTGCAACATCAGTAGCAGACATTAAATGCAAACATTGATAAATCTCGATCCATCCATTCATCAAAAACCCCCTCCGAGGGTGCAAAAGTGCATGTTCTGAGGACAAGTTTTTTGACAAATTTCCGGACCCTTCTCCAAATGCCATGAGAAGGGTTAAATACTACTAACTAATTAATCTTAATTACATAAATTTAGGACACGGCTTCAAATGACCGCCCTTCTACTAAAACAAATTTATTTCTAAAAATTGAATCTAATTTCTAACCGTTTCTGTATTTGCTCCTTAGTGCTGTAAGCAATGCAACGTTCGCCTGGGAAGAGTCGGCTGGTTGTCTTCTCCTTTCGTTCGAGCGATGAAAATAGAAATAACAAGAGCTGGCACCGCTTTCTGACAAACTAGAAGATATTTTCGAAAATCTTCCTCTGGCTTGGTGTATTCGTTGTGTGTATACTTGGTATAACCCAAATTTCTTTCAAACTGATTGTGCTGTTGCTATTTCGGTTTCCGGCCGTGCGAATGACTCAATAAGTTAGGGACTTTGCTCTCTGAACAATTTTCCGTATTGAAAATTGCTTCCGTTCTTTGTTCCAGGCTTTTCTGGAGCGCCTTCCCTCTTTAGCGTTTTTCTTTTTGCTTTACCCAGTCTAAGCTTCAGGATCTTTTGTAAACATGCCGCTTTTGTGCGCCTTTGACTCTGAGTCTTGGATAGTCTATTTCCATCAGTATCTGTTGAGTGATACTCTGGAATCTGCGGTCCTGCTGCATGCGGCATCCGTTTGCAAAGGCATCTCTTCTCTGTTCTCCGAGTATTGACGCTTTCCCCTTTTCCTTAGATGTTTCCTGCACATTGATTTATATTAGTTGCTGCCTTACAGTTTACGCAAAGGAAAAGAGAAATGACGAAAAGATTGACATGAAAGCTTTAAGTTCTAATGAATGCATAATCATGACACTCATAATGACTTGACTCTTCGAAAAACGCAACACAATCCTTCTTGGATACTTTGGCGTACAATCATTAATTTCTCTTAAGGCGCGCGCCCAATTTTGGTCTACAGACAGCTTTCCTTGAACACTATGTCGAGGAAATTTTGCGATGAGTGGTTTCTGCGATTCGCATCGCAGTATCGAGGATTGCGATGTCAAGATGTGTCATCGCAGGAATTGATGGTCGCATTCATCGCAGATCGCAAGATCGCAGATCGCGAGATCGCAAATCGCGTTTAATCATTCAATCACTGTGTGCTGCTTATGTGATGTTGCGATATGCGACGTCGCATATTGGCCGTCGGCGATTCCTTAGTTTTTCATTTTAAGAGCGCTTCTCAATATATGCGATGCGATGAATTTCGCGTCGCTTCTTCACAGCTTATTTATGCGCATAGGAAAACGCTTCACTCTCTCTTCGCGATGCGATACAACTTTAGGGAGTTAAAATACAAAAATTTTGATAGAATGTTTTTTGGATTTTTTGTTAAGGGTCCCCATTTGCTTGGTGTTATTGCTAATACCAAACAAAGAGGGGGGTTGTTGGTGACCACAACAAGGTGTTGTCACAGTAGATTATTGTTGATCCTTGTTGTTTCTTCTTGAGTCCATCAAATACTCTTCTTAACCACAATGATTGACATGCTGTTGATGTTGCTGCTACATATTCTGCTTTTGCTGATGAAAGTGTCACAATGAGATGTTTCTGAGATGCCCATGAAATCACACGTAAACCAATGTGGAACACAAAACCATAAGTGCTCTTCCTATCATCCAAACTGCCTGCAAAATCATTATTTGTGTATGCAATCAAATCCTTCTTTTCTGTGCTTGCATACATTATGCCACAATCTCTAGTTCTTGTTATGTATTTCATAATTCTGTTTCCTACACTCCAATTTGTGTCTTTTGGAGTCTCCATAAATCTGGAAATCAAACTCACTCCTCGCATAATATCCAGTCTTGTAGCTGTGAGATACATGAGTCTTCCAACCAATCTCTTGAATAGAGTTGGATTGACATCTGATCTTTCATCATCCTTGCTTAACTTTGTACCTGTTGCAACTGGTGTAGAGACAGGTTTGCAATTTTCCATCCTGAATCTTTTCAACAAATCTTTGGCATATTTATTTTGACAAATAAAAATTCATTTTTTAGATTTTCAACTTCTATGCTAAGAAAATATTTCATGAGACCAAGATCTGTCATCTCAAATTCTTTCATCATGGCTGCTTTAAATTCATCTATCTCAAAATCCCCTGTAAAAATCATGTCATCAACATATAAGCAAACAATCAAAATTTGTCCATTCTCATTTACCTTTGTGCACAAGGTAGGCTCAATTTTTCTTCTGCAAAATCCATTCTTGATCATGTAACTGTTAATTCTGATATACCAACCTCTAGGCGCTTGCTTCAGTCCATAGAGCGCTTTCTTCAACCTGTAAGCTTTATCTTCGTTACCTTCAACTTCATAGCCTGAAGGTTGCTGCACATAAATTTATTCTTATAGAATTCCATTAAAGAAGGTTGATTTCACATTCATGTGATATACTTTCCACTTGTTCTGAGATGTTTTGGCTAGAATTTCTCTTACAGTATCCAATCTAGCTACCGGAGAAAACATTTCTCCAAAATCTATTCCTGGTTGTTGCGAGAATCCTTTTGCTACAAGTCTAACTTTAAATTTGTCAATTTCACCTTTCTTGTCAAACTTTGTCTTGTACACCCACTTTATACCAATGAGATTTTTTTCCTTTGGTAAATCAATCTAATCCCATGTATCATTCTTTTCAATAGCTTCAATTTCTTCATCCATGGCTTGCACCCAATTTTCATCTTTGATTGCTTCTTCAAACGAAGAAGGTTGGAATGACAACAATGCAAAATTTGAACTAACATCCAAATTATCATAAATATCTTTCAGACTTCTCATCTTTCTCTTACCATTGCTTGAAACATCACCTGATTGATTGCTGGGAGAATCACGATCTGTTGATTTTCTTAAAGATCCATGCTACTCCTTTTCTGCTACATCATCTTCTTTCATCAGTGGCACTTTTGCATCAATTGTTTTGCCTACAGTTTCATTCAACGATTCTTGTTCTTTGAACACAACATATCTGCTAATTATGGTCTTCTTTGCGACATGGTTATACAATTTGTAAGCTTTTGATTCCTCACTATAACCAGTAAATATGCATTTTTCACTTTTATCATCCATTTGCCTCTTCTCTCTTTAGGCACATGTGCATAACCTACACATCCAAATACTCTGAGATGAGATACGCTACAGGAAATAGCCAACCATGCTTGTTCTGGTACTCTGTTCATCACACTCTTTTTAGGAGATCTGTTGAACAAATAAATAGCACATGCGACTTTTTCTGCCTAATACTCATTAGACAAGTTTCGGCCTTTAACCATGCTTCTTACCATGTTCATAATTGTCTTGTTCTTTCTCTCTGCTACGCCATTCTGTTGTGGTGTGTACCTAGTTGTAAATTGTGTTTTGATTCCATTTTGTTGCAGTAATCATGGAATGCCTTTGAGTCATATTTTCCACCACGATCTAACCTCAATACCTTGATCTGTCGATCACTTTGGTTCTCTGCTAAGGCTTTGAATTCCTTGAACTTTGAAAAAGTTTTAGACTTCTGCTTTAAGAAGTAAACCCAAATATTTCTATTATAATCATCAATGAAAGTGAGGAAGTAACAACTTCCACCAATCAAATGTGTCCTCATAGGTCCACACAAGTCTGTATGAACTAGCTCAAGAGGTTTCTTTGCTCTGTATGAAACTCCCTTTGGAAAACATTCACGGTGTTGCTTTCCCAAGATGCAACACTCACAAGTACTAGCAGGTTCTTTGATGGGACGTAATCCCCTGACCATCTGTTTCCGCTGCAACAATCTTAAACCAGAAAAGTACAAGTGTCCAAACTGAAAGTTCCATAACCAATAATCATCATAACATGCAACTATAAAAGAAACCACCTAACCCTTTGTGTCTTCCTCTTTCCTTGAGAATGCATCTGCCACAATATTTTGTTTTCCCTTTTTGTAGATAATTTGAAAGTCATAACCCAACATCTTTATGACCCATTTTTGTTACTCTTCTGAAGACAATCTTTTCTCCAAGAAATACTTCAAACTAGCATCAGAATGTGTTGTGAGGGTTATAAAAATCTCACCTCTTAGATGATTGTGAAAGAGATTCAAGACTCAGAGAGAATGGTTGAATGGATCCCTTTAAACACTTATAAATTCATGATTGTCATGTTGTAACCCGAACCCTTATAAAACCCCAATTGACATGGAGTCATAACCTACTATGATACCATTGATCTTGATCTTGGAGGGCCAAGATCAGGAAGACTTGAATTAGAAGAGGAAACACATAACATTCAAAAATAAACTCTTTATTAAATAAAGGAAATTGTTACAACTACATTGTGGTGGATGAATCCTTCCTTTTAAAAAGTGAGGCTTATTATTTATAGCCTTATTGAGTTACAATACCATGGGTGGATATCATTGATAAATACCATATGTGGATGCCACTTGAAATTCTGGTGTTGGATATAAAAAGAAATTAAGAAGTTTTTGCAATTTGTAATTGATGAATTTATGGGTACTACCTGAATCAATCCATAATTTACCTTTCGATTTTTTATATATCCTTCTATCCTGAGGGTTTGTGGAGTATTGATGTTGGCCAATTCATGGAAAGATATTGTTGCAGTATTCTCTTCTAGATCTAGATCTTGTGAAGTTTCTACTTCTTGATCTTCTTCATCTTCATAGTTTATGTAGAATAATTTATTCTCATAGAATTTATGCCCCTTATTATACTTTTTTTCATAGTTGAAACATAGTCCTTTTTCTCTTCTTTTGTCCATTCGTTGAGGAATAAACCTCGTATCGATATTCATAATGTAGTATTTCCTTCTTGTTGACCTGCCCTGATGATGTGGATCTTTGATTAAAAATTCATGATTATGGTTATGTGATTCAATATTTTTGCTTTACAAATGTGATAACATACTCATCATATGAGATTGATTCTCAACACCATGCTTCTCCTTATGTTCATGATTTCCTTGTATCCCCACATCCATTTCATGGTCTCTTTTAATAGAATGTTTTGTGATTCTTTTATTTCTTTCCTCATGGATTTTTGTATATCTTCCTTGAAATTTTGCATTTCATCCTTGTTTTCATTCAGCGTATTTTATATTTCTTCCTTATTTTCATTCATTTTTTTATATTCATTCCTAATTTTCATTCATAATTTTTTCCATTTATCTTAATTTTTTTTTTGAAAACATGATAAATACACCTTTTTCAACATACTACCATCCATTTCCTTAACTTTCTTCTCTAATATGCCAGATGTGGCCATAGAGGGTTAGCCACATCTCGAGGCTTATGGACGACGTCACAAGAACCTTATCTTTTAAGGAAAAGCACACACAATGTAACATATAGTTGAGTGCTTAATTAAAAACCATGGTATGATCTTAGGCATGGCTTCATGCCATTTTATTGACATTGAACATTGGGAACATTTGAACGCAGTGCATTTCAATTTAAGAAACAATCTTTTGTTTTACTAAGGAAAATCTAGAGGGGAAGGGTAATAAGAGCCCTTTAATAATTATGCAAATATAAATAAATAAATGTGTGTCTGTGTGTGTGTTACATAGAATATAGAGACTAAAATAAAGGTATACTTGATAATTTGATAAAAGAACTATTTTTTAAGGGATGAGTGGTTTTTCTTTATGCCTAATGTGAAATCTTAAACAAGGTGAAAGTTGTGGATATCGCCAATTAATTTATAACAAATCACTTATGAAGTGTGTGTGTGTATATATATATATATATATATATATATATATATATATATATATATATATATATATATATATATAATGTTACTGAAGGATTTGAAATTATTCATTATGTTTAAAGCTATTAAAAAACCATTTAACTCTGAGGTACATTACATGAGGCATCTATATCCATGAAGATTAGAATTCATCTCAACTCCCTAATAACATAAACATTATCGATGAACATCTTTTGGTTTTTAAGTTCATCCTATAGAGTCCTCGTGGTTTCTTGGTTTGTGCATCTCTAGGGATTTGTTATGGCTTTGTTGTCATAAAGGGGATTTTCATGGGTAGTAAATTATATTTGGTGCTTCCTTTAAGTTTGGTCTTGAGATTATTAAAAAGCGTCATAATCTTTGTGATGTCGATTGGATTGGCAAAGATTGTTTTCACCATTTAATAGCTCTCTGAGCACTTCATTACATTCTTTTGACATTCAAAAAATAGTTTTGGTTGTAGATAAGGTTGAAAGTTTGAAAATATAACTTTTCAGGTCTCGCACACATGTTGAAGAGTGACTACACATGACATATCTGTTGAGAAATCTAGGGCAACTAGATTAGGGTGATTTCTCATAATTTAATATATGCTTGTGATGTTCTTCTACTTAACTTGAAGTAATTTGTAGTTAGATTCCTATTTACTTTATTATTATAGTGTTCTTATCATAAAATAGCTACCAAACTATGAAGATCAAAAGAACAAGAGGACACAAAATATACCCTGCTAAACAGGGCCAAAACCTCTCCCTTTGAGAGGAAAACCCACATGAATTCTTCTCTTATTATAGATTCTTCAAATGACGAATTCCAAGACCTAAGGCCCTTGAAAAAGACCCATTCAAGACCAATTCAGCCTCTCATTTGATAGCTTGTCCTTCATAAAGTCAACCCAAGTCAAACTAGCTTCAACCCTTCAGCTTTCAGCCTCACTTCATATTTTCGGCTTTTGCTTCAGCCCTGCACTTTTCGGTCGTCCTATAATCTCTGTACTTTCGCACGTGTGAATGGTTTTAGGGAATAATTATATTCATTTTCTCTTTTTCTTGGGTTGATCCTCTTCCTTTGGTAACTCGGCTTGCAAAATGATCTTCTTAACACCTTATTTTGGCTCCTTTGATGACTGTAATTTTCTACAACAAGTGATGCACTTAGACCTTTCGCACATGTGAGGATATGTAGCCCACATAATTCCTCTAAACTCCGCTTTCTATTACTTTATCTCTCCTATTCTTCCTTCTTATTTTAGGTCTTCTTCTTACCCTTGATCAATCTTCTTCTTGCTTGATTGATATCTCCCAAATGAGGTCAAGTGCCTCTTATATATAGGCTTCTTGGGAGCTCTAATTAGGCCAATTTAACATCTCTTATAAGCTGACTTGTTGACTACTAGGTTGACTTGATATTGGAGGGTCTTTATGACACAAATTAACTTACATAAATTCCTTTGACTATATACATGATTCCCAATAGGGTTTTTTGCATATTACAGTGATTCTTTGACTCATAGACTTTATGAAAAATCCCTAGAAGCACTCAATGGGTGCTTGACCTATAAATAAAATGACATTGAGTATGAAACCCGTGCTACAAAATAATAATAATAATATATCTTCTTTTGTCTTTACATCAAATATATAAAATCAAGATTACATAAGACATTATGAAGACCGAACCTAGTTACATTTTCCAACAATATCGAGGAGTGTGATAACCTTGATGTGTGGAGTTAGAGAAAAGTGAAGTTGTTGTATAAGTTTGCTAAGGAATTTGTTACTATGGAATTGTGTGAATTTGGTGTGATAATACATTATCTAATTGAATATTTTTTTTCTAAGTTATTTTTTGCATCCTATGAAATAAACAATCATTGTTTCTTACCTATGAATTATTGTGAGCTTAAAAAATATTGATTGATTTGGATTTGGACTAACATATGTTTCAAAATGGCTAATCCTCTAGTAGAATCATATTTCAATGAAAACACTGAGTTGGATGGCACGAATTATGTGAATTACCAGTTTAAAATGCATACATTGATAGAAGGATACAATGTTTGATCAATAGCAAGTGATGATGAAGTGAATCTAGAGGCCATCACAGGAGCTGCAACTACATCAATTCAACATTGGGAGAGGCGAGGCTAAGGAAAAATTGTTGATGATAATGTTTATAAAAGATAGCATTACACCTCATATCATAGACTACAAGACATGTAACGAAACGTAGACAACACTCAAAGATTTGTATGAGCTGAAGAATACAAATGAAATCTTGTCCCTAAAGAGTAAGCTCCTTTATGTAACAAATGTGCCTCTCGATGTAATTTAGTTTCAATTCTTTCGAAATGGCCTAGCACATTTTTGGAAACACACAGAGCTCCCGAGTAGATCTACATTCATTTCTTTTTCGTATGGATACTTTAGATTGAAACATTTTTGGCGTTAGCAACCTCTCCTTATGCTCCCAATTTGAGAATGCCTCTATGTGGAATTTGGTATCAATTTTGGAGATGTAAATTGCTTTGTATCTACGTGTAGTCTTCTCTATTCTCTCATTTGCAACCACAATAATAGCTAATAGAATAATTGCATTTGTGGATGTAAGAATATCAACACTTAAAATATTTTGTGATTTTTATGATTTTTGGCTTTAAAATTAGCTTAAGCCACCATCCCCATAAAAGTAGGAAAAGAAAGACAACTAAACAAAAGCTCAACAAAAGACGTAGTTTTACTTGTAGTTGATAAATAACACTTCAAATCTCTCCACCATTGACATTATGAAAAATTAAAATTCAAAAATTAAAATACATACATATTCTCTAACTTAAAACAAAACAAAAAATGAAAGATATTATAGTAAAAAACTTAAATAATGCAAAGTTAACAATAAATCAATTGTTATAGCTTTGTCCTTCGATAAGGACTAATAATACCAAGAATGAAAATATATTATAATCCTAAAAATCATCATGATCATATAAAGCAATTGCATATATGGAAGACAATATTTGATAATCGAGCACGTTCAACTTAACATTATGGCATAATTAATCACAGTAAGTTACACCTCTATTAACAAAATATTACATGTACCATGAAATTTTGAAGGACATAGAAAATATATTTGAGTTGTGTAGCTATTTGTTTGGTCATTAATAGAATATATGAGAACCCTAACACATTACTTCTTGTTGTGCCTTTTCACATTCAATGTTTATGGTGTTAATACCTTAAATTTTGGAACATGCACACACATGATGGGTACCTCCACTTCAATTGTTATGTTTTCTTTATGGGATCCAAGGAAAGGAGTGTTATATCTCATAGTTGGTCCTTTTTATTTCTTGGTTGTATTTAAGGATAAAAAAGATGAATTATTATGTTATTTTATGTCTTCTGGACACTATTACACTTACACCTAAAGAAATGACCTTTTGAAAATAATATTCTTCCTTTTTTTAAAGGAGCAAGTATTAGTGAAAGGCACAAAAGAAATTGTATGAGAGTTACCTGATTACACCTAAATAAAGGACTTTTTACTTATTATATTCTTCCTTTTTTCAAGGAGAAATTTTCATGGAAATGCACAAAAGAAATTGTATGGGCCTTACCTTTGAAGTATGGTAGACGGCATAAACATGATGTTTTCCACAACTTGTTAGGCCAACTAATGCCCATGGGATGATAAATTTATATCTCACACTGAATGTTATCACAAATCTCTCCCATATAAAGTTCAATAATCTCTTTAGCACTATACATATACACAAGATAGAAATGAAAAGTGTAGTTGAAATTGGTAGTGAGATTAGGCCCTACACATTTTTACCATCTTTAGGGAAGACAAAATTGAACTAATTTAAGCTACATTGCTTCAAGATCTTAATGATATATATGAAATCAAATATAGAGCAAGCATGTATGTGTGAAAAGACAAGGTTTTGTGGCCACCTTCACTAAGATTATTGTGGGCCCCTCTCTAAAGGAAAATTCATTAACTTTATCCACCTAAAGAAAGGACTTTTTGCCTATTATATTCTTCCTTTTTTCAAGGAGAAAGTTTCATAGAAAGGCACAAAAAAAATTGTATTTGCCTTACCTTTGAAGTATGGTAGACAACATAAAACATGATGTTGTCCACAATTTGTTAGGCCAACTAGAATGCCCATTGGATGATAAATACGTATCTCACGCCTAATGTTATCATAAATCCCTCCCATATAAAGTTCAATAATGTCATTAGCACTATACATATACACAAGATAGAAATGAAAAATGGAGTAGTTAAAATTGGTAGTGAGATTATGCCCTACACATTTTTACCATTTTTGGGGAAGACAAAATTGAACTAATTTAAGCTACAATGCTTCCTGATCTAAATGATATATGTGAAATCAAATATAGAGCAAGCATGTATGTGTGAAAAGCCAAGATTTTGTGGCCACCTTCACTAAGATTATTATGGGCCCCTCTCTAAAGGAAAATCCATTAACCTTGTCCATGGTCTCAAATCTAGTGTTTGAAAAGTTCACTCCTACATTTGTAATGATTTATATAGATATTATATGAGAAATATATATATGTAAAAATTAAGTATATAAAATAAATATATATATAAATAGTAAGTTATCTATATACTTATTTTGATAAGTCAAAAACATATAATGTAAACTAAGTTAAATAATTCCAAACATATAATGTAAACTAAGTTAGTTTGAATGGAGAACACAACTTCCAAAAACTAATAGCCATAAACTAGAGAATAAGTCTCTATACATAATACCCAATAACCAATAATAACATCTTTCAAATAACCAAATATGTCTCTTATAATCACCATATTAACACACAATCACACCTATTTTCTATGTAAACCCACCATATAATCAACTTACCGCTATTTTAGTTTATTATCTCGTACACTGCGACTTGTAATTATAACAATCTATATTTATTCTTGTTTTCTGTTTACATTTATTCTTGTTTTCTGTTTACATTTATTCTTGTTTTTTTGTTTTAATTTTTGTTTGTATAGAAAATGTTACAACGTCGATATTTTGGCTTTAGCTGCCTCTAGATTATTCATGAAGGACTGCAGTTAGGAAAAAACATGATTATTTCAGACAGTGGTTATGGGAAAACATGCTAACATTTTTAATTAAAAAATAACTGGTAACAAATGCTTTTCTCGTGGAACAATTTTAATTGGCCCAAGGGATTTAACACGACGCACCATGAAAAGCGATATTGTTGGGTAAAATTTTCAGATGAAAAACAACGTACCAAGAAAGCAATATTGGATAAAAAAATTCATAATAAGATTAACACCTACTTAAGATCAAGAAGCTACAAAAGATTTCCGAAACGTGTATATCGAAATCCGAAAAACTATATAATTGCATGAATCATTACATTATCAACTGAAAAAGAAACAACTGAAAATTCAAGTAAAATTATGTATAAATAATATTTCAAAAAAAAAAGTTACCTTCAGATACAACTTAACAACAGGTTAGATTACTTAGAAATATTCTTACAGTAACAGACCATTGAACAGCAATGTATATTCCTTAGAAAGTAACATATCGTTCACCAGAAAAAAGTCTAAAAGATAGCAGCGAGCAAGCTTATTTTGGAGGTTTTGTATTTCTATCAAATCATTGAAAGCTTCTCACAGGTATAAGAGTTTTGTCAATCATATTCCTCCACAGATATCCTTGCTCCAATGGAAGCTCTCCTCAGATATAATAGCCTTTTCAAGATGGTAACTGTTCGTGATTCCCTTTTGCGGTAGCCTAAATATGGCAGTTGCACTTCCATTATTTCAAGAGCAGACGCGCTCTGAAGCAATTTACCCATTACCGCTATTTCCCCTTTATCAAATTGGATCATATTTAGCTTTACTTTCCGCAGATTATCGAGTAGAGAGGTTGTACAAGGTAACATCGGATCTCTTACTAGCTCCTGCAATCAGCGGGCAAAAACTGGTCATCTCGTTCATAAATATTTTATTACAAAGCACTGACAATGGCTGCAGTTATATGCATGCACGTGGTTATCTTCACACCATCATTGATCCAGACCTTAGAATGGCAAACAATAATCTGTTAACATTGATCTGGATATAAACCTAGTCAAAGCATACTACCCTAATATATCGTCACACCATCATTGATTCAGACCTTGGAATGGCAAACAATACTCTGTTAACATTGATCTGGATATAACCTAGTCAAAGCATACTGCCCTAATAGTCGAAATTAATTAGATTGTAAATTTCAAAAATATGTGAAAATTTGTCTGATTTTGTATGACCATGCTCGTTTCTATTTGATTCCAAAATATTCTAATATATACTAGAAATAATAATCATCTCTTCATCTTATTTCAAGATGTTCTAAAAAGATATATAATAATAAAAATAATAAAATAAATCCCACTTTTAACAATATTATTAGCTTTTTTATGGCGATTATCCCAAAGTCCTCTTATCGTAAGACTTTCAGGGATTTTCATCCTATTTCTTTATGTAACATCACATATAAACTGAACACTTGCCACCCGTTGGTCGTAGGTGAATGTGTAAGGCAAAGGACGGGGATGGGTCTGGTTAGGTTTTGGCGGTGGCAGCGCGGATATTGGGAGGATCACACAGGGCACAGATGAGGACAGAACAGAGATCCAGGTTACAGTCGCAGACAGTTGCGTTTTCACGGATTGCGGGCTCGGTGTCTTGGAATAGGGCTTCGTCGGACAACTTGCTGCCATTGCTGTCGTTTTTACCTCTTGTTTTTACCCAAACCATGGATAATCCAGAAGAACTGGTGGACTTAGACCCGGCTCTAGAAGACATATTATCTATGTGGGGCAAGGACACATCTGCCAAAAACGTGGAACAGTTTTTTGGGGTTAAAAACCATAATGGAACGGATTACCCTCCACTGGTGGACTTTCACCCATTTTTACATCATGGTGGACCAGATGTTGCAGTGGATGTTTCGGCTCCTAATCAGGGGGTCTCTGGCAGAAATAAGGAGGGAGATGCGGCAGAAGGTCTGAAAACTGGTGCTACACCTTCGGCGGATAAGGTGGCTGCGCCTCATAGTGATAAAGCTCGGCTGGATTCTCCTGAGGAGTGCGGGGGTTTTGAAGAAGTTCTGAGAAAGAAGGGAGAGAAGAGGAAGTCTCAAAAATCGATAGGGTCACAAAAACTGGAGGGAAACCTTGTATTAGGTATGGAAGTATCAATTGATGAAACCCTTACGGTTGCAGACTGCACTATTGTTGGCCAGGCAAGAGGAAAGAGGTTCTCTCCAGAGGATCTTCAGATATGGGGAGAAGAACGCTTCATAAATGATAACCCCTTACGTTTTGAGGCACAATGCCTTGTAAAAGGCTGGTTTCTGTTCAGTTTTGAAGAAAAGGAAGCGGCCGACTGGGTCCTGGAGAAAAATTGGTACATTGGGAACATTCCAGTGCTGATGAAACGCTGGACCCCTCTCTTTGATGCTTTTAAGGAAAATACTGAAGTCTTCCCAGTTTGGATTCGGGCGCTGGGCCTCCCTTTTTTTCTATGGACAGAGGCCGTTTTCAAATCCATTGGTAATCGACTGGGATCTTACTTGGAGGCGGATATGACATTCAGGGAGACAAAGATCAGGGCAACGGCGCGCATCTTGGCAAATATTGATTTGAGTAAGGGTCTGGCGCAAACGATTACTCTTCAGTATAAGGATTATATTTATGAACAAATTCTGGATTACGAACGCTTGCCATTCCGCTGTCATATATGTCATGCTCCTGGCCACCTTGCCAAGGAGTGCCCACTGCACAGAAGACAGAGGCGATTCAGAAGGAAAAATGGTCAGAGAACAAACATAAATTCCCATGCAAAGACTTTTCAGGAAAAGAATGGCTCGACGCCTCTGTCCGAAATCGGTATGGACTCCGGCGGACTTCGAGACGGGGTTTTCTCTGTGGAGGAACAGAAATCCGAGGGAGCACAAGCCGAGGACCCCCATCCAAATGCTGAAGGAAAGGAAGTCGACCGGAGCTTTACGCCTGAACCTATTTCACCTCGTGAGACGGAAATGGTAAAGTGCACAAATCCTCCTATTTTGACTCCACGAAATCATATAAACTCAAATGTCTCCATGCATGATATTCAATCAGTTTCTGTTACACATCTTGTTAAACATTCTGTGGAAGGGATACCTCCAGTGCCTGCCCCTGATATAGAACCTCTTTATGCGGATAAGGGCTCTTTCAATCTAAAATGTGATAAAAACTGGCCTCCTCTCACCCCTCCGTCACAATGTGCTCCTTGTCCCTATAACCTCAGATCTATGGGATCAAAGCCCGAGCAGGTTGGGGCTCTTGGTGGCCTTGGTCAGACTGGATTGATCAAGGGCAAGCGGGGTAGAAAATCAGACATTTCAAAAGCTAAGTTAAAAGCTAAAATCGATGTGGCGGATGGGAAGCAATCCTCAATACCTGGGGTACTTAGAGCAGTGCAGACCCCTGAACATGTTAAAAAATGATCTTTTCTTCATGGAATTGCAGGGGCTTAGCCAGCAAGCCCAAGAAACTGGCTTTAAGGGAATGGCTTCAAACCTCAAAAACAGACATCCTTTTCCTTCAAGAAACCTTGGGGAAAGGACAAGTGGTGGAATTGGTGCTGAAAACATTGATGCCAGGATGGTCCTTCTCTGCTATTGATTCCTCAGGCCATTCGGGGGCCCTAGCCATAGGCTATAGAGAAGGAAAAATAAAATGTTTAAACATGTGGGGATTGAAGAATGTTATGGGAATGGAAGTAGTCTGCCCAGATTTTCCTACATCCTTTCAGGTTGTAAATATTTATGGCCCATGTCAAGGGAGGGAACATTTCTGGACAGATTTGTTGTCAAAATCTTTGATGAACAAGCCCTTGATGGTTGTGGGTGGGGACCTTAATTTTTCTTTGGGCAGAGCAGAGGCATGGGGTCCATCAGCTAGGGAGGATCCCCTGACGGACTTCTTCTTCCAAGCCCTTACAGATAATAAACTCATCGATCCAATCCCGATTAATTTAAAGCCTACTTGGAGAAATAGACGAGCCGGGGAGGACAGGATTGCAAAAAGGCTAGATCGGTTTCTGCTTTCTGAAGGCTTCATAACAAGAGTGCCTCTTTTTCGGCAATGGATTGACGAGATCGGGAATTCTGATCATTTCCTGATTTTTTTGGATCTCTCTTTCCCCCCCCCAAAGCCTCCTGCACCTTACAAATTTAATTCCTCATAGCTGCAAGAAACTTCTTTCATCAATCTTTTTAAATCCACATGGATCCATCCTGACAGAATTACAAATGACTGTAAGAGTTTCTTATTTATGGAAAATCTGAAGAGATTAAAGAAAGCAACCATCTCTTGGGCAAAAGAAAGACAAAAACAGCAAAATGAAGATCTGTTAAAAATCAGGGAGGAATTGAAGTCATTGGAAAGCATTGATGCAGATGGATACTCCACGCAGGACTCTAAGGACCGAATCCTCTCTCTGGAAAAAGCCCAAAATCAGATCCTTCTAGCAAAGGAAGAGGAATGGAGACTGAAGAGCAGAGCAATATGGCTAAAATCAGGAGATGAAAATACAAGTTTTTTCCATAACTATGCAAAAGGGAGGAAATCTGCTAACACAATTTGGAGCCTTAAAGATGAGGAAGGTAGGGTGGTAAAAACTTTCTCAGAACTTTCGGGCTTGGGTCAGAGGAACTTCCAAAGAACCTTTTCTGATTCAGGAGAGGCTACAATAGCTGAGGTTATGAGGACAGCTCAATGTTTTCCTAGTTTCCTGGAGGAGGATGAAGCAGCTGAGCTATCAAGCCCTGTCACCAAGGAGGAGGTTGAGGCGGCAATGAAAAGCATGGGTAAGGACAAAAGCCCTGGTCCGGATGGTTGGACTATTGAACTGTTCCTTCATTTTTTTGATCAGATAGGGTCTGATATCACTGAAGTAGTGGAGGAATCGAGGTTGAAAGGGGAAATATACAAACCCTTTAATTCAACCTTCATCGCTCTGATTCCTAAAAAAGACGAGCCGGAGACCTTTGAAGACTTTAGACCCATATCTCTTTGTAACTGCATTTACAAAATCATCGCCAAAGTGATAGCAACAAGACTTGTTCCAATTCTGTCCAGAAATATCTCAATGGAACAATTTGGCTTCTTGGAAGGCAGACAAATACATGAGGCGATTGGTGTCGCCCAAGAGGTTCTTCATAGCATCAAACAAAAGAAGAAGAAAGGAGTAGTCCTTAAAATAGACCTTTCAAAGGCATATGATCGTATCAATTGGCTATATATCAGATTGCTGCTCACACATTTGGGCTTTGACTACTCTTTCACCAGCTGGATTATGGGATGCATTACCAATGTGAGTTTTGCTGTGCTGATCAACGGAGCGGCATCCCCTTTTTTCAAAAGCCAAAGGGGTCTCAGACAAGGGTGCCCCTTATCCCCTCTCCTCTTCCTGATTGTGGCAGAAGGTCTTAGTAGACTGATCCACAAAGTCAGAAGGTCAAACAAGATAAAAGGTATTGAGGTGGCCTTAAACCTCTATATCACCCACCTGCTCTTTGTTGATGATATTCTGATTTTTTCTAATGGATCTTATGACGAACTCAAGGAATATAAAATTATTATTGATCTATTTATGAAAGCTACAGGAATGCAGATAAACTATGGAAAATCACAAGTGTGTGTTGCAGGATATAACAGGAGAGAATGCAATACAATGTCCGATCTTTTCCCTTTCCATTTACAGCCCTTGGCCTCTCCTTTTAAATACCTGGGCTTCTGGTTAAAACCGGATGCTTACAAAAATGAGGACTGGAATTGGCTCATAGCAAAGATTGAAGCAAGAATATCCCATTGGAGCTTTAGATGGCTTTCGCGAGCAGGAAGAACGACACTTCTAAAATCCGTCTTATTGGCCATTCCTGTTTATTGGGCTGCTCTAACTTGGATCCCAAAGGGCATAATGGAGAAGATCAAAAGGCTCTGTAGCAAATTTTTATGGGCAGGTTCAAATGAAAAATCTGTTCTCCCTTGGGTGGCATGGGACAAGATTGCCAGACCAAAGGAGTGGGGCGGATGGGGAATCAAGAGACTACCAGAATTCAGCCTTTCATTGGCAGCAAAATCTGGATGGAGACTTATCACAATGGAAAACCTTTGGACCCGGGTGATCAAAAGAAAATATATTGATCCAACCCCCCTGGAGGAATGGATCAGAAGTCAGGAGAAGAAAACGAAACAGTCCTCAGTAATATGGAAGGCAACAATTGAAGCTTTCTCAGTGATAGAACAGGGGTTGGCGTGGAAAGTGGGCGATGGGAATAATGTAAAAATTGGTAGGGATCCTTGGGTTGGCTGTAACGAATCATTTGCCCTCTCCCCTGGCCTCTTGAGACATTTGGGAAGTAGAGGCATTTTCACTCTAAATCAAGTGGAGAAAGTGGGTCAGTCAAACATATGGGGACAGGCATGGAAAAGTGCCGGAGACCTTGGATTAAATATTAGATGGCATCCTGAATGGTCCTCGTATGTTGAAGAACTCCATCGCTCCCATGTTAGAATAAATAATGAACATGACAAGCTGATGTGGGCTCATGGAAAAACAGGAAATTATTTTCCAAAAGAGGGTTACTCTTTCCTGATGGAGAAGAAAGGATGGTCTGCTGCGGAGTGGTGGTCGAAAAATTTATGGAAACTCAAATGTCCTTTGAAATCCAGGATCTTTCTATGGTGTATGTTGAAGAGGAAAATCCCAACATGGGACACTCTTCAGTCCAGATTCTTCATAGGGCCGGGGAGATGTCCTCTCTGCAAGGCGAATGAGGAAACTATTAACCATCTTTTCACAACCTGTGCTGTTTCCTTAAAAATTTGGGGAGAGATAACAGATCTGTTAAAATTAAAAGTTCACTGGGGACACGCTCCATTAGAAGATGCGTGGAGAAATTGGTGGAACAACCACCCCGATGGTAACCTCAGAAACCTCCCCCCAATCTTTTTCTGGGGTGTATGGCTTGCAAGGAATAATAGCATATTTAAAGACCAGGCCATAACTAAAACAACAACTGCATCAACCTGTGTGGCCATATACTCTTCTATCCCTCCTCCTGAACCAAAAAGTGCACAAAATCGAAACAGTCCTCCAGCGATAAAGGAAGGTTCTCCTTGGGCTTTCTTCGACGGTGCATCCCAAGAAAACAGGGCAGGTGCTGGAATATGTATTCATTTGAACCACGATCAGTCTTTTAAAGCTTCTGTGGGTCTGGGTCAAGGATCAAATAATTATGCAGAAATGTCTGCATTACGTCTCCTCATGTGCTGGGCATTAAAAAAGAATATTCTGTCCATTCAAATCTTTGGTGACTCCATGAACGCTGTTAAATGGGTTAATGGCAATTCCATGTGTCAAAATCAGATATTGAAGACTATCCTAGATGATATAGTTTCTCTAAAATCTCATTTTAACAACTGTTCTATTTGCCATATTTACAGAGAACACAATGCATCTGCAGACCAGCTTTCAAAAAATGGCCTTCAGCAAGCGACGGGGAGTTGGTCTATAGAAGAAACAAGTCAGGGGCAGGTTACCACATCACAGCTGCCTCCTTTTGCTCCGCCTCTTTGATGGTTTTTTCCTAATACATGTCACAGCTGAAACTCGTTTATGCTTTACGGTCATCTTCTTTCCATGGTGTCGTTTTCAGGAGGGCCGAGTTCTTTATATCTCACACACAATATGCTGAAACAGAGCTTTTTCCTGCATCCTGTACATTCATAAAATGCTGAAACAGAGTTCTTTTTGATCCTGTACATTCATAAAAAAAGTTTACAGTATATTCGTGACTGTTTATATGTTTATTGAAGGAGGACACATAGTCATGAAGAAGTCTTCTGTATGGATTCAGAGAACCAGAACAGTTAAATTCGCTCACTAGCGACAGTTTCAGATCCTCTGTATTCGTTTTTACTCTTGGTTTTGTAATTTGGAGGTTGACTATGGGTCCCTCTTATCTCTGCTCACAGTTCTAAATTAGGGAACAGACCTATCAGTTTAGATACCACTTCTTGGTGGTTTGATGATGATTTTCCGAAAAATGTAACTTTTTATACCATTAATAAAAAGTTTTGATTATTTTCTCCGGAAAAAAAAACAATATTATTAGCTAATATCCTATTTAAAATATTGAAATTTATTTTAAGTTTCAAAATATTTTTAAAAACTACATTATAAAAATTAAAAATAATACATAATAAAAAAAATATCACACCTTAGCAATTTTATTAATTGACATCCTATTCAAAGTCTTCACATATGTAAACTTATTTCAGAGAATCAATCCAGTAACTTAAAATGATTTTCAAAGATCATCCTTTACCCTTTACATGAGTTTTAAACTATAATGTAATTAAAGATAAAACTATAAAAATCTTACATAACCATTAGGTTTAACATTGTTATAATATTTATTTTTTATAAATATAATAAAAATTAATTAATTAATTTAATTATATTTTAATTTATTATTAAAAATTATTTTTAATAAGAATAATAAACTTATGAAATATTTTTTGAATTAAAATAAAATAAAAATAAAATTGCTACAAAATCACATAATATTTCAAAAAAATTCAAAAAAATATTAACCTTACACTGTCCCAAAATGTATCATCCCCACAACTAAGACTGAAAGACATGAAAAGGAAATGATAAAAATGGATTATTACAACCCGGGGATTATTACCATCATTGGGAATCTGTGTTTTTTTCACATTTCTTTATTCATTTATAATTATTATTATTCTTCATTTCAATAAGTTGTTAGTTTTCATTCATTTAAATACTTTTTCATCGTACTATTTTCATAGTGTTTATTTTTGAACGGTTTCGAATACAAAATATAAAAATAATAGTTTAATAGCAAGAATATGAAAGACATCTTAAAATATATAAATATGATTTAATGAGTTCGCAAAATGAAAAAGAGTTTCAATACAGATAAGAAAAATGAAACATCGGACCACCAGCGGGTTATTACAGGTGGCGTGGTTTTCCTTGATAACGGTGATGAGTCAAACCGACATTCGCGGATAGCAGCCAGAGATGGTTGTCCTCACTGTTGGTTTGACACCTGAGTTTGATAGGTTTTGCCACCTTCGGAAAAAAAAGAAAAATGCAACATCGTGTTTATTTCGACAACGATACAACATGAAAGAATATGGTATATCAATTTTAATGATGGTATAATAAAAAATGATTTAAAGGAATAAAAAAATGCAAGTGATGATTTAAAACATATATACTTTAAGTAATCGATATAGCATAAAACATTAGGTGCATTTATTTTAGAGAATGAAAAAAAGTTATAGAGTAATTAGTTGCATTGATTTTTATGATAATATAACGTAAAATAATGTGATATATTAATTTTAATGACTAAATAATGAAATATGATTTATAATAATGTAATTTTGTTAATTATAATTATTATATATAGCATGTGAAGTTTTATTAGAATTGTTGGTTGACTTAAGATTAAATCTCACCGGGTGGTTGTGTCATGTGTTAGGAGAGGAGACATGCTAAAAAATCTAGTCACCTTAGGCTTGGTCTGGCCCAGGTCAATGCGATCTTTGAGTGACTTTGACGAATTAGATGCCCCTCGTTCGTGGTTCCTCAAGCCACAATTCAAG
Organism: Pinus tabuliformis; assembly: GCA_031772625.1. NCBI lineage: Eukaryota > Viridiplantae > Streptophyta > Pinopsida > Pinales > Pinaceae > Pinus > Pinus tabuliformis. The sequence goes on from CM062820.1 coordinate 1,279,839,385, forward strand.
TTTGGAGGAACACCGACAACTTGACAACAACAACAAAAAAACCTACTATATAAAAATAAATTATTGATTTCAATAATAATGTGGTTGAAAAAATAATACCACATTGACTTCAACACTCAAGCTACAGCTACAAATTATCCATTGAAATGAGCACAATAAAAATCGATTTCAAAATAAATATTATAAATTGAAGTCCATTACTGGGGTGATTCATGTATTAATATTTTTATATTAAAATAATAATAATATATATAAAATGTTAAAAAATATAAAATGCATTAAAATATATAATTCAATAAAATTAAAAAATGTATACAAAATTAAGATTAACATAAGAAGTTGGAAGAAAAAACTATTAGAATTGAAAAGAAAGAGAGTCAAAGTATGATCATCACTTTAAAAAAAAACTAAAGAAAACATATTGAGATTGATCATTACATAATCTATCTAGTATTTTTTTAAAGGATATTATTACCTTTTTACATAATTGCTTGATTATTGTTTAGTTTAATGAACCTTGAGGGCAACTCTATAAGACACGATATTGGAAACCAAAATCAACTATATTAAATATTGATCTCAATGAATGATGTATAATGTGTACATATTAATACATACAACAAATCGTTGAAATAGTTTCCGGGTCTTCTTGGACTCCAATAACTACTCACCATAATACAAACTAACCCAACCTTAATCCCAAGGATTAGGTGTCTAATATTCGCACCTTAATACAAAGGGATGTATCAAACTCCAAGAATGAGAGCTCAAAATGCAAAAATGCATCTCAACCGAGAGTTGAATGTCTCTTAAGCAATGGTTTTTAAGGATTACCACAAACCAATATAGGAGAACTCAAGGTCTCAACCAACACCAACTTTGGAACCTTCATAGCAATTCTCAGAACAACCAGAAATGTGGTTTTAAGGCGACCACTAACTCTGGAACTATCAATGTAGTTCCTCGAACAATTCTGAATATGGAAGTGCTCATTCACAAACAATTCACTCGGTAAATACTAAAGTCTCTATGGCTACAACTCTGGCTCTAATTGGTACAGGTTGTGGCTCAGGTTGTGGATCTCTGACTCAATCCTGCTTGACAAATCTTCGACCCTGTAGCAGACCGTCAACAATTCCCTCCCTTGTCGAATACAAGGTGAGAAGTTTTCTTCATCACTGCAAGCTAGTCACAATTCTTGCACATATTCTTTGGTATGACCTGTAAATCTTCTTGGTTGTTTTCATCCAATCTCAAGAAGCAATCCACCTGAAATTTAGTTTCTCTCTTGCAGTCTTTCTGGAACATCTATTTGTATGGTGATTGCACTTTCCACAATGCTCACATGGGTGAAGATAATAACACTGATCTTTCACATGTCCAACTTACACTGTTGGCATCTATCAACTTGTTCTCGAACAACACAATCCAAAAATCCAGCGCTTCAAAATTGTATTGGTTTAGAAAAATATGGAATGTGAAAAGATACATCCATGATATCCTTGTTATAAGCCAAACCAGTTATGTGTTTATTATGTGTAATCTCTTCCCACGGTCTTATAAAAGTTTTGGGAATGATAGGCTTCTTATATGTATGCAAATGACTCTTGCATACCCTTTCTTGAACATTACTTTACACTGCATCCAAATTTTCTTTTGAAATCACTTCATTACTCTGACTTGACTGATGATCAGGCTCAAACAAACTGTTGTTTTAAACAAGAACAGGTTCAGAATTCTTCTTTTGCAGTTCTTCTCTCTGTAACTGCGACTCTATTTGGAGAAAATCAAATATCTTTTGTACATCATGTAAATCAGATTGCATATCAACAATAATAAATTTGTTGATATTTACTGTATCATCGTCATTAGATTTAATCAGTGTATTCAATAGTTTTAACACTTTATCAAGTTTAATCAAACTAAGGGTGTTGGCTTCAACAAAAAATGCACCCATTTTACAAAGTAATTAGATGGATAAAGACAGACAGCTTTATAAATTTCTAGTCAAAAATATCTCATAAAGATTTGAACTTGTAACCTTGTGATCTTTAGCATACCAAATCAGCTCTTCTAACCACAATTCATTTTCCTTTATTGATTTTATATTCTATAAATTCTATAATTAAAATCAAAACTCAATAAAAATCAAAATTGTCAAATCCCTGTGCAACGCAACACGAATTCAAGAAGAAAATATCAACTTTGAAATTCCAAGCTTCCTTACATATGTTCACTCGAAAATGCACAAATTACGGTGGCATTTTCTTGGTTAATATAAGCACTTATTCGATCTCAAACATAATATGCTTGACAGTCAACCCTTCAAACAAAAACTTATCTTTTCAGGATTTCTTCTACTCCAGAAAGTGTGTATTTGGTTTATAAAGTCATTTGTTTAATTAGTCATTCGGTCAACAGATATATTATACACGACTCATAGGATAAAGAAGGCACAATCGACTTCCGGATACGCAGTGACTGCAAAATTATTTTTCCACTCTTTCGGGTTTATTTTAGCCTCAATTAGTCCCTGTCAGGGACAATACCACTGTTCAAACAAATACCAAACTCGATTCCATTTGCACTTAAAGCATGTCATCCCCAACAACAGGGTTGTCACATTCACGACCTCTATTTTAATTGATTGGCTCTTAACACAATACTCATGGGAATCAAAACTTCAATTTACAAAGTACTGATTCAACACAGCAGTGAGTACAAATCCATTATTGTCATAAATAACTGGACTGTCGAACCGAAGCCCTGTGTGGTTGGTGTATCATCACAGTAGCTTCACTTTCTCTCTCTTTTTTTAGCTTCACGGTATCATGATAACAACAGCCAGTCTTCTACACGTTGCGTGTTCGAATTGTATAATTTGAACAACGAATAGCTCTTTTGACTCCTCTAAAAGATTTTTCGGCGGTTGTTCACTTAGTTTCAACAATGCCTAATTTCTCCAACAAATGACACCTATAGTAGGGACCGACGAGTCACAATAATACTCAACAACGTTAATAGAATACTTTTTTATCTCAAGTTTCAATACCAATTATTTCAAATTAATGGTTATGGATGTTTCCTGGTAGCTAAAACAATGTAGTAGAAATTATTCATTAAGAACAATAACAACAGTCATTGTGATGTTCAAAGACGCAACATATTTTTGTTGCAACATCTACCAGTGGAATCAATTCTATTTTCCCCATGCAAGAAGCCAGATTTAGCAGATGAGAGTCACACATAGTAAATAGAAACTTTCATATAATATTGTTCCTCATATCTTCCTTTACATATAGAAACTTAAAAATCTTCCAGATCTGAATGAGGTGATCAAAAAAAATAATCGTAGAGAGTATAAGCCATATATTTAATATACACAAGATAGAGCAAAATTATGAAAGGAATGAAGTTTCATCTACCAGAAAGATACCACAACATTCGAACCAATTATGTAAACTCCACAAGAAATTAAACATTGAACGATATTGAACAAATGGACGTGTGGAATTTAATGACCCACTGACTGCACGTAGGAACCAAAGTTCGTTCTTCATCAAAATACAGTAACTAAAATTACCTCGTTAAGGCATGATCTAGGATATATAAATGAGAAAACTTGGGTAATTTACTTCAATACCAGAATTGATGTGATTCCAAATTTTTTGAGTCCTCTACGGTTCAATGGTTCTGTTGATAAATTCCTTCTCTTGTCCAATGCCCCGAAGGGCCACAAAACTAGTGGCTCATCTCAATCAATAGGCGGATGAACTACCTGCTCTGGTACCATTGTAAGACACACGATATTGGAAACCAAAATAAACTATATTCAATATTGATCTCAATGAATGATGTACAATGTGTACATATTAATACATACAAGAAATCATTGAATTGGCTTACGGGTCTTCTTGGACTCCAATAACTACTCACTTTAATAAAAACTAACCCAACCTTAACCCCAAGGATTAGTTGTCCAAACTCAACTTGTCACTAGATCTCTTATCTCTTCCTCGAACGTGAGGAGGTCAAGGGTTGGACTAGTTTCATCCACTATAAGTTAGGCTTGTTAGAATGTGGCAACAACTAGTTAAAAGAAAATGCAAAAACCTAAATTTATTTTAGTAAATTTGTATGGTTACTTTAACAATGTTGGTTTTCAAAACTCGCGATAATTTTCATAATACATGTAAGATGTCTACTTCAATATTTCAATAAAGCCCCAAAGTTGAAGAGGGACATAAAGCCTAATTGTAAAATCCTTCTTGTTTAATAAAATACCTTACCTTGTTTCGTGTAAGTTACCCTAATAAACTATTAGGGTTTTATGACTTAAATTTCATTTGTTGTGTGTTATGCTCATTCTTATTATTATTTTTCCATTATCCATATTTTAAAGGATCTCAATACCAACATCATATCAAAGCACCAGTTAGATGAACAAGGCAGAAAATAAAGCCTAGTCGCCAAAACCTGAGCCATGCAAAGAAGCAAACCTAAATCTGAACTATGTAGGGTTTCAACTACATTAACAAGTCGTATTATCACTGGAAGCTAACTCTTGTGGTTGTTCTAACATAATTCAATTTGAATATGAAATTGTAATATAATGCACATGGAGAAACCAAAACCTATTATTTGGGGCCATTACGCAGCGTAAATTCAAGCGATAGGATTTTGTTTACAATGAGGAGATAGACAGATCCATAGGAAGAGTTTAACTCAATTAGTAGTGAAAACCCTAACCACAAAGGAGAGGAGGTCAAGTGAGCTCATGGAGTTGGAGTGACTCAGTTGAGTTTGTGTGAGGATGGTTAAGCCACGTAGAGATTTTTCCCACCATTGAAGAAGATAAACAATAGGTCAAGTAGGAGTAATCATTGTTTGCAGGTTTGAGGTGTAGAGAAGTCGTAGCACTGTATTCGAGCTATACAAGCCAAAATCTATTTGAATTATGTTGGAAGAAAACTCTATAGAGTCAGCAAGCCTAGCTGCTAACCACCATCGTGGATAAATCAAGTGCATTTGGAGGTAAAGTATATATTTTGTTTTAAATTTAGAAGCATATAAATAAATACTCATCTTGGGTGAAAGGCATACAAGTTTTATATTTTTTAAATCCATGTCAATCTTGTAAAGACCACTTATCCAGATATTGTAGTAAAGACACCTTCTTTTTTTTCCTACTTCCATAATTCCAAATTGACATATTAAACAAAAAAATATAAAAAACAAAAACAAAAGAAAAAAATGATTTGGAGGAAGATTCCATGTGTAGAGAATAATAGTCAAGGTGAGGAATACCAAATTTTGGGTGGAGAAACTTAATAGTACTAATAACTTTGAATTATGAAAGATAAAATGTGACATTTGTTAGTACAGTAAGTTTCCATAAAGAGGCAGATGGTAAGAGAAAGAAACATGTAAATATGATCGAAGAAGAGTGTGAAGACCTAAATGCTAAAACCCTTAGCACAATCTGGCCATATTGCAAATGGTGTTTTGTTTAATATTATAGGTGAAGTAATAGTAGTAAGCTTATGGAGAAAGATGAAATCACTTTACATGGAAATATGCTTGATAAATTGGATATATTTGAATAGGTAATTATACAGGCTAAAAGTGAAAGAAGGTACACAATTTTCATATCATTTGAATGTATCTAATACTCTTACATTCTAGGTGATTTGTATAAATTTTATTGACAAAGATAAGGAAGTTACATTATTGTGTTCATTCCCTAAATCTTGGTATCATTTTGTGACTTCCATTAGCTTTAATACAATTAGGACTCTTAAATTGATTTTGTTGTCAGAGCATTGTTGTCTAAGGAAGTGAGAAGGAAATCTACTATTCAAACCTCCACACTAGAAGCAATGTTGGCTACAAGTTAGTCCAGAGAAAAGTGAGATAAGTTGAGAAGCATATCCAAATGAAATTCAAAAGGTAGAAAGAGTAAGCTTAAATATTGGTACTATAACAAGTCATGGCATCCCATGAAGGATGTTGGAAGAGACGGGAATCCAAGAAAGACTCCAAGAAGAAGGAAAATCCAATTGAATCAATCTCAAGGATGATTGATAAAATGTTGTCTATTGTAATGTTCCTCAATACTATGAAGAATGGTTGTTAGATTTTAGTAATTATCATCACACATAAGTTGGTTTTCTTTATATCAGGCTATTGATGGTGAAATTTTTTCTTATAGAGAATAATATTTCTTGTATGACTATTTGGGTTGAAAGTGTCAAAATTAAAATGTTTGATGGTATTATAAAGACATCAATGGATTTTAATCATGCACCTGAACTAAAGAAGAATTTAATTTCTTTGGGATATTTAGATTCTAGACGTCATAAGTTTATAGGTCAAGGTGGAACATTGAAACTGTCCAAAAGGGAACTTTAATGGTTATGAAGGCTACAAAGATAGAAAACCATTACTAGTTGGATGCAAGTACTCAAATCAATGAAGCAAAGTTGATATCTCAGGATATGATTAAATCTACTCATTTATAACATTAGTTATTGGTTCATATGAGTGACAAAGATCTACATGTACTAATAAATCACAAAAATAATTCTAAATTTAAAATATATGAATTTGAATTTCTACAAATATTAGTATATTTTGAAAGTAGTATAGACAAAAGTTTGAAGCAAACAGTCATATTAGTAAAGGTATTCTTGATTATATCCATTTGGGTGTTAAGGGGTCATCTCCTGCAATTTCTTTTAGAGGATTGGAATATTTTGTGTCATTTATATATAATTTCTCTAGAAAAGTACAAGTTTATGTCTTGAAAGAAAAGCTTATGTATTTAATACATTTAAACAATTAAGAGTTATGGTAGAAAAGAAAATCGACAAAGCAATCAAATGTTTAAGAATGGATAATGGAGTTGAGCTTCATTATATTTGAAAAATATTGCAAAGAAGCTAGGATCTTAAGACACAAAACTACTATATATACTCCCTAGAAAAACGGCGTATCAAAACACATGAACATGACTTTTCTAGAAAGAGCAAGGAGAATGCTCAATAATTCCAATTTGCAACGAATGTTGTGGGTCGAAATAGTCACTACACCTTGTAATCTTCTAAATCAGTCACTATATATTGGAAACAATTGTAAAATCTGTGAAGAGGTATGAATAGGTCATCCTTGCAATTATTAGAATTTAATAAAAAAAAAATCGTTGTGAAGCTTGTGTTCTTACTCCTAAGAATTAAAATTCTAATTTAGACTCCATATCAAAGAAATATGCCTTTGTTGGTTATGATGATATAGTTAAGGGATATATAATGTGGGATCCTACTTCCCACAAAATCATCATTTGCAAAGATGTAATAATTTAATGAATCTGTTATTAAATTAAATAGGTTAGAAACTTATTTAAAACAATAACATGTTCCATTAAATCACCAAATTCACTTGGGTACCTAACCATTAAAAGACACAAGGAAGCAAAGAAGTTGTAAATATTAAAGATATTCAAGAAAATGTAGAATTTCCATAACATTAAGAAGATCTATAAGGGAGAGAAAACTAAAATATATGAACCACGACATCCACAATAGGTCACCATGTAAAGGTTATACATATACATGTCTATATTATAGGGTACCACATCACAATGCTAAACGACAATTATGGTCAGTTTTTATTTTATAAAAAAAAAATATATAAAATTTTAGTAACATGATAAAAGGTTTTATTTCTAAATTGACTTTGGTTTATACCATGTTTAGTGTTTAACGTATATAAATATATTTAAAAAAAATAATTGGTAAATAAGTTAAAAGTCTTTTACCATTTAAATATTTATAACACTTCTCCTCGAACCTTGGTGATCCCTCGCTTTGCATTCCCACAATTGTATCCCACGTTTGTGCACCTTAGCTCATTTATGGTTTATGATGGGTGGCGATTGCAGCCAGATCTCCATGCGGGTTACAATCAATGCACCAGTCAAGGTGGTGAACGGACAATGCTCAGGAAATTGCAGCAATATCGAGACATGAATTCGATAGTTAAGATGCAGGGGAACAATCATTGTCCCATTCATAATGCTCACCTATGTCAACTCTACTAGTATCTCTTGCAAATCTCTGCAATTTTGGCTAACCTTGGCAACGGGCCTTAACTATGCTTGTTTTTCTCTAGCAAAACCAATTGCGACCTTGCCCTACTACTCCATTACTTGAAAATTAATCTTTATTGTCCACGCTTCGAGATTAGCTATGCCATCCTTCCTCAGTGGCCATAGTCACATTCGCAAAACTTGGTCTTTTGTCTTTGTGGAAATTGTTGGGCACCAAAGCCTACGGTGATAGGTGAAAATATATGAAACATTTCCTCCCATGCATACATGGTATGTGAAAGAGGTTGAGTCAGGTGTGGTGGGCATGGAAGAGGGCATGGTCAGTCACCCTCGACTTGGCATGGCCGAGGGATGGAATGATACGATGAAGATATGCCTCAACACATCAAGCTCCTAGCGACCACCATGGAAACTCAAGAGCTTAGGAATACTATTAATGGTCACTGGGTTGTCTGGAACCTATTGGGCTACAACCTGAGGGATTAGGAAGAGGTCCTATGACTGTAAGAGTGTTTATTTTTGGTAGCATCAGATGTGCTCTAAGTCTCAAAATTTGCAGGGAGGCTTAAACACATGCATTCTCCAATACCCAAAAATCGTTTTGGGAAATTCCACCGAGAGACAGTTTTATTAAAATAATTAATTATTTTTAATGGAACCCTATGTCTAACCTTATCAAATTAAAATAATTAAAGGGTATTAATATAAACTGTGGGTGAAACTTCTAGAAGAAGGTGAAGATCAAGTTAATATGATCCTAGCCATTGATTAGAATCTAATATGTGTCGTTGATTGATCAATGAGAGGATTATAAGAGAAGGCTAGATGGGCACTTGGAGAACACACCGAGAGATCAAGAAATTGAATTTCTGAAGTGAGAATTTCTCAAGAGGAACTTTTGATTGAGTAGATTTCTTGCAGTTGAGGGTCAAAGATAGCATTCGGAGAGAGATTTTCTCACTCGGAGAATCATCAATAGAGAGAAGCATAGAGTGATCTAGCAGCTCTTACGCAGAGGCTAACACAGGACCACGCAAAGGAAGCGTGGAGGGTGAGAGAGAGTACGAAATTTTGCAACAGAGTCAGTTTCAAAAACTGGGAGTCGGGGTGTGAGACCGGGAGGCTGAGAGCAGTGACTCCAAGCAAAAATTGATCAGCTGGCTGGGTGACATAGTGCCTATAGGCGCTGACACAGGGACTACACAAAGGCACTGCAGGGCCTACGAGAGGCACCTCGTCCAGTGACCGGATCAGCGAGGATTTTTCTCAGTGATTGTGTGAGGTAATCTCACAAATCTTTTTGCCAGTATTTGCCTCTCTGTAACTGAATAAACCCTTGAGGTGTTCAGAGATGTATTTAGAATTTGCTACTGCTTAATAATAATAATAAACCCTCATATCTGTTGCACTGGTTTTCCTGCATTGGGTTTTTCCGAGGACATTTGTCCAAAAATAATTGTGTCCTATGTGTTTGTATTTTCTTGCTTAGTTTCTATGTTTCAGGATCATATTTAATTTGGTGTAGGTTGGTTTAGTAATTTACTTCAATATTTCAAGAAGAAACCTGAAATAAGTTTATAATGTAATTTACAATCCTGGTGAAGTAGATTCCACTGGTTACAATAGGATTCCTGAGATTGTTAGATCTACGAATTTTCACAAAGAGGAAAATAGTTGATGTGTACTTTCTTCTTATACAAACCTGCTTTGCTTTGAGGGTGTTGTTAGGAGCTTTGGGAATTCAATTCCCTCCTTTGCCACCTCCAACCTCTCATAACTCCCTAGCTCCTTTAGATAGTGTTCCACCAAGTTTCTGGGACGTGGAGACGAGGGAGTGGGGAAACACAGGACCGGCCTATGAAAAATCTTCCCAATAATTTTTAGGAAACGTGGGGGCCGTCGTGGTCTTTAACACAAGGGACACCGACAAAAATAGTAAAAATACTAAAAAATTATAAATATATCATTTAATTTTTATAATTTAACTCTCTTTATCATTTTATAACACTTACATCATGAAGGATAAATCGATGAATCATATAATTAAAACAAATTTAAAACGAAAATCATGATACAATCATACACGTCACTGTAACATTGTACAATGAAAATAAAAGTTTAAACCATACTGAAGTTCCAAATGTGATACTGAATATTGAAATAAAAGTCAAAAGTCTGACACATCAAGATTCAAATTGGTGGGGAGATTTTTCATAGGCTACTCTTGTGTTTTCACGCAGGTCCCCCACCCCCATCAATTCATAATATATTTATACTATTTTATAAAAAAAAATAGGGATTTGACTTTTTTAAAGATTTGACCTCAATTTTTTTTGGAAATGCAGGAAATCTTTCCTTTTTTGGGACGTGGTAAAACATTCCCTAGACATCCCCACGTCCTCGAAGTGTAAGGAAGCATTGGGACGTGTTTCCTAGGTGGGGGGGCGCATCCCCGTGGAACACTTCCTTTGGAAAATTTAGACTCTACAACTCAAGAAGCCAATCCTCCTAGCCCTAAGATTCTTCAGTCCCAGATACTCCAAGCACCAAGATCTAGAAGCCTCAGGGGAGTAAGTTCACACCTCTACCAAGCTAGACATCAATCAAATGGCTAGCAACACAAACGCTGGCAAAGCTTCTCAAGCTTGTACCTCCACACAGCCAAAGGACACCACTAGCTCGTCCTTGCAACAACGTGCCGCCACAAACTCGTATGGAGTGTTTATTGAGTGGGAGCAACCTCCTTAGATCCCATAAGGACAAGAGGACTCATTCGAGTTCGAAGAGATCTCTATAACCTCAAACTTTAAATATAAGCATATCGACTAATTCTCACCAGATAAAACAGAGACAAATAACCACGAACAATATAACTTTTCGAAGCAATAATACAAAATATCTTATTTAAAAAAAATATTTATGTTGTAAATCAATAATTAATACTATTAACTATAGCAAATATTTTTTCTTATTTTATTTTTTATAAATTACTATTTTATTTTTATAACTGATTAGTCCTTATGAAATTAGGATATATTTAAATTCAAACTTATTTAGTCAGCTTTACATGTTTGTTGTCGTATTATAATTTTATTGTGTATATCAATAAATATTATGATTTTATGTGATTACTCATGAGAAAAAACCGATTTCCCTAGTATCCCGTGGTGGGGATAGTTAATGTTATTCCTTTCACCCTTTCTCAATTGCCATGAGGGGCATATTCACCCCCCATGAGATTCAAAAGGTACACACCCTAACTCTCCCAATAATATAGATAAATACATGATTAAACAGGGAATACGATTCCTACGGATTTTCTGTTCATGGCTTTTATATTAATAACTTTTATTTGATATTATTTTTAAGATATTATTTTGCTTCAATGGGCAATTAAATTCTCGTTAAAAATAAATTTAAAATAAATTACGTTCCGATCAAACACCTTACATCTCAACGACTGGTTATAGGTGATTAAAGATTTCTAGAATATTTATTTTCACAATACACACCAACTCAATCTTTGGATTAATGGAACTCTTCACTCCTTTTCTGTTTGATTGATTGTTACCCGACCTCACTAAGCTATAGATTACAAGTGTGATTCACCGACACAGTTGCAGAAGCAAAGCCATTATCATTGAAAGATGCAATAGCAGAAGGTAACCGAGCTTAAAAGTGCAAGTGAAATAGTATTTTTTGTTTCTCTTACCAGTTCAAATATGCCTTCCAATTCTAGTTGCTCAAGTGCAGGAAACGTCTCGAGCAGATTGTCAAAGAGATCAACCATCTGACTTTCCCTTTCCAGCAGCGGCCAGTGAATGATGTAGAGAGCCTTCAATGTTTTCAAGGGACCAACTATCTCAAGAAACCTGTCCGCCGAAAATGGCTTCTCACACAAATCCAACCGCAATTCAGCAATATTACCGTCATCCAGATATTCAATTAGAAAAACCGAAAATGAAAGTTCATGCAACAACACGCCATTTACTCGCAGATCATGTATCATAATCAATTGCTTCACGCACGTCTCAGCCGACAACTTCAGAGTCCTAAGCTTCGGACAGGTTATCGTCAACATTTCCATCTCCACCACAACTATATATAAATGTTTAAGGTTGGGAGCGGAGATAACAGGCTTCTTTAGGCCAACGCACTCGAATAAACTAAGATCCTCAAGGATCGGAGTATGAGAGATAAAGCGGGCTAGAGACTCATCTGTGAACTCCATGCTGTGGAATGAACAAGTAATGAGATGATTGAATCCGGAGAAATGGGTTGGAATACTGGTGAGACTGTAATTGTGGAGAGTGAGCATAGTGAGACGAGTACAATGGAAAAGGGCGGGAGGAACGATTTTCTTTAGCAGAACTATCGAAACGGAATCAGCGAGAGTCAAGCTTTGAACATTCTTGGAGGCTGCATACCGCACCCACTGACATACACTTTGAGGAGCGAAACACCAACTGTTGAATCCGGTGGCGCCAAATTCGGAAGTGTTATTGAACAAATGAAAAGCCTCCAGATCTGTCGAATGCGACAGCAGAAGGTGGAAGATTATTTTCTCCACCGTTGCAACAGAGAGTGGATCGGGATGTGGGTCGACACTGCGCAAAAGGAGAAAGGGAGAGAGCGTGAGTCGAGGAATTTGAGCGTAAAGAAATCTCCATCTCTTCGCGAGAACGGCGCATCTCACGGCTTCCCTAATTGGAATTTTGGACAGAATGCGACAAAGCAATGGGTCTGGAAGTGTAGAAAGTATATCTGCAGCAACCGGCATGATGATAATTTACAACTGGACTGGCCAAAGATTACAGTCCCTTGCTGATATGCATTCGGTTTTCAGAAGGACGATGCCGCCTTGGGAAGAGGATGGACTCAATTTTCTACTACTCTCAGCAAAATAGTGACCTACAGAGGATATGTGGCCGTGACCTGGTTATGTTTAATGTCAGCGGCTTTGTCTCACTGAAAGTACATATGGTTCATTCGGGCGCCGCCGCCTTGGCACATACCCGTTAAATTGAGGCAATTCCTATTTTCACCTCCATAGTAAAGGGTACCTCTGTCAGAGTCTCACAGAGCACGGCGACGGCATCGACCATACCTTTCCGGCTGCCCAGCAAAAAACCCCGGCGACCCTGCCCGCAGCCAACCTTGCCCTCTGACAGGCTCCTCCGCTCCCCCGACCCTGCCCGCAGCCAACCTTGCCCTCTGACAGGCTCCTCCGCTCCCCCTTAATATATTCGATGTACTTAATGCAAGTGGATGAAGTTAATGCAAACGAAACCTCAGCGCTCGGCATTTGAAACCCTGCAGTCCCGCGCAAAATTTGAAATTAAATTTAAATGAAATGTCAGTGAAAGTCTGTATGAAAAAATCTTGCTGGAAGCATTTAGAGCGGATGGTTTGTAAACTTAAACAACAACTTTTCTTCTTGGTCGAAACATTTTTCACATTTACTCTGAAGTCATGGTGAGTTGATTGATATATTACTGTAAGAGAAAAGGAGACTATCAAGTTTTCGCGTTTGCTTCAGACGTTGTTTCACAAATTTAAATATAATGATATTAATTTCAATAAGCTTCTTTGATTGAAGAATTACATGTTACGCTTTTGCACAAATTTAAAATTTAAATACATTGTGTGTGTTAAGTTTATATCAATTTCAAGAAGCTTATTCGATTAAAGAATAAACTTTTTAATTAAACATTTATATATTATATAATAAATTTTCTTCTCCTTTCTTGTTACAATTATTAATCAGGATTTATGTTAAAGGAGTGTATGTTGTATTATAGCTTCATGGCTTCCATAGTAGAGGTGGTTGGGATCTTCACATGATACTCAATTCTTAGGCACTGGAAATGTTTCTATATATTTTAGATTCAAGTCAATATATACAACCTTTTCTCTCTGTCCCGAGTTTTGACATTGGGCTTCAGTTAATTAAATCACCGAATGTTTCTATATATTTAAGATTCAAGCCATATATATACAACCTTTTCTTTCTGTCGCGAGTTTTGACATTGGGTTTCAAGTAATTATATTACCGAATAATGAGGATGTGGGCATGAATTGCGAATTTGAAGACTGGTTTGAGAAAATTAGTAATACTGAATAGTTTTCTGAAAGTGATGGCAAAGACTTCTGTAACTTTCAATTACATTGCAATTGGTTCTGCCATTTTATAAGTTATTTTATTTTTTCATTGATTATTGATCTTTTAAACAGTTAGACACGGATTTAGTTTTTGAAGAATTTTGATATATATTTTATCTAACATTTTCAAAATAATAGTTACCATATGGCTGTAGGTTTTGAGATTTTGATATATAGTTCATTTCGCATTTCTAAAATAGGCGAGAAAAGAACATAAGTACAAGATCACCCAGAACAACTCTATTTGGATGGAAAAGAATGGAATTTTGAAGTTTGAGGGTTGTCTAATTTTGTGTATGACTGAGGTGGTTTTTGTGAATAATTTTCATTAAATTAAAAAAAAAAAAAAAAAGATTTTAACTAAATATTTTTTAAATTTTTCTTTAAACAAAATAATTTTTGGTTTGATAATTTTTAATCAAACTAAACAATATAACTATTGATTTTTTTTCAATATATATATATATATATATATATATATATATATCACTTTTATCGAGGTGGAGAATTGAACCCTTGATTTCACATCAAAGAGTGTCTTCACAGACTACCACCTGTCTATCCAAAATTAAAATTAAAATTAAAAAAAAAAAAAAAAAAAATTAATTTTAAAAATAACCGCAGAAAAACATTTAAAAAGTAAATTTCCCAAAACAAAAATCTAATATATTTCTATTTTAAATGATAACCATGCTAATATAAAAGAACAACAACAAAGTTAACTTTATCATTATTTAGATATACATCCCATTAATGATTCATCTCTAGTTCTTTAAGCATTTATGAAACATGATCTCCCCATCTTAAAAATGAGAAAGGAAAAATATTTAAAAAAGATTCTATATAAATTTATATTTCAATATTTATATTGGCTTTTACCAATTTAATAAATATCATTGGTAACATTAAATCTATATGTTGCTCTTCTTTTTCCTTGATTTAAAGTTATTTTGTTTTTTTTAATAGTGATAGTGTTATATTATTTTTTATTTTATACTTTAATTTTTAATTAATGATTAAAATTATTAAAAAAATATATTGTATTATTCATTATTTTAATAAATATATATATATATAGTTAGTAAATTTTTATAAATATAAATTCATGGGGTGCAAAACATATTGGCACAAAAATTAGTAAATTGTAATTTTATTACTATTAATAATTATAAAATAAATTAATATATGAATTAAACATATATAAGCATGTAACAAGATTATACTATGGGCTAATACTATGGTTATAGATACTATGTCTAAAAAACTATAATTAATTTCATATGGTATTGGTTCATATGACACTTTTTAAATTAATGATTTAATTTACAAGGTAACAAGGACATAATTATTTTTGAGATAAATCTCAAATGTTGATTAGACTATCAATAACTAAAAATATTATAGAATATTCCACCTAAAATAGATTCTTATCATCTATTTAATAATTATTCATAACTAAATTAAAATTATGAAAGTTTTAAGAGAAATATGTCAACTCCAAGTTGATCATGGACAAAATTACACATCACCATCACGTTGGGCTTTAGAATGAGCACCTTGGCTCAAAAATAATATATTTAAATTATTAATTCAAAGAGAATTTTTTCATATATATATATATATATATATATATATATATATATAAATTCCTTCCTATTATAATGGTAATGTTGATGAAATATTAAAATATCCTACAAAGTTAAAAAATAATTATTAATTAAAATCAATTCCTATTTACATTTTATTAAATTAGCATTCAAGAGAGTCAAAGACACTGTTTAGAATAGTGTGCTTAAAGTTATATTTTCAAAATAATATTTTTAATAATATATATTTTTTGATAAATTATTGTTATAAATTATTAATTAGAGTTATTTTTGGTGGTTGGTTACAATGGTTATTATCTTTTTTATTCATGTTGAAATTTTCACTAGTGATATGATAAATTATAAATTTCTTAATAAATATTGTTGTTTCTTGTCAATGGATGTTGTTATATTGGCTTCAAGCTTTGTGAACTCTTTTTATTTTTTTTAAATATTTAATTTGGTTAAACTTATATGTATTAATATTTTTAATATTGTGGATAGCTTGACTCTTTTCTATATTCTCCAATAATTTAGTTAAGATTTTATATATTGACGTCATCTTAGTTTTAGCCACAAAATAGTTATATGCACAAGTCATAATCATATTTAAATTAGACCAAAAAATTTAATTAGATAAGTAAACTAATTATTAAAATAATAATAAATTACTTTATTATATATATGTATATATATATATATATATATATATATATATGGAAAAAACAATATATAATATTTAAAATAAATAATAATTAATATAACTTATTGTTAAAAATGAAAAGATACACCTTTTTTAAATCACATTCATAAACCATATATCTTATATCAAAAAAATGACTCAACCAATATACGTTGTATTATTTATACATATATTTGTTTTTGTTTTGTTAATTGATATTTTTATTTTCTCACAATATCATCTTGTTAGACCAAAGAACATTGTTTAGACTAAGTCATGTCGCACTGCTGATATCTGGCAAATATCTCGATATATCATAATTGAAATACCAGTTACTACTAAGTACATAATTCTTAAAAGAAACAAATATCTCGGCTTATTCTATTGAAAGTAAAAGACATAAGTCGAGAGGCTAGATAAAACATCAAGTATTTGATGAAGTGACTAGGGATGGATCCTAGGCACTTGTACCTGCTAGGGCTAGAGGCTTTAGGCTACACTAAAGATGGCCCTCTATGTGGACTAAAGATAATGCAAAAAGAAGAACATGCATGCATAAATAAACCCAGCAACAATAATTGTTGGTAGGTGAAAAGACTAGAAAGTGATGTGACACTTGTAAAAATAACTCAAATATTGAAATGAAACTTGTACACTATAATAATAATAGAAAAGCTAGTAATTCAAATAATAATTGTGCAAAGCGATACTCAAAAACACAAAAGCGACATAAAAAAGCAACAAGAAACAACACTTGAAAAAATTACCCGAAAAAGCATTGCAAACCAAATCCAAAGCTCCTTGAACTCATGAAGATGGTTAGAGATCCAATGTGAAATGTGGGAATAACTCTACAAGCCTCCATTGTATAGATTTACTCTCACGATATAAGGGTTATAGTTTATGATGAGCATGCATAAAATCAAGGAGGAAGCGACACTTGTCCAACGATGCCTATATATAGAAGTTGCATCTATATAGAGGTTGAAGTTCTGCACAACTTCCATATATGCACATATATTTTGTATATGCACAACTTCCATATATGCACATATCTTCAGTATATACACAACTTTCGTATATGTGCAACTTCCATATATGTGCATCTACTAGATATGTGCAACTTCTAAATATGAACATATACAAAAGAAACACATATACGGAAGATATGTGCATATATGGAAGTTTGGCATATTCAGTAAATACACATATACATAATTTTTGTGCAACTTCAACCATTGTATATGCCCAACCTCCGTATATGTACAGTTTCTGTATAAGTGCAACTTCCATACAGCACATATTTGTTTGTGCATATGTAGAAGATGTGCATATATAGAGGTTGAATTTCTACACAACTTTTGTATATGCGCATATCCTCTATATATGCACATATCTTTTGTATATGCACATATCCTTCGAATATGCACAACTTGTTTATATGTGTTATATTCTATATATGTGCAACTTCTTTATATGCCCATATATTCCATATATGAGAAACTTTTGTATAATATGCATATATACAGAAGTTGTGCATATGAAAATGAGTGCACAAATTTCGTAATATGAATATACAAAAACCTCCATATATGCACAACTTCTGTATATGAAAAAATCTTCTATATATGCACAACTTCTGCATATGCGTGTATACTATATGTGCACATATACAAAATTTGTGCATATATGGAAGATGTGAATATACGTAATTTATGTTCGACTTCAACCACTATATATGCATAACCTCCATATATGTGCAACTTCCGTATATGTGCATATTAATTTGTGCATATATAGAAGATGAACCTAAACAGAGGCTAAAGTTCTGCACACATTTTGGAGGAAATTCCTAAATAATAGGAGCCTATTTCCTTAGGAATTGCACAAGGAAATAGGGGCTCAAGCAGAGGCAGAAATTGACTAAGCTTGGGTCAGAGCTTCTAAGTGAGCAGAGAGATAGGTTATTCACTTGCTAGTTGAGCTCAGATTGAGCTAGGAATTGTAATACATCTCTATTTCATCTGATTAATGCAAGAGGCATTGGATCAAGAAGGGGGATTTAGGAGGATGTGTTTAAGGAGAGGTGGACATATGACAAAGGTAATGCATACCTAGGATAACACAAGCTTCAAGGCCCTTGATCTAATAGATCTAGTGATCTAGAAGGTGAGGTGGTGGAAGTTCAAGTAGTTGAGTTGGGGGGGATGTATCACTAATGGAAATGAGTTTAATTTTGACCTAAGTGAATCACATGTTAATGAGGCCTTATAAATTATTCTAAATCTACATAATCCAGTGTAAAAATTCGATAATGAGAAGAAACCAATGAAGGGGGTAAGGTCTAGACAACGGATTATCACAAGCCCCCTTGTATCTCTCAATGCTTGGTAGAGGATCTAGGTCCAAATTTGTTAACCAAAAGCTGAGATTCAATCATTCTGATGAGCCCCAAAAATTGGTAACTTATTGGGCTCATTTTGCCTATTATTCTCGATTAATCCACCATTCTTCATGGTTTTATGCATGCTTTTGAATATATTTATGTTAATTGAATGAATGAGAATAGTCACTTGACCACAAAGTCTAATACGTGCTTATTACAAATTTTTGGACATCTTTTGGACCAAGGTCAAGCATTTATGAGCCAGTTGACAGCCAAATATGAGGGAACAAGGCTGAGGATTGGTAGGAAGGGTGTCTCCTGCACTAAATGACCCCTTCCTCAAGTTCTCCACCATCAACTCGGAGTTCAACATCCCACCAAAGATGATTTCCAAGGGCAGCCAAGCAGATTTTGTGAAGTGGTTAATTAACTACAGTTTTGAGCAGCCAAGCCCCTCAAGTTAAGGAGGGTTGTTGGGAGTCCTCGTGGTGCATAAGTAGGAAGCCTTCAAGCCTTGGTAGTTTAGCTATTGAACAGTTGTTTTTCAAACTTTAGTGCTGTTCTATCTTTCAACTCATTTTCGAGCTCTTGTTGTAAACAGTTTTGTGACATGGTTATTTTTTGAGTAATGGAGATAAATTTCACTTTGCACCAGCTTTGAGCTTTTCTTAGGAGGCTATAGCTCTTGGGGTTGGGCCCACATCTCACAACATTCCAAGTTGTTGAATTCGTTTATTCGATGAACATGCTACCGAAAAAAGATCTAGCATTGGGAACACTGCTTCAGCGATTAACACCCCAATATCCTCCCCAAGGGTGCTCCCCCCTATTGTTGAACCAATTAAGATGTATCATCGCCCACACCCACCACCTCTTTCCTCCACAAATTCTTCCATGCCTATAACCACCTCTGTAATACCTTCCCAATGCTCACCCCTACCCTTCAATCATCCACCATTCTCATTTTTTCAATCGTCCACCCTTAACATTCCAATTTCCCCCCCTAGGTTAATCCCCCGGCCTACAGTGATTCCCACTATTGTACAACCGGTGGGGGTGTATCGTCGCCCGCACCCACTACCTTTTCCCTATTTCACATCCACCATGCCTTTATCCAGCGCCCCTGAACCATGCCTATATCTGTCACCAAGTGCTCCGCCATCTACCCAGGAAGGGTTGTCTTCTCCATTGCCTCAAATCCTCATGGTGAGAATGAGTATTTGATCAAAATATCATCATGAATTAATGAAAATGATTATATGCCTTTCAATTTTTACAACTAATTGATTATTGTAATTTTTTGCAGAGACATCAATTTGGAAATCCACCTGGGAGTGCCTCATGGGACGAGGGTGACTTAGAGACCCATACGGTAGATCGATCATGATGTTGTTTGTCCATTATGTCATTGATGGGCACGAGATTCCATTATTTATGTTGGAAATGAAGTTCTATTTTGTAAAAAAGAAACATGTATAGTTGGACCTATTTTGAATAAAAAATACATAAATTTATATTTGTGTTTATGACAACATCTCCATTGAATTTTAAATCCTTATGTGGATGCGATGTTATATTCTATCAATGTTACATTACTTTTTGATGAATAGTTGTAACGGATTTTGTTTTTATTAGTTACAAATTATCAAGTTTATAAGTTAAGTGCTTCAACTAACCTTGTAGGATTTCCTGCCAAGTCCTTGAATCAATAAATCAACATGCATAACTAATACTGATGAGAATCATAAATTCTATTACTGCTTATATTCACCCCTCTAGTGGTTGTGCGTTACCGTTGCCTTATAGCTCCAATTCATCTTCAAGGTTGCAGAATCTGTTGGAGTAAGTGTTTCACAGTCACATGGAAATGTAGTTTGAAAAAAAGACAGGTGGATTATGTTGTTTCTTGACCCTTCTTTTGCTTCATTTTGCTTCTGTTTCTTGTTATATCTTCTCTAGGCCTAACCGCAGCATTTTAAGGGACTGCCCTTTGCTTAGAACTAACGGTTGGTGACTACACGAATATTGCTCCATTCATTGGAGAATTTTCTCACTGATTTTGGGATAGGGAAATTTCTATTTGCAATAAATTTGTTCTAACCTCTATCTTGCAGTAAAAAGAAACAGAATTTGGATCAATTGTCTAAGGTCTGGTGAATGAAATCTTCAAATCTAATCTCATTGGTAAGGTTTAGTGAAAGCAATCTTCAAATATGATCTCATTAGTAGCAGGTCAAGGCACAAATCAAGAATTTTTGGAACCATTTGAAGTCTGTCCTTGGAGACATTATTGAAGTCATCATAAGTAGATTTCTGATTTTCTTGAGGCGCCTATTTGTTTTGTAAAGTCTTTATCATTATTGCCTTTCTTCCAAACCTAAAAAAATAACATACATGTATGAGTAAATTTCAATGAATGATATCTCTGGAAAACAAATGCTAGATTTTGAAAATGCCTTTCTTCCAAACCTCAAAAAAAAAGCACTGCCAGGAGATATCAGGCCACAATCAGCAAGAAAGTCATCAAAAGGCAAAAGCCAATGCACAGTTTTGATACTAGACTTCAAAATACCACTACCGAGATAAAAAAACTAGATATAATGTTCCATGTGTTTTACAGGTAGCCAGATTAATATATACTAATTCAGGGGTTGTTGTCCTAGCTCTTTTCTCCAAATGTTGTTCACAAGCTTTGGAAATGGATGCGTAATGATCGCAATCCATCTGGCAAGGTACAGCTCTAAAAGTGTCCTAACGTACTGTTTGTTTTCAGTTTTAGAATTATGCATTTAATAAGAATTTGCAAGCATTTGAACAATGGCAATTCATTTTCCAGGCCATAGCAAATACTGCACCCCAACTGTGCCAGCCAACGAGTGGAATCCTTATGACAAATGATATGAATGACACAAATCCAAATTTCCCTTCCAGAAGTGAAACATGCCATCAATGTTGTCGATTGCCAGTCTTCAAATCCTGCTAGTGGAATGGTTGTCTTTGTTAGTGTCAGCTAACTATTTCACTTGTTCCCGACTCCATAACACATTTCGTTGAAGGCTTGTCACATTAACTTACCAAGAGATTTAGGCTCCATCATTGCCATTAATCAACGATCTATAATTTGACTGCTAAATTGTTAAGGTTTCAGCCCTTTAGGGCCTATCACTGGCATTGCCACAACTATTGGATATCTGAAGCTTCGTTGCATATCACCCTCCTCTGTCTAGTAGTTCCCAAAACATATGCTCTGCCTCCTTAGTCATGGATTTCCTGATTTCCTACCGAGTCCCTGAATTAATAAATCAACGGTTCTATTACTGCTTATATTCACCCCTTATAACTCCAATTCATCTTGAAGATTGCCTTTAATGCCTTTGCTTTAGCTGATGAGTAAACTGGTGGTTCGGTTTCGAATATTTTTTTCATGAACAACAGAGAAACCTTGCCCCAGTAGAACATTTGCTTGAGCAACTACTCCATTCAATGCAGGGACTTGCTGCCTCACAGCTTGCCTTGTTATTTTATATATTCAAATATTGTTACCGAAACAATTTTATACATACTATGTCTCCGTTATTCTCTCATGACCGTTACATGCTCATTCGTAATGAAAATTGATGTTTTTCTTTGCCATATCACCAATTTAATTGTATTATTATTTATACAAGGTTAGATTTTAATTATAGATTTTTCACTTTAGTTACAATCCAATGATATGTTAGTGAATAAGAATTGATATGTTACCTAATAAATATTGAAATTATTATTTTTTATTAATTTATATTTATTTATTTTTTTGTTATAAAATTTAAATATTTATTATAAAATTTTAGAAAAATAATTATTAATACAATTATATTTTTTTATTATTTAAATTATGTTTTAAATGTATAAATGAGTCTAATGTCTGGAAAACTTTTAACCAATTTAAATTGTGCAATTCTAAAAATTTATATTTATAATTTTAATAATTATTTTTTATTTATTTTGTATAAAATTGATCACGAAAATGTAGCAAAAAAGTATTAAAAAAATATCAAATGTTTAGACTATACAAATATTTTCATATATTGATTAGCTAAACTAGCAAATTTTATGTCTTTGCTCTGAAAAAAAGAACTAGCAAATTGTTTCCCAAAGCTTGTAATTGACTTATTATATTAAAGTTGAGTTCAATTACAATATAAACATCCTTGTTCCCCAACATAAATTTGCATTTATTATACTAATTATTGATCAGTGTATCCTTCCTCTCTCATTTATAGTTTCCTTCATATTGTTGACTATCTTGACACTTCTCTCCTCTAGTAGTCTTTGACATATGTCATTCTCAAATCTCCACATAAAATACTACAAAGATTTTAATTTTCTCACAACTATTACCACATTTTATGTTTTTCTTTATGAAATATTTTTAAGTTTGTTAACTTTTTTTAGCTTTTACTAACACTAATTCTATTTTTTTATTCTAGATTATTTAGCTAACTTTGTTGACGCTACAAATTATACCCCATAAAACTCTAAGCTTGCTAACTTCGTTCAAATTTACAAATCTTACTCCACCAAAGTAGAGGTTTCCTACCTCCATATGGCTTCACATACCTTAACTCGTTAACTAACTAAATCCATTCGATTCTATAAACATTACTCCATCAAAACCTAATCTAAGTAACTTTATCCAACTTTATGAATTCCAACTACTACAAATACCTCCTAACAAGCCATCATTGCTAACTACATTGTGCAACATTAACTTTGCTCTATTCTCTTTATAATAAAGTAATTGTGAAACCGGCCTTTGCCATTTTACTTCATTTTTTTCATTAAAAACAAAACAAAGTAAACACTTCCGAAATTTGAACGGGATGATAGCTTAGTTGTTCTAAAGACGAGAAAGTTAAAAGTTTAGCACAACATGGAGGGGACCCTAGCATATAAGAAAAATGATTGTAGGGAAGAGTAACGTGTTAATTAAAAAGTAAAACATTTATATAAAAGCATAGGTGAAAATATCTGTGGAGACATATGTTGGATATTTTTCAAAGGGAAAATACCAAAAACCAAGATTCAATTTAAACACAGAGACAATGCTCTGTTCTTTGACTCCAGGATCTTTTATGCACACAGAAGACTCAAAAAAAAATTTCACAGAGAAACAGAGTATTTCAACACCATAAAAGATTTCTGAGAAATTACTGGGTTAACTGCTGTAAATCCCTTTTACATTCACTGCAGTGAAAACAACTTACTGCTGTAATAAAAGTTTACATAAGTTTACTGCTGTAAACAAAATTCACACAGATTTACAAAAAAAACTTCACCATTTTCTTTATGCACTGTTTGTGCAAAAACCACACATGGTTTTTCTTACACCAAAAAAAATTACATCACCTGGTTCTATCTTTTTACACACTGCTGTGTGTTCAATACATTCCACACATGGTTTTCGCTGCACCACCAAATCTTTTCGCTCCTGTGTACACTTACATATCTCCCATATATCAAAAAAAACACAAGCATATGTTATATGTTTCATTACAAAATGGTCAACGCAATTTAAAACAAAATACAACATATTTTTACGAACATTAATACATGCTGTATATAAGAAACATATATAAAAATATGTATTAAAACGTGCCCATACTCATATTAAGAGGGCCACCTAAAACTTCGTACCACCATTAAATTCCAAGACATTTCTTCCACAGCGGTCAAACTCAAAAATCAAACACTCCACGCAATGGTTTTAATTTAATGCAGGTTCGTATGCAGCTCCAGGTGATCAACGGCGGAAAACACGAGAGCACATCCAACGGTGGACAACAATATCGGAAACGCAACAAGTGCTGAACATTAACCTCCGAGAAAATGACGTTGCGTTACGTCAGGGCTGAACCACGTGTCAGCTCCAAATTGTATCGGAGCTCCTTCCCGGATTATTCCTTCGTCGGCAAATCGCTCCGAGAAAATCCGGTGAACGGTTTCTGGCTTGGTTCACGGTTTCTGGTGGTCTGCGTTGAAATTAGATTTCAACACTCCCCTTTAATTTCAACAGCTGGGCATTCAGTCATACCCAGACACTTTCTCAAAAATTCAAAGCTCTTCTGATCAAGTGGCTTTGTCAAGATGTCTGCTACCTGTTCTTGAGTCCTGCAATGTTGTAGGACAATTTCTCTATTGTTCACTAATTCTCTGATGTAGTGAAACCTTGTATCAATGTGTTTCGTTCTCTTATGAAACACTGAATTCTTTGACAATGCAATAGCTGAGCTATTGTCACAAAAGATCATTGTCGCTTTTGCCTGCTCTTGGCCTAAGCTTCTCAACATTCTTCTCATCCACACTGCCTGACACGCTGCTGCTGTAGCTGCTACATATTCAGCCTCTGCTGTAGACAATGCTACAATGGACTGCTTCTTAGAAGCCCGTGAAATGGCTCCTGAACCCATATTAAAAACATAACCGGAAGTGCTCTTCCGATCATCTACACTTCCAGCCCAATCACTGTCAGTGTATCCAACCAAATCTGAATGTTCTGAGGCATGATATAGAATTCCAAACATTTTGGTACCTTTGACATACCTCAAAATTCTCTTTGCTGCCTGCCAATGTGCCTCCTTCGGCCTCTCCATGAACCTGGAAATTAAACTAACAACATACATAATATCAGGCCTAGTAGTTGTTAAATACATAAGGCTGCCAACAATACTTTTATACAAGCTAGGATCAAAATCCTTGCTGCTGTCCTCTCTGCTGAGCTTTAATCCCATCACTGTGGGAGTGATTGCTGCCTTGCATTCTTCCATTTTAAATCTGCCCAAAACTTGATTTACATATCTTGCTTGAGATATAAAAATTCCTTTTTCATTTTGATCTACTTCTATGCCTAAGAAGTATCTCAACAAACCCATGTCAGTCATTTCAAATTCATCCTTCATGACTGATTTAAAATTTTTAATGAGCTGATCATCATTACCTGTGAAAATCACATCATCAACATACAAAACAACAATTAAAATCTTACCATCCTTTTCCTTGATGTAGACTGTGGGTTCTCCTTCACACTTGTCAAATTCATTATCCAATAGATATGAATCTATCCTGCTGTACCATGCTCTTGGCGCTTGCTTCAGCCCATAAAGAGCTTTCTTCAATCTGCACACTTTGTGCTCTTCTCCTTTCTTCTCATATCCGAGAGGCTGTTCCACATAAACCTCTTCCATTAACACTCCATTTAGGAATGCTGATTTCACGTCCATTTGGTAGACTTTCCATTTGTTTTGAGCTGCTATGGACAGCACTGCTCTCACGGTTTCCATTCTTGCAACCGGGGCGAAAGTCTCCTCATAATCTCTTCCATACTGCTGCTTGTAGCCTTTGACAACCAGCCTTGCTTTATGCCTTTCTATCTTGCCTTCAGCATTGCTCTTGGTCTTGTAGACCCATTTCACACCAATGACTTCTTTGCCTTTTGGTAACTCAACCAAATCCCATGTTTTGTTTCTCTCTATGGCATTCATTTCCTCATCCATAGCTTCTATCCATTTCCTATCTTTAATAGCTTCTTCAAAATGAATAGGATCATCAACATGACAATACAAGGCAAATAAGGAATTCATTCCTTCTTCATAAATTTCACTTAGATTTCTAAACTTCTTACCTCTTTCACTTGGTGTGCAAGTGCTTGAAGATGCACTTGAATTTCCTCCTTGTGGTGTGCTTGGAGAAGCACTCTCATTGATCCTCAATGGTGTCCCTTGCTGTCCTTGTGTTGGCGCTGCTGTTTGGGGATGTATTTCAGCCACTTCCTCTTCATCTTCATCATGAGACAAACAGTGTTTAACATTAACTGTCTTCTCTATGCTTCCATCCCAAGCTTCCTCTTCAATGAATTGAACATCCCTGCTGACAAAGAACTTCTTGGTAGATGGAATGTACAGCCTGTAGGCTTTGGATTCATCACTGTATCCAATGAAGATGCATTTCTCCCCTTTGCTGTCCAACTTCCTCCTTAGCTGATCTGGTATGTGTGCATATCCCACACACCCAAAAACTCTCATGTGGGTGACTCCTTGCTTTCTCCCACTCCATGCCTCTTCTGGCACTTTGTTCATGACTGCTTTTGTAGGACACATGTTCAATATATAAACTGCACAATGTACAGCTTCAGCCCAATACTCATTTGGCAAATGCTTTGCCTTCAACATGCTCCTTGCCATCTCCATGATGGTTCTGTTCTTCCTTTCAGCAACTCCATTTTGCTGTGGGGTGTACCGAGTTGTGAACTGTTTTTGTATTCCATTTTCTCTACAAAACTTTAGGAATTCATTTGAGATATACTCACCTCCTCTATCAGTTCTCAATACTTTTATGTGCAGCCCGCTTTGGTTCTCCACAAGTGCTTTGAAATTTTGGAATTTCTCAAAGACTTCACTTTTGTTCTTGAGGAAATATATCCAAGTCTTTCTTGTAAAATCATCAATGAATGTCAAGAAATATAGGCTGCCAGCTAACGATGGAGCTTGCATTGGTCCACACAAATCTGAGTGGATAATCTCTAAGGGTGTCTTTGCCCTTATGCTTTTCCCTGATGGAAAACTTTCTCTATGTTGTTTTCCCAAAATGCAGCCTTCACATAGGCTGTCCGGTTTCTCTATCAATGGTAATCCCTTTACCATTCCTTTCCTACTCAACAAATTTAGACCTCCAAAATTGAGATGCCCAAATCTCAAGTGCCACAACCAATTTTCATCCTTTGGCACGCTTTGGAAGGCCTCTTGGGTAACTGCTGCAATTTCATTTTTGTTTTTCAAATCTGCCCTGATCCTCAAAGGGAACATCCTGTTCCTTGTCATCTTCACTTCAGCAATGCATCTTTTGCTGGGTGGTATATCCATGATGGTGCATACATCATTTTTAAAGAAAACATTGTACCCCTTATGGACAAGCTGTCCAACACTCAAGAGATTACATCTCATTCCGGGGACATAGTATACATCTGCTATGGTTTTCCTTTCTCCTTGCTTTGAAAGTATTTTTATTTCTCCTTTTCCCATAACAGACACTTTACTATCAGTTCCTAGTGTAACCTCTGATTTCAAATTCTGATTTAAGGCTGAAAAGAGGGCTATATTCCCTGTCATATGGTTGCTGCAACCTGAGTCTAAAAACCATATGTCCTCACTATGTGTTTCAGCCATGTTACAAGCTAGCAGGACATTGTCTTGACTGCTGTTTTCTCTTGTAACATTTGCATTTTGTCTGCTGTTCTTATCATGCTGTTTATTTCTACAATCACTAGCATAATGTCCATACTTTTTGCAATAATAGCATTGAACATTAGATTTATCATACCTTTGTCCTTGAGCATGAAACTGTTCTCTTTGTTGGCTGCTGCCTTGGCCTTGGTTCTGATTTGTATTGCTGCCTCTTCCTTGTGCATTTGATGGGCTGTTCCTTCCACCTCTGTTCTGGCTTCTGCCTCTTCCTCTTCGGTTTCCTCTGCCTTGACCTCTTCCTCTTCCAAAGGACATCTGGGTCTTGAAGGCTTGCTCAAGAGATGAGTTTTCATTCCTACTCAACCTCTGCTCATGTGTTATCAGTGATGCATGTAGCTCATCAACTGAATAACTTGAGAGATCCTTTGTCTCTTCGATGGTGGTGACTATGGCATCAAACTTTGAGGGTAAGACCCTCAATATTTTCTCCACAATCCTTCTGTCTTCAATGGTTTCTCCATGAGTTCTCATTTGTGTGATTACACCAATCACATGAGTGAAGAATGATTCAATGTTGTCTGACTCCTTCATGTTCAAGTTTTCAAAATCCTTTCTCAGCAATTGTAGTTTTGCTGTCTTCACTCTCTCCATGCCTTGATAGGCTGTCTTGAGGGTTTGCCATGCTTCATTTGCTGTCTTAGCTGCTGCTAACCTTGGAAACACACTCTGGTCTACTGCTAGATACAACAACATACGGGCTTTTGAGTCCTTCTTCTTATTGCTCTTCAGCTGATCTCTCTCTCCCTGAGTTAGTGCATTGAACTCAGTTTCATCTGCTGGTTCTTCAAAACCTTCCTCAACTATTTCCCATAAGTCTTGAGAGGCAAACAGGGCTGTCATGGTTATTGCCCAGTAGTCATAGTTTTTCCCATTAAACTGTGGGAGCTGGGTGTTAAACAAACCCATACCAGTGCTTGTGCTGGCCATTCCTTGTATTCTGATCTATGCCTCTAAATCCTTGACTGTGTGTTTAAAACAAATCACTGCTTCTTCAGCAACACAAAAAAAACTTTTTGGAATACCTGAATCTTTTGTTGACTGTCTTCTGTGTGCCTGAGAAGTTTTGCTGCAGCTACAAACCTTCTCCCTTCAGCTTCTTTAACTTCTTTAAAGAGCCTAAACCTGCTCTGATACCACTGATGGATATTTTTCAAAGGGAAAATACCAAAAACCAAGATTCAATTTAAACACAGAGACAATGCTCTGTTCTTTGACTCCAGGATCTTTTATGCACACAGAAGACTCAAAAAAAAATTTCACAGAGAAACAGAGTATTTCAACACCATAAAAGATTTCTGAGAAATTACTGGGTTAACTGCTGTAAATCCCTTTTACATTCACTGCAGTGAAAACAACTTACTGCTGTAATAAAAGTTTACATAAGTTTACTGCTGTAAACAAAATTCACACAGATTTACAAAAAAAACTTCACCATTTTCTTTATGCACTGTTTGTGCAAAAACCACACATGGTTTTTCTTACACCAAAAAAAATTACATCACCTGGTTCTATATTTTTACACACTGCTGTGTGTTCAATACATTCCACACATGGTTTTCGCTGCACCACCAAATCTTTTCGCTCCTGTGTACACTTACATATCTCCCATATATCAAAAAAAACACAAGCATATGTTATATGTTTCATTACAAAATGGTCAACGCAATTTAAAACAAAATACAACATATTTTTACGAACATTAATACATGTCGTATATAAGAAACATATATAAAAATATGTATTAAAACGTGCCCATACTCATATTAAGAGGGCCACCTAAAACTTCGTACCACCATTAAATTCCAAGACATTTCTTCCACAGCGGTCAAACTCAAAAATCAAACACTCCACGCAATGGTTTTAATTTAATGCAGGTTCGTATGCAGCTCCAGGTGATCAACGGCGGAAAACACGAGAGCACATCCAACGGTGGACAACAATATCGGAAACGCAACAAGTGCTGAACATTAACCTCCGAGAAAATGACGTTGCGTTACGTCAGGGCTGAACCACGTGTCAGCTCCAAATTGTATCGGAGCTCCTTCCCGGATTATTCCTTCGTCGGCAAATCGCTCCGAGAAAATCCGGTGAACGGTTTCTGGCTTGGTTCACGGTTTCTGGTGGTCTGCGTTGAAATTAGATTTCAACAACATAGGCTTGGCGCAAAAGTTATCCACACTCAAATTTTTGCTATGAGAGACATTGGCATCGTTGGAGCACAAAGGATGTACGTGCAGTGTTTCCAGTGCCCATACAATAACAGAGGATTGAATTTCGAGATAGTGAATGCATTTCCATTCCAGCAGAAATATTATATTATATTTTTCAAGAAGTACACATCCCATGATTCCCAAACAGAGGATTGAATTTCAAGATAGTGACTGCATTGCCGTTCAATCTGGAATCTCATATTATATTTTTTTAAGTACGAAAAAAAACCAGTGATTAATATTTCTCATCTCATGATTCCCAATCCTGCCCGCTTTTAGCATGGTGAGAGCCTACCAAATCAAAACAAGCTATAGAACTTTGAAACAAATATTTGATAGAAGGCTAACTTTATCGCTGTGAAATATTACATACAAACGAGTCTAAGTTCAACCAAACAACTACATACAGATAAATCCGAGTCCCATACAACAACTGCGTACAGATAAAAAAAAAATAAGTTTAACAAAACAAACGGAGCGATGATTAAATTAGATAAACAGACTAATGCGACAAGTGCCTGAGAGAAAAATAGTCACAACGAAATAATCAATGATCGTAATACATACTGGAATTGAAATTGTGTTTGAGGTTGTGGCAGAGTAGTTTCCTTAGTCGTTGTGCAGAGTAATTTCCTTAGTAGTTGTTTTGTCGTAGGTGATGAGTGCTAGCATTTCCCTGGAATGTTTAAGGTGTTTTTTTGTTGCAGTTATGGGTGTTGGTGATTGTTGAGGATCATGCTTAATTAGGTTAGGTTATGTAATGGTTGACAAATTAACTAGCAAATTGTGTGTTGGTGAGTTATTCGAATTAGGGCAGCAAATTAATAGGATGTAGTCAATATTGAAAGTTATTATTAAGAAAAATATTAGAGGCAATAGATTAGAATCGGAAGTTAGCAAGATAATTGATAATCTAATTAGAAATATGTTGGCTATATAATGCTTAATTATGTTATGTTATGTAATCGCTGACAAATTAACCAGCAAATTGTATGTTTGTGAGTTATCAGCATTAGGGCAACAAATTAATAGATGTAGTGAGTATTGAAATTTATTATTACGCAAATTATTGGAGGCAGTAGATTAGAATCACAGGTTAGTCAGATAATTGATAATCCAATTAGAAATATGTTGGCTATATAATAATGTATTCATTGCTCCCATGAATATATGAGATTCAAATGAGAGTTGAGTTCATGGATTGAGAACCAAACTTCTCTAGTTTTTGTTCATTGATTTTTTTTTATGTTTTCATATGTATGCTCTTGATAGATTTAACATGTGGTATCAGAGCTATGTGAAGAGAGTTGATTTATATGTAATGTGTGTGTTGTTGGCAGGAGGATTGAAAAGTTTGTGAAAGTCATAGGCAAGAGTTTTCATAATTTTGTGAAGCTTGTGCACATTCAAGTTATTGGTGGGAGCGTTCAGCAGTTAGTAGCAATGGCCAACAACAACAACAGTATGAATATTTCTCAGCTACAAATGTCAGTGTTTAAAGGTGAGAACTTTAGTTTTTGGAGCATTAAAATGAAAACATTGTTTCTCTCACAAGATTTGTGGGATTTCGTAGAAAATGGCTATACAGAACCAGATACTCAAACACTTGCCCGCTGGACTCGAAAAAAAAACACAATTAAAGTAAAATCTTGTAAAGGATTCAAAAGCTCTCTTCCTAATCCATCAAGCAGTGCATGATTCTATTTTTTTCAAGGCTAACTAGAGTGACAAAATCAAAGGAGGCATGGGATGTGTTGCAACAAGCATATCAAGGCACTGGGAAGGTAAAAGTTATTAAATTGCAATCCTTAAGAAGAAAATTTGAAACTTTGTGCATTCAAAACTCTGAATCTATTCAAGATTTTTTCACTAGAGTTATGGGAATAGTGAATGAAATTAGGTCTTATGGAGAAGATTTAAAAGATAAAAAATTTGTTGAGAAGATTTTAAGAAGTTTGTTTGAAAAAATTGATAGGGTTGTTGTTGCTATTGAGGAGTCCAAGGATCTAACTCAGTTGTCTGTCAATAAGTTAATGGGGTCTCTTCAAACTCACGAGCAAAGATTCAATAGATCTTCTGAAAAATATATTGAGCAAGATTTTCAAACAAAAGGAAATGTTGCAAAACACAAAAGTCATGCACGTGAGAATCCCTCCCATGAGGGAATATAGGACACTCATGGAAGAAGAAGAAGAGGAAGAGGACTCACATGAAGAGGAGGCGAAGGTCGAGGAAGAATTTTTTCTGCAAACAAAAAAGGAAGAGGTAATGATGACAGTGATGGGGGTAAAATATTTAATAACTCCCAAGTTCATGTTTTTATTGTAAAATATTTGGCTATTATGAGCGGAATTGTTGGAGAAAGAAGAACAAAAAAAAAAAGCTCATTTTTCTAAAGAAAAAAGAAGAGGTTGGCACTTTATTCTTGGCTTGCGATTCAACTAATAATGTTTCCAAGGAGGTGTGGCTTATGAATAATGGTTGCATCAATCACATGACAGGAAACAAAGATGGTTTTGGGAAGATAGATGAATCTAAAAAATTTGATTTACTCTTGGGAGATGAGAAGCCAATTGAAGCTGAAGGTAAGGGAACAATTGCTATGAAGACAAACAAGGAAAACCAAAGCACATTAATGATATGTGGGGAAGCTCCTTCAAAAGGGATATTTAATTATCTTTTAAGAATAAACAATGCATAATCTATGATAAAGATGATCATGGTAAAATCATTGCTAAGACTAATATGCTACAAAATAGAATTTTTTCTTTCAATCTCCCTTCTCAATCAAGTACAACATTAAACGTTGCTTATGATGATAGTTCCTGGATATGGCACACAAGGTATGGACATTTGAATATGAAAGGCTTGAAAATGTTATATAATAAGAAAATGGTCAAAGGGTTACCCCTTATTGGTTCTATTGATAAAGTCTGTGAATGGTGTATCCTTGGTAAGAAACATAGAGATTCATTTCTAGTAAACCACTGGAGAGCAGGTAAACCACTGGAGCTAGTGTCTGCAGATATATGTGGTCCTATGCAAACTTTGTCTCTCAATAAAACTAAGTTTTTTATTATTTTTTTGAACGATTTTAGTAGAAGAACATGGGTATATTTCATTAAAGAAA
This sequence comes from Pinus tabuliformis, assembly GCA_031772625.1. NCBI lineage: Eukaryota > Viridiplantae > Streptophyta > Pinopsida > Pinales > Pinaceae > Pinus > Pinus tabuliformis. The sequence continues at coordinate 1,279,872,929 of CM062820.1, forward strand.
AATCTGACGCATTTGTCATATTTCAATAATTTAAAGTTGTTATGGAATAGAAAAGTGGTTATTCTCTAAAAACATTATGCACGGATAGAGGGGGATAATTCGCTTCTAATAAGTCTAATTCTTATTGTAAAATTAATGGCATTCAAAAGTAATTGACAACTAGTTATAATCCCCAACAGAATGACATTGCTAAACGTAAGAATAGAACAATTGTTGAGATGGTTAGGGGCATGCTGAAAGGTAAAAACCTTCCAAACATTTTTTGGGTTGAAGTTGTAGCTACATCTGTTTATTTTCTTAATAGATGCCCAACAAGAAGTGTGCAAAATATTACCCCTTATCAAGCATGGTGTGGAAGAAAACCCAATGTTTCTCATTTAAGAGTCTTTGGTTGCATTGCTTATGCTCATGTTCCTACTAAAAAGAGAAGAAAGCTTGATGATAAAAGTGTGAAATGCATTTTTATTGGATATTGTGAGGAAACCAAAGGTTATAGATTGTACAATCCACAAACTGAAAAACTAATGATTAGTCGTGATGTGTTCTTTGATGAGAAAGAAGAATGACAATGGAATCAAGATGCACAACAACAAACTCTAAATATTATTGTACAAGAAAAAGAATATTTTGTTTTTGCAAATCCATCTAGTAATCAAAATACTTCACAGGCCACATCCACTTCATCATCTTCTGCAACTTCAAGTCCTATTTCAAGTCCAAGTCCTCCTCCAAAAAAGACAAAATATTTAAATGAAATTTATGGTTATACTAATTTTTCTTTGATGTCTCGGATTGAAGAAAAGACAAGATATTTTGAAGATGCAGTAAAAGAGTCAATTTGGTGCAAAGCAATGGATGAAGAGATGGCAACAATTTAAAATAATGAAACATGGGAGCTTGTGGATCCTCTTAATGCAAAAGAAGTCACTAGGGTGAAATGGTTGTATAAAACAAAGTATGCAGATGATGGATCAATACAAAGGCACAAAGAAATTTTAGTAGCAAAAGGATATGCTTGACAACCAAGTATTGACTACAACGAAACATATGCTCTTATTGCCGGATTTGATACAATCAGAACTGTTTTGGCATTAGCAACACAATATAAATGGTTAGTTTATCAATTTGATGTTAAATCATCCTTTCTAAATTGTGAGTTGAAACAAGATGTATATATTGAGCAGCCCCAAGGATATGAAGAAGTAGGAAATGAACACAAATTCTACAAACTGAAAAAGGCTCTTTATGGGCTTAAACAAGCTCCAAGAGCATGATATAATAGAATTGACACTTATCTTTTGAGAAAGTGGTTTAACAAAAATGAAAATGAACACACATTATATATCAAGTAAAATGGTAAGGATATACTAATTGTTTTCTTATATGTAGATGACTTGATATACACATCTTCAAGTGATTTGTTAGTGGAAGAGTTCAGGCAGGCTATGATCACTAAATTTGAAATCACTGATTTGATTTTGCTGCATTATTTTATTGGCATAGAGGAGACAAACGAATGATGGAATTTTTATTTCACAAGAAAAATATGTTTCAAATCTTCTTCACAAATGGAAAATGGGAAACTGTAAACCCATGAGCACACCCGTGAATACAAATGAAAAATTTTCTGTAAAAGATGGAGCTGAAAAGGTAGATGTTCAATCCTATAGGATTCTGGTATGAATCATTTTGTATCTTAATACCACTAAACCTAATATTATGCATGCAGTAGGTTTGATTTCCAAATTCATGCAAACTCCAAGTAAGATTCATTTTGGAGCAGCAAAAATAATTTCGAGGTATCTCCATGGAACAAGTAATTATGGCATTTGGTATACTTCATCAAATAATTTTGGGTTACAGATAATGATTGGGCTGGATCTCTTGATGATAGAAAAATCACTTCAAGTTATGTCTTTAGCCTTGGATCAAGCGCAGTATTACGGTGTTCAAAGAATCAACCAACTATTTCATTGTCTTCTACAGAGGCAGAGTATATTACAACAACAACAAGAACATGCGAAGCAATTTGGTTCAATAAAGTCTTATGATATCTATAACAAGAACAAAAATCCACAACTATTCATTGTGATAACTTGTCTACCATTTCCATAACTAAAAATCATGTGTTTCATAATTGCACCAAACACATTGATACCCAATGTCATTTCATAAGACACTATGTGGCAAAAGGAGAAATTGAAATAAAGTTTAGTACAAAAAATGATAAACTTGTGGATATATTTAGCAAAGCACTACCAAAAGGGAAGTTTCAATACATGAGGGATATTCTTGGAATCACCTCATTAAGCATTAAGGGGGAGTGTTTAGGATAATGCTTAATTATGTTATGTTATGTAATTGTTGATAAATTAGCCAACAAATTGTGTGTTCATGAGTTATCAGAATTAGGAAAGTGTTGTACTATGTAACAACCCACCCATTTATACGAGTAATAGTTAATATTTGACATATAAATGGGGACCCTTTTAAATTTTTAGCCTTTGAAAATAAATGCTAACTTTACAAATTTTCCTTAAAAACCTTCAAAAAGGAACCCATGCTTAAAACTCTTATCGCAAATCGCATCTCGCAATTTTCCATCTAATAATTGTTAACATTCCATCAAAAATCCCGAAATGCGATATGTGATGAGGTCCCCGCTGCGATTTTCTGATCACAACACTTGAATAACACGCAATTGCACTTCGCAATTCGCAAATTGATAAAGCATGCCATTGTGTCACCCCTTAAGAATTTTCGAAATACGATATTGCGATTTTCGCAATCGCATTTCACATTAACTCTGAATAATGCTATATGGAAACATTTGAAAGTTGTGATGCGCAAATAAAGCGTGGAGCATGGGAAGTTACTAAGTTTTAATGAAATATTAAGTGTTTTGACAGAGTAATTAATGTTTAGCAGCTCGAGGAGAAGAATTTATGTTTTCAAGTTATGGCTAGTTAACACAGAAATCTCACGCAAAATCTTCCCACAATTCAAAGTCATTTCAAAGAACTCTCTGCCTTAATTTCCCTCCATTGTGTGTGCTGATATATCTCTTTCGTTTCAAGCAAGATTCAAAAGAGATGTCATTGCGAAAGGTAATTCAAAAGAAGAAGAATAAAAGCATTACAGAGTCTGAGGTATCAAAGATGTCGCCTATATTCGCTGATACAGTTCGCAGTGCCGATGGAGGAGCAACAGCATGAGAAGTCATATATAACAGACTTGAAGATGAGCGGCCTAAAATTATTGTCACGAAGGCAACAACTGACTCAATAAAACCTTCGGGGGTCCAATTCAAATATCCTTCTTGCTCCTTCCTTCACAGAATATGAGCAAGAGCGGAAATACTCCCATACACTGATATGATTAGATGGGTGGTGGAAAATCTCAGTATTGAAGACATGCAATTTAGGAACTCAAAGATGGAGCTAACGGGGTCATTCAAAGCTGAAGACCTGAAGCAAATGTATCATATTCCTGACCCTCAAGATATATATGACAAATCATACCTAGCCAAGTTCACAATGAAGAATGAAGAACCCTTCAAGATGATCCAGCGCTAGAGGGTCCTAGAGAACAAATTGAAATATGATAAAACGGGTATGTATCCCGTAGCTTCTTTGGAAAATCCCTATAACTATGCAACTTCTATGTATGTAGGTTATATGGATTTCCTAATAATACCAACTTCTTTATAGAATGGATTCCTTTAATTGATGCTTGTGTCAATTCCCATATAACGAATTGGGCCACTATCTTATCTGATAATCTAGCCATTGCCATTTCCGAGTATCGTCAAAAGAGATCCACCTCCACACAGAACCTTCCTCCATTTTATTTCAACGCCTATATCATGGATGCCATATGTTTCTGTACTAAATTTCCAATCATGGGTTGGAAATGGACTTTGCAAGACCCCTACGCCATCCATTTGAGCCACAAACAAATTTGGGAATCCCATTATATACCCCATTTTTATAAAATATGCCACGGTGTTATTTTACCATTACATCAATTTATTTTTAATAAGAAAGCCCCCAAGTTTTCTAGAGAAACTGCTACAGGCCTTCTCGTAGTAGGCAAGTATTTTGCTAAAGAATCGTTTACATATATCAGAGTTTTTGGCAGTATAGCGAACCTGCATGTACTCTCTTTTTATGTCTCCGACAAGCTACTAGCAAGAGAAATAGCTCACTAGACTGTGGGTAAAGGCTTAACCAAGACCCTAAAAGATAATAAAAAGTCATTGTGGCCATCCTTTCCCATTCGGTGTGGTTCTTTTTCGTTGGCAAATTTCAACCATGCAACCAAGGAATCACTAAGCCTAGAGAGCCTCAGGCTCCATACTCTGCCAAAAAGGCAATTCGACCCAGACAAGATAGCACATAATATTACTATTGCAGTAAAGATTAAGCCCTTTAATCATGAGGCTAATTATTCCAAAGATCTTTTACAATCAGCTGAATCATTCGAACAAGCATTCGATTGGGCAAAGGCCAATTTGAGTCCTGAAGATTTTGAAAACTTTCAGGTATACATAAATGAGAGGCTTGAAACAACCCCATTGCATTTGTTAAGAGACAATGACAAGCCTACGCCCACTATAACTATCAACAGCGAAGGACCAAATTCTCGCATAAAGTCTCAAGTGGATACAGGGAAAGCCCAAGATATAGGAAAAACACAGGATACACAGAATATAGTGGAATCTAGCAAAAGGTCATCCGAAAAACAGGTCATAAGTGACCTAACTAAATATATCGGACCCGAAGTCAAAAGAAGCAATTGGAACAAGAATGGGACCAATTTAATAAAAGGCTACAAGATACTCCTAAGACAACAGATAGCCAAGAAACCACGCAATATCACACTCCTCTGCAAACTCATAAAACTTTAGAGTCTGAGCCGATGGATGAGCAAGATACAAGTTCGCAACATACAGAAAGAATTCCTACTTTGCCCACATCAGAAATTATCCTAAAGGTGACTAAAATTCCTCCTTTAGATGTGTTCTATAGCCCACTGCATAAGGGTGTATTGAGAAGACAGAGGAAAAGAAAGAGGGTGGAGACACCTGAGATCCCACCAAGGAATGAGCCGATGGACATAGTCTCGAAGGATATTCCTTCCAATCATGTTGAAAATTTGACCAGACTGTCGCAGTTTACAGGGGCATATGCAACTGCCACCATGGATAAAGCTACGAAGGTATCTATTTTGTTAAGGGAAAAGGAAGAAAAGATAGCGCAACTCGAGCAACAACTTGAAATTGAGAAGGCATGTGTGAACAAGCAAACCACTGAACAACTAACCCAATTGCAGCAGAATATGGAGATATTAAAAATAAGCCATGAAACATACATCTCCGCGAAGAACATGCAAATCCAAGAATTGAAGAAGCCATGGAAAAATATAAAGATGTCCCTATTGTCGATGAATTCATCAAAGAGGCATTAGAGCTAAATTCCATTCGATCAAAACAACAAGATTTATTTTGCCAAAGAATGTCGCATTTCACTCCTTCTCTGATTTCTAGTGATCAGTTAACGAATAAGGCGATTGATCAGAAAACCGAATTTAATGATTTAAATACAAAGATCTCTGAATTCATTGAATGGAAAGAAACTAAAGAAGGAAGGAGAGCTAATCTGCCCGAGATTAAGGAGACACATAAGGACATTTTATTCACAGATTGGGATGCACGGATCAAGCAGGCTAAATTAGTAGTGGCAAGAGCAGCAAGAGTGGCAAAGAACATAGTAAAAGCAGTAAATCACACTTTGCACACTACCAACTTGATGAAAGAAGGTAATCCAAAGACGTTGCCAGATTTGAATGACTTGGATAAAAACTGGAAGGCAAAGGTGAAAACCCAGAGGGAAGTGATCATAAAGTTATCAAAGACTGATTGGGAGGCATATTGGCAATTCCTTGTCAAACCTCATAGCCAAATAATAACGCTCAATTGTTCACTCCATTCAACGCAAAGGATGTTTCCACCTCTCACAGATGTTATCTTCGCAGGACAGGTCATAACACAATTTGGGGAACCTTCTCAAGTGAAACTGATGTCGTATATATGTGATCTAAAGGAGAAGCTGGCAAAGAGCAAGTCATCTTTATAACCTCTGCTCATCAAATCACTTTTATTTTTAGAGTTAGTTGCTAGTTAACAAGAAGGTTGTTTGAAACCTCCTCAAACATTTTGTATAATCTATTTTTGAACTTTAGTTAGATAGTATTTATACCCTTCTCATGCATTTAGAGAAGGATCGAGAATTTTATCAAAAACATTTGCAAAGAATGAACTTCCGTAAGTTTGTGAAGGCCTTGATGAAATTATGAAACATGGTCATTTCTTTTGAATATCAGGCTACTTTCCTTTGTTGATGCACTATTGTATACTTGGAGAATAATTTGATTTGAAGAAAAGAGTTGATTTATGTCATTAGTCAAATGAGCAAAACCTCACACATATGGTACTTTTATCTTGTATGATTAGTTTTTTGTTTAATTAGTGATAACATTTCGTTTTCATGAATTATATATTGAATACGTTCTTTCTATTATGTGTTAATTGCACTATTGTATGATGCTTAGCTGAAAGTATTTATTTTCATATATGATCATTAATATATGCGATATATTTATACATTTCTTATACATTTATTTGACTAAATATTTAGTCAAAGAAATTATATTTTCACGTTATCATCTTTGTTTAATATGTGAATGATCTTTATTATCACATGTCAAACATATATCTTTTTAGATCGCATATCACACAGAATACATAGGTTTATATTAGATTAAGTTAGCTAGAGATTTGCATGATAGAATAGGCGATTTAGTTATCATTATTCTTACTGCAATCGCTTCAAAACCAGCCATTCTCATTTTAAAACCACATTAGAAAATTGGTCCCATCATCCCCAATTGGAGCCACCACTTCCAACGGAAAAAGAGTTTTTTTAAGTCCGGACCAGGTGGTTATCCCCCATGTTGGAGCGGCAGAAATATGAGGCTTCAACATTTTGGCGCTAGAACGAGGGCCATCCAACTATGAATGGCATATAAATCTAAAGATCAATTGAAAAATATTCATAAGAGTCAAAATTCCTCCACAACTTCTACTTCTTCTAGATCTTATTCAAAATCTCTGGATCAGAAATCTGAAGTTGTAGAAACATCTCCCTCATCTCCTGAAGTATTAAGACAACCACCTTCTTTAGATTACACTCCCGAGTCTCTCGAAGTTCACTCCTTGATACAGAAATTGGAACAGATATCCATTTCTGTCGAGAAACCTAAGAGACCCGAAGCCTCTGAAGAAATTGTCACTTCCTTATTATGAGAAACTGGTGTATTAACTTGATTACAAAGTGAAAGGCTCGGATTAACTCCTTTTGAGTTTCCCATTCATTTGCGACATAAGAAAGTTTCCACATCAAGATCTAAATCAGATACCAACGAGATCACCTCACCTTTCCCTCCATTTACTTCCCCATTCACTTCTACTCAATCCACCTCTTCTCAACTATCCATTTCTTCAACTAGTACTGCTACTAGTAGTACTAATCCAGTAGTAAGTTCTTCACCATCCATACCTACTTCTGGACCGGCCTTCCCATTTTCCCAGTCTCCAACTCAAGTTATGGCCAATCAACCCGCTCAACCTTGGACAAATCCTAGTGTTGTATTGGTTGCTAATCCAAATGCTCTCCCAGCAAACCCAGAAAAATGGTTACCTAAGTATAATCCTGATGATGGTCTTCCTGCTGAAGAACATCTAAATAACTTTATGTTAGCCATGAATCTTAATGGAGTTGCACATGAAGATGTTGTAATCAGACTGTTTCCTTATACTTTCCAGGGATCTGCAGGATCTTGGTATTTTTCCCTTCCAGCAGGCTCAATAAGAAACTATGATATGTTTCAAGAAATATTTCTTGCAAAATTTGGTAATGATACGACTATAACATATTTAATCACTGATCTTTCCAACCTAAAAGCAGGTTCAGACAAAAGGATCAAAGAATTCAACTCCAAATTTAACAAGCTACTGAACAAAATCCCAATTGCCTTTAAATATGCAGTAGATGTACAAATAGAGTGGTACATATCTTCCCTTCCCTCAAATATCACAATTTTTGTAGATAGAGCCAATAAGGCTACCCTTGTAGAAAACATGAAAGAAGCTTTGTCTGTAGAAAGAAGAATTATTGCCTTGGAAAAGAGATCACAGATAGAAGAAATTAAATGAAAGAAAGTAACATTCAAGGATGATTCAAAAAAGAAAGCTCCAAAGGACCCTTTCGACCTTGATAGCCTTCAGAAGGTGTTAAAGTCCATGTCAAATGAAATGGTCAAAATCAAGAAACAAGTCACAGAATCATTTGCTCCCAAGAAACCTTTTTCGCTCATTTAAAATAAATCCTTCTTCCACATCTCAGCGACCGAATACTATTTCAAATGCTGAATCCGATCAAGAACTGGAAGAAGACTCACCAACCGAAAAAGAAGCCAAAACTGAAGAAGAAGTTGAGTTAAATGGAATGTGGGACTTCATTTTTCCAACTGAAGAGAAGCACAAGCTATGCCAGTGAGTACAAGAAGTAAAAACTCTCCTGATACATCTACAACAGTTCAAAAAACAGAAAGTTGCTACTTCTGTAAAGGAGAAGACAATAAGTAAGAAATCTAAGACTAGTACTCAAACTAATGTTATTCCATTAGATCCTCCAATTGCTTCCAAAACTTTAGTAATCCCGGATACAGTGGAATATAACATAGTCAAAGATATGAGAAAGACAAGAGAAAATATTTCATTACATGAACTGACTAAACTCAAACAACAACAGAAAATCTCACTCAAAGAATTAAAAGCAATCCCTATAGCTCCTTTACCATCCCCTGTAGTCACTCAAGCTGCTTATGATATGGGAAAACCTCCTTCATCTTCAAACAATGTAAATCCCACAGATCTAGTTCTGATAGGTGATAGGTCTATTTATCATACACCTCCATTTCTTCTTAATTATGAGATTTTCAACAGAAACGTCCATAATTTCCTTGTTGATTCAGGAGCCTCTTCAAACATCATTCCAAGGACTGTGTGCACCAAATTGAATATTACACCTCAAAAATTTGTTGTACACATAGTTCAACTAGACAGAACAAAAGTAGAGGTACTTGGAGAAATGATATCAATTTCAATCAGGCTTTCCTCCAACCCAAAAGTTTCACAGATAATCGATATTCTAGTGGTTGATATCCCTAAATTTTATGGTTTAATTCTAAATAGGGATTGGTCCAAAAAGTTACATGTATACTTTGCAACTGATTGGTCTCACATGTGGTTGCCACACAATGGTAAACCTAACCAAATCAGAGTAGACCAAGAGAAATTCATGAAGTATACAGTCACTGATCTTGAGGGAAGCAATGAGCTAGTAGCTTTCACCAATTACATCATCAAAAACTACTCCGCTGAATCATTTTTGGGATCCTTCAATGCACAAATATCTGCCTTCCTAGATAATGTTGTAGTATCTCAGATAGAAAAAAATTCGCAAACTGTTGCTTCCAAGTGTATAGATCTAGTTGATAAATTTGTAGCTAATTCATTATTTTGGACTCTTTATTTTGATGGTTCCAAGTCTGAAGATGGTGCAAGTGCTAGATATATCCTAATCAACCCACAAGGAGAAAAACCATGTTAGCCTGCAGGCTTGAATTTCAATGCACTAAGAATACTGCAGAATATGAAGCGTTGATTCAAGGGTTGTACGGAGCCATTGGCATTGATGTCAAGTATTTGCAAGTATATGGAGACTCTGAAATAGTTATTAAACAGGTAAGAAACACAATCCATTGTGTGTCTGGGCATCTCAAACATTATCAATATTTAGCCCAGAATCTTACTTCTCACTTCACTGCTTTCAACATTTCTTCAGTCTAGAGATTACAAAATGCAAGTGCTAACTTACTTGCCAATGTAGCATCTAAGTTTATACCTTTAGAAGAATTTAGTCCAGATAGATTTTCCATAGAGTTAGTTTTCAAACCATCCATTCCTGATAATGTAACAAATTGGAGAGTGTTTAATAATGATGCTAATATAATCGATTTCCTTACATCAGAAGGATCTTATGAGGAACAAGTCATAGATGAACATGAACATGACTTGCAAATCATCCATAAACAAGATCAAAATCCAATTCCAAAGTTTGTAGTCAAAATGGAAGATCTTTATGATTTGAAGTACATATTTAAGAAGATTACCAACCCCAAGACTCAAAGTTCTACTTTGAGATTTGAAGTGGTAAACCTAGGTACAACCGAAAAACCTCAAAATGTCAACCTAGGTCTTGGTTTATCATCCAAAGAAAGGATATAATTCATCAAGTTGTTGAAAACATATAAAGGTGTATTTGCCTAAGATTATTCAAATCTCAAGACCTATGATACCTCTGTAATTCAACATAATATACCGATGACCTCTACTAAGAAATTAATTCAACTTAAGCTGAGAAAGATTCATCCAAACCTTAAAAGTCAAATCACATCTGAGTTAAACAAACTTCTGAAAGAAAAAATAATCTTTCCCGTTAGACACTCAAAATGGGTATCAAATATGGTTCCTGTCATGAAAAAGAATGGAGACATTAGGATTTGTATTGATTTTAGGAACAGAGCTTGTCAAAATGATAACTTTCCTTTGGCTACCATGGAGCAAATTTTGCAATCAATTGCAGGTTCTGAGCTAATGTCTTTTCTAGATGGATTTTTAGGATACAATTAGATTCTTGTACGTCCAGATGACAGATTGAATACAACATTCAGGACCAAGTGGGAGACATATGCTTATCAAAAGATGCCTTGTGGACTCATCAATGCAGGTGCTACATTCCAACGCGTCATGGATATTTCTTTTAAAGGTCTGATTAATAAATCAGTTGTTATTTACCTAGATGAAATTACAATTTACTCTAGGAACAAAAACACTCATTTGAATGACCTAAAGCATATTTTTGAAAGATGCAAGAAATATGGCATTTATTTGAATTGAACTCATCAATGCAGGTGCTACATTCCAACGCGTCATGGATATTTCTTTTAAAGGTCTGCTTAATAAATCAATTGTTATTTACCTAGATGAAATTACAATCTACTCTAGGAACAAAAACAATCATTTGAATGACCTAAAGCATATTTTTGAAAGATGCAAGAAATATGGCATTTCTTTGAATCCTAAAAAGTCATATTTTTCTTTAGCAGAAGGCAAGCTTCTCAGATTCATAGTGTCCAAGAAAATAATTTATATTGATCCTCATAGAATCCAAGAAATCAAAAAGATTCTTCTCCCAGATATAAAAAAGAGATCGTGCAATCATTCCTAGGCCAGAGCAATTTTGTAAAAAGATTTGTTCTAGATTTCTCACAGGTTATTCTACCCCTTCAATCAGTGATAAGAAAGAATGCAGTCTTCAAATGGGGTAAAGATGAAAAAAAATCATTTGAGTTAATAAAAAAAAACCATTATCAACGCTCCTTCTTTAACAACTCTAGACTTTCTTAAACCTTTTGGATTATACACATTTTCATCTGATACATCATATGCAACAGAGTTAACACAGCTAAACGATCAAAACATAGAAGCACCAATCTCTTTTTTTAGTTCCAATTTACAAGGTGTCGAGTTAAACTACTCAGCTGTTGAGAAACAAACTTTTGTTGTCTTTAAAACCTTGAAACATTTCATACCTTTTCTCCTCAAGACCCATACAAAAATAATAGTACCTTACCATGTAGTAAAGCAATTATTGATTCAAAGAGAAGTGGGGGAAAAAAGAGCCAATTGAGTCACTGCACTTCAAGAGTACGATGTAGAAATCGGGCCAGCTAAAATTGTTAGGGGCCAAGGTTTTTGCAAGATGCTAACTGGAGCTTCCCATTTATCAACAGAAGAAGAACAAGGTAATGAAGTGCAAATATCAGAGGTAAGCCTCAATGATGCACAATCATAATATGTTGATTTGAAGTTTTATTTAAAAAATGGATATGCTCATGTGAATCTCAATTACAAAGCAAAACGTGCTTTAAGGTTGAAATCAAATCAGTATGAATTAATTGATGATTTATTATTTTAAAAAAAATTATGATTTAGTATTATTAAGATGCCTAGAAAAACTTGAAGTTGAAGAGGTTATGCAAGAGTTACATGATGGACCAGCTGGAGGTCATTTCGGAGGAAACACCGCAACTCACAAAATCTTGCATGCAGGTTATTATTGGCCAACACTATTTAAAGATGCACATGACTATGCAAGAAAATGTGAAACTTGTCAAACTGCAGTTGGATGAGAAAAGAAACCAGCATTCCCTTTGCAGCTAGTGAATATCCAATAACCATTTGAACAATGGGGATTCAATATAATTGGTGAGATTGTTCCTAACTCTCCCAAGCAGCACAAATACATCCTTACAGCTACTAATTATTTCACAAAATGGGTAGAAGCTATCCCACTAAAAGTAGCTAATACAAAAAATATTACAAACTTTATTGATCAGTACATTATCACCAGGTTTAGCCTACCCATAGCTTTAATATTTGATAATGCATCTTATTTTTCTGGAAATACTATGGTAGAATTTGCTTTGAAAAGAGGTTCCAAATTGAAATATTCAGCGAACTATTATTCACAAGGTAATGGATTAGCCGAATGAACAAAAAAAACCTTATCAGAATCATTAAGAGGACTAAAGACCAAAATCATAGGGATTGGCACAAAGCATTGACATTTTCTCTTTGGGCAGATAGAATAACACAGAAGGCCTCAATTGGTTCTTCTCCTTTTGCTTTAGTTTATGGAAAAGAAGCAGGTCTCCCCACAAACATAACAATCCCATCTCTCGCCCTAGTGCAATTTATTAATGAAAATCCTTCCTTTTCTCTTCAAGCAAGACAATTTCAAATCCATAAGCTTTAAGAAGAAAGAGAAAAGGCTAAAGCTACCCATTCCCATCATCAGCAATTGATCAAAGCCTCTTTTGATACAACCTCTGCCAGTCATAAAACTTTTGAAGTAGGTGATCTGGTTTTGAAATGAGACAAAGCACATGAAGAAAAAAGTAAGCATACCAAGTGGCCCATTCCAAATCATTGAGAAAATTGGTCAATCAACATTTCTTTTACAAGACTTGTCAAGTAAGATGGATTCCTTGCCCGTTAATGGGCAAATTATGAAAAAATATTTTTCCTAGAAGACAACCTCTTCTAATTTTGTATCATATTGTCTTTAAGATCTTTAGGAAAATAAAGGTTATGGTAGTATTTACTTTTGGCTTCTCAAAATAAAGTCTCTGATAATATTTTGATTTTTCGCTTCTATAAGTAAGAAAAGTTAAAGAAATAATTAAAGCATTTGAGTATCAAAGTCAACTTTATTTCTTTGAAAAAGCTTGACCTCGCTAAAAACACTTATTCCATGAGCAAGCTCTTATTTATAAGGTATAAATGTTTTGTTATCAGTCAAGAAAATAATCTTTAACCTAGTAAGGACTTTCTACAGATGAGTATCTCAAAACTCTATTATTATCATCCAAAACTCTTAAAAAGGGCCAATGATTCACCCCATCTGATAAAATTTTCTTTTTCAAAGTGTAATTTTAAAATATATTAAACTTAAAAGATAATAAATATCATTACGAACTTGTTTACCATGACCGTCGGTGAATAATTAAACTAATACTACCAAAATTGCATATCAAAACAAGGTAATAGCCAATGATCTAATCAATCAAAGGACAAAGGGTCTCATCAAGAGCCAGGTTGTTCAGTTTAGTTACAACTAGTGAATGGAATTGTCATTATTGGGTTACCAAGCCTAGACAATGTCTTTTAAGAAACTGGAAAAGAAAAATTACATCAAAAGAAAAAAACAAGGTCCGAATCTGAAATAAAAGCAAATGAATATCATTTTGAATTCTGAAAAATTCCTTCGGATGGGACAATGAATCATTGTTGGTTAAAAGATAACCCTGTCGAGGTTATGAACCTCTGCTAGCCGTAGAAGCTCTATCTGTGATAAATGAGTAAACAATAAAAACTAATATGTAGAATACACCTGCTATATCTCTTTAAATCTTAGTATTTACTGATGCAAACATTTGTATTTTTATCACTACAAGAGTAAAGTAGTTGAATAGATAGATTGAGTGAGTGATTATGATTTCGGAGAAATGTTGTTTAGTTTATGACTCGTGTAATTATTATCCCTATAAATCTTCTAATTTTGAAAGTTTTATAAATTTCAAAAGATCAATCAAAGATAGCTGGTTCTCCTAAGTGAATTGTCAATTGTTGTACTATGTAACAACCCCCCCATTTATACAAGTAATAGTTAATATTTGACATATAAATGGAGACCCTTTTAAATTTTTAGCCTTTGAAATTAAATGCTAACTCTATAAATTTGCTTTAAAAACCTTCAAAAAGAACTCATGCTTAAAGCTCTTATCGAAAATCATATCTCGCAGTTTTCCATGTAATAATTGTTAACATTCCATCAAAAATCCCGAAATGCGATATGCGATGAGGTCTTCGCTGCGATTTTCCAATCACAACACTTGAATAACACGCGATCGCACTTCACAAATCGCAAATTGATAAAGCATGCCATTGTGTCACCCCTTAAGAATTTGCGAAATACGATATTGTGATTTTCGCAATCGCATTTTGCATTAACTCCGAATAATGTTATATGGCAACGTTTGAAAGTTGCGATCCGCAAATAAAATGTGAAGCGTGGGAAGTTACTGAGTTTTAATAAAATATTAAGTGGTTTGACAGAGTAATTAATGTTTAGTAGCTCGAGGAGAGGAATTGATGTTTTCAAGTTATGGCTAGTTAACACAGAACTCTCATGCAAAATCTTCCCAAGATTCAAAGTCATTTCAAAGAACTCTCTGCCTTAATTTCCCCCCATTGTGTGCGCTGATATATCTCTTTCATTTTAGTAAAGCTTCAAAAGGGATTTCATTGTGAAAGGTAATGCAAAAGCAGATGAAGCAGAGCATTATAGAGTCTGAGATATCAGAGATGTCGCCTATATTCGCTGATACAGTTTGCAGTACTGATGGAAGAGCGACAGCATGAAAAGTCATATAACAGACTTGAAGATGAGCGGCCTAAATTTATTGTCACAAAGGCAACCACTAACTTAATAAAACCTTCGAGGATCCAATTCAAAGATGTTGCTTGCTCTTTCCTTCACATAATAGGAGCAAGAGCGAAAATACTCCCATACACTGATATGATTAGATGGGTGGTGGAAAATCTCAGTATTGAAGACAAGCAATTTAGGAACTCAAAGATGGAGCTAATGGGGTCATTCAAAGCTGAAGACTTGAAGAAAATGTATCATATTCTTGACCCTCTGGATATATATAACAAACCATACCTAGCCAAGTTCGCATAGAAGAATGAAGAACCCTTCAAGATGATCCAAGGCTGGAGGGTCCTAGAGAACAAATTGAAATATGATAAAATAGGTATGTATCCCATAGCTTCTTTGGAAAATCCCTATAACTATGCAGCGTCTATGTTATGTAGGTTATATGGATTGCCTAATAATACCAAGTTCTCTATAGAATGGATTCTATTAATTGATGTTTGTGTCAATTCCCATATAACGAATTGGACCACTATCTTATCTGATAATCTAGCCACTGCCATTTCCGAGTATCGTCAAAAGAGATCCACCTCCACACAGAACCTTCCTCCATTTTATTTCAATGCCTATATCATGGATGCCATATGTTTATGTACTAAATTTCCAATCATGGGATGGAAATGAACTTTGCAAGACCCCATCTGAGCCACAAACAGATTTGGGAATCCCATTATATACCCCTTTTTTTATAAAATATGCCACGATGTTATTTTACTATTGCATCTATTTATTTTTAATAAGAAAGCCCCCAGGGTTTCTAGAGAAACCACTATACGCCTTCTCATAGTAGGCAAGTATTTTGTTGAAAAATGGTTTACATATATCAGAGTTTTTGGCAGTACAACAAACTCACATGTACTCCCTTTCTATGTCTCCAACAAGCTAGTAGCAAGAGAAATAGCTCACCAAACTATGGGTAAAGGCTTAACCAAGACCGTAAAAGATAACAAAAAGTCATTGTGACCATCCTTTCCCATTCGTTGTGGTTCTTTTTCATTGGAAAATTTCAACCATGCAACCAAGGAATCATTAAGCCTAGAGAGCCTCAGGTTCCATACTATGCCAAAGAGGCAATTCGACCTAGACAAGATGGCACACAATATTATTATTGCAGTAAATATTAAGCCCTTTAATCATGAGGCTAATGATTCCGAAAATATTTTACAGTCCGCTGAATCATTCGAACAAGCATTCGATTGGGCGCAAGCCAACTTGAGTCCTGAAGCCCAAGCCAACTTGAGTCCTGAAAATTTTCAAAATTTTCAAAAATTCAGAAGTTAGAGGCTCGAAACAATCCCATTGCATTTGTTAAGCGCTGATGACAAGCCTATGCCCAGTGTAACTATCAACAGCGAATGACCAAATTCTCGCATAATGTCTCAAGTGGATACAGGGAAAGCCCGTGATACACGAAAACATGGTAAATTTTAGGGGCAAATTATAGCCCAAAGGCGAAATTTGAGGATTTTTAAATTTTAAGAGAGCGAATTTTTTATTAAAAACCCTTTTCATATAGTTAGCCCCAATTTTATTTAAAAAATAATTAATTTTTTTATTTTAGCCCAAAATAAAAAAATGGGCGGAGAAACTAACCAAACTTTCATCGATTTTGATATTTGCCCCTGGTTCCGGAGATTAAAATCGCCATATTTCTGATTTACAGTTTGATTTTTCTTGTTTGGGAGTGGTTTGTGAGGGTCGATGTGGCCCTGGGAGATTAGATTTGTTTTAAAATGGAAGGCGGAGGTTAATTTGTTTTCAAATGTAAGGCAGCCCCTTGTTTTCACGTATTCATCGTGTATATGGCTCCCTGTTTTCATGGATTCATGGTGTAGGCCCAAAGGGTTGTTGTCACCTATGGTCTGTAATTATGATGTACCAGAGATCTGTGATCTAATTCCCAATTCGGTACGGTGCATTCAATATCTCAATTTATGCAGCGTTTGCCCCGATATTGAGCCAACATTACTAGTATTTTAGGACCTTCTGATTCACTGCATTGGGTATTTGTTCTAGGTCTGTAACTATTCTTTGTTTTCTCCTGAGGGTTCACGTGAGCGGTTTGATGCTGCCATACCTAAAGCAAAGAATGGAAGGGCATACAAACCCCAAGAAGCGCCGCAATTTGATGTCATCGTGGGACGTCCTTCCATCACAGTTTCAGGTTAGTTTTCTATTTTTGAATATCTTGATCTGTAACCGGTTTTTTTCTAGATCCACTTGTTAGCATTTAGAGCACTAGGTTTCCACTACCCTGGGATTCAAGCTTTCCTGAAATATGTTTAAAGGGTTTTGCATCCTTCTGGGAAATGGAGAAACCGATTTGCCTGTAGGTCCAGCCAACAGTGGTATTTACTGAGAAAGATTTTGGTATTAGAAGTACGACAGAGAGATCCACCTCTGGTTCAGACAATAGTCAGTCTACGTCTTCCAATATAAAGCCCGAGGAAGAGGGCTCTCGCACTGGCTCACCACCGTGGAAACGACGAAAAGAATGGCAACTACATGTTCGAACTTGGAGAGAATTTGACACCTCGATGTAAGAACACATATTTCATCACGGTTTTGCTCGTTTGTGATGGGATTTTCCTTTTGGAATCTTAGATCTAAAGGAGGGTTATGTTGCTGATATTAAAATGTAGTTTATAAATAGCCTTTTTACCCGATCTAATCTACTAATCTGGGAAAAATATCTTCTTGTTTTGCAGACAAAATACTTATTAAAATGGGTGAAGCTAGGCATTTAGGACTCCAGATTTCTTGTTATTATTATATCCCAACATAGGTAACAGTATATAATTCGCGATCAAAATAAAAACAACAGAGTTTGGAAATCTTACCCATTTAACTCGGCCACCAGTAAAGTTCCTGGGGTGAGTTCGATTCCCAAGCTTATGTATTGTTCTTGGCTTCATGGCTATTTGTAATTTGTTGGAAGAGATTGTAATAAATTGATACGATTATTAAAAATATTGATTTAAAATTTGACTGCCATTTGGCATATGCATCTATACTGTATACTGCTACTAGTTTTATTTTTTCCATACGGCAATATTCAGTAGGAGCCAAGTAGCCTTGGCCCATGTAATTTCACTTGATTTCCTTCCCATGAGATATCATGGCTTATGCAAATAGCTTAAGAAATTTCTCTAGCAGGTTGACTAATAATAGTTCTGCAGGTAACTATTTGACTTTACCCAATGAGGTTGCAGGAGCTCCTCAGTCTCTTATGCCTTTCCAAAGTACAAATTCAACACAGAATGCATTTTCGGGAGGGATTGGTACTGGTAACTCTGTTCTCACCTTTGTTGTAGTTTCATTTGGATAAGAAGTTTTATTAGTATACGAGGTGTTCTGGCCCTATAAAGTCAACCAACATCTTGGAGTTGGATTTATGGATTCTTGGTACAGGAAATCCAGAACCCATCTCCTCATTTTTTCTCATAGGCTTACCTTGAGAAATGCAGAATCTTCTGCCTGTTAAGGACATTTTCATTTTTCTTCTACCCTATGTGTGGATTTTACTCAAAATCCATTGACTGGCTGTCATAACTATGAATTTCCCGGTGTAAGAAGTTCATAACCCATGGGCATTAGGCCTATTTGAATGATTTGTCATCCCATCTTGATTTAGTTGAGAAATTTTACTTCCTTGCCAGCGAGTTACCATCATTTACCCATTACCCATCTCTAACTATGTTTCCTGGTGTGAGAAGTTCATAACAACCTGTTGGCATTAAGACTTCTTGAATGATTTATTATCCCATTTGCATTTAGTCAACTGTTTCACTTCCTTGCCAGGTGAGTTACTATCATCTCTTCATAATCATACTCAATAAACCCAAATTTATAGACATGATGGATTGGAGGATTTTGAATGTTTGTAATAATCCAAATGTTCGACTACCTCCTTTATGGGATTTGGGTATAGAATCACAATAAATATGAACTATACTATTTTTTTAGTGCTTTGTTCATGGGGTTTTACCATTGATTTAGACCTAGAAATTGAGCAGGCAATTTCACTAAAATTTGCGGCCCTGTTTTTGGGTTTATTACCGGGAATATGAAATCCACTCACGACAGTTCCATCTTTCTGTACCATTAAGAATCGAAGAGCCTGTTTGTTTGTTAATTTTTTAAATGTTGTCGGTTTCTTTCTTTTTATGTCTTTACTGTGAAACTCCCCTACTAATCTACTCTAGCGAAGGCCTTTTGTCTGATCCACTTAGACACGCCTTGTATTTAAGAGTGCTGAAGGTAGTTAAGGTTTAATACATGTGCTTGTTTGTTGCAGATGTCAGTGAATCTCTTCTTTATGAAGAGCTATGGCATGCATGTGCTGGTCCACTTGTTACTTTGCCTCATATTGGGGAGAGAGCTTTTCACTTTCCTCAAGGCAACATAGAGCAGGTATGGTGCAATTAATGGAAATGTTGATATGTGTTTCAGGGCAACAACTCAAATTGCATAGGGTTTTGAAAATCTATTGCCAATGGATCTTTCAAAATATAAACAATCTAATCATATTTATTGATTGTGTACACCATAATAGGTTGATGCATCAACAAACCAAGGGGTTGATAAGCATATGCCACTGTATAATATACCTTCTAAGATTCTTTGCCATGTGATCGATGTGCAATCTCAAGTAAATAAATTGTTCTTGCATAGCTTATTTCCTTCCATAACAATATTTTAGGATTTGCGTTATTGCGTCTGTGTGAAAAGATTACTGCAAAACCAACAAAATGAAATTGTCTTCTCTAGTTGCACTTTTTTATCTATTGGAAGGCGAAAGTTCAATTGCCATTGTTTCTTTTTGTAGGCAGAACCTGAGACAGATGAAGTATTTGTGCAAATCACTTTATTTCCATACGCAGATGTACGTCCTTATTTCAGTTTCTGGAATGTTATCCTACTAATGTGCAAGATTTACTGATGAAAATTTTAGATGTTCTGACCTTTGGTTCGATGTTGCAGAAAAATGAGCCCTCTCATGACTTAGGGACAACTAACACTCAGCCTCGTAAGAGTAATGTTCATTCAGTTTACAAAAACTCTTACTGCTTCTGATACAAGCACTCATGGAGGACTAAAACCAAGTAATAAAAAAATACCATTTTCTATATCCGTAATTTTAAAAATTGACAAATTTATAATCACAATTTTATCTAATATTTTAAATTTTTTATTTATATAATTGGAGAAACTCATCTCTTCATTTAGATCCTTCATTTTTGTGGGTATTTTTCATTCAGTTCAGTTTCCATTACTGTAACTTCCTAGTAAAAATTGGATAATCGAGTGGAAGATGCAGGACATGCATGCCTCTGGCTTGGAATCTCAGTATTAAAGGCAACATTGTGATGACAAAGGGAAGTGGATTAATAGTGAACAGGGCATTCCTTATGTAGGCTTGGGATCAGAGCTGGGAGTGCAAGAAATTAAGGGCAGGTTTGAAGAAGATCCACCAACAATTGAACACTATTTAAGAGGCATTTGGAGACCATCCTACAATCAAAACCAATCCATCAACATCAAGTAGCAGATCCTTTTCAGCTACAGGAAATTTCTGGAGCACCATATTCTCGAGGCTTTTGTCGTAAGGAATTTTGGAGAACAAGATATAAAATGGATTTTTTTCCCAAATAGTTAGGTTTGCTAAGTATCATCAACAAATGAGACTAGGTTGATACTTGTAAATTAAATTTTACATTTTTACAGATTAATCAATGTGGCTACGGAGATCACCTTGAAATGTTTCATGGTTTGTTATAATGTGTGGCAAGAGTGTTTCCAATAGTTTTGTATCATTTATGGCCAAAGACTCTTGCCATGTACATTCTGTATTCCCTTGTACTGTTCTCTAATATAATTCCTATCTTTTACCTATCAAAAAAAAAAATTGTACCAGTTTTAATTCCCTCTTGTATATTGCTATAATTAAGGAAAATTAAAAACTTATTTGGGACATTTTGATCACTTGAAAACTTCCCTTCTAAAAATTGTAAGTTTGGGATTTTTCTGAAATAAATTATTCCATCCTGCAAGTTCTCCTCTCAGTGGATTGGAACAAGGATAAGATGATTAATTCAAGTAAAGGATGCCTGTGGGTACAGGCTAATATTGGTGTATATTGTCCTAATGAGATCTCTGCATATACTGAACATATTAAAGATTACAGGATTTTGAAATTTAGTGTTCACTCTAGACCTTTCTAGAGCAATAGCCAGGCAAGCTTGGAGATAAATTTTGAAAAAGTTGTAGTCATGCTCTCAAACCTTCAACTAATCCAGGTGTTTATGATGATTATACTTTCCCAGGAGCCATATGTTTATCATAGAAAATTTTGTGAGTAAATAAGGGGCATACCTGTCTCAAAGGAAACCTTTTTTTTGCAAGGGCTTCTACTTGGATTCTTATGCTTTATCCATATCCTGTTTTTCACTTAACTAAAGGCTTTATAACTTAACGTAGATATTGTAGCATCAAGGTCTGTACTCACTGCTTACATTGTTTTTAGAGCCTACGCAACTCAATGCATAGATGAATCAAAACGAAATGAGGATTCCATGGCAGGTAGGATTGCCTAGTTCTAGACTGTGCCTTTTATAAGTTCCCCATACTTCTGCAAATTATAATAACAAGTATGAATGCAAGACTCAATAAGAGCTGCAAATTATAATAACAAGTATGAATGCAAGACTCAATAAGAGCAAAGATAACCAAAAAAATGATGAGTCATAGAAATAGGCAATCCCACTTAATATACAATCCTCTTTACGTTATGACCCAAACCTCCTTTCGTTATGACTCATCTGTGCACTTGACCTGCCCATACTTTGAAAACAAAGCATTGTAATAGTTAAGTTATATTAATAGTTAGGTGCAATCTAACTGTTTTATGTTTTTTTTTTAATTTTTTCCATGAATTTAACTATATATATAATTTTTAATTAAGTAAAAAAATTTCATTTGTTTAAAATATTTTTTTGAATATATAAATAAATTAAACACATTGAGAAACCCATGAAATGTTCAAATTCACACATTCAAATATGTAATTCACACAAATTCCCACCTAATTTTGAGGAAATTGACCCAAAAAATATGCCTAAAAGAGAAAAAAAATGTAAAGGCTAAGCTATGGTAAAATAGTGCCATATAAGGGTCTTTCCCTGCATCAAGGTTCCCACCATTAGATGTTTCGTCTCTTCAAGCAGGTTTGTTGTCTAGGATTTTACATTCTCCACTTAGTAGAAGCTGCTTTGTATTGCCCTGGAGCTAAATTCTCATAATTGTCCATGGATAGAACTAAAGGACAATATATGTTGCTTTTCAATTTAATGCTCTTCGCACTCAAATATTCAGTACTTAGGTTAACATGTGGAGCTTTCTGGAAATTGGTTTCAACAGTCATCTGCAATAACCACTCTTAAAATCCACACCTTAATTACTGAATTAAAGGCATGTAAAAGAAGAATCTCCCAGTAATGTTGCCCCACCATTTCCATAAGTTAATCACTGAATTCAAATCTAACAAAATACGACCCATTCTAGATTTCTTGTTTCCTCATTTTGGTGAGCTTAAGTTCAAAGAACCTCTACAATTTTCATTTCAGTGGGTACCAAGAAAGTTAATATTAGAAAATGTTCACCGTGAATCTTTGAATGGTTTGATGATTTGACTCGAGGGTTGTACAACATGTTTTGTGAAACCATATTGTGAATGGATGTTTGCAACTACTTTGATGACATGGGTAAATGTTCAAGGTCAATATCACGAACTTAAACAACAAAAGGGTCTTTAGTTATGGCTAAGTTGCTAAAATTTGGGTTTCATGCGATTATATTCTTAAACTAACAAATGAGTATGGAATAGATAAAAAGAAACAAATAAGTATGGAATAGATAGATAGATATAGAGAATGAAATTTAGTGAAGGCAAGATGTAATGCATAATTATCTAAATCTTGATTTAGAGAATGAAAGAACAAAGTTTGAAATGAAACATTATTAATACATGGAGATGGGGAGTAATGACACTCATATATATAGAAAATAAGTAATGACACTATCTATATATACATTATAAGTAAGGACATTATCTATATATTAAAGTAACAATTTCATTATTTCAAACTTATAATTTTGAAAAAAAATATATAAGGCAATGTTGTGATGACAAATCCAAAAAGAACATAGATCTAAAATTTATACCTACCTTCTCAAAAACAAATTAATATATTATAATGAAACTTTACATCCTTTAAATTACACTATTTTAAAATGAATTGCATCTTATACATATATGGTTATGTATAAATAGTTTTTATCATTCTAATATTATTAAGTGTTTTTTACAAATCCTTTTAAATACAAAATTCTTTTTAGAAAATTTAATCTTTAAATATTTATAATAAATATAAAATTAATATAAATTTATATTCAATTTTAATATATAGATACTATATATTATTTTTATGTTAAAAAATAAAAATAAAAAAACATTATCTATTCTTTTAAGTGTTTCTATTTTTTTTTTAGATTTTTTAAGAATGTTATTTTCACAAGTAAACCCATGTCATTTTTGCACAATAAACAAAAACCATGTGGTGGCAATGAGCAGTGACATTGTCACCACGTGGCTCTTGTTATATTATATTAGGTGGACATTTTGCTTCTAAATACTTAAATAAATTTGAATAGATATTTAAATTTTAAGTATAAATTAATAAAATAAAATATATTGACAATATTATAATATTAGAGAAATAATCTCCTAGATTAGGGAGAAAAATTGAACTGACCTTATAAATTTTAAGTCTAGAACTATCTTTGGTTTTTATATTGATGGACCAAAAATACAATATGTCTCTAAATGGTTCTTTGAAGTTAGTTCCAACTTTCCATAAAATTCAAACCGGTGCTCAAATCGAAAACCATCAATTCTATTGGACTCCTAGCATCTCGTTACAACTAGAGACACCCCCCTACTAGGTTTCCATAGGCTAGAAAATTATTTATTTGAGGATCTTCAAAGCTACGGTTTTGTTTAGTAGAGATCAATGCAAATTTTGCACAAGGGGGTGGATTATGCAAAATAATGGCTCTAGCAATTGTGGGTAGCGTGCCCATATGGTCCTTAGCCAAACGCAAATGCTAGAGCTTATTGAACTTGTTTTTGTTGCTCGGCTTGGTTTTTATACCTTTGGATAAAATTCACAATATGTCCCTAAATGACTATTGGAAGCAAGTTGCATCTTTAAGTGTTGGAACCTCTACTGACCAAGATTGTTCTGATAATAAAGCCAACTCCGCACCGGTTGCCATTATCTATTTTCCTTCAGTAAAATTGTCTTTAATGTCAAGGGCATGTGCCCTTGAATCTCTCAGCCTTATGTCATTAATATCTTGGTTGATTTCCTTATCCAGCTACTCTACGTCTTGTTCAAACATGTCAGTGTCAATGTCATCTTCTTTTGCCTTTACTTGTCACAATACTTCAGATGGGGTCACAATCTCTTCTTTTCTTTTCGTTGCAGTGGATAGAGTGATAGGGGTTATTAGTTCTGCATTAATATCTTACATCTGTATTTTAGTACAGTTCAGAGAAACATGAGTTGTTACTTCATCTTCTGTAGGTACAGGTGGTACTATATGTATGATATCATCCATAGGTAACATAACATTTGCCACCCTTTCTATTTCAGGCTTGCTCTCGTGAACATAGGTTGATAACCTTGTATGCTTATTTAATCTCGAGATGATTCCCAAAGGATCATAATGCCAAATATTGTCCTACAAGAATCCAAAAAACAACATTTCCCTTTCTAGGATATCTATAGCTTTTTTTATTTTTAGCAATTAGAGGTGAAATTGCATATGGATAGCTAAATAATGCTCTTTTTTTCTTAGAGACAAATTGTAATTCATTCACAATAATCTTTTTCCTAATAACTTCAAAAGAAAAAAAAAGGGCGAAACATACTTTGGTCGCTGAAAGGCCTTCTTTTCAAAACCATATAAATGAATCATGGTAAAATTAGGGTATAAAAACCAACTCCCCATACTTTTCTCTTCAGTATGCCTTAATATTCTTCTCTGCTCTTCTAAAATTCTATCTACCTCTACCACTATTATTTTAACCTTTAGAGGATATGCAAAGAAATTCGTATATTGGGAGTACGAGTAAGGAATATGTTGAGAATAAATTACATCAGTGCATTTGTAAATTTCCTTCTCTTTATTATCAACATTTGTAACGCTCATAAGGAACTTGGTAGATAGAAAATGGTGGCCGGGGTGCAGGCGTAATAGACAATCATTCAAATCCGAAAACAATTTCTTCAAGTTCAGGCGGAATTTCTTCTTGGATTTCTTGCGGAGTCTCAGTCATCTACCTCCAAAGTTATCTATTTTGCTAAATTAATAGAATTGCTTAAATTAGCCACACCACTGCATAAAACAAATTTTTTGGTTTGGGAATATTGTCGATACAGTTGGGGCATACTTAATGATGGACATGGCTATACCTATACAATTTGTTACAACAAAAAAATGGGAGAATTCTATTTCCAATACTCATATTTGTTCATCTCCATCTATAGATAGGTAGGATGAGTAAAAAACATTTCACAAAATCCATGCTCTAACATAGCTACTTGGCAACTATTTTACAAACTAATTATATAACAAAATACATAGATAGGTCATTCCTAATTTTTCAATAGGGCTCAAAGGAAGTACCCAAACTCAACGAGCAAGGATTGTAATCCCAATGCTTTGTTCCATTTAAATTCTTGTTCTCACATTTCTTTCCCAGATTTCCTCCCTCTCATCACTAACATAGAGCTTAATGTTTGTTTAGCTACACTTGCATAAGTGAGAGTTGTAATGTCTACCTTTGTTACCCCTAAGCTAAGGGAACATCTTCCCTCAATATCTCTAATCATTGTTCCTCCCATGGATTATTAATTTGTTGTTTCACCATTTTTCCCTTGTATTTCTTCTCAATTTTTCCATTTTCACCTTTTTTATTTTTTGCACTTATCTTCTTCGTGTCAATTTTCTAAGAACTTATTATGGATCATTTCCCACTTTTCACTCATATATTTATATTCCAATACATGAGAAATATATTTATATTCCATATGAGTAATATACATATTCCAGTCCTCGAGGGATAGCTTAGAAAACAAGGCTCATAGTCATTCCAAGAATACTCATTATGATTCCAACACATTGTCACATGTAGGATTTCTCCCTACCACTTGCACTAAACCTTTTCCATGAGAAATATTTTTATATTCCATATAAGAAATATGTTTGTTTTGGTTCTTGATGGATTGATTAGCAAGGCTTCAAACCATTACAAGAAATACTCATTATGAACTTTGTTAGCCCTTTACAAAGCCTTTATTATTCAATGAAATACTCGCCAAGGTCTTACAAGATTTTATAATCCAATGAGAGATTCGCCATGATTTTACAAGATAATATAATTTGGTGAGAGATTCGCCAAAAAATATATATACATATTATATTATTGATAAAATTGCCTTCCATTTTTCCTATGTATCATGGGGATTCGCCCATTTATTATATATATAAATTTAAGAGGGTTCTTAAAATTTTCCCTGCACGAAAAACACAATATACATAGAATACAGCGAAATCCAACAGAAGGCAAGTGGAAAAACAAGTCATAAGTGACCTAACTAAAGATACCCGTCCCAAAGTCAAAAGCAACAATTTGGAACAGGAATGGGACCAATTTAATAAAACGCTACAAGATACTCCTAAGACAATAGATGCCCAGGAAACCACGGAATCTCACACTCCTCTGTAAACTCATAAAACTTCAGACTTTGAGCGAATGGATGAGCAAGGGACAAGTTCGCAACATACAGAAATCATTGTTTCTTTGCACACATCGGAAATTATCTTAAAGGTGACTAAAATTCCTCCTTTAGATGTGTTCTACAGCCCACTGCATAAGGTTGTAGTGAGAAAACAAAGGGAAAAAAAGGTGGAGACACTCGAGATCCCTAAAGGTGACTAAAATTCCCCCTTTAAATGTGTTATACAACCCACTGCATAATGCTGTAGTGAGAAAACAGAGGGAAAAAAAGAGGGTGGAGACACCCGAGATCCCACCAGGGAATGAGTTGATGGACATAGTTTGAAAGAATATTCCTTTCCATCCTGAAAATTTGACGATTGTCGCAGTTTACAGGGGCATATGCAACTGCCACCATGTATAAAGCTACGGAAGTCTCTATTTTGTTAAGGGAAAGCAAAGAAAAAATAGCGCAGCTCGAGCAACAGCTTGAAATTGAGAAGGCATGTGTGAACAAGCAAGTCGCTGAACAACTAGCTCAATTGCAGCGGAATATGGAGATATTAAAAATAAGCCATGAAACAAACATCTCTGCAAAGAACACGCAAATCCAAGAATTTCAAAAAGCCATGGAAAAATATAAAGATGTCCCTATTGTCGATGAATTCATAAAAGAAGCATTAGAGCTAAATTCCCTTCTATCAAAACAACAATATTTATTTTCCCAAAAAATGTCGCATGTCACTCTTTATCTAATTACTAGTGATCAATTAACGAATAAGGCGATTGATCAGGGCACTTAATTTAATGATTTAAATACAAAGATCTCTGAATTCATTGAATGGAAAGAAACTGAAAAAGGAAGAAGAGATCATCTACCCGAGATTGAGGAGACACATAAGGACATTTTATTCACAGATTGAGATGTGCGAATCAAGTAGGCTAAAATAGCAGTGGCAAAAGCAGCGAGAGTGGCAAAGAACGTAGTAAAAGCAGTGAATCACACTTTGTACACTACCAACTTGATGAAAGAAGGTAATCCAAAAACGCTGCCAGATTTGAACGACTTGGATAAAAACTGAAGGTAAAGGTGAAAACCCAAAGAGAAGCGATCACAATGTTATCAAACACTGATTGGAAGGCATATCGGCTATTCCTTGTCAAACCTCACAGCCAAATAATGACACTCAATTGTTCACTCCATTCAATGCAAAGGACGTTGCCACCTCTCACAGAGGTTATCTTTGCAAGACAGGTTAAAACATAGTTTGGGGCACCTCGTCAAGTGAAACTGATGTCCGATATATGCAATCTAAAGGATACGCTGACAGACAACAAGTCATCTTTATAACCTCTCCTCACCAAATCACTTTTATTTTTAGAGTTAGTTGCTAGTTAACAGAAAAGTTGTTTGAAACCTCCTCAAATATTTTTGTATAATCTATTTTTGAACTTTAGTTAGATAATATTTATACCCTTCTCATGCATTTAGAGAAGGGTCCAGAATTTTATCAAAAACATTTGCAAATAATGCACTTCTGTAATTTTGTGAATGCCTTGATGAAATTATGGAACATGGTCATTTCTTTTGAATATCAGACTACTTTCCTTTGTTGATGCGCTATTGTATACTTGGAGAATAATTTAATTTGGAGAACGCAATTGATCTATGTCATTAGTCAAATGAGCAGAACCTCACACATATGGTACTTTTATCTTGTATGATTAGTTTTGTTTTTGTTTAATTAGTGATAACATTTCATTTTCATGAATTATATATCAAATACGTTCTTTTTGTTGTGTTAATTTCACCACTGTATGATGCCTAGTTGAAAGTATTTATTTTCATATATGATCATTAATATATACGATATAGTTTATACATTTTTTTGACTAACTATTTAGTCAAAGAAATTCTATTTACACATTATCATCTATATTTAATGCATGAATGATCTTTATTATCACATGTCAAACAAATATCTTTTTAAATCGCATATCACACAAAATACCCGAGTTTATATTAGATTAAATTAGCTAGAGATTTTAATGATAGAATAGGTCATTTAGTCATTATTATTATTCTTACTGCAATCGCTTCAAAACCACCCATTTTCATTTTAAAACCCACATTGTGAAACTAGTCACATTATCCCGAGTCAAAGCCACCACTTCAAACAGAAAAGAAGTTGTCTTTAAGGTCTAGACCGAGTGGTTATCCCCCCATGTTAAAGCAGCAGAAATCTAAAGCGTTAACAAGAATTAAATAATAGATGTGGTCAGTATTGAAAATTATTATTCAAGAAAATATTAAAGGCACTAAATTAAAATCAGAGTTTAGTTAGATAATTGATAATCCAATTAGAAATATGCTAGCTATATAATAATGTATTCATTGCTCCCATGAATATATGAGAATTGAGCTCATGGATTGAGAACCAGAGTTCTCTAGTTTTTGTTTATTGGTTCTTTTATGTTTTCATATCTATGCTCTTGATAGATTTAACATTGGCAGAGTAGTTTCCTTGGTCGTTGTTTTGTTGTAGGTGATGAGTGTTGGCATTTCCTTGTAATGTTCAAGGCAATATTTTTTTGCAATGGATGGGTGTTGGTGATTCCTTATATTACTAGAGCATTCAACCCCTTCATTTCCAGTGAGTGATAATACCCTCTGTATCAAAAATTCATTATATCGCTGTAGTGGTTGACCCCTTTATTCATTTCCAGTGAGTGATAATACTTCTGTATCAAAAATTCATTATATCACTGCAGTGGTTGACCCCTTTATTCCCTGGAGGCGGTAGCCATTCATTCATGGTCAGTGATAGAATGAATGGCACAATGTACATTGCATATGAAATGAGATCGCATATCATGGAAAAATAAATGGCATAATGTGCAATGCGTGCAAAAGGAGATTACACGTGATCCTTCATGTCTCCAAAAACCAATGATTTTACATGTTGAAACCAATGCTTCTAGAGACGAGGGATTTGATGTATGTGTCATTCATCCTCTCATACTCCACAATCCAAATCATTTTATATATCATTTAAATCATTTTATATATCATTTAAATTATCCTATAATGATATACTATGCACTAAGTCAATGATTGGCTTAGTGCATAGTGGATGATATTTGCGGTAACTTATTGGCTTATTTGTTTTTTTTAGGATTTCTTTGGTTAAAAAGACTAAAATTTCATAGCACCTTTTATAATTGATCCCAACCACAATCCTTGTTTGGCATTTAGTCTTGCATGCAAGGCATTCTATGGTTTTTTTGGTTGACCGCTATCATTTGGCACCTTGAAAGGATTGCTTCCAAAGCCATCATGGGCATACTACATAATTTTTGGATCTTTGTCTCATAATTCAAGGAGCTCTAGCATGTTTTGGTACATTTGAAGTTGAGACATAATAATTGATGGCATAATTATCATCCATAATGGACAACTTGATTGATACGAGAGAACAATCTTGATAGGAAGAGGATGAAATCAATATGCCAAGGAACTAAATTAAGGAAATAGAGCATGTTAGAGCTTATCCTACTCTATCTCTTATCTCTTGTATTAATTTTGTTTATCATTCTAGCTATCTTCTATCTAGCTAACATACTTTATCTCTCACCTCTTCTATTAATTGTCTATGCTCTCTTGCTAATTCAAATATAGATTTTGATCAATACAATCTTTTTCAATTGCTATGAACCCAAAAAAAATCCCTGTTAACCTTAAAAAAAAATGTCTTTCTCAATTACTTTCATGACAAAAAAGAATTATTTCTATTTTTTAATGTGTAATTAAGTTATTTAACTTTAAAATTTTAATTTAAACATAAAATTATATAGATATAATTTACAATAAAGACATTACCCATCAATATGATTAACAGATTGCCCTTTATAACAATATTTCCTTTGTAATCATACTAGTGTGCAAAATAATAAATTACAACAACATGGAATATAGGAAAACAGCTATTGAGAAATATAGAATGCTTTTAAAAAAAAGGATTACTAGTAAAATTCTTTATGAAAAGAACATTTTTAATTTACATTAAAAAGTATTGCTGAGGCGGTTACATTGCTTTTTTTAAATCATTGAGGATTTTATTCGAGAAAACACTAACAACCCAGGAAAACAAAAGGTAAGCCAAAAATCTAACGTGAAGTGCAACCCAGATTACTTAGAAATATTTTACCGCTGTAGACAATTAGTAGACTACTTAGCGATGGCAAAACCAAGGCGGTCAGCACTTAAAACATAGACTATAGGATGGCAACGAGCTTTATGGAGTTTTTGTACGTCACATATTTTCATTCACAATATTGAAAGCTCACACATATTCTTGCTCGAGTGGAAGCACTTCCACTCAGATACAATAGCTTTGTCAAAAAGGCATTTGCTTTCTGCCTTGCATAATAAGTTTTACGAATAGCCGATTGTCCTTTGGGTAGACGTGGTATTTCCATTTCCATTATTTTGGATAAAGATGGTAATTCCACTTCCATTATTTCAAGAGCAGGAGCGCTCTCCAGCAACTTATCCAATATAAATATTTCCCCTTTATCAAATTGGTATATACGCAGCTTCACTTTCCGAAGATTACCAAGGAGAGAGATTCCACATGTTAGCGTTGGATCTCGTACTAGCTCCTGAATTTACATACCATGTACAAGGGAAAATCGGTCTTCCCGTTAGTAAGCAACACATTATCAATACAACGATATTATATATATCATACGATGGCAACAAAATAATCCATGGCAACACAATAACTCATGGATACATAGTTCAGCCATATGAATTATACGCTGGTAAAAGCTTATAAATATCGATCCAATATTGATCCAGAATAAATTTGAGAACACTTATTATATAATACATGACAAAATTCACATTTAATCCATGGATACATAGTTCAGCCATATGAATTACATGCTGGTAAAAGCTTATAGATATTGATCCAGAATAAATTTGAGAACAATTATTATATAATACATGGGACATTTCACATTATAATACATGGCACATTTCACATTCTACAAATTAAAGAAATTATTAAACTAAATAACATATAATTTTAATTTTATTTAATTTATTATTAATATATCATTTAAATATATAATTATGAGCAAAAAAATCATATGACGTGGTATGTTATTTTATAGATTATTAATCAATCTAATAAAAGGAAAAAAAAGTGCAACTATTTTGAGATAAATATCAATTTTTTATTTCCGTATATTATTATGAATATTTCATAGAGGTTAAATATCTGTCATCCACCCAATAATTATTGATAATTAAATTAAATTAAATTATTGAAACTCTATTATCAATAATTTAAGAATATTAATAAAATATTCTTGAATATTTTTAGCAGCAGTCTTAGGTTGAGATTTCAAAAGTAGTTGTACCCTTTTTACCATTTTAATTAAATTGATCAATTAAAAAAAATGTCACATAAACAAATGTCATATGAAATGGGTTGTGATTTTTTGAGCATGTGGTATTGATAAGTCACTGTATTGATCAACAATGTTGTTACAAAGCCTATTTATAAATTAAAAAAATTCATGGCCAAGTAATAACTAGGGCAGCCATATAAATTAAATGGCTGATAAATGCCAATAGGCATAAAAAAAACTTCGTTCATGATACATCTCACATTACCCAAAAAAAAAAAATTAGAAGGAAAGAATTTAAAAATTAACTCAATTTTGGATATTTTTAACTTGTAAATATTCTATGTTACAATACCATGGCTTACTAATACCACATGGCTTGTGATACATGTCATATTACATTTTTTTAATCAATCAGTTAAATTAAAAAGACAAAATGACCCTAACTATTTTAGATATGTGTATATTATAAAAGGTATTTTAGAATATTATGTATATTATATTAAGGATATTCTAGAATATTATGTGGATATTAAATACTTATTATCCAATTAATAATTATTGATAATTAGATTAAAATTATGGATGATAAAAACATAATTACACTAATACAAATTATCCCTTATTGAATGTTGGTGGATTAATATTTCTTTTAATCGATATCTGTATCTTATTGTCTCCTCTATATCGAGGGATAGAATTTCAAATATTAACTAACTTGTATCTCTAAATCCATGTTTATTTCACATCTACATATATAATTCACATGATAATTATAAAATTACAATGCAAATTATTAAATAACAAATATGTTTATCTATTATAATTAGGAAATTATAATATAAATTATTAAATAACATACATCATCGTGTAAATCCATATTTACTTTTTCATATTAATACAATTATAAAATTACCATATAAATCATCAATATAATAAACGAGATCACTTAAATTCACTATTTTCGATGTATTCAGACTTTTGGGAAAACCAAACCGACAAAAATGTAACTTTCTTTTATGTATAATTAAAACCTAAAGGTAGTCGGTTTTTTTCGGAGTTGTCTATAATGCGACTTTTTGAAGATTCCGGTGATAAATCCGGCGAAGAAATTGAGATCAAATCTTGATTTCTTGCAGTTAAAATGGTTTTTTAACTGCATATTTTTCAGCACCCTGAATTGGGACGCTTTCATTGTGCAGAAACTAGCTATCAAACTTGCGATTCCAAGAATTCTTGCCTGATTTCGACCAGAAAAATCCGCCGGAAAGGCTTTCAAAAAGTCGCGTTATAGACAACTCGTTTTTTTCTTGTGAAAAGGAAAGAAAAAGATAGCCAGGTTTTTTTCCTTGAGAAAAGGAAAAAAGGAAAAAATTAGCCAGGAGCGTAAAAGTGCAAGGAAAAAAAATGGCCTCACCAGATAAAGCATGTTGCTCACTCTTAGTTGTACTAGTTCAGGAAGCCTTTCGAGCAGATACACGAGATCAACCCTCTGGTATTGGCTTCCCCACTGGTCATTGATGTCGAGCTTCTTCAATGTTTTGAAATCCCCCACTATCTCGATAGCTCTCTTTACTGAAACTTGCAATGTCCCGGCATAAGTAAAATCCAACCACAATTCAGCAACATTGCTGCCACACTGCATTTTAATTTTATAGACGATATATGAAAGTTCGTGAAACAACACCCCATTTATTGTCAGACCACGCATGTTACCGAGCTCCATCTCTAGAGTTCTAAGCTTCGGACAGTTCACCGTTAAAACCTCTATCTCCAACCTGTCCAACCTACCGTGTATAGACAAATGTGTCAAGTCGGGAGCCGAGATAACAGGCTTCCTTAGGCCAATGTAGTGGAATAAGCTAAGATCCACAAGGAACGGGGTAAGAGAGATAAAGCGGGCTAGAGACTCATCTGTGAACTCCACGCCGTAGAATGAACAAGTAATGAGATGGTTGAATCCCGAGAAATGGGACGGAAGATTCGCAAGCTTGTATTTGGAGAGCCTGAGAGTCGTGAGACGAGTGCATGAAAAAAGGGCAGGCGGGATTTCCCTTATAGGGGTAGAGGCACGGGGATCACAAGAATCGTCAGGGGAATCACAGAGCGTCAGGTGTTGGACATTCCTACATGCTGCGTATCTCACCCATTGCCATACGCTTTCACGAGTAAACTGCAGATAGGCATAACTGGTAATGTAGTTGAACAAGTGAAAAGCTTCAATATCTGTGGAATGCAACATCAGAAGGTTGGAGATTATTTTCTCCACCCTTGCAACGGAGAGTGGATCAGGATCTGTGTTAATATTGGGCACAAGAATAACGGGAGAGAGGGTGAGTTGGGGAATTTGAGTGTAGAGTAATCTCCATCTCTTGGACAGAACGGCGCATCTGACGGCTTCTCTGATTGGAATTTTAGAAAGGATGAGGCCAAGCAATGGGTCTGGAAGAGCAGAGAGTATATCTGCAGCGGCCGGCATGACTGTAATTGACAAACCTTGAGGTAAAATGAATGAAGGGGATTTGAACTTTGAAAAGGTTAAAAGGAAGCAGAAATGAAAGATGTTCCAGCAGGATGATTTTCCCAAGATGGTGGAAGTATTGATATGTTATCTTACCAAATTAATTTCCAAATCCTCGGAAAGGACTGGCATATCACTCACACATGTTCAATATGTATGAAGGCGAGGTCTGCACATGATATTCAGTATTCCGTGTGATATTGATGGCACATGTCGATCATATGGCCATCCATCCCAACGGATGATATTGGTCGTCCTCTGAATGCGCCCTGCGAAATGATACGATATACTAATCGGGTTCAAAATCACAGTCCTTCAAAGGGCCCTCAGGCACGTCATAAAAGTGCTAAACTAAAATTACACTTCAAAAAAAGGGTAGATTTTGATTTTTCCCAATTTAAAAAAATAGAAATTATAAAACGTCGTGTGAGAGGCTGTTGGTCCTTTCGGTTTTCTGGTTATTACAGACAACTTGAAGTCATTATGTCATGCCGTCAATTTTCTGGCAATTATTTTGAAGAGAACTTAGGTACATTCGTTCACTCACAGGTGCATGTTACATTGAAAGTGTACTGTGCCTTCAATGTTCATATAATTTTGTAATTAATTTATGTGACTCTGAAGTGACTTTCTATGACTCTGAAGTTACTGAATTTTCTGGCAATTTTTTTGAAGCCAACTTAAAGTCGTTCCGTCACTGGTGGATGTTACATTGAAAGTGTACTGTATCTTCAATGTTCATATAATTTTATAATTAATTTCTGTGACTCTGAAGTGACTTTCTATGACTCTAAAGTTACTGAGAAATTGATAGCAGTCTCGAACTTCATCATTTTCCAGGTTCGTACAATTTTGTAATTAATTTCTGTGACTTTCTATGACTCTTTGAAGTCACTGAGAAATTGACAACAGTCTCGAACTTTATCATTTCCCGCTCTTTAGTACACGTAAGAAGATGTGGCAAATTAGATAATGATGAACGAAGATCGAGGTTTCCTAGCAGCAAACGAACACCGTTCAATTTATGTAAATTAATCCAAAGGATTATCCAAGCCTTTTAGGGGGAGCCCATATGGATAATTTTGTCTCGATAATAAGAGTGTTTTTAATGGAAATGATGGGGACTCTGCATCTTTCTTCTCATCCATGTCAATGGGGAAATTAGCACCAACCGGTTTCAATTTATGTAAATGAATCCAAAAGATTATCAAACGTTTTAGGGGGAGCCCATATGGATAATTTTGTCCTGATAGTGAGAGTGCATTGAATGGAAATGATGGGAATTTTGCATCTTTTTTCTCCTCCATGTCAACTGGGGAAATTAGCAGCGATAATAATATGGAAATATTTTTACGCTGACCCGTTGTAACGAAGAGGGCTCACGGAATATGGAAATATTTTTACATTGACCAATTGTAACGAGGAGGGCTCGGGAATATGGAAATATTTTTACATTGAGAGGGCGGGAATATGGAGGTCCAAAGTCATTCAAGGGGACTCTTGACACTCCAAGTTCAATAAAGGATCCATTGCCTATCAAGTAGGTTTGGTTGCGCGGTTTTTTTTTAAGTGTTATATAATTGGAGTTCAATGTCGATTGTTCGTGGCAATGTGCAGATTTTAAATTCGGCAGAGATCCATCTAAATTGAAATTTCCAATAAAAATAGGACATACTCATCCAAACCAGAATTTTCCCCAAAAAAATTAAAAAAGAACAGACCCGTCTAAACTAGAATTTTCAAAGCCTTACTTATATCCTGCTCTGATATGCCCTTATCATGATTTTATATTTTGAGTTCCCACATCCCTTGTTTGTGTGAACTTGAGATCTGCATCCTCAAGATTAATATTTCATGCATTAGTAGACTATTTCTATGAATTCGAGATATACATTTTCTACCTTACAAACCTTGAGGTGCATATCAAATCTGGGTTTACATGGATTTGCAGTGGTATCCACATTTAACGGATTTAATGAACTATACACAACAAGGAATGAGTGAGCACAATCAAAGAACATATGCATCTACGTAACCCACCTAACCTGTAAAATGTACCTGGCTTCTCTATGCAAAAGACATTGCCTTATCAACTTTCAGTGTTTACCTGGGAGAAGTTGCCCTTATGTTCACATAATGCATGATCTTAATCTCCTTGTTGTGAAAAATTAATAGTTTGTTATTGTTGTCAAAAAAATATAAATTTTTGCAAGAACTAATTTGGTTTTCTTCTAATGCTGCTATGAATTAAAGTATAAACCCATTTTAACCCCTTTCTGATATGCGCCTCAAGGTTGATATGTTTGTTGTTTTCATGATTCTAGTATATACATCTTCGATCTTCGCAATCTTAAAGTGCATGTTTGAGTGTGGTTTAGATATATCTATGTTTGTGTTCATATTCAATGTACCTAATGGATTGTTTAAATTCAACACACCTAATACACCAATGCACTATGTAGTTTCAATTTACCCTTACATGGGCACATACTTTGAGTTAGATGGATTAGTCCCACCATCCTTAACAATTGGGTGTTGTTTCCATGTAGGCTTCTACATTTTTTTTAAATCAGAACCATGCAAAATGTTTGTAGAGGACTTCATATATTATTTGAAGTTGAATGAATATATAATAGATCGAATGCATCAAGTACTGGAAATGATAAAAAAATTCAAGATGTAAATTTTTTTAACAATTAAGAATTTGAGAAAATGTTTGTTTTTCAATGATTTGTTACCTTTGGCCTTTGAAAAATATGGGTTTAAAATCAATCTATGTTAGTACATAAATATTTTGATATTGTGGTTTGTATTATTTTATATGTGAAAAGTCTACATGACTCACAACATTACATTTACTCATTCATGAAAACTTGCTTTAGACTGGGTTGTAGAATGCCCCTCCTCGCACAATAATACATTTACTTTAAAATTTATTGCATATATAAATACTTGTGTATTAGAAACAAAGTTCATTGTACCTTATTCGCAATCATTTCTTGATGTGCCAGGTAGGATGATCCAAGAGGATCTCGTCAGGTCAGTTGCACAGGTTCATCGTCAGTATTCAGTGTCGTCGTCAGCATTCATTTCGGTGTCGTTTAGTTTCAATAGTGTTGTTTCAAGTTGTTCAGGTGATGTCTATGGTTTTTCATGGTGTTTAGTTGATATGGTTTGTACCTGGCTGTCGACATGTGCTTGTCGTCAGTTCTGCTAGGATTTGGTCGTCAACATGTGTTTGTCGTTCACCTCACAGGATTTGGGTTTTGTTGTCCACTCGCAGGTTGATCATCAACATGGGTGTGTCGTCTGTTGCAGGGGTTTGATATGGTTCGTCGTCATGTGATGTCGTCGCAAAAAAAGCTTTGTCGACGATATGTATTTGGGTGAATGTCACTTTGTGACATTTAGTTGTAAAGGGGTTTCTCTTATTTGATGAAAAAGTCCTAAACCTAGCCCTAAAAGCTATGCTAAAACCATGTATCAAAACCCTAATGCAAACCTAAAAATCTAAACCCAATCATAAGTTCTAATCCTAACTTATCAGACATGTTATATTCAAACCTATGACATAAAACCTAAAAAAACCTAAGTCTCGACCTATTCACATTACATAGAAACATTGCAAATAACATAAACTGTCCAAACCGCAGAGGGTTAGTAGACCGCAGCAGAATATACATCAGCATGTGAACAGAGATGACCGCAACATCAAATTGCGCGGGGACCATGTCCACGTGAGTAGGTAAGCGGGTGTGTTAACCACCAGGTTTCGGAAACTGCGCGGGGAATTGTAACCGCGTCAGGAGTTAACTCAGCATGTGAACGCGGGTTCTGACGACCGGATAATCAGAAGTTAACGCCAGACTTGGAGTTAACCGTAGCATCTACCGTGGCAGGCTGTAACATGTGAATAGGCTATTGGAGGTTACGTTAACCACAATATCGGAACCGCCGAAGCCATAACGGCAGGCATGTGAACACACGGCAGAAGACCGCGCAGTCAGCGGGGCAGTCACCGAAACTGCCGGAGCCCTAACCGTGGGTTAAATAATTTGTTCACATTCATTGTCAGCTCCTCCGCCCGATTAGCTAATCGCTAATGGATTCGGGCTTATCCAAAATCTGTTTTTGGGTTTTGTTAGAGTTTTGTTAAACAAACTAATGCGAGGATCATGGTAACCTATCCTAAGAAGTCAAGAGGTGAATGGACTGAGGCCCAAGAACCCTAAATAAGCCACTTCATGGCAAGTTTAGGCCAGAGTAGTTTGAATGTATTTGCAGACCTATAAGAGGCAGTTTTTGCTCATTGAAGAGGCGGGAGAGTGATTTTGGTTTTCGTATGCAGATTCTGGAGGTTATAGGTAGTTTTGTTTTTAGTGTAACAGGAGCATCCGGAGTCGGAATTGGGAACCGAGATAGGCGTTGGAAAGTTGGTTCAGAGAGATATCCTTTGATATTGACCGGAAGTGCCTGCATGCACATTCAGTCTGGTCTATTCTCTGTGTAATCGACCTCTACTGTTTCAATCCTAATAAAGTGGTCGCCCATCTTGAAAGCGGACCTGGAGACGTAGTCCATCAAGGACGAAATCCGTAATCAACTTTTTTGTCTGATATCACTGTTTTTTTATTGTTTTCAATTCTGTTATGCATCTTACTTATGTTTAATCGGTTGTTGTAAATTTTTTCTTCTCAAGCAGTTCTCTCGATTTCTGCACTTTCAGTTAACAATCAATTCGTTAATGGCTAATCAATTCTACATTAGTTTTAACTTATGATCATTTCAGATCATATAATTTGGTATCAGAGCAGGTTGCGTTTGTAGAATTTTCCATTGAATGTTAACCAGGTCAAAGTCGCAACGAGGAGAAGGAATCCTTGAGCAGATTGATCCAGAGATTGGAAAGCGACAAGTCGTTCATAAGTCGACCATGACAGGATCTGATGCATGTGAAAACACTGAAACTAAGATGAGTGATGAACAGTTTTAGCAAGCATTCTTGACTATGCAGCAAATGTTGGGAGAACTCTACAAAGACAAGAAGGCGAGAGATGCAGCTTCTTCTTCAAAGACATTGAAGAAGGACAAAGGTAAAGGCAAGGCTGATAAACCACCTTCACCTCCATCATCTCCATCATCATCATCATCTTCTTCTTCTGCTTCCAGTGCAGAATCTGAAACAGAAAAGAAGCCTAAGAAAACATCTCTTTTAAAACTTGATGTGAAATTTGAGCTACCTATTTATGATGGAGAAATGAATCCTGAAAAGTTAGATAAGTGGATTAAGCAGTTATAAGTGTATTTTCGTATTCAGAACATTTCTAGCGATAAAATGAAAATTCAGTTACCTACACTTAGAATGGGGGGAACAACTTTAATATGGTGGAAAATTAAAACTTAGATAGATGTAAAGCTTAAAGGAAAAGTCATCTCTTCATGGTCTAAGTTTTTAAAAGCTCTTAAGAAACAATTATATCCTTTAGGATACATGCAGCAAGGTGTTATTGATTGGTAGCATCTGAGGCAAGGTAAAGGGCACAGTGTTCAAGAGTTTACTCAGGGGTTCAAAAAGAAAGCATTGGCGCTTGGTATTTCATTGGATACACGTGAAATTTTGTTAAAATACATCGGCAGTTTACATTCATATTTGCAGCATACATTATTGATGTTTAATCCTGATGATTTTGATGAAGTGTGTGTTCAGGCCATACATATTGAATCAGGTGGCAGACTTCATCACAATCATCCAAAGAGTTGGAAATCAAAGATTCCAATGACAGTAAGGGGAAGAATAATTCGAAGAGAAAGAAATCAGCGATAGCTCAGAAGGAAAGACCTACTTGTTCTCATTGCCAAAGAATCGGTCATGATGAATCTAAGTGTTGGAAACTTCATCCAGAACTTAAGCCCAAAAAGTTCCTTAAGGAGAAGGATGAAAAAAAGGCAATTGCATCAGTCCAACAAGATCTAGATTCATATTCAGGTGATGAAAGGAGGATAACTGCTATGGTTACGATAGGTAAAACTTCTGACACTAGTTCAAGTTCGAAAACTACTGCATCTTCATCAAACTTAAATCCTTCAAATGAGGATAAAAGAGTTGAATTGTTTAACATAAGGATAACTTCTAAGCACACAAAGATAGATACAATTTTTGATAGTGGATCACTCGCCAATCTAATATCAGGATCTTTAGTTAAGAGTTTGGGTTTGGAAACACAGAATCATCCAAGACCTTACCCATTAGGATGGCTAAATAAATCAACTCAGATAAAAGTCACCAAACAGTGTCGATTAAGATTTGCCATTACAGCTAATTACATTGATGAAGTGGAATTAGATGTGGTTCTAGTAGACATATGTGGAGTTGTTTTAGGAAGTCCTTATCTTTATGATTGTGATGCGGTATTTTACAGGAGAGAGCATAAATATCATCTTAAGAAAGATGGGGTTGAATTTATTTTCAGGGCACATCAAAACAAAAATCACTTGAATTTAGTTTTTGCTAATCAGATGAAGCGATTAATAAGTTCAAATAAAATATTTGTAATCATGTGTGTAAAGGAACAACATAAGAGTCGATAGGATGTTTGTTCAAGTTACGAGTCTCAATTTAAAGATAGCTTGATCAAAGAGATAAAAACTATTCCAGTTCTATGTAAAACCAAACATCTTACTCATAAGCAAGGAATACAACATGAATTACAGTTTGTGCCTAAAGCTCCTCTTCCTAATGTCTGATCTAGGTGGCCCCAAACACATGCAGAAGCCCAGGAGGACTCAAGAAGGGTCAAAAATCAAAGTGTTTGGATTATGCTCGAACCAGGTTCATGTTAAATATCTTGTCGTTTTGATGTGGTGGTGCAAATGGTTCGCCAATCCGAGTCCGTATGCGAAAGTTAGGAGCAATCAAAGTTCAGGTTGACTTTGGTCACTCAGCAGGCTTAAGGACGCCGCAATTTGGACAAAATCCAGACACCGGATTCCTGCCAACCTGGGCCAAATTCCGGGCGAATTTGCAGCCTGATTAATTTGTCACCTTCGGCCGAAAATCTAAATATTTAAAAATGTCTTTATATTAAAAAAATATATATGAATGTGGTGGCGAGCCACCACCCCCGCCACCCCCAAAAAAATATTAAAAACAAAAATTTTAATGATTAAAAGGCCGACAGGCCATGACCCCCGCCGGCCCAACCTTACCACACCTTTTAAAGTTAAATATTGGGTTGGCAACCATGACCCCGCCAAACCCTCCTCGAACTTCACGCATATAACAAAACTAAATATGGGGTGGGCACTGGCCACCTCCAGTGGACCCGGACCACACCCAAAACACTTACCATGTGCCATATGATATGTCGTATATAGTGCGAGGCCGGCAAGGATCCCATCGGGCAGCGACATATGATACGAACCATAAAACAACGACCCCCATTAAAAACAAACCAACAACCATATGTGCTACGGTTCAAACTGTAGTGCAGGGGTTATGGGGCGGGCCGCCCAATGCGGACCCGACCCCCCTAAAAAAAAGTGCGCATTTCTTTTAAAACAATAGTGTATGTTAATTTGGGAGGGGCGGGATCTAATCCCTTGACCCCTCCTCAACTAATGCCTAATATTACCAATCCGCCTGAACTACTTCTTGGTTAAATCCACCCGAGAATTAATATAAACTTTCATTTTCACAGTGCATCTAGGCAGCATAGAGGAACCAGGAGCGGGCACAGAAATCGAGATGGAATATGTTTAATTAATTTTTAATGCAGGTGGAACCATGATTGAGCAAAATTTCCAAGAGGGTGAAATTTTTGCAGTGTCCAAATTGGACAAACTTTATGTCGATCTTATACCTCTCAGTGACACGAAACCGATGGCGCAATCAGTTTCTTGACCTGAGCAGCCGATTTTCAGAGGACCCGAAGGAGGGAATCTTTGAGGAATCTAGGGGGGATCTAAAAGATTCCTTAAGCCCCAGATTTTCACTTTTTCAGAATTCAGAAATTTGATAGTCGATTTTGCACTATTCGACGCCAAAAATCTAATGGTGTGTTCAAATTTTCCATTTGCTCATTTAAATTTCCAGCCACTTTTCAAGGTGGAGTGCAGGTGTCAGCATTCATGCGCAAGCAGCGATTTCCATGATCTTCAACGCCGTGAGATCGATAGTCTGAACAACTTCAGTAGTTTGACATCCGCTTCTTCAGATGGTCCCTAGATATGAGGTATATGCAGTATATTCATGTACTTCTTTTGCTATGCATTGTGTTGCAGAGATCCCTGGTTGATGTTTGATGAGGGATCTTGTTTCTTACTCGTTTTCATGATTCATGTTTGATGTGATGCAGAATCATATGTGTGATGTACTTGTTGTCATGATTCGTCATGTTGTGTTTTGAGATCCCTTTGTTGTATGATGATGGGATACTCATGTTGTCGTCATGTATGTTTGCATTGAGATCCCTTTTATGCCATGTTGGCGGGATGCTCATCATGCATGAGTTTTATCTCATACTGAAATGAGTCTTTTTTGACTGAGAGTTCATGTAGCGGAACATCTCCTAGAGCCACTCTTGCGTGAGAGAATTTTCCTTGTATGATAGCGACATCACCTCTTATGTACATCATCACTGTTGAAAACGCTTAATGCAGCGGCCTACACCATCTTGACATCGGGGCCCGGAGACGTAGTCCCTCCTCGACAAACTCCGTTATCAACGTCTTGAGTTTTATGTTGTTGATGATTGTCATGTTCCTCTTCTTTAAAGCATGCAGATGTATTCATTTATGTTCTTTTAAAAATTCATTTTAATACATCACCAAAGTAAAAGGTCTTGGAAGTGTCCTTTGTCACACCCAGACTTGGATTGAATGGTATCAGAGCGGTCTTTGTGTGGATGTGAATTGCAGCGTGAATAATAGAATGTGCAGCGATCGAAGATGAAAAAAAATGTACGAGACCATGCTCAAAGTTTCCAAAAGAGTGGAAATACTCTATGAAACTCTACAGAAAGAGACAAACCATGCTCAAAATTTCCAAAAGAGTGG
This sequence comes from Pinus tabuliformis, assembly GCA_031772625.1. NCBI lineage: Eukaryota > Viridiplantae > Streptophyta > Pinopsida > Pinales > Pinaceae > Pinus > Pinus tabuliformis. Next base: position 1,279,917,012 of record CM062820.1, read on the forward strand.
AAATAATGTATGAAACTCTACAGAAAGAGACAAAGGAAAAGGAGCTATTGCAGCTTCAGTTGCAAGCCACGGAAGAGGCCTGGAAGAACTAAAGCACAACAACCAAAATCTTCAAGTAGATAACGATGAATTGAAGATGCGTCTACATGAAGAGAAAGAGGAAAAACATAGTTTGCTACGACAGCTGCAAGCAAAGGACAAGGCCTTGGAAAAGTTGCAGCGTGACCCATGTGAGGTAAAAAGTAGTTCTCTGAATTCATGTATGTGTCCTGATGATGATTTCACTGTTTTTGAAAATCATACCATAGGAATTGGCTCCAAACTGTTGAAGAAAATGGGGTATGAAGGAAAAGGCTTGGGCGTTAATGGCCAAGGCATTGTCAACCCCATCAAAGTAGAAGAATTACTCCGTCAGGCAGGACTTGGGTATGTTAGAAAGGAAGTTGGGGAATGCGTTGAGACAGCTAGCAAACCACCAACAACAGATGATGAGAAGCCCTCATCAGTTCTTTCCAAATGAACAAAGGAGGTAAAAGATGTTGATTTCCTTTCAGTTTCGTCTTCACATAGTATGAGTTCTGTTGGAGATGTGGAGATCCGATTATAGGGACAAACATGAGGCTCCTTACCAGGATGAGACACAAGGAGGAAAAAGAACTTGGTGTTAATAACCAAAGCATCGCTCAACCATTGGAGGTTGTGCAGAGACCTCAACTTATAGGCGTGGGATACACCAAAGGAGAATGTTCAAAGGTGTCAGATTCTTCTAAGACATCATCTAAATCTTCGAGGAAAGAGAATGATGGGAAAACATCCCCATCATCCCATGGAAATTTCCATTGAAGGGAAAGAGCCGAGACAAGCTCTCATTGCCATACTTACACCAGAGACGACAAGGAAAGTTATAACCACTCTCGACATTCGAATGTTTATTTCGATTATAATCATGTTTTTAAGGATGAGTGTAAAACATGGCATCAAAAAACGTGTACCTTTTGTGGTTTACATAACCATACATTTTCTAAGTGTTGGAAAAGAGTGGAAGCACACAAAAGAATGAGGCATGAAAGACCCTCTAAACAGCATGTAAGGAAACAGGTTAAGAAAATCTAGAGGAAGAAGATGTATTGCAATCATTGCAACAGGAATGGCTATCAAAGAGCCACTTATTGGAGGCCCCATCCAGAGCAGCGCCTTAAAGACAAAGTGTTGATGCATGAACCAGGTGAAACATTGGTTCGATAAGAAAAATCACCACAAGGAGGCGACCCATTCACCTTGATCAGTGAAAAATCATTTCTAGATATGTTAGCATTTCATGGTCATGCTTTTGTAAATCATTTGTTGCATTTCAAAATGTAAAAGTGATGATGTGTTTTCCATCATTTGTTAAGCAACAATGATGTCTAGTCTTATTTTGAGTTGCATGATAAACTGTGAAAGTGATGTCGTGTCTCCATCACTTGTCAAAAAAAATAGTGTTTGGCCTTATCCTTGTAAATCATGTGTTGCAGTGATGATGTGTTTTCCATAACTTGTTGAAGCAACAATGAGATGTTGGCCTTGTTTTCACAGCTAGGGTATTGTGTCCCTCTTGATGTAAACTTGACCACCGAGTATGTGTTATAAACTCATGGCAAGTATGGCATGCTTGGGTCATTAGTTGGTCATGAAATTCAAGCATGTAATTTGCAAAACAATGTACTACAGGTTGCAGAGGTTGTAGGTGTCGGATCATCGCTTAAGGCTCCAAAAAACAAAGGTGAAAGAGATGGAAGCGAGGCCTTTCAGGACGCTTGTGATGCAGACAAGGTACAAAGAAGTTGTAGGTTATTTTTCATGCTTTTGGAGGACCAAAAGCTCCTCAGTGGGGAGAATTGATCCAGGTGGCTCCAAACACATGCAGAAGTCCAAGAGGACTCATGAAGGGTAAAAAATAAAAGTGTTTGTATTATGCTTGAACCAGGTTCATGTTAAAGATCTCGTTGTTTTGATCGTGGTGGTGTGAACTATTTGTCAATCTGAGTCCGTATGTGAAAGTTAAGAGCAGTCAAAGTTCAAGTTGACTTTGGTGACTGGGCAGGCTTAAAGATGCCGCAATTTGGACAAAATCCAACCACCGGATTCCGGCCAACCTGGGCCAGATTTCGGGTGAATTTGCGGCCTGATTAATTTGTCTCCTTCGACCTAAAATCCAAATATTCAAAAATGTCTTTATATATCTATATATATGAATGTGGTGGCGGACCACCACCCCCAAAACCATATTAAAAAACAAAAATTTTAATGATTAAAAGGCTGACGGGCCGTGACCCCTGCCGGCCCAACCTTACCACACCTTTTAAAGTAAAATATTGGGTTGGCGGCCATGACCCCACCAAACCCTCCTCCAACTTCACGCATATAAAATAACTAAATATGGGGTGGGCACAGGGCATCTCTGGTGGACCCGGCCCACACCCCCAAAACACTTACCATGCGTCATATTGTTGGGTCCCTATAATACTAGTGATTACCCCATTACAATTGTAGTTGCATCCCTTATTAATATTTTTGTGTCCCTATTATCCCCATATTGTTATTACTGTGCCCCATAGAATCCCTCTATTGTTATTTTGTGGCTTTATATTATTATTGTTAGGTCGGCTGAGTTATATTGTGACTCCTTAGACTCCTATATATATAAAGGAGGTTTTATCATTTGAATCATCCAAGAATTGTTCATTTATGTAATGTAAAGGAGGTTTCCCCCTTGAAGATGCTAAATTCTAAGGCGTTGATCTATCTTTTCTTGAGCTAGTTTCATAACATTTGGTATCAGAGCTTTGGATTCTAGGGTTTCGCTGCTCCAAATAGGTCATCGTGGCATTGTCGCTATAACTTTTTATTTGCAACGTTTCAAAAGCTAAAAAAAAACCCATTTGAGAAGAAATCACGCTGAACCTCGGGTCTGAATTTCAGATCTTTTCGCGCTATATTTGCGGAGATATGATCTGAGGAAGTTGGTCTTTTTGCAGACTCCTGAATTACATTCCAAACAGGTGACCTAGGAAAATCGTCATAACTTTCTCTCTGAGCATCGGATTGAAATTTCATAAGAAGGTACAGAAATAGGAGGTTTGTAGTTTCTTGTATATATTTTTCAGTGCCAAAGATAGAAACAGTGACTCGTGGCACATCGTACAAGTTCGCTCTACTGAACTAGTCTATAATCAGGTCACTGTGGGAGATTTTGCATAACTCTTCCTTGGAGCATCCAATTTGGATCAGACTGGTGGCATTGGAAAGAGGACACAAAGGGCTACTGCAGGTCACAATTTCAGAACTAGATGATCTGAAAGTACAGAGATACATCAGAGGCAATATCGAGCTCCTACAAAGTGAAAGAAAAAGTGTGTAGATTCTTTTAAATTTTTGCTTAAGATTGGTTTGAAAATTTATTTTGCAGGAATTCAAAGGGAATATTAGAGCATTATTATCGGGAACTGATTTCCTAAGGAAAGAAAATGCAAACACCTAGTAAGCAACTTGAAAGCTCTAGCATGACTTATGAAAAAGAGGAAGAAATGCTACATGATATATCAAAATTACAAAAACAAGTGCAACAAATGTCACTCTCACAAAAGCTAACAGAAGCTAAGATAAATGGTGTGGAATCTAAGATAAAAGGCGTGGAAGCTAAAATGGACGATTTGAAGATAGATTTGAAAACATATTTGAAGAGAGACATGGCAGATTTGAAGACAAGCATGGTAGATCTGAAGACAGATTTGACAAATTTTCTACAAGAAATACTTATTAATGGTGAAAAGGTAGTAAAGGAAACTCATGATGCAAACAAAAGAAATGTTAATCATGATTTCATAGACTCTAATGTGGGATCGAAGACCCACCATATTCCAAAAATTGATATGAGGAAGTTTGATGGCAAGGATCCCGCAACATGGATATTACAGATGGAGCAATTTTTCGATCTCAATAATGTGTAAAACACACAAAAGGTACGTATTGCAACTTTATATTTGGAACCAAATCAGTTTGTATGGTATCAACAGCTTTGCTCTCATAAACAAATTATCACTTGGGCAATTTTTACGGAAGAATTGATAGCACATTATGAGGATACAAAAAGCAACACTTTTTTTAGCCAATTGATAAGTCTCAAACAAAAGGGTTCAATAATGGAGCACATTGAGGAGTTCCAAAAATTGAACATAAGGGTAAAAAATATCCCAGAGGAGCATAGGATTGATGTGTTCTTAGGGACTTTAAAGGATAATATCCAACATGATGTTCGCCTTTGAGAACCTGATTCATTAGAGAAGGCATTCAGGTTAGCAAGAAAAATGGAAAGCAAAATTATGGCAACCAGGAAGCATACCACTCACAACTATAAAGATGGAAGTGTTGTTGCCCCTAGTCTTCCACAACCTATAAGGTTGACACCACAAAAATTGGAAGAAAAAATAGCAAAAGGGCTTTGTTACAATTGTGATAGCAAATACACTAAAGGTCATAAGTGTGCTGAGAAGAAATTATTCTACATAGATTGCGAAGAGGAAGAAGAAAAGGAGCAAGAAAGGTCAAAAGAAAAGGATATACTCCAGGAACAAAGCCTAGATAAAGAAGAAATGAATTCGACCATATATTGTAATGCATTGGCGGGAATTACCACTCCTCAAACCATCAAGATAGAAGGACAAATCAAGAAGAAAAGTTAATAGTGTTGATTGATTCAGGAAGTACCCACAATTTTATTCATTGTAAGGTAGCAAAAGAATTGAATTGCTTCTTATATCCAGCACCAGAGTGTCAAGTGATGGTTGAAAATGGAGGAACAATAAATTGCTCTGGAAAGTGTCATAATATCAAGCTATTGATGGGAGAATATGTATTGACTAGCCCAATGCTTTCCATTCCAATGGGAGGTGTTGATGTTGTACTAGGAGTCCAATGACTACAATCCTTGGGTACAATAGCTTTTAATTTTCAAGAACTTTTCATGAAATTTTCTGTGGAAGGAAAAGAAGTTGAATTAAGGGGTATTGCAGGGAAACCGGGAAAGATAATCAGCTCTAACGGTATGACAAAGCTTCTAAAAAAGGAACAAAGGGGTGTAATTTCACAATTATGTTCGCTAGATGTTTCCACATCGGAATCATCTATTTCTCCAGATCTCCAAAAAGTTTTGGACAATCATTCCAAGGTATTTGAGACTCCCAAAGGTCTCCCACCTATTCGTGATCATGATCATGCTATTCATCTGATTCCAGGAAGTGTTCCTCCAAACATCAGGCTGTACAGATATCCCTATGCCCAAAAGAGTGAAATTGAACGTATGGTTGCAGAAATGCTAGAGGCTGGTATAATTCAACTGAGTCAAAGTTCTTTCTCTGCTCCAGTAGTATTAGTGCACAAGAAGGATGTATCATGGCGCATGTGTCCGGATCATAGGGAGCTCAACAAGCTCACTATTAAAGATAAGTTTCCCATTCCTGTCATTGATGAATTACTGGATGAATTGCATGGATCAATTTACTTCACCAAGTTGGATCTTTGTTTAAGGTATCATCAAATCAAAATGAACAATGAAGACATTCCGAAAACAACATTTAGAACTCATGAGGGTCATTATGAATTTTTGGTCATGCCTTTTGGCCTTACCAATGCACCTTCAACATTTCAAGGTTTGATGAATTCCATTTTCAAACCATTCCTTAGAAAATTTGTGTTAGTATTTTTTGATGATATACTAATCTACAACAAGTCTTGGAAGGATCATGTTGAACATGTTGACAGGGTGCTACAACTATTGGAGGAGAAACAATTATATGCAAAAAGATCCAAATGTTTCTTTGGAGTACAAGAGGTGGAATATCTAGGTCATATTGTATCTCATGAAGGAGTTAAGGTATACCTTAGCAAAATTAAAGCCATTAAGGAATGGAAAATCCCCACATCCATAAAGCATCTGCGAGGATTTCTCAGGTTGACAGGGTATTATCGCAAGTTTGTTAAGAATTATGGGAGAATAGCAGCACCTCTAACAACGTTATTGAAGAAAGATGCATTTTCATGGACTCCAGAAGCAACAAAGGTCTTCGAACATCTTAAAGAGGCAATGTGCCAAGCATCGGTCTTAGCTACACCGGACTTCACAAAAACTTTTATTGTGGAATGTGATGATTCAGGAAATGGAATTGGTGTTGTTTTAATGCAAGATGAAAGACCCATTGCTTTTGAAAGTCGTCCAATCAAGGGAAAGTTTTTACACAAAGCTATTTATGAAAAGGAAATGTTGGCAATACTCCATGCACTTAAGAAATGGCGACCCTACCTAATGGGAAGACACTTCAAGGTAAAAACAGATCATGATAGCGTTAAATACTTTTTAGAACAAAGATTATCCTCTGAAGAGCAACAAAAGTGGGTCACAAAGATGTTGGGTTATGAATTTGAAATCATCTACAAAAAAGGAAAGCAAAATGTGGTGGCAGATGCACTCTCAAGAAAGGATGAGGATGTGGAAGCATTGTTGTGTGTCATTTCTATTATCCAACCAGATTGGATAAACTAAGCAAGAGAGGAATGGAAGAATGACGAAGAAGTGTAGGCACTTATTCGAAAGTTACAACAAGATTCCAGTACGTCTGATACGTTTTGCTGGTAAAATGATTCTTTATGGTACAAAGATCGCTTATACCTCTGTAAGAATTCTCAACTAAAACAAAAGATTCTTATGGAATTGCACACTTCTCCCTTAGGAGGGCACTCAGGATTTTTAAAAACTTACCACAAGGTTAAGAAGGAATTTTTTTGGGATGGCCTTAAATCGGATATTCAAAAATTTGTGGCGGAATGTTTGGTTTGCCAACAAAATAAAGTTGAAACAATTAAGACACTGGGTCTATTACAACCTTTATCCATTCCAAGCCAACATTGGGAGGAGGTTTCAATGGATTTTATCACAAGTTTACCCAAGTCTGAGGGAAAGAGTGTTATCATGGTGGTAGTTGACAGACTTACCAAGTATGCACACTCTTGTGCATTATCACATCCATTTAAATCCAGTACAGTTTCTACTGCATTTGTGGAAACAATTCAAAAGCTACATGGAAACCCAAAGATTATTGTAAGTGACAGAGATCCCATTTTCACTGGAAATTTTTGGACATAATTATTTTATTGTCTTGGTACTCAGTTAGCTCATAGCTCATCTTATCATCCTCAATCTGATGGGCAAACTGAGATAGTAAACAAATGTTTGAAAGGATATCTTCGTTGCTTTGTATCTGATAAACAGACACAATGGGTCAAATTGTTGCCTCTGGCTGAATGGTGGTATAACACTTCCTTCCATACAACAACAAAAATGACCCCATTTATGGCACTTTATGGATATCAGCCACCATCCATCACATCATATTTAAGAGAAAGTTCTAAGGTTCAAGCAGTGGAACATCACATTGAACATCAACAACAAGTCCTCCAACTCTTAAAGGATAACCTCGTGTTGGCACATAATAGAATGAAACAACAGGCAGATCAGCATTGCAACAAAAGAAGTTTTGATGTAGGTGATTGGGTATTCCTATGGCTACAACCATATAAGCAAATGTCCCTCAAGCAAGCTAAGAAGGATAATAAATTATCACCAAAGTATTATGGTCCGTACAAGGTGTTGCAAAAGATTGGTACTATGGCATACAAATTGGAGCTTCCTGCAGCTTCTCGATTGCACCCAGTTTTCCACGTTTCATGTTTAAAGAAGGTTATAGGCAACAAGCTCCTAGTTCAAACAATATTGCCAGAACTTGACGAGGAAGGAAAAATTATATTGGAACCGGAAGCAGTCACAGAAACAAGAATTCGACAACTACAAAATATATCAATTTCGGAGTATCTTATCAAGTGGAAGAACTTATCCGCTAAATATTCCGCATGGGAGGATGATAATTTTATACAGAAGCATCCAAAACTACTCAAGCGTTGAGGAAAACACTTTTTTGAAGGAGGGGCATGTTGGGTCCCTATAATACTAGTGATTACCCCATTACTATTGTAGTTGCATCCCTTATTAATATTGTTGTGCCCCTATTATCCCCATATTGTTATTACTGTGCCCCATAGAATCTCTCTATTGTTATTTTTGTGGCTTTATATTATTATTGTTAGGTCAGCTGGGTTATATTGTGACTCCTTAGACTCCTATATATAGAAAGGAGGTTTTGTCATTTGAATCATCCAAGAATTGTTTATTTATGTAATGTAAAAGAGGTTGCCCCCTCGAAGAGGTTGAATTCTAAGGCATTGATCTATCTTTTCTATCTTTTCTTGAGCTGGTTTCATAACAAATATGATATGCTGTATATAGTGCGAGGCCATCGGGGATCGAACCCCCCTAGCCCACGTGGGCCGGTCCTCACCGGGCGGCCCCATATGATACGAACCATAAAACAACGGCCCCCATTAAAAGCAAACCAACACCCATATATGCCACCGTTCAAACAACAGTGCGGGAGTTATGGGGCGAGCCACCCAATGTGGACCCGACCCCCCTACAAAACTGTGCACATTTCTTTTAAAACAATAGTGTATGTTAACTTGGGAGGGGCGGGATTTGATCCCCCGACCCCTCAACTCAAATCCCTTAACCCTTCCTCAACTAAAGCCTAATATTACCAATCCACCTGAACTACTTCTTGGTTAAATCTGCTCAAGAATTAATATAAAATTTCATTTACACAGTGCACCCAGGCAGCATGGAGGAACCAGGAGCGGGCACAGAAATCGAGATGGCATATTTTTAATTAATTTTTAATACAGGTGGAACCATGACTGAGCAAAATTTCCAGGAGGGTGAAATTTTTGCAGTGTCCAAATTGGACAAACTTTATGTCGATCTTACATCTCTCGGTGACAAGAACCCGATGGCGCATTCAGTTTCCTGATCTGAGTAGCCGATTTGCAGAGGACTCGGAGGAGGGAATCTTTGAGGAATCTAGGGGGAATGTAAAAAATTCCTTAAGCCCCAGATGTTCACTTTCTTAGAATTCAAAAATTTGACAATCAACTTTGCACTATTCGATGCCACAAATCTGATGGTGTGTTCAGATTTTCCATTTACTCATTTCATTTTCCAGCCACTTTTCAAGGTGGAGTGCAGGTGTCAGCGTTCATGCACGAGCAGCCATTTCCATGATCTTTGATGCCATAAGATCGATGGTCTGAACATCTTCAGCAGTTTGATATCCGCTTCTTCAAATGGCCCCTGGATGTGAGGTATATGCAGTGTATTCATGTACTTCTTTTGTTATGCATTGTGCTGCACAGATCCCTGATTGATGTTTGATGAGTGATCTTGTTTCTTACTCGTTTTCATGATTCCTTCTTGATGTGATGCGTAATCATATGTGTGATGTACTTGTTGTCATAATTCATCATGTTGTGTTTTGAGATCCCTTTGTTGTATAATGATGGGATATTCATGTTGTTGACATGTATGTTTGCATTGAGATCCCTTTTATGCCATGTTGGCGGGATGCTCATCATGCATGAGTTTTATGTCATACTGAAAGGAGTCATTTTTTATTAAGAGTTCCTGTAGCAGAACATCTCCTGGAGCCACTCCTGCATGAGGGCATTTTCCTTGTATGATAGCGACATCACCTCTTATGTACATCATCACTATTGACAACACTTAATGTCGCTGCCTACACCATCTTTATACCAGGGTCTGGAGACACAGTCCCTCCTGGATGAACTCTGTTATCAACGTCTTGAGTTTTATGTTGCTGATGATTGTCATGTTCCTTTTCTTTATAGCATGCATACGTATTCATTTATGTTCTTTTATAAAAACAATTTAATACATCACCAAAGTAAAAGGTCTTGGAAGGGTCCTTTGTCACACCCGGACCTGGATCAATGTCAGAATGAATCAATTCAGTTCAAGTTTGGAAATTAATAGTTACAAGGATACAGGGCAGTGTTGGGGAAAGTCAGTGTTACATTTCTCTTATAGTGTGTCACCACTTCATGTTTCAAACAGTTTGGAAACCTCTTTTCAAGTGGAGAGGAAGCCTATTTGTTTTCACATCAAAGCCTTTTCTAAAGCAGTGTCAAAGTATCTAAGGGAAACTTATGCATCAAGGGAAAGTGCTAATAAATGGAAACATCATTTAATAAATGAAGAAAAAGTGATTCAAACAAATCAATAGCTAATTCAATACTTTCAAAGACAAACTAAGTTGCAGCAATTTTCACCTTACAGTTTGATGGGTTTATGGCAGCAAGTTCACTTAGTAATCAGGAAGCAGGAAAGTATGTTAAGTCAAGTAGCTAGTTTGATGTCAAAAACATCTTTGATTGTCTCTGTCATTCCGCAAAATAGATTGTTAATACATGTCAATGGTATTGAACAATATTATGTAGAGATTGTTTTCAAAGATGTGTATGAATCACTAACTCATGGTTCTTCATGGAAAGAAATAAATTTACATGTTCATAACAGGTTGTTTGACCATCGTTGCAATTTTTTCATACTATAGATGGATGGAACAGGTCAGCGATTCAAAAAGTACCATGTTCAGCATCATCAGGGTCATCACTTGCAGGTGATTGATCGAATGTATTGGTACATCATCAGGTCAAGGTGGAAAGTGAGGGAGCTCTACCCTCATCGACTATCTGTTTAGTCAAACTTTTGTGGTCCAAAAGCTTTCAAGTGGAGAGGATTGATCCAGGAAGATCTCGTCAAATCAGTTTCACAGGTTCATCGTCAGTATTCAGTGTCGTCGTCAGCGTTAATTTCAGTGCCGTTCAGTTTCGACAATGTTGTTTCAGGTTGTTCAGGTGGTGTCTATGGTTTTTCATGGTGTTCAGTTGATATGGTTTATACCTGGCTGTCGACATGTGCTTGTCGTCAGTTCTGCCAGGATTTGGTCATTGACATGTGTTTGTCGTTCGCCTCGTAGGATTTGGGTTTTGTCGTTCACTCACAGGTTTATCATCGACATGGGTGTGTCATCCGTTGTAGGGGTTCGATATGGTTCGTCGTAATGTGATGTCGTCACAAAAGAAGCTTTGTCGACAATATGTATTTGGGCGAATGTCACTTTGTGACATTTAGTTGTAAAGGGGTTTCTCTTATTTGATGAAAAATTCCTAAACCTAGCCCTTAAATCTATGCTAAAACCATGTATCAAAACCATAATGCAAACCTAAACATCTAAACCTAATCATAAGTTCTAATCCTAACCTATCGAATATGTTATATTCAAACCTATGACATAAAACCTAAAACTATGTGTTAAAACCTAAAAAAACCTAAGTCTCGGCCTATTCACATTACATAAAATATTGCAAATAACATAAACTGTCCAAACCGCAGAGGGTTATCAGACCGTAGCGGAATATAAATCGGCATGTGAATAGAGATGACCACAGCGGAATATATATCGGCATGTGAACAGAGATGACCGCAGCATCAAACCGCGCGGGAACCATGTCCATGTGAGCAGGTAAGTGGGTGTGTTAACCTCCAGGTTTCGAAAACCGCACAGGGAATTGTAACCGCTTCGGGAGTTAACTCAGCATGTGAACGCGAGTTCCGACAACCGGGCAGTCAGAAGTTAACCGCCAGACTTGGAGTTAACCATAGCATCTACCGTGACAAGTTGTAACATGTGAATAGGCTGTCGGAGGTTACGTTAACCACATTACCAGAACCGCCAGAGCCATAACCGTGGGCATGTGAACACACGGCAGAAGACCACGCAGTCAGCAGGGCAGTCACCGGAACCACCAGAGCCCTAACCTTGGGTTAAATAGTCTGTTCACATTCGTTGTCAGTTCCTCCGCCCAGTTAGCTAACCACTAACGGATTCAGGCTTATGCAAACTCTGTTTTTGGGTTTTGTTAGAGTTTTGTTAAACAAACTAATGTGAGGACCATGTTAACCTATCCTAAGAAGTCAAGAGGTGAATAGACCAAGGCCCAAGAACTCTAAATAAGCCAATTTATGCCAAGTTTAAGCCAGAGTAGTTTGAATGTATTTGCAGACCTATAAGAGGCATTTTTTGCTCATTGAAGGGGGGAGAGTGATTTTGGTTTTTGTATGCAGATTCTAGAGGTTATAGGCAGTTTTGTTTTCAGTGTAACAGGAGCGTCCAGAGTCGGAATTGGGAACCGTGACAGGCATTGGAAAGCTGGTTCAAAGAGCTATCCTTTGCAATGACTAGAAATGCCTTTACTCACATTAAGTCTGGTCTATTCTCTGTGTAATCGACCTCTACTGTTTCAATCCTAATGAAGCGGTCGCCCATCTTGAAAGCGGACCCAGAGACGTAGTCCATCAGGGACGAACTCCGTAATCAACTTTTTTGTCTGATATCGTTGTGTTTTTACTATTTTGACTTTTTTTATGAATATTAATTATGTTTAATCATTTGTCGTAAAGTTTCTCTTCTCAAGTAGTTCTCTTGATTTATGCACTTTCAATTAACAATCAATTCATTAATGGCTAATCAATTCTACATCAGTTTTAACTTATGATCATTTCAAATCATAGGATGTTAAATTTCAACGCTCAACCCCAAACCCCACCTGCACTTGGGCTATAGAATGCATCTTGCTTCTCTAAATGTAACAATTCATTTGGTTGGACTTTCATTTCCTCTTTTTTTCTTCTAATCGTTCTAATATTTTGCATCATATCAAAAAATATGCATTGATCATATTATGGTTTCTTACATTCTGGAAACTTTCCTGATCAACATGAAATAATATTTTTAGTGAAGTAGTGGTTTCTAAGAGTCATAATCAGTTATCCATTAAACATTGTATATGAAAAAAGGTAAATATATTGTTCTTTGGGAAAAGGCATTTGTATCTCAGAAGAGTGCAAGCTCTTACCATTACGGGTTGTATGAGAAGCTCATAGAGAAGTTAACATATATAATGTACTTTGTCAAAATTAGGACAAGAAGACTTTTTTGCTTCCTTTAAAAATCTGTAATAAGGAAAAACATGTTTTTGAGACATGGAAATAATTTTGACTATTGAGTAATTGTAGATGAAAGGAAACTAGTGTAATTTTGTATGGAATTTTTTTTCTATGGCTCATAAAGAACAATATCTTATTATCAGTATGTAGGAAATTCATATCATGTGACAATTTGTATTTTTTTTAATGACATGAAAGAGATCAACAAATTTGGTGTACTTTGAAAAATTACAAATTTTTTATTTGAAGGATGTAATGTGTTATGGAATTGGTTGTTTGCTTTGATAGATTGCTATATCTTATTTTTGTGGTCACTTTTGTGTGTTTGTGTGAGAAAGAGACCAGAAATATGATGTTATGCCCTAATTGACCCCCTTGGCATGCTAAGAGTATGGGACCTTTTGGTTGTTATCCCAAAATAAAATGACAATGGCGAACGCAGTGTGGTAACTTTCCTTCTTAGCTAGAGTCTGGTGGAGTATAACTACTTATTTCAATTGAAAAAGTATAGTGTAGGGCCTTTGTTTAGAAGACAAAAATGAATGTAGTGTATTTTTTAGCCTTCACTGTTTTGGTAGTTAGAATGTGAGATCTTATTTTTTTGGTTAGAAAAGTCCATAGATGCCCAAATCTAATATAACACAGGAGTTTGTGTTGTTAGTTGACATAGACTGCATGATCTTATTTTTAAGGTCCATTACAAACTAGTGATTATGTGTGTGACTGCATGATCTTGTTTTTCTTGACTAGATCCAAATAACACTTTTATTTAAAAAAAAAAAATCCTATATCAGTGTAAGTGCTAAGTTCTTCTTGACTGGATCAACTAAATTTCATTCAGTATAAATAGTGAAGTCTCCACATGGGTCTAGGTATACACATGAGAAGGTATTTTTATTCTCATTAATTTGGTCTAACTAAGACACCAAATTTGCACATTCCTTGTAGACTTTGACACCTCCATTGATGATTCTTGTTATAGGTCCCCTCACCACCCTTAATTCAATATCATTGCTGGGCTTCAAATTCTCCACCCAGTTCCCCAAAGAGTACACTTCCCTCCTCATTGTCTGAGGAAGTCCGTCACAAATCACATGCATTATGAAGTAGAACAACATATTGATCTTTTCATAAAACCAGATCCTCAATATCATGGTGAACTCCATCACAGCGGCCGTAAAGCTTATGATTGTAGGAATGAGCCAATAGATTTGTTGGTTGGTTTGCAGGAACAACCCCACCAAGTTTAAAAACTTCAGTAGTTTTTCTTCTGATACACACAAATTCACAGGGAGAAGCAAATCATTGTCTAAAACCTTGATATTGTGGTTGTCAAGAATTAAACGATCCAAAACCTCTGATAAGCTCATCACATCGAATGTAGCTATGTATTGCAAAAATTCTTTATATCGTTTCAGAAATATCATCTCAGGGGAAACTTCTCCCACATCTAGTAGAGATTTCTAGATTGTATCGGTTATATAATATGACATTTTCCCATTTAGGTATAATGTGTTGCTTTGTATTTTCTCCAGAAGGAAATCAAAGCCCAAATAAGAGGATTTGATGTCAAATATTTCATTACCCATGTTCCCTGGCACCTCCACTTGATCATTTGAAATGGTCACATGGCAACGCACCTCCTTGTAGGAAAGACCTCGAGAACGTTTCCGTCGGGACAAATGTCAATACGAGTATGTGTACCTATTCTCAACACTATATGCCATCTAGTTTTAGGAATTTAACTTATTTAATACAAATTTGATTGAAAATTAAATGTAAAGATATTATACTCTTGTCAATTGAATGCAATTTCTTTAAGCGTTTCATTATGGAAGGGTGGCATGAATATATTCCCTTCTAGTTAAAATTAAGATCAACCCTTCAAATTTGATCATTGTATACGATGTAGATTGTTAACCAATACAATACGATACACCAATTAATACCATGCTCTTTCGAACCCAATTTTGGAATTTGAAGACCCGTCCAACAATATTCAAATTCGAAGTTTGAATTTGTAAATGAATATGCCTTTTCCATACAATGTTAAGTTTTAAAGTAAGATTTATGATATAGAAGACAGGCTCTGCAACTTGAACTAGGGTTAGGGTTTTGACGTTGGGCACCATGGCGGGACGTGCAAGGGGGAGTGTTTCTCCCTCCTACAGTGAAGTAGTTACGGATAGAAGCAAGGATGCAGGAAAGCAGCGTTTCAAGAAGCCTTTGGAGAAGGAAACAGGGGCAAGTAACGCGGACACATTGGGAGGAAACAAACCTCATGAACAGGAAGGGGAGCAGCAGGAAGCTAGTAAGGAAAAGGAGAAAGGGGATAGCAGTCAAAAACCTACTTCTATAAGGACATCTGGGGTCTACAAACCTAAGTCGAACACCATTCCTCGGTCATCTTGACCGACCCTGCGCTACAAGCGCATAGGGATCATATGACGAAACATGTGGTCATCTGCAAATTCATGGGAATATGGCCGACGAAGAGGGCGGTGCATGTCTGGATAAGGAGCCACTAGAAGCCAAAGGGGGAAATAAACCTTCATCTGGGATCCAAGGGCTTTTTCACAGTAGTATTCACAAGCCTAGATGATAAAGACAGAGTGTTTGAAGGAGGACCATATTTCTACGTTGCTGCAAGGCTCTACATGTGGCCATGGATAATGAACTTTATTCCGGAACGCGAGACATTTTCATCGATACCAGTATGGATCAAACTATACTCCCTTCCTCTAGATTACTGGTTACCAGAATCGCTAGAAACAATAGGCAACAAACTGGGGCATTTTCTAAAGATCTCAGATGCAACTTTGAAAAGAAAATACACCTCCTTCACCTGGATCTGTGTGGAAATGAACTTATTTGGAGCACTTCTGGATGCGATAATTTTAGAAGTATATGATGAAGAATAGGTACAGGCGATGGACTATGAGCACATCCCATTTAGGTGCCGCAAATGCCATGAGCATGGGCATCTATATAGAGACTTCCCAACAAACAACATCGAGAGAAATGTGAAGACAACTGTGGATAAAAATCCTGAGGGTTTTACCAAAGTTGGGGGAAAAGGGAAAGGCGAGGCCGCAAAAGGAGATCAATGAGGAAAAACAATCGAGCCACAATAGCTTTAAGATCCTAGAATAAGAAGAAGGAAACAAAGAAACGAACCAAGAAATGGAAAACATTATCACTGAGAAGGAAACAGATGACAACATGGAAGATATCATAGAAAACATGATGGAGACAAATAGGGACCATGAGATGACTCCAAGTGAGGTAGGAACGGAGGACACTGAACTGCAGGAAATACTACATACAGAAAATCTGGATCTAGAGAAATTTTTGGAACAAGGAACGACCAAAGGAGTGGACTCTCTGCCAAAAGAGGAATATAACAGGGTTCAACAACTCTTCCTATGGAGATCACAAACGAAGGGAACTGGAGTCAAAAGAAATCATGAAAGCCAGGAACATACAGGGATCAAAATGATGGAAGAGACACAAGCACAATCTCCAAAGAACCCAAGCAGGAAAAGAGGAAGAAAAAGACAGAAGGAGTTGCTGAACAAATGTGGGAAACTATTGATTAACTTGGGTAAGATGAAAGAGCTTACCATTTACTCCTTTACAAACCTTTCTTAATGAAGCTCACAACTTGGAATATTAGAGGCATAGGAAATAGAAGGAAACAAAGAAATCTCAGTACTAGAATAAAAGAAGAAAAACCAGATATGGTTTTTATTCAGGAGACAAAATGTTCGATGGATAAGATTAGAGAAATTCATAATAAATGGCTAATCAAGTATGAGTATCTAGAGGTTAAAGCAAAAAACTTAGTGGGGGGGATTCTCACGCTGTGGGATCCACATAAATTTGGAATCCTAGATGTTGAGGCATCTAAGAACTATATTTCTTTGGTTTGTCAACCTTTAGGTAATAAGGAGATATACATAATCACAAATATCTATGGACCTCAAAAGCAAGAAGACAAACTCAAGCTTCTCACCTCCCTTGAGGAACTAATAGCAAGACACCCTAATATGCCTTGGATCATTACAGTAGATTTCAATATGGTAAGATCTATTACAAAGAAAAAATGCGATATCAGACAGCTAGGCAGAGACTCCACGGCCTTCCAGAACTTCATAATGAACATGGGGTTAGTGGACACTGGAACAATAAATGAGACCTTCACCTCGAACAACAAAAGGGGAGGAGCTTCACAAGTCACATCTAGACTAGATAGATTTATTATCTCAGAGGACCTCTTTCTCTCAAGCACTGCCATAACAGCTTCTATTCTTCCCTTTGGAGGTTCGGATCATTGGCCTGTACAGTTGGAAGCCACTTTTATGGGTACACCAAAAAACAGACCTTTCAAGTTTGAGAATGCCTAGCTCTCATCCTGAATTCACCAGTAATATTGAAAAATGGTGGAGAGAGGATCTAAACATTCAAGGCACTATAATGTTCCTGCTCCAACAAAAACTTAAACATATCAAATCCAAGCTTAAAGGTTGGAACAAAAAGGAATTTGGCAATATCTTCAAAGCCAAAAGAGAAGCTGAGCAGAAACTCCAGGAGATTAATCAAATCAACATCACAGAGGGCTTTACAGAGGAACGGAAAAAGCTAGCTGATTCTTTGCAGGAAGAATGGGAAGAATGGTATTTGCAAGAGGAGATTTTCTGGAGGCAGAAGTAAACGATTCAGTGGATTAAAGAGGGAGAAAGAAACATGAAGTTCTTTCATAAATCCACAATGGATCACAGGGCACAAACAGAGTCACAAAGCTCAAAGACTCTCAAGGGAGAGAAATCATTTCTCACACAAACATGGAACCTCTCCTTGTACAACGTTTCCTCAGTATCGCAGAGGAGCCTCTGGGGGATAGATCCAAGTTCATCAACCATTTCACTCAATACATCCCTCAGCTGGTTACCAGAGAAGATAACCACAATTTTAACAGGCCAGTGTCGGAAGAGGAGGTCAGTGAAGTGATCAATGAAATGCAAAATGGAAAAGCTCCAGACTTTGATGGGTTTAATGTTCAAAGCATGTTGGAAAACAGTCAAACAAGATATCCTTGAGGTGGTGGAAGACTCAAGAAGATCCAAAAAGGTTCTGAAGGCATTTAATGCTTCCTTCATAGCTTTGATCCCAAAAAAGGAAAATGCCATGACTCCATATGGCTTCAGACCCATAGCCTTATGTAATGTGGTGTATAAAATTATTTCCAAGGTGATCACGAATAAACTCAAGCCCCTTTTACTAGCTCTCATCTCAGAGGAGCAAACAGGCTATGTGGAAGGAAGACAAATCCTCAATAATATCATCCAAGCTCATGAGGTAGTACACTCTCTCAAAAGCAACAAACAAGTTGGTATGATCATTCAATTAGACGTAGCGAAAGCTTATGACAAGCTAAGCTGGTCTTACATAAACTGGATAAGATGGGTTATGGCACTAGTCACCACGACTAGTTTCTCCATCTTGCTTAATGGCACTCCTTCAAGACTCTTCACACCCTCTAGAGGTCTCAGACAAGGGGATCCACTCTCACCCTTCCTCTTTGTTCTCATGATGGAAGGGCTTGGTAGAGTGATTAAAATGGCTAATGTTGAAGGAAGAATCCAAGGCATCAAACTCACCTTGGATGGAGTGGCAAACACACATCAGCAATTTGTGGATGACACAATGCTATAGGGTTTACCTACAATCAGGGAAGCCAAAACGATCAAACAAATTTTGAATGACTTTGCTATGGTTGCTGGCACAGAGGTAAGCCTCAACAAATCAAAAGTTTTTTTCTTTAACATTGATATTGCTATTCAAAGAAATATCACCAGAATTCTTGGGTTTCAAAGGGACCAGCTACCTTCCAAGTATCTGGGCATACCTCTCACAGATAAACCTCTCAGCAAGGAAGTGTGGGAGCCAATTATAAATAAACTGCAGGACAAGATCCGAAATGGACATGCAGGTCTTTAAACTTGGCGGGGTGCCTTGTGCTCACACAGGCTGTCCTACAGGCCATTCCTATATTTATGTTCTCAACTCTTCCTGCTCCTAAAGGAGTTAAGCAGCAGATCAAGAGCATACAAAGGGACTTTCTATGGGGCAAAGGAGAAGAGAAAAAGAAATTTGCTTTAGTAGCCTGGGACAAGATCTGCAAACCCAAGAGCCACAGTGGCTTGGAGCTTCATGATCCTGAAACCATCAACAAGGTTTCAGGAGCTAAACTCTGGTGGAAATGGATCAAGGAATCGACAACTCCCTGGGCTAAGCTTTGGACACAAAAATATGTCAAGAATTGGCAGGAGAAAGATCACATTAGAATTTCAGGGCACATTAAGGGCTCCCACATTTGGAACCTTGACTGGGAAAATAAAAGTATTGTTCAACGACATAGTTTCTGGGAAATTCGAGTTGGGAAACCTAGCACGTTTTTGGGACGAAAAATGGCAGCAGGAACCTAATTTGTATAAGGATGAATTAGCAGCTCTCAAGAATGACACAGACAACAAAGGTCTACTTATGGTAAAAGACTTCTGGGACCAGGAAAGGAACAACGGAAAATGGAGAACTTGGAAGGGTCTAGGCCACAGTGAAGAGAGTACTTCGAGGGCCCAGGCAGACTCTCTTACCCAAGATCTAGAGCATAGGAGGATTCTGGTAACATCCTTGCCTGACCAACTAAGATGGGGAAAGAACACAGAAAGAAATTTCAACCTCAAAGAAGCTAAACAGGTAGTAACACGATTTAACTATCTAAATCCTGATCAAGTTTGGAAGAATCTTTGGCAGAGCCCCCACTGGATAAAAATAAAGTTATTTATTTGGCTAGTGCATCAAAGGAAAATCTTAACTTGGGAGAATCTTCTGAAAAAAGGCATCACTGGACCATCCAAATGTTACCTTTGTGGTTCACAAGAGGAGACGATGGATCACCTTCTCAACCTCTGCCCTTTCACCTCCATTATGTGCGAATGGGTGGCCTCAATCTTTAGGCACACTGATAGGGACAGAGTCAGTGTCTCCAACACTTTGAAGAATTGGAGGAAAAACTTCTCATGGAATGAAATTATTAATAAAACCTGGACCCTGGTTCCAAGGTTTGTCATTTGGAATGTCTGGAAAGAGCACAATAGTCGGATCTTCAAGAACAAAGCAAGCAAGCTCCAGCGCATAATTGACCAAATTTTAAGGCAGCGCAAAGATACAGTCAGTAGCTTGTTGAGGACACTTCCTAAGGACCCTCCTCTGCCCCAAGATGCGATTATTCTACTACATTTGGGTCTCTAGTCCATAAGCCCTCAGGGCATTATCAAGGGAGTGAGCCAAATAAACTCAGATATAAACATTTGGAAGCCTCCTCCATATGGTTTTTTAAAGGTCAATATAGATGGAGCATCTAAGGGCAATGCAGGGTTAGCTGGTTTTGGAGGTGTTATAAGAGATGAACATGGTCAAATAAAGAAGATATTTCATGGCCACTTGGGAAGGCCACTAATAACATGACGGAACTCATGGCCCTAGAGCAATGCTTGGAAATATTGGAATTCAAATTCACATAATGTCATCATTGGCTAGTGCATCAAAGGAAAATCTTAACTTGGGAGAATCTTCTGAAAAAAGGCATCACTGGACCATCCAAATGTTACCTTTGTGGTTCACAAGAGGATACGATAGATCACCTTCTCAACCTCTGCCCTTTCACCTCCATTATGTGGGAATGGGTGGCCTCAATATTTAAGCACACTGATAGGGACAGAGTCAGCATCTCCAACACTTTGAAGAATTGGAGGAAAAACTTCTCAGGGAATGAAATTATTAATAAAACCTGGACCCTGGTTCCAAGGTTTGTCATTTGGAATGTCTGGAAAGAGCATAATAGTCGGATCTTCAAGAACAAAGCAAGCAAGCTCCAGCGCATAATTGACCAAATTTTAAGGCAGCTCAAAGATACAGTCAGTAACTTGTTGAGGACACTTCCTAAGGACCCTCCTCTGCCCCAAGATGCGAGTATTCTACTACATTTGGGTCTCCAGTCCATAAGCCCTCAGGGCATTATCAAGGGAGTGCGCCAAATAAACTCAGATATAAACATTTGGAAGCCTCCTCCATATGGTTTTTTAAAGGTCAATATAGATGGAGCATCTAAGGGCAACACAGGGTTAGTTGGTTTTGGAGGTGTTATAAGAGATGAACATGGTCAAATAAAGAAGATCTTTCATGGCCACTTGTGGAAGGCCACTAATAACATGGTGGAACTCATGGCCCTAGAGCAATGCTTGGAAATATTGGGATTCAAATTCACATAATGTCATCATTGAAGTAGATTTGGAATTGATTATTAGAGCGGCCAAGAAAATATGCAATGGTACATCACCGAATAAAGTGTCGAAACACTAGAAGCTCTCGCAAGTCTTTCACTGTATATACTCCCACCTGCAAACCTTAAAAACTGTAAGCTTTGTCCATGTGAAAAGAAAAGCTAACATGGTAGCAGATCGTTTGGCGAACGAAGGAGTGATTAATAAGGAGAGGGACACCCGGCACGTCTGGGAGTTGTTACCCCTGGGCAAACTGTTAGAGGACTATCTCTGTCAGGCTGCCAAAGATATGGAGCAATGGGAAAGGTTGAGATTAGCGGAGGAAGACCAAGGATACAGTGGCGTGAGGACCGATTCTAGAAGTGCTGCAGGTTTGTCGTTTCATTGATCACTGTATGGATTAATGGCGACACATTGATTCAGCGAAAAGCAGAGAAACTGGGGTTTAAGAGTAAATCCATCGAAAAGCAAAAGATCAACGGCGTAGGGAGGAAGGACCGAGAAGCGTCCGATGGGTTGGATCGACGGTCATCGCTCGGCGGAAGAGCGCATAAGTTAATTCGCGAGGAAGTGGTTTCTCATACCACAAGTGGTATTTCGGAAGGGGTCTAAGTGGTAACCGGTATTGCAAGGAAGGCCTCCGATTCCACTCTTCAAGCGACACGTAGCAGCGAGGAGAAAAGAGGATACCACTTTTCGGGCGGGTATTCCTCGAGCTACTTGTACACCCGAAATCTGCGTGGACCATTGGATCCACGAAGGGTAGATCAACAGTGGAGGGTCGGATGCGATTTTACGATTCAACGTTAGTCGTTGATCGTTGATTTAGTTGGACAGAGGATGTTAGGGCGTTGTACTGGGATTGCGGACTTGTTTTTTATGGTAGCAAATGTAATAATTTTGAAATCCGACCTTATGGATTGCGGGTCGGATTTTTGTTTTTTACCTGTGTTAGCCTTATCTCCCGATAGAGGGTGTCACACCCCTACACCTGCGGTAGTCTTTCAACCGCTTATAGCGAGGTGCGGCACTACCAATCGTTTTCTTTTCACCAATACTTACAATTGTAGACTACGTCTAACATTCCACACTTAGTTTTATTTCTTGTTACCAAGTATTATTTTTATCCTTTATACAAGTGAAAGCCCATAACATTCACATAAACAACATTATACAAGAGAAATGCACAACAATATAAAGGGAGGGGCAACTCCCTGCAATATGAGTCTACCCGAATCAATATATATAATCTTCTTTTACAAGCACAAGTTAAATCTTGGGAAACCCCAAATTAACACTTAGCCAATTTTCAACTTCGGCAAACTCAGTTGCCCAGCTTGTCGATGCCTCTACACCGTCGCCACACGACTCACCAACCCTTTGTTCACCTCATCGCACGATTGTGTTGTTTGCCCAACTTGGGCGCGCCTTGTCATAACCAAGTCGCCACACACGGGCACCTCTGCACGAGTCACACCTCCGTTCACAATCTCAACACTTCACCATTTCCACCGTTTCGTTGTGCACGACACGCCCTCACCCGGTCCCCTGTCCGCACGATTCTTCGTTTTGGCTTGCACGGTGCGCCCTCGCCCAGCCGCCCGTCCGCACGTCCACCCGTTCACCCAACTCGTCCACCCGAACTCGTTCACCCAAGTCACCACACAACTTCACCCGGGTCGCCACACGACTTCACTCGGTTCGCCCGAATGACCTCACCCGGGTTGCCACACGACTTCACCCAGGTCGCCCGAACGACCTCCCCTGGCTTGCCCAAACGACTTCACCCAAGTCACCCGACTCGCCCGAATGACCTCGCCTGAGTTTCTTGCCCGACGAACTCGCCTGAGTTCTGCCTGAACGACCTCGCCTGAGTTCTGCCCGACGACCTCGCCCGAGTTTTCTGAACGAATTTCCTGAACGACTTTCTTGAATGAGTTTTACACCCGAGTTCCGCCCGTCGTGCGGGCTCATCCACACACTACAGAACTCCTTGTTCGAACTCGTGTTGATCAAATGATTATCGTTTGCCTCCAAACACCCTCCAATATATACGGGCGGGTGGCGGGTTGCGTCACCCAGCCGACCCACACCAAATGCCCAGCGGACTCGTTCATAATGTGAACTCTCGCCCATGAGGTAGGTCGGCCCGCCCAACTCGTGGGATCGCCCCTCATCGCTCGCCCAACGCCTTATAAACTCGTCCAAGGTTTGTTTCGTTTCATATTTCGCACGTCCTTCGCACGGTGGAGTCGCCCTGCCCGTCGCACGGACCGCAGGTCCTAACATCCTCCCCCACTGGAAGTCATTGTCGTCCTCGACAATATCTCATCCCGGCAACCATCTGTCACCAAGATCACCATACCAAGGTATACTCCTCATCGGTATGTTATACATCGAAAATCATCTCAATCCATAACCATCGACCATCTCGTCGCAATATCCACATGTTGCTCCCCATTGTGGAAGGCTGGCCCTTCCATCTCAAGCCACATGCTTCCTGCAACATCTCGTGTCGACCTCATCATGTGTCGTCATCATGTGAACCACTGCCATGATACTCCAACAAATGCTAACACATCTCTGTACACTTTCGGACCCCATGTTTGAACTAGTCGAGTGATCAGTCCAACTATCACGCTCAAACCATGAGAGTCAACATCCTCATGCCATCATCAACTATTTCTCAGAACATCCCATCACATCCTCAACTCGATCAAGAATCCATCTCCATACAAGTGTAAGCCATGCTCAGATCCATGAAATAGTCCTCATCCCATCTGCGACATGTTGTCCATGATGTCTGGTACTAATGTGCTGTATGAAATTAGCCACATCTACCCCAACATCATCATCCATATGTGTACCTCCCCAATATGAAGAGATCATCTCATCAAACTCCAACTCTCGATGTGCCACATCCAAGTCCATGAAGCAACTTCCATCATATCCGTATGTGCCATCCCTCAAGTCTGTCATAGAAACAAGTATACACCTGTCTCATCTATCCATGTGCTGCCCATGATCATAGATCAATCAGCTCCCATGTGTCCAAAAGTGGTTAAGTCTCGGCTCAACCCATGCCAAAGTTTTGCCACCAAGGCATCATCATCGTCATAACTTCATCACTCCGAAGTGTCTCATATTGATCCTCCATATCAAGTCACTCTTTCAAGCCATTCCCATACATGTACTTGAAAGTATGCACCCCATCCTGCATCAAAAGTCTCTGACCTCAGCTCCTCAATGCATCAGATCCTCAAAGTCCACCATATATGAAGTCCCTAAAAGTCACAACCTCATGTCATCATGAGCTCCATGAGTCATCTCCAACCAACACTCTAGCAAGCATACAAGTCTCGGCCCAAAGGTCTCTGCAAGATGCCTCAGCTCTCCATGTAGTAGGAATGCTCCATAGTCTGCTCACAACTCCATCCAAGTCCATGGCCTTGTACAAGAATTCACAACCTCTCCATCGGTTCATAAGTAATAAGTCTCCATGTCACACCAGCAAATCTACTTGCACAACATCCCTGCCTTGGCACTCCTTATTAGATGCCCATAAGTGACACCTCTACAAGTGCTCCTGCATAATGTCCCTGCATAACACTGCCATGCTCCATGTCTCCAACCTGATGTCCATGACAAGTTGCCCATGTAGTCCAACCAAGTAGACCCATCACAACAATCGGTCATCCCATTCAAGTCTGCAATCTTCGGTTTAGTGAACTCGGTCACCCAACCATATCATCATCATCACGAGTCCCTTCCATCATAGCTCCCCCACTGAAGGTTCCACCAAGACTTGCTCTTGGTCTCTGCCATGAGAAGTCCACCCAAGCATCATCATACCCAACCGTGTGCCCTTCAATCTGTCCATGAGTCATGACGGGCACTTAGCCAATTCTCTATGTGGCTAAAGCATGACCTAATCCTTCGCAATGATCATCATGTTCCTCCCTTGTCACGGGCCTTTGTACCTTCTACCATAAAGTCACAAACAACCCCAACAAGTCTTGCAACAGTCAACAATCCTTGCTTCTCCATACAAGGTTTCATTCTAAACATCCATGGTAAAATCCTCCCTAGCATCGGCACACTGACTTTGCCCTTCCCTACATACGGTCCATCTACCAAATGCTCAAATGAAACACAAGTATCAATACTTACTTCAACATCATGAGACTCCTCCATGTGAGTATCCTCATCCATCCATGTCTGCAAACTGCACGATCCTGGTCCAACTTGATCAATCTCAAGTTCATCCTCCATTGTTGTCATATCTGCAACATCCTCAATCATCACGGCTTCCTCTTCCTTGTCAGCACAATCTGCAACTTCATCTTGCTCCATTGTCCAACCAAGTTGAAGAAGTTCGTCTTCAACATTCTTTTCCAAGACTTCAAGCTTCTCTCGAATCCGAGGATTCTCTTCTTTCATCCGCTTCAACCTGTATAAGGTAAGCAAGAGCTTCCCTTCGCATTCTTCCAAACCTGCCATGCCTTGTCGTTTAGCTTGGTCCAAGCACTAAGCTTCACCTCTGCTAAACCTGTTTCACCATTCACCTGAATCACCTTGATATTCCACCTGTCACCTGCAAAACTTGAGCTCCCTGCCAAGTCTTTGGTCTTCGTAGAATCAGCTCCTTGATTCAGTGCACCAAGTTTCCTGCAAAACTTGGACCGACTCTGATACCACCTATCACGCCCCTACACCTGCGGTAGTCTTTCAACCGCTTATAGCAAGGTGTGGCACTACCAATCGTTTTCTTTTCACCAAGACTTACGATTGTAGACTACGCCTAACATTCCATACTTAGTTTTATTTCTTGTTACCAAGTATTATTTTTATCCTTTATACAAGTGAAAGCCCATAACATTGACATAAACAGCATTATACAAGAGAAATGCACAACAGTATAAAGGGAGGGGCAACTCCCTGCAATATGAGTCTACCCGAATCAATATATATAATCTTCTTTTACAAGTACAAGTTAAATCTTGGGAAACCCCAAATTTACACTTAGCCAATTTTCAACTTCGGCAAACTCGGTTGCCCAGCTTGTCGGCGCCTCCGCACGGTCGCCGCACGACTCACCAACCCTTCGTTCACCTCGTCACACGATCGTGTTGTTTGCCCAACTTGGGCGCGCCTCGTCATAACCAAGTTGCCACACACGGGCGCCTCCGCACGAGTCACACCTCTGTTCACAATCTCAACACTTCACCGTTTCCACCGTTTCGTCGTGCACAGCGCGCCCCCACCGAGTCGCCCGTCCGCACAATTCTTCGTTTCGGCGTGCACAACGCGCCCTCCCCGCCGCCCATCCGCACGTCCACCCGTTCACCCAACTCGTCCACCCGAACTCATTCACCCGAGTCGCCACACAACTTCACCCGGGTCGCCACACAACTTCACCCAGTTCGCCCAAACGACCTCACCTGGGTCGCCACACGACTTCACCCGGGTTGCCCGAACGACCTCACCCGGCTCGCTCGAACGACCTCACCCGGGTTGCCCGATGACCTCACCCGGGTCGCCCGAACGACCTCACCTGAGTTTCTGCCTGACGACCTCGCCCGAGTTCTGCCTGAACGACCTCGCTCGAGTTTTGCCGGACGACTTCGCCCGAGTTTTCTGAACCACTTTCCTGAACGAATTTCTTGAACGAGTTTTATACTCAAGTTCCGCCCGTCATGCAGGTTCATCCACGCATTGCAGAACTCCTTGTTCGAACTCGTGTTGATCGAATGATGGTTGTTTGCCTCCAAACGCCCTCCAATATATACAGGCCGGTGGCGAGTTGTGTCACCCGGCCGACCCACACAAAACGCCCAGCCGACTCGTTCATAATGCGAACTCTCGCCCATGAGGTAGGTCGGCCCGCCCAACTCGTGGGACCGCCCCTCATCGCTCGCCCAACGCCTTATAAACTCGTCCAAGGTTCGTTTCGTTTCATATTTCGCACATCCTTCGCACAGTGGAGTCGCCCTGCCTGTCGCACGAACCGCAGGTCCTAACAGAGGGGATGGTTCCAAGTTTTAAAGATTTAAAGCCAATTCTGCGTCAAATAGGTCATGTGGACCATTTTCTCATAAATGCAAGGAAGTTTGGTTTACCTTGTAAAATATGTAATATACTTGTTTCGGTTAATAGAAAGCTCCATTCTTACTTGACCAAAAATAAAAGAATATGCCTTTTCCATGTTTTTAACAACGTAAGCTACATTTTGGGCCTAAAGAGTGAATATAATTATGAACAGAGAAGGTGTCTATATTTTTTTACATTGAAGGTGTATTGAAGTGGACGTTCCCTCTCGGGCCTTCACCGTCTGTCCATAACAAATGAGAATGAGGCACGTGTTGATGTTGTGACGCTCCGTCCATGTCATTTGCAGTGCTTCCATCTGCCATTGTCAACTATCCGTGTCACTTTTCTTCCTAAAATACGAAGGACTGCACGAAAATTTGTAAGATTTCACTCTCTTCTTCAAAATCCGCGACCAATATATTCAAGGTTATTTAGCCATAAATAAGCAGAGCGATATATGCCCATGATTAGATCGAAACAAATACATGATCGATGTGTATATACTACCCCACTTATTTATGGCTCAATAGCTTGGTAAATAAGCCTTACATTCAAAATCTCCCTTAAAAATAGGCCTGAAGTTTACACCTTCCTAACTGTGTTATCCTCCTGTCCTTCCATTGCCTTGAATTTTTGTTGAAGTGGCCATATTTAAACTCCTCATTTATAAGGTCTGCAAACTTATTTAAACCAAAATTAGCTGCTTATTTATGGCTCAATAGCTTGGTAAATAAGCCTTACCTTCAAAATCTCCCTTCAAAATAGGCCTGAAGTTTACACCTTCCTAACCCTGTTCTCCTCCTGTCCTTCCATTGCCTTGAATTTTCGCTGAAGTAGCGATATTTGAACTCCTCATTGGTAAGATTTGCAAACTTATTTAAACCCAAAATTAACCGCTTATTTATGGCTCAATAGCTTGGTAAATAAGCCTTACATTTAAAATCTCCCTTAAAAATAGGCCTAAAGTTTACACCTTCCTAACTTTGTTCTCCTCTTATCCTTCCATTGCCTTGAATTTTTGTTGAAGTAGCGATATTTGAACTCCTCATTGTAAGGTCTGCGAACTTACTTACCCAAAATTAGAAATAAAATAATTATTGCGAGCATAGATATACTTTAGATGTGTTTTGAAAATATAGAATCGTCTCGATTTCTCTTCATGGCATGGCATCCATACATCTTATCGTCCTTGCCGAGCCACCGATCGAATAGCCTTACCAACCCATTCTCGGAATTAATATCTACCACTTAGTAAGACTGCACGGTCGTTGCCACTGAAACGAAACAAATGAATGTAGCAGAAATTAAAAGCAATTGCAAAGGATTCACCATCTCCGTCAATTAATTTGAGGTTAAATGTCGATGTGCAGTATATTATTCTCCTACGCCATGTATTTTAGTTTATTTGAATTGGACTGAGTCATGACTGGGCATTAAGATATGAAAGGAGAGTTTGATGTCACCTGGTTTAGTGGAAACATGACATTGTTATTGTGATGTTGTTTTTACACAATCAAATTTGAATACGAATTAGATTAGATACGGAAAAATTGGATTATTTAAAATTTAAAAAAAAAAAAATTGGGAGTATATATTTTTCTAATACTAAAATATATTATTTTTTTCCATATTTAAAAAATGAAATAGAAGAAAATCTTCTCAAAAATGGTTGTTAATGATGAATGTTGCAAATAGAATTACATTTTGGAACACAATGTAGCAGATTATAAAAAAATATGTATTCATCTGTATATCCAACTATACCATATATGATATGATGCCCACATTGCAGTGAACAATATAGATTCCAAATTACCAAACACAAGTGTTTGGAATGTAGTTATATATTATATATAAATATTTTCTCAAAATATACACTTTTATCGTTAATCACTATTAGTCATTTATCAAACTAAATTAAATTATATTTAGTAATGATTAACAATAAAATCTGTTATTTTTAATTACTAATTTTTTGTTAATATGATTTACCGACTTTTATTTTAAAATAAATAATGTTAATATTACAACTTGATACTTAAATTTGTAAAAAATATCTATTAATATTATAACCCAAAATAAACTGTTAAATTATTACTAAATTCATCAACTCATAAATTATTAATAAATTAATTAACACTATTAAATAAAAATAAACCCTTCCATTATTACTAAATTAATTAACACTATTCGCTAGAAAATTTAAAGATTTTATATACTAATATAAAGATTCAAATAATGTTACCGCTAACATATACATATATATACCTGCTCAGCATCAAAAGCACGGTTTGAAAAAGAAGTGGACCACTAAAAAGTTAAAATTTAGGGCTAACATATATATACCTGCTCATGGTTCCGAGGGACTGTTTGAAAAGGAAGTGCGGCAGTAAATAATATTTTTCTGTTATGTGAATCCTTGAATATCCGTACCAAATTGCAAGCTGTAGTATTAAACCGCGAATCTAATCGAATACCGAATTTCGGACTTTTTTGGTCCGTACTACCGAATTCGGTAACTATGGTATAATTTTCTCTTATTTTAAACCATGTATAATCTTTTCTTATTAAAGAAACGTGTTTTTGTGTGAAGATTGATAAAATCTCTAAATCTTATTAAAATAATTATATAAGATTAAAATTAAAAAAAATATATTATTTATTTTCTACCATGTATAAGCTTCTCTTATGAAAGAAACTTAAGATCTGTAATTCTTATTAAAGCAATAGTAAAATAATTATAAAGGATTAAAATAAAAAATATTAAAAATTTGTATAATTTATATTATTATTTTTAATTTTATTATAAAATTTATAATTAAAAATAAATTAAATTATATAAAATATTTTATGTAACACCTCAGCATAACATTTGAATTATCTTTACTTACTTGAAACCTTTGTAAAATATGGTTGATAGAAAATAACGAAATGATATTATTTATGTTCTAGAATTCAAAAGGGAAAACCCAAAACGAATTCCAACCTCTATACAGTTACGGACATTTGAGACACAGGTATACCTCTCTTTGTTAAAAGGAAGTCTTTGAGGATAGAGAGGGGTCAGTCTTGGTTTTCAGAAACAGATACAATAAAAGTGTGTGAAGTTACAACTGTGAAGAGAGAATATTTTTGAGTTGGACTTGGGCCAGTGGATAACCTCAATCAGGAATGAATCAATAAAGCAATAAACTGGACTGTTGTCATGAGGTTTATTATCTGATTCGACGAAGGAACATAAAATTGTCGCCTACTCTTCTGGAGAGGAAGATGGGGGAGAAGAGGACGCCATTGCCCTTATGGAGGTTG
The DNA here is from genome assembly GCA_031772625.1 of Pinus tabuliformis. Lineage (NCBI taxonomy): Eukaryota > Viridiplantae > Streptophyta > Pinopsida > Pinales > Pinaceae > Pinus > Pinus tabuliformis. The sequence goes on from CM062820.1 coordinate 1,279,947,762, forward strand.
GGTGGAGAAGAGGACGCCATTGCCCTTATGGAGGTTGGGTGGAGAATTTACCCTCTTGAATTCGTGGAATTACCGTAAAACAGATAAGTACGTGATTAGAACCTGTAAATTTTGTGCATAGATGAATTGTTTACAAATTACTGTTAACAGTATAGAATATAGTTTCTCTGGTTGTGCTTTATGTTGAAATGGAAAATTGTAGTGGTTAATTCCAATTGGAGCAACCTGTGTAAACGTATATAAATAAACCTATGATGGAAAACTGGAAACCCAGTTTTGTACTTGCAGGAATAAGGCTATAATGAAAGATTGAAAAACCCAATTTGTACTTGCAGGAATAAGCTCGTAATGAAAAACTGGAAAACTCAGTTTTGTTCTTGGAAGAATAAAGCTAAAATGGAAAACTGAAGATCCAATATTGTTTTTTTTTAAAAGAGGTCTTCGGAAAAGAAGAAGAATGTGAACCCTCAGAAGAGGTTTTGGGTTGTTGTCTAGTCTAACTATTGAGACTTAGAGTTTATATAATAAAAAAAATAATTGTTTGTTAAACCATTTATATATCCTTAAAGAATACGAATCATTATTGAAACTGGGTGTGTTGGAATGGTTTAGCCAGAAGGGATTTAACAATATAACTACAGGCCATGGGGTTAGGAATAGGTCGCCTTTTGTAAAAGCAACCACGTCCAGTCCTCGAGGAAGTCTTTCGACGTTTGCAAACCTCTGGAAAACCAGAAGTGTAACAGTTGTTCTTTTGGAGTAAAATAAAAATTAGAGTAAGAATGGAAAGGTTAAAATTGAGAAATACTCCTAAACTTTATTTCTGTGCAGAATGAGAAGGATGTAAACTACTATGAGATGTATCCTCATGCAATTAAATTATGCAAATACAGGAGTTAGTCATATTATCAATTCCGTAAAAACATACGAAGTCCACAGCAGTACCCAATCTCAGAATTAACTTTCAATCACAGAAAACCCCAAACGAAATTAAATTTCATCTTTAAATTGCACATCATTCCTCCCTTATACAGAAAAGCGACTAGTCAAATGAGGCGTAATTATTTGCAAGCATACCCAAATACAATTGAAAAAGCTGAAAGTTGCAAAATTGTTTCATTAAAACTTAACCGGTCAAGCTTAGTCAAAATTTATGAACCCTGTGAGGATTCTGCAAGCTAAAAACTCTTAAACATTACCAAATACTGGTTATTTTAGCAAAACGAGAACACTTGTCTAGAAACCCTAACCGCCAACAGATAGCAGGCCAATTAAGAGAAGGCACCTAGAGAGTCAAGGATATCGATGATAGGTTGCCAGACTACTGAATCATGGTAGACGCAACCTGAGAAGAAAAGTGGGTGTAGTAAGAAGTTTGGGACAGTTGAGAACATGAACTATAATGAATAAAAACACAAGAATAACAACTTAGCTGTCGTGTGAAGTTGGGTTCTCCGAGATGGCACCGTGGAGGGTGCTCCCTGCCTCCAATATGGCACAACCTACAAAGAATTGCAACACTGTTATAAACCCTATTAATAACCAGGAAAATTGTATGCAAAACAAATGAGCGGATGAAGAATCATCTTACTTATGAAGAACAATCTCTGTTTAACCACCTTCAAACCCCGATGGAAGCCATATGCAACACAATGTAGCAAGGGTGCAGAAATCGCCTGTCATTAAGATTAACGCTGAAGGTAAGGAACCTATTCAAAACGGAAATGGAGTGCTACCATAGACTTGCAGAGCTCGGTGCGTAAGGGTTTCGATAGGCAACTGAGACATTCAGAAGGAGTTGGGTCCAAAGTTTGTTACCCTAACGGAGTGGAGAAGCTCAAGAACCGTTCGATCACATACCAGAAAAGATATGGTGAGGATGCAACCATTTGTGTTTGAAGTTGCATGACAGTAGTGAGGCATATCTCCTTCTTTAAGTTTCTTAGTTCCCATCTACCGGAGGTTAAGGTGGTGGTGGATTAACCCAAACAAATAATGTGTTTGTAATACCTACCCTACAACATATACCAATTATGAATGCATAAATTAAGATGGAAATTTAATATAGTTAGCGGACGAGCAACTACCTCACCTAACCCAAAAATTTGGGTTAAGTTGGGCGAAAATAGAACAAACAAGAATGTTGTATTACTAAAGACTAGTAAAAAATTACGAGAAGAAATGATGAACTTGCGCGCTGACAACGAGAGATTGAGATTAGAGCAAGAGAGAATCCTGAAAATTCTATCGCATCGACATAATATGAGGGATCCAAATCCTAATGAAGACAACAGACACAAAGAGGAGAGAAGGCAAGAGCAAAGAGGTCCTCCGGAAACAAAGGAAACTCGGATGAGTAATAATGAGGAAGAATTTGGGAATACTTCCGGAGGTAGAGGGACTAAGAAACCAAGAATTGAGTTACAAGAAGAATTTAAGAAAATAAAACCTCCATTATTTGACGGCGAAGAAGAGGAGGTAGCAGAATCTTGGCCGATTAATATGAACCAGTATTTTCAGATATACAAATATGATGATCATTTAAGGGCTCGACTAGTTGTTTACCAATTGGTAAAGCCACCCTTTGGTGGGAAGAGATTAAAACAGTTTGAAATGTGGATGAGCAGGGGGTAACTTGGGATACCTTCCAGAAGTATTTTAAGGATAAATACTTGACAGAAAGGTTCTATGATGAGAAGGTGAAGGAATTCCATGACTTGAGGTTAGGACAACAGTCCATGGACAAATTTATAGCCAAATTTACATCTTTGTTGTGTAATGTTCTGTACATGCAAGAGGAAAAAGAAAAAGTGTAGCACTTCCTAAGCAACTTTCCTATTCTTATGAAGAACTAGATAGAATTTGACAATCCAAAAACAATGGATGAAACTATCCTGAAGGCTCGTATTTGCTATCAGTAGATGTGGCAGAAAAGAGGTGGTGGTAAAATTTGGTTAGACAAAAAGGGGCAGAAAGGATTTGTAAGTCATTTTAAGGGTAACATATCAGGAGGGATGAACTCTACACCCAAAAAACTAAGAGGAGGATCTCCCGGGAAATATCAGCAGCGAAACCAAAATCTGGATGAAGCCAAAATAGTGGAAACCTTTAAAAAGACGAGATTTGGACAACCACCAAAGGATCCCTTACAATATTGGGTTTGCGGAGAACTCCACTATTACAAGAACTGCCCTCATCGCTCTAGAACCAGGTTAACAACAACTGTGCAAGAAGCTTCCATGGTTGGTGATGTGGCCCAGAATATACCCAAGATTAATGCGGTTGTGGAAGACCACTAGGCAGAATACCAGCCAGCTATGGTGGAATTTGAAGGTAAGATAATTAACCACACTGTATCTATTTTGATTGATCTGGGAGCAAGTCTTAGTTATGTTAGTCCAAAAACAATTGAATTGCGTCACTTAACAAGTATGAAATTTAAAAGTTCATGGCTGGTGCAATTAGCCACAGGCGCAAAGCGTAGAGTGACAACTCGGGTAGAAAGTTGTCCTGTGGTAATTGCAGATCAACCTACTAAAGTAAATTTGAATATATTTCCCTTGGGATCGTATGATGTACTAATTGGAATGGATTGGTTAGAAAAACATTAGTCCTTGGTAAATTGTAAGGACAAAACCATCAGTTTCCTTCCAGAGGATGGAGTTAGACAAGAAATACAAGGCATCAAAAGGGATACTAAACTCTGGTCTATCTTTGCTACTCAGTTAAAGAAATGCATCCAGAAGGGTTTCCAAATCTACACGATACAGGTTGGTTATGCTAATTCAAAAGACAAGTTGACTGTTCTGGAGGATATACCGGTTGTTCAGGAATTCATAGATGTGTTTCGTGAGGAAATTCTAGGATTGCCTCCGAAAAGAAGCATTGACTTTACCATTGAACTTATTCCCGGAGCTGCCCCTACGGCAAAAGCACCATATCGTATGAGCATTCTTGATTTGACTGAGCTCAAAATACAGTTACAGGAACTACTGGACAAAGGTTATATTCGACCAAGTGTATCCCGTTGGGGATTGCTCGTACTGTTTGTCAAAAAGAAGGATGGGATGCTAAGACTTTGTATTGATTATAGGCAAATGAATAAGTTAGCCATTAAAAATAGGTATCCCTTGCCAAGAATTAATGACCTATTTGATCAGGTCCAGGGAGCCACCATATTTTCTAAGATCGACCTATAATCAGGTGTCATCAAATTTGGATTAAGGACGAAGATGTGTGTAAGCTTGCATTTAGAATGCGCTATGGTCACGATGAGTTTATTGTGTTTCCTTTCGGGCTAACGAACACTCTGAAACCTTTATGAGTTTAATGAATGGGATTTTCCATCCCTATTTGGACAAGTTTGTTCTCATCTTCATCGATGACATATTGATTTACTCGAAAAATGCAAAGGAACACAAGGAGCATTTGAGAATTTTTCTCTAGACTCTAAGAGATAATCATGATTCGTCTCTATGCCAAATTCAGTAAATGTGACTTTTTTAAAGGACAGATACAATATTTGGGGCATGTGATATCGTCTAGTTGTACTACGAAACAACCCCCCCGCCCCCCCCCCCCCCCCCCATTTATAACAAACAATAGCTAGGCTTAGAGTTGTAAATGGGGACCCTTTTAACTTTTTTAGGCTTAGGATAATAAATCCCTGACTCTAAGAAAATTCCTAGCAAAACCTTGCAAAACTAGCTAATGATGAATTCCATATCGCAAATCACAAATCACATTTTTCCACATGACCATGTTAAAAAACTATTACAAAATTGCGATATGCGATTAGGTCTCCCGCTGCAATAACATCACTTGGTCATTTCACAATCACATTTTGCACTTCGCATAGTTCGCAAAAAACTTGAGCATGCCATTAGAACAACCACAAACGATTTGCAAAATGCGATATTGTGACTACTGGACAAAGGTTATATTCAACCAAGTGTATCCCCTTGGGGATTGCCCATACTGTTTGTCAAAAAGAAGGATGGGATGCTGAGACTTTGTATTGATTATAGGCAAATGAACAAGTTAGCCATTAAAAATAGGTATCCCTTGCCAAGAATTGATGACCTATTTGATCAGGTCCAGGGTGCCACCATATTTTCTAAGATCGACCTATGATCGGGTGTCATCAAATTTGGATTAAGGACGAAGATGTGTGTAAGCTTGCATTTAGAATGCGCTATGGTCACTATGAGTTTATTGTGTTTCCTTTCGGGCTAACGAACACTCCAGAAACCTTTATGAGTTTAATGAATGGGATTTTCCATCCCTATTTGGACAAGTTTGTTCTCATCTTCATCGATGACATATTGATTTACTCGAAAAATGCAGAGGAACACAAGGAGCATTTGAGAATTTTTCTCCAGACCCTAAGAGATAATCATATGATTCGTCTCTATGCCAAATTCAGTAAATGTGACTTTTTTAAAGAACATATACAATATTTGGGGCATGTGATATCGTCTTGTTGTACTACGAAACAACCCCCCCCCGCCATTTATAATAAACAATAGCTAGGCTTAGAGTTATATGATTCGTCTTTATGCCAAATTCAGTAAATGTGACTTTTTTAAAGAACAGATACAATATTTGGGGCATGTGATATCGTCTTGTTGTTTACTATAGATTAGAGGGAAACTACCTAAACTAAGGAGTAGTCAAGAATTTCTTAACTTAGATAATTAGCAGAAAACATGAAAATGCATAATAGCTAAAACAGAGTGCAATGAAGCAAATTTTGAGATATCATTCCATATTATAGCATTCAAATTTCGGATACATTAAAGGTTATGGAAAAAACTTTTAAAGAAATATAACGACACAAGAGAAAATACTTGTCTGTACTTCACACTACACATGAATCCAGTGAAATGTCTTGGCTTTATTCATTAATCCAACTTGTTGGTCCAAATAGTGATACAATAGTTTACAGTCTTCGATCAAGAAAGTCTATAGAAATGTCTAAGAATCCACACTACATACTTCGAATTGTGAAGTATTTACACAATAAATTATTAATATCTCAAACTAACTTGAGATTTAATTTAGGAAATACAAATATCTTCTTCCAAGAAGATTAAGACATCTAATGAACTGTTTCATGTTGTCCCTTTTTATTTGGTGTTGCTGGCTTTTATGGTTGGATTTATAGCCCTTTGTGCTGGTTTGCAGCTATGATATTTCACGTTGGAATCTTATTCAACTTTTATCTTTCATCTGATACTCTTTGACCATGCTGCCCTCTTTTCATCTGTTTACCTGGCTGCTCTCATTTTTTTGTGTAGTAACTTTTAGCTGTAAATTTATCACAGTAAATCAGTCATTGTCTCCCACCATTCTGCATCAGGTAATTTCACCTTCATCATCCTCCTGTAGATCTCATCAACTTCAATATATTTGGCAAAATTGGGTTTGGTGAGGATGTGTTTTATCTCATACTAAAGAAAAAACAATTTTTCAAATGTGTTGTACAAAACTTTGCCTATTGGCAGTGCTTTTATGGATGAAGAGCTAGCTTGTTCCTTAGCCAACTGTCTAAGTCTATTTCCATAGTCCAATTGCGTCACGAGATTTTCATTGATAACCAAAAGATTGGGTAGACCTTTCTCCCTCAAAATTTGGAATTTAGCCATGAACCTATCAATGGCTCCCTGCATGTTGTGGCACTTTTCTTCTAAGTTAAGCATAAGGTTCCTTTTGGAAAGGACCTTCCTTATTTCCAAAATGGTCTCTGTCCTATCTTCTATATTTAGCTCATGGAGCTCATACCTATTCTTGTTGTTGAGGAAGTGGATGAGTCTATTGGCGTCCTCAAGCTTGTCTGCCAACTCCTCCTTTAATTTCTGGATAGCTTTGTAGTTATCTTTATTAACTCTGTTTGTTCAAAAATAACTTGAATTGATGGCCAAATATCATTGACAGAGTCAATTGTCAATGATATTGGCCCACAACATTTCCTCGGTTTTCCCAAGGGGTTTCTCCAGTGTTAAGTCTTTCTCTAAGACTTTGATTCTTTCACTCATTCTTTGGGTCTTCTGTGCTTCTTCCTTTTGCTTAATCTAAGAAAGTTTGTAGTCAGTTTCCAAACTTGCCACCTTTTCTCTCAGCCTATTCATTTCTGTAGCCTGGATAGACATCTCTTCTATGGCTTTAACCAATTCTGTTGCTTTCTCTCCTGATGCACCTGTTGCTGTTATAGATTCTGCTGTTACTGGCAATGCTGTGTCAGGTGGAGTTGTTGGTGCCAGTGTAGAAGGGACTGTTGTAGATACTGTAGGGATGACATCTTTAGAAGTTGTGGCCAAGTCGCTTTTCTTCAATTGAATTAAAGCATCCAATTCCTTTTTTGTCTCCCTTAATTGATCATTGAGCTTTAGGACCAAGTCCATCAACTCCTCATGTCTAGTTTGGCTTTCTACGACTTCTAGAGTTTGAGGATGTTGCAGCTGTGGTATTTTCAATTGCTTCTTAAGTGCAGAAATATCATCGTTTTTATTCTTTATAAGCTTCTCTGTAGCTTTTATATCCTTGGGATTGTGTCCCAGTTCAATCACTAAGTCCTCTAAGGATTTGATCGTTGTATCCTTGGCCTGTGAGGAGGCCTTCTCTAACTGAAATTGTGCTGAGATGTTGTTTAAAGAGTTTTGTAGCTGTTGAGCAGCTATGGCTTTACCCATCAAGGTGTAGTATATCATCTCTCCAACCTGTTTGTGCAGTTCAATCTGGTCTATGGGATTAATATCCCTAGCCAACACTTCAAAGTAAACCTTTTTGAAATCAGATGATGTCTTGGGCTGCTGAGTTGTAGGTTTGATGAAAGACATTTGCAGCTTCCCCTCTTTAATGTCAAAGGCTGACATTAGCCTTGTTTGATTGGTGGGAGTCAGCTTTAGGTACTGAGCATATGTTTGGGCCTTAAGCCTCTCATTTCTCGCTTTGATTTCCTTGTATCTTTCCTTTATGTCCTGGTCTCTGTCAGCAGGCCTGCTGAATGAAGATACTTCCACACTAAGATGTCTTTCAAACATTTGAGTCTGTGATGTGGAAGGATATTGCATGCCTTCAAATGGAGTGGTAGGCCTGCTTCGGTTTACCTCTGTATTGGTAACCTGTGTTGAATCTTCTGTATATTCCTGTTCAGAGGTCGGATTGAGTCTTTCCCTCTTTCTTGTTTCCTATTGAAAATTTGAGGTGTCCATTCCTAATGTAGAAGCTCCCTCTCTGTTTATTTTTTGAATTTTCTCCTCATTCTGAGGAGTCTGCATGACTGGAGGGGTACTCATGGTTCTTTCTTGCTCTTCTGGTACCTGCAGAAAAGTGTTGTCATCAAGTTGTTTTTCCAAATCAATCATAGCATTTTCTACATCTACTCTTGTGTTGCCTTGGTCTACTAGGGTACCTTCCACCCATTCAGTTTGATTGGCATACGCCTCTCTTTCTGGTATGGGGTGGTGGATGAAGGGTCCTAGCTTGACCTTTTGCCTTTTCTTGGTAATAAATTCCAAAGGGTCATATCTCCATACAAAAATCCTTTGGAACTTCATTCTTTGCAGGATTAGGTCTGCCTCTTTCCCTGCCTCTCTGGAATTGCATATGAAGGGACCTAATTGATCTTTTATTTTGAAATAGGCCTTCTTCTTAGCATTAACGAAGTTGACTTCATCTGCATTGATGATCTATCTGTAATATTCTAAGGCAAACAACCTCATGGGGAGGTATCTTGGCAACTTATATGGTGCAAGCAGGCAACCATATATTCTGATTTCTATGTGGTTCTCATAAAGGTACGAGTTACGCATTTTGGTCTGCTTTGAAAGCTGGAGGACTCTCTTTATTTCTGGGTTTATCCTAGGTGGAGAATTCCTAGTTAGCATGGTCATGACTAGATGCACAAAAAAATCTATAAAGTCTGAGTAGGTATATGGTGATCCAAACTCATGGAAAAGTGGGATCCAAAAAATAACAGATCCGCGCTGGCCCCTGGTGTCAAGCTTTTGGAGGGTAAAAGGAAACTTCTCTGACTGATAATAGAGAAATAGATGGTATAATACAAAGGAGTATTTGAATACCCTCTCGTTTCCCATTCTTGTGAACTACTCATGCATTCTAGCAGCTATGAATGTGGCAAAGTCATATATGGGTGCAGGAGGTTGTCTTGGGGTATAGATGGACATGAAAGCAAGAATTATTTCATCCATGTACTCACTTGCGGTGTAACCCAAAACACATGATATCATGGCTACAATGTTCAGGCCCCATGGAGAGAAAATAGCTGATACATATGGAGGAGAGTCCTTAGGGATGTGTTTCTCCTCCCAAATGAAAGTTTGGAACTAGGCCAATTTTGCAAGGCTAAGCTTGGGATACAAGTCCAACAGGTCTCCAATTGAGAGTGGGGTTAAGTTTGGCCCTGCTTGGAACTGCAACATTTCATTAATGGACTCAGCTGTGATAGTGAATAGGACCTTTTGGTCATGAGACATTATGGTTCTATGGCTGGGAACATAGCATGCATAACACATATGAACAATTTCTGGAAAGATGTGAACTTGGGGGAACTGGTATTTGGGAAAATTTGACTCCCAAAGGCCAATCTCATTAACATGGTTAAGGTATTTTTCCCTACTTTGGCAATGCACTTTGAGCAGGGGTTCTAGGGCAGTAGTGACTTTTATTTGGAAGTCCCGGTCAGCTAGGGGAAGGTGGTCTAGGTCTAAATGGGGAGTTGTAATTGGTCTAATGTCCATAGCGATGGGGGCAGCCATAATTCAGTTCTTGTGGATTTGAATTATGTTGTGGGGGTTTCAGCAATGGTTCTTGGGACTTTTAGAGGGTTTTTGGGTAAACGGAGGTCTTGCAGATGGTTATGGCTCAGAGTGTTTAAAATTAAGGTAAATTTGATATTTTTTTACTTAATTAACAGTGTTATGAGGGTTGATTTACTTGGAATTTGACAATGGAGTTAGTTATCCACAGTTACATACATGGAATTGGGCGAAATTTATTGTAAATGGTGGTTGATGGCCGCTGCAGAGGTTCGTATGGTTTCGGTACAGACTGATGAACGAGCTGGGCTGTCTGCAGCATCTATGGAGCAATGGCGAAGGTCTGTGAACAAATTTGTTGTTTGTAGGGGTCGCAACGGATTTCTGAGTTCTCAATAGAAAATGCACGAAAAGAGTGAAAAGAGGGGTACTTTGACTTATATAGAAAAACGTTAATTTTGGCGGTTTCATTAATTGATGAACAGTGGGTAGTTTTTTCAGTTATACTGTAAGGCAGTTTAATGGGGTCATCGCACCGCTTTTGAGAGGGAAGTGGTTTTGAGGGGGACTCACCCGATCTAGTCGAGCGCGTGACACGTAGCATTCTGGGGGTCGGGGAAAACCGCCTTATCGAGCGGGTAAAGGATGGACATCAGGCTAGATCGATATGATTATGGGCCATAGGATGTGGGGAAGGGATGACCAATGGGACTCAAGCGATGGAGTTGCACGACGATTTACACAAAAGGTTTTCGGGGGGCCCATGGATCTAATCACTGGCGGTATAGGATTAAATTAAAACTTAATCTCATTGGGGCGCTTTAATATAGGATTAAGCACTAAGGGTGGGGTTTTAATGTATTTTGTGGGATACGAGGTAGTCATATAGTTTATAAATAAACTAAGGAGTGGGATTACTTTATATAAAGGAGTTAAAATATACGGGCCAATGGGGTTTTTCGGGAATTTTATATATTTAATTAAAAAGTTAATATGAGGTGAAGTGAGTGGAAGGGGTATTGTACTTAGACATACAAAATATTATGCGCTTTCCATACACTTAGTACTTAGGATAAATGTATTTAGTGGGTTTTTTGCATAAGATATGTTTATCATGGGGTTTTTCTAGGTAAAAAGAATTTAACCTTAGGAAAAGGGATTTTGTGAGGGGGATGAATGAATTGCAAGGGAATTTAACACCTTTCCTTCTTAAGTCATCAAGCCAAGGGTCCGGTCCAAACAGAAAGCAGAGAAATGATCTGAGTCTTTTTGACTTAAAGAACTATAGCTATTAATATTTTTATTATGAAAGGGAAATTAATGAGTGTTGTAGGGGTTAAAATGAGGGGTTGTTAAATAAATCATATTGTGAACCATTGTTTTTGCTTTGTCTACTACTTATGCATATCTGAAAATTGCATTTAAGATAATGACATAAGTGCTTTTGTATAATCACATGATATTTCTGCAACCTTTCTACTACTTACCCATTCACCTATCCTACCATTTTTTCTTCCTTTATTAGGGTGCGGGTGCATTTAGGCTAGAAAACCCTCACTTTTTCTTTTCTTTACAAAATAAACTATCTAATTCTAACATTATATCATCCAAGGGCTCAGATTAAACTAATGAGCACCTTTTATTTACTCTACATATCTAATGATCTGACAAGATTACACTATTTGGTTAGATTTTATTCTCTAACTATAAACATAAAATTCAAAACGTGAAATAGCCAAGTTTAAACAATTTGACTATCATGGATTGTGGCATGAGTAACAAGTTGCACACAATCATTTATTATGCATAAAAGTAAATAGTAGTGGCATTTTGACTTGTTCAATTTAATGGTCTCTTTTTGTCTTTTGGGGTTCATATATTTTCATTTTTTGGACCTTATTCTTATTTTTTTTTTTATTTTTTTAGGACTTTTAGGACATTTTTTATTTTTTAATATGGAAAACATTTGCAGAAAGCAAAGGTATGTACAATATTACAAGGCTTAATCTTAGTCATTCAAAATTATGGCTCCTGTTGGTATAGGAACCTAACACCAGCTACAGAAATCGGTTTAGAGACCAAAGGCAGTAGTTTGGAGCAGGAGTAGGATCCGTTTAATCAAAAATTGCAAGGCACTCCCAAAGCCTCAAATGCCCAAGAAACAGAGGAAGTCAAAACTTCTCCACTTGTTGAAAAGGATACAGAACCCAAGTTTGCTAACAAACAATCTACACCTATGGAGGAACAAGCATTAATGTCCCAACATACTGAAATTATCCCTGCCCTACCCACATCGGGGATTGTTCTCATAGTGACTGAAATACCTCCACTTTATGTGTTCTATAGCTCTCTCCACAAGGCTTTAGTTAGAAGGCAGAGGAAAAAGAAAATGGTAGTTGCACCTGAATTCCCACCTGGAAACGAGCCCATGGACGTGGTCTGAAAGGACATTCCTTTTAGTCCAGCCAAGAACTTGACTAGACTATCACAGTTCATGGGAGCATACGCATCAACCACTATGGACAAGGCTACTGAGGTCTCCACTCTGCTAAGGGAGAAATAGGAGAGCATTGCACATCTCAAACAAGAGCTTGACGCAGAGAAAGCAAGCACAAATAGGAAGGTGGTGGAGCAACTAAAACAATTGCAGCAAAACATGGAGGTCCTGAAAATTAGCCATGAGGCCGATATATCGACTAAAAACATGCAACTCCAGGAAATGTAGAAAATCATGGAAATATACAAAGGATGTTCCAACTACCGAGGATTCAACCAAAGAGGCCTTGGAATTAAATTCTCTTCTGGTGAGACAACAAGAGTGTTTATGCCAAAAGATGTCGCATATTACTCCCTATCTGACTACTACCGACTAACTGACAGACAAGGAAATCAACCAGAGAACGGAGTTTAATGATTTATACACCAAAATATCTGAGTTCATTGAGTGGTAGGAAACAGAAGATGGAAAGAAGGCCAATCAATCAATCCGAGATTGAAGAAACTCATAAAGACATTCTCTTCACAGATTGGGATGCCAGAATCAAACAGGTTGAACCAGTAGTTGCAAGGGCAGCGGGAGTATCAAATAACATCGTTAAAGCAATGAACCACATCCTATTCGCCACCAATCTCATCAAGGAAGGCAATATGAAAGAAATGCCTGATTTAACTACCGTGTATAAACACTGACAAGAGAAGGTGGAGATTTAGAAAGAAGTGATTGTGAAACTGACCACAACCAACTGGGAGTCATATTGGCAGTATCTGGTTAAGCCACATAACCAGATTATGACTCTCAACTGTTCTCTTCACATGACTCAAAGGCTGTTTCCACCACTCACCAATACGATCTTCACCAAACAGCTCAAGACTCATTTTGGGCCACCTCCTCAAATTCAACCGATGAGCGCTATTTGCGACTTAAAGGATAAGCTGGGAGACAACAAGTCATCCTCTTAGTTTCGTCTATTTAGCCTCTGTTTATCTTTGGAGTTAGTTACCTAGTTAGGAGAAAGGTTGTTTGAAACCTCTTCAAATTTTGTATAATCTATTTTTGCACTTTTAGTTGTAGTATTTATACTCTTCTCATGCATTTAGACAAGGGTCCAGAATTTTATCAAAAACATTTGCAAAGAATGCACTATTTTAAGTTTGTGAATGCTTTGGTGAAATGATGGAACATGATCGTTTCTTTTAGATATCGGAATACTTTCCTTTGTTGATGCACTTTTGTATTCTTGGGAAACAATTTGATCTGAAAAAGAAGTTGGTCTATGTCATTTGTCAAATGAGAAAGATTTCACACATGATACTATTATCGTGTATGATTGATTCTGTTTACATTTAATTAGTGGTAAAACTTTACTTTCATGGATTATATGTGAGATTTCTTATTTTTGTTAAGAATTAATTGCACTTTTGTATGATGCCTAGCTGAAGTTGTGATTTTCATACATAACTCATCATATATGCGATATATTTTATAGATTCCTTTGACTAACTATTTAGTCAGACGAATTATCTTTTACATTATCATCTTTGTTTAGTTTTGTTCAATCTTTATTATCACATGCTAAATAGATATCCTTGTAAATCGCATATCACACAAGAACACTCGAGTTTATATTAGAATAAGTTAGAGGAATTGCAATGTAGAATAGATCACTTAGATTATCATTATTCTATTGCAAAGCACTCATAAACCACCCATTCTCATTTTAAAACCCACACTTGGAAATTTGTCCCATTATCCCCAGTCGAAGCCACCACTTTGTATGGAAAAGGACCTGTCTTAAGGTCTGGACCGGGTGGTTATCCCCCATGTTTCGACAACTGAATTTTGAGGTCACAACACATCTTAAGGAAGTGCAATTGACCCTGAAAAGATTAGGACTATCCTACCCTAGCCTGTTCCTAAAAATGTAGCGGATATTCGGTTCTTTATGGGTTTGGCAACATAGTATTGCCGATTTATTGAAGGGTTCTCTAAGATTGATTACCCCATGATATCTCTATAAAAGAAAGGGAAGGTTTTTAAGTGGACAACAAAATGTTAATTCAATTTCGAGTGATTAAAGCATTTACTGACATCCGAACCAATATTAAAAGTGGCTGATCTAGAAAAGGACTTCACTATATGTACGGATGCTTGCTAGCAAGGAGTGGGGGTTGTTTTGATGCAGGATGGTAAAGTAGTGGCTTATGAATCTCGAAAAATCAAAGAGCATGAGTAAAGATAATTAGCTTACGATTTGGAGCTTATCGCAATGATGCATGCGTTAAAGGTATGGCACCATTATTTGTTAGGAAAGAAATTCATACTTATGACCAACCATAGTAGCCTAACTAATTTCTTTAAACAACCTAATTTAAATGCAAGACAAGCTCATTGGACAACCTTTTTGAGCAATTTCGACTTTGATATCAAACACCTTAAAGGCAAAAAAAATCGGGTGGCTGATGCGTTAAGCAGGAAGGTTCAAAACGTGTATGAAATTCGATATCACCGTTTGGAATTCGATGTGACTGAACAACTTAAGGATGTTGCCCTTAAAGATCCTGAATATAAATTCTTATGGCAATAAGCTAAACAAATGTAGGGTTCTAAGAAACCATCCTAGTACAAATGATAAGAATTTGTTGACTTATAGGGGAAAAGTGTATGTTCCCAATCAAGCAAGTTTTAAGAAAATATTATTAGATGAATTCCATTGAAATCCTTATGTCGCCCACCCAGAATATCAAAAACTATTTTATATAGTTAAGAAAGGATATGAGAAAGGATATCATGACGTACTTGGCTAAGTGTTTAGAATGTCAACAAGTTAAAGCTGAACATCACCACCCTAAAAAATTACTTCAACCACTACCTATACCTGAGTGGTAATGGGAGATGACCACTTTAGACTTTATAATAGGGCTTCCAAGAACTCGGAAACAACATTATTCCATCATAGTAGTGGTAGATAAGTTGAGCAAGGTTGCTCATTTTATTCTTATCAAATTCACTTATAAAATAGTGGAAATTGCAGACATATTTATGAGGGAAATATTTAAACTACACAGTATGCCAAAGGTGGTGTCTGGTGATGATCTCAGACAGAGATGTAAAATTTACATTAGCATTCTAGAAAGCTTTTTTTACAGGTCTAGGCACTCATTCAATTTAGCGCCACTTATCACCCTCAGATTGATGGGAAAACTGAGTGGGTAAACCAAGTAGTGGAGGATATGTTACGTACGTATGCAATGCAACATCAAACTAAATGGAAAAACTACCTTCATTTGGTTGAATTCGCTTACAATAAAAGCTACCACGAATCATTAAAAATTAGCCCCTATGATGTGTTGTATGGGAAGAAGTGTAGGAC
This sequence comes from Pinus tabuliformis, assembly GCA_031772625.1. Taxonomy (NCBI): domain Eukaryota; kingdom Viridiplantae; phylum Streptophyta; class Pinopsida; order Pinales; family Pinaceae; genus Pinus; species Pinus tabuliformis. Next base: position 1,279,963,411 of record CM062820.1, read on the forward strand.
CATCCACTTGGCGTAGTCTGGAAGAAAATATGATTTTAGGATCCGAGATGCCAGAAGAAATGGAGCAAAAGGTAAGGAAAGTGCAACAGAACTTGAAAGCCGCTCAAGATAGACAAAAAGCCTATGCGGATAAAAAGACAATTTTTAAAGAATTCTAGGTCGGAGACCGTGTGTATGTTTGGATAAGACCCAAGAAAAACACCTTACAATGGGGAAGTTGCACTAAATTAGCATCCCGTTATTGTGGGATTTTCCAAGTTTTGGAAAGAATAGGGCCAATAGCTTATCAACTTGCTCTTCCTCATCACATAAAAGTACATAACGTATTTGACATGTCACTATTAAATAAGTATATTTATGATTCCAATCACATTATTAGTTGGAAAGATGTGCAGGTAAGTATGAATGAATTTAAGTTATGAAATATTAAATTACGATAAATAAACTAATGGTGATAATGATGCTTAGTAGGTCGAATTGGATGGGAATTTCTAGTAGAACCACTACGTATTTTCGATCAGAGATAAACAAATGCTGTGGAAGTGATTTATCATCCAAGTTAAAGTGCAGTGGAAGCACTTTAGCCCGAAGGAAGCTACATGGGAATATGAGAGTATTATGAAACAAACTCATCCTACTTTGTTCCAGGGGCTACAGTAAACACCGGGGACAGTGTTCTGCCTAGGGGGGAAGATATAACACCCCTTCTGCCTAGGGGAAGATATAACACCCCGGGATAACATTTGAATTATTTTTACTTACTTGAAACCTTGGTAAAATATGACTGATAGAAGCCTAATGAGATTTTGATAAATAATTAAATAATAAAATGATATTATTTATGTTCCAAAATTCAAAAGGAAAACCCAAAACGAATTCCAACCTCCAGAGAGTTAGGGACAGTTGAGATAATTATACCTCTCTTTCTGAGTTAAAAGGAAGTCTCTGAGGATAGAGAGGGGTTCAATCTTGGTTCTAAGAAATAGATACAATAAAAGTCTATGAAGTTACAGAATGTTGTGAAGAGGGAACATCTTGAGCTAGACTTGGGCTAGTGGATAACCTCAATCAGGAAGGAATCAGTGAAATAATTGGACTGTTGTCCTGAGGTTTATTGTCTGATTTGACGAAAGAACAAAAAACGGTCGCCTGTTGTTTTGAAGATTTGAAGAGGAAGCTCAGGGGGAGAAGAGGATGTCATTTCCCTTCTCGAAGTTGGGTGGAGAAGGTTACCCTATTGAATTCAGGGAATAGCGTAAAAGATATAAGTATATGTTATAACCTGTAAATTTTGTGCATGCATGAATTGTTTACAAATTATTGTTAACAATATAGAATATAGTTTCTCTGATTGTGCTTTTTGTTGAAATGGAAAATTGTAGTTTCTCTGATTGTGCTTTTTGTTGAAATGGAAAATTGTAGTAAATTCGAATTGGAGCAACTTGTGTAAAGTTATATAAATAAAAATGTAATGGAAAACTAGAAACCCAGTTTTGTACTGGCAAGAATAAGCCTGTAATAAAAATTGAAAAACCCAGTTTGTACTTGCACGAATAAGCCCGTAATGAAAAACTAAAAAACCTAGTTATGCTCTTGGAAGAATAACCCTGAAATGGAAAACTGAAGACCAGGTATTGTGTTTTTTTTAAAGAGGTATGCGTGTGGTTGGAAAACCTTTGAATGTTGTAGATGAGATTATCATTTTCTTCATAAAAGAAGAAGAATGTGAACCTTGAGAAGAGGGTTTGGGTTGTTATCTATTCTAACTATTGAGACTTAGAGTTTAGATAATAAAAAAAAAGAAATTTTAAACCATTTATATATCCTTAAAGAATATGAATCATTATTGAAATTGGGTGTTTCGGAATGGTTTATCTAGAAGGGATTTAACTATCTAACTACAGGTCACAGGGTCATGAAAGATGACAACCTTTCAACTCCCTTATGCTCTAAAGGTAAATACGCGGACTTTGTATACGTACACCCACCCATAACCCATTACTCTGAAAAACAAAATGAGGGTAGGCTTGGATAAGATGTGCCTCACGAATTTGACTATGAATCTTCTATGCAAGACACGTGACGCCAAATCCGTTCTTGAAAGACACGTGTACCGAAAGGCTTCTGCCCACTGCCCAACCTCTTTTCAAGTTTCAAGATAAGACGTGCACAAGGATCACTGTCAGTGATACTGACTTTCAACGAAATAAAATAAAAGGTGTATTTAAACCACAAAGACGTGTCAATTTAAAAATAAAAAATAGAGTTGGGCAGGAGATATCTAAATGGAGTTGTATGTAGTTGTTTTCAGTGGATTTTTTGGATTTTCCTGTTCCAAAATTCCGTTGAAAATTTATCAGAAATTTTTCAAAAAGTTTTACTAAAGATAATTTGAAAAATTTACTAAATTTTTTTAAAAAATTTCACTAAATACAACTTGTATCAGGATTAATTATTCTCAAAATTTAAACGGAATGGACAAAATAATAATCGTTTCAAATCAATTATGGTTTAGCATTTTATTATTGTTCGTTAAAAAAATAATTTGATTGTTGAATTAAGATCTATATGAGTTTTTGAGATATGTTTTTTTGCGATAATCACATCAAAATTCATTTGTCCAAGCGTTTTGAACCAGCAAATGTGGTTCATGGTCAGAACAAGATGAACCTCTAGAAACGCCTCACTTGCTGGTTCAAAACGCCTCGACAAATAAATTTTGATGTGATTATGCCAAAAACACTTATCTCAAAAAAAAATTATAAAAGTTGAATGAAATTAGTTTATATGATTTTTTAATTAAATAAAAAATTCAATGAAAATTAAATTCTTACTAATCCCATACTTATATAGAGTATTCCAATAATATAATATATATAATAAAAGGATAAAAGGAAATTCAAGATCAAATATAACGCTATTATCATTATCCCAACAATTTTTTCCATAAATACAAATAACAAAATCCTATAAACTTTATGGTTGAAGCTGAACATAATACTTATAATCATTTAAAATTATAATTTAATAAAAAACATAACCAATCATCTTAATGTTTTTATAAAACACGTTTTAGAAAACAGATAATCACATTGGTCAATGTTAACACTCCAAAAGCAAGCTCTCCCTGCAGAGAAGGATTCTATTCAAAAGTCGACTGAATCTGTCCCAGGAAAACCACCACCAACCTGAGGCATAATGGATTATATAAACCCATATTTTTATACAAACGGCCATGCAACGATGTCAACGCAGCTGGTTCGGAAGCTCTGCTCACATAGAACAATTTTGTCAATGAATCTCAACGATGTCGACCCTAGCTTGTTTGGAAGCTCTGTTGATATATAACAATTTTGTCAAAAAATCTGTCAGCGTATGTGGAAAAAAGTGATATAGCTGCAATTCCATGATTTCAAGAGCAGAACAACCTTCAAGAAGGCTACTCAAGAAGGCTACTCAACACGGCTATTTCCTCCTCCTCACCATACTGTATCTTTACTTTTATTATCCGAACATGGGCCAGTGGCGAGCTCAGACACGACGATTTCGGATCTTTAACTATCTCCTGCATTGGAATAAAAGTAAAAAATCAGGCAAACACAATGGCTTTTAGCCTTTAAAAAACAATAAGTCCACTCAAACGGCTGAATTTATTACAGAGATTCTCTCACCAAAACAGACATGTCAAACCTGTCAAACCGCTCAAAATTAGGAAGCGTAACGAGCAGTTTCTGAACGAGATCGTTTTCCGTTTGAAATAGCGAAGAGTTGAGGATGGCGAGCTCCTTCAATGCTTTGAAAGCTCCCACGAACTCAAGAAATCTCTCCACCGAGAGATTGCGCATCTCAGCCGGGAGATCGTGATCCTCAACATCCCAATGCAATCGAAGAACAATCACATTACTTCCGCTCTGCAATTTAAGATACTGGACCGCATAGGAAATTTCCGAAACAGCATCCCATTTACTCTTAAATCCAGTATCTCGCCTGTCTCAATAGTTACAAGCTTTGGACAGTTGACTATAAAAACCTCTACGTCATTTCTGGCACGTATAACTAAATATTTAAGGTTGGGAGCAGATATGGTAGGCTTCTGCAGACCACCAACTGATCCATGTATCTCAAGTCTCTCAAGAAAGGGGCAATGAGAAAAGCAGGAAAAGGATTCATCTGTGAATTCGATGTTCGAAAAGACGTAGTAACAAGATGGTTGAATCCAGGAAAACGGGCTGGAATACGGGTGAGAATGCAGTGGAAGAGTTTTATATCAGTGAGGTGAGTGCAGGAGAAAAGCGCTGGCGGCACTTCTTCCATTTCGTGGGAAGTGCAAAGGGTTAGATATTTGACATTCCTGCAGGAAGCATACCGCACCCATTTCCATACGTTTTGACGATTAAAGTGCCATTTCTCGTGACCCCATTCGGAGCTCCATGGGAAAATGTAGTTGCACAAATGAAAGGCCTCTAGGTCTGTCGAATGCAAGACCAGAAGGTTGGAGATTATATTCTCCACCATTGCAATCAAGTGTGGATCTGGATCTGGATGCTTGTTCACGGAGCCCAAAATGAAATACGGGGTGAGAGTGTGCTGAGGCATTTGGGTGTAGAGGATTCTCCACCTCTTCGACAGAATGGAGCATCTGACTGCCTGTTTAATTGGAATTTTAGAAAGGATGCGGCCAAGCAATGGATCTGGAAGTGTAGAGAATATATCTGCAGCTGGGGGCATTATGGTAAGAAAAATGGATGAAGGAGAACGGAAGAAGTAACAGGGAGGGGAGGAATGAATGAATTCTTATCGAAAATTGAAGGGTTGTGGTGAATGGTGTTTACATCCATTTGAACAACAGAAGAGTACGGCTCTGCCCCACGTTGCGTTGTGATGGGTTGTGGTGGTGGTGCGAGCACACACGTAAGTTGTGATGGCATGCAGGCGTCTCTTGATACATTAGTGCTTTCGGTCATTAATGATATCAGCTAGCAATTGCACCAAAAGGGTGATAAAATGGTAAAAAGTGGTATGAGTAACACATTTTGTAGATACTTAGGTTATATGTTTTGTATTTTGAATGGGGGGATTATGGTGTAATTGATTAATGTACTAAGTTTAATTATATATATATATATATATATTTTAAATATATAATAATTTAATATTACTTATATGTTTTGTATTTTGTATTTTGAATTGGGGATTATGGTGTAATTGATTAATGTAATAAGTTTAATTATATATATATATATATATATATTTAAATATATAATAATTTAATATTAGTTATTGGGATTTGAGTATCAAAAATATGGAGTAGAATACATGTTTATGTTTTTATAAATGTAAGTAATGAAAGGAGTAAAATTAAGGACGTATAGATTTCTCTATTCAAAATATATATATACAATTGAATCTGAATGGCCATAGGCCCAATTATGAAAATGAATAGCACTTTGAGTAACAACATCCTGGCATATTAGTTATTATCATCATGTATCATATGGAGTTAAAGGCAATATTCTTCCTTAGAGAATGGACCTGAGCCCAGGACCATCATCCCGCATCCTAGCTTGCACTCAAGGCCTTTTTGTTCACCATTTTGTAGACCTGACTGAGGACAGTGAGAAATGAATTCTTAGCATTAGTGGCATCAAGAGCAGAAGTCTCAAGAAAGAAAAAGCCTTCCTTCTTTGCATATTGTTTATTGGGACTTCCCTCAAGCCCTCAAGTTCCCTAAATCAAATTTGATGCCAACAAGCATCAAATTCTCAGTTCTTCAAGTCACCATGATAGTGCTCAAATGAGTACCATTTGGAGATATCGTAGACTATCACTTTCCCTAAAGTCCCGTTGTTGTATTCCCATTACTTACTTGTGTTTGAATCCCAACAAAACCAATCAATATAAGCATATCAAACTTAATAGATAACTATATCTTAATAAATTTAGATTTATGTTGATTTTAGCTCTGATAATTAGAAGAAAAGGATTTGAATTTTATCTTAAATTAATTTATATATATATATATATATATATATATATAAACCTTCAACATTATTATAAAGCAAACATGTCTGCAATTTTCAATATTTCGTGTTTCCTGATGTAAAAGATTCAAAAATAGTGGAGCATCTCTTGTTTTGTAACCCGACTTATTTTAAAAAACTTGTTTGTTATAGTTCAAAGAGAATACAATTGTTTATACACAACTTTTAAACTTGATGATCAAGGCTTGTTGCAAAGAGTTTTGAAAATGAGAAATAATGGAGGATGGCTTGATTTTGTCCATGTTGATCTTAAAAAAAAAACAAAAAAACAAAACAAAACTTTTTGGGTGGGCAAATTTTCAACGAGAATACAATTACTTATATTATATATACCACTATCAAACTCAATTGATCAAAGGTTTGATGCAAAGCCATTCATTTAGGTAAGAAGCTAATTTAGGGTTTGTTCTTTCTCATCATTTCCTCCACCCTTTTTAGATCCTATTTGCTTACCAACTACATCAATTCATCCACACACAAAAAATCAAGCATTTTCCTTGCCTTGTTTGAATAGGGAATGCATTGTAGATGCCCCAATATCAGCAAACATCTCAACATGTCACTCCATTATTTGGTTCCATCTGGAATTTTTCCTTAGAACTTGTGCTTGATGGAAATATAAGAATGCATTTTTTCAACATTATATAATGGAAATATTTTGGACTCGTGCTTGTTTCACTTATGTTTATAAAATAAATCCTTCTATGGGTTTGGTAAGTTATCATGTTTATAGAGGTGATTTTTTAGCTAATTAGATGAGAGGCTCTATGATTTTCATGGCAAAGTTGTTGATTGTTTGCGAATCAAACTATGATTTACATATAAATATAAATAACTAAAGAGAGCAAATACAAGTTGTTGACATATCCGTCATCTTATGCCAAAACTTCACTAGACGTAGTAATTACCAATATAGGCAGGTTCAAAGTTGTGGTTGATGTGGTAATTATACTTAGTCAGACATATATGGAAGTTTGATGTCTTTGTGCAATACTTCCAACCAGAGATATGAATTGTCTATGATGAAATGAATGGACAATTGGAGCCTGAAGTGATGATATAGTAGTAATTCTATATTCTAGTCTCAATGCATTTCATTCTATAAATAAATTGACCCACGGATACATACCATTTTCAAAACTTGTTTTATTGTTGGTCTTTTTTTTTTGTAGATGGAGCTACATAGCAAACTATTAAATCTAGCATAAACTATTGGAAATAATCACCTAATTATAGGGTTGTTAGCAACATTATCTTGTTTAACGATAAATCAAACAAGAAATTAATATTATACTGTAAAAGAGAATAATATATATATTTGACAGAATCCTTTCTCCGAAACGCTTCCGCATATTTAACAACATAAAACGAGATATACAAACCATACATGGATAACAACTAATTGACAAAGCAGGAAAATTAGTATGCAGTGTACTGTTAAATTGAAACTGAAAGAAAACACATGTACCCTAAAGTACTATATCTTGTTGAGAACATCATGATGCAAAGAAATCGTTAGGTATGGAGTTCATGCCAAAAGGGCTTCCATGAAGTGATGGTACGTTACACCATGATAGTAGATATAATCACAAGTTGTCTCCGTGGAGAGATGAACGTTCCAAAGGACATGCCAAGTCCAATTATTCTCGTCAAAATCACAACCCAAAAGACAGGTATAAGCATCATGGGTATTCCATTTTTTTTTTTTTACTTACGGTCATTTATGGAAAATGCTTCTGTGTATGTTTTTTCATGCATCTGACCATTGTGTGGCTAGGTGTGAACAACGAAAGGAATTGGTTAAAAGAATGGACCAAATCATTGGGAAGATGCATGAGGAACCTATGCCAAGTCTAAAAACTTTCTTTACAAGAAACATGCGCAAGAATTTTTGCACCCACTGCAATATAAGTGGGTACTAGAGTAAGAAGTGTTGGAAACTTCACCCATAACTTCGTCCCAAAAAGGATAAAGAGGTCGTGTGATCCCCTGTGAGGGATAAGTTGGTACTAGAGTAAGAAGTGTTGGAAACTTCATCCATAACTTCATCCCAAAAAGGATAAAGAGGTTGTGTGATCCCTTGTGAGGGAAGTGAGAGGTGGCAAAGTGGAAGTTGATGCAATTCTCGAAGCAACCTTTGAAGCAGAGCAGGTGTAGAAAGAGAACCCATAAGCCTGGTTAGACAAAGAATGGGTAGATTATTTGTACAGTTTTTGTGCTTTAAGAATTGTAATTACTTGTTGTATATTCCCATTTGGGTAATTTGTAAAGTGATGTCAAGCATAAATCATTCATATGCAACAATGTCTTTCTTGGGCATTTTTATGTCTTTTTTGGCTTGTTGTATGTATTGAAATTTGAGGGTTGAGTCTGACTTGATTCTAAAAATATTATCAAACTGAGGCTTTGCAAGTTAAAAATAATGGGTCTTAAAAATTTTCTTTGTTCATATGTGTCCAAGTATGAACAAGTAAATTAAATGAACTACACAGTATAAATGAAGCATGCACTATGCAAATCCAAACTATGGAAAAATAAGAGCAAAAAAAAGAAACATCAGTACAACCAGAAGATAACAGAGTTCACCCATCTTGGGCTACATCTCCGAGCCCTGCTCCAATAATAATGAGGTTGCTTTATTAAGCGCAACAACTGAATAATGAGTACCTACACATATTTGTCAATACAAGAAAGGACTCTCTTGTTGTGTGGCGATGTCTTTAGTACATACAATCTTTGTCAATACAAGAAAGGACTCTCTTGTTGAGTGGCGATGACTCTCCTACAAAGAAATCTCACTCAAAGCCATTTCTACAATAAGACAAAGAAAACATAAAATGGAAACTCTCACATAACGTGGCATCATGTCCATGAATCCATTGCTCAAATTCTAAACATACTCAACATCCCCACAAATGATGATAATGAAGTTCAGCCATCTTGGGCTATATCTCCGGACCCTGCTCCAATTGTGATGAGGCCGCTTTATTAAGAACAAAACTTGAATAATGAGTACATACACATCTTTGTCAATACAAGAAAGGACTCTCTCGTTGAGTGGAAATGTCTCTCCTACAAAGAGAGGTTCTCCTACAAAGTGTGAAAATTTCATAATTGAACAATTCAGAAATCCTACTGCAGTTATTGGTTTAACATCTCCTACTTGTTATTTCATTCAACAAGTTATTTAATTAGATAAAAAATGATGTAAAACACTACTGCAGACTACATTGACATACAGATCATAAACTGAAACAATAGATGAGACAAACACACAAGGGACACCGTTATTTTTGGACAACAAGTCCCCAGAAAAACCCAATGCGGGAAAACCAGTGCAACAGATAGAGGGTTTGTATTATTAAGTAAACATAATATGAGTACAATGGGTTTCCTCTCACACCGGATAACCTTTTAGAGAAAACTCGGCAGCAATAAATACATATGAGGGGTTACCTCATTCTCCAAGTCACAACTGATCCACTGAGTGGCCTAACTCCGACAAACACTACGAAATCGCAACGTAATAACTGCTTGGGCCAGCATTTTTCCTCTAGGAGCATGTGTCACCCCTTTTGCTGGATAGATTTGCTGCAGGAAAACTATTGTTCATCCCTCTCGACTCATAACCTTGCTTCTCCAGCAAAATCTCGAACTTTTGACGAATATCCTGCACTACCACTGCAAGAGACCCTCTTGGCTTGCGTCAGCATTGCGTGAGCCCCTTCCTAGGCTGCGTATGCCTCTGTGCTACTTCTCTAATGCTATTGCTACCTCTCTGCCCGGTACTCTTTGGCTTGGAACTCCTTTCCGATCCAAATCTTTGCTTTTGCCCCTCACTGCAACTCAGATCACTGGTTCAATTTTCTCAGCAAACCACGCCCTAGAAAAATCGAATTGACTGATCAATTTAGTGTATCTCCAACTGACCCTCAAGCCTTCTCTTATACTTTTCTTGTTGATGAATCAATGATCAAGATTAAGTCCCTAATCAATGGCTAAGATTAAAACAGGCTTGATCCTCTTCTCTTAGAAGCTTCTCACCCATATTTTTATTAATACCCTTTAATATTTTGATTTTCCTAAGTTTATACTTAGGAACCCGATTAAAAATATTAATTATTTTCATAACTCACAATCTGGGTGGAATTTCTCCAAACAAATTCTGGGTCTTGGAGATATTATGTATTCTAGCCCCTCCACAAAATTTTGGAGCTAGATCACATCTGATGCTACCCAAAATCAACAATCCCTCTTAGTGAGGAATGTGCTCTAGCAATACTTCCCAATAGAAGCATCACATTGATCCATGGCATCGGTCCTCCGTGTTACTGATTTTTGGCCTGCTTCCCTTCATCCACTGCACTGCTACATCATGTACTGCTGCCCATGACACTGCCATTGTCACTGTTGCATTTGTACTGCAATTCCCTCTCAATATGCTGCATCACGCTGCCCATAGCACTGCCATTGCTAACTGTTGCACTGAAACTCAATTTTTGAGAAGTAAGGAATTGAATAACCACCCAAAGTTGACATGCTGGTCAGTTTGGATATCTCGTGATGTTGAAGCTACCTATGTTGCTAATTTGTGCTTACCCTACGATGTTGATGTGCTGTTGTTGTATCTGCTCTGTGCCTCCCGCACTGCTCAACACTCTACTGCGCTGCTTCAGACTTTGGAACTCTATCTCTACCATTGTCACTCCATCATCCCTCACACCCACTGACTCTTGTCATTCTACTACTGCCTTTAAGGGCTCCTATAGCCGTATGTGATCCAAGAGTTTGGGCACCTCAAGGATACTGCCCTCGGTGTATTCATCCCGACTACAGCTCAATATCGCCCCACCTCTTCTCTAGAGGTGCATGAGAACTCATGGCATAATCCTCGTCATCATCCTCCTTATCAACTTTCACTGGAGCAACCTTTGAGTCAGACTTCTCTTCCTTGCCCTTCTTCCGAGGGAACTGATTGGCGAAATGTCCCAGTTCCCCACACCTGAAGCATATGCCTTTGGTTATGTCTTTATTTTTCCTCTTCTGTTGCCCTGGTTGTTCCGCTAATGTGAGAGCTGCATCCTCCTCTTCTTCCTTCTTGACTCTGAATCCTTTACCGCTACTTCCTGCCTTGGTTAATCGCCTATTCTCTTCCTGTCGAAGAGTTGCCCACATCTCCTCCCAACTGGGGAGACAATCCCTGCCCAAGATGCTCTGGACAAAGGTTTCCCAGTCTTCAGTGACTGCATTCAGGGCAGTCCTGACCATGAACTCAAGATCTGGTGTAGACCCCACGGAAGTCAACTGGTCTCGAATCCTTGCAACCTGAGAAGGAAGGGATCAATTTCTTCTCCCTTCTGCATCTGATACTGTCTCAGCTATTTCTCAAGCAACATCTTTCATTGAATGGAATTTCCCTCATACAAGGTGGTTAAGGCCTCCCACATTTCCCTTGTTGTTTCCTTTTCAGCAATATGTGGGAGCACATGATCCTTGAACCCACCCAAGATCATGCATTTTGCCTTTCCTTGAGCCTCCTCGTATTTCTTGAGAGGATCAACATCAACCGGTACAACCACTACTTTCAAAGCATAATCCTTGATGCGATTTTTGTCTAAGACTGCTAGGATCCTAGCCTTGCAGATGACAAAGTTGGATGCTCCATCCAATCTATCTTGATCCCTCAATCCATTGACTTCCATCTCTGCTCAAGAAAGTATAAAATAGGTACTCTTCTCCCTCTCTCGTTGTTGCCCAGTAAGACTCAGATCTAGATTTCTTTAGCACTAGAAATCCTCTAGGGAACAAGTTCCTTCTAGGCTCCCCCTGAGTCCTGATTTCCTTCACGGCAATCCTCCTGCCAAATAATTCAAATCATCGCTTCTCCAATCCTCCTTTGCTGTTTCTCAACAACTTAGACCTAGATTTCTTTGGCAAGAAATCCGTTAAGGTAGTGACTCCCTCCACCTTGGTTCAGTCTCCTCAGACATTGTTCTGCACCAACAACAACAACATCCCACCAACACCTTGGATCTGATCTGCACTACTCCCTCTGCCCCAACAACTGAAGAATCTAAGCTCCTCAGGCTCTCCACAGTCACTGTGTGAGCTAGATCAACTCCTCTTGGTCTCTGCGTTACTCCTTCCTGGCTCATAAAGATGAAGCAACTCTGCGTGAGCCTGATCTCTCCCTTTGCTTCTATGCTGGCCTAGATAGTTGACGTAGTTACTGCGCTCCTTCCAGCTACTACGTCACCCTCACTTGGCTCAGAATGCTGACGTAGGCACTTCGTGAGCCTCTACATCACTTCTTTTGCACTGTGTCACTCTCCCTTTGCATCTCCAGCCCTAGAATAACGATGTCACTTGGGACAACTGCCTCTCTGCAACAGATTTTCTGGATATCCCGACTGATGGCTTAAGTATCGTATGATCTACAATGCTCTTATACCATGTGAACATTTCTGAATTGAACAAGTCAGAAATCCTACTACAGTTATTGGTTTAACATATCCTACTTGTTATTTCATTCAACAAGTTATTTAATTAGATAAAAAGTGATGTAAAACACTACTACATACTACACTGACATACAAATCATAAAATGAAACAATGGATGAGACAAACACATAAGGGACACCATTATTTTTGGACAACACATCCCCAGAAAAACCCAATGTAGGAAAACTGGTGCAGCAGATAGAGGGTTTGTATTATTAAGTGAGCAGAATCTGAGTACAAAAGGTTGCCTCTCACACTAGCTAACCTTTCAGAGAAATCTTGGTAGTGAGAAATACATAAAAGGGTTTACCTCGTTCTCCAAGTCACAACTGATCCACTCAGTGGCCTGACTCCGGCAAACACTGTGAAATCCCAGTGTAATCATTGCTTGGGCTAGCGTCTTGCCTATAGGAGACTGCGTCACCACTTCTGCTGGATCGATTTGCTGCAGGAAGACTGTTGTTCAGCCCTCTCGGCTCACAACCTCGCTTCTCCAACAAAATCTAGAACTTCTGATGAATATCCTGCACTGCCACTGCAAGAGACCCTCTTTGCCTGCGTCAACACTGTGTGAGCCCCTTCCTGGGCTACGTAGGCCTCTATGCTGTCTCTCTGATGCTACTATTGCCTCTCTTTCTGGTATGCTTTGGCTTGAAACTCCTTTCCAATCCAAATCTATGCATATGCCCCTCTCACTACAACTCATATCACTGGTTCGATTTTCTCAGCAAACCATGCCCTAGAAAAATCGAACTGACTGATCAACTTGGTGTATCTCCAAGTAACCCTCAAGGTTTCTCTTATACTTTTCCTGTTGATGAATCAACAACCGAGATTAAGTCCCTAATCAATGGCTAATATTAAAACAGGATTGATCCTTATCTCTTAGAAGCTTCTCACCCATATTTTTATTAATACCCATTAATATTTTTATTTCCTAAGTTTAGACTTAGGAACCCCATTAAAAATATTAAGTATTTTAATAACTCACAATCTGTGTGGAATTTCTCCAAACGATTTTTGGGTCTTGGATATCTTACGTATTCTAGCCCCTCCAAAAACATTTGGAGCTAGAGCACATCCGATGCTACCAAAAATCAACACAAAGAACTTTGGCTCAGAGTCATTTCTACAACAAAACAAAGAAAACATAAACGAGACACTCTCACATAACGTGGCATCAAGTCCATGAATATGTTACTTGGATTCTAAACATACTCAACATCATCACCATCAAAAAATGTAAACAAGGCCACTTCCCAATGAAGTGTCAACACTGCCTACAAACTAGTTTCATCTTTGAGGGACTCTTTGCTTCTTCCGAGACAAAACATTCGCCAATCAGTTCTGCCACAATATGTTGCAACTGCAGTCACATTTTCCTCTTCTCTTCCTCTACTGTTTCAAACAATCTTCTCATCTCGAAATTCTCCATTCAAAGAGATAAGTTAATCTATTCCAACTCTTGTCCTTTTTGGGACTAAGTTTAGGATAAAGTTTCCAACACTTCTTACTCCAATGCCCACTTATTTTTCAGTGGGTGCCAAAATTCTTACGCGGGTTTCTTGGCAAGAATTTTTTTAAACCTCGAAGAGGTTCCTCACGTCTCTTCCCAATGATTTGGTCCATTCTTTTGACCAATGCCTTTCATTTTTCACACTCATCCACACAATGGTTATATGCATTACAAAACATATAGGGAACCATTTTCCATAAATGATCATAAGGGAAAACATTTTTGGAATACCCATGACGCTTATACCTGTCTTTTGGGTTGTGACTTTGACGAGAAGAATTGGAGTTGGCATGTCCTTTAGAACGTTCATCTCTTTGTGGAGACAACTTCTCATTATCACTACCATCATGGTGTGATGTACCATCACTTCGTATAAGCCCTTTTGGAATGAAATCCATACCTAACAATTTATTTGACACAATAATTTTGGAACACTCTCCAATTTCTTGATGGCCATTACTCAATCCTTCATACCGTGGTTATTCCTTCACTTCGATAGGATTAACCATACCTTGGCCATCGACTCTGAGGCCTCTTCCATCATAACTCATTCAAGTTAAAAGCTTCATACCAATCCCCTTGGTATGATTTTCAAAAGCTACAAAAGATGTGTCATTAGCATTAACTAAAGGTGTATAATTAGAAATACTAATCACCTCCTTTGACCAAAAACCCATCTTTTTCATTTCAGTTGTTGATGAAGAAGTGGACGATATATCTAGCCAACCACTTTTACCAACTGGCACATGGGGAGAATATTTCAGATGATGACAAAAATCACAAGCATCATTCTCAGTATAGGATCCATATCATGTACACTAACCATGCCCACAAATTGGTTTCATCTTTGAGGGACTCTTTGTTGCTTCCGTGACAAAACATTCTCTAGTTTGTTCCTCCACAATATGTTGCAACTACATGTGCATTTGCCTCTTATCCTCCTTTGTTGCTTCGAGAAATATTCTCATATTGACATTCTCCATTCAAAGATAAAATTTAATCTCTTCCAACTCTTGAAGTCAGTTAGCAGTGCAATATAGTAAGAAGGGTATTTTAGCAATCCAAAGGCCTTTTCGAGCCCTATAAGAGCCCAACTAAGGGTTTTTGACCCTTATGAAGATGATGGCAGAGCCCATTTTTTATTTTGGGAATTGTAGATAGACGTTTTGATAAATTCATCCATAGTGGCCATTTTTTTAACGTTTTACAGAGCAAAGGTCTTTGTAAAAGAAATTATAGTGTTTTTTTTAAAGGGGTTATTTTGGCTATCCGGTAACCTTTTCGAGCACAAGAAGTGTCTAGATAGGGGTTCTTAGGCCTTTTGGACATCATGGAAATGTTAGTTTTGTAGTTTGAAGCATTTAGATAGAATCTTTGAGTAAGTCGTCCACAATTACCATTTTGTTGAATGTTTTGCAGAGAAAAGGTCTTTGTAAAAATAGTTAACGTTGTTTTTTTTAAAAGGGGTTATTTTGGCCATATGATAACCTTTTTGAGCACAAGAAGAGCCTATACAAGGGTACTTGGGCCTTTTGGACATCATGGTAGTGTCCGTTTTGCAGTTTGAGGCTTGCATATGTATGTTTTGAGAAAGTCTTCCTCATATGCATAATGGTGTCTAACCATTTACTTGTTTTATTCTAGTGAAAAGATGAATGATTTTTTTTACAAGAGTGCAAAGGGTTTCTATTTTATGAAAGGTTTTTAATTAGTGTACTTTGTACCTGTGCACACAAAATTAGAGTTTTTTCCATTGTAATTTTCCACACATGCAGTTTGAGACGAGAATTCCAGAGTGAGGCCTAGAGGGCCTGAGTGAAACAAAGTCGAGTCTATACTCAATTGACTCGAAATTTGACAGGGAATTCATCTGTGTATGTGTGTTTTCTTAGTTGAGTGACCCATTTTCAGTTGATCTTTAGACGGTCCAAGTTGAAAGAAGACAATTTTGACACTTAATTGGGAAGTGGTCTTATTTATAGTTTTTTATGGTGATGATGTTGAGTATGTTTAGAACCTGAGCAGCAGATTCATGTCATTGATGCCACATTATGTGAGAGTGTCCAATTTATCTTTCCCTTGTCTTGTTGTAGAAATAAAAATAAGTGAGGGTTCTTTGTAGGAGAATATCTATTTGTAGGAGAGACATCGCCACTCGACGAGAGAGTCCTTTCTTGTATTGACAAAGATGTCTATGTACTCATTATTTAGTTGTTGCGCTTAATAAAGAGACCTCATCATCATTGGAGCAGGGCCCTGAGATGTAGCCTAAGATGGGTGAACTCAGTTATCATATGTTTTTACTGATGTTGAGTATTTTTAGAATCCAAGCAGTGGATTCATGGACCTGATCCCACGCTATGTGAGAGTGTCCAATTTATGTTTTCTTTTTCTTTTTGTAGAAATGACTTTGAGTGAGATTTCTTTGTAGGTGAATGTATCTTTGTAGGAGAGACATCGCCACTCGTTGAGAGATTCCTTTCTTGTATTGATAGAGACGTTTCCACTCAACAAGAGAGTCCTTTCTTGTATTGAAAAAGATGTGTATGTACTCATTATTCAGTTGTTGCACTTAATAAAGAAGCATCATCATCATTGGAGCAGGGCCCAGAGATGTAGCCCAATATGGGTAAACTTTGTTATCATTTGGTTGTACTAATGTTCCTTTTCTTTGCTCTTATTTTTCCATAGTTGAGATTTGCGTAGCACATGCTTCATTTATATTATGCAATTCGTTTAATTTACATGTTCATAGTTGGACAGATACAGACAAAGAAAATTTTAAAGACTGGACTTATTTTTAACTTGCAAAGCATCAATTCGATCCTATTTTCAAATCAAGGTAAAGTGCTATTACTAAAAGTAACAACATTAACAAGTAAATTCTCCATGATTACTTCAAGAATTTGGCACAAGTATCATCTTCAAATAGACTTGGGAAAATTATTCTTGGCTACTGACACAAATTATGATACAAAAATTATGAAACACTATGTAGTTATTTAATGAGAAACATTTATACACACCAGTCAAATAATGTCCATTGTCAACAACAAGTATGTGTGTTTTCAATAAAAGATGAAACATATACCGTGTTTATCATTAGTATCACAAAACTAACAAAAATATTCTACATGCTACACAATGATGTTGCTTGAAATTGTACATAATGGCTTAGTAGTTCACTAGAACAGGACCTATAGACATACATATGTAATTAATAGTGAGGAACTAGACATATATACATTAAAAGTATGTGAGGTCATACAAATGTAATTGATAGTGAGGAACTAATGATATATACAGGATGAGGCATGGCATTGAAAACACCAATTGATGTTTATTGTGATGTCAAAATGTGAATGTTCTTGCCAATCAGCTCATATTTTCCTGTTTGCGTTTCTTTCATCGATGTGGATTGTTTTTTTTTCAGGATTTGTGTTATCTTGTAAAGTAAGATAATAGTTGGCTACAAACGATAAATAGGCAGTGATTGTGGTGGGATGATTATGGTTTGCATATCTTGCAAGGCAAGTTCCCGCTGTTGAATTTCTTGGCAATATTCATATAGCATGTATAAGTAGCTCGTATCCATATCTATTGATCACAAACAAAGAGAAATAGTAATTGTTAGTGGAAATGTCCATTGAAAGCATTATACCCTTTTTTTCTTTTAAATTAAAGTAAATATGAACGCTTTTTCTAAAAAGAATAAAAGAATGTGAGGTTAGATGTAATAGTAAGCAAGTGTATGTGAAATTTGGTTAAGTAGCAAGTGATGTTTACCATGGTTAAATTTGGAAGAGAGAATATATGGTTGGATAGAGCGTATCATATTGTGGAGATTTTGATGTGAGCAACAATACTTCTTGTTGTCTACGTTTGAGATATGGACTATCTTGCACATGTGAGATGCATAAGAATGGAAATGTTGAATTGATTCGAAAGTATAACAATGATCTTACTCTTGATATGGTAGTTAATGTTAAACCCTGTCGTTCTTTGGTGCCAATGCCTACAATTGTCTTGTCTAATGTCATTCCCTGTGCTTTATGTATTGTTAAATCCCATGCCATTTGAAGTGGTATATTCCAACGTGAACCCCTTGTGATGGGGAAATGGGTACATATGTTGGATGTGAAATGTCCACTATGTTCCTTTTTATTTGTCGAAGTCAACTACCACGAAGGATGGCAGTGTTGGGGGCTTCGTGTCAAGTGCATAAAAGATTGAAATGATTTTAACAAGTGCACCATTAACAAGACCTAAATTTACCCACAAACTGATAGTGATCTAGGTAGATATTAGTGGCCACCCACCTATTCCACTTGGACCCCCACCATTGTTTCTTTTAGTTTTCTTAATTGTAGCACATTTTACTATTTATGGCAGTTGTTTAGGTCCTGAACTTCTGGAGCCATTTTGAGGCCCTAAACAAAGTTTTTTTGGAAAACATGAAAACTAATTGCCTACAATAGGGGTTTGCAGTCAAAAGTTGTAGTCCTCAGATAGATCTTTCTTACGGAGTATCGTACGCATCAAACGAAGATCGCATGTCAAAGCTACGACCTCGATAAGTTGATGTACAAATTTACCCCAACGGGGCCCACAAACTTTTAGTAGTTCATCTCCTAGGGTTAGGTTTTCCCATTATTTCTCAATAATAAATAGGCCTTTGAGCCTCATTTTAACATAGTTCAGAAGGCATGTATCTGCCACATCTCTGCTCAAAGATAATCTACCTGTTGGGTTGTGTTCTATTCTTTCCACGACTATGACTCCTAGTTAACCAGGGGGCTAGAGGGGGGGCAGAGCCCCCCCTTCGTTGTGCTGACTATGCAGTGGGGGGTTTGAGGGGGTCGGTTAGCCCCCCTCTACGGGGTCCGGATAACGCCCCGGGGAATTTTTTTTTGGACCCTATATTAGGTAGGGCGAACCTACCTATGGTTTTGTGCATGGTTTTCGCACATGGTTTTGGACGCGATGGCTTTCGGTCCATGGTATTGGATGCTTCAGTATGTATAAATATGTATTGTAACATTGAAAGGAACATAATGAAAAATCAAGATGGTAGACCCGGTTTTGGGATCCAGGGGAAAATCTCTGTGTATATGTGTTTTATGTGTTATGCTCTCGCATTGTTTATTTTATGTGTTTTAGAATTTGTATGCAGGTAATTTATGTATGGGGTTAAAACCTACACTACCATCGCTTCAGCTAGTTTATTTCCATTCTGCATATAAACAGTTTTTGATAATTTGTTATTAATGAATTGAAGTTTTTTTTTGTTGTATCTTTGTGTTTATGTTCATATATGTATTTCATTTCATTCCTTCATAAGTCTAGATCAATGGTGTTTGAGAGGTATGCTCTTTCTATATTTTTCTATGCATGTACGTAACGAGGTCGAGGTATAAGGAGTTAGGGCTCCAATTGGTTGAACCTTTACAAGGCCGGCCTCGTGGACCCCGACGACCTCCCATGGTGGAAGAAAATAAAGACAAGGGAGTAGGGGATCCTTTCAAAATATTGCTCGAAGAAGCACTTGAGAGACAAGGAGTGCAATGAGGGACAAATTTGCCCAGATCCTTCGGTGGATTCCCATCGGTGATGAATCTTCATCCAATAGTCACTTCACAGGCGCCACCCCCTTCAAGGTACAAGTAAACTTTGATATCCATATATTCAAAGGTCAAATATATGTATATGTTGTAGATAAATGGTTGAATCTGTTGGAAGGTTACTTTTCGTTCCATAGTTTCTCCAATAGGGAGAAGATTACTTTTTCACTTAAGGCTACTCCCCATGTCAAGGACTGGTGGGAAACTTACTGTGAGAAAAGGGTTGAGGAACCCTCTCTATTTACAACCACCCCCTCTTGGAACTCTTTCTAAGATGCTGTCAAGGAACAATATTACCCCATGGGGAGCTATGAGGACAAGTACATACAATGGACCACACTATGACAACAAAGGGACCAAGATGTGCATGAGCTCACAAATATTTTTCATACTCTATGCACAAAGTTGGGTATCAAAGACTCTAAGTGACATTTGGTGCTCAAGTACCGTGACTATTTGCACAAATAAATTCGAGAAGAAATGCAGTTCCTAGACATCTCCTCTCTTGATGCAACATACTAATATGTTGCCGAGATTGAAAAAAAATTAAACAATAAAAGCGTGCCTTTGGATCTGCAAATAAAAAGTAGGGGAAGAGAACCCCAAAACTCCAAAAAAAGGGACAAAGCCAAGGCGGGGTGACCCAGGATAACCCACTGAAGCTGCAAGTAAAGAACAACACCACAAAGATAAATAAAGACATAGGAAAGTGGTGTGAGTTCCATAAAATCCCCACTCACAACACGAGTGTCGAGCCAAACAATCACTATTGGTCAAACTGAAGGCTTCAGAGTTAGATGCATGTTCTGACTCTGAGACAGAACCCAACAAGGAGAATGATAAAGGGAAGTAGATTATCGATGTGGAACCCAATGCCAGCGTTGCCACCACCAAGATCCAGAAGATTGAGCTTGAAGATCTAGAGGAGGGTGAGAATATCCTCCCCTCACAGATGTGGGTGAAGGGTTCTCTATTGTAGTTCATTGTCTATAGCAGGACCTAAAGAACCTCATTTCATTACAAGTCATGAAGCGGTTGGTTATACCAACCACACCACACTCACAACCATACACCATCGGGTGGCTTCACCAAGGAAGAGGTCTCTACGTCAGCTAGTAGTGTCACATTCCTTATAGCATCAAACCCTTCACGGGTGAGGTATTATGTAATGTTTCTCCTCTTGAAGTTTGTGATGTATTATTAGGTCAACCATACTTGTGGAAGCGCCATGTTGTGTATGAGTCTAGGCCTCCACTGTTATGATTACTTTGGGTAATAAGTTATCCAGGATACCAGAGGTAGTCCTGCCTACCACCGCCTCTTTGATCTCTGCTAATCAATACAGTAAGACCATCTCCCAGACCGAGAAATTTGTTTTCGTTCTGATTCGATATCAAAGTAAGGGGAAGATCATGGCTATATTCGTGGCCCCTGGGAAGTGTTCCTTAACACAACATAAGCAGGTGGATAAGGTTGTGAAAGAATACAAGGACATCTTCTCCTCACCCACAGGGGTACCCTTACACTGTTAGGTCAATAATTCAATCAATATGACTCTCAGATCACCCCTACCCAATGGGACGATATACCTCCGCTCCATTCTGGAAAATGAAGAGATCAAGCAACATATCCAGGAGTTTCTGCAAAAAAGGTACATATGACCAAGTTCCTCATCCTATGTGAGCCTGATTGTACTTGTACAGAAGAAGGATGGGACTTAGAGGCTTTGCATTGATTATCGAGCACTAAACAAAATCACTTTCATGAATAGGTATCCAATCCCACAAATTGATGACCTTCTGGACCAGGTAAAGGGGGATAAGTATTTTAGCAAGATCAATCTGAAGCCTGGCTATCACCACGTTCCAATAGAGCTCGTAGATGTATGGAAGACTGCCTTCAAATCCAAGGAAGGCATTTTTAAATGGTTGGTTGAAAAATTCCCTTGCTACTTTTATGAGGTTGATGGATTACAACTTGTGGCCCTTCACCAACTCGTTCATGGTTGTTTATCTGGATGACATCCTCATCTTCAACAAGAGTTGGGAAGAGCACTTGCAACATATTTAGCAGGTCCTTCAATCCCTGCAACAACACAAATTGTGTGGCAACTTGAAGAAATGCACCTTTGGAATGAGCCAGGTCCAATATCTCGGTTACATCATAGATGAGCAAGGCATGAATGTGGATCCGACTAAGATCCAAGTAATTCAAGATTGGCCAACCCCGACCAATCTAACAGAGCTTCGCATGGTTTAGGGCCTCACAAATTTTCATTGAAGGTTCGTGTTGGGATTCACCCATATCACTTAGCCTTTGAATCAGATTACCAAGGGCATAGTGAATTTTTTTTCCTGGTTTGAGTCCCAATAAAGGGCGTTCGTTGATTTGAAGCACAGTCTCTACTATGCACATGTACACACATTTCCAGACTTGCAACAACCATTTTAATTTGAGGAAGACACCTCCAACTATGCTATTGGTGCACTACTCACCCAACACGGGCATCCAGTGGCCTATCATAGTGAGACACTTTCCAATACAATTCAGAAGTACCCCACCTATGATAAAGAGATGTATTCTATTGTGCAATATTTCCAGTAATGGAAACATTAAATTATGGGGAAAGAGACAGTCATCCACACCGATCACCGACCTATTCAGTTTATACAAACACAAGGGAAGTTGCAGAACAATCAACATAAAAAGTGGACTACATATCTGCATCAATTCCACTTGAACATTAAATACAAAAATTGTAGCACTAATCATGTTGCGGATTGCCTAAGCTGGCTCCCAGTTGAAGCACTAACTATTGTTCTCAACTCTTATGGCGACAAGACCTATGGATGGCGACAAATGTACAAAAATTATTTAGAGGTCACCAACACATACCAAATGTTAGTGGATGGCAAGCAAGTTCTCGATTTCCATCTCTAGGATGCATTATTATGCTACTTGGCCACCTTTTTGTTCCTTCAAGAGAGTGTGCCAAGCTGATTTGGGAGGCACACCGCAGTCAGGTTAGAGGACACTTTGGTGTGGACAAAACTATTTTCGTACTACAAAAGTACTTTTATTAGCCAAAACTACGACAAGATGTTGGAAAATATATTAGATCCTACACTACATGTGCCATCTCCAAGCCAACCATCAAGAAGCAAGGTTTGTACACTCCTCTTCCTACTCCCAACCAACCCTGGGAATCCATCTCTATGGACTATCTGTCTGGCACCCCTTCTACCTAGCATGGTAATGAGTGTGTATTTGTGGTTGTGGATAGATTTTCTCAGATGGCTATATTGGCGGCCCGCAAGAAGAATATCACAGTAGAGGACATTGCCAAACTCTTCTTTGAATGAGTGTGGGTACATTTTGGGATCCCGCAGACCATTATATCAAATCAGGATAACAGGTTCCTGAGCACGTTTTTGTTGACCCTTTGGACACTATTGGACACCAATATCACCAAGTCGACTGCATTCCATCCCCATACTGATGGCTAGGCAAAGGTCGTCACAAGATGATAGTGCACATAATCTGCATGTACAACTCGAAGCATCCACAAACCTGGGATGATAGCCTTCCCTATGTGCAACATAGCTATAATTGATCTCTCCATAGCACTACTGGTCACAACCCGTTTTAAGTGGGTCTGGAATTTCAACCATTATGTCTGATTGATGTCGCCATGCCTTATGTGACTACATAGACATAATCCACAGTGCATGTATAGTCTAAGGCTGATAAAGAAACCATGTTTATTAAATGTATCCAGCACATCCACCAGCAGGTTTACGAAATCTTGAAGAAGTCCAATTTCAAATACAAGTAGCGACATGATAAACATTGGGTGCCACACAAGTTTCAGGCGAGCGACAAAGTTTGGTTGCATTTGCAAAAAGAACGCCTTATCAGAGCCCTCAGAAGCTAAGACCACTTCGATATGGGCCTTCCACCATCACCAGGGGTATGGGAGATAATGATTTTGAGCTCAAAATTCCCTCATTCCTGGGTATACACCCAATGTTCAATTTGGACTGCCTTCAACCATACTTTCAACCATTATTGGACACATTAGACATTGCAGAAAAAATGACACCAATAAAGCTAAACCATACTGCATGGAATAGGCCACAATTGATTGAATCATGGACACACTGATCAAGAACACTCGCCAGCAGAAGATCCAACTGTATAAAGTTGTCAGAGCTAGCTAACTTTTGCACCAAGGCAAGTGGCTCACTAGGGACCAAGTTCAGCAAAAGTTTCCCCATCTCACGGAAGCACTCAACGCAATGGGGACCATTTCTTCCTAAGGGGGTAGGACTGATCCAGGTGGATATTGGTGGCCACCCACCTATTCCACTTGGACCCCGACCAATGTTTCTTTTAGTTTCCTTAATTTTAGCATATTTCACTATTTTTGGTATTTTTTCAGGTCCTGAACTTCTAGAGCCGTTTTGAGACCCTAAACACTATTTTTTTTATGGAAAACGGGAAAACTAATAACCTGTGGTAGGGGTATGTAGTTGAAAGTTCTAATCCTTGGATAATTCAGTCTAACGAGGTATCGTACATGTCAAACAAAGATCATATGCCAAAGTTACGAACCTGGGAAGTTTATGTACCAATTTACCCCAATAGGGCCCACAGAATTTTGGCGCTTCATCTCCTAGGGTTATGTTTTTGGATGTTTATGGTTTTCCATTGTTTCTCATCTTGTTTTGATGATGAACCACACTGTATAGTTCGAAACACGTCGAAATTTTTTTTCTTGATGTGATTAGTATCGAAAAATGTCCCTACAATAAGAATTATGGATTACAGAAGCCTAAATTCTGAAAATAAGTAGGCCTTCGAGCCTCATTGTAACACAGTTGAAAAGGCATGTAGCTGCCACATCTATTTTGAGAGATAAGTTACCATCGTCTGAGCTAGTTTATTTCCATTCTGCACGTAAACAATTTTCAGTGCTTTCTTATTAATGAATTGAATTTTTGTTTTTGCTATATCTCTGTGTTTCTGTTCATATCTTTATTTCATTTCATTCCTTCATAAATCTCGATCAGATGGTGAGTATAATTTTTTTCTCATTGCATGCGAGTACCTTTGCATCCAAATGTTCATCTTCCGTTGTAGCAGAAGATTGTTGTCATTGTTGCTCTGTTGAGAAAACCATTGCTGCCATGTTCAAATTTTCAACATTGTTTTATTATGCAAAGCAACTAAACTATTTTGTTTCATATAGGTTCATGGAGTCTTCAAATACTTGTTGTTCATCATGCGTGGGAGAGGAATATGTCCTTGACATTAGGATTTTCCATTCTTCAATAGTAGGTGTTTCATTCCTGAAGTTTGTGAGGACTTGGCGGAAAGAAACCTGGGAAGGGTTAGCACATTGTTGGCGAAAAACAATTGAAAGTGTTATGAATGTGTTGAAGTTTTGCTACAGTGGAGTGCCATGTGATGTGATAGCATACAGAGGAATGTCTTTCACAAGTGGTAGTTGGCCTAAATCTCCAACAAGGATAATGAAGCGATTGTTGAATGGTGCATTTCGTTCAGAGGCGAATGCTTCTCTTAGGCGATCGTCAACACGGGAAAGCATTTTTGGACCGATGAATCTCATCTCATCGATAAGGATGTATTTTACATGGTGTTTCTCTTGAAGGTGTAGAAGAAATTGACCTTCAAGAGGATGCATTGACTGGATAAGGATGTGAAGGGAAGAATGGATTGTAATGGCATTTACGTTGAAAAATGAAACGCTAGTGGGTGCAAGTAGGAGCAAGGGGTTTGTGTTTGTTGGGGAGTTTTCCATAAATGTGTGTTGTAGACATTCAATTAAATATAATTTTTCGATCCCAGCTATACCTTGTATGATCATTTTGAGTGGGGGAATTGATGAAGGGTTTTTGAAGTGAGAAAGAACAATGTTAAAAGCTATTCTTTGGGTGGGAGAGAAGGAGTGATATTGATGGGGGATTGAAAAAGGATGATGTTGGTTTTGGATGGTTGAGCGGTTGAATTCAATGAAATTTATGGAATTTTATTTCAAGTAGAGAGGGATAGAAGTATGTGACCAATTATGGTTTGCATCAAAGTCGTGATGGCCAATCATTTCAAGGTCATCAACTTCAATGTTTTAGCTTGGGTGGAGGTGAGAGAGGATTTTCCATTCATACATGTACATTTAGTTGGGAGGGGTAGTCATAGGAGTAGATGGATCTCCGGGCTATGGAGATTATGGGTTTTCAAGCTCTATGATGAGCCTCATCATTGGGTAACTATATGGACCTTAACACACCTCCTAGATTATTCAAATAAACTCTTCTCATAATTTCTTACATATTTTGATTGTATTTTGCTTAATGAGATGAGTGAAAGTGAGATATTATGCTTAGTGGACTGGTGTGCATTGATTGCAGGTTTTTGAGAGAAAATCATGGAATTTCGGCTAATTAAGGGCTAAAACTCGAATGAGACAAGGAGGAGAGATTGTAGGAGATAGATCCTCCTCATTTACTCCTCAATCATTTGAATATTCCTCCATCAATCACACTAACTCAGAGTTACATGCAACCAAGTCATGGAGATCAAAAGGCAGTCGACCTAGTGACAGTTAAAGAGCCAGTTTATCTCGAGTTTGAGAGCCGAGCCTCCCTAGATTTAAGGAATTCATTGGAGATTTCAGTTTTATAAATAAGGAGGACTAGAGCCTCATTAGGATTCAAATTTTTGTTGTAAAAACACTAGTCATTTTCGAGTTCAAGACTTATGGAAGACATTGGGATGTAATTTTCTGTTTTGATAATGAGAATGAGCATTTCCTTGATCCAGCACTGAGTTGACTCAGAGGGATGAAGCTCTTGGGTTAGGGCCCAACCCTAGAAACAAAGGCCCCTCCTCTTATATTTGTATGCTTAGTTAATTTCATAGATTAATGGTTGAATTATCTTTAGCATTATTTCATTGCAAGTAGTTGTGGATTTGATTAGTTTGCTTCCATTTGTGCCTTACTTTAGTAGTAGCTTAGAAATGATAAAGGAATATAAAAAAGATACTAGTAGGTGGATTTGGCCTCACTCCTCCCTTCAGGGATCATGGTTTGAGGAAAGAACTCCTATGCAGCCCCAAAAAGATAGAATTTTGATTTCTCATGGAATTTAGGGTTTTCTGTTACTTAGGCCAGCATTTGATTAGTTTACAGGAATAGGATTTAGTTATCATTTCTTCTATCTTCAGTCTTACATTAGATCTCATCAATGTTTCATATTATTCTGCAACTTCTTCCCATGCATGAAATAGGCATCTAGCTCATGAAATTATGTTTTCCTCAGTTAATTGAAATCCTTCTTGTTTACATGATTTATGGATAAATGTCAATGGTTGATGCAGTGTAGGAGTTTCAATAGTACGTAGAGATTTTATGATCAACAAGCCCATTCTAACCTCGTCCATCCATGGTCATCACTTTCTTTCACTAAAACCCTCACCAATTTTATCATTTCATAAGAATACTTCTCCAAGCTTGTTGAGCAAATCCAGCCATCTCACAACTCTGGTTTTGAGCTTTGAAGGAGTCCTAGGCATGCCCTTGCCTCATTCCATCCACCATCCACCTTCCCTAAGCCTTACATCACCTTCAACATCCCTCCTTTTGCTCTCGACTGTATCTTGTAGGAATACATGGGATCCTGTAGGAATTCAGGACATCCTGTAGAACGCATTAGGACATCTTGTAGGTTGACCTGTAGTGGCCTGTTTTGAGGCCAAATTGTGGATAAAGCCCCTAGGAAGCTAGAAAAGGACCCCTACTTTCCTCCCAAGCCTTTTGACCATTCACCATCATCCCTAAGCCACCTGCCACATCACCAAAAGAATTTAGCTTTCCCACTTTCACACAAAAAAAGGACAAAAAGAAAAACAGAGTTATTTTGTTCATTTACATGCACATCAGTAGAATGTTTGATGTTTCAATTTGCATGCCTAGGACAGTAGGATTGCATACATGTTAACTTAGCATTCTTTTGAAGCAAAGCCTCTTAGCAGTTAATTAGAAAAATGGTGTGTTTAAGCATTTGATTTCAATATTTTTCCTTACTGTAGTAGACAAACTTTCTCTTAGTTGTAGATTTCCCTTTTCCTCATTGGTAATCAAATTTCTTCAGAATCAATAGAAGTTTTTTTTAAAAAACCTTAGTGGTCTATCGCCAGCTTAGCAGTGACAAAGAGCGGACCCATCACATTTACTTGTGTATACAACACTATCACCTCCAAGTTTGTATGAACCCGAAGTTGATAAAGTAAAGTTGGTAGCCCCAGGAGTTGCATCATTCTTGTTGCAATATTGATGCTCATCAGTCTCGATGAACATGCCATGGTGTATATACTCCTTTTTTTGTTCCCAGTGTGTAATTATTTCCTCATTAGTGGAACCAATGTCATTGGGGAGTGTGCGGAAAGGGAAACATAACAATAGTTATCTCCAACAAAAAGCGACATAACAAGGATCACTAGGGGCAGGGATGGAAATGTATCGTGGAAAGACATGTATAGTCATTGGAGGGAATACATGTTTCCATTGGTTTTTCTTTCGGCATGAAAAAATGACCAAGAGCATGCAACTTCAAGGAGTGGCAATGGTTCCAATGAAATAGGTCTATTCATGTATGCAAGAATGAAAGTTGGTGTTGAAATGGGGTTTTCAAAATGATGAGAAACATGTCTCATAACAATTTTGTTAACATTTAAAGAAACAAATGTGCGACTGCAGAGTGATAGTGTTAGTTTTTGTAACATATGGAATATTTCTTATGCCCCAATGTATCTTTTTGCAATGGTTTATGTAAGGACTTTCCGGATGAAAATAATAGTAGGTGCTTCTGAGGGCACGTTTTGTTAGAGGCGTGATAACATTTGGTGATAACTTTTTGATCTTGTTTTTTATTTTGTTGCATACATTGAAATATAACTTAGCACAACATGGTGTGATAGAACGGGCTCACAATCAACATTTTCTCTCAAGATAGAAAGTAGATCGACATTGTGGATGTTCAATTTATCATCATTGTTAGCAAGGATGTAGGTTTTCTGTAGTATATCTAGGGGGGATAATATGGGGTACAAAGGGAGGTACCCAAGGGAATAATGTGATGTAATAATATGTAAGGATGATAAATAAATGGGCCATAATTAATAAATAAAGTGTTTAACATGCATTATGCAAGGGCCCGCAAGTAGTTAGGGAATAATGTGATAAGCCCATTGTATTAGATGTATGGTATTGAGAGACCCGTCGTAATTACCCATGGTATTCTATGTATGAAGCCTATATATAGGCTAGAGACTCTCCATTAAGGGATGTCAATAATTGTTGTATTGAAAAGCATATGGATTGTGGAGTGATCTCCTTCTTTAAGGAGTAATTGTATGGTATTAATAAAGATCTGAAGATTTTATCATCTACTATGTTATTCTTCTTCCATATTCATATGTTTTATATAATTCTAGGTCAGATATACTACAAGTGGTGCTAGAGCACTTTATATAATACACCCCTCAATGCTCGCACCCATCCGGCCTCCGACTATCCTTCCAATCTCTAACAACGTCCACCTCCAACGTTTATTGACCTTTGTTTCCATTTAGGTATGGGCATAGTTATTTCATATGGATACGTACTCTACACAAGGATGGGAAAATATTCATGGGGCTCACAACCATGCTAAGGCCATAACATAGCCTAAGGTGTTTCCGTCGACTGCTTCCAATGACCGCACTCATACACATGGTATTTTATAGTCAGTGATCCATGAACCATTAACATTATGTACAGTTCGTGATCCAATCTGGAAACATTAATGTTATTGTTCTAAATCCAAAAATATTTTGAATTCAAATTTGAATCTAAGCACACAACTTTCAACGCTATTCTATTTATTCAAAACTATTCATTTAAATTTGAGAAAAATTGTGAAAATTTTCATTACAAGGTTGTTTCTCTTCTTTTTTTTTTTTTTTTGTTTAACCTGGACAGTGCGGATTTTCCAAAGGGGTGTGGAGAAGTCAAAAATTTAACGATTGAATATTTTCTAAAGGTTTTGTATAGAAATCTCGTTGTGAAGCTTTATGGTTTCATCATTAGGGTACTTTTGAGGTCTAAAATGGGCCTCCTATGGAAATTATAAAATAATAGTGGAAATAATAAAAAAAGATTAGATTACATCATCAAATTGTAGAGGGAAAAAAGAAAAAAACTATTTTTTCAATTTATCTCCCTATGGGTTTACTCAAATTTCGAGTGGAAACACTCGTTGGATGCAGAATTTGATTCTTCATCCAAGGATTACATATGTTGCATACTTTTGATGGACCTTACTACACAAAAAATGAGAATTACATGAAAAATGTTATTGCAATCACATTTTTTCATGTATTTCTCATTTTTCGTGTAGTAGGGTCCATCAAAAGTATGCAACATGGGTACTCCTTGGATGAGGAATTAAATTTTGCATCCAACGAGTACTTCTGCTCAAAATTTGAGTAAAACCTTAGAGAGATAATTTGAAAATACGAGTTGAAAAAGTAGTTTTATTATTTGATTATTTTTTAACCTTTTTATTTTTTTACCTCAGAAATGGCAAATCGTCCCCCATGGTTGACATCATCATCTTGAATCAATTTATTTTGGTTGTACATTTTTCTTAGGAGGCCCATTTTAGACCTCAAAAATCTCCTAATTGACATATCTTCTTTCAAACATTTGCGTAAGCTTATGTATGGGAAGTTTTGTTGTAAAGACATCTTGTTTCATTTTTTTATGAATAATTTCCCTCGAGATATAATAGAAAATCCAGCAATAAGTGATTGATCATCTAATTCATTATTTTTGTGTCTCATATTTGTCACAGGTTTCACACCGGAAAATTCATTGTTAAGCTTATTCGTTTCGCTAGTTCTTTCAATAAGTTGCATAAGGATTTGTTGTATGGAAAAGTTCTACTGTAAAGGATTATGTGCAAAATTATTCTTGGTAGAGTGTGGTCAAAGGCTTCACATAGAAAAATTTACTATAAATCGTTCTAAGGTGGTCAATTTTTTTCCTGGGTAATTTTCAATAAGTTGCATAAGGATTTGTTGTATGGAAAAGTTCTACTGTAAAGGATTATGTGCAAAATTATTCTTGGTAGAATGTGGTCAAAGGCTTCACATAGAAAAATTTACTATAAATTGTTCTAAGGTGGTCAATTTTTTTCCAAGGTAATTTTCTAGTAGGTTCGGTATGTGAAATTTTTGTGCAAGTTTTCTTTCAAGATTTATTTCTGGATAATTTACGAGAGTTTTCAACAAACATTTTTTTTCCTTAGCTTAAATAGAGATTTGTTTCATCTCTCTTCACCACTTTCATGAGGTTTTGTGTTTAAGCATTTCATTCTAAAGCTTTCTTGTTTCATAAATCGAAGATAATACCAAAGGTTTCTTAGACATGGTGTGTTGAATACGATGACCATGGTGTGTGGATGGATATATATTTGGATGGTTGTAGGAATGGGTAAGATGCTTGTTGATTAACCCATGCTTTGGGATACATTTTCTTCGTGACGATGATGTGGTTCACATCCTATTGACTTCTTCGGTACATGGTCGCAGTTTTATCCAATTTCATCGCTCGTATATTGGTTTTAATCCTCTCTCAGAGACCCCGAGATCCAAATATGTGTAGGTCATGCTTCCTGGATTTCCTTTAAAATTTTGGACATGTTGAGTATTTGAGGATATTCATAATTCCATTGGGCAGTTTATCTATATGGACGTTAATATTCTGGGTGTTAGGGATAAGCGTATTACATGGATGTTGGTGGAAGTGAACTTCTCGGATGGCCTTCTGGAGGACATTGAGCTGGGATGTGAGACCATTAAATTTCGACAACAAAATGATTTTTGGGGGTTCCATTTCCTTGTTTGCTCTGTCACCATACTAGACACCTTATGGCTCGATGTCCTCGCATGTCTCGTCCGGGGGTGGGTGGAAATCACTGGAGGTCGTTTTTGGGTGGTCATACTACACAAGATTTGTCTCATCATCCTTCATCTGAGCTTCCAGGTACTTCCCTTAAACGAGACTCTAAATTGGACATGCGATCTTCTGATCATATATTCTTTTCGACTCCTCCATCCACTTCCTCTTTGGAAGAATTGGATTTACAAGCCAAATTGATGTTGGGTGCTCTTTCTTCTCATTTGGCTCATGAATTCTACGCATTGGTGGCTCCTTGTGACTCTACTTCCTTTGAATTTCCCCATATTGTTTCCCCTCTCCTGATTAATAGACCCAACTTTATGTCTCTATCTCTTTCTGTTGATCTGTCTCTTCCTCTCTCTATTTCATCCCTTTGCATGGTTGGGCACTATACACCTCCTTTGACTACCCCTCGACACTTCCCTCTGACTTCCCCAGCTCATATTCCCTCGAAATCCACTGAGGCCCCTCAGATTTGTGGAATTACTCTTACTACTTCTCATTCAGTTGCGTCTACCCCTAATTTGGATGAATTTGGACCGGGGACCATTCTAGATTCCTCCCCAGTGGTCGTTTTCTTAATAGACTTGTCTCTCCATAATTCAATTGGAAGTGATATTGACCTACTTAAAAATTGGATATGGACTTAGCATCGCTCAATATTCACAAAGGGGATGTTTCCCACCTGTCTTCTTACGTCAACCTTGTTAGAAATTAATGGAGAATAGGTTACGTAGTTATGATTTGTTCTTTATTTGACATTTAGTTCCTATTAATTAGGAATCTGTTTTTGCCTATGTATCTATTTAATTCCTGA
Organism: Pinus tabuliformis; assembly: GCA_031772625.1. Taxonomy (NCBI): domain Eukaryota; kingdom Viridiplantae; phylum Streptophyta; class Pinopsida; order Pinales; family Pinaceae; genus Pinus; species Pinus tabuliformis. The sequence goes on from CM062820.1 coordinate 1,279,995,932, forward strand.
TGATTAATGAATAAGATAGCGAATGCATTTGCCGAAGGGAGCTCCTGGTGATCTGCACCTGTGAGCTCCCGTGTGTTTGTCCAAACTTTTGTCTTCTGCATTTCTTATCATGGTATCAGAGCTTAGTGCTGGGAATCCTGTAAGCTGAAGCTGTGCGTGACTTTGGAAGGCTGCAAAGACGTGGCCGGCTGGATCCTGCGTGGAAGTCGAGTGCCTGCGTCGAGAAGGAGGTGTAGAGGGTCTCAGGTCGGGGTGTGCAGCTTTGAGTTATGTGTAGGTCCTGATTCGAATTCCTCTGGCCTCCAATCTGACATAGACGGACAGCTCTTCGAACGCTGTTTCCAGCCGTGTCCTTAGACGCTGATTTGGTCACCCATGGCTTCCTGAGTCCTTCGTCAGGGTTTGTTCTCAGGGAGGGTATCCAGTGTCTTCTAGTAAGAAAAAGCTAAAGAAATTCGAGGAATGAGCGCTTTCGGGGTTCTGTTGAACTCATCCTCGGAATTCAGGGTTTCCTGCGTAGGATTGGTTTGATGTTGTTTTGGCATTCAATCTGATAGATTTTCAAGAGGAAAAGTATAGGAGGGTTTCGGTGGATCGAGTGGGCAAGGGAATGCCCGGAGAGTTTCAAAGGTTTGCCATTTGGTTGTGTTGATCTGAGAGCAGAGAAACTCTCGTTGTTGGCAGAAGAAACTGTGGTGGCAGCATGGAGCGATCTTCTGTATAGATCGTGAGTCGTGGTGGGAGGAACCAGTAAGAGCCGAAAACCCAAAGAGCAGAGGTGGACTGTGGCAGCGAAGGAGCTCGAAGGTTGAGCGTGGAGGCTGTTGGGAGGTCGAGCGGAGAAGCTTGTGTGTTGTAGTGGTGGATTGTTGTGATAATCGAGAGTTGTTCGGTTTTTTAAGTTGCCGGGGTAACCTGTTTTTTTCAAGATGAATTCTCAGATGGCAGATTATTTAAATGAAAGCAGCAAATTGGATGGTTCCAATTACATAAATTGGAAATTTAAGCTTCAGACTTTGCTTGAAGGTCAGAATACCTACAACATTGTTGGTGGGCTCCAGTATTGTAGCAATAATGCTACAACTCCTGGAGCTTCCTATCTCTAATTTTATCAACCCGGTAGTTCGTACAAACTTGGAAGCGACGGTGCTGTATGCACAAGTACTAGCTCTTGTCGCAGCTGTCACTTGGTCAGCTGGCACAAGTCCGCTAGGGCTCAAGCCAACTTCTATATGCTCACAGAAGAAGCTTTATGAATGATGGACGAAAGCTAACTCAAAGGAGACTAGTCTAATTGCAGAAAGAAACTGAAAGCCAATAAAGCATGAAAACCCTAGTAAACCCTAATTTGACTAGCTAGACCCTCACAATGCAAAACTGTGAATGAAACTACTACCAAGAATGCCATTACTTGCAGTGAACTGAAATACATGCATCTAAGCTACTTGCATCTGAAAAGACATGTTTTTGTATTTTTTCATCAAGTGGTTGGATTTATTGTGATGATGCTTTTGATTAGGGTTTGGTTGTGCAGGAGCGGTTGGAATGGAAGGAAAGCATGGGCAAGGTCAGGATGGCTAAGGGAGGTCCCAGAGGGTCTCTAGCATCAGTCCATAGAAGTCTACCACGTTCGGATGCTCAGCAACCGAGTTTGCAGGCTTCTACAGGAAGTCTGCAGGGGATCCTACAGGAAACTCAGGGGTTTCTACAGGAAGTCTGTGCAATTCTACAGGATGTTTGCCGTGGAAGGTTTTGGGAGATGGTGAAGTGTTGGAGTGGTGTGGAAGGATAGGTGAGATGGAGATGGAGCTGGTGATGGCTCAGGAGCAGAGAAGTCAAATGGAGGAAGAGTGCATGTAGTGGTTTGATGGCTTGGAAGGATGGGGTCAACGAAAGGTTAAGTAAATGAAGCTACGTGGCAATAGATGAGTTGGAGGATAAATGAGCTGGACAGAGGCCGAATGGGTGACTTGAGGAGAGATCAAGAAGAAGAAGAAAGAAGTGGAATGATAAGGAGCAGCGTAAATGAAACAAATGACTTATGCACCAAAAACAAGAATTCATTAACCTATGATAACTGTGCCATGAAACCTATGAACAGCAATGGAAAACCAAGAAATGAAACTCGTGCATGGAAGTGAAATGTAGAAGTATGGTTCAATGTCAAAAGTGCATGGATGGATCTTCAACGAAAATGTCTATGTTGCAGCTTGCATGGAAGTGAGAAGAACTGCGTTTCTTTTTGGTGGTTGGTTATGGACTGCACCCCAATCCCTAACAGAGATGGCAGTGAGCCTTAACAACCTTTTGCTGGAGCTCCAATAATTTATAACTATCCTCCTATCGAATCTAAGCAACTGAAAGCAAATCACCATAAACTAATCCTATCTCAACTCATGAAAAAGACTAAATTAACAGACTGTAAATTCAAATTGCATGTCAAAGTAAAAACTCAAAGTGCTGGAACGAAATGCAAATAACATTACAACACCGAGGAGATCTATTGCTCTCAGGTTGGGCCCTAACCTGAGAGCTATAGCTCCCTTAGAAACTCAGAATGAGATCAAAATCTGCCTGCCTTTATTCATAAACGAAAGTCTGATGACATGCCAAAATGGCTTACAAAAGGAACAAACACCGAGCTGTAGCTCGTACTTCCAAATTACAAGAGAAATACAAAAGTTCAAAAAGCTTCTATCCAAGGCTACGGCCTCAGTATTTATGCAAAATGATCATCCAACAGGTGTCCTTGATTTGTGGAGCTCGGCTGTCCAACTGAAGTTTAAACTGCTGATCCTGTAGGACAGTCATAACTGCTGTTCCTGTAGAACAGTTATAACTGCTGTTCCTGTAGAACAGTTGGCTGCCTCTAAGCTCGGTGGGGAGATGGATTGGAGCTCGGAGCTATGGTGGGAATTACGAAGAAGGTCCCCAAGACTGTGGACATCCTCTCCTAAAAACCAGCAGTGCCACCTCATTGTCTCCTTGTCTCCTTTCTCGTGGTCTTTTCTCCCTTTTAATGCCAAAAACCTGAAAGCATCATGCATTAGTCACGTAGATAGAATGCCTACCCTTCTTCCTACAAACAACACGAATAAACCAAGAAATGAATGCATAAGCAATAAAAAATGAATGGTTTGAGCAGAGCAAGTAGGCCAAATGAGCCCAAATTGTACCAAAAATTGGGGCTCATCATCACCCCTAGCTAAACTATTTGCTCATCCTTGAGCAACGTTGCCCTGGCTCCTCGTCTTTGGCCGAGAACTAGAGCCCGGAGCATGCTTTTCCTTTCCTGTTTTTGGTGGCCTTGCCTTTTCTACCGAGGGTGGCGCTTCTTTCTTTCCCGTTTTTGGCGGCCCTGCCTTTTCTGCCCCTGGTGGTGACGAAGATGATGCTTCTTCCCCCTTTCCTATTTCCTTGAGCCGGGCTTCGGAAGGTGATTGGCCTATTTTTCGTGTCCAGGAAGTTATTTTTGGGCTCCCCTTCTCGGGGTGGCTGCTGTTTTAGAGGGGGTTCTTGCACTGGGTGAAGTAGGGACATCCCCTAAAATGGTTTGGCTGCCGGGTGGAGGCTGTGGCTTGCCCGTGGTTATCCTCTTGCTTCTCCTGGCTTCAGATGGTAGAGGGGTCTCCCTCTCTCTCTTCTCCTTCAGCTTTGGAGGTGTACTGAGGGCGGCCAGCGCCGCTGCTGCCTCCTTTTCTAGAATACCAGCCTTCTCTTTCTTGCGTTTTGCTCTCTCAGAGCTCCTTGTAGAGGGCCCCTCCTTTTCAGATTTCGGGCTTCCTGTAGAAGACCCTGCTTTGCCCACTTCCGGGCCTCCTGTGGAAGATTCTTTCTTTCCCGCTTTTGGGCTTCCTGTAGAAGACCTGGCTTTGGCCACTCCCGGGCTTCCTGCAGAAGTCCCTGCTTTGGTAGTCTTCGGGCTTCCTGTGGAGGGCCCTTTTTCTGTCTTCAGGCTTCCTGTAGGAGCCTGTTTCTCAATGACTTTCGGGCTTCCTGTAGGAGGCCCTTTTTCCAATTTCGGGCTTCCTGTAGAAGCCCTTGTCTCTGTCTTCGGGCTTCCTGTAGAAGCCTTTGTCTCCGTTTTTGGGCTTCCTGTAGAAGCCTGTTTCCCAACGATTTTCGGGCTTCCTATAAAAGCCTTGGTCTTTGCTTTTGGGCTTCCTGTAGAAGCCTGCTTCTCAATGATCTTCGGGCTTCCTGTAGAAGCCTTTGTTTTTGTTTTTGGGCTTCCTGTAGAAGCCTGTTTTTGCTTTCCTGTAGACACAGGTGTCTCCACCTCTGCTTGCTTGCCTGCCTGAGTTTTGCTTTTTGCTTTGGTTGCAGGTGCTGTTGAGGTACTTGGGCTGACGTGGACCACCTCAGCTTTGTCCATTCTGCTCTTCATCCTCTTTTCCCTTGCTGACAGGATAGGTGTGCCACCTTTTTCTTTGTCCTCCTTTTCCTCATGCTTCTTCCTTTGTTCTTTCTTCTGTACTGTTGTCGGGGTCTCTTGGCCTTCTTCTCTCTGTCCCTCGGCCACTGCTTCTTGTTCCTCACTGCTGGAGGAACCCGTTTCTTCGATCAACATCTTAATGTCCCCATCTTTTGTCAAATTCCGGAAGGATTCCCATGAGAGGGGAACCTTATATGAATGCAATGCATCCTCCACAAGAAGCTTGATCAACCCATGGTGGGCTATCTGATCTGGTATTCCCTCTTTCAGCTTTGTAGCACACTCCATTAGAGACTGCAGGAGGTAATAAGGGATGCTCAGTTTTTGTTCTACAGGAAGGTCAATTCGGTGCCTCAACTCAGTGAGCAGCCGAAAGTGATATGCATACACGATGCTGAAACGACCTTCACAAGTAATATGTTTCATGATTTGCAAACTGACTTCATTCCAAGGTGGCAACAGGCTCGTTCTTCGCACCCCATTTTTGTCCTCCGAGAATTCTTCCTCAGGTGGAAAGAATTCTTTCTTTGCCTGCTGGCTCAGCTTCCTTTCTTCCTTATCCCACTGCAAACCCATAGGAAGTTCTGTGATCCGACTGATATGTTCCGGGGTGATCTTGAGGCTTAGACCTCTGAAGTTCACTGTGGCCAGTGTCTGGGATTTAGGCTTCAGAGCCTGCAAGAATTCTTCGGCCACTTCATCATCGTAGCCCTGCAGCTTATCACAAAAAGGCATCCATTGTGCTCTGGTGAAGAGCTCTACCACTGCCGGGTTTTCCCTTAGTTTGGTTGAATCAGTGGGTTCCCGTCTTATAAACCCACCCGGCATGATGAACACGGTCGTTTTAATTAAAGGTGGCAAATGCAAAAGAGATTTGGTCTATTAAGACAGAGCATGCACATAATCCACAAAATTCAACACAGTCTACTTATACCGACATCCTGTAGAACGACAGCATAGGCACAGCAAACAACAATTCCACCAATATCTTTATAACCAGACTGTGGACGATGGTCTTGCCACTCTTACTAACCAGTTGCATGAAGAGTTCAGGGTTACCTCTTTAATTGGCCATCTTTTTCGTGAGGCACCCGCTTCCCTGTAGAAGACTGCGTTCCTGTAGACTGCATTCCTGTAGACTGCGTTCCTGTAGAACTGCGTTCCTGTAGAACTGCGTTCCTGTAGAAGCAGTGCGCAATTCTCGGGGAGGACTGTAGTTGGCCCGCGCTCGAGGTGTGCTTTACCGGCGTTCTGGTAGCCAACAGCTCGGCGTATCAAAGTGCAGAGGAGATCAGAATAGCCACCCGAGTTTGAAGTGTTGGATGATAAATGCATGCGCATGATCTAGCCGATTAGATTTTGAATCGGCGCAATCCGTGGCATGGGGGATGAGCTGTCCCCGCCGGACCGTTGGGCGACGTCATCCATCATCCGCCTGCGTATTCACTTGCTGCCGCATCCATTCCCACAGATTTACCGCCGCCTTTTCCTGTTAAACTCATGCTTCTGACGAGAGTGTTCTCACGTGCGTGCCGTTCATTCTCTTTGTCATGGCTGCCACCCAAACATCCAATTACACTTTAACTAGCCGACGTGGCCAGTCGACGGGCCATACGGCCGCTCAACCATTCAATTTTACGCTATGCAAACAATTTCACAGTAAAATTCATGCGATTTGATGGAAGGAAGGGTTGAGACACTTACCTGCGTGGCTGCACACGATTTTTCCAGTTCTTGGATGATGGTGAGTGGATCTACCTGCTGCATGCGACTTACACAGACCCGGAGGCTCGTGGTTACAGGCTGCCAACGATGGAGTGGATGTTTTGCTTGCATGCGGCCGCGTTTTATTTCAGATGGCGGTGCTGTGAATGGTATCCACTCGAGCAGGTTGAACTGTTACAGGATTCCCGCGAGGTGTCTCGTAACAATCCTTTCTCCTTGGGTGCATGCTGCACGATGGAGGTTCTGGCCTTTCAATCACGTTCCCGGAGCTCTTGATGCCTGCGGTATGAGATCCCAGCATTTGTTTAACTTTGAAAATGGCTTTTCCCGCGAGAACTCATCGATCTTCTTTGTTGGTGCAGGGAACTTGGTCGCATGTCGACAAGGATGGTGGAGCAAGGTGACAGCAATGTGCAAGGGTGCCAACAGAGGCTTGCATGCATCCAAACCAATCCATAGTCGCTAAATCTCCTTTTAAGATGAATTCTGGCCGTCCAAAACTCCTACAGGAAGTTTCCTGTAGAACACAGAGCTTCCTGTAGAAAGTTCGGCCTTCCTGTAGAAAGTCTATACTTTCCTGTAGAAAATCCGCGCCTTCCTGTAGAAAGACTGCATCTTCCTGTAGAAAGACAGCATCTTCCTGTAGAAGATTCAAACCATGATAAAATTGCACATACCTTGAAAACACATGGGTACCCTTGGAGGAGGTGCTGGTGAGGTTCCTTGACAGCATGATAAGGACCCTTGGCTTTGAGTTAGAGGGCTTCCTCTCCTCCATAGAACATCTGCAACCTGCATGCAATTTTACCATATTTTGCTTATTGTTTTTTCTATTTTTTTTTTCTTTTTTTTTTTTTTTTTTTTTTTGAGAAGATAACAGGGGCGCCTCAAAGAGGTTTTCACCCGTGCCATCTGCCCTGAGCGCCTCAGAGAGGTTTTCACTCAAGGATCTTTTTCACCTTTTCTCTTCTTTTTTTTTGAAAGACAATAGGGGCGCCTCAATGAGGTTTTCACCCCTACTACCTGCCTTGGGCGCCTCAGAGAGGTTTTCACCCAAGGATCTTTATTTTTTTCTTTTTTTTTTTTTTTTTCTTTTTTTTTTCTTTTTTTTTCATATCCCTCAGGGTATGCCAAAAGCAGAGGCAGAACCCTTCTCTATGACCAATACAGATTTCTCCATAGTTTTGATGAACTCTTGTCTTGAGAGAGGTCTCCTGTAGATCTTCAAACGATGCCCATTGACAAGCATGGGAATGGCTTCCTCATCAATGGTTCGAATGAGGACAGATCCATTGTCATGGCATTTCTCCACTGCATATGGCCCTAGCCATCTGGTTCTCAACTTCCCCTTGAAATCTTTGTATCTGGAGTCATACAACAAAGCCCAATCTCCCGGCTGAAATTGCTTGTCATGGAGATGTTGGTCATGCCACACCTTTCTCTGAAGTTGAACCACCTCTGAGTGAAGGAGGGCCTGCATTCGGTGCTCATCCAGGCCATTCAGTTGCAGTAGCCTTTCTTGTTGTGCATGGCTGAGATCTAGGTCCAGCTGAGCTGCCATCCTCAATGTGTTGTACTCAAACTCAATGGACAGCAAAGCTTTCTTCCCATAGACCAGCTCATACGGTGTGAAGCCGGTGGTGGTCTTCCAAGTGGTGTTGTAAGCCCATGTGGCTTCAACCAGGCGATCTGCCCAGTCCTTTCTGCTGCTGCTCACCACCTTAGTCAAGATCCCTTCTAATGCTCTATTGGTGACTTCCACCTGCCCATTTGCTTGAGGGTGATAAGGGGTGGAAGTCCTATGCTTGATCTTGTGATGAGCCAGGAGATCTTCAACCAGGTTGGAGGTGAACTGGCTCCCTTGATCGGTGACCAGCTCTCTTGGATAGCCAAACTTGTAGAAGATGTTTTCTCTTAGGAACTCGGCCACCTTTTCTTCTGTTGCTGCTTTGATTGCTTTGGTCTCTGCCCACTTTGTCAAATAGTCAGTACACACAATGATGTAAGTCCTTTGCCTCGAAGAGGGGTTGATTGGGCCCACAAAGTCCATGCCCCACTTCTCAAATGGCTCAAGAGTCACTTGAGGTTGGAGAGGCATCTCATCCCTTTGGGTCGGTTTCCCCATTCTTTGGCATTGGTCACACTGACTGACATATCTTCTGACATCTTGATGAAGTGTGGGCCAATAGTAGCCTGCCTGCAGGATTTTGAAGGCAGTTCTCTTTGCTGCAAAATGTCCTCCACAAGGCCCATCATGACAAGTGAGGAGGATATCAAAGACTTCCTCCTCCCTTACACAACGCCTTAAGATCTGATCGGGGCCAAGCTTGAACAGATTGCCCCCGATCCAAGTAAATGAGGCACTTTTTCTGATGATTCTGCTCTTCTCTCTGGAAGATAGGTGTGGAGGGAACTGTGCTGAAACAAGATAGTTTGCTATATCAGCAAACCATGGAGAGAGTACTGAAATAGCAAACAGATGTTCATCAGGCATCTGGTCATCCACTGTTCCATCCTCATCTGCAGACAAATCCAATCTAGATAAAAAGTCAGCAACAACATTTTCTCTACCTGGTTTGTCAACAATGGTCAAATCAAACTGCTGCAATAAAAGTAACCATCTAATAATACGAGCATTCACATCTGGTTTATTCATTAAATATCTAATAGCAGCATGGTCAGTATGTACAAAGGTCTGGTAACCAGTAATATAATGTCGGAACTTGTTCAATGCATGGACCACAGCCAAGAATTCTTTCTCGGTTACAGTGTAATTCAGCTCAGCTTTGGACAAGTTTTTGCTAACAAAGTAAATGGCATATGGAAGTTTTTGCTCAACTTGTCCTAAAGCTGCACCTATGGCTTTGTTCGAGGCATCAGTGTGGATGTGGAAAGGTAGGGCCCAGTTTGGACCTCTCAGGATTGGGGCTGACACCAACTTGTCTTTTAATTCATTTAAAGCCCTCTGACAATCGTCAGTCCAATTAAACTCCACATCTTTTGCCAACAGGCCAAACAATGGCGAGGCTAGCTTGCTGAAATCTTTAATGAATCTCCGGTAGTATCCTGCTAATCCCAAGAAACTCCGGACATCCCTGACCTTTTGAGGAGGTGGAACCCTCTTGATGAGAGCAATTTTGTTAGGATCCACCTGCAATCCTTGGCAAGAAATGGTATGGCCTAGCACGGTCCCTTCAGTCATTAGGAATTCACATTTTTCAGGACTAAGGGACAAGTTCATCTCGGTGCATTTGGTTAGGACTTTTCCCAGGTTGGACAATGCTTCCTGGAAGTTGGCCCCATAAGGAGTAAAGTCATCCATATAGATTTCCACTGCATCATGGACCAGCTCCGAGAAGATGCTCAAGACAGCCCTCTGAAAGGTAGCAGGAGCATTGCATAGCCCAAAGGGAAGGACTCGATAGGCAAAGGTACCCCAAGGACAAGTGAAGGTGGTTTTATCTTGGTCTTCCGGGCTGATTTGGATTTGGTTGTACCCGCTAAACCCATCCAGGAAAGAGAAGAACTTCTTTCCTGCCAGTCCATCCAACACTTGATCTATGAAAGGTAGAGGGAAATGGTCCTTCTTGGTAGCTTTGTTTAGTTCTCGGTAGTCCACACAGATTCTCTATTTCCCATTTTTCTTGGGAACCAACACTAGAGGGGACACCCATTCACTATCTGAGATGGGGTAGATGAATCCGGCATCCAACAGTTTTTGCAATTCTTCCTTGACAATGTCCTTAAGGGCTGGATTCATTCTCCTCTAAGGTTGCCTAACCGGTTTACAATCCTCTTTGATGTATATATGATGGGTACAGACCAAAGGATGGACTCCTTTCATTTCCTTATAGCTCCAAGCAAAAGCATCTAGGTGGTTGGCCAACAGACTACACATCTCCTTTTCCTGGGAAGGAGATAGGGAGGAGCTGATCTTCAATGCTTTCTCAGGGCCGAACTCCACATTCTTGACTCTGGGAGTAACAGGGTTGGTTGTACAAAGATCCACTAGGGTGCTAGCTTGGGCATCCTCCACCAATTTCTCTAAGGGTAGTGCACTGGAAGGTGGATTCTGGATCAAGGTCTCGATCAAGTCATCCTCGGTTGGGGGGTCTCTTCTAGTGGTATCTAAGGTGCACAGAGGTGCTGGGTACACCTCGTCTTCCTCTCCTTCTTCCAACCAGAGTGGTAAGTCATGCTCTAAGGAGGGTTGGGCAGGAGGGTATAGGACTAGCTGCTTGGACATGGGACCATTCTTGATGGTCATGTTTCCTGCACGACAACTTATGTAAGCATCTGCAGTAGCTAACCAAGGCCTTCCCAAAATGAGAGGATATCCAGTAAGCTTGGCCTTTGGTTGCAGAACCAGGAAGTCTGCAGGGTATTCCCAAGAGTCAATAGAGACCAAGACATCCTCCACAATCCCTTCGGGAGTCACGGTGGAGCGATCTGCTAATTGCAGTACTGTCGAGGTCTTCCTCAAGGAACCCTGAAGATTAAGCTTAAGCATGGTATCCCTGGTCATCACATTAATGGCAGCCCCCAGATCAATCAAGGTGTGAGGTATAATGGTGCCATTGATGTGAACATCTACTACAGGACTTCCAGGATCTAGGTACTTTGGGCAGATGACTTGCCCTAACATAAGGTCAGACAGTTGTCCTATGACATTGATAGTTGAGGCATCTTTCTTCCGTCTGCCTGGGTGTTTGAAACACTTCTCCTTAACCAGCTTGTTGTATATTGGCACATCCTTGATGGCTTGGAGAAGTGGTATTTTTACACACAACTGCTTGAGCTCACCCAGAAGCTCATCCTCCTCTGGGTTGGGTTGTGTGGTGGCTATTAGTCTCTCAGGAAAGGGTGGAATAGCCTTTGGTTCACTTTCCTGTTTGTCTTCCTCATCCTCTAGGGGAGGAGGTTGGCGATCAAGTAGAGTCTTTCCAGATCGAAGATTGATCTCCTGGATCTCCACAGAATAGGTAGGGCATGAGGTTTCCCCAGTGTATACCTGCTGGGCCTGTCTATTGTTGGGGTTCGGGTTCGGTTGAGCAGGCATTTGAGGTTGCCTTGGAGGAGCAGGAGGTAATGGCTGAGGTTGAACTGGTGGTGGAGGCAAGATGGCAGGAGGAGTGTTGTATTGGGGCCTCCACCCCGACTGAGGTGCATTCCATTGAGGCTGTGGCTGGGCATGTGAGTGATATGAATGAGAAGTAGGTTGAGTGGGGTACTGAGGTGGATAAGACCATGGAGGAGGCATGGACCATGAAGGATGAGCAGGGGGACCCTAGGAAGGCATAGGAGTCGATTGGTTGGGGCTGTAATAAGCTTGAGATGCCCCTTGCATCCCCTGCTAATAAGGTCTAGATCCCTGTGGCCTCCTTTGGTTGACGTAATAGAGAGGCTCTGTGGGAGCTTCTGTCCCTTGGTACATGGCTTTAAACCCAGGTAAGGTTGGACATTGATTTGTGGGATGGTCCTCCTCACAAACGAAACACACTTCAATCGAATGCAATGGACATTCGTTCTTAGGGTGCCTCCTTGTGCACCTAGGGCAGAAGACAGCCAAGGCTCTCTCAGCCTCTTCTTTCTTTTGCTGAATCCTGAATGTGTCAAGCTGCATGGCAATGGTTTGTCTCACCTCACTCTTAAGATCTTCTAATTGATTTGCAAGCTCATGTTTGGAGAAAGGGACACTAGTTGAGAGGTGGTTTCCTCTACCTCGTTTCCGAGCTGCCCTGGAGTGGTTTCTAAACACAGTCTTGATGTCCTCATAAGGCAGTTGGTAAATGTCCCCCCCAGCTAACATGTGAAGGGTATCTAAGAGGTCTTCAGGGACTCCTTGGAGCAGGACCAACTTGAGGGATTCAGGGTCAAGTGTGCACCTGGCCCGCTTATAGCTTAGTTGGAACCTCTCCTCATAATCCTCTAAGGACTCATCATTTCCCATGGACATCCGAAAGATTTCCCCCTTTGTTTCCTTGGACCTACAGTAATCCCGGTACTTGGTGTTGAAAGCTTGCTGCATCTGAGCCCAAGTGGTGATACTATTCCCAGGTAAGCCCATGAACCAGCGTAGTGCTGCATCCTTAAGAGTGGAAGGGAAAAGTTTCAACTTTTGCTCATCTTCAGTATAGTCATAGGTTCTACAAAGGACAGCAAACTCAAACAGGAAGGTATCCGGATCTTCAGTGGTCAGCCCATGGAAGTGAGGTAAGGCGGAGGGGCTAATGTTCTTCATTTTCATCTCTCCATTGGTCTCTCGGATGGGAAATGCACCTTCTATTCACTCATCTTCTCTTCTATTGTCAGCCATAGCTTCAGATGGAGTGGTCTCTAACTCTTCTTCTACTATAGGGTCTTTGGATATCTCAGGATGTTCACCTATAGGTTCTTCTGGGTCACTGTCACCAAAGAAGAGAGAAGGGTGACTCAGTGATGTGGTGGGGGTGTTTGGTAGGAATTTGCCTGATCTATCTCGGTTCCTATGAGGCATGAAATGGAAAAGACTTTCTTTTTCTTTTGATTGCTTTTGCTTTGCTTTTCTTTTGGTACCTGCAAAACTGAGACAGATTGATCTACAACTAACTATGAAAGATGCGAAATTAAACTGAAAGCAGGAAAGAACTAGTCTACTTTGCTCAAATGAAATTGCAAGAATGGAAATGCTAGTCTACGCTTGCAGAAAGGAAATGTTAATCTATGAAAGCAGGAAATGCTAATCTATGAAAGCAGGAAATGCTAATCTATGAAAGCAGGAAATGTCTATGCTACTTTTGCAGAATGGAAATGAAGTAAACTACTTAGCAGAAGGCAAGAGTAAGAAAGTAGAAGAAAAGCAACAATTACTAATACTCTGACGCTTCCCCGGCGACGGCACCAAAAAGATGGTGGGCTCCAGTATTGTAGCAATAATGCTACAACTCCTGGAGCTTACTATCTCTAATTTTATCAACCCGGTAGTTCGTACAAACTTGGAAGCGACGGTGCTATATGCACAAGTACTAGCTCTTGTCGCAGCTGTCACTTGGTCAGCTGGCACAAGTCCGCTAGGGCTCAAGCCAACTTCTATATGCTCACAGAAGAAGCTTTATGAATGATGGACGAAAGCTAACTCAAAGGAGACTAGTCTAATTGTAGAAAGAAAATGAAAGCCAATAAAGCATGAAAACCCTAGTAAACCCTAATTTGACTAGCTAGACCCTCACAATGCAAAACTGTGAATGAAACTACTACCAAGAATGCCATTACTTGCAGTGAACTGAAATACATGCATCTAAGCTACTTGCATCTGAAAAGACATGTTTTTGTATTTTTTCATCAAGTGGTTGGATTTATTGTGATGATGCTTTTGATTAGGGTTTGGTTGTGCAGGAGCGGTTGGAATGGAAGGAAAGCATGGGCAAGGTCAGGATGGCTAAGGGAGGTCCCAGAGGGTCTCTAGCATCAGTCCATAGAAGTCTACCACGTTCGGATGCTCAGCAACCGAGTTTGCAGGCTTCTACAGGAAGTCTGCAGGGGATCCTACAGGAAACTCAGGGGTTTCTACAGGAAGTCTGTGCAATTCTACAGGATGTTTGTCGTGGAAGGTTTTGGGAGATGGTGAAGTGTTGGAGTGGTGTGGAAGGATAGGTGAGATGGAGATGGAGCTGGTGATGGCTCAGGAGCAGAGAAGTCAAATGGAGGAAGAGTGCATGTAGTGGTTTGATGGCTTGGAAGGATGGGGTCAACGAAAGGTTAAGTAAATGAAGCTATGTGGCAATAGATGAGTTGGAGGATAAATGAGCTGGACAGAGGCCGAATGGGTGACTTGAGGAGAGATCAAGAAGAAGAAGAAAGAAGTGGAATGATAAGGAGCAGCGTAAATGAAACAAATGACTTATGCACCAAAAACAAGAATTCATTAACCTATGATAACTGTGCCATGAAACCTATGAACAGCAATGGAAAACCAAGAAATGAAACTCGTGCATGGAAGTGAAATGTAGAAGTATGGTTCAATGTCAAAAGTGCATGGATGGATCTTCAACGAAAATGTCTATGTTGCAGCTTGCATGGAAGTGAGAAGAACTGCGTTTCTTTTTGGTGGTTGGTTATGGACTGCACCCCAATCCCTAACAGAGATGGCAGTGAGCCTTAACAACCTTTTGCTGGAGCTCCAATAATTTATAACTATCCTCCTATCGAATCTAAGCAACTGAAAGCAAATCACCATAAACTAATCCTATCTCAACTCATGAAAAAGACTAAATTAACAGACTGTAAATTCAAATTGCATGTCAAAGTAAAAACTCAAAGTGCTGGAACGAAATGCAAATAACATTACAACACCGAGGAGATCTATTGTTCTCAGGTTGGGCCCTAACCTGAGAGCTATAGCTCCCTTAGAAACTCAGAATGAGATCAAAATCTGCCTGCCTTTATTCATAAACGAAAGTCTGATGACATGCCAAAATGGCTTACAAAAGGAACAAACACCGAGCTGTAGCTCGTACTTCCAAATTACAAGAGCAATACAAAAGTTCAAAAAGCTTCTATCCAAGGCTACGGCCTCAATATTTATGCAAAATGATCATCCAACAGGTGTCCTTGATTTGTGGAGCTCGGCTGTCCAACTGAAGTTTAAACTGCTGATCCTGTAGGACAGTCATAACTGCTGTTCCTGTAGAACAGTTATAACTGTTGTTCCTGTAGAACAGTTGGCTGCCTCTAAGCTCGGTGGGGAGATGGATTGGAGCTCGGAGCTATGGTGGGAATTACGAGGAAGGTCCCCAAGACTGTGGACATCCTCTCCTAAAAACCAGCAGTGCCACCTCATTGTCTCCTTGTCTCCTTTCTCGTGGTCTTTTCTCCCTTTTAATGCCAAAAACCTGAAAGCATCATGCATTAGTCACGTAGATAGAATGCCTACCCTTCTTCCTACAAACAACATGAATAAACCAAGAAATGAATGCATAAGCAATAAAAATTGAATGGTTTGAGCAGAGCAAGTAGGCCAAATGAGCCCAAATTGTACCAAAAATTGGGGCTTATCAATTGTCATCGGTGATGAAGGTAAGCCAACTGTTGCAAATGGTGGAACGAATGCAACAACTCAAGAATGGGAGAAAAGGGAGTTGAAGGCAAAGGTCCTACTAAAATTGTCAGTTAAAGATTGCATCATCCCTCATATTCGGGATTGCAAGACAACGAATGAGATTTGGACAACTCTCAAAGACATGTATGAAATCAAGAACACCAGCCGAACCTTGTTCCTCAGGAAGAAGATCCTCTCAATCAAGATGGAGGAGAATGAGTCTGTTTCGTCATTCTTATCTCGGATAAAGGAAGTTAAAGATAAACTATCTGATATCAGTCAAACCATGGCAAATGATGATCTGGTGACAATCACAATGAACGGTATGACAGATGACTATTAGATGTTTATAACTGGATTGAATGCAAGGGAAAAGCCTCCAAGTTTTGAAGAGCTTACTGGAATTTTGCTACATGAAGAGGAAAGGAGGTCGTCTCTCAAGCCTCAAGATCTAGATCTTGCATTGATAACAAAGTTCAAGGCAAAAGGGAGAGCGATGGCTGATCAGAGGAGGGGCAACACATCAGAAATAACACCACAAGGTATGACCTCTATAGAAATGACTCTGCTCCTGAATGTTTTTATTGTGGTGAGATAGGCCATATTGCTAAATTTTGTCGCAAGAAGAAGGCAAATCAAGAGAGGTACAATCAGAAAAGGCATGCAGGTCATTTGGCAGATGCAGATGCAGATACAGACCCAGATCAGAATCTGGATGTTAGACTATTTATGGCCGAGGGTGACACTGCTACTGAGGAGGATGAATCAGATATTTGGATCGTGGATTCTGGAGCCTCCTAGCATATGTCAGGTAAAAAGCAATGGTTCAGAAATTTTAAAGAATCCAACACTGGAGTAAAAGTCTATCTTGGAGATAATAGTGGGTACGAGATCAAGGGACATGGAGATGTCCTTGTTACTCTGCCTAATGGTAAGATCAGGAATATATCTGATGTGTGGTATGTTCCTGGCATTAAGAAGAACCTGATTTCTGTGTCCAAGATTACAGATCAGGACCTCAAGGTAGAATTTTTTAAATCTTATTGCATTATTAAAGATTTGTTGGATCAGATGAAGCCCATTGCTACAGGTATTCGCATAGGAGGACTCTACAAGTTGGATGTGAAAAGTACGCCTCAGCAAGCCTTGATGACGTCAAATAAGTCTGCTGAAAGGAGCCGGGACAGCAGGTATCCATCATCAATGGTACCTGCTGAGAAGGTAATTGGAGCGCTTCACACTGACACTGTTACAGAATCTTCAATGGCAGCGACCATGACTGCCCTGGGAGGAATAGGTTTTATTCATTACAACAATCTCCCACATGAGCAGGCTGATCTCGTGAAAAAGGCCAAAAGCCAACGAGTTGGGTTTGTTCGTGATCCGTTTTGTTTGTTGCCAACTGACAGTATTCATAAAATTGATGCCCTGAAGGAGAGGCAGGGCTTTCTGTGTGCATTAGTTACAGAATCAGGGACCATTGGATCTAAGCTTTTAGGGATAGTTACAAACAGGGACTTGGATTTTGTTGCAGATAGGTATACTCAAGTTAGTGAAGTCATGACCCGGGATATTATCACAGCCCCTGCAGGCTGCAGTTTGGAAGAGGCTACAAAAATTCTGATTGATAATAAGGTCAAGTATCTTCCTCTGGTTTCAGAGAATGATGAGTCCGTTATGGAACTTTTATTTAGAGATGATGTGAAGAGAATCAAACAGAGTCCTCCTCTTGGTAGTCCATCTCTTGGACCTGATGGCAAGATACTTGTTGGAGCAGCAATTGGGACTAGAGAAAGTGATAAAGAGAGGCTTCGGCTTCTCATCGATGCCGGTGTGAACGTAGTTATTCTTGATAGCTCACAGGGAGATTCCATATACCAGAGAGATATGCTGGGCTATACTAAGCGGGCTTATCCTCACTTGGATGTGATTGCGGGCAATGTAGTGACTGCCAATCAGGCCAGGAATTTGATAAGTGCAGGGGCAGATGCCCTTAGAGTTGGAATGGGATCGGGCTCGATATGCACTACACAGGAAGTATGTGCTGTTGGAAGGGGACAGGCAACAACAGTCTACAAAGTTGCATCTGTCGCAAGAGAAAGTGGTGTACCTATCATTGCTGATGGTGGAATTTCAAATTCAGGGCACATTGTTAAAGCCTTGGCGTTGGGAGCATCTACTGTCATGATGGGAAGCTTTCTTGCAGGCACAGAGGAGTCTCCTGGTGATTACTTTGTTCAGGATGGGCAACGCCTTAAAAAGTACAGAGGGATGGGTTCTCTTGAAGCCATGGCAAAAGGAAGTGATACAAGATATCTGGGTGATAAATCTAAGCTGAAAATTGCTCAAGGGGTTTCAGGGGCGGTGGCTGATAAAGGTTCTGTTTTGAGAATGATTCCTTATACGATGCATGCAGTCAAACAAGGCTTCCAAGATCTTGGAGTGTCATCTCTGCAGGATGCTCACAACAATTGCAAATCGGAAGCCAGCACAAATTTTGCTGATGCACTTAGATCGGTGGGTGCTCAAGCTGAAGTAAGACTATATGAAGGAAAGACACACGCATCTGATGAAAGCATAGATCTTCCCAAGTGGGTACAATCTGTTGTGAGGGAAGAATGGACAGCCGAGGTATTTGATCTAGAACTCATGAGGTACAAGAACATCGAGGAGGAAATGGTGGGCATGCCTCAAATCGCAATGGTCTGTGTGTCCGTGCCCTCTGAGCAATGCCCGAAGATGAGTCATGTTGTGAAGATGATTGAAGAAATAAGAGGAGAACAATCGCCTATGCATGAATCCTTCGATTCGCTATCTCAATCTCCTTCGGTGTCCAAGGACACAGGAACCACAATTCACTAAGCCACTAGGAAGACTGAAGTTTGATTTGTTTAGGGACATTTTAGGTGTGTTTAAAAATCCCTTTCTCCATTAAGGGGGGATGTTAGAAATTAATGGAGAATAGGTTATGTAGTTATGATTTGTTCTTTATTTGACATTCAGTTCCTATTAATTAGGAATCTGTTTTTGCCTATGTATCTATTTAATTCCTGATGATTAATGAATAAGATAGCGAATGCATTTGCTGAAGGGAGCTCCTGGTGATCTACACCTGTGAGCTCCCGTGTGTTTGTCCAAACTTCTGTCTTCTGCATTTCTTATCAAACCTTGGATCGACCATTTATATTATTGTTCGTAGGAAAGGGGGAAGAGGTAGCAGGCACTTCAGGGGAAAATCTACTTCTAAATCATTGTCAGTTGCTCTAGATGGTGAGCTCAGGGACATACTTGTTATATCTATTGATAATCGGGCCCTTAGAGAATCTGTGCCAACAACAGGGGTCTCTAGATGAAAATTTTATCTCTTAATTTAATGGGTTTAGGGGACTCATCTAAAAGATCCTCTCTTAAACATTTGATTGATTATATCTGGCCTGTCATGATTTTTATTCAGGAAACTATGGCCTCAAAGGAGAGTGCCATAACGTACTTCTTGTCTATTTGTCTGTGTTGGTACCTAGTTGCTATTGGATCATGTGGATTATCTAGTGGTCTGCTGGCGATTTGGAATCCTCATTAGGTGAATGTCTCTACGTATAAATGTTTTGCATGTATCCTTCTCTCGGGTTACATTCAGGGTTTATCATCTCGTTTCCATTTTCTTAACTTATATGCTCCTTTCCATGAGAGAAGGGATTTTTGAGATAGGATGGCAGTTTGTGAAATCTTGAAAATAGAATCTCTTCTCATTGTCATGGATTTCAATGCCACATTCACTTCTCAATAAAGTTGGGGGATCTTATAGTCAAATTGATCCTCTAGGTCCTCACATAAATTCCTTATTTTAGGAGAACCTATTTAGGGATGTGCGACCGGTTCCCACCTCGAGAAATGACTGAGCAGGTCTGAATCATATTGGTAAAACACTGGATAAATTTCCGGTACATGAAAATGTTCTAGAATATTTGGGTAATTGTTGATCCTCAGTGGTAAAAACCAAACTCTCGGATCATCTTCCTATTATTTTGCAGTGGAGAGGGGAGGCATCTTAGAGGGTTTTACCTTTAAGTTCAATCGGATGTGGTTACAAGATGAATATTTCAATTCTCTTGTAAAGGATATTTGGTCATATGGGTGTATTAGGAGAATTTGTTTGCTATGGATTTGATTTTGCAGAAGTTAAATTATCTGAAATGTGAATTTCGAAAATGGGAACAGATACAAAAGGATAATATGAATAGGGAGCTGGAACAGATAGTGGCTGATATGGAGCTATTACGGAGGCACATGGACCCTGTTTCTCCATCTGCAACACTAATGAAATTATTGCAGAGTTTGGAATCAGAGAAAAGATGTATCCTCAACTTTCAGGAGGCAACTTGGCGCCTTAAAATACGTGCTATTTGGATTCGAGAGGGAGATCACAATGTGAAATTCTTTCATCATTTTGCGAACCAGAGACTACATATAAATGCAATCTGGGAGATGGAAAAGATGGAGGGGGTTAAGGCTTTTTTTACCGTTGACATTTAGCAGGAAACGGTGAAATATTTTGAAGGACTATATTTGGTTCGTCCTGGGCTGGATTATGTTGATCTGATGTGGGGCATTAAAAACTTTCCATATATGTTTACATAGGATTCTAATGTAGAATTATGTAGACATGTTACACTGGAAGAGATATTGGTCGTTTTCAAATCATTTGATAAGGATAAGAGTCGAGATCCTAATGGCTGGACTGTGGAGTTCTTTCTGCACTTCTATGATCATGTGGATTTGGATTTACTCAATACGGTGGAAGTATCCCAAACTTCTGGCAGGGTTTTGGGTGGGATCAATTCCACTTTTATCACCCTTATTCCTAAATCCTCTCATCCCACCACTTTTTCTAATTTCAGGTTGATTTCCCTTTGCAATATCACACATAAGTTGATCTCCAAAATTATCGTTGACATGATTAAGAAAGTTTTATCCATTCATATTTCTCCGGAGCAATGTGGCTTCCTATCTGGTCGTCAGATACATGATGCGGTGGCCACATTAGAGGAATGTTTACATGCTTTTTAGAGTAAGAAGCAGGAGGCCATTATCAGGAAACCGCAAACAGGACTGGCATTGGCTGATTGATCGCTTCTATAAAAAAAAATCAAGCTGGGAGATGAGATTCCTATCTCTGGCGGGCAGATTTATTCTGGTTCAGGCAGTTCTATCCCAACTGGCGGTTTATTGGGCCCACCTTTATCTTCTTCCTGCTTCCATTATAAGCAAAATTATTTCATTAGTGGCCAATTTTTTATGGGGTGGAAGATGGATTCCATCTCAAGGCCGAAGACGGTGGGCGGATGGGGCCTTATGCACATGAGATCTTTTGGTAAAGCCCTTCTCTGCAAATCTCTTCACAGAGGCATTTATGGTGAGGGTAAGTGGAGCAATATCATCAAACAAAAATATCTAAAAGGCAAGAGCATGGTCTTTTGGTACAGAAGAAAATCTCTGGGCATTAAAAGAGGATCTGCCATCTGGCAAAGTTTCAGGAAGATTCAGTTTTTCTTTATGGGAAATTTAAGATGGAGATTTTTCTCTGGCTCGAGCATCTATATCGGCATTGACTCTACAGTGAATGGTCTGGAATCTCTGCTTTCCCCCGGATTGATCTCTTATTTTCACTCAAAAGGCTATTTTACGTGGAACAAGCTGATTAAATCGTGGTCCTCATCTTCTCCAGTATGGAAGGACGGGGATGACTTATTTTTGCCTCCTTCTCTTCATCCCATTTGGTTGTCGGCTGTCAATAATCTTGCAGGCAAAGGCATCAAGCAATCGGGCCAAAGGGATGTGCTGGCGTGGTCTCTGTAAAATTCTTCACAGCCTATACGTGTCAAAGACTTATATGCAGCACTTTCATCTGGCCTCCCGCCGCTCTCCATTCCCATCTTTCCTCACAAATTCTGGAAAGCGTCTTGTCCGCTCAAAATGATTTTATTTTCATGGTTGCTCTTTTCTAACAGGAACCTCACATGGGAGGTCCTTCAAAGGAAGGGATGGCAGGGTCCGGGCAGATGTCCAATGTGTCGTTTTGCGGCTGAATCAAATGCTCACATGTTCTTTCAATGTGCCTCAACTTCTCAAATTTGGTATGAACTGTCATTGTCACATGGTTTTCCTCACCGGTCTTTCTCATCTGTTCAGGAAGGCTTCAAATGGTGGAGCGATCAGCGACAATCTTGGCGATCATTATTCATCCTCACATGCTGGTTTTTGTGGAAATGGAGGAATGCTCATATCTTTCATGATTCCAGGGTGCCCCTTGCCTCTATCCTGGTTCACATATCGGCTTTCTTTGATCCTGCTGGTTAAACCTTCGGCCTATGGTTTCTGTTTATATGGCCATTATCGTCTTTTTCGGTTTTTGTGGATGTTTTTGCTCTTTTGATCTTTCTCTATGGACGGTATTATAAATGCTTCTAAAGTAGATATATTTGTATGCTATTCTGGACAGGCATATTTTCTGTGGAAGTATCTGTACAATCTGCTGTTTTTGCTCCAGGATGGGACGGTCATGTTATGTATTTAGAACTTTATATTCTCTTAATATAATCCATGATGATTTTCTCTCTAAAAAATGAAACTGGACTTGCATAAGGCCTACAATTGAAACTGGACTTGCATAAGGCCTACAATTGTATTGATTGGGAATATCTGCACAGGATTATCCGCTGATAATATCGCTTAGATAATGGCTTGTGTGACATCGATAATTTTTTTTTGTATTAATAAATGGATTACTGTCGAAGTTGTTAGCGGCTGGCAGAGGCCTTCACCACAGATGTTCATTGTCTCCTATGCTATTTATTCTTGTTATGGACGAACTCAGTTTGAAGATAAAGGAGTCCCATGTTCAGGGGACTTTTTAGGGTATTCGAGTAAACATGTTTTGTTTCTATTACACATCTATTATTTGTAGGCGATGCTCTTACATTTGGTTTGATATCGTGGGTTCAGTGGCATACATTTCATCATATTATGGTCAAATTTGGAGTTGCATCGGGAGTGAACATGAATGGAAGTAAATATATTAACTTATCATATTTTGTTGATCAGGAATATATTATTCACATCTCTATGCTGTTTAATGTTGAGGTTATCTCCATTGAGGATGGCTTGACATATCTCGACTTCAGATTGAATCAACACTGCTACCAGATATCTAATTGGGAATGGTTGTTGGAGAAATTCCATAAGCATCTTTCTCTCTGGTCACATCATTGGCTTTCGTTGGGCAAACAATATATGTTGATTTAATATGTCCTACAACATTTGGCGGTATACTGGATGCATCTCTTTCGGGTCCCCTCTTTCATTATAAATAGAATCAATTCTATTGTATCACACTTTTTGTGGTCTGGGAACTATGGTCATCAGAAATTTCATTTGGTAAAGTTTGCAGCGATTACAAAAGGGATCGAGGCTAGTGGATGGGGCATCCTCGATGTGAGGAGGTTTGGTTGGGCACTTATTATTAAAACTTTATTGTTGGGTATTTTTCAATGGGAGAAAATACCAAAAACCAAGAATTCAAACACACTACCTTTCCAGGATCTTTTGTGCACAGGGAAGCTTAAAAAAATTTCACTTAGAGACAGAGTATTTCACCACCATAAAACATTCTACTCATTAAAACATGATGCAAAGAATGAATACCTGATGCAAAGATTTACCACTGTAAAATCCCTTTTATATTCACTGCTGTGAAAGACAACTTACTGCTGTAATAAAAGTTTACATAAGTTTACTGCTGTAAATAAAAATTACACAGGCTTACAAAAATCGCTCCACCATTTCCTTTATGCACTGCTGTGCAAAACCATACATGGTTTTTGCTATTCCTCTGTTTTACAATGCCACACAAAAACATTACAACCTGTTCCTTATAGTTTCTTCGCACTGCTGTGCAAACATTTCTGGTTCTCATTCGCTGCTGCGAACACACGTTACCATTTACCTCCCGTGTGCCATAACCATTCAAAACAGAGCACACTTTACTTGTTATGTTTCCTTTTTTTTTACAAAAATGGTCAACACACTTGAAAAATTACAACATGTTTTTTACGAACATTAATACATGCCGTATATAAAAAAAACATATATAAAAAATATTGAAATGTGCCCATACCCATATTAAAAACTTTAACTATTCACCTAAGTTTATGACAATGCATTAAAGAAGGGTATGGTCAACCAAGTTTTTAAATTACTTCATGCAATATTTAATTTGATGCAGGAGTGGCGGTCAAACTCAAAGATTTAATCCACACAAGCCTTTTAATGCACCTCGTACGCAGCTTTGGTTTATCAACGGTGGAGAGCGATGGAGTAAATCCAACGGTGGAGAACAATATCGGAAGGCCAACATATGCTGAACATTAACACCCGAGAAAATGACGTTGGCTTACGTCAGGGGTGAACCACGTGTCAGCTCTAAAATTTCTCGGGTTCGATCATCGGAAAATCCCTTTTGCCGGAATGTGACCCGAGAGCTCTCCGGCGGGTCTGTTTACCGTTTTCTGGCAGCTGCGTTGAAATTACGATTTCAACACTCCCCTTTAATTTCAACAGCTGGGCATTCGGTCATACCGAGACACTTCCTCAAAAATTCAAAGCTTTTCTGATCCAGTGGCTTTGTCAAGATGTCTGCAACCTGTTCTTGAGTCCTGCAATGTTCTAGGACAATTTCTCCATTGTTCACCAATTCTCTGATGTAGTGAAACCTTGTATCAATGTGTTTCGTTCTCTTATGAAACACTGAATTCTTTGACAATGCAATAGCTGAGCTATTGTCACAAAAAATCACTGTCGCTTTTGCCTGCTCTTGGCCTAAGCTTCTCAACATTCTTCTCATCCACACTGCTTGACATGCTGCTGCTGTAGCTGCCACATATTCAGCCTCTGCTGTAGATAATGCTACAATGGATTGCTTCTTAGAAGCCCATGAGATGGCTCCTGAACCCATATTAAAAACATAACCGGAAGTGCTCTTCCGATCATCTACACTTCCAGCCCAATCGCTATCAGTGTATCCAACCAAATCTGAATGTTCTGAGGCATGATATAAAATTCCAAACATTTTGGTGCCTTTGACATACCTCAAAATTCTCTTTGCTGCCTGCCAATGTGCCTCCTTTGGCCTCTCCATAAATCTGGAAATCAAACCAACAGCATACATAATATCAGGCCTAGTTGCTGTTAAATACATAAGGCTGCCCACAATGCTTTTATACAAGCTAGGATCAAAATCCTTGCTGCTGTCCTCTCTGCTGAGCTTTAATCCCATCACTGTGGGAGTGATTGCTGCCTTGCATTCTTCCATCTTAAATCTGCTCAAAATTTGATTTACATATCTTGCTTGAGATATAAAAATTCCTTTTTCATTTTGATCTACTTCTATGCCTAAGAAGTATCTCAACAAACCCATGTCAGTCATTTCAAATTCATCCTTCATGACTGATTTAAAGTTCTCAATAAGATAAATATCATTTCCAGTGAAAATAACATCATCTACATACAAGACAACAATTAAAATTTTACCATCCTTTTCCTTGATGTAGACTGTGGGTTCTCCTTCACATTTGTCAAATTCATTATCCAATAGATATGAATCTATCCTGCTGTACCATGCTCTTGGCGCTTTCTTTAGCCCATAAAGAGCTTTCTTCAATTTGCACACTTTGTGTTCTTCATCTTTCTTCTCATATCCGAGAGGTTGTTCCACATAGACCTCTTCCATTAACACTCCATTTAGGAATGCTGATTTCACATCCATTTGGTAGACTTTCCATTTGTTTTGTGCTGCTATGGACAGCACTTCTCTCACGGTTTCCATCCTTGCAACCGGTGCGAAAGTCTCCTCATAATCTCTCCCATACTGCTGCTTGTAGCCTTTGACAACCAGCCTTGCCTTGTGCCTTTCTATCTTGCCTTCAGCATTGCTCTTGGTCTTATAGACCCATTTCACACCAATAACTTCTTTGCCTTTTGGTAACTCAACCAAATCCCATGTTTTGTTTCTCTCTATGGCATTCATCTCCTCATCCATAGCTTCTATCCATTTCCTATCTTTAATTGCATCTTCGAAATGAATAGGATCATCAACATGACAATACAAGGCAAACAAGGAATTCATTCCTTCATCATAAATGTCACTTAGATTTCTAAACTTCTTACCTCGCTCACTTGGTGTGCAAGTGCTTGATGATGCACTTGAATTTCCTCCTTGTGGTGTGCTTGGAGAAGCGCTTTCATTTATCCTCAATGGTGTCCCTTGCTGTCCTTGTGTTGGCGCTACTGTTTGGGGATGCATTTCAGCCACCTCCTCTTCATCTTCATCATGAGACAAACAGTTTTTAACATTCACTGTTTTCTCTATGCTTCCATCCCAAGCTTCCTCTTCAATGAATTGAACATCCCTGCTGACAAAAAACTTCTTGGTCGATGGAATGTACAGCCTGTAGGCTTTGGATTCATCACTGTATCTAATGAAGATGCATTTCTCCCCTTTGCTGTCCAACTTCCTCCTTAGCTGATCCGGAATGTGTGCATAGGCCACACACCCAAAAACTCTCATGTGGGTGACTCCTTGCTTTCTCCCACTCCATGCCTCTTCTGGCACTTTGTTCATGACTGCTTTTGTAGGACACCTGTTCAAAATATAAACTGCACAATGTACAGCTTCAGCCCAATATTCATTTGGCAAATGCTTTGCCTTCAACATGCTCCTTGCCATCTCCATGATGGTTCTGTTTTTCCTTTCAGCAACTCCATTTTGCTGCGGAGTGTACCGAGTTGTGAACTGTTTATGTATTCCATTTTCTCTACAAAACTTTAGGAATTCATTTGAGATATACTCACCTCCTCTATCAGTTCTCAATACTTTTATGTGCAGCCCGCTTTGGTTCTCCACAAGTGCTTTGAAATTTTGGAATTTCTCAAAGACTTCACTTTTGTTCTTGAGGAAATATATCCAAGTCTTTCTTGTAAAATCATCAATGAATGTCAAGAAATATAGGCTGCTAGCTAATGATGGAGCTTGCATTGGTCCACACAAATCTGAGTGGATAATCTCTAAGGGTGCCTTTGCCCTTATGCTCTTACCTGATGGAAAACTTTCTCTATGTTGTTTGCCCAATATACAACCTTCACAAAGGCTGTCCGGCTTCTCTATCAATGGTAATCCCTTTACCACTTCTTTTCTGCTCAACAAATTTAGGCCTCCAAAATTTAGATGCCCGAATCTCAAGTGCCATAACCAGTTCTCATCCTTTGGCACGCTTTGGAAGGCCTCTTGGGTGACTGCTGCCATTTCCTTCTTGTTCTTCAAGTCTGCCCTGATCCGGAGAGGGAACATCCTGTTCCTTGTCATCTTCACTTCAGCAATGCATCTTTTGCTGGGTGGTATATCCATGATGGTGCACACATCATTTACAAAGTAAACATTGTAACCCTTTTGGACAAGCTGTCCAACACTCAAGAGGTTACATCTCATTCCGGGGACATAGTAGACATCTACTATGGTTTTCCTTTCTCCTTGTTTTGTAAATATTTTTACCTCCTCTTTTCCCATAACAAACACTTTACAATCAGTTCCTAGTGTGACCTCTGATTTCAAATTCTGATTTAAGGCTGAAAAGAGGGCTATATTCCCTGTCATATGGTTGCTGCAACCTGAGTCTAAAAACCATATGTCCTCACTATGTGTTTCAGCCATGTTACAAGCTAACAGGACATTTTCATGACTGCTGTTTTCTCTTGTAACATTTGCATTTTGTCTGTTGTTCTTATCATGTTGTTTCTTTCTACAATCACTAGCATAATGTCCATACTTTTTGCAATAATAGCATTGAACATTAGATTTATCATACCTTTGTCTTTGAGCCTGATACTGATCTCTTTGTTGGCTGCTGCCTTGACCTTGGTTCTGATTTGGATTGCTGCCTCTTCCTTGTGCATTTGATGGGCTGTTCCTTCCACCTCTGTTCTGGCTTCTGCCTCTTCCTCTCTTGTTTCCTCTGCCTTGACCTCTTCCTCTTCCAAAGGACATCTGGGTCTTGAAGGCTTGCTCAAGAGATGAGTTTTCATTCCTACTCAACCTCTGCTCATGTGTTATCAGTGATGCATGTAGCTCATCAACTGAATAGTTTGAGAGATCCTTTGTCTCTTCAATGGTGGTGACTATGGCATCGAACCTTGAGGGTAAGACCCTCAATATTTTCTCCACTATTCTTCTATCTTCAATTGTTTCTCCATGAGTTCTCATTTGTGTGATTACCCCAATCACATGAGTGAAGAATGATTCAATGTTGTCTGACTCCTTCATGTTCAAGTTTTCAAAATCCTTTCTCAGCAATTGTAGTTTTGCTGTCTTCACTCTCTCCATGCCTTGATAGGCTGTCTTGAGGGTTTGCCATGCTTCATTTGATGTTTTAGCTGCTACTATCCTTGGAAATATACTCTGGTCTACTGCTAGATGCAACAATAAAATGGCCTTTGCATCCTTCTTCCTATTGCTCTTCAGGAGATCTCTCTCTCCCTGAGTTAATGCATTGAACTCAGTTTCATCTGCTGGTTCTTCAAAACCATCTCCAACTATTTCCCATAAATCTTGAGAGGCAAACAGGGCTTTCATAGTTATTGACCAGTAGTCATAGTTCTTCCCATTAAACTGTGGGAGCTGGGTGTTAAACATACCCATACCAGTGCTTGTGCTAGCCATTCCTTGACTGTGTATGTTTAAAAACAACTGACTGTTTCTTCAGCAACACAAAAAAAACTTTTGAAATACCTGAATCCTTTGATGTCTGAGTCTTCTGTCTGCCTGAGAAGTTTTGCTGCAGCTACAAACCTTCTCCCTTCAGCTTCTTTAACTTCTTTAAAGAGCCTGGTCCTGCTCTGATACCACTGTTGGGTATTTTTCAATGGGAGAAAATACCAAAAACCAAGAATTCAAACACACAGAGGCAATGCTCTGTTTCTACCTTTCCAGGATCTTTTGTGCACAGGGAAGCTTAAAAAAATTTCACTTAGAGACAGAGTATTTCACCACTATAAAACATTCTACTCATTAAAACCTGATGCAAAGAATGAATACCTGATGCAAAGATTTACCACTGTAAAATCCCTTTTATATTCACTGCTGTGAAAGACAACTTACTGCTGTAATAAAAGTTTACATAAGTTTACTGCTGTAAATAAAAATTACACAGGCTTACAAAAATCGCTCCACCATTTCCTTTATGCACTGCTGTGCAAAACCACACATGGTTTTTGCTATTCCTCTGTTTTACAATGTCACACAAAAACATTACAACCTGTTCCTTATAGTTTCTTCACACTGTTGTGCA
The DNA here is from genome assembly GCA_031772625.1 of Pinus tabuliformis. Classification (NCBI taxonomy): domain Eukaryota; kingdom Viridiplantae; phylum Streptophyta; class Pinopsida; order Pinales; family Pinaceae; genus Pinus; species Pinus tabuliformis. The sequence continues at coordinate 1,280,024,562 of CM062820.1, forward strand.
AACATTTATGGTTCTCATTCGCTGCTGCGAACACACGTTACCATTTACCTCCCGTGTGCCATAACCATTCAAAACAGAGCACACTTTACTTGTTATGTTTCCTTTTTTTTTACAAAAATGGTCAACACACTTGAAAAATTACAACATGTTTTTTACGAACATTAATACATGCCGTATATAAAAAAAACATATATAAAAAATATTGAAATGTGCCCATACCCATATTAAAAACTTTAACTATTCACCTAAGTTTATGACAATGCATTAAAGAAGGGTATGGTCAACCAAGTTTTTAAATTACTTCACGCAATATTTAATTTGATGCAGGAGTGGCGGTCAAACTCAAAGATTTAATCCACGCAAGCCTTTTAATGCACCTCGTACACAGCTTTGGTTTATCAACGGTGGAGAGCGATGGAGTAAATCCAACGGTGGAGAACAATATCGGAAGGCCAACATATGCTGAACATTAACACCCGAGAAAATGACGTTGGCTTACGTCAGGGGTGAACCACGTGTCAGCTCTAAAATTTCTCGGGTTCGATCATCGGAAAATCCCTTTTGCCGGAATGTGACCCGAGAGCTCTCCGGCGGGTTTGTTTACCGTTTTCTGGCAGCTGCGTTGAAATTACGATTTCAACATTTATGGTGATTTTTTTTGGTAGGGGTATATGGAAAGTGATAATAGCCGATAAGTATCTTAAAGGTGAAGTTTTTTCTATTTGGTACGAAAGGTGTAAGTTGGGAATTAAAAGAATCTCACATCTAGATGAGCCTTACAAAGGTGATAAATTGGTTGCTGAATAAGATGATCTGGTATTTCGGTAGGGGGAATCAAATCTTGTTTGGCATGGACGTTGTACTTGGAGTTGCTTCGCCATCTCACTATAACAGTGATTTCATTGACGCTTTACACAACAGAGGTATATTTTTCTGGACCAGGCAATAGCAAGTAGGCAGTTGCTTTTCCCATATCCAATTTGGAAGAGCACGATGTAGATTGCTCTATCGAAAGATCATGTGTCTACCTGGAACCATCTCATTTATAAGCTTAAAGAAGTTGGTTTGTTTCTAAATGATTTGGGTGATTATTTACCAGTGGAACGGTGTCTTGAAATAGGGCTCGACGGTGGTATAAGAGGTTTACCAATACATCTCAAATTATATAAATCCAATGACTAACACCTGTTAGTTTAGGAAATAATCGAGGTGGAAGGTTTCTTATATAGTTGTCATTTTTTGCTGGATCGCATGGAAAAACAAAATCTTTACTTGGGATCATTTATGTAAAAGGGGCTTCTCTGGACCAGGCTGGTGTGTTTTCTGTCATATAGAATTGGAGGACGTTTCACATCTTTTTTTAGAGTTTCCTTTGTCTGTGGAGGTATGGGCATATTTATTGAATCAGTTATAGATTAATCTACAAGTTTCATTTGACACATTGGAGTCTCTTTTCAGATGGTGGTTCTACAGACAAGGGAGTTACAAAGTATTACCCCCCTTCACAGTTTGGGAGATTTGGAAGGCTAAAAACCAAGCCATTTTTGAAGACAAGTCTCCCTCGATTCTTCGTATTTGCGCAAAATCCTTAGTTTGGTTATTTAATAAGGTGTATCCTAGGCGGCCTGATTTTCAACTCAGGACTCTATCTTCTCCATTGCAGGTGTTATTCCCAACTAGGATTTTTTATGGTGCGAATTAGGAAAGAAGATGTGGATATGGGGTCTCGCTATGAATTAACGTTCATATTCAATTTTACATTACCTAGTTTGGTGGGACTAGAAAAAACCAAAAGGATGAGTTAATGGAACTTTGGGGATTGATGGTTACTACTATGCAGCTTGAAATCAGATCCCTCTTTGTATATGGCGATTCGAAAGCTATTATAGATGCAATGACAGGGTGATCTTCTATCTTTATCAATTTGGTTGGATCACATTTTTATTTTGAAACAATTCTTTGAATATATTTCCTTCTCTCATGTTTTCAGGGATCGTAATTCTATTACAGATCGTCTCTTAAAACAGGATTTGGTCATCACTCCAGGCTCGATCCACTTCAAATTTTTTGTGGCAGGCAAACATATGGCAGATGGATACTTTGATGTGCTGTAATTGGCGTTCCTAGGAACATGGTCCCTTTTCAAATTCTTCCAGGCTTTTATTTTTGCTTGATTCTCCAGATCGTAAGATGGTTACTGTGCTCTCTTTTATCCCTAGACGTGTCTCTCTACTACAGACTGTCATTTAGTTTTTGTTCCAGGTTGCTAGTATTTTTTTAGGCTATTTAGTCAGAGGACATTATCTATATTCGTATGTGTGGCTATTGCAGAATACTTTCTTGGCATATATGTTTTGGTTGGTTTTTGGTCGTTTGTTGTTTTAGCTTTATAGCATATGGTCATTATGGACACAGTTTTTGTACTAGATACTGTATATGTACTGGACTGTTTTTTCCTTTTGAAAAACAAAATGGGTCTATATTTGTTTATACAGAGGAATTGAGGATTTTAATGTGTAAATGGAAAGTGGCAGAGAGCTTACCGGAAAGAGGATTAATGGGAAAGTTTGGTATGATATCGTGCTGCCGAACGAAGAAGTATAATAATGTATAAAATATTTTTCGGAACAAGTTATATTGAAGATTTTGGTGACTCGTCATTTAATTTTTGTTCCGGGTTGCTAATATTTTTTTAGACTATTTAATCATAAGACATTATCTATATTCATATGTGTGGTTATTGCAGAATACTTTCATGGGATATATTTTTTTGGTTGGTTTTTGGTCGTTTTCTGTTTTAGCTGTATAGACATATGGTCATTATGGACACAGTTTTTGTACTGGATACTGTATATGGATATTGTATATGTAATGGATTGTATTTTTCCTTTTGAAAAAAAAATGGATATATATTTGTTTATATAGAGGAATTGAGGATTTCAAAGTTTGTGAATGGAAAGTGGTTGGGAGCTTACCAGAAAGAGGATTAATGGGAAGTTTGGGTATGACATCGTGCTGCCCGACGAAGAAGTATAATATGAATTTGTTAATCGAACACCACTTGACCAACTAATTTTGAAGATATACCCCGCCATAATGTGCCTGAGTCTGTTTGGAGTGCTAGTGAGGATTTTGATATCAATTGGTTTTTTATGAGTCTAAATGTTTTTAAACACCAATATAGTTCCATTTTAACACTAATATAGTTCCATTTTAAATACAGATTTAGTATGAGTCAAGAGGGATGCAATTTTTTCGAGTGTAATTTTTATTTTATGAGTCGATATGATATAAATATTTATTTTGTATAGTTTTTTAATTTTAATTATTTTAAAATTTCAACTTTGATGACAAACAGATATCTTTACACATCATACTGGACTGTAAAATAAACTACTCCACTCAATTACATATAAAACCTTCTATTAATCATAAATAATCTTCCGAATTATATTATTGAAAACCATTTTTATCCAAACCTTTAAATTTATAAACAAAATATTAAATTATTTTGCAACCATGGTGTACGGTTTTCAACCACGTTTCTCTCATGATAATTTAAAACATACATTTATACAGTAAAGTTCTAAAACTTTTGTATTTGTTTTTATATCTCATTACATCTCATATGAGTTTTCATCTTCATGTTTGAAGTTGTGTTTTTACCATTTCATACTTTATTGATAGCCATGGTAAATGATTTCTTTTTTAAAGTGACATTTTTATTAATTTTGACATATATATATATAAATAATCATTTGGAAGTTAGTTGTTCTCATGAATTAAAATAATAATACTTTGGAAGTTAGTTATTCGGATGAGAATTGGCTTTTAAAATAAATATGTTCTCCTGAATTAAAACATAATAATTTCGAAGTTAGTTATTGTGATGAGAATCGGTTTTTAAAATAAATGGTTTAATTTAATAAATACGAAGTATTTTTTTATTAATACTATAAAATAATATATTTTTAAATAATTACAAAATTATTTAAATATTTTTAAAAATTAAAAATTATTTAAATTAATTACATATAAAAATTATAAAAACTGAATGAATGTACAAATTGTTTGAATGTGATTATACAGAGAATGGTGAAAAATAAATGTATATTAAAAAATATATTAAAGGAAATTATTAAAAGAATTAAATTTTTATTGTTTTTTATGAAAATGTTCACTCCTACACATTTAAATTTTGATTTTTAAATCGATGAGAATTGACTTTTTAATTTTATTAGATTTTCATTTTAATACAAAATATATTATTGAATTTTCATTTTAACTAAAAGAATATTATATATAATTTTTATGGAGAGTTGTCAAAATTATTGATATGTCCTTTTATAATGCAAGAAATATATATATATAATTGAAGTATTAAATATAAAAAATAAATTGAAATTATTATATGGTGTTAATCTATTTTAAATGTAATGTTATAAACCTAAAAAAAATGACAATTTAAACTTTATATATTGTATAAAACATTAGATATAAGTGTTATGTATATATGTTTGGTAACATATAATTTACTTTGTATTTATTACAAACGATCATATATGAGAAAAACTTATTTTAAGTACAAAAGTTTAAGGGTAGTACAAGAGAGTTATTTTACAAATGCATTTTTTTTTTTTAGGATTTCCTAGTTGGAAAATAATGTGTATTATATTTAAGATGTTGTCTACAAATAAAAAAATGAAGAATTTTTTTTTTTTCCTTCTTCTTCTTCTCCATATTCATCAATTTTCGCTATTCATTCATTACTCTTTTTCTTAATCATCACTTGTGCAATTTGAAACTATATGAAATTCCTCACACCTATGCTCCACTTTACCATCCTTTTTGGATTTTCTTCATCACACTCACTTCTTGGAATTATGACTAATTTTTTGTCCTTGATGACAACCTAGTTAATGTGTTTCCCTTTGATGGCAAAGTACTTGATGCAGATGTCAACATGATATGTCTACATGTGACTAAAAAGGATTATCAGTTCAGAGATAGAAGAATGATAAAGATAAAGTTTGAATAAGTATACGCAGGTTTGGTGAAGCAAAGTCAAGTATACACAGGTTCTATGAACCAAAGTGGTGCACACATTGAGGTTTGGTGAAGAAAAGTACAGTATACGTGACTTATGTAAAGAAAGTCGCGTACACACGCATGTATGAAGAATAAAAGGTGCATACATATTTAGCACCATGGTATTCCAAATACCAAGAGTCTTTACCATGGTATTGACCTGTGGTATTAAGCCTAAAAATGGATATTTCATCCCGTATAAGAATACCATCAACATTAGTACGGTTTTGACCTGTGGTATTGGATAAGGGCTACGTTATATAAGGAGATGAAGATCAAAGTGTTTGGGGTGTGCATGTGATTAATATTTCATGAATAGTTATGTAATGGGCTATTATTGATTTGTTTGATCTAAATCTAAGTATGCACCCAGGATCTTGATGATGGATCAGATCAAATAGATCTGAAATGACAATGTTGATTATGGGTTGATTTGATCAGTGATGATAATGTCTTGATGTGTGATTTTTTGTGTATGTCGAGATCTGGGTATGTCTGAAGTTCTGTGATGCAGCGAAGATTTGTGCCAGTAATTATAAATCTTTACGCGGGTTTGATAACCCGAAAGGCACATGCACACGCAGGTTTAATACTGGTCAGTCGCATATATATATTCATATATGTACACATGTTTTATTATGGAGAAGTGCGTATATACGCGGAAATTTTTAGAGGAAATCACGTATATAAGCTAGGGTTTTGCTGAAAAAGATGTATGATGAGTCTAACTAGTCTTCTTGTGTTTCTACTGTCTGTCAATGAAGTCTTACTTGATGATCTGAGCTTAACAGTGATGTTTTGATTAAGGATTGATTAATTGAAGAGTGATGAAGCTATTAGCTATTTGTGATTGAAGATCAGTGATGGTTTTGTGATTATTTCAGAATGATGCAGTGGATCTATGTATGATTCAATGTTTATTTTAGAGTGACAGTGGTTCAGTTCTAGTGTTCAATTTTTTGAGATCTATACAGGAGTATTTTTCAAGGAAGTCATGTATACACGAGGGTTCCCTTCAGTAAATCTGTGCACAAAAATGTGGATATGAAATAAAAAGTTTAATGATTTGAAAACACTGATTCACCCCCCCCCCCCCCCCCCCTCACTATTTTTCCCAACAATTGGAATTAGAGCAGGTCCTTCAACAGAAGCTTGATCACTTGAAGGAGATCTATCAAGATGAGTAGTCAAGAAGGAGTATTTTCTATCAGGCCACCTATATTTAATGGAACTAACTTTGTCTTTGGAAATTTAGGATGAGAGCATACTTGCAGGCACTAGGAGATGATGTATGGGAAATCGTTGAAAGTGGATATCAATATCCAACCTCCATTCCCACAGATACTGTAGGAAAGAAACAATTTGAAATCAATCCAAAAGCAGTAAATGTCATCTTGGGAATTTTGGCTGAGTCCAAGTTTGTGAAGGTAATGCAGCTAAACACAACAAAGGGAATGCGGGATAATATTATCCAAAGTTATGAGGGCGACAACAAGGTAAAAAGTGCTAAACTCCCAACATTCAGAATACAGTTTGAGACACTGAAAATGCATGATGATGAAATCATTGCAACATTTTTTCTTAGAGTAAATGAAATTGTTAATTCTGTGAGAAATATTGGTGAAGAAATAAAAGATGCTATTTTTGTTGAAAATATTTTGAGATCACTAACTCTTAAGTTCGATTCCAAAGTCTCTGCTATTGAAGAAATGCAGGATCTAAAAAGTTTCACACTTGATCAACTCTATGGAATATTGACAACATTTGAGATTAGGAAAGGTGGTCCTTTAGACATGAGAGAAGCAACCTTCAAAGCTATTGCAAAAGGAAAGGAAATGGAAGAATTGGGTTATGTATAAGAAGAAGAAGAGGCAAGCTTTGTAAAGAAACTCCAAGTGGGTACTGGAAGATTCATAGGTAAGCTTCCCTTCAAATGTTTTTCTTGTGGTAGAGTTGGTCATTACGTTGCTAAGTGGCCCTATAGAGAAAATCATGAGAAAGGGAAAGAAGCTGAAAAAATAAATAGGAGAAGTTTTGAAAACAAGAGAAGTTTTTATAAACATGAAGATATTTATGGTATTTCAAATGTTGAAGAAGGTGATTCTGATCAGGAATGTCAATTACTTTTGGCATTTGAAGATAGAAGTAGTAATGCGTTGGATGGTCTAGAAGAAAAGGATATTTTTATTGAAAATTTTGATAGGGATATATCAGATACAGTGACAATTATATATGTCAGCGAATATTCAAGTTTGGGAGCACCCCAATTTTTATTGATCAAGAATGAAGAAGACGATAATAAAGCATTATCAATATGGGCTTTTGTTTTAATTGTGATCCATTTCCTTGTCTATGCAATAATGATAGTGATGATGACAGTAAAGCAACAAAACTTGGACTAATGGGTAAAAGTGAAAGTAAGCATCCTAAAAAGAAAACAGATTAAAAAATGATGCCTCTGGAAGCAGAAGATCAAGGCAAGTTAGAAACAATGGACAATGCATATGTGCCTATGCTAAGCAAAGATAGTTATCAACAATGGAATGAAAAGATGAAGTCTAATCTAATGAATCTTGATGTTTGGTGTCTACTATGAAATGGATACACCAAGTCAACTCTATCAGATGAGGAAGTGAAAAAGAACAGTGAGGCTTTGAGTAACATCTTTTGTAGCATACCTGATTCAACATTAAATAAGGTTATGCATTATACATCTGCAAAGAAAGTATGGGATAAGATACAAGCAATCCATGAAGAAATCCCAAAGAGGAAACTATCAGGTAATCCTATCCTTTACAATGTGTCAACCTTTGTTATGTCAAATGGATTTGATGATTTAGAAGAAGAAAGGTTAGAAATTTTCGATCTTAGAGCAAAACTTTATCTTTCTTTGAAAAATATTTTTAATCTTAAAGATAAGTTGCAGGGATATGATAACAAGGATCATGCTGGTATGGTGTCTAAACAATATTTTTAAGGTCTTCAAGCTAATATGTCTCTCTAAGAGCAAATCTTGAAAAATCAGATAAGAAGAATGAAGAATTACTTCAAGCATTTGAAGAAAAAGAAAATAGGATGAAAGATGAGATTCTCAAATTAAAGGAGTAAGTGGGAGAAGGAAGAAGGGTTTAAGAAGTTATGAAGAAGAAACATCTAGAAAATAAAAAGCAGTATCAGGTTGAGGTAAACATCCTAAAAGGTAAATTAGAAGAAAAAGATAAAAATTTGCGATTTCAAGATAATACTAAGATTTTGGATAATATTGTTTGTGGTCAAAGGTCTCCCGCCATCAAATTTGGTCTTGGTTTTCATGACACTGTTGAAGGAGAATCTAGTTCACAAGTTGAGGCAAGAAATTTTAATGCAAAATCTAAAATGCTCAACAAACGAATAAGAAGTCAACCTAATAAAAAATCAAGGAAAGTGAATCTTCAAAGGAAATCATTTAGTCCTAACTATAGATATGTTAATTGATTCTCTCATGTGATCAATAATGTTGAATGTTTTATATGTCATAATTATGGACATGTCGCATCCAATTGCAGACTATTTCAAACTAATAACCACCTATCAGAAAGATCATCAGATTCCAAGTACTTTAAGGGATATTGTTTTTCTTGCAATATATTTGGTCACAAAACCATTCATTGCAATAGAATGAATATGAGACAAAAATATTATGATTCCTCTGCTCATATAAGATGTTATGCTTGTAACAATTTTGGGAATGTAGACAACATGGTAAGCAAACAGATAAGAATATTGATGCCATAATACTTGAAAAAGATGGATCCACCAACATTTCTCATAATAATCAGAGAGAAGAAAAAAAATAAGGTGCGGTCTTGCACTTTTCTCATTTTAAGAAGAATATGAATGGTACATAGATAGCAAATGATCTCATCACATGACTGGAGTTAAGAGCAAGATGGAATCTCTCAAGAAAAATCAATATGGTAATTTTATTTTTGGAACTAATGTTCCAACAAAAGCTCTGGGAAAAGGTAAAGCCAAAATTAATAAACATAGAGGAGCAACTGATGCTTTATTAGTTCAAGGACTAAAGCAGAATATTCTAAGTGTAGGTCAAATTGCAGATAAAGGAAATATAATTGTGTTTACATCAACCAAGTGCAAGGTTATGGATGAAGAACCTGGAAAAGTCATAGAAATAAGATATAGAAACATAGAAAAATTATATGTGTTTGAAGAACAAAATTCTCGCAGATATGTGATCCAGGTGGATGTTGGTGGCCACCTACCTATCCAAATTGGACCCCCACAATTGTCTCGTTCATTTTTTCAGTTTCCTTATTTGTAGCACAATTTACTATTTTTAGCAGTTTTTCGGGTCCTGAACTTCCGGAGTCGTTTTGAGGCCCTAAATAATGTTTTTTGGTAAAACTAGGAGCAACATGGGTCCATGGACGAATGTTTTTCATTCCAATGTTGTATTCCTCGGATATACCTTTCTAACGAGGTATTGTGCGTGTCAAACAGAGATCGTATGCCAAAGTTATGACCTCGGGAAGTTGACGTACCAATTTACCCAAAACGGGGCCCACAGTTTGGCGTTTCATCTTCTAGGGTTAGGTTTTTGGATGTTTAGGGTTTTCCATTGTTTCTCAACAATAAATAGGCCTTCGAGACTCATTGTAAGACAGTTCAAAGGCATTTAGCCGCCACATCTCTTCTCAGAGATAAGCTACCATTACCCTAGCTAGTTTATTTCCATTTCTGTTTGTAAGAATATTTCAATATTTTACATTAATGCAATAAAGTAATATTTTAGCTTCATCTCTGTATCTACGGTTATATCTATAATTTGTTGTGTTCCTTTTTAAATCTGGATCAATATGAGGATTCAAAATCAGAGTAAAAGAAGATGGTGCCCATTGCAATCCATTATTCTTAAATGAATACTTCTAATAGTGACTGCAAAAGTATTGTGAGGTACTTGACCTCATAAGAACAAAATTTTATTATCAGGTCCATAGGACAAGTAATCTCAGGGGAAAAAATAGGTGTTTTGTCTTGATGATGATTCCTATGATTGTTTTGATATTCATGTTTCTTATACTACTGACAGTGCATCTGGTGTAGTAAAAGTGAATATGTACATACAATACATGCTCATGGGGAGCTGAAGTTGTGAAGTTTTAGTATTTCACTTTCTGTATGCAGATCCTATGAAGACAAGTCACGTATATACACGAGTTCTGATCTGAAAAGTCGCGTATGTTTTGCTATGATGTAGAAATAGTGAGACCGACTTGGGAAAAAGCTCTGATATACTTCAGACAATTATTCTTTGGCTTTCATGTTTTGATGGTTGATGGTTATAGTCTATCGATTCTATTTAGAAGTAGCTTTGGATTTTATAAGTTGTTGATGCTTTGATGGATAACTGATTGATGAAGAAATGTTGGCTTAAGGGGGCCTAACCTAGGTTCAAAGTTGTTCATGGAAACCAACAAAACCCTAACTGCTAGCCCTTTTGGCAACAGCCTGCATAGTGCAAGCTGCAGTCTCATCCGAAGTAGTATTGGGGGATGCTAGAACCAGGTTTCTACATCCAGAGACTGTGTGACAAGTAATATTAAGCTCTTGTAGTTCATATCTACCTTCACATAGATCTGTATCTTTCTATGGTCTGCTATTACAACTCTAAGAAAATGGCTTCTAGACCTTCGCGAAGGTTTGTGATAAGAATTTATAGACCTAAAAGAAGTAGACTGTCCACTTTCGTGCACTAAATAGTAACTCTAGATTTGCCTTCACGCAAATCTATCCGATTCAGCAAAAATCATAACAGATTTAACCTTTATCTTCACGAAAGCATATTATTACTTAGTTCATGTATAGACATTGAAGATCAATAGATTCGTGCAACAATTATACTTCGTTTCACAGAAAATAGATCATTAAGCCATTAAGCCATAATGCATAACTTGAATAGAATTAAGAATAAAACACAAAGGCAAGATAATTGTTCCAAAATCAGTCTTTATTATATTCAGCACTCAACTTTACAGACTCTTCCACCCTGCGCACCCAGCTGCAGGGGCCCGCTCACTCCACTGCGGACTTGCCAAGCTCTCCGCGCACTCAGTTGCAGGAGCCTTCCCCTTTCTCCTAAGTACAAGAAACAAAGCTTTCCTACCTTAGCACTTGCCCAAAACAATAATCTTATATCTTCCTTATCTTCTCTAGAATCGCTATGACTCAAATATATATAGCATTTGGCTTACAATACCATGGCCCATGGCCTATGGGTGAGTCTCAAAACCAACCTATTACATACCCAAACAATGGGGCTAAATCCCCTTTGACTCCGACTTAGCTGCGTGCTCCTCTTCCACATTTCGCGGAGACTTTACATTCTTTACAAATTCTTCTCAAAAATTGGTTAAACTAACCAAAAATTGACCCTATGTACCCTATCCCAACAAACTCCCAACAAAAATATGGTGACTCGCCCTTGAGTCACTCTACTAGCACCTCAACCTTGGTGCAGAGGACAATAAAACTGACCTGCAATATTGCTACATCAACAGAACCTTGTACTGTGGCTTGCTACACTTCCTCTACCAGTTTTTCTGTCATCAGGACTTCGACTGATAGGCGCATCGTTCTCTATGTTTGTTGATGTGTATTTAACTTCTCCTAAAATAACAGAGTAAGATGATGTCCTCCTCTCTCCATGGTTGTATTATGTCTTTGATAAGGGCCTCTTTCATGTTTAGCTCTTCAATTTGTGATTGCAACTATTTTCCTTCCTACAATCGCGCGAGGTGTTGGACAAGCACCAAGGTGCGCACATTCACCTTGACTTCATCAAACCTTCATTGTGTCTCCCAGATATCTGTGTTAAGCTTCCATAGGTTTGGGTCCTCCTATAGAGTATTCCATAACTCCATGGCCTGATCAAATATCATCGCGTAGTACGTGACTCCTGTATCTAAAGTGCACATGCTTTCCCTGATAGTTGCTCTCAGACCTTTGGCGGAATGGTTGGCTATAATTTTGGCTGTAGCTCTGAGATCTTCATCTGAAAGTCAAACTTGAATTTTCCTATCTCATCCTTGGACGCGCAGACTGCAACAACCAATTTCCTGATTTTTGTACTAGTTGCGGCATCCTCTGGAATGTTTAACTGTGGAAGTGAATGGCACACCTATGTTACTGTTGTCTCCAGGCTCTGACTTCATGCTTGTAGCTCTTCCTTTTCTTTCAGAGCCTGATATTTCTCACTGAAAATATTATCATTATTTACTTTGAGTTCACTGATCAATATAAGTGGGCAATGCTCTCTAGTCCTAAGCTTTTCCTAGACCCCTTAATGTAGCACATGGAGAGTCTGAAGTGACAGTGAGGCTAAGTTCACCACAATGTCTTTAATTGTGCTCAACACAATGCGGTCTTCCTCTGATTTTGCGTGAACATATCCTTCTAGTAAGGGTATGACTCTGAGGTCCAAAGTTTGTTCCAGTTATACTACTTTCTCGCTCCATTGCGCCAGGCTCGTTTTCACCCTGCTTGCTTGCCTAATGCTCACTTGAATTCAGCCTGTTTGGATATGCAACTCGCACAGATCCTTCTGGACGCTCCCTTGCATCTGCATGTACTATTGTTCAAATTTCTGCCACAACTCTGTTGTGGTGTCTCTTAATTTGTCTCCAATCTCATCTAGATCCCCTTCTTTGAGGATCATCGGGTCAATGTGCGCCTGTTTATCAAATTTGTGCTTCTTCCTTTTCCCGGTAGTTGTCTCCTCACTATGATTTCTCAATGTGAAAGGAGTTCTTTGCACCTCTCCTCCATCTCTGCCATATTTCGACAGTTCGTGCTCCTCAGTATGTTGGGAAGTTGATAATTCGAATTCCTCTGTGTCGGTGCGCTTTATCTCGGTACGCTCTTTCACAACGGGATCTTTTTCCACATCTGCCTTAGCAACAGCTTCTTTCTTTTTCTGCTTGGCCAAATCTCGCGCCACTTTTTGTCCTGCTTCTTTTCGATTTTGCGCAGGTGTCGTCTACGCAGTAGAGCTTTCGCCATCTTTACTAGTACCTACTCCAACGTCCGTGGGTTCGCGCCACTCCATTGGCTAATTGCCCACAATCTCCTACACATCTATTTCTAAGACTAAGTATGGTAGCTTATGCCATATATGTTTAGGGTCCCTCCTCACCCTAATTGATACATTATGGAAATCAGCCTTGAACTCTGCAAAGGCCCTCAATTGCTCGAATAAGGTTGGGGACAACCTTGGCCGCTGAATGATTACTGTGTGAAGATCCATTTCCACTAATATCCAGAAAATCTTCGATTCTTTGATCCTCTCCGGATCCTTTTTCGACCACAACAAAGTGAAATTCACTGCCTTTGGTAACTCTTTTGCCTGCGGAGGAAACTGACTATCCTCCGGCAGTCGCCATGCTACTATGACAATGAGAAATAGGAGCCACGCATAATGAAAGGGCTTACTATCCTCCTATGCTTCATGACAGTTTGCGAGGAATTCCTTGAATAAATACTGCACCTAGTTTTATTGTACTCCCTTCACGCACTAGGAATTCAATGACACTACCAGCGCCGGAACTACGTCTGCGTGACATTTCCTCATAATTTTCCTTGCTAAGATTTCAGCGGTAAAATGCACCGCCTGGTCCTGAATGGATTGGATAGAATATCCGCTCGACTTCTTGACTAAACCAAATTCAACCTTCATCTTATCTGCCAGCTCCTTTTCTAGACTTTTCCCTCCAAACTCCTTGGTAGGGTCCGCCCCTTTATAGGGGAACTTCGTAATCCGATGGATGAGCATATCCGCAATAGGGATGGTTTCTCCAAGCCATAAGAACCCATCATGCACTAACGCGAGTAGTTGTTTCACACACACAGTGTTGATAATGGACCTGTAAAAATGTGGTACACAAAACATGTGTAGTAACCCGACCTGCTCAACACCTCTAACCCATTTCATGGGTTCTAGCTGCGTAACCCCAGTTTCTTTGTAATAGATATTCTTCATGTATTTGTGAGTAGCCAAATGAGGGAATCTCTCATGGTCCGCGAGATCCCAATCCTCCATCCTCAGCACTAGAATGCGCGCTAAGACTGCACCTTCAAATTCGACTTGTTCTAGTAATAGGGCGTTGAGACCATAAATTTTCTGGAATCAAGGTCTTTGGTTACTTTTGTCTTCCCTTTCCGTAGAGGGATATACTCTGGGAGTCGTGTGATAGGCTCGCCCTCCTCAGCATCCAATTCCTCCACTCCATGGAATTCTTCTTCCTCCAGGTCCACAATTTTCTCTGGCTGCTTGTCCTTCTTCTCCTTCTACCAAACCTCAGGGTTCTTCCACGGTGAATGTGTCACCGGTACAGGTTTCACTTCCTTTTCTTTTGCAATCGATTGCTTCGGCCAGGGTGACCTTAACGCTGTAGGCACAGCGGGCGCGGCTTCCATAGATACAACTTCAGGGCCTTCCAGTTGAGAAACAACGACTTCAGAATTGACTAGAGTAGACATTCGTTCAAATAAATGTTCACGGGCTTCTGCAGAAAAATTTGCGAATGATGGTTGTGACAAGAGTTCTTCCCAGTCTCCGCGCTTCATAAACTTAAAACAACAAGGCTCACAGACAATTCTCAAGATGCAAAGTGTTCTTCGGTGGACCAACATGCCCAATTTATAAGAGGTTTTGAATTCAAATCCGACCGTTCCCTCTAATTTCTGATCATAAATGCATCTTTGGTGGCAGATCTCCAAAGATTTTTGCCATAAATGGCGCCTACCCGCTCCTCTTAACAGATTTTTTTCCATCAAATCATGAATAGTAACTCCAACGACTACTTTTGGACCCATCTGCATGGTACCATTTTCCATGGCACAGCTCATCCAGCACAACTTCACATATCACATTCCTTTCTTTCGTCGCGTAGCCTCCCTACTATGTTTTTCTCCTCTTCGGGTAGCGTAGTTTATAGTCCTGCAATCCCTTGCAGCTGCCTGGATTACTAAGACTGTCCTGCTACCATGTAGTCATTGCGTAGGGGCAGGATCCCCTGTATACAGCTTCAACCTACTTCCATTCACTTTTCCAGGGAATGGTTCCCCATTCAGCTTCACGAGCTAAACTGCACCACCATCCATGATCTCCTTAATAACATATGGCCCTAACCAGTGCATTTGAAATTTCCTTGGAAATTTTGTGAACTTTCTATCATATAGTAGCACTAAATCATCCAACTTGAAAGTGCGCAACTTAATATGCCTATCATGCCATGCTTTCTTGCGTTCCTTTTGCACTTGCTGGTGAAAGCCTGCAAGAAAGTGATCCTCTTCTAACTCCATCAGCTGCGTGAGCCATTCCTCCAAGGTCTCATGATCTGCCATCTCTGTCAAAGCTGCAATACATAAACTTGGCACAATATACTCCATAGGAATCACTGCTTCAATCCCATAGACCAACCTAAACGGTGTTTGGCCTGTCAACTTCTTGCAGGTCGTCCTATATGCCCATAGCACTGCTAGTATGTGCATATCCCAGTCATTCCTCTGCGCATTGTAGACCTTCGTCAACGCATTCTCCAAGATTTTGTTAAATTCTTCCACCATTCCATTCGCCTGTGGGTGATAGGGCATGCTCTTTTGATGATACACCTGGAATTCCTCAAGCATCGCGTTTATCATTTCATTCAAGAAATGTGTACCCTTATCACTCATCAACATATTAGGACATCCAAACTGCATTAATAAATATTCAAACAAAATTTTTCCAGTAGTGGCAGTTGTACAATCCTTCACCGGTTGCGCTTCCACCCATTTGGTTAAATACCCTGTTGTAGTAATGATATATCACGCACCCGTCTTCTTTCTTGGTGGTTGTATTGGACCTATGAAATCAATGGCCCACTTATCAAATACCTGCAGCGAAATATGAGGATTTAAAGGCAATTCATCTCTTTGCGAAGGCTTTCCTGTCCTTTTGCAAGCATCGTACACCTTGCAATATGCCTTAGAATCCTTATGTAACGTCGGCCACCATAACCCAACGCACAAAATATTATGTGCAGTTGCTTTTCCTACATAGTGTCCTCCTTCCACTCCTCCATGTGCTTCAACGAGGATACTAGCATGTTCAAACTCTGGAACATACCTTCACAGTATTTCATATGTTCCCATCTTATACAAGTGACCCACAATTACTGAAAAATATATAGAGTAGACTACTAATTCCTTCTTTTGCTAATTATAATATCCTTTCAGAGTTGTACCCGTGGTTAAAAACTGAATGATATCAACAAAATGGTCATCTATGACGTGCACCACGAAGATCTTTGCATTCGGAAGTCATTCCTCCAAACTATTTGGTTCTTTGCCCATTTCAATCCTTGACAGATAGTCTAGTCCTGCATTCAGTCTTCCAGGCTTCACAATCACTTCAAAGTCATATTATTAAAACAACAGTAACCATTGGCAAATATTCCCCCCCAACACAAGCTTATTGACCAGGTACTTCAATGCAGAATGATCGGTATACATTTTAAAGTGTCCACCCAACAAATAATGCCTAAATTTTTGTACCGTGTAGACCATCGCCAACCCTTCGCGCTTTATAGTGGAATAATTCTTCTCAGCCTTGGATAAATTTCTGCTTGTGAAGGCTATCAGGTGATCAATTTCTCCTTCACCTTCCTTTGTTAATACTGCACCTAGTGCAATCTAAGAGGCATCTACGTGCACATGGAATTCCTTCTTCCAGTCTAGAAACACCAAAATTGGTACAGTTACCATATTTTCCTTTAAGATATCCAGGTTGTTCTGACAATCTTCATCCCAGTAAAACATGGCATCTTCCTTCAATAATTTTTCCATCGGCGCGGTTATCTCAGCATATTCCTTGATAAACTTCCTATAATATCTAGTATGCCCTAATGTCGTGCGAAGCTGTTTTACATTCCTAGGAGCTTCCAAATTCACAATCACAACGATCTTCTCAGGGTCTACCATCAATCCTTGCTTACATATGACATGGCCAAGAAAAATTCCAAAGGGCACACAAAATATGCACGTCTTCAAATTCAGCGTGATCTGATACCTTCGCCATGTATCCAACATAAGGTGCAGACTTGCAACATGGTGCTTCACCAACCCAAACACAGTCTAATCATCAAAATAGACTTCCAAAAATTTGTGAATAAATTCCTTGAACGTCGCGATTACTACTCGGGAAAAAATTGTAGGCGCATTCTTCAATCTGAATGGCATTACTGTATATTGAAAGCAACCCCACTCCATTGCGAAGGTTGTCTTGCTTTGATCTTCTGACGTGATCTTTATTTGATGGTATCCCTAAAAGCCATTAGTAAACGAATAAGCCGCATGTCTGCCAACATTCTCTAATAATTCATCAGTACATGGGTGCATACCCATGTATCATTCAACTTTGTTAGATCTATGCATATATGGATTTCTCCTTTATGTTTCTTCTCTTGGACCACCATTGGACTTACCCAATCAGATTCCTCTACTGGTTCAATAATACCGACATCCAACATCTTATCTAGTTCTTGTCGCACCTTTTCTTTATACTTTGGATTTAGCCGAATATGTCTCTGCTTAACAGGTTTTGCATCCTGCTTCAACGTAATCTTCATAACACCTAAATCTCTGATGATCCCCTTCAAATATGATAACTTTGTTGCGAAGAGATCCTAGTATTCACACAACAATTCAGCTACCTTATCGACTGTATCTTCATCCCAATGGTCTCCTATCCTCGCAAACTTAGGTTCCACTTCAGATCCAATATTTACTTGTCTAGTCTTCAAAGGTTCTGATATATCCGGGTTCGCAGCTTTCGGTCCCTCGTCTTCGCGATGTCCTTATGTCTCTCGAATGTTAATATTCCGTGGGTCTTCAGCTGAATCCAACCCTTGCAAATGACCAAGAAAATACATGATATAGACATCCAAATCACTCATCCTAATCATCAGGGGTCGAAACCATGAGAAAAGGAGTTGTTTCAACCATTTCTAATCAAGGAACTGGAATCTAGGCAATCAAACCACTTGCCTCTAAAAGAGGGGAAACTAATTCATTACCCTCAAAACCACTTTTAATCTAATGAATCTACCATCTACAATCGTTTGACCATAATATTTACAAGCCATGACATTAATTACATCATTGAATCATCCATCATGAGAGAGAAATCATGAAATTGTCGAAATTTAGCAAAATAGTCATCTTAAGCAAAAATGCACTACGCGCAGCGCCACTTTGAGTCCACTTTGGGAGGCCTTCCCATCATCCCAATTGAGCCCAATATAGCTCATTAGAAATGTCTTCAAGTCTAGTGTTTGGAACACCTGGAATTTCTAGATTTGGAGCTCATTTTCCCCCTCAAAAACTGATTCTCCCAAGGCTGCTTCTGTGTGTCCAAAAACTGGCTGAAAGGTCAAATTTTGAGTGTTTTTGGACCTTTTGGTGGACTAAATCTGCTCCAAAAACTCTGAAAATTTCTAGCGTACATGTCCTTGATGCCCTGAATCCAAAAATCCAAGCCATTTGTCCATTGGGTGCCCCTAGAAAAAGTGCAACGCCACTGGGCAGATTTTCTGTGTATTGAATTTCCAAAATTCAAAAATGACAAAATTTCCTCAAAAACTGCCCAAAATTTGTATGAGGCACCACCATCAACTGCTTTGATTAGCCAAGGAGGCTTCAGCCAACATCTTTAATCTATCCTCCTCCCTTTTTCCTTCTAAAGCCCTCCTTAACCTAGCCTTCAACTTTCTGATTCTCATGTTACAAATTTTATTGCGAGTCATGTAGTGATATGCCATGTGTCTAAGCATTTTGTTATCCCTATTGGCCTTCTTAATCAACTCCTCAAGATGTATATTGACTCTTTCAAGCCAAGTCTCCCTATCCTTTTCAATTTCTTGCTCGATAGGAGTCAAAGTGACATGAGCCTCTTTGTCACTTTACCTCTTTGCTTTTAGTACTTCTAGCTCCATGAGGACTTGTTTGTCACTCAATTGTTTGTTCTCCTACTCCAAGTATGTGATGACAAACTTGGCTCTCTCTAGGTTGTCTATCAAGGCTTGTATCTGAGTTTCCTTCTCCTGAATGATGATGTCTTTGATAGTTTCCCTCTCCTGAGCTTCTAAATCAATAATCTCAGTGTCAAGCTGCTCAGGCTCATCATGTTCTTCCAACTCAAACTCTCTTTCTTGCTTATCTTCCAAGTCTTCTTCCTGCACCTTTTCCTTCCCTTTGTTCAGCTGTTGTACCTGTACTTGTTGTGTCGATGAAGAAGGAAAAGCCCCTTCCACATCCTGTGGAGATAGCATTTGCCTATGGGCTGATGAAGAAGGCAAGGTCCCTTCCACATCCTGTGGAGCAAACACTTGCCTACCCACTGCAAACAATTTCCTTGTACCTCTTTGATATGTCAAGTATACTGGCACCTCAACAATTTTTGTCTCCTTGGTTTCTTCTCCTGTTTCCACATGAGTTGAAGGCCCAGCTGTCTCTTGCACCATGGAGGGGGGAATCTGAGGTCCTCTGAACATGTCATGAGCTATGAAAGTCTCCCAAGGAATATTGAGAAGACTGAGATGGTGAAGGACAATAATTTTAATTAAGGAGTAATGATATATACTGTTCATCTGCTGAGGATATGGCTTCTTCTGTACAAGGTAAGCCATCTTGTCAATGTTTCTAAACAAGAAATAAGGGAGGTTCAACATTTTTACTCTTGTGAAGTGCATGAGGAGTCTGATATGATAAGTGTATAACTTGGAAAACCTGCCCTCACACGTGAAATACTTGATGATAATCCTCATCAAAGGGACATACCTATTCTCCAAAAATTTAAAGGGGAAAATCCTTTTCACCTGGTTTCTATATTGAGGCTTGATGTAAGGCTCATAGTAATGCTCATCAAGGTCTTGAGCCTTGTACCATTTCTCACCAACATCAGGAATTCTAGTGGCCTCTGAAATAACAACTGGTGACACTATGAAATTAACCCCAGCTAAAGTCACTTCATGGTTATGCAAATTGGCAACAAAGAGTCTGGCCAACTCATGATGAAACTGAACTCTCTCTACTAATTCACAAAACTCAAAACAACCAAGGTGTTTGAAACAAGAAACTGCTAATGGAGAGGCTTGAAGTTCTGCTAAACTGGTTGGCTCCTCTCTTGTGATTTTGCCTCCCTTATGAGGCTTTCTCTATTGCCTTCTCCTCTCCACTGAACTATCACTTGTTGTCTCTTCATCTTAATCAGAATCACCTCTATCCATGATTAACCAATTTTCTTGGTTTGCATAGTTTAGACAATGTATGGAATGAATGATATGCTCTAGGGTTTGTAGGGATAGGTATGGATGACTTTAGGAAGCTATGGGTAAAGAATGAGAGGAAGGGGAAGGTTTAGGGAGTGATAATTGAGTGGTATAATATGATAAAAATGATGGGAATAATAAGTGAAGGGTTTAGTTATGAGTTTGAGTGATGGGAAAAACCAAATGACTAGGGTTTTATAGTGAAAATTAAGGTTTTATATAGAGAGTGAAAAAACTTTGAAAATCTTCACATATGCAAACTAAATTGCAAGTAAAGTAATGATACTTACTTGCACAAGGCAGATTTGAAGGTAATTTGGCATAGATTTAAAGTTGGGAGAGTTTTTGGTGTTGGCTACCCTAAGCACAGCGCCTCTGCACAGACGCGCAACGCTAGGCCCTAAGCACAATGCCTGCTTAAAAATACACTGTAAAAAATCGCCCTATGCGCAGCACAAGGACCTATGCACAACGCCTTTCTCCCTACGGGACACACTGGGAAAAATTCCTCTAGAAGTGCAGTGCCATTTCCTACATGCATCGCTGGCTCTGTTTCACTCAAGAACACTTAGAAAATTGATTTTTATTCTCTCTTTTGGCTCCTTTGATTTGTAAAATGATACAATGGAAAGAAAATAGAAGAAAATGAGCTTATATGTGAACCTCATTTTAATTTTTGCTTTTTGAAAACCCACTTTTCCAATGTATCTTTGCCTTTTAGAAACCCTGATTTTAATGCCTGTTCACTTTTTGCTTTTGCAAGTGGATTTGCTCATGTTGCCTTGATTTCTTTGTACTCTTTGTAGCCTGGCAGTATAGTTTGGTGACTTATGGGCAGCTTAGGATCAATATTACATATAGGAACATGAAATTACATTAAAAAATAAGAATAGAAACAAAATACTCTGTTTTCACCTCAAAACATGTTTTGAGGTGAAAATTACATTTGACTTTGATAAAAATAATTTTCAATTCTTCTTATACTTTGCTTGAGTTTATTTGGCATCCTCATGTCCTTGTTGATCTTTATTGGCATTCAACCATCAAATTTAACTATGGTGAAAACCCTAAAACCTAATGGGACCAAACCCTAGTAACCTATTGAAATGGAATGCAGATTGAAGATCAGAAAGTATAGTATATGAGGGAGGAACTAAAGAGAAAATAACTATCAGTGGATCCATGACCTAATGGAGTGATGAAAAGTTTACAGTATGAGACTCCTACTATAAAAATGCAAAAGATCAGATTTTGATCCCTGATGGAAGTATGAATAGACTGACACTAACAACTAGTACCCAATAGTGTCCATTGATTCTATTATTTTTTTGAGACTGGATGTGTGAGCCTCTGGATTCCCTTGTTGCAGATGCAGGCATCATATCTTTTTATTTGCTGGTTGAGAAAATGTGCATATGTGTATGTGTGTATATGTCGTTATTATTGTATATACCGTAATGAGTTGTGCTATAAATCTCCACTAAACGGTATAATTGTCATGTTTAAGCAGTGGTCGTTGTAAATACTACAACGAGCTGTGTTATAAAGCTCCACGGGCAGTATGTTTTGTTTTCAACAATCTTGCTGATTATAGGTGTCATAGAACACTAGGGATGGTGTTTTCCCAAGGGAGAGGGTTCTGTAACAACCCTGGTTAAAAATACATGTAAAAATATATAAGACCACGGTTTACGGGACATGTATTCCAAGATAAATGGTGGGAAGAACATCCTAGTGGGTGTTCATTTCGGTTTATTATGGCTAAAGGAACTTGGAAAAGAAACGACAAAGGCTTTGTAAAGGAATGAGGCATTAATTGACATTTTATTTATGAAAATAATGGAAATTTGGAGAAAAGAAAGGTGAAAGGTCACAGGTTGCATGTGAGCAGGAAATTGAAGGAAAATAATGGAAAATCAAGAAAATAGAGGCCTCATTCATAAAAAGGATTATGAGGATTAGTAGGAAATGTTGGTCAGTTCAGTTTTAGAGCTCTCTCCTTAGTCTCTCTCTCTCTCACTCACTCTTGGACACTTAGAGTTTCTTGGAGAAATTTGGCATTGGATTAATAAAGGAAAAGAAGGCAAAGAGGAAGCAAGAGATCAAGCAATGAAGAGCAGTATCAAGAAGTTACAACAATATTCTGTGCTGGTATCGATTTGCATGTGTGTTTTCCTTGCTAGATTTGGCACGCATGGTATTGCATGTGGTTCTTTGCTGTCATGGCATGGGTTTTGCCAGGTGTGACAATGTTTTCAGCCTAGCCATGCCATTTTCAGATAACCATGGTGTGATGGGGTTCCCATGTTTTGGTTGAGTTGAATTGTTGGATGGATTTGAAGTTTAGTGAGGCGGATCTCTGAATGATATAACACATGGCCTAGTGGTCCCTGAACCAGACTGTGGATCATGGTAAATCCATTGGCCTAGTAACCCTTGAGCCAGACTATGGGTTGCGGTAAATCTAGGATTGTGTTGCCTCAGTGGGCCTAGGAATCCTTTGTGGTGAATGATAGGATATACGGTAAAGCCAAGAGGTGTATTTCTCACAGTTAGGCCTAGTAATCCCAAGTTGGGAACTGTGGTAAAGCCTCAAGAGTGCGTCTCGATTTAGGGCCTATTTATCCGATGTGGATTTCGGTAATAACTGAGAGGGTAGGAGACAAGAAAATTCCTCGCAGTGTAGGTGGAGAAATCTGGTGGCATACATGCTTTTTTGGCCTAGTGATCTGGTGAAGATCATGGTAAAGCCTATTATTACATGCTTATTGTGTTTGCCTAGTGATCAGGGATGGATTACAGTAAAGCCTGGTTTCTATTGATGAGGGTGAGGTGGTTTAGCCTCAGGATGCCCTGGTTGGTTCTTTTGATTTGAGTCCCACATTCATGCTTAGAAGATGGCACGAAGATGAATGGTTGAAGAGAGATTTGGCTCAGCCATTCTATGGTCGGGTTGAATGTGGTAGTCCCATCTCAGGTTTGGATTTTGCATTCTTAAGAAGAGGTTCTCTCGTTGATATCTTATGTATAAATGCACTGGTTTATATGTGGATTTTATGGCTGATGTATCCTTGATATTTCTGTGGTTATTATGCTGGTTATAAGCATGTATTATGACAATGATGATGTATGGACTTCCTCATGTTTTG
This sequence comes from Pinus tabuliformis, assembly GCA_031772625.1. Taxonomy (NCBI): domain Eukaryota; kingdom Viridiplantae; phylum Streptophyta; class Pinopsida; order Pinales; family Pinaceae; genus Pinus; species Pinus tabuliformis. The sequence continues at coordinate 1,280,048,164 of CM062820.1, forward strand.
ATTGGTAAATGAATGAACAATGTATCTATGACCTAATATATGACAATGCAACTAATGATATAAGGGAACAATGTTTCTTAGCAATTCTCAGATAAGTATGAGACTCCTCTACTTAAATCTGTTGTTTACACCTATAGATTACATATTTGTGGTATGTTTGATGAAATGCCTGTCATGGCTAGTAGGGGTCTTGTTAAGGGCCTGTTCAAGTATTTATATTTGCATCATTTCTTCCCTATTATATTTATGTTTTGAAGGTGTCATTCAACTATGGGTAGTGGCCTGGGCACTGGGCCTAAAAATGTGGCTCAAATCCTGGGGACACTGGCACAACACTGGGAAAGCATAGTCCTTGGATGTTGGCATACCTTGGCATGAGAGCATCTATAGCCTCCTGTACACTGTCAGGTCCATATCGTGGGAGAATCCGAGGGTCAAGTGACCTAAAACCTCAGTGAGACCCAGGTTTTGATTGCACGAAGTGTTGGCATGGTTCTTAGGGGTCCTATAGTTTACGTGGAAGGTTTGTATGTTGTGTTTTCATCGATTCCACTTCCTTAAGGCCACATAGGAGGTTGAATCCAATTATAGTAGCCTCTCGTCACATGTTTACCTCGATTGGTCGGTTACTTGGGTAGATGTGGGAGGAGGGTGTTACACAAGGACAACACCATTGGGGGTATTAGGGATGATTATAGACACTCTATTTCCTCACAAACAAACATTAAAAGGGTAGTTGTTAGTCACTTTAGTATTATTTTCAAAGAAAAAATACAATTCTACACATCACAGATGGAGTTCATGAACCATATGCCCCATATGTTTTCTGTAGAATATAACATGATGTTGGGGAGGATGATCTTGAAGGATTAACTATCTATGGTTTCGTGATCACGTGCCAAGGAAAAAATTCCCAACCCAAATGACTGGGAGGTAGAATTGTTCATTCATTTCCTGGAGCTGATGATTCCAGACCTCCTAGCGGTAGCAGAGGAGTATAGTACTCAATCCTACATCTATGGTACCATTAATGCTACTTTTGTAAAACTTATATCCATGAAGTAAGATCCTACTACTTTTCAGACTATAAGATCATATCACTTTGTAATTATGTTTATAAGATGATATCAAAATTGATTTCTAACAAGCTTAAAAATATTGTCTATGGACATTTCGCTAGAACAATTTGACTTCCTAAAAGTGAGACATATATAGGATGCCATCACTATTACATAGGAATGCATACATTCCATTAAGATTCGAAAGATGAAGGCATGTATGATGAAGATTGAGTTTTTCAAAGCCTACGACTATGTTTATTAGGAATTCCTATGGTTGATACTTCACAAGATTGGGCTTGGAATCCAAAATATTGGATAGATTATGGGATATGTCACTACTACAAATTTTGCAGTTATTATTAATGGTTTCCCTTCGAAATTTTTCAAGGCTTATAGATGGTTGTCACAAGGATGTGTGTTGTCCCCTCTCCTCTTTTTTCTTTTCATTGATGGATTGAGTCAAAAGCTGGGTGATGCAAGATCCAGGGGTTCGATAAAAGGAGTGAGGTTGATGAGACACATATTGTAAAAACCTTGGTCAAAATTCCATGTAATAAAGTTAATAAAGGAAAAATAATAACCAAGGTCATGGAAAACTTATTCCAAGCTGAATGTTGGTTAAAACATCCTAGTGTGGGTGTTCATTTGGTTTATTATGGCTAACAAAATTGGCAAAGGCAAAAGCTTTGGGAAGGCAAAGTGGCATTAAATAGAATTTTATTTATGAAAATAATGGAAATTAGGAGAAAAGGAAGGTGACGGGTCACAAGTTGCATGTGAGGAGGAAAATGGAAATTGAAGAAAATAGAGGCCTCAATGATAAAAAGGCTTATGAGGATCAATTCACAACCTTTTGTCAGTTCACTTTTGGAGCTCTCTCTCTATTTTCTCTCTCTCGTACTCTTGCACACTTAGAGTATTATTGGAGCACTCTAGCATTAGAGGAAAGAAGGCAAAGGAAGGACAAGAAAGTAAGAGGAAGAAAAGATAAAGCAAGGAATAACATGATCAAGCAGCTACAAAGGAATTAATTGTAGATATCGAGTTGCATGTATGATTTCCTTGCTAGGTTTGTCATGCATGGTACATGCATGTGCATTTTTGGTTCTCTTGTTGTCATTGGCAGGGGGTTTTCTAGGTCTGACAAAGTTTTCAACCAGGCCTTGCCATTTTCGATAGTAATGGTGTGATGGGGTTCGCTTGCTTTGGTTGAGGTGGATTTTTTGATGGATTCAAATTTGAGTGGGGTGGTCTCATGATTAATCACAAGGCCTAGGAATCTCGAGGAGATATATATGGTAAGGCCTAATTGTGAATACCCTTTATTGGGCCTAGGAATTCCATGACTAGTAATGGCGGGATACACAACAAAGCTCATATGGTGGAGTCCTCGTAGGCCTAGGAATCCCTTGACCGGTGATGGCGGGATACATAGTAAAGATGAGAGGTTGAGACAGAAAAATTCCTCATGGTTTAGGTGGAGAGATCCAAAGGCATCCATGCTTGTTTAGGGCCCAGTGATCCGATGGGATTACGATAATGCTTGAGGTGTACGTTCATTATTTGGACCTAGGAATCCCTTGGTGGGATATATAGTAAAACCCAAGGAAGCCTTGATTGGTTCTGTTGTGAGTCTCACATTCATGCTTGGTAAATGGCATGGGGGTGATTGGCTGAAAGAAAGATTTGGTTCAACCAAATCTATGGTCAGGTGGTTCTTGGAAGTCCCTAACTTGGTTGACTTACGAATACATTAATAAGAGCTTCTTCCCCTTTGGTATTTGATGTGTAAATTTACTAGTTAATATGTGGTTTTTATGCCTATTCTACCCTTGTGATTTTGTTGGTTATATATTGGTTATAAGCATGGTTTATGACATACTTTGGTCATGGCTCTCATCATGATTTGATTAGTACATGAAATGTGAATGAATATATTACCTAATATATGATAATGCAACTATTGTGATAAGGAATCAATTCTTCCTTAAAAATCTCATATAAATATGAGACCCTTATGGTCATATATGTTATTATGGCATGTAGAGTACATGCTCGTGATATGTTTGACGAAATGCCTTTCATGGCTAGTAGGGGTCAGGTCAAGTCCTTGTACCAATCCTTGCATTAGCAACTTGAATTCATGCTTATTTATCATTTCTTGAAGTTTCATGAAGTTTTGGGTAGTGACCTGAGTCCTGGCATTGGAAAAGTGGCACAGAATCCAGGGTTGCTGGCTCAGAACTACCTGAAAAAGGCCACAAGTGTTGGCATGCCTTGTTGTGGGAGTGATTAGAAGGTCTTAGTCGCATGCATGGATTTTCATGGGAGCGAGTGGGGATAAAGCTCAACAAAATGACAAGTTGTCTAAAGGGTTAGGCACCTTGAAGGGTTGGTATCTTCCTGAAGGGTCTGTAGCTCTTGAGGAAGGCCATATTAGTTTTGTTTTGTCGGTTCCACTTCCTTAACTATACATGGGAAATTGAATCACATCATAGTAACTCTTCATCCCATGTTTACCCCAGTGGACCAATTAGTTTTGGTAAACGTGGGAGGAGGGGGTTACAGAGTGGTATTAGAGCATGGTTCACCCCTTGGACTAGATGGGCAGAATGTGTTTTTCATGCATACATGTCGGTTTATTATGTGTTATTTATGTGTGTGGTCTATGTGCTTGTTTTGTATGCATGGTGGTGGTCATCGGGCAATTGTGTCAACATGTGAGAGTTGATTGTGCTTTTTTTGGATGTGGTCATCATGAGTGTAAGTCGCCTATGCATTGGTTATGCATGTCAGTGTTTATATGTTGTTTTGCATACATTGACATGGTTATAGTGTTGTGCATGAGGTCATGGTTTGTGGTTGGTATGGTCATGTATGATAATTGGATAATGGTTGAAATGATGATTATATGCTTATATTATTATGATTCACATGTATTGTGCTAATCTGGTTGATCTTGCAGATGAGATATCCTCCCCAAAACTATACCAAGGTATGTTTATTATACTATGTTTTGGTTTAGATGACATGGCATACTTGTAGGAAGAAGATCAAAGATGACTAGCAAGATGGTAGACTATAGTTCATGAGACTCTCCCTATGGATCAGATGAGAAACATGGTGTTGGTAACTTTTCTGACATAGAAGACACATTGAGAAGTTTGAAGGCAGAAATAAGAAGTTGCAAAGGAGATAATGAAAAAATAATTCTGGCACAAGAGAAACATGCAGAAGTCAATGCAATTATTCTTTAGAGTTTGTCAGAATTGAAGAGACAAGGACCACTTAGGATCAGTCATGGACAAGATGATGGGACTAATGGGGCATACGACAGTAGGTCTCATGGTGGGCATGGGTCAGATAAATATGACACGATAAGAGATGAAAGATTCTTGGATACACCTTATAGGAGAGGTGATGGACACGAGTTCTATTCTAGTTTTGGTTCCGACAGATATCATGGTCATCATCGTTATCATCCTTATAGGAGGAGTGACATTGGATAATTTACAGATGAGTTCAAGAAATCCAAGCCACCTGATGGAGATTTTAAGAATATGGAGTATGCAGAGGCATGGCTACTCAAGATGAAGAAGTTATTTGAGCTGCATGATTACACAGAAAATATGAAGGCCAAAATATCCATCTTCAGCCTCAAAGGGAAAGCAAACATTTGGTGGGAATATGTGAAGCAGGTTAGAGACATCAGGATAGAGGATTTGAGTTATTATGAATTCAAGATACTTTTCAGGAAGAAGTATTTGTCAGAGAGGTACTACAAAAGAAAAGCCAATGAATTCTATGAGCTAAATATGGGATTGATGACGGATTAGGAGTATACGACCAAGTTCCTAGAGTATGTACTATATGTTAAAGATGCGAAAGGAAAATTTCAAATATTTTTCAGTGGATTTCCATTATAATTTATAGATCGGATTAAATATGATGAGCCTCGATCACTTGAGGAATTCATTGGGAAATTGAAGCACTTTTATGAGAAATCAAAGCATAAGACAAAATCTCAGCAAGGTTGTAAAGTGAAAGACAAAGCTAAAGTTAAATGGAAGCCAAAAAGAATAAGACCTCAGAATGAAGAAGGAAAAGAAAATGTTGCACCTTACAAGAAGTTTAATGGGTCACAGTTTGGAGGGATGCAGAATAAAGGTGATGGTAAAGGACAGTTGCAGTGTTGGATATGTGGAAAGGAGATTCTCAAGAGGGATTGTCCCTAGAATCAGGGTGGTAGGCCTCATATTTACAGTGCACAAGAAGCACATACAGTTGGGGATGCTGGGAAGAGAATTTCATGGATCTAAGAAACATTGGACAATAGGCAGTCGAATCACCACACATCTATTATTGAGATAGAGGGTAATATTTTTGATGAAGTTGTTTCTAATTTGATTGACCCGGGATCTAATTATAGTTATATTAGGCCTGACCTAGTGGATAAGGGTGGTTGGAATAAAGAAGTTCATGCAGAGTCTTGGTTAGAGAAGTTGGCTATAGGTACTAATAAGTTACTGGGTAAGAGCTTGTACATTTAAATTGAATGGTATGTCTACATCGATGCATTTGAATGTAATTTTGTTGGGATGATATAGTATGTTATTGGATATGGACTGGTTGTATCTTCACATGACTAAGGTGGATTGTTATGACAAATCTATTGAGTGTTTGTATGACAATGGAGAACAAACAGTCTTGCAGGGTAAGAAGAAGGCAACATCAGTTAGAATGGTGACAACTATGCAGGAAAAGCACAGTCATAGAAAAAAGTATGTCTTATTTGTAGTGCATATCTCTAGTGATAAAGGTAAGGATGTTGAGGATGTGGATTTATTCATTAGGTATTCGATCTTGCAGCAGTTTCAAGTTGTGTTTCCAATAGAGATTTCAGAGTTGCTGCCTCATAGGGAGGTGGACTTATCTATTGAGTTGGTACTAGGGGCAACACCAACATCAAAGGCACCATACAAGGTGAGCACACCGAAGTTAGTAGAGTTTAAGTTGCAGTTGAAGGAAATGTTTGACAAGGGATACATTAGGCCAAGTGTATCGCCTTCGGGTGCACCAATGTTAATTGTGAAAAAGAAGGATGGCACTCTCAGGTTATTCATTGATTATAGGCAGTTGAACAAGATGACGTTCAAGAACATGTATATGTTGCTGAGGATTGATGACTTGTTTTACCAGATGAAGGGAGAAGCAGTGTTCTCAAAGATTAACTTGAGTTCTGGATACCATCAAGTACGCATTAAATAAGATATATACAAGACTTGTTTCCAGACCAGGTATTATGAGTTTGTTGTAGTTCCATTTGGTTTGACTAATGCTCCAGCTACTTTTATGTGCTTGATGAATAGTGTGTTGCATCCTTATCTAGACAAGTTTGTTATTGTGTTCATTGATGACATCTTGATATATTCAAATAATGAGGAAGAACATGTCGAACATTTAGCAGCAGTATTGAGATTTCTAAGAGAGCATCAGTTGTATGCTAAGCTTAGTAAATGCAGTTTCTTTCAAACATAGGTGCATTACTTGGGACATGTTGTTATAGTAGTAGATCTAGATAAGATAAGAGCTATAATGGAGTGAGAAGTTCCTAGAAATGGGTATGAGGTAAGATCATTCATAAGGTTAACAGGTTATTATAGAAGGTTCATCTAGAAATTATCTTCGATTTCATATCCTATTACGTCACTGTAGAGGCAAGATAAGAAATTTGAATGGATAGAGGAATGTGTAGTTATTTTTGAGCAGTTGAAGCGGTCGTTGAAAAATGATCCAATTTTAAAGATCACAGATCCAGACAAAGAGTTTTCGTTATGTACATATTCCTGTAAGAGAGGACTTGGTGGAGTCTTAATGCATGAAGGACATGAAGTGTGCTATGAGTCACATAAGCCGAATGAGCATGCACATAATTATCTGACACTTGATCTCTAGTTGGTAACGTTCATTCATTCATTGAAGATGTGGAGAAATACTCTTCTTGGCAGGAAGTTTGTATTGATGAGCGACCACAGTGGATTGAGGTATCTATTTGACCAACCGAATCTGAATTATAGGAAAGCTAGATGGTTGGCTAGGATTAGTGAGTTTGACTTCAATATCATGTACATTAAGGGAAATGAGAACAAGGTTGCAGATGCTCTTTGCAGGAGAGTGCAGGTGAATCATATAACAGTTATGAGCTCCTACAAGATAAATTTATAGGATCAGATCTTACAGGTAGGGAAGCAAGAAGACAGGTACATGGAGCTTAGGCACAGGTTACAATAGGGTATAAGTGATCAAGATGTGGACTATTGTCTTACAACGGATGGTTTGATCATATTTAGGAACAATATATATGTGCCCAACAATAGTGAGCTCAAGAAGCTTATATTGAGATAATTTCATGCAAAATCATATTCAGGTCACCTAGATACCAGAAGACATTAAAAGTGGTGACAAATTTCTATCATTGGCCGAATCTGAAGAAGGAAGTGGCAGATTTTGTGGCGATATGCTTGGATTTTCAAAAGGTAAAAGCAGAGTGTAAGCATCCAAGTTGATTACTACAATGGATTATGGTTCCAAAGTGGAAATGGGAGGTCATTTCCATGGATTTCATCATAGGTTTTCTGATGACATCTAGACAACATGATTCCATCATGGTTGTGGTGGAAAGGTTGACTAAGGTAGTGCACTTCATTCTAGTGAAGTCTACTTATTTAGCTAATGATGTAGCAAAGGTCTTCATCAAAGATGTAGTGAGACTGGATGGTGTTCTGAAGAATAGTGTGTCAGTCAGGGATGCTAAGTTCACTTCTGGATTATGGAAAGAGTTGTTTGCAGGTTTGGGTATAGAGTTGGCCTTCAACACAACTTATCATCTGCAAACAGATGGAAAAACAGAGAGGGTCAATAGGATATTAGAATACATGTTGAGGATGTATGTGATGCATCAACAGAGGTGATGGGAGGAGTACCTTCCGTTGGTTGAGTTTTCTTACAACAATGGTTATCAGGAGTCACTGAGGATGAGTCTGTTTGAGGCATTGTATGGGTAGAGTTATAATACTCCCATCAATTGGAGTGATCAGTGAATAGGGTGTTGATAGGACTAGACATGTTGGCAGAGATGGAATAGGAAATGTAGGTAATCAAGAAGAATTTAAAGGAAGCACAAGATAGGCAGAAAATTTATGCAGATCAAAATAGGATGTTTAAGCAGTTTCAGGTTGGGGAACAGGTGTACTTGTACATCAAGCCCAAGAAGATATCCTTGACGTTTGGATCATGTGCCAAGTTGGCAACTCAGTATTGTGGACCTTTTAAAATTATTGAAAGGATTGGACCATTAGCTTATCGACTTGCATTGCCTTTGACAGTGAAATTCCATGATATTTTCCATGAGTCATTTCTTAAGAAGTATGTTAACGATGTTGATCATGTGATTGACTGGTTTGTATTGCAGGTGGAGCTAAAAGGATAATTCCAATTGGAACCTTATCCTATTTTGTAAAGAAATATGCTCATGTTTTGGAATTGGGCACTCGAGCGGGTTAAAGTGCAGTGGAAGCACTTTGGGCCTGATGAAGCTACATGAGAGATGACCGATCCGATGCAGGCTATGTATCCTTCTCTATTAGCTGGTTGAGTGAATGTTTTGGCATATGTTGTGGTGTGATTTTTTTGTATATTTATATATGTATATGGATGTAAATACCACCATAAGTTTTGTTATAAATCTCAAATAAGTGGTATGGGTGTCATGTCATTATGGTTGTTATGATTGTTATGGTTTTCATGTTAGTTTGCTTCTCAGTAGGTTGAACATTGTAAACACTGAATCAAGCTAAGCTATAAATATCCATGAGCGGTATGTTTTTCTTTTCAGCAGTATTACTGGTGGTAGGTGTCATTGAACACTGAGGATGGTGTTCCCCCAAGGGGGAGGTTTCTCTAACAACCCTGGTCAAAATTCCATGTAATAATGTTAATTAAGGAAAAATAATAACCAAGGTAATGGGACACTTATTCCAAGTTGAATGTTAGGAAAAGCATCCTAGTGTGGATCTTCATTTGGTTTATTATGGCTGAGTAAATTAGAAAAGGAAATGGAAAATGCTTTGGGAAGGAAAAGTGGCATTAATTGGAATTTTATTTATGAAAATAATGGAAATTAGGAGAAAAGGAAGGTGAAGGGTCATAGGTTTCATATGAGGAGGAAAATGAAGGAAAATAACGGAAATTGAAGAAAATAGACACCTCATTGATAAAAATGCTTCTAAGGATCTGTTATGTGAAATTTTGCATCTACGGATAAACACAATTTTCCTAGGTGGGTAGCTACACCTAGAACCACAGATTTAAAGAGTTTAACCTTTTCCTATAGAAGATAAATAAGACAAGGGACCTACTTGTTATCTTTCACATCCTTTTGTCTCCTTTGAATAGCTCTTGTTGCTCCTTCTCGAAGTAAATCCGCTCAATAAGTACCTACAATCATAAACAGAGGACAAAAACCAAGCAAAGAAAGAGACCTATCTACTATAAGCAAATGGAATCAAAATAATTTACACATATAATCATCATACATAAATACAAGAATATGGGAAAAGGTGTAAACAACTTTATTAAGTAGAAGGAAGAGTTACAACCAAATAAGTTTGATCTCATGTCACTCATCCAGCTTGAGTTCCATCCTTCATCACACCAAAACCACAACACTCTGGTAGCATAACAATACTTGCTATAATATCAAACCTCAAACCAATTGTATCTCCTTACAAATTCTCAAAATCCAGTCCCTAATCACTATGATGAGTGCTCAATTTATAGGGAAATGGAGGTGGTTTTGTCATAAATTGGTCATTGAATGGATTTCCAATTTGGGAGTTAGTTTCCATGGAGGAAGGGATGAGAGGATAGGAGGTTATTTGATTCATTCCCTATCCAATCTCGATCTCATAGGAGAGGATAAGAGGCGGGAATCTTCTAGAATGATCTAGAATGGAGGAATATTCCCAGAACCCTATGAAGCTTTCGCTCAATCTCGCTCAGCACCGGTCAAAGTGGGCCTAGGTGCTCTGCAGAGTAGGCTTGAATGGGCCTAAGTGCTCTGCAACACATTTACCCCTGACCAAGGATGTGTTGGTGCCTCAAGGAGTCATTTCAGGATGTCTTCAGGCCAGGAAACTCTCAGGAATGATGGCGTTCAATGTGATGACTTGTGTAGGGCATGTAGCAACTGAATTAGGGTTTGATGAGCCCTAATAATATTGATCTAAATGTTGGGAGTGATGTGCCCAAATAGACTTGTAATAGCTACCCCCTAAAGCATGAAGTCGAAAATGATAATGTCGAGTGGTATGGTTTATGATGTGATGAGGAGGTTCTGAACCGGATGGTGACCTGCATCAATTACAATACATAATATCATGATATTTTGGATTTTTCATGAATTTCTGAGGGAAGGCATATCCATGCTCAACATACAAAATTTTCATTACATGTACATAGATAGTCGTCTACAGATATAGACCCATGATGGGATGACCATCAACGTAAATTCGTCGTATGGATGATTTGGTACTTTCCTGAAAATCGCAGCCCTGATGGATGAAACTAGATCCAAGGTCTTCTATCTCATTCAATCATTCACTCAAGTATGAATCTAACCATGTGAAGATGTGATTTGAAGTCGAACATGGGAAGACACCGTCTGATTACCAGCCAATGATGTAAGTGGTTAACAGACGCGAGAGAAATCATCTATAATGATAATGATCCTCAAGGTACTGCAGTACACTCTGCATGGTGTGAATGGATGTTTTGATGTTGAACACCATACAAAGTCTTTCGGTCAAAGGCCAATGATGTCAACCTGTCGCCGGAAGCGAGAAACTTGCCATTGATGTATGCAAGCCCCAAGGTACTGAAAGGGTGTTTCTAAGTCAACTTCTTGGATAATGTGATGATGTCGACAAGAAGAGACTCATCGCAGGAGGGCCTTGATGTATCCCACATCAACGACATGAAACGATTGTAATGATTTTTGGAGACAGAATGTGACTGATGACACAAGCTTCAGGAATGGCAGTCATGAAAATGAAGGTTTATGAGTATTGCAAAAGATGATTTTTTACTGAATGAATTCTCTTGAACATTTTAGAGACACTGAATGAATTGGCAGCATTGACCCAAAACAAAGTAATGGATGGTATGATAGACCATAGGTATGATCACCATCAAGCGGATAGCCCAACCCAAGTAGTCACAAAGATGAAGTGAAAGTGTCATGTTCGAGAGCGACCTGCTACCATAAAGTGGTTTAACCATTTTCTCATTTTCCCCAGTCATTGCTGACTAGTACCTCTTTATTTTTTATCAAGCTTGAGGAGGATAACATATGCTTGCTATATAATTCCACCCTTCAGCTGAATCCATCGCTATGTGATGTTTTAACGGGTCTAGCGAAGGTGAAACTAGGTCTTGTCATGATGGAAAAGTTTGTCGCTATTTGACGCTTTAACGAGTTTAACGACAATGATAACTCGGTCCTTTTCATTTTTAGAGAGTTTAAAAAGGGAAAAAAAGAAAACTCCACAACTTCTTTTACGTAGAGTTGTCTCTCAAGTCCGAAAAAGTGTAAAATAATACGATAGAGAACTTATTGACCATGTTTCATCAATGTATTCCTTTTTTGTAAATAATCTATCTCAGTCCAGAAAAGGGTTAAACTTATACTAAGTAGATGTTGTTCCCAATCCGTTAACGAGCTAAAAAGGACAAGCACTTGACAATATTTTCATATTTTGAGAGTCTAAAAAGAGCTTAAAGAGGACTCCACTTAGAGGAACGAGTGGTGTCTAGGATAGAAACTAGCTCTGTTGATTTTGGAACTTCTCAAAACATGTTGATTTATGTGAAGAGGCTGGCTAATAAGACCACTCATTGCAACTGTTCCTCAAAAGGGTAAAACAACCAAGTGAAAGCGTATGATTTTCCAAGTAGATAATGACGATGGAAGGAGAAAAATCAAGGCTCATCTGACGAAAGAGGCTGATAGAATGGCAATTATTAGGGTTAAAATAGAGATGGGTTCATTTTTACACAAGCTTGAACCATAGGGAACTATGCTTGGATTCAGTTTCATGTTTACACAAGCTTGAAATGAAAAACTATGCTTGGATTTAGTTTCATGTTTACACAAGCTTGAAATGAAAAACCATGCTTGAGATTGGTTTACATGTACCCAGCATGATGACTTCATTCTAGGTGCATGCCCCCAAGCTTCATTGCATTCACCTAAGTAGACTACTCGTGGCTATTAGGTGGATGGAATGAAGGTTCATTTACGATATCAAGTGAAAGATTCGACTAGGATTTTACGAGATCTAATCAAGGATTTGACTTGGAACTTTTTGCAGGGGACCTTGTTTCATTTTTTAATGAGCTTGACACAAGACAAGGAACTTTGCTCAGATTCCTTGTTTCATTTTTTAATGAGGTTGACACAGTTAAAGAACTATCCTCACATTCCTTATTTCATTTTTTAATGAGCTTGACACAAGACGAGGAACTATGCTCATGGGGCCTGTTTCATTTTTTAATGAGGTTAACACAGTAAAAGAACTATCCTCATATTCCTTGTTTCATTTTTTAACGAGCTTGACACAAGACAAGGAACTATGCTCATGGGGTTTGTTTCATTTTTTAATGAGGTTGACACAGTAAAGGAACTATCCTCATACCCTTTGTTTCATTTTTTAACGAGGTTGACACAAGACTAGGAACTATCCTCATTTCCTTATTCACGACCCATAAGAGGTCATGACTTCCAAGAGGTTCTCATCAGATGGGAGAACAATGCTCTGGAAGGGATTCGTAGCAAGGAATCCATTAAAGAGATCTAGTTCCAATGCCCCCAGTACATAATGCACAACATCACAAAATTAATCGTCCATTGATGTAGGCATGGAATGGGTTGTCACATAATTGACCCATGGCGGGGAAGATACCATTGGGATAAAAGGACCATTTAGGGAAGATGGTTGACTGGAAACCATATTTGGACCAGGAAATGAAAGCTGGTCAATGGTGACAATTCTGCCTTCATACGGGAAACACATCACTCGAAAGAGTGTTGAAACAATAGCTTCCATGTCATAAACATAGTCACGCCCAAGAAGTAAATTGTAATCTAAAGGGCTTGGCACTACCATCACATTAAGATAAACAATTTTTCCTCCCAAAGTAATAGGCAACTGAGGAAGGATCCCTAATGGTTGACTGGTTCCTCTGTTAAAAGCCAACAAATTCTGGGTAACAGGCACAAGTGGTAGTGAACCAAGTGCTTGCCAAGAAGTGGAGGAAAGGATACTCACTGATGCACCATCATCTATAATAGTTCCAGGTACAAACATATTACAAACATGTACTATGATTTAGAAAGGCACATAAGAAGGAAGACGACATCCTGCCAGTTGATTCCAATCAAAGGAAGTGACTAGACTACTTGGATGGGGTACCATAAGAATGTGAGAATTAACCCCTTGAGTTAAGAGCACGGGAGGACTTTCCTCCTGTCTTGATGGAATAGGAGGATTGCCCCCAAGCTCATTGGAACCTGAAGAAATGAAAAGAACCTGAGTGGTATCATATTCACTCTCTTCGGGAAAGGTACGATTAACTAAAGGTGAAATCAGGTCAACTGTTTCCTCGACCTGTGATTGGTCAGGTATAGAATCATGGGATTCATATTCAAAGAGATTGGGTTTGACCAACGGTTGATTTGGGTCAGTCACTTTATCAACTAGTGAAGGATTAAGGGAGAGTCTCCTGTAACCAGATGGAAGTTATTGCAGAGAAGCAAGACGGTTATCCAACACATTTTTGGCTTCATCCAAATAGGGACAAGGTGAATGGGGTGATTCCCTTCACATAAACTACAACAAAACTTAACATTACCCTTTTTTTCCATGAACTTTACTACCACTAGTTGATGGTGTGTCACCAACGTGATCTCCAAAAGTTGATGACACGGGATGATGTGAACAAGAAGATCATTCTTCTAAGATCTGAGGAATATTAGGAAAATTTCGAAGAAGATGGTCTCCCGTACAAAGTTTGCATGGATATCGAACTTTGAGAGGCTTATCGGATGGTTTCTTATCAAAAGTTGCATTCAAAGCAATGGTTTCTTGGTTCCCCCCTGCTAAATTTGCTTCTTCTTCTTCTTCTTCTTCTTCTTCCCTTTCTTCCTCTTCTTAGCCACCTGGTTACTAGTGCCAATACTTTCACTAGGTGAAGAGGAAGAAGGGGAGGAAGAAAACCGAGGAAGAAGGAAAAGGGTCAACTTTACAATCAACTGGAGGTTGATTTTGTCTAGTTGGAGGAGTACTCGATTGCGGAGAAATCACGACATTTTGAACCAAGGAGTTTGAAAACAACCATACTGACAAGCCAATGGTAAATCTCGGAAGGGAAAATGTAGCCATATAAGGAGCACCAATATTTTTGAAAGGAGGAAAAGGACTAGGATTCCCATCAAAAGGAATTCCTTGATCGGTGGACTCTAACGTTGTTGCCATATGTCTCAACCTAAGATCAACTAAGGAGTGAGCGTGGAGGATGTTATCCGCAGTCAATTAATTTTATTTTAATCAAAATCACAAAACAAAACAAAACAAAACAAAAGAGGGATAATCTAGGAAAAAGGATTACCAAGCAACTGTGAACTACAATATACTGCCTCAGTAAACCAAGGACTTAACATATGTGCAGGCAATCTCCCGGAACGCTGTGTTTGGTGTATCACAGTGTACAAGGTGGCCAACTCGGTTACTTAAGGATGGATAACAACCTAATGTAGTCCTCCAATATATACCCAAAAGTATGTGGAGGCCCAATCCGTGTTACCGTTGTCTAATGTGAAACCGCACAGTGAGAGCATTCCTTTATACATTACGTACTGTAACACCCCCCTATATACCTGAAGGTACGTGGACGAGCTACGATATACTTATGTATGTGGAATGAGGTATCACACTCGGAATGTATCGCAGACAAGTTAGTGACAGATTCTATGTTTAACGATGTCGGAACACGTCTCTAGCCTAGACCTCTAAATGTTATGCGTTAAGTTACAATGCTCCATTAGGTTAATTTAGATAACTTTTAAGTTGATCTTCTTAAGAATTTGCCTTTCAAGGTTCACCACGTGATGTATGTTTTCAATTCCTAGAATGCAACTAACATGAGAAACATTCTTTCATTCGATTAACAATGAAAACCGTAGCTAATAAGGGATAGAGCAATCAGATCTTTGACAAAGAGCAAAGAGCACACCTAATGCAATTTCCCTAGCTATTCCTATCAAGAATTCACAAACTACAATATGAAAAATGCAAGTTTTTTTTTTCAGTCCCTTTAGTGTTTAGATGAACAAAAATGAACTAGATGCACATACAATCAATCAATATTTTTGCAAGAAGTGAAGACTTTACGGTAGTTCCTTTTCGAAAGAAATGAAGACTTTTATGACACTTTCTTTTCAACAAAGATTAATCAACTATAAGCTAACTTTGACAATGGATTGATAATGATAAAGAAAAATCTTAAGAAACACTAAACAATCAAGGTCAAAGTAGGGCTAGGAGAAGAGATACAAGTTGATTTCAGAACCATAGAAACATTGATCTTTAAACAAACAACTTCAGAAGCAAAATTGGAAAAATCCAAGCCAAATATGGGTTTCTAATCTTAAGGAGGATCAACGCAGGTCAGAGTGGGAGTAACTGCACTGCAGAGCACTATCTTTAAGCTAAGGGTGCTCTACAGTGCACTGTCCCCTAACCATGTCTGTGTTGGTGCCAGAGAGTCCAATCAAGAGACATCTAACCTCAATTTTTTTAACAAAAACACTTCAAAAAGGCTAAAATACTATCAATGAAAGCAAGTAAAGTCTACTAGGGTGTACTATGATGAGGATAAGCTACCCGGAACGATGGTCGATCCCAATGGAGTCGCCAATTTGTTATGTGGAATTTTGCATCTATGGATAAACACAATTTCCCTATGTGGGTAGCTACACCTAGAACAATAGATTTAAAGAGTTTAACCTTTTCCTGTAGAAGATAAATAAGACAAGGGACCTACTTGTTATCTTTCACTTCCCTTTGTCTCCTTTGAATAACTCTTGTTGCTCCTTCTCGAACTGAATCCGCTCGATAAGTACCTGCAATCATAAACAAAGGACAAAAACCAATCAAAGCAAGAGATCTATCTACTATAAGAAAATGGAATCAAAAGAATTTACAGATATAATCATCATACATAAATACAAGAATTTGGGAAAAGGTGTAAACAACCTTATTAAGTAGAAGGAAGAGTTACAACCAAAGAAGTTTGATCCCATGTCACTTATCCAACTTCAGTTCCATCCTTCATCACACCAAAAGCACAACACTCCGGCAGCATAAAAATACTTGTTATAATCTCAAACATCAAAACAATAGTATCTCCTTACAAATTCTCAAAATGCAGCCCCTGACTATGATGATTGCTCAATTTATATGGAAATGGAGGTGGTTTTGTCATAAATTGGGCATTGAATGGCTTTTCAATTTGGGAGTTAGTTTCCATGGAGGAAGGGATGAGATGATAGGAGGTTATTTGATTCATTACCTATCCAAGTTTGAGCTCATAGGAGAGGATAAGAGGTGGGAATCTTCTAGAATGATCTAAAATGGAGGAATATTCCCAGAACCCTATGAAGATTTTGCCTAATCTTTCCCAACGCAGGTCAAAGTGGGCCTAGGTGCTCTGGAGAGTAGGATTGAATGGGCCTAAGTGCTCTGCAAAGTAGGCTTGAATGGGCCTAAGTACTCTGCAGAGTAGGCTTCAATGGGCCTAAGTGATCTGTAGCACATTTACCCCTGACCAAGGTTGCACGGGTGCCTCAAGGAGTCATTTTAGGATGTCTTCAGGCCAGGAAACTCTTAGGAATGATGGCATTCAATGTGATGGCTTGTCTCGGGCATGTAGCAACTGAATTAGGGTTTGATGAGCCCTAATAGCACTGATTTAAATGTTGGGAGTGATGTTCCCAAATAGACTTGTAACAGGATCAGTTCACAACCTTTTTTCAATTCAGTTTTGGAGCTCTCTCTCTATTCTCTCTCTCTCATACTCTTGGACACTTAGAGTATTCTTGGAGCACTCTAGCATTGGAGGAAAGAAAGAAAAGAAGGACAAGAAAGCAAGAGGAAGAAAAGTACAAGAAAGGAAGAGTAGGATTAAGCAGCTACAACATAACTATTTGCAGGTATCCAGTTGCATGTATGATTTCCTTGCTATTTTTGGCATGCATGTGCATTTTTTGTTCTCTTGTTGCAATTGGAAGTTGTTTTTCTAGGTGTGATAGTGTTTTCAGCCTTGCCTTTCCATTTCCAGATGGCCATGGTGTGATGGGGTTCTCTTGTTTCGCTTGAGGTGGATTATCGGATGGATTCAAAGTTGAGTGGAGTGGTCTTAGGATTAATCACAAGGAGTAGGAATGCTGGGGTAGGATATGCGATAAAGCCTGATTGTGAATACTCTTGATTGGGCCTAGGAATCCTTTGACCGATAATGGTGGGATACATCGTAAAGCTCAGAGGGTGGAGACCTAGTAGGCCTGGGAAACCCTTGACTGGTAATGGCAAGATACAATGTAAAGCTGAGAGGTTGCGACAAACAAATTTCTTATGGTTTAGGTGGAGATACCCGAAGGCATCTATGCTTGTGTTAGGGCCTAGTGATTTGGTGGGATTGCGGTAAAGCATGAGGTGTATGTTCATTTTTTAGGTCTATGAATCCCTTGGTGGGATATACGGTAAAACCCGAGGAAGCCTTGATTGGTTATGTTGTGAGTCCCACATTCATTCTTGGAATATGGTATGGGGGTGATTGGATGAAAGAAAGATTAGGTTCAACCCAATATATGGTCAGGTGGTTCGTGGAAGTCCCTAACTTGGGTGGCTTATGCATACATTAATAAGAGCTCCTTCTCCTTTAGTATTTCATCTGTAAATGTATTGATTAATATGTGTTTTTTATGGCTCTTCTACCCTTGTTATTCTGTTGGTTATATTCAAGTTATAAGCATGGTTTATGAGATACTTTGGTCCTGGCTTTCATCATGATTTGATTAGTACATTAAATGTGAATGAATATATGACCTAATAGATGATAATGCAACTATTGTTATAAGGCATCAATTCTTCCTTATGAATCTCAGATAAGTATGAGACCTCTATTCTCAGATTTATTGTTATGACTTGTAGATTACATGTTTGTGATATGTTTGATGAAATGTCGGTCATGGCTAGTAGGGGTCAGGTCAAATCCTTGTACCAATTTTTGCATTAGTATCTTGAATTACTAGTTATTTGTCATTTCTAGATGTCTCATGAAGTTTTGGGTAGTGGCCTGAGTCCTAGTCCTGAAAACGTGGCACAAAATATGGGGTCGCTAGCTCAAAACTACCTAAAAAAGGCCACAATTTTTGGCATGCCTTGTTGTGGGAGCGAGTTGAAGTTATCAGTTGCATGCATCACTTATCATGGGAGTGACTGGGCGTTAAGCTCAACAAAATGACAAGTTGTCTTAGGAGTTAGGCACCTGGAAGGGTTGGTTACCTCATGAAGGGTCTGTAGCTCTTGAGGAAGGCCATATTGGTTTTGTTTTTTCCGTTCCACTTCCTTAACAATACATGGGGATTTGAATCACATCATAGTAACTGCTCATCACATGTTTACTCCAGTGGACCGATTAGCTTAGGTAAATGTGGTAGGAGGGGGTTACACATCTCCATCACACACTTGATGTTTGTGGATGATTTACTATTTGGTGGTGAAACAAATATGCTAGAATGGATATAGCTACACTCGATTCTCACATCCTTTGGGGAGGCATCTAGACTTTATATGAATAAGGGGAAATCCATATTGATCATAGGTAATAGGAAGGATTTGGTGATCAAGGAAATATTCAATATCTTTGAGATCTCTTCCATTCATATTAATGAAGGTTTTGTTTACATAGGCCTCAAGTTAAAACCAAACAATTATGGCACTAATAACTATGATTGGTTGATTAGTAGGTTTGAAAAGAAGTTGGAAGTATGGTCATACATATGCTTATCTATAGGCGGGCAACTAATATTGAAGAAGGTTGTGCTACAAAGTATTTCAGTGTTTTGGATCCAATTGTTTATGCTTCTAATGGGGATCCTCCACAAGTCAGATGCCATCATGGATAGATTCCTATGGTCCGACAACAATCAGTTTGGGAAAATACACTTGGTAAGTTGGGCAACAATAGCTAAGCCAGTGGAAGTAGGAGGATGGGGCATATTGGATACAAAAAAATTTAACAGAGCACTAATTATCAAGAACCTATGGAGGGCGTTGTCCTATAGCAACATTTGGACAAAAATAATTAGTGGGAAATATTTGAATTTCTAGGACTTTGACATATGGATAAGGGAAGAGAGGTTCTAAAGGAGTGTTCTTCATACATTTGGTGGAGTATTATGAAAAATAAACGCTGGATGCTTGGGAGTCTTCACTAGGATGTTGGAATTGAATTGCAGATTCAGGTTGGCATGGATGCCCTCAAAGGATTTGCAGGCAATGGGACATTGTTGATTTCACTTCTCTATCACCTTCATGAAAAGGGTATCTTCTTCCTTAACCAAATTTATACTACTCACAATTTCTTTAATATTTTCCATTCTTGGTGTTAGAAAATTATATATCATAGATCTACATAGACGCAATACAATTCCCTCATATATAGCGAGGGGTTTCCTTCTACGGCAAAAAACCCTAAATTAAACATAACTTCTACCATCAGATCTCTGCCTAATGAATGACCTAGATTGACTATGAAATTACAACATTTTATAAGGAAATTTTACATCTATTTTTAGTTTCGTGGGCCCCCACCAGGGGGAGCTCCCAAAGATCGCAGCCACCCCCCCTGGACCCCCCTTGCAACATACATTTTACGAGCAGCATTTCCGCCACCTTACGAACTGGGGTCCAATGTGGCAATGCATCTAAATAAAGAAGATAATCAGGCTCCACACCCAACACTTGGCTTATGGCAAATGAGATTGGATTAATTGGTATTTTAGCAGTGGAATTGGAAAATTACCTCACACAACTTTGTGTCACTCCATCAAGAAGATAAACTAGTATGGTATGGACATATTAGAAAGGGGAAAATAATGTTCTCGGAGATATATCATAGACTTTATTTGGTCCCAGATCACTTCGAATATAGAATTTGGTTCCAAAAATATTGGTGCTGGGAGATACCACAGAAATTAAAATGTTTTTTTTCTCATTGTCTCTGCATGACATAATTCTCACGTGGGAGAACATTCTTCATAGGGGTTTCATTGGTCTTGAAATTTACACTATGTGTATGAATGATGTTGAGGATGTGAGCCATTTATTCCTAATTTGTCCCTTCGCATCAACAATATGGATATGGGTTTTAGATTCATTATATATTCACTCAATTTGGATGTGGAGTTCATTGGAGGATTGCCTTAAACATTGGTTCAACACCGAAAAAGAACATTGCCACCTACTTTCTACATAATTTGGGATATTTGGAGGTGCAAGAAATCCAAGGTTTTTTAACATAAAGTGGTTGATTTTAGGAATATCTTGATACATATCGTGGCATATTATGAAGAGGTTATTTTGAGGAAGAAGAAACAATACAAGAGATCGATCAGATTAAGGGAGATTTGGAGTAAATTCCCAGCTGGTTTCTTCAATGGTGCATATTCCCAAAGGAAGTGCGGATGTGGTGCTTTCATTGTTATAGAGTTGGGCATATACTATCATTTTTTGTGGGAGGGTAGACATGGTACAAACAACCAAGTAGAAGTCATTACATTACGGGGTGTTCTAATTTGTGCGAAATGTTTGGGTATCGACGTTTTAAATGTACATGGAGATTTAAAGGGCATCGTAGATTGGGTCAAGAGACACTCACAATAATTGGATGTGTCGCATTCACACTCTGGAAAAGGAATTTCATGAAATATCCTTCAAGTACATTTACATGGAACAAAATCAAGTTGCAAACCTTTTGTCACAACGAGTTATTTCAAAGGATCTGGGGAAGATTTATTTTGTTGCATTTGTCCATGAATCTTTGTCTAATGCTGAAGGCATTAATTTCATTTAGTGCAACTTAAGAGACACTTTTTATTTTATTGTTATTTTTGGAGATAGACTATTTTTGACCGATTCAGGTGATTGTAATTCATAATGAACATTTAAATAATATTTGATATATTAATATATGTATATGGTTATGGAATGATTGATAGACATTATAGATGTTAATTGTTTTGTTGGACTTTGGATACGAGGTAATCTATTGATTTTAGATGATATAGATTTTGTATTGTAACTCTTTTTGGCCCATAGGGGACTTGGAGATTTTAATGCGAAAGAACACTGTTGTTGTATTCTCTTTTTATAATTAAAAGAAAGTATTCTTTTCTACCGGAAAAAAAAATCTGTAATTGCAGTCTGCAAGACACTGATCTTTAGGTTATGGATCCAGAGATTGATATGGTGAGTTGTTAGGTTTGGAAGCCTTGAATGCCTTAGTTTTTTATTATTTACCCTACATTATGTGGCAAGCTGCAATATGTGATAGACAAAGTAGAGCAGAGGAAAAAACCATTTTTGTTTCTACGACCAAGTCTCTTGCTGAAACACATCCAATTTGTATGAAAGTTCTTACTTCTACACTAATATTTTTCCTCGTCTTACTCGTTGAACTTTGACAAGCTCATTGGAATTGCTAAATTCTCTATAAAAAAAATCAGTAAGGCAATAAACCAGATTCCTTAGCATTCAATGAGAGTATTGGCTTCCTTTTCAAGGATGCACAGAACTTGTTATGACCGACATATATCATTAAGTCATTATTTTGTGTGCAAAGAGGTGTACAAAGGCCCTAATGGAAGATGAATCACATAAAGTTCTGACTTGAAATAATGACGCAAATAACGAGAAAAAGGAATGGAGAACTTAGATAACTTGCCATTTATAATGTAGTTGTTATGCTGGAAAACATTTAGTTTACATTAAGATATTATTATCTTTTGTAAAGCAATCCTTATGCAACCAGTTAATGTTCCACTCATTTTCTTGTCCACATTATTGTGCTCGATATCAAGAGATTCTTTAAATCAAAATAATTTGGAATATACTTGGTTGTTACAGTGCTAAATATCAGGAATTGTTTAAATCCAAATTGATGGACTATACCTGGGTGTTACAGTGCTTAACATCAGGGGATTTTTTAAATCCAAATAATTTGGAATATACTTGGTTGTTTTCCATATGTTTTTTAAAGTATTTGATTAATGAAATTTATTTTTCTTTTCAGTCTGTGCATAGCGGCGTCAAGATAACTACTTTGTTTCATCGGATAGAAATTTCTACATTTAGATAGACTTGGAAATCGAGATTTGAGTCAAGAATC
Source organism: Pinus tabuliformis (assembly GCA_031772625.1). NCBI lineage: Eukaryota > Viridiplantae > Streptophyta > Pinopsida > Pinales > Pinaceae > Pinus > Pinus tabuliformis. Next base: position 1,280,070,792 of record CM062820.1, read on the forward strand.
TCATTTTCACATGAGGTATCTATGGAGGGGAATTTTGTATGTAACTATGATTTTCTTGTTTAGGTAGGAAATGGGATTTGTGTAACTATTTTTTTGGATGCGATAATCTTAATGTATATATATACTAACTTATTTATATAAATTTAATAGTTGGTAAATATAAATAAGAATCTAAATATTTACTTCAAAATACATTTTACATTGTACAAATTTTAAAAAATCATAAAATAAAATAAAATTATTATTATTATTATTATAAAAAATCAAAAGTTATATATATATATATATATATATATTAATAAATATGTAATAAGATTTTTAATTATGGACACTGATCCTCACTTTACCATTGAGATTATTAACTTACTAATAACACATGTCCAAAATACTATAACTCATTTTTATATGATAAATGTTCATATGTTTTATTTTATTAATCAGTTTAATTAAGATAACAGAAAATATATAACTACTTTTGACATAAATCTCAACATTTACTACTAAAAATATTCTAAAATATTCCATAAAATTTAAATGTAAAATTAAAATATCTAATTAACAATTACTTTAGAATTCAAAAAACACTATTTCAAAGCTACGAATCATAATTATATTTTTTACCAAATATATTATACATATAAAAAAAGTATTTGGTAAATTAAAGCCACTTTACCACGAATAGATTTAAAATAAAAGACATGACATTTTAATTAAAAAAATTGCTATTATAATTGCAATCACATGAGCATACGAAATGTTTTAACATCCACATTTTCCTTTCCAATTCAGCTTTTTATAAGCCAAAAATAAAAAAGTTGATTGATAATAAGAATACATGGAGATGGAGTTGAACTGTTATCCTGGATGTCATGACTTCATGAGAGGGTGTCATCCTCAAAAGTCCCCCTTCCTCCTTAACACATTAATTAAAGTGGTCTCATTGTTTTAAATATTCATTTATGTAATGGAGAGGTAGTGGTAAGAGGGTGGTGTGAATAGAGGTGAGGAAAACTCTTCGACGTCCTTATTTGGTTTCAATTTGTTGGTGAACTTGTGGATTCATTTTGATTCTTGTTTTTAAACATGTGTTATCAGGGTCTTCTCTAAATTTGATTGTGTCTTTATTGACCTTATCGTCATTTTGAGTTTGTCAAAGTTTATCACAGGTTTCAATCTTCAATTGTTGGTCTTAGGGTATGATTTTAGCATGTCTTTTCAATTCTTTTGTTTACATGGTATTTCGAGGGTAATTTCTCAGTTAGTGGGGATGAGCGTTGTCATTTGGGTAATATTGGTTTTTTTTTATTCCCACTTTAAGAAGTGCCTAATGGTTGTTGCTCTGAGATATAGAAAAATTCTTCAATTGATATTCTGTTGAATTGTCTTGTGTCTGGAGTTTGCGGGTGACATATTGTGTTCGAGATGTTACTATAGCCTCTCTGTGTTACATCCATGTATAAGGAGTTTTCATAATTTATTATAGTTTAGTGGAATCTGGTGTGTCATGTTTCTGGGTTGTGGCAGCTGAAAATTCATTGTCATTTTCTCTTGTAGTGTGGCAAGTGGGTGATGATTTAGTTGTCTTCATGTCAAGAGTTCATGATTATGTTTCTTTTCCTTCATATTGCTTTATAGGTAGAGGTTATTTCAGTGCTCGTCCTTAGTGTTATCTTGCAACTGTAATTATGCCTCGTAGAAAGAGGATGAGTGGAGGGGTGGTGGGGGAAATCTAGGGTACAAAAGGGTTCACCATTTTGCTTATGATTCTATTTCCACCTTCTTTAATGTTGTTCTTCTTGAACTATAAAAGGAAATCTTATTACTAGACTGTAAAGATCCGAGAGAGTGACCTTATCACTCTAATTCTGAGGTGGTGGGGGAGCATATGAAATGGGTTCCTCATCCAAGTAGATTCAGGAAAAGACTACTTCATCTTTTGAATCCTTGGCTTTACACCCAAAAAAGGCTACCCTGCTATGATTGGTTTTCAAAGACAATCAAGTTGAGAATTACAATGTATTATCCTTTTTGGAGGACATTAATCACATGCTTCGTAACCAAAGGTTTTTCTTGGATAATGTTGATTCTTATTTGGGTTGTGTATAAAGTTTTCTAGTGAGTGATTTTTCCTCGAGTGACATCACAGATGATAGTGTTCATGCATCAATTACAATATCTTATGATCATGTGTAATGCTGGTGGGTTTTATGTATTTTTTCCATTAATTTTGGTATGCATCCTCCAGGTATGGTTCTGCAAGTCACCTTCAGGTATTCATGGTGGTCCGCATTATATTTCAGATCAAAAGTGCTCTGGTTTATTTTGTTTGATGAAAATATGGCCTTTCTATGTTTTACCTTGGTGTCGTGCAATGTTGGATCTTCTTGTTCCTTTTAGTTATTTGTGAATAATTTTTTTTCTTTATGTTGGACAACACTTTGGCACAACTGATAGATATGTGTTTTGATGCATATTTGGTTCACCTCTGGGAAGTTTCATGGTCCTTAAGTCATATGTTACGCATGAAACTAGATGGGAAACATTTTGGTTCCTTTGTGTTTTGATTTGGCACGGGGTGTGATGTTATAATCACTTATTTAGTACGAGGAATTTCTGGGTATTTAAATCTCCTATTGATCGTGGGTATACTAAGGTATGTTGAACTTTGTTATGAATCTGGGTGAATTATGCTTATCTCTTCTAGGTGTTGAAATGTAATGTCATCGTTGGCACTAGACCAAGCTCCAATTTTGGGAATATATTTAAGTATGAAAAATCTTGGGTGAGGAATTCACTTAGGTTAAGGAGATTTCGTGCTAGTGGATAAGTAAATTTCAGTTTTCTTGTTCTTGGACAATGGTGATTTGAGTCGTGATAGATGGGCAATATGTGGCTTGTAAATACCTATGAAAATTTTGTGGGTTTGGTATGTTCGCTAAGCTAAAGAGCATGTCTTTTCTCTATTTTTTGATCTCATGTGAACATTTGGGATATTTTAGTCTCTTATGTAATGATGGGACAATCTGGATATGATAGCTATGTAAATGCTTTTTTGCCCATGAATACAAAATGTTGCAATTTACAAAAAAAAAAAAATACATGCAGATGTCACAAAGGCATACTTTCATATGATCCCCAAAATAACTATTCCTACATAATTACAAATTATACATAATACCAATACAATTTGAAATATCATGTATATATATATATATATACACACACACACACATCGAAGGTGTTCTCTAAGGGCATGTTAGTCCACTGACCTTCATTGTCTGTCCCTTGCAATAGAGAATGGAAGGATCACACATGTGGTCAAATCCTATTGTCTTACGCTTGAATTGGATTGGTCCATGATCTACTCAAGATTCATCATTTTTACTCTCTTCGTGATTATCATATATTGGTGTATGAGTCTCTTGATCTCATCCTCATCCATGGCCATGGCTATGAATCCCATCCTGTTGGAGTGAGTACTCCATAAATTCTACACACGGGGCTTCTGGAAAAGATGGGGGAGATTGATGATGGAATTGGCGTAGAGATACTTGGTCAGTTCATAGCCATAATACGACATCTCAATGCCTTGGAAGAGTTTCCTACAATGATAATTGCAACTAGTGCAGTGCTTGGAGAAGGGATGGAAGTTGATAGTATCATAAGAGGCCTGGGTGAACTCTCAATAGTTGATGACCTCCTTTACTAGTAGACAACTTTTCCTTTAAATTTACTAGTTCATGGAGCCTATGATAAAACCCACAATTGAAGAATTGTGAAAAAGGTATATAGTTCATTAATTCCAACCATGACGAAATGTTGATACTTAAGACACACTTGAAGAGGCTCATGAATTATGGAAGTCCATGCCATAAACTATTTAAAGAGAGACAAAACAGATAAAGATGAAAGAAAAAAAAAACCAACCTTTATTTTAATTCCCCATAAGCTTCACAATCGTCGACATTAATTGTTCAAGAACCCTCAACTACGGGGCGCACTGTTTCATGAGACTATAATAGAGAGAGACGAAACATTAAAATATGAAAAAATATAAATAACAATGCTCATTCTAATTCTTGAGAAGTTTCACAATCCTTCCCATCAATTCCAACCATGACGAAATTGTTATACTTAAGACACACTTCAAGGGGCTCTTGAATCGTGGTAGCCCATGCCATAAACTATGTAAAGAGAGGAACAACATTAAATTATGAAATAAATGAATACCAACCTTTATTTTGATTCCCTAGAAGCTTCACAATCGTCAACATTAGTTGTTAAAGGACCCTCAGTTACATGGGATCCACATTGTTTCACGAGGCAATAATAGAGAGAGACAAAACATTAAACAAATAATAAAAAATTACCAACATTCGTTCTAATTCCTCAATTTTTTCACAATTTCCACCATCAACTACTCAAGAACCAACCATTGTAAGGGATCGATAGTGTTTCAAGAGACAACAATAGAGAATGAAGTTAAGAATATAACACACACAAAAAATACTCTGTCCTAGTGATTTCAGAAGAGATGATAGTAAGTCCTTTGCACTTTATCCACATCATCTTATTTTCAGGGCAATCCATCCAAAAATGATTAATAGGTATATTTACATTTCAATGAACAAACAAGTTTTAGCCTTGACCATAAGATCAAATAGTCCTTTTGTAATATTTTTTAAGTTTTTCAATAATAACTATTATAATATTTTTGAATTTTTTCAATAATAACCCAGATAGAGTGAGGTGTGATACAATTCATTCACAATCCAAGAATTTTCTAACTGAGAATTGAAAGTGATCGAATAGTGTGATGTAATTCATTTTATTCCCAATAACTAGATAATGTACTTTAAACAAATAGTCAATTGAGTAGAGACATGAAGTCTATGGTCTCCTTTCAACACTATAATGATCTTTGTGCTTCAATTATTCTTAGGAAGCAAACCGTGTTGCCCCAACATGTAGTCCACAGGTAAACCACATAGCCCCAACATGTGATCGAGGGGTAGACTTCGACGATTTGAACTTTAAACCTCTTGGAACATGATACTTCATTGAACTTGGAACCTCTTGGAAAATGTGGGATTTGAACCTGAAACCTCTTAGAACATAATAATTTACCTTCACTACATCACCAATTCTGCTTCCCTGGGGTTAATATAATATAAATTAATACAACATAACTAGTATAACTAGTAATGTAATATATCTTAATTTATAATATAAATTAATATAATATAATTTATTCTACAATGTAGCTTATAATTTTGATTTATAATATAATTGATTTAGGTTTATTAATCTCATAATTATTTTTTAAAATTTTTAATAAACTAATTCTATAATATAACTTTATTATATAATTTTAATAGTATAATTTTCTAACATTAATAGTATTAAAACTTTTACTAGATTTCTAATATAACTTGTATTATAATTTAATTCAGTTTTGTAAATTAATATTGTATTGCCCCAAAATATATTCAAAACAGAGTATAATATAATGTTATGTAGTGCTTTCCCATAGTATTCTATAGGTGGTTTCAATCTGTCCCCAAGGGAAACCAAATATCTTAGCCACCTACTCATTAAAAGTAATCTCAAAATATAAACAATCTTAGTATATCATGACATTCCTAAACATAACATTAATATAAAATAGTCATAAAAAATTCTAGTCAATTGAGAGTTTGAGGAAGAGACAGGATGTTACACGTCACTTTGTCACCATTAGAAAATGAGCGCCAATCCAGACCTCTCGCTAACCGATGATGTATTCCAAGCATTCCCCTACAATGTGGGAAGAAAAACAATCCCAAAGAAAACAAGAATCCTGGATTACATTTCTCAAAAACCTATTTTTAAGCACTTACACAGTTTCCCTAGCCATTTCCTGTGCAAGCGCAGTTTTGACCATTGTGGCCTGCACAATCCTGTGCTCTATCTTCCACTAAAAACTGTGCAAATATCTTAACGTGAGTAAAAATAAAAAGAAAATTCTAGAATCCTTGTTGGAGGAATATTTCTCAACCAAAAGGCCTTGAGCCCCTACATACTTGGGCCTCATCCCTTGGTTCATGAATCAAACTCCCTCTCTTTGTGGAACCCTAATCCCTCTCTTTATGGATCTCATCCCTTGAGAAGAGGATCTCAAACCTCCTCCTCTTGGCCTATAAATTCAACACAGACTAGAGGGTAAAAGGAGGACTTTGGAATGTAAACTTATGTTGTCGAATTAGAGCTAGAATCTTATCACTAAAGGAAGGATTTGAGACTATTGGGAAGAGGTTGCAACATCAAGGCTAAGGTTTTATTTCTCCTTTTCATTCATTTGTAATACAAAAGAGTGTTTCTTTCCCACTATATTGTTCAATGGAGCTGATGTATTGTGTGTTTACTTCTATTTTTCCATTTATAATGATATTAGGTACTAGTTGACTTGATCACTAGTATGGGTTTTATTAAGTCGTTTGTCTATCATATGCATTTTATCCTTTGTTGTTATTATGTTTGCAGGTCTAGATTATGAGCATTGGAAAGTTGCATAAAACCATAGCGAGGATCATCATCAGGCATTTCATTTTAAAGTTATGGATTTCATATTCCAGTACTCTTGCTTATGATTCAATAGGAATAAACCTAGGGAAAGATTTACTATTTTGTTTGTTTTTTACTAGATTCAACCATTGAATCTAGGGAGATTTCTCTTGTCTGCAAGAGGGATTTGTCCACCATAACACAGGCACGAGTTCTTTTGCACTAGATATAGGAGGAGCAGGATGATCAAATTCACAATGAAGGTGTCCTTCTAGATGTGTCAGCCTTGCGACTATTCTATCCATAAAGAATCACTAATTTCTCAAAGATTATTGATGTCTTCCAAAGAGGAAAATACATTATATCTTTCCACCTATTTTTATTTTAGCACCATGCTTCACAATGCCTTCATCTTCTAATGCAAAGCTATGAAATTGAAATATTGTTTTCTTTGTCCCCTAGTTTGCCCAGGGTTAGGAACCCAGTTGGAGAACTCTTCCAAGATCTCAAAATAAAAAAAGATTTGACCCTTTGCATTAACCATGGATTCCAAGTTTTGGATCTCCTAATGAGTCTCAGGAGGAACAAATGCAAAGAAAGTCTCAACATCATCCTGAGCATTTAAGTAAGCCCTCTTCCAGTCCTAAGGGCCATTGCCACCAAGACCCTTTTGTTGTGCACACATTATCTGGGCAACATATCAAGTAGGAGAGACACGTTCTTAGGGTTATCAACCAAATTCTCATATACAAAGGGAGGCTGATTATACCAATATGGTCCAAGCCCACTACCCAAACACTGCAAACCACCCACAGAGTTATGAAACAAGCCCAAAAAAAGGATAGAACAGGGAGAACTAGGCACTTCATAGAGTTGAGAACGAATCAAGATGTAGTTGGTAACTCCATAAGCATGGAGCTAAAGCCACCCCTAGACCCAGGAAATAACACTGATAGAGTTAAAACCACCTTTACTAAACAAATTTCTGAGATTGCCAACAACATACATGAAAATGAAGACCAAGGTGGTCATAACATACATAACATGTTTAAAACCAAAACATTGCCAACTTCCCATGGAGTTACAACACCAACCTAGATATAATTACATACCTAGGACAACTAGACGTACAACCCAGTTGAAAATGGTTTAGGTTTCTGCCTTTCCCTTCGAAAACAAGGAGCCAAAACTACACCCAGTCCCAAGAAATTACTTGTCAAGAATAGAACCACCATTGCTAAACAAGTTTCCTATCCCAACAATAGACAAGAGAGTAAAAACCAAGGAAACATTAACATACTCAATAGATTCAACCTAACTTGCAAACAAGGCTTTTGAATAACATTCAAAATAAAATGCCTTTAAATATGTATCAATTATTTTTGAATTCTATATCTCACCATATTCATTCTATGGGTCTCACTGATCTTTAATTGTTCATGTTTGTTCATCAACTATTTCTGTCGAACTTATGATTTTAAATCCCTTTCATATTTATGTGTCTTCCTTATTTATTAGTTGTTGATTCTCCATTCGATTAGTATGTTTACTTTTCTACTTTGTTCCATGTTAAATGAAATGAGTTTCACACGTGAATGGATGATATGGCTGTGCATCAACGTTTTTTTGATATGACTAAGACTTTAGACCAGACCACTTCAAGAGGTATCAGATGTAAAATATTAGTGCTAGCATTTTGTGCATGTGCAGGATTGCATGCCAAACTAACCTAACAAATTCTTCAACCAAAATAGATATATTGCTAGTAGTTCAAACATGTTAGTAGGAACTAAAACTTGTGCAATATACATTGGATAATTTGGAGCTCATAACTATTGTTATTCACAATAATTTGACAGGAATTATATATATATATATATATATATATATATATATATATATATATATATATATATATATATATATATATATATATCTAATCTACATGTAAAAATATTATGATATATTTTTGTTTGTCTAATCCCACTATGAGTATATATATGATTTGTTATATGTAAAAATATTTGGATGCATGTTTGTTTTTGCAAACCCACCATTTATTTTGGGTTCAATTTGTGGACTAGAAAGGTATAATCCACCCAAAATTATATGAAATTAATCTTGTAGGTCCATAAGTGTCATGCCATACGAGCACACCATATGTAAAGGATATGGAAAGCATGTGCACCATCGGCTAGCAAGACACATATTATAATGTGAGGATGTAGATACGATGTTGAGAATATAATGATCACATTTAGTAAATAATGTATGTTAAACATTTGACATGAGCTTACCCCTATGCTTGACTCTGTGTGAATATTCATTTCTTTCTTTCAAGATCATCATATGGGTTGAAAGGGGTGATCCATAAGGGCCTAAATGGCATGAGCCTTGTGGGGTTATAAGCCTCATGTTATACAGACCCATCACGGCTAAATGTCTTCAATCTATCAATGAGCCTTATAGACTTGCAAAATTTGAAATTCAATTCATGCGTTGAAAAGAAATTTTAAGCATGAAAAGGATTGCTTATATTAGGTCCATGCTCATACCTCTATGTATCTATTTAGCTAAACATACTTCTCTCTCTCTCTCTCTCTCATATATATATATATATATATATATAAACCTCTAACATTGACAAAGCTTCTTGGATATCAGTCTGATTGACCCCCCATTTCCTTCTTGTGAGCTCACCCTCTAACATTGAAAAAGCTTCTTGGATATCAGTCTGATTGACCCCCCATTTCCTTCTTGTGAGCTCACCTTATCGGAAAAAAGTGAAAATTCATGCTGACCTTTACATGATATAAGCCTCGAGGGTTCACATAACAATCAATCCTTGTGATATTTTGGAAGGAGAAATTCCTCTTTCTCATAAAATATTTTTTCAATATTATTAAAAAAATAGTTTTCAAATATTTGATTGGACCATAACTTGAAGGTCTTATTGTAGCCTTTGCACAATATAATGCAATATGGACAACTTCCACACATATTTTATCCCATAATTTTTGGATATTGTTGGGATATTCATGCATGATTTTTAAATGTTTGTGTAGTGAATTTTTATTCTTAAGCTTTGCAAGAAAACCATCCAAAATTAAAATATTTACAAATTAATTCATACTTAAATAAATAACATATTTACCATGAGTTACTTCCCACCATTGTTTAAGTGATTTTTTGCATAAAAAAATGATAGGAATAAGATGTAAATAAATATACTTACCAGGAATTACTTCCCACCATTATTTATATAGGAGTAAAATTGCAAATGTGTAGACATCTCAATTTATTAGTTATTGTGTTGTCTTAGGTTGGGTTGACCCAGGTTCAGATTTTAATGTGCACCAACAAAACCCTCAATCACTAGACCTCTCGGCAACGACCTGCAAGCATATCACAGTCTCACCTGAAGTGATTATGGGAGGATGAAAAACCAGGTTTTTGCAGCCTTAAGGGATGATGTGATGTGGTATTTTTATATTCTTTTATCCTCAACATTCATAGATTACTTCGCAGGGTTGGATTATCTACTTAACCATGCCATTAACAACCATAAACAATACTGCGCGGAAGTAAAATAAATACTGAACAGAAAGCAAAAGATACACAATAATCATACACAAGTTATGTCCATCAAAATTGTACTTCATATATTAATTCCTTGAAAAAACGTACAATTCCTCGACCTGCGCACCCAGCTGTAGGTGTCTACGCACTTAGAAATAGACTTTAGGTCTTTGTGCACTTAGATGTGGAGCCTTTCCTTCAAGACCCAAAAACACAACTTACAGAGATGTTTTCTTATGCTCCTATCACATCATTATTAATATCCTTCGACTTACATCCTTTCTCCCATATATACTAATTACATCAACGGATACATCAAAATACGATGGTGCTCCTAAAAACAATCAACTATTTCCCAAACTCATTACAAAAAAAGGGACTTTGACCCACCCCGAAGCCCCTAAAACATCACGTAGTACATAGCTCTGCAGTACCATGCACTCCTCTCCCTAAAATGCAGAGTTTTGACCAAAACTTTGGTCAAGTTGGGCTGCACCCAATAGGTCCCCAATACTCACGTGTGACTCGTCCTTAGTCACTCAGGTGTTTTTCCTCAAATCTTTGCTACGATGTTGTTGTAGGAGATGTTGTATTGTTGTAGTATCTATGTTGCCTGCTTCTTTTCTCTGCTAGTTCTTCCAGTAATGCCTCTGTCACTGATCCACGAGTCCTCTGCAACATTGGTACTTCCTTTTATTGAAGCTCTTTTCTACAACGTAGTTTATAGTCCAGTGCCCACTTTCAACTGTAGGTGACAATAAGACTTTCCTCCTTTCTTCCTCAGAGTGAAGCTCTAGGGGCAGGGTTGTCCTTGTACAATTTCAACTTACTGCCATTCACTTTCCCCTGAATCACTTCTCCATTTAACTTCGATATCTGAATTGTGCCTCCATCCATGATATGCTTGATGATATAGGGGCCCAACCAATGCATCGTAAAATTTCCTAGGAAATTTGTGAATCTATTGTCATACAGAAGGACAAGATCTCCTTCATGAATCGTCTTCTACTTGATATGTCAATCGTGCCAAGTTGTTTCTCTTGCTTTCTGCACCTGTTGATGAAAGCCTGGAACAAATTTGTCTTCCTCCATTATGTGAGGGTCAAACATGTTTGTAAAGGCTACAATCCTTAAGCTTAGCACAATATATTTCATGGGCATCACAACTTCTTTCCCGTAAACCAACCTAAAAGGTGTCTGGCCTATCAACTTCTTGCATGTGGTTCTATAAGCCCATAACACTGCTGGAAATCTCAGGTCCCGGTCATCTCTATTCACATTGCACACTTTGGTTAGTGCATTTTCCAAAATATTATTAAAAGCTTCAACTGTGCCATTTGCCTGAGGGTGATATGGGGTGCTCTTCTAATGATACACTTGGAATTCTTTAGTCAATACCTTAATGGTCTTATTCAGGAAATGTGATCCTTGATCACTCATCAAGACCTTTGGACACCCAAATCTGGACAAAATATACTAAAAAATGAACTTCGTAGCATTTTTTGCATTGCAAGCCCTTACTACTTGTGCCTCATCCCACCTTGTCAAATAATCATTTGTTGTGATTATATACCTCACACCCTGTCTTCTTCCTAGGTGGGTTGATAGGTCCAATGAAATCAATGCCCCATTTTTTGAAGGCCTACAATGTCACCTGTGGCAGTAATGTCATTTCATCCCTCCTTGATGGCTTCCCATTTCTCTAACATACATCACATGATTGACAATGCTCATTTGCATCCTTGTATAATGTGGGCCACAACAATCCTGCTCTTAAAACCTTCTGTGTAGTAGCCTTCCCTGCATAATGTCCACCAACTATGCTTCCGTGAGCTTCTTCCAAAATAGTCTGTCTTTCATGTTCGAGGACATACCTCTACAATATTTCATTTGGTCCCATCTTATACAAATGTCCTACTATCAATGAAAAATAAACTAATTTTACCACCAACTCCTTCTTCTTTTGTGTAGGGTATTCTGCATGGGCCATTCCTGTAGCCAAAAACTGAATAATGTCTACAAAGTGATCATCTACAATCCTTATTGCAAACAACTTCACGTCAGGAAGATTATCTTTGATGTTTGTTGGTTCTTCCCTTATTTCCAACCTTGATAGATAATCAGGCCCGGCATTCAACCTTCCTGATTTAACAACATCTTCAAAATCATACTTCTGAAATAACAACAACTAGCTACAAATTTTCCCTTCTTGGACAAGCTTATTCACCAGATATTTCAGTGAAGAATGATCTGTGAACATCTTAAAATGTGATCCCAACAAATAATCTCTGAATTTTTTTAATGCATATACCATAACAAAGCCTTCTCTTTTTGTGGTAGTGTAGTTCTTCTCTGCTTTAGACAACTTCTTGCTTGCAAAAGCTATAGGGTGATCAATTTCTCCTACACTAGGCTATGCCAATACTACTCCCAAAGCTATGCAAGATGCATCTACATGAACATGAAACTCCTTATTCCAGTCTGGGAAAACCAAGATAGGTGCAGTTACCATATTTTCTTTCAATATATCGAGACTTTTTTGGCATTCTTCATTCCATTGAAAAGTCACATATTTCTTCAATAGTTTCTCCATTAGCACAGTTATTTGCGCATACCCCTTAATGAATTTTTTGTAATATCCAGTGTGTCCCAATGTAGTGCACAATTGTCTCACTGTTTTTGGTGGAGGTAAGTTCACAATGACAACTATCTTTGTGGGATCCACCATCAAACCCTTCTTGCACACAACATGCCCCAATAGTATGCCAAAAGGCACACAAAATATACATTTCTTTAAGTTCAATGAGATATGGTACTGCCTACATATGTCCAACATAAGCCTTAAGCTTGCAACATGCTTTTTCAACAATCCAAAGACTGTCTAATCATAAAATTATACCTCCAGGAATTTGTGTATGTACTACTTTAATGTTGTGACCACAACTCTTGAAAATATAGCGGGGGCGTTCTTCAACCCAAAAAGCATCATTGTATAATGATATGAGCCCCACTTTGTTGCAAATGTGGTATTATGCCTATCCTCTGGCGCAATCCTAATTTGATGATAGCCATAAAATCTATCTGTGAATGAGTAGGCCTCATTTCCTCCTACATTATCTGACACTTCATCTGTAAAGGTGTAGAGAAGGGATCATGCACGCATGCATCATTTAATTTCCTTAGATCCACACAAATCCTGATTTCTCCTTTATTCTTCTTTTCCTAGACCACCATAGGACTTACCCACTCTGATTCCTCCATAGGTTCAATGATCCCTGCTGTTATCATTTTATCTAACTCTTCTTTCACATTTTCCTTATATTTTGGGTTCAATATGTAGGGTCTTTTCTTGACAGGTTTCACATCAGGTTTAAGGGGAATCCTCATGACTCCCAGATCCCCTAATATTCCCTTCATTTCTGAAAATTTTGTAGGGAATAGCTCTTGGTATTCATGTAGCAACTTTGTAACTTTACTAATTATATCCTCGTCCCAGTAGTATCGAATCATTATGAACTTTGGTTCCTCCTCTGATCCTATATTCACCTTCTTAGTATTTACTGTCTTTGCTATATCTGGTATTTCTGGCTCAGGTCCAGCGACTTCGTAGTGTCCTTCTAGGTCTGCTATGTCGATATTGCACGAATCTTCATCTTCTTCTACAATAATGTTATAACATTCTAGTGCATGTTCTAGTTGCACAGTCCAATTCGGTTGTTCCCATGTCAGTGAGGTCGCATTCCCAAAGATATTTTCTCTGGCTGTTTGAAGAGTCAAGTCTATGCATGGGAAATCATCTTAAAAATCAAATGTTAATATAAACCCATCAACCATATCTTCCCAACTCATAGTACCTTGTCGAAGCTTTGTTTGTAGGTACGAGTTATGAGGAACTATTTCCAATGTATGAATAAACTCATGTACCCATTCATATTGTTGAATCTCCTTCCATGTTGCAGTACATAACCGAATATGCTCCTTGGGGTCAGCTTTACCATCATATTTCACCCCCATTTATGTATCTATTGGCCCAAACTTGATCCACATTAATCTTTGAAACTCTTGCCAATTTGCTATATTTCTTTTATGTGCACCCCACCATCTAGTAGGGGTACATCTCATGGCCATATCCAAAGCGAAAAACCTTTTCTCTTATGGTATTTGTCTTTCATAATCATCAAGGAAAGTTCTTACATTACCTAAACCATCATAGTAAGCCAAGTTACCAACCTCAGAAGTTATACATCGAAGTGATTTGGTGATCCGTGCACATTGCCTTGTAGACACTTCGTGTAGCCTATTCTGCCAATTTTCCAATTCTTCTTCCGAAACTAAGGTACAAGAACTGTCCTTATCCCAACTCAATTTTCCATATACAATGGAGTTAATCAGTTCTTTTTCTTTGGCTGTCATATGATAAATGTTGTCTATATTTTCTACATAATACTCATCTCTGAAAAACTCTATATATCTCACCCCTTCTAATGGGTCCAATGGAACAATTAATCTCATGTTGTCCTTTTAAAATTCCATTTTCCTCTTCTTTAAGTTGACTATAGCTAGATTATAAATGCCCAATCTAGTCCAAGAAATGTTGGATAGGGGTTATTGTCATCCACAATTTCTATCACTTCAAATTCTGCAATAGTATGTACTCCTTCAATGTCTCCTATAACACCTGGTAACCTCCCCATAGGGAATATTTTCTACTAGTTGGCCATTCTAAATTGAATTGGTAACCATTGTAACTTCGGCTTACCCATCAATTCCCAGGTATTCTTTGGTAAAACAATGGTGTCATATCCTAAATCTAGAATAACCTGATCCATGTCATATTCTCTGATCTGCGTAGTGAGCCTCATTTCTTTTCCATTCCTCCTCTTATGTCGATGTAAATTGTTAACTGTACACGTATCGCTTCGTGATACTTCTTTAGAAGCACAAGTATCTATCAATTCCTACATCCCTTCTACAACTTTCTAGTTTCTTAACAACTTTATGCAAGTTTGTAGGAAAGACATTAAAATACATGGATCCACATCTTGTGTCGCAACTGATATTATGTCGTAATTATTCTTCTGTATTGGTTTTGTTTGCACACTAGAGGTTGAAGCCCCAACATCCATATAATTTCGCCTTGCTTCCATAAACACTTCCTTTTCCTTCAGAACATTGAAACAAGGAATGTTGTTCGTAGTCTTTCTTACCCATGTAGCTTCAACTTCTTTCTTTCCATTTGCTTTATGATCTCCAATCACAACTCCACTCCTTGTTACAATATGAATACAAGGTTCATCATTCCTCGGTTCCACAGACATCATTTGCAGGTTCTGTGTTGGTTTTTGGTTCCTTTTCTCTGGCATATTTGTCATAAGAACAAGACACTCCTCAATAACATGATTAAAGGATTTGCAATACTTACATGCGGTGGTGGGATTATGACAATCTCTTGCAAAATGTCTTGTCTCACTGTAGTTATAACAAATAATTTGGCCACATCCTCGACCAACTCCTCATCCTCGATTGCTTCCTTGGAAGCCTCCTAAACTAATGCATTGTCTCTGGTCTTCATGTCCTTGTTCTTCTTCCTACATACTATATGCATCAGCAACTCACTCCATCATCAATTGATAGCCTCGATAGTTGTTTTCATCATGTACCATTGATTTGCAAAACTTGCAGTATAGGTTCCTTGGAGTCTGCACATATTTTTGTAACAAATAACAATCTTCTGATCGATGTTCACCTCTACTTTTACATATCTCGCACCATAAGCTAGATACGGTATTCAAAGGATTCATTGCTCGAGTAGCCATGTAGTTTCCAAAGAGAGGGCATTATTCTTTAGAATGGCCTCCTGATTTACACTTTGTAAACCATACTTCTTCTCTAACTTCCTTACTTTTCTTCATATCTTGTATCCGCAGAGTCAAATTTTCCAGCTGAATTTGGATCTGTTGCATACCTACAGTGGTATTCCCTATAGGCGAAGCTTCTAATTTCATCACAAGTTCTAAAGCTTTGGCTTGAGTTTATATCTTCTGTTGCATCATAGACAATATTGTATGTGGAAGCAGCACAACTATGAACCATTCCTTATGTTGCTGGAAAGATATGTCGAAGCTCACCTAATCCAATAATACTTTGAATCTTTGATCAAATTCCCAAATAGAACTAGTACACCTTTATTTGATTTATTTTAACTCTGTGATGCACTAGGACTCAGACTTCGGTTTCTTAAGTTCTTTTACCAACACGTTTTAATGTCTATGAATGATCTAATCTGATTGCTTGAATACTACATGTACCACGTCAACACTCGATCTCAAAATGTCGTGATGAGATGTGCCTTATTTATATTTTCGTTATGGACCTCCTTTGCTGTCCATACTGCTTCACATAAAAACCAAAATTGCTCAGGGTCCTCTAATCCAGTCCCTTTAAAAAAAAAATCTTAATATCATTGGACATAGTTCTTTTCGGAGGGGAAGGTGAAGGGGGTGGGGGATTCATAAGGGGAGGGGGGTGAGGGGTAGGGGGGTAGTGGGGTGGGGAAAACCAAAAACAACCTAATTACTACTCGACTCTGGCTTCGGAGAACTTTCAAGCTGGAAGGGTGAATACTGCAGAGTTACTTTAGGGTTCTCAGGGAGGTTTTCTTCACTTTCAGACTCACTTAAAAGAGGGCTATAGTCAGTTTCTATAGAATTCTTTGAACCTTGGCCATGAGATCTCTTTCTAATGTCTATTCTATATCTTTTTCCACTTCTCATTGTTCTAATTTCTTCTTCGAATCTTCTCCCAAACATAAGTAAACTCCCTTTTCACACAAAAGTATCTTAATCCAAAGTTTCAAATATCTCAAGTACTTACCTCACGGTCCTTTGAAAAATTTACATTCTTCTTCATTGTAGGACACAGTTGAGTCTACCGTGAACTCAATAATGAATCCTCCCCAGATGATTCAATCCAGAAATCAGCATCTCTTGAAATCCTATTGTCGGCACTCTTGAGCCGTTTTATCAATCTAGGGGTCCACTCCTTAGGTTCGTCTCCTTTAAAACAATCTTTTCTCTCAGTAAAACTTGATATCCACTTGTATAACTCAACATGAAACGAACCGAAGAATATTTTGTATTGATCTTAAAAAATATACTTTTTGTCTAACCACCTTTTAGCTTACAGACTAGGGTTTCTATTCTCTTGGTCTGCAAATTATCGTTCCTTCTGTTCTACCCAATCCTGAATTTCTTTCTTCGACAGATGCCACATAAACATATCCCTCAAACAAATCTCGGTCCTAGAAATGAAACCATTTGTTGGCTTGGGTTGGGATGACCGAGGTTCAGATTTTACTGCACACCAACAAAACCCTCAATCATTGTCCCTCTTGGCAATGACCTACAAGCAGATCAGAGTCTCACCCAAAGTGATTATGGGAGGATGCAGAACCAGGTTTCTATAGCATTGAGGGATCATGCAATGTGGTATTTTTATGTTCTTTTATCCTTAAAATACATTGATTACTTTGCAGGGTTGGATTATCCACTTAACCATGCTATTAAAAACCATAAATAATACTGCTCAGAAGTAAAATATAACCAAAATACTGAATAGAAAGAAAAAGATACACAATAATATTACACAAGTTATGTCCATAAAAACTACACTTCTTATATTAATTCCTTGAAACAACATACAATTCCTCGACCTGCACACCCAGCTGCAAGTGTCTACGCACTCAGTTGTAGACTTTAGGTCTCCACGCACTCAGTTGCAGAGCCTTTCCTTCAAGACCAAAAAACATAGATTATAGAGATGTTTTCTTATGCTCCTATCATATCATTATTACCATCCTTACTTCGACTTACATCCTTTCTCTTATATATACTAATTACATCAACGGGTATATCAAAATAGCATGGTCCTCCTAAAAACAATCAACTATTTCCCAAACCCATTACAAAAAGAAGGGACTTCGACCCACCCCAAAGCCCCTAAAACATCATGTGGTACATGGCTCTGCGGTACCCCGCACTCTTCTCCCTAAAATGTAGAGTTTTTACCAGAACTTAGGCCAAGTTCGGTTGTGCCCAACATATTTCCAAAGCAATACTATAGGAACTAAATTTCCTATTAACCACTATTAATTTAGCATTGAGAAATGCAAACTATTATGTTTTATGCAATTTTTTCTAGAGCATGATTTCTAACTTGAGTGGAAGGCACTAAGCTATCATGAAACACTTGTTTTAAATGAATTGTTAATTTTTCATTCAATACATTTACATATAATAAAAACTTAGCCATAATCAAAATCTAACCTCTTCCTATTTAGTGTTCCCTTCCACTGCTTTAGGGGTATGCTAGTTATTATAATATTATACTTAAAAGCAACCTGTTGCATCTCACATTTTTAATCTTCATCTAAATTTTTTTAAATAATTTGTAAAGGCAAATTTTCATGTTATGATCATCCCAAATGATCTTTTCCCACCAACTAATTCTGTGACCATATAATGCTCTTAAATTGGATAATGGTTCCAGTCCCATTTATTTAATAGTGGACACCTTTTAATCTTTAAAACATGTAGTTTAGGTAATGTTTCTTCTACCAACAAACCTATACTTCTCAGCTTGGGCATATCTAACAAATGCAACATACGGAATTTGATCACCTATGGTATCGAATTCAACTGCGACTCCAACTTTGGAACCCCCTGAGTATTCTTCATTACTAATTTTCATAATGATGAGTTCTTCCTCAAATCACTCAGCTACAAGTTCCTGATCATGGCAATATATTTAGAAGCATTGATAACCAACATGATCTGATGGCCTAGATAAATTTCGCCCCTTCCCCCTCCCGGTTGCTTGACTTTTAACATAATAGTTGGGGGGGGGGGGGTGTGGTGGTGGTTGGGGAAATGGTATGAAAAAACTTGCAAGTCCTACCCCAAAACCCGAAACCACGGTTGGGGTCTTGAAAACCACTATTTTCAAATAAAGTAGTCTAATAAATATATTTAATTTCAGGGTTTTTTATTTTTAAATTAAAATAATATATATTGAATTTTTTAGAATTAAATAGATTAGGAATTTGAATAAGCATAAACGAACAAAGAAACTGAAAATAAAACAAAAAAAACATGATAGAGAAGATAAACACGTGACTACACATGGTTGCGAGCAACAAAGTCTCTAATGACGCTCCACATCTTATTCCCTACGATGTGAAATAATTTGTTGGCATTGAAGTGTGGAAGATGGAAACTATCATGCTTCCATTTCCAGTGCAAATAATTTGAATATGGCTGCCCATTTTTCATATAGTTCTAGTGTTCTGGTATATCCTTGCAACTCTTGTTCATATAAAAGGGACCGATAAGTTCTGATATCCAATTCCTATGAACATGTCACATTTCTCCCCTGTGGTCAAAATCATACTATAATTGTTTTGTAAATAGATTATATCACCCATAACAAGTTAAAAACAACTTTAAATCCAACAACCAAGTTTTACTTGTGTTTCGAACGTTGTCCCTTGCGGGTTCTAAGGCATGACTATATGTAAGTTCAATAGAATGGTTGTAGGAAGGAAGCATACCAATTATCATGGTGTAGAATGAAAGAAAGGAATATGAAAAGTAGATATGAAGTACAATGTAAAATGGGAGAAAAACAAAGATGAAGAATAGAATTTCTTTCCTCCTTTGCCCTACCCTAGGTTCTAAATGTTCTAAATACCCATTCCTTCCACTACTAGAGGTCATCATTACTTACAGGTGATGCTTCTTTCATTTTCTACTTAATTGTATGTAACTATTTGAATCCATTCGCAACCACCTCACCTAATTGGGTCGTGTTTGATGCATGGAAGAGGGGAAGGAGGGTGATCATTTGAAAGTGAAGAGGGAGCAACGTTAGTTCAAAATGCAGAGTGAGTTTACGGGATTGGATTTTAATGCATGGAAGTATTGGTAGGTGGATATTGGGCCAGATAGGAAATGGGGACACACTAGACGCTCCACGCCAATGATGAGTTGGATGGGTGGTGAAGGTCTAAGTCAGCAATTGACTAAAACCATTGTCATGAAGGTTAATGGAGGGAACCATTTTTGGATTGGCTAGAATGTGATCATTGGTGGATCATTAGACACAGAAAAAGGGCGTCGAGTAAGGTAAATATAATTTGGAGTTTAGCTTATGCCTTTATTATTCAAATTATATCATTGTGTGAATGTATGTTTTCTAGTTTAAAATTTTATATGCTAAACAAATTATTAAAATTTTATAAATTTTAATTCTTTTTAGAAAAATGACAATATAAATAATCTTAAAATTGGCTAAACATTTTAACAGATAAAAGTTTATATACAATGTTTTTCTATCACTTTTTAGGCATTTACTCTCTCTATTTCTTTCTTTTTTAGAAGATGAAGATTTTTTATTATGGAATTTTGATTTTTAACATAATTTTCGCCAATTAAGGAGTTTGGCGAAAGGCGGAAAAAAATAAAGGAAAAATGGGAAACTAACTTATTATTATCACACATAGCATAGACAATTTTAAGTGATTAATATTTTTTTGTTTTCCTCTTTTTGTGCATCAGACGAAAGGTAGATCTGATCAAGTGCTTTTGGGCATCTACAAAATGTAATTTTGTTCCTTCATTTTCAGCTTCAATAAAATTACAATTTTTTATTCATAAAAAAATAATAAATATAATTTTAATCAAATATAAGGTTAAATTTATTAAAAATACTAAATGGTTTAAATATTATTTTTTATATTTATTAAACAAGAAGTTTTGTCATGCCCTACCTGATTTTCTTATCTTACATTATCTTGTTAGCCTACATGTTGAGTGATTTCATTTTTGTGCTTGATTCCAATAAGTATTATTAGTATATGTATGAGGTATGCATATGTTAGCTACATACACACACCTTGCACAAATACACTAGTATTTTAAATCTTAAAATGTTAGATGATTAAATAAATTATTAAGCTTGATTAATGACTAACAATGATTAATGACTAATAATAATTAATGTTTAATTGGCCTTAAAATATTGGTTTATAATTATTAAGTCGTATTGGTATATATTTATTAGAATCTTATGAATCTGTATATTTACTTATATGAATTAATATTAATATTTTAATAATATTCATAATTTAATTATTATCACATTTCCTAAAGATTAACAAGTTGCCTCCTAAAATTTATTTCTCGATAAGATAGAAGGGGGAATGGAAATTTTATTAACTAAAAGGGATGGGGGGTATTCATGGCCTTAATGGTAGGTGGTTGAGGTGGATGAGTAGGGGATACATAAAGGGGAGGAGGATGAGAGGAGAAGGGGGGGTTTTTTAGTATTTTGTTTTGGAATTGGATGAAAGAATTGGAAGGGAAAGGAATAAAGGAGAACTAACGAGTTTGGTTTTGGTTGTGAGATTGATTTTGGTTCTAGTTGGGGAGTATTGGACCTATTGTTTTGGACACACTACAACATTTGTTGTTGGATTTGGGCTCAATGGGCTAGGAAACTTTGTGGATATTCCTTGGGAAGATAGACATTGCTAGTTGGCAGGGTAGCCAATTCGGTTGGGAAACCCCAACAACAGGACCACAACTGAGCCACCACATTAATCAGACATGTATTTTTATTGTGAATTAATTCATGTCAATGGTTATGAATAAAATTTGTTAATTCCATTGTTTTCTTATATGTTGTTGTAAAAATAAATTGTTGTATTATGAATATATTTTGCTTACTGTGAAATTTATCTCAAACAAATCATTATATTACTTTAAATTATGTGGTTAAATTAGCTTCATTATAAGACCCAGGTTAGGTCTTCACATGTGGTATCAAAACTAGATTCGAAATAAAACCCACCAAAACTACCTTTAACCCACTTGTAACATTTTTGCAATAGGAGAAACACATGGTAATAGACATAGCTATCTAATTGCGCTAAGAACATGGGACTCTATTTTGAGTTCAATTAATTTGCAATAGAGTAATAGGTTTCAAAGTTGTTGATGGGAATAACTATCTCGAATATTCTTTGTCGCTCTCTTACCCATCAACGTTGTAACCGCGAAGGGCTTAGTTTATGTGGAATTCCCTATACTTACAAATGACCAATTACTATTGATTCAATGTTGGAGTATGAGCCTTCGAGCATTGTGTAATTGGTCATTTGAGAGTATAGGGATTTTTCAATGAGATATGCTCATATATAATATATGATTCAATATCGCCAAGAAATAACTATCAATTCAATGTTAAAGGAGTTTGAGCCTTTGAGCATTGTGTAATTGGTAATTATTTCTTAGTGATATTGAATCAAATATTATACATGAGCATATCATATTAATTTCAAGATGGATATTTCATGAGACATCAAAGCGATCGCGATCCCCTCTTTATGTTCAACAGGGATGCCACGATTGGTACCCGAGGGTATCAATGTTCCTTCACATATGTTTAGAAAAGATGCAATATTTCTCATAGAATTTAACAGTAGGATACTGTAAAAAAAAAACTTATTACCTGTAATCCAAAAAAACTATATAGAAAAAATAATTGTTCCTCTTGACTCAACACCAAATCAAATTTCTTTGAGAGTCACAACACCATCTTCCAGACCATTCTCATGAAAAAACTTCAATATGTACTGAGCCCAATCCTTGATTTGACGCCAAATAATTAATCATTGTTTTTATCTTTTATCTAGCCATTTAGCTTGACCTTCAAGAACTAATGCTAAAAGGAAGACTTTCTTAGCTTCATAAATCAATTTTCTATCAATTGTTGGGTTAGAAAATATAGGAAATTTTTCCTCTAAGCTAATGATAAAGATATTATGATGCTTGATAGTTTAGTAACAACTCCTTCCAAAAATGAAATAGTTTAGTTTTTCCTGAGTATCCCTCACAGGTTGTAAGCACACATATTACACTTCATTGCATAAATATCAATGCGAGTTTTATAGTGCAGAAACCCCCATCGAGTAGAAAAATCCACTATAAACACTCATGCTGACAAATACTTATAGTATGGCACTCACCGACTAACTGAACTCTTTAAACTATGATTCATCCATCTATGAGATGAAGTTCATAATTTTTACAAAAAAAATATAACAATGACTATGAAGAAGACAATGAGAATATTCAAGAAGGCGTTTTGAAGCCTAGTCAACTAGATGTAACAACCCCGGGTTAAATGTTCATGTAATAAAGTTAATAAAGACAAAAGAATAAGACCAAGGTCATGGGACATATATTCCAAGTTGAATGTCGGGAAAAACATCCTAGTGGGTATCACTTTGAATTTATTATGGCTAAGGAAATTGGTAAAGGCATTGGGAAAGGAAAAGAGCCATTAATTAGCATTTATTTATGAAAATAATGGAAAATAGGAGAAAAGTAATATGAAAATACACACGTTTGCATGAGATGGGAATTGAAGGAAAATAGAGGAAAGTGAAGAAAATAGAGACCTCAATGATAAAAAGGCTTCTAAGGATCAGTTCACATCTTTTGTCAGTTTAACCTTTTTCAGTTCAGTTTTGGAGCTCTCTCTATTATCTCATACTATTGCATAGTTAGAGTATTCTTGGAGAATTCTAGCATTGGAGAAAGATATCAAAGGAAGGAGAAGGAAAGAAAATTACAAGCAAGGAAGGTTGGATTAAGCAGCTTCAGTAGGAGGATTTGCATGTAACAAGTTGCATGTGTGATTTCCTAGTTGGTTTGTGAATACAAGGTACATGCATTTGTGTATTTGGTTATATTGTTGTCATTGGAATGGGTTTTGTTAGGTTAGATAATGGTTTTATCCTTGCCTTTCCATTTCCGGATAGCCATGGTGTGATGGGATTCTTTTCTCGGTTGAGCTTTGGATTGCCAAAAGCTTTTGGAACCGGGTGAGGTGGTCTTAGGAAAATTCCAAAAAGTTGGGGTGGAGATGGTTTAATCTCTGGGAAGCCCTGGATAGGTGGGTGGATAAAGGAAAATTCATTAAGGTATTGGTGAAGAAACTCTGAGGCATCCAAGATTTTTTTGGGCTTACTGATTGCTTGACAAGTTTTGGCAAGATCGTGATAGCCTGGGGGTGGAGGTGATTTAATCTCTGGAAAACCCTGATTTTTTATGCCTTGAGATCCCACATTCATGCTTTGAATATGGCACGAGGGTGATTGGTTGAAATAAATATTTGGTTCTGTTGAATCTATGGTTGGGTGGTATGTGGAACTCCCTAGTTTGGTTGGATTTTGCATCAATTAATAAGAGTTTTTTTCCTATTTTAATCTAAGAGATTTTTTACTTGTTATTATGGTGATTTGATTGATGTTATGTCATGGTTAATAATTGAGTTATATGTTGGTTATAAGCATGGATTGGGAATGTACTCTAGCTATGTCTTGTTCAAGATTTGATAATTATTTGATGGTTAATGAATGCATGGGCTAACAAATGTTATTGAAACTATTATGAGAGAGAATTATAACCTTCTTGGTGACTCTCAGATAAGTTTCAGACTCCTATGTTCATATATGCATTCATGACCTGTAGATTACATGTTCACCATACGTTTCATGAAATTATTGTCATGGTTAGGCCTGGTTAAGTCAAATCCTTGATCATGTTTATATGATTAGCATTATCTTCAAGTCATTTATCATTCTAGAAAGCCTTAGGAAGTTCTGGGCAATGGTCTAGAGGCTGGCCTAGAATTGTGGCTCAGATCTTGGGATCGCAAGCACTGAACCGAGGATTTTGGGTCACAACTACACTCATGCAAGCTTTTGCATGTGGTTGGAGGGCCACAACTACACTCGTGCAGGCTTGTGCATGCGATTGGGGAGTTAGGTCACTGAAAGAGAAGTTTAGCTCAGGCTTTGGTCACCTGGGGTGGTCCTTTGGCCCCTGAGTGTCATGTAAGCACTGTAAGATGTCAGGTTGTGGTCAGTAAGTTTTAGTTGTTAGCCCCACTTCCATAGCTGAAGCTTGGAGGTAGGGTGATGTCATAGTAACTCTTCATCTCATGTTTATCCTGGAAAATTGGTGAAATTAGGTAAATGCGGTAGGGTTGGCCACATATTAGTATCAGGGCATGGTTTAAATAGTTTGTCTGGATTTCTAGATGCATGTTGTTATGCATGCATTGTCATTGTTATGGTTGTCATGCATGAGGTCATTATATACAGTTAGTTTTATTATGCATGATGTAGATATGTTGACGTGATTATGTATATACATGTATTGTGCTAATATAGATTTATTTTGCAAATGAGATAGCCTCCCCTAAACTTCACTGAGGTATCCAGGATTATGTTTTTATTTGGTTTATCTGACATGGTATGTTTGTACGAAGAAGAAGATCATAGATGGCTAGCAAAATGGTGGATTATAGTTCACAAGACTTTCCTTATAGATCAGATGAGCAACCAAGAGATGAGTATTCTCCTGACATAGCAAATACCCTAAGAATTTTAAAGAAAAAGATAAGAAGTTGCAAGGTAGATAATGACAGAATCATTTAGTCATAGGAAAGGCTTGCTAAAGCATAGGAAAAACAAGCAGAGGTTCATGTAGTTATCCTTCAAAGTTTCTCATATTTGTAGAGACAGGGACAACCACGGATCAGTTAAGGAGAGTGTTATAGACCATTTTGTCAAACTTGTCGCATGTGTTGCACTTGTCGCACTTTCGTTATTTTGTCGCACTTGGGTTACTTGGCATATTATAGTTATACTATTATGCTGGATCTAATGGCCTATAAACCGTTTAATCATCATACTTTATCAACCTACAATCATCCCCCACAAAGCTTTAATCATTCTCTTTTCGGAAGTACAAGACAAACTAGAAACTGAGGTCAAAATCCTTGATTCTAGGGCTAACACAAGTACCATCAATGTGCCCCTATGCCCCAGAGTAGTTGAAAAACTGAGAAAAAGTGCTACCAGTGCAGTCTCCCAGTTACTACAAATGCGTTGGTTCTATATTTTTGGAAAAAAGTGATATTTTATCTCGAAGGTTCCACTTATAGAATCTTCTAAAGTAATTTCAACCATTTACTAAAAAAAAAAATAACCTCAAACTCCTATGATCATGGGATTGCTTTCGTCTCTTAATTTGATTTCCCACCCTTCATGGATCTCAAGCCTAGATTAGTGAAACACAAAACTACCATTTCATCTGATAAATTTACCCTCTTCTAAGAGATCAAGGTTGGCTTTCGGAGATTGATAGTTCCCTCATGTTGTTGCTTTGAACCTAAGGATTTATCATAGTCATGAATTAGGGTTGATGTTGAGGTGTGGTTTGTGGCAAAGAAGGATATGTCAACTTGGGGAGACATCTAGAAAGTCAGACTTCTATTTAGGGTTGTAACTTTCTCCTATATTTGTTAATACAAAGAGTATCTTGTTTTCCTATATTTGTTGTGTTAGTTTTCACTCATGTATTCCTATGCCATAGTGACTCATTGAATATAGATTTTAGATTATGCTATGTGGATTATGGTTCCTTCGCTTGTTCGAGTTGTGTGTGTAGGTTCTAATTATAGCACTTGGAGCTAGAGTTGGAGCTTACAAGCAAGGAGGAAAGGAAGGCTTGCTACAAATTCCAGGTAGGCTTCTTTCCCATTTTCTAATTTCTCTAAGGGAAACTCAAATCTTTTTGTCTTATGTTTTTCTAGATTAGACCACTAGATCTATGGAATTCATCTTTGTCCACAATTGTGAAAATTACGTATAACAGACATGAGGACATGACTAATGGGGCATATGGAAGTAGGTCTCATGGTGGGAACATGTTAGACAGGGATGACACAGTCAAAGATGGTAGGTTATTGGATACACCTAACAAGAGAAGAAGTGGTTATGTGTTCTATTCTAGTTCTAGTTCGGACAAGTATCATGGTCATCATCACTATCATCCTTACAGGGAGGAGTGAGAGGGGATATTTGCTGGATGAGTTCAGCAAACCCAAGCCACATACATTTGATGGAGAGTTGAAGAAGTCAGAAGATGAAAATGAATGGTTTCTTGGAATGAATAATTTCTCCAAGCCGCATGACTATAGGGATAGTTATTTTCAGTCTCAAAGGGAAAGCAGACATCTGGTTGGAATATTTGAAGCATGTTAGAGACATCATGACAGAGAATTTGAGCTGACATGAATTCAAGAGATTCTTCAAGAAGATGTAATTGTCGGGGAGATATTTGATGGTAAGGCCAAGGAGTTCTATGAGCTGAATATAAGATCTATGATAGATGAGGAGTACACGACTAAGTTCCTCAAGTTGTTGAGGTATGTGCCTTATCTCAAGGATGAGAAAACAAAAGTTCATATATTTATCAATGGACTATCATTAGCATTCAAGGATCAGATTGAGCATAATGGGCCTTAGTCGCTGGAATAAGTCATTGGAAAGTTGAAGCATTGTTAGGAGAAATCAAAGCATAAGACCGGCTCTAAGCAGGGTTGGAAAGAGAATGACATGACTACAGGAAAGTAGCCACCGAAGCAAGGAAGACCTTAGGATGCAAGTGAGAAGGAAAATGTTTCTCCTTAAAATAAGCTTAGTACAATTGAGAAGGGTCATGGGTCTCAGCCTCGAGAGTAGCAGAATAAGGGTAGTGGTAGGGAATTGTTGCGGTGTTGCATATGTGGCAAGGATCATCACAAGAAGTATTGTCTATGATATTAGGGTGGTAGAACTCAGATCTATAGTGCTCAAGAGGCACAAATAGTTGGAGATGTTGGACAGATAATTCTTCGGATCTATGCAGCGTTTGATAACAAGGAGGAGGATCATCAAGTATCCATCATTGAGATGGAAGGCAAGTTCTATGACCAAGTTGTTTCTATTTTGATTAACCCTGGATCTCATTATAGTTATGTTAATATTGATTTGGTGGATAAGTGTGCTTTGAGAAAAGAAGGGCATGTAGAATTCTTGGTTGGTGCAGTTGGCTATAGGTACTGAGAAAAGAGTTAATGATTGGGTAAGAGCTTGTTCATTTGAGATGAATGGTATACCTACATCAACACATATGAATGTGCTTCCATTGGGATCATACAATATGCTTTTGGGTATGGATTAGTTTTCCTTCATAGTGTTAGCGCTTGAAATTTCACCTCAGGCTGAGAAAGGTAAACCTCAAGGCAACATTAAACCACTTCGCCTCGTAGCTAGCCCTACGGGGCGGGAGAGGGCTCTCTCCGGTCTATCTCGGTGAGATCTTCAATGGATGAGATGACCAATAGGGTAACACTGATTTTAGGCTAGTAAACTGATCAAAAGGTTGATTTGGGGTTTTTTAGGGTTTTTGGTGGAAAATCGGGGAAATGGCAATTTTGGGTGCGGGGATTGGACACAGTTTCTGCAGGGGGTTCTTTGGGGCGAGGTAGGAGACAGTATTGATGCCTTTGATTGAGGTGGATGGTCAGGAATGAAAGGTGAAGAGCTAAAGAGAGCAAACAATAACTTTGAATTCTCTTTAGACAGTAGAAAACATTGAAATTAAACAAACTTAAAAGCAGAGCATGGCAGGCATGAATTCTTACTTTAACACTTCATTTGTTTAATGTGCAGAAATAAAAGAAAGGAAATGAGTCACATAACAAGCTTACAAGTACATTGAGAAACACACCATCAACACATGAGTCCAAAAGAATCCCAAAGAGGACTGCAAAACCCTGGTCTTCCTTAGCCAAAAATTGCAGAGATACAGTGAATAATAGAATGATAGCTTCTCCCTCAAGAGTCCAACCATGAAAATGAGCAAGAAAGTACATAATACAGATCATCTAACCTCTTTCCTTGCCTCCATGGGTCGATCTCACTATCCTAGGAGCTGTTTCAACCACTTCTAAACTAAGCACTGAAAACTAGGCAGTCAAAACAACTTACCTCTATAAGCTAGGAAACCAATTCATTCATTTAATTTTCACCTTTTTCATGAATGAATCTTCTAGAAGAGGTACATAAGAGTAAAAGTGTCATAAAAGTACATTAATTACATCAAAGAGGATAATAATCCACCCCAAAAAGTCAAACAGGGTCAAACTGCGTTTTTCTGAGCTGTACACTGAAATTTGGAGAAGTTTGTCTGACGGGTCGCGCGCCTCTGCCTGACGGGTAGCGCGCATTTGGGGCCACTTTTGGGGCACTTCCAGGTGTCCAAATTGAGCAAGAGTAGTCTTGTTGGAAAGGTCTATGAGTCTACTTTCCAACCCAACTGGAATTTCTGAATTTGGAGGTCATTTGCCCCTCCAAAATTGCAATCTCCCAAGACTTCTTTCTGTGTCTCAAAAATGTGGCAGAAAGTCAAATTTTGCTTGTTTTTTGACTTTTTGGAGGCCCAAAACTTCACAAAATCTCTTGTCCATCAATGAGCATGTGTAACTTTGCATAAAAAATCTGGAAATGCTGCGTTTTTGCAAAATTGAGTTGCCAAAATGAAGGGTCGCGCGGGGGGTGAGACCCGTTAATGGAGAAAACCTGTAAATTGCCTGAAAAAAACCAAAATTTACCCAAAATGCTCAAAATTTCTTGGGATTTGTGCTGTGGCTGAGCTATTTAGTGCCATGTTCCTTTTGATGTGATGCATTCTCAGCCAGAGGTGGAGTGTTGCTTTCCACTCGAGGTGAAGTGTTGTTTTCTACTCGAGGTGAACCATTCTGAATACACCTGTTGACCTCTTCAAATGCCCTATGCAATGGAAAAATGTGTTCATATGGAGCTGACACATTTGGGTATGGTCCACCTTGTTGATAGTCATTAGAAATCCCCCGAGTTGCATTGCCCTTCACCAGCCTTGTGTGTAATGTTTGAAAATTTTGTGGCTGCAAGTAAGCATCCTCTACAACCATCTTAGACCGAGAGTCTTCGCGTTTTATATCATCCTGTGATATCCTGGTGTATAAAGAAGGATTCTGGGGCCCAATCACAGCATCCACTTGAGCTGCCATTGGTTCTCTAATTCTGTTATCATTAGATGCAGCACCACCTAGAACTTCACCATCCCTACACAACTTCATGAGACGATAAGCAACACCAACACGATCAAAACTTCCAGATAGTGGTGTTATAAGGAATTCATACCATATAAAATGACACACAGCAACTTTGTCTCTTTTGAGGAGATAACCAAGAAATGTCTCAAATTCTAATGATTGTTGCCGATTCTGGCCAGCTGCATGAAAATAAACTCGAGGCAACTTTGATAGTGGAAGCATTGCCGCTGGAGTCATCTCCTTAACATGCAAGGCTATAGGTATCTTCACTAGAGAATTGGAGCATGAAACTTGGCTGATTGGCTTTCCATCTTTGTACAACATAATAAAGGTATTTGACTCATCTTCTTCGGGGACCTTATTCAAATCCATCAACACCATTCTCATCCTCGATTAAGCAAACCTTGCAAAATTTGGCAATTTGTGGCTCCTTGGAAAATTTGCAGGCAGTTTGATATTGACGGCGCTAACGGGTCGCGCGCCTCACCCAACGGGTCGCGCGCCACTGACGGGTCGCACCTGTGTAAATTTTACACTGGAAAAGGCAGCCTGATGGGTCGCGCTCCAGGCTCAACGGGTCGCGTTTTGCAGGAGGCTTTTGGAGGCCTTCCCCAACCCCAAATTGAGCTCATGATAGCTCATTGGAAATATATTTGTGTCTAGTTATCATTTTACCCATCAAGCAAATCATTTGGCCAACCAAGCTAGGAGAAAACTTGATTTTCCCAAGGTCACTTCAGAGGTGTCTTTGATTCTCCTGAGGCAACGGTATTCTTGACATTTCTCTCAAACCATGACACCTGTGCAAAACGTGAAGGAGGTTTTTCTTCTTTGGCATGTTGTGGACAAAAACCTCTCTCAATTTCCCAAAATTCATCTTTGATTTCTCTAAAACATCTTTTGAGTGAAACTTATCCCGATGTGTGAAACAAGGAATTCTGTCGAAATGAAGCGAAATGAAGGGGATAGGGGGCTTCTAAATTCTTGAGGAAATTTTTGGCAGTGGGGAGGGACGTTAGGAAGCAGGGAAAAGTGGAATCTCATAGATTGAGCGAGGGGAAGGAGTCCAAAAGGGCAAAACACAGGCCAAACCTAGAAAATTGCCAGGTTGTAGCTAGAAACTAGGGTTTGTGCGAAAATGAGGAATTTGGGGGATCTAAGGGATGGGAAGCATTTGATAGGGTATTTTAAGGATAGGGGAAGGTGTATGAACATCTGGATACAAGTTTTGCCGATGACTTAACCGTCCAAGAGAAATTGGCTTTCAAAACCCTAGGAGAGGGAAATGACCTTGCCAAGGCACAACTGAAGCATGAACAAGGTGTAAAATGACTCATTAGACACTGACATGATAATTACAACCCTATGAATGGTGATAGACTCAGCTGAATGATGACATGGACTGCCATTTGGACAACTTTGAAAAGAGTGAAAACAAACCCTAGACCTAATGCCTAGTGACCAAATTTTGCTTGAAGACTCACTGAAATGACAAAATTTGACCTTGACACTTCAAAATCACTTTGTAAGAGCATGTTTGATCACTGGAGGAAGGCTGGAAAGACTGACACTAACATTGGTTCCAATGGGGATGGTAGCTCCTTGGAGATGCCAAGAACCTTAGACCTCTGGGAGAGCAGACCAATGCCTTACAATCATTGGGCAATGGAGTCAAAAACTCAAGCTGAAATGCATGACTGAAAATAGAGGACTTGACAACATAAATTGACTCTCACTCAACTAAAAACTGACTCGATACTAAAACACAACCGACAAACTGAAAATGATGCTCAAAGGGGAGCTTATTCATCACAACCTACTCTAACAGTGTCATACATCACCTGATCAAGTGAAATGAAACAACAAATGCAACCAAGTAAGTATCTCGTATGCTGTTTGAATTCTCCACAAGTGCTTGCTTATGAACAACAAGAGAGAACTACTGAAAGGCAACTCCCATGACAACTTAGAAACAGATCCATTGAATGATATGGCTTCTCTATCCACCTCCAAAAACACTGCATAAGGATCTTGAAATTCAAGCACACTGGAACTTAGCTCATCCAATAGATTACTTCTCTTCTCCTCATACCATGAATGAAAACTTTGATCTGAGCCTTGTGACGAGACCCCTGCTGAAAATGACAAAGAAACCGGCTGCCGGATCAAATTCATATCAGCACATGTTTCAAGCTCACATGTAGACAATGGAGAAAAACTTTGACTGCAAACCTCATCCAAAACATCAGCTATTGGATCATGAAAAACTTGAAAAGACTGCTGCAATCCCATTTCTATTGGTTCCATTGTGATTACATGATTGCCTACATGCTGCTCATTCTTCACTAAAGATGGACTATGCAAATTTCCCTTCAAATACTGAAATGATTCAAAACAGAGTGGTAGGGAACCTTCTTGTATCATTTGATCAAATATGTCAGCTTCCATGCCTTCATCTGCAACTTGACAACCAATGGCATTTGGGGGCTGCAAATCTGAATATGAGAAGTCTGGAACAAGGTTTTTATTGCCTTCAAGATGGTCTGGATCAAGACTTGTTGACAGCTGATTTCTAAGTTCATGGAAGTTGTCTCTAATGAACTGACATGAATCAAAACAAAAAGGTAAAGATCCTTCACTTACTTCAAACTTTGCTGCACTTTCCTCGTCAATGTCATAGCTGATATGTGATGGCTGAACATTGTATTCAAGCTGCTGAAAATGAACTTTTTCCTCCTCCCACAAACTAGCTGTTGATTTGTCTGCAAGATTAGCTTCTGTTTGGAGAACATAATCATCATCATACTGATCATACTGAGGCAAATCATCGGTATAAAACATATCATCAAGCATGCAGGTCATATCAACAGATCTCTCCTCTCCAAGATGATCTACAAAACAATCATTATCAGATCTATGACAACCAGGATAAGAAACAAAATGTTTTGGATCAGCAACTTGTTCTTCTTCAATCAGCGAGCCATGAACATCATAATCATTCCTTGTGTTGATCTTGTCCATCATCTTTTCCACTGCACTTACCAAAATGTCAAGCTTTACCTCTAGAGATGTCGATTTTTCCGGATCTATGTTTTTCATCTCTTCTTCTTTCAACCTTGCCCTTCGGATCAGCAGATGAGCCTCTACATTTACTGCACTGTTCTGCATCTCGTGAAGTGTTGCAATATCCCTTTCTCTCAGCTGAAACTCCATCTCCGGATCAAAGGCACCCGGATAGTGCAAGAGAGCAGATTTAGGAGTAGGCCTTATATCAACTGGCATCGAATAATAAACTTGGTTAAATCTGGCTGAAAACTGTTGTACTGTCTCCCCTGGCAATCTTTTCAGCTAGTTATACTCTTCTATAATCAAGAAAAGGTTCTGTCCGATCATCCACCTATCGAGAAAAACTTTGACAAACTGCTGGAAATCTGAAATGCTTGCATCAAGCAGGGCTTTGAACCAACTCTTCACTTTGGCTTGCAAAGAAAGAGCAAAAAACCTTATACTAACATCTTCTTCATCAACTTCAAAAAGATCTAGAAAATTCTCAAAATTCTGCACATGTTGCTCAGCGTTGACATTCTTACATTCACCGTCAAACCTCGGCAAGTATAGATCATAGTTTTTGGGGAAAGCATGAAGAACCGAAGGTAAAACAAGAGGTTTATACCGATCTGGAATTTTACAAGGTGTAGGGGTATGTACAGCAGGTATAGAATTGGTCTTGGTCTTTTGGGGCTCATCAATTCGAAGGTGGTCATCACAAAATTCGGAAAAAGGATCTTGATCAAGCTCAAAGGTATGCAAATCTTTGGTATTCACAATCTTCAAAGGGAAAGAATCAACTGCAGGCCGAGGATCTTTCCTCAAGCATAGTATACTTTGCAAAGCCTTCTTGATATCCTTGGGAAAAGAGAAGAAATAATTTATGACAAAGAACAAAATATCTTGGATGAAATTCCAACTTGAATACCTGGTCTGTCCATGTTGTCCTTTCATGTTTTTGTTGGTCGGGATCATCCTCCAGTTGTGTCTTTGGATCTGATCTCGAAACTGATTTAGAGTCGCCAAGTGAATGATTTCAGCCTTTCAAGTGTCTGATCATTGTCCACAATCAACAATCAGATCTGAACTTGATACATGTACTGGGGTAAAATGCAAATGAAGTGTTGTATTCACAAGCTCACGGAGATGGACTGAAGCAACGTTTATCTACTTCCGTTGATGCAAAGCAAAAGCGTTTCGAAGGCTACCTGGCATAACTTTAGGCTCCGTCTAAGACTTATGAAACAAACACATCAATCCACAAACAAGTTTGTTCTCCCCAGTATGGTCGCCAGTATGTTAGCGCTTGAAATTTCACCTCAGGCTGAGAAAGGTAAACCTCAAGGCAACATCAAACCACTTCGCCTCGTAGCTAGCCCTACGGGGCGGGAGAGGGCTCTCTCCGGTCTATCTCGGTGAGATCTTCAATGGATGAGATGACCAATAGGGTAACACTGATTTTAGGCTAGTAAACTGATCAAAAGGTTGATTTGGGGTTTTTTAGGGTTTTTGGTGGAAAATTGGGGAAATGGCAATTTTGGGTGCGGGGATTGGACACAGTTTCTGCAGGGGGTTCTTTGGGGCGAGGTAGGAGACAGTATTGATGCCTTTGATTGAGGTGGATGGTCAGGAATGAAAGGTGAAGAGCTAAAGAGAGCAAACAATAACTTTGAATTCTCTTTAGACAGTAGAAAACATTGAAATTAAACAAACTTAAAAGCAGAGCATGGCAGGCATGAATTCTTACTTTAACACTTCATTTGTTTAATGTGCAGAAATAAAAGAAAGGAAATGAGTCACATAACAAGCTTACAAGTACATTGAGAAACACACCATCAACACATGAGTCCAAAAGAATCCCAAAGAGGACTGCAAAACCCTGGTCTTCCTTAGCCAAAAATTGCAGAGATACAGTGAATAATAGAATGATAGCTTCTCCCTCAAGAGTCCAACCATGAAAATGAGCAAGAAAGTACATAATACAGATCATCTAACCTCTTTCCCTGCCTCCATGGGTCGAGCTCACTATCCTAGGAGCTGTTTCAACCACTTCTAAACTAAGCACTGAAAACTAGGCAGTCAAAACAACTTACCTCTATAAGCTAGGAAACCAATTCATTCATTTAATTTTCACCTTTTTCATGAATGAATCTTCTAGAAGAGGTACATAAGAGTAAAAGTGTCATAAAAGTACATTAATTACATCAAAGAGGATAATAATCCACCCCAAAAAGTCAAACAGGGTCAAACTGCGTTTTTCTGAGCTGTACACTGAAATTTGGAGAAGTTTGCCTGACGGGTCGCGTGCCTCTGCCTGACGGGTCGCGCGCCTTTGGGGCCACTTTTGGGGCACTTCTAGGTGTCCAAATTGAGCAAGCGTAGGCTTGTTGGAAAGGTCTATGAGTCTACTTTCCAACCCAACTAGAATTTCTGAGTTTGGAGGTCATTTGCCCTTCCAAAATTGCAATATCCCAAGACTGCTTTCTGTGTCTCAAAAATGTGGCAGAAAGTCAAATTTTGCTTGTTTTTTGACTTTTTGGAGGCCCAAAACTTCACAAAATCTCTTGTCCATCAATGAGCATGTGTAACTTTGCATGAAAAATCTGGAAATGCTGAGTTTTTGCAAAATGTAGTTGCCAAAATGAAGGGTCGCACGGGGGCTGAGACCCGTTAATGGAGAAAACCTGTAAATTGCCTGAAAAAAAACCAAAATTTACCCAAAATGCTCAAAATTTCTTGGGATTTGTGCTGTGGCTGAGCTATTTAGTGCCATGTTCCTTTTGATGTGATGCATTCTCAGCCAGAGGTGGAGTGTTGCTTTCCACTCGAGGTGAAGTGTTGTTTTCTACTCGAGGTGAACCACTCTGAATACACCTGTTGACCTCTTCAGATGCCCTATGCAAT
The DNA here is from genome assembly GCA_031772625.1 of Pinus tabuliformis. Taxonomy (NCBI): domain Eukaryota; kingdom Viridiplantae; phylum Streptophyta; class Pinopsida; order Pinales; family Pinaceae; genus Pinus; species Pinus tabuliformis. The sequence goes on from CM062820.1 coordinate 1,280,106,918, forward strand.
GGAAACATGTGTTCATATGGAGCTGACACATTTGGGTATGTTCCACCTTGTTGATAGTCATTAGAAATCCCCCGAGTTGCATTGCCCTTCACCAGCCTTGTGTGTAATGTTTGAAAATTTTGTGGCTGCAAGTAAGCATCCTCTACAACCATCTTAGACCGAGAGTCTTCACGTTTTATATCATCCTGTGATATCCTGGTGTATAAAGAAGGATTATGGGGCCCAATCATAGCATCCACTTGATCTGCCATTGGTTCTCTAATTCTGTTATCATTAGATGCAGCACCACCTATAACTTCACCATCCCTACACGACTTCATGAGACGATAAGCAACACCAACACGATCAAAACTTCCAGATAGTGGTGTTATAAGGAATTCATACCATCTAAAATGACACATAGCAACTTTGTCTCTTTTGAGGAGATAACCAAGAAATGTCTCAAATTCTAATGATTGTTGCCGATTCTGGCCAGCTGCATGAAAATAAACCCGAGGCAACTTTGATAGTGGAAGCATTGCCGCTGGAGTCATCTCCTTAACATGCAAGGTTACAGGTATCTTCACTAGAGAATTGGAGCATGAAACTTGGCTGATTGGCTTTCCATCTTTGTACAACATAATAAAGGTATTTGACTCATCTTCTTCGGGGACCTTATTCAAATCCATCAACACCATTCTCATCCTCGATTAAGCAAACCTTGCAAAATTTGGCAATTTGTGGCTCCTTGGCAAATTTGCAGGCAGTTTGATATTGAGGGCGCTGACGGGTCGCGCGCCACTGACGGGTCGCACCTGTGTAAATTTTGCACTGGAAAAGGCAGCCTGATGGGTCGCGCGCCTCTGACGGGTCGCGCGCCAGGCTCAACGGGTCGCGTTTTGCAGGAGGCTTTTGAAGGCCTTCCCCAACCCCAAATTGAGCTCATGATAGCTCATTGGAAATATCTTTGTATCTAGTTATCATTTTACCCATCAAGAAAATCATTTGGCCAACCACGCTAGGAGAAAACTTGATTTTCCCAAGGTCACTTCAGAGGTGTCTTTGATTCTCCTGAGGCAACGGTATTCTTGACATTTCTCTCAAACCATGACACCTGTGAAAAAAGTGAAGGAGGTTTTCCTTCTTTGGCATGTTGTGGACAAACACCTCTCTCAGTTTCCCAAAATTCATCTTTGATTTCTCTAAAACAGCTTTTGAGTGAAACTTATCCTGATGTGTGAAACAAGGAATTCTGTCGAAATGAAGCGAAATGAAGGGGATAGGGGGCTTCTAAATTCTTGAGGAAATTTTTGGTAGTGGGGAGGGATGTTAGGAAGCAGGGGAAAGTGGAATCTCAGAGATTGAGCGAGGGGAAGTAGTCCAAAAGGGAAAAACACAGGCCAAACCTAGAAAATTGCCAGGTTGTAGCTAGAAACTAGGGTTTGTGCGAAAATGAGGAATTTGGGGGATCTAAGGGATGGGAAGCATTTGATAGGGTATTTTAAGGATAGGGGAAGGTGTATGAACATTTGGATACAAGTTTTGCCGATGACTTGACCGTCCAAGAGAAATTGGCTTCCAAAACCCTAGGAGAGGGAGATGACCTTGCCAAGGCACAACTGAAGCATGAACAAGGTGTAAAATGACTCATTAGACACTGACATGATAATTACAACCCTATGAATGGTGATAGACTCACCTGAATGATGACATGGACTACCATTTGGACAACTTTGAAAAGAGTGAAAACAAACCCTAGACCTAATGCCTAGTGACCAAATTTTGCTTGAAGACTCACTGAAATGACAAAATTTGATCTTGACACTTCAAAATCACTTTGTAAGAGCATGTTTGATCACTGGAGGAAGGCTGGAAAGACTGACACTAACACATAGGACTAAAGTGGATTGTTATGATAAGGCTAGTGAGTGCTTAGATCATTATGGAAAAAAGAGAATCTTGCAAGGTAATAAGAATCCTACATCAATGAGAATGGTTACAACTATGCAAGCAAAGTGCAGTTGCAAGAAAGGGTGTGTATTGTTTGCAGTGCATGTTTCTAGTGATAAAGGTAAGGATCTTGAGGATGTTGAAGCCTTGAAGAGGTATCTGGTTTTACAGAAGTTTAAGATGTATTTCGAGCAGATATTTCAGAGTTGTCACCTCCCATGGAAGTGGAGTTTTCTATTGAGTTGGTACCAGGAGTAGCACCAACATCAAAGGTAGCTGACTGGATGAGCACTCTAGAGCTAGTGGAATTGAAGTTGCAGTTGAAGGAAATTATTGACAAGGGATACATTATTCCAAGTGTGTCACCTTGGGGTGCACCGGTGTTGTTTTTGAAGAAGAATGACGTTATTCACAGGTTTAGCATTGATTAGCAGCAGTGGAACAAGATGATGATAAAAAACAAGTATCCATTACAGAGGATCAATGACTTGTTTGATTAGTTAAAGGGAGTAGCAGTGTTATCAAAGATTGATTTGAGATCAAGATATCATCAGGCATGCATCAAAGAAGAGGAAATTTACAAGACTGTTTTCCAGACCAGGTATGAGCATTATGGGTTTGTTGTGGTTCCTTTTGGTTTTACTAATTCTCCAGCTACTTTCATGTGTTTGATGAATAGTGTGTTGTGTCCTTATTCGGAAACGTTTGTGATAGCATTCATTGATGACATATTGATATATTATAAGAATGAGGAAGAGCATGAAAAACATCTAAAAATAGTGTTAACACTGTGAGATAACATCAGTTGTATGCCAATCCTAGCAAGTTCATTTTATTTTAGACAAAATTTCATTACTTGGGACATGTTGTTTCCAAGGAAGGCATAAAAGTGGACGAGAAATAGATCATAGCTATTATGGAATGGGAGCTCCTATGAATGTGGATGAAGTGAGATCATTCATGGGGTTAGCAACTTATTACAGGAGGTTCATCAAGAACATCTCACTGGTTTCTTATCCTATTACATCTTTGCAGAGAAAGGGAAATGAATTTGAATGGGCAAAGGAATGTGCAACTAGTTTTGAGCAGTTGAAGTAGTTGCTTACAAATGCTCTAGATCTAGATAAGAGTTCATGGTGTGTACATATTCTTGCAAGAGAGGACTTGGTGGCTTCTTGATGTAGGAGGGACAAGTGGTATGCTACAATTCAAGGAAATAGAATGAGAACAAGAATAATTATGTGACACATGATCTTGAGTTGGAAACGATCATTCATGCATTAAAGATGTGGAGACACTATCTTCTCGGAAGGAGATTTGTTCTGATGAGTGATCATAGTAGGATGATATACTTTCTTGAACAACCTAATGTAAATGTTAGGAAAGCTATATGGTTGGCCACGCTCAATGAGTTTGACTTCAAGATCAGGTACATTAAGGGTAAAGAGAACATGGTTGTAGATGCTCTTAATAGAAAAGTACAAGTAAATGACATGACATCTATGACTTCATATATGATATATTTACAAGATCAAATCTTACAGGTAGGACAATAGGATGACAAGTACTACTATCTTAAGAACATATTAGAGTAGAAGGGTATAGGTGAACAGGATATGGATTATTATCTCATTGCAGATGGTTCAATGAGATTTAAGGACAAGATCTATGTTCCAGACAATAGTGAACTCAAGAAGCTTATCTTGAGGGAATTTCGTGTTAATCCATATTCAGGTCACCCGGGATATCAGAAGACTTTGACAGTTGTGAAGAATTTCTACTATTGGCTGAATTTGAAGAAAGAAGTAGTTGAGTTCATCGCAAAGAATTTGGATTGTCAACAGTTAAAAGCAAAGTGCAAGCATCTAGGTGGTTCAATACAACTGATTTCGATTCTAGAGTGGAAATGGGAGGTCATTTCCATGGATTTCATCACAAGTTTTCCGAAGACATCTAGATAACATGATTCCATTATGGTTGTGGTTAACAGTTTGATCAAGGCAGCTCACTTCATTATAGTGAATTCTACTAATTAAGCTAGTGAGGTAGATCAGGTCTTCATCAGGGAGATAATGATATTTCATGGTATTCCAAAGAATATTGTATCTGATGGAGATGCCAAGTTCACTACTAGGTTTGGAAGGATTTGTTTGCAGGTTTGGGTACATAGTTTCCCTCGGTGCAACTTATCATCCATAGACAGATAGACAGACGGAGAGGGTTAACATGATTCTGGAGGATATGTTGAGGATGTATGGTTATGCACCAGTAGAGGAAGTGGGAAGAATATCTTCCACTAGTAGAGTTTTTATACAATAATGGGTATTAGGAGTCCTTAAAGATGAGTTTGTTTGAGGCACTTTATGGGTGGAGTTGTAATAGTCCCATCAGCTAGAGTGATCCAGTGAGTAAGGTACTGATTGGACTAGACATGTTGGCAGAGATGGAATAGGAATTGCAGGTTATCAATAAGAATCTAAATGCAAAAGAGTTATGTAGATCAACACAGGGTATAAGGAGTCTCAGGTTTGGGAGCATATGTACTTGCACATCAAGCCCAATAAGAGCTCCTTGAGGATTAGATCATGTGCTAAGTAGGCACATATTCCGGGCCTTTTGAGATCCTTGAGAGGATTATACCAATGGCTTACAGACTTGCATTGTTGCTGACATTGAAAGCCCATGATGTTTTCCATTTTTCATTGCTTAAAATATATGTGAAGGATGTTTATTATGTGATTGACTAATCTATATTTTTTGTGGATCCAAATGGAGAATTCTAGTTGGAAACTGAGTACATATTACAGTGAAAACAACTCATGCTATGGAACTAATCAATCGAGCAACTTAAAGTGTAGTGGAAGCACTTTGGGCTCGATGAAGCTACATGGGAGATGGAAGATCAGGTGCGGGGTATGTATCCTGCATTATTTGTTGGTTGAGGAAAATGAGTTTTGGTATAGGAGTTTATTGTAAATATTGTAATGAGTTGTGTTATAAAGCTCCAATAAGCCATATGGTTGTCATGTTGTCATGTTGGTTTTTCTTTTCAGAAATTTTTTCAATTTTAATACTCCATCGAGCTAAGTTATAAAGATCCATGGGTAGTATGTTTTGATTTTCAACAGTTTTGTAAGTCATAGGTGTCATAGAACACTAAGGATGGTGTTCCCCTAAGGGGGAGGGGTTTGTAACAATCCTAGGTTAAAAGTTCATGTAATAAAATTAATAAAGGCAAAATAATAATATCAAGGTCATGGGACTTGTATTCCAAGCTGAATGTTGGGAAAAACTTCCTAGTGGGCGTCAATTTCAGTTTATTATGGCTAAGGAAATTGACAAAGGAAATGATAAAGGAAAAGAGGCATTAATTGGCATTTATTTATGAAAATAAAGGAAAATAGGAGAAAAGAGAGATGAAAGGTCACATGTTTGAATGAGAGGGAAATTGAAGGAAAATAGGGGCCTCAATGATAAAATGTCTTTTTTGGATCAGTTCACAACTTTTGTCAGTTCCTTTTTGAAGCTCTCTCTATTCTCTCATACTATTGCACACTTAGAGAATTCTATCATTGGAGAAACAAGGAAAAGGAAAGAAAAGGACAAGTAAAGAAGGTTGGATCAAGCAGCTTCAACAGGAGGATTTGCATGTAACAGGTTGCATGTCTAATTTCCTAGCTAGTTTGTGAATGCATGGTACGTGAATTTGTCTATTTGGTTCTCTTGTTGTCATTGGAATGGGATTTACTGTATGTGATCGTGGTTTTAACCTTGCCTTTGCATTTTCTAGATAGCCATGGTGTGACAAGATTGTTTTCTCGGTTGAGCTTTGGATTGCTGAAAGGTTTTGTAACTGGCTGAGGTGGTCTTAGGAAAACTCCCAAGGGTTGGGAGTGGATGTGGTTTAATCTCCGGGAAGCCCTTGACATGTGGGTGGAGACATGAAAAATCCTCAAGGTATTCGTGAAGAAACTCTAAGGCATCCAAGATTGTTTTGGGCTTAGTGATCTCTTGACCAATTTTGGCAGGATCACGGTAGCTTGAGGGTGGAGGTGGTTTAATCTCTAGGAAGCCCCGGTTGTTTATGTCTTGAGATCCAACATTCATTCTTGGAGTATAGCACAAGGTTGATTGGCTGAAATAAATATATGGTTCAGCTGAATCTATGGTCGGGTGGTATGTGAAATTCCCTGACTTGCTTGGCTTTTGCATCAATTAATAAGAACTATTTTCCTGCTGTAATCTAAGAGCATTTGTACTTGTTATTATTGTGATTTTATGGTTTTTATGTCATGGTTAATAATCTGGTTATAAGCATGGATTGGAAATGTACTCTAGTTATGTCTTGTTCATGATTTGGTAAGTATTTGATGGTCAATGAATGCATGGGCTAACAAATATTATTGTAGCTATTATGAGAGGAAATTAGAACTTCTTGGTGACTCTCAAATAAGTTTCAAACTCCTATGTTCAGATATGCATTCATGATGTATAGAGTACATGTTCACCATATGTTTGAGGAAATGAATTTCATGGTTAGGCTTGGTTAGGTCAAGTCCATCATAATTTTTTGTATGATTAGTATTGTATTCAAGTCTTTTATCATTCAGGAAAGTCTCGAGAATTTTGGGTAGTGGTCTGGAGGCTAACCTGGAATTGTGGCTCGGATCTCAGGACCGCATGCCCTAAACTGAGGATTTTGGGTCACAAGTGCACTCAGACAGGCTTGTGTATGCAGTTGGAGGGTCACAACTGCACTCATGTAGGATTTCACATGTAGTTGGGGTTTTAGGTCATTGAAAGAGAAGTTTAACTCAGGTTTTGGTCACCTGTGGTGGTCCTTTGGCCCCTAAGTGTCATGTAAGCCCTGTAGGATGTCTGGTTGTGGTCAATAAGTTTTAGTTGTTAGTCCCATTCCCATAGATAAAGCTTGGAGGTCAGTTCATGTCATAGTAACTCTTCATCTCATGTTTACCGTGGAATACTGGTGCAATTGGGTAAATGTGGAAAGGGTGGTTACACTATAAGTGAGTGACAACAAAATATTGAATCCTTTATAAGAAAAAATGGTCCTAACAGTTGCTCATGTTCATGCTTGGTGTCAAGAAATAAAGGAGCAACGTAACCATAGAAAATTTTATGGGTGAATGTTCGCCCTTTGGCGAAATCAAGGGGTTTTAAATTTTTAGTGGGCGAATATTTTGTATCATATTACATTTTTACAAATCACCTCAAATAGCCCACCTTATTTTTAGGGAGAGGGTAAAAAAGTTAAATTTAGCCCTTGAAATTAGGAGTTACAACCTTCCATTCGCCCATTTTCAAGAATATGTTTTATTTAAGTGAATCCATTCGCCCATTTTCAAGAATAGGTTTTATTTAAGTGAATCCTATGGGCCAAAGTCCCAAATACCATATTTATAAAAGAGGTATGGTAAATTAATAAAAATATAAATAAATGAGAGGTATGGTAAATAAATAAAACATTTTTTATATTTACTCCATAAGTCACCTTATATACATGCAAGGGTGTAAACAAATAAAAATATAAGTAAAGTGGAGGTATGGTAAATAAATAAAACGTCTTTTTATACTTACTCAAAAGGGATGGTAAATAAATAAAAATATAAATAAACTAGACGCATGGTAAATAAATAAAACCACTTTTTATATTTAGTCCATAACCCTCGTTCTATTTATGAAGGCTCAAGAAAGAGGTTTTATTTAAGTGAATCCTATGGGCCAAATACCATATTTGTAAAAGAGGTATGGTAAATTAATAAAAATATAAATAAACGAGAGGTATGGTAAACAAATAAAATATTTTTTTATATTTATTCTATAAGTCACCTTATATTTACGAACACTCAAAAAATGCGTTATATTTAGGTGAAACCTATGGGCAAAATACTATGGGACAAATACCATGGACTAGATTGTTATTAATACCGTGCAAAAAAACATTATTAACCCTAATATTAGTATTAATAAAAATAAAAATGGCACATGGTATTGACCCATGGTATTCACCAAAATGGCACATGGTATTGACCCATGGTATTCACCTGGAATGTAGCCTATTTAAATGGGGGAATTAAACCAGCATAGATCCATCTTTACTCTGGATCTACTAACCCCCCTGAGGTATCAAATATTGTGATATGAAAACTAGCATAGAGTGAAAAAATATTTGATCCGATCAAGAGTAAAAATGGATGTTGTAATTTAATGTGTGTTAAACATTTTAGCTTGGTTAAAATAAAAAATAAAATAAAAATCAACTATTAATTTTTATAAATTACTAATAGTAATTTTTAAGCTCCAGGTTTATGATAACCCATGGTATTGACCCATGGTAATACCATGGAATTCATGTGAGCATAGACTATTTAAAGGGGAAATTCTATCATCTAAGATCCATCTTAATTCTGGGTCTACCAAGTGCTTAGAGGGATAAATAGATTTCATCCCCCTAAGAGTGGTAGATGTGGAGTTAAGATGGATATAGGTTGGTTTTTATGATAATGAAGATATTAAATAGACTTAGGAAATTATATTGTAAAAACATCTTAAGGTGAATGTTTAAAGCATAGAAATGGGACAAGTATATTTGTATACTTCTGTTTTAAACTGAAACAAATCCAGGGCTAAAAGGAATGGAATGATTGCATTAGTCATCCTTCTATAACTTTCCAACATATGCTGGAGTAAACAGATTGTAATTTGGGTAATTTTTCTAATTGCAAACAGGAACATACTTGTGTATTGGCAGGGTGGTTACGAGGTCCCTAGAAGTGATGAATTTGATTTTTTCTTGGCTTTATATATAGTATTAGGTTTTTTCTCATGCTTTCTGTGAATGGCACGGGTGAATTTTATCCTACACCCACTAGGTTATCGATATGTAATTTTGGTAATTTTGATTTCAAAAGATATTTTAAAGAAATGCAATGATTTCATTTGTGTATTCAATAAACACAAGATTTTATAATTGAGTAAAATATTCGCCATGCTTGGTGAGAGATTTGCCAAAAAATTATATATACATATCATATTATTGATAAAATCGCCTTCCATTTTTCCTATATACCATGGAGATTCGCCCATTTATTATACATGTAAATTTAGGGGGGGTTCTTAAAATTTTCCCTGAGTTACGTAACATGGGAGCTCTTCCTTACCTCCTACAAGATTTTAAAACTACATGTCACTATGGGTATAAGTGAAAATGTTAGACACCTAATGCTCATGATTATAGTTTGGGTTATTGTGTTATGGTGATTAGTTATTGGAGTTCAAGAAACTTGGAAGCTAAATCCAACAGTTTCATGCTTGTATTTAGACATGTACATTTTCATCATTCTTTGAATCAATTTGAATTCATTTTTCACCAATTTGTGATTACAACAATGGTATCAAAGCACGGTTAATTTAGTCTGTTGAATACATGAGCCACTTGTTTTGTGGCCTTCTCGGGCTTTCCTCCCTCAAACTTGAATCTAAAAACCCATAGACTTGAGTCTAGGTTGTGAATGTATATGCACTGACCCATTAGATTCGTTTAAGCATATTTATGTGAGGCTTTGTATACTGAAAGGCTTCATGACCTCACAGGACAAGATGTCGATTCTCCCTGCAACAAAGAAATGGGACCATACCACAAACTGACTTCTTTTAGAGGTCAAGGCATAAGTAAATTTACAGAAGTTATGTAGCCATCATGTTACATGTGTTGTTGAATCTAAATATTTTGAATAATTATTGGAGGAGTCACGACGTAAGTTTAATTTCCAGCAACAAGGACTTTGATTTGAAAACCCTCGTAGGTACCTATCAATTTTGCAATTAATTTCTCACGAACAAATTGTCATAGAGAAGATTGCATGTGACTGTAACTTTTCAAATTTGAATCTTTTATCCTCTATCACTTAAAAAAAAAAAATCAATGCGTGAGGATAGAGAATAGATCAAAATTGTATGGAAATGTGGTAAAGAGTGGACGATTTTGAAAGGTTTGAAAAAAATAGAGTTTGTTTACAGGCTCACATGTTGCAACAATAACAAGGGTTCTCACTCTGAATTCAATGTTGTCCAACATACAAAGGAATTTTATGAAATTGTAATTGTAGTTTATAATGACATTGCACACTTGAGCCAAGGATGGATTGGATCAGTTAACCAATCTTGAATCGAAGAAAGAATCAAAATTTGATTTGTAAGGTGGGATTGTAGCCAAAAACATCGATGCTTCAACAAAGAATAAAAAAGTCCAGGAAATCGAATAAAACCCCTATTAGGTTTGTTTGAGTCTGGAGTTTCAAGTTACGTTTGTGTTTTTCAACTTCATACTAATAGCTACTTCTGTCTAGGAAATTTTCAGTCCTAGACTCTACAATTTTTGTAATTTCTATGGCAATTTGATGTACTTGACACTGGTTAACTCCTGTGGATATAAGCAGGTTTTGAATTTAAAGTTTGGCATATGGATGCAGTTCATTTATTTTTCGGGACTCGATCTTTGTTTTCATGCTATTAGAATGTGTGCATTTTCTCCCAGTAAGGTGTTGCACCTCAGTTTAATAGGTCTATATGTGAATCTTCACTTTCGATGCTTGTGTGATTAAGTCACTCTAATTAAAGTGGTATATGGTATATTTGGTTATTTGAAATAGTAGATAGCAGAATGACAGTGCATGATTAAGTTGAAAACATGGAACCGAAGAACCAGTAGAGAGTCATTGACTAGCTAGGTGTGATACCCTCTCTATGATAGGAGACCAAGTAGCACTGAGTAACGTAAGTGAGTAGAGAGATACTGAGTATCCAGCCCTGTGTGTGAATGCGTAGATAGAAAAATACTAATCCATGTAGTTTACTACTCCAACGTAGCCAGAATTTGAAATTCAAATATTTTCAAAAGTGTTTGGCTTGGCATCCATCAGGTGCTAGAAAAGGAAGGAAATAATTATGTTTTGAATTTTTGAGGTATGAAAGTTGTGCAATTACCATGTATTTTTATTCCATACACCAAAGAATGTGGCCACATTTTGTAAAAAGAATGGAGTGGAGAAAAGGGGGCCATTTGTTTGTCGTGTTGCACAAGAAGTTGGCATTGGGTTTCGATTTTTGTTGAGAATTTATTTTGATTTGGTTAAGTTTAAATTATAGAATTTATGAGTATAAAATCAAGAAATGAAAAATACATTATGGTTCGAAAAGATCATATGGTTACATTTGGTATATTAAAGGTCACAAGTTAAAATCCTTGTGCATGGTAATTTATTTTTTTACAAGAGGAAGATAATTGTGGAGGTTGTGATACTCACTGCAATGGTTGGGAAACAAGAAAATAACATTATACATTTTGTTGGTTAAATTGGTATTCAACATCAGACTATATTAGTTCTTACATGACTTCAATTTTCTTGTATCAAGAATATCAATATCTTGCAATAAGCCTTTATAGTTGATTTTCCTAGTTTTTTATTGTTCATTGTAAGATGGGTGCATTTTTTGTTGAAGCTGTCACCTTTAGTTTGACCAAGCTTGATAAAGCATTAAAATTATTGAATACTCTGATACAATATGATGATTATTATGTGATAGTAAACATTATCAAATTTATTGTTGTTGATATCTATATGACCTACATGATGTACACAGGACATTTGAATTTATCCAAATCGAGTCGCAGTTACAAAAGGATGAATTAAGAGAACTAAATATGAGTTATAATTCTGAACCTATTTTTGTTTAGAACAACCTGTTTGAGCATGACTTAGAGATTAATCAATAGTCATAGATTGATAAGAAATTAGAAAATGATAATGGAGCAGTTCAGTAAACCAACAAAGAAAGTGTATGCAAGGGTCCCAAGACATTAATTAGACCTTGGGAAGAAATATTGCACAACAAAAATAGAACTGGTGTGGGATATGATAAAGATTTATTTTTTCATGCTCCTAATTTTTCCAAGCCTATAGAGTTTCATAGTGCTGGATTTTTGGATGATGTTGTCCCACAACAAATTGTTAGATGCCAATAGTGTGAAAGAATTGGAAATGAGAAAGATCATTGTTATGATATCCATCCCTTTGAACATTGTAGAAATAATAATCATCATTTAAACATATGTTTAAAGCATAATATTAATGCAAGAGAGAAAATTAATTTTGGATAGATTGCTTCTTGGGATTGGTCTATAAATGGCATGAAGATTTACAAGTCATACCAAGGGAAACATTATGGACTATTGATCAACCTTGTAATCAAGTGTACTTCATATTCTCACCCTATATCTAGAAAGGGGGGAATTGATTGTCTGATATAGGTTTGAATATTTGTCAAGCAAGCATGGGTCAGAGATAGTCAGAGTTCAATGCTACAACCTAAAGTCCAAGTTTAGAAACCAGATTTAGAGTTGTCAGAAGAGTTGTTTTGATTTATGCTCCATGAGAATTATACTCTATGACAATGATTGCATTTTTTTGACGTGCTAAGATTTGTGAAGGATCACTTCCACTAGCAAACAAATCCATAATAAGAATTCTTCTAGGAATTGATTTGATAGTTCCAAATTTGGTTTGTTTGAGGAAATACTATGATAGTTCCATAGTTGCTGGTCATACTTAAACCATCACTAGTTGAGACCTTTAGTTCTCCCACATTTTTGTATCATTTGTGGTTTTCTCTCAAAAACCACAAGAGAGCTTACTCAACCATTGGATCTAATGAATTTTTTCATTTTATCTCTCATTATTGGACTTTGATACATCCCTTCGGATTAAGGGGGGAATGTTAGACACCTAATCCTCAGGATTATAGTTTGGGTTAGTGTGTTATGGTGATTCATTATTAGAGTTTAAGAAACCAGGAAATTGAATCCAACGATTTCATGGTTGTCTTTATACATGTAAATTTTCATAATTATTTGAATCAAGTTGAATTCATTTTCCACCAATTTGTGATTCCAACAGAAGATATGACTCTTCTTCAATTTTTACAATTGTACACAACAATGCTTTTAAGACAATCATGATATTTGTTCTTGGTGATATTAATGGTATATTTAGGAAAATGTTGTAAATACCTAATTTGTCACGTGGAAAGAGGGAGGAAATTTTAGAAATGAAAGACACTCCACAATGGAAGGACCTTATTTTCTTGGAAAACACGAATTTCAAAAAAAAAATTTGGTACCTTCAAAGTTTTTATAAATTGAAAACCTTTCCCATATCCTCTAGTGGGTGTCATGTCTAGTTCTTTACACTAACATATAAAAAAGTAAAGAAGCCATGGGAATAAAATCCCTCCAACAAAATAAAGTGTGTTTAGCATTTTGGTACATCGCAACCTCAAAGGGGCATAGTGTGTAGTAGGCACCAAACCAGAAACTCCAATTATAATTTGAGTGATCGGATAGGAAAGATGTTGGAAGTAAACATTTTCTTCATTGGAAGAAAGAAATTTAACCCAAAGTTCAAGGCAATTCATATATTACTAGTTGTAAGCCTTCTCAAGTGCTTCCTTGGTATTTTATGTGAGAGCACATTGTGAAGCCTTTCCCAACTAGTTAATGAATGTAAATACACGTTGATAAGAATTTGATAAGTCCACTCCATGGAGTTCCACAACAAAATTCATTAGGAACTCAATCTATTGAGGGTTTGTTGTGTTCACATGTTTGCAGAACAGTGCCAAAAATCTTGTAGCTATTTTTCAAGCTATAGTAAAAAAATTAGAACCCAAATGAAGAGTCATATCTTGAATAAATAAGAAGGATACAACAGAGTGTCGTGATCCCCCATGACCCCAGAAGTGAAGTACAACCTTTAAAATTTTGTGTAATAAACAAGTAATGCTACCAAAAAAATAATTGAACATCTTAAGTGTTTTATTGTAAATGAAATCAATTCATTATGAGTCATCTAGCTCAGAACATGAAAGCTCCCTCTTATTATGACTAACAACTACTTGAATCTGCTTTGAGTCATTGCAATATGTATTGTTTTTTTTGCTCAGACCAATTTACTAGTGATATTAATGTCAAAATCAATTTCACTAACAAAAAATATCAAACCCTTCAACTCCTTATTCATGTTAGCAACAATAATTTGTTCCAAGTACACCAATCCATAGCTAGTAGCTTGAGTCCGTAAGCTAGAACCAGACCAATAATTATTTCTATTGCAAGTGTAATTTGTAGTCTCGACACCAACATGAGAAAGAGAATTGTGTTTTTACAAATATGAGACTACAACAAGTAAAAATAATTAAGAGGTCTCTAAATTTAGTACTTGGAACATGTGCAAATGATGAGAAAGGTCATAGGGAGAACTATTACTTGTTGCAGTATCATTATGGACTCGCAAGGAAGTGATAATGGAAATGAACAATATGATTATGGAATCACATGAAAGTGATAGTGGAATTAGAAATGAAGAGCATTTATATATCATTATTAATATTACTATTCTATTATTATTATTAATCTGTTGCCCATTTTATTTTCTTTAATATCCCTTTTCCTTAAGAAACATAATGATACATAGTGAGATATTTGAGGGCATCCCTAGTTCCTTATCTTTTTTCCAAATGTTTTCATAGGAATGAGTAGGATGTGTGTGTATGATTTATCTCGTGAAAGATAGGCAACAAGAATAATGTGGAAGTTATTATGGAACAAAGCATCTCTCCCAATAATTTTCTTATTCAACCATTCTAATCTAAATGAATGTCGTGTGAGCCTCTTTTGTTGTACATTTTACTTTACATGGTAATTCAAATGGTTGTGTGCATATATTTACTCTTTCTTGGAAATATATTGTTGCATGGATATTTTGCAATGATTATTGTAAGTACTTAATTGTTTAGTCTTTGATGACACTTTAACTACCAGAATATTATCTTGTGATTTTGTTAGCATATCTTGAATTTATTTTGTAAACAACAATTTCTAAGACAATAGAAACAATCTAGGAAGCCTTTGTCTAACCAGCCTTGAAATTTGCCCAAAATATCATGGAAATTCCAACAAGATTTTGATAATGTCCAGGAGGAATTTTTGTAAATCTAGGTTATAGTTGTAAAACTTCAAGATTTTGGGTGCCCCGAGGGTTTTTGATGGTTTTGAATCCATTTCCACCATCAAAAGAAAGATTTAAACACTCCTACTGTGTGAAACTTCTCATCTGTGGTAGGATTTTATTGTGATTTTTTATTTTCATGATATTTTTTTACTAACAAGTTCAAATGTGGCATTTTGACAATAATAAATCTTGATTTTAAAGACATCATCAATAATTGTGCTGCCATTTTCAACCGATTAGTGTTTTTTTTTTTTTTTTAATCTGGATTTATTTTCTCCAGATTATTTTCTATATTGATCAGCAATATGATTACAAAGTTATTGCATGTATTTATCATGTGCATGCATCCAATGTTTGTGTATGCATATATTTGAGTTTTTGGAATATTTTGGGTTTGGAGCATATTGCTATCCATTATTTTGGTTGCATGTCTAGCAATTGTCCCCTCTGATCATTTGATATTTAGATAACATGGAACCTTGTTGTCATTGCAAGAGAAATGTTTTCCTCTTTTTTTAATCTAGCTCCTTCACAGTAACATGAATGTTACCTTGGCTCATGAGAAAGGTTTGTTAATGAAAGGATGTATGTAATTTTAATGTATATATGCAACTTTTGAATATGTGTAGTTATTATTAGTTTGTGTATTTCTCATTTCAACTTGTTCTAGGTTGAAATATGTTGGAGTTATATTACAATATCTTTTTACATATAGTTTGGTGTAGGTAGCATATATTAAGAGCACTGAGAAGGGATTTTTTCATATGTTGGCAGGTACAATGACTTGTTAGAAAGAAATAATTGTGTCCATTTCTACTTGGGGTGATTAAAATTTACATGTTTCTACTTGGGGTGATTAACACCTTTGGACAACACTCCCTTGACAAGGTGGTCTAGCTGGATTTTGTATGGTATCCATCTGCCTGTGTGTGGCAGGAGGGAGCTTTCTAGTGGCATAGAAACCTCACTTCTAGTAAAAATGAGGGAATTTTTAATATTTTATTCAATTTTTAACTTACATTTGGTATTATTCATACTTATAATTAATTTTATAAGACTAGAGTATCCTTATCCTATCATCAACAAGTGTGATTAAAAATACCATATTGCATCTTATTCATGATATCTTGTGAAACTACAATCCTACTAGCCTACTAGGTAAGAGTTGGATAATCAATTTTTGTCTTCAAAACAAATGGTAAATCAACTAAAGTAAGCTTCTATGAGTAAATCAAGTGGCACATCAGTCATAATTATGTGTCATTGAAACACTAAAATGTATCTTATGAACTTGGTCAAAGGTAAATTGTCTAATTTATATAGTTGCCCAAATTGAACATTAAGTGGGTTATGGAATAATATTAATTCATGTGTTCATTGATTAAGAAATTTTTGTGTCAAGAGGTGCTCTATAACCCAGTATGGGGGAGATGTTGTAGTGTCCATAAATGAGTGTACACATTTAAATATTGACTCAATTAATAATAAAAAAAGTTAAAATTAATAAAAATAATAAAATTCAATTTTTTGTATTGTAATTTTCTTTTTACAAATAAAATTACTAACAAATTTTCTAGATAAAAGAAAAGCATAATATACATATCACATATTTGTAGGATGATTTGTGATTAAAAATATTATCTCTTCCGGTACTAACTGCTGAATATAGAAAGTTTTGTAAGGGAAAATGAATATTGTAATAGGTTGTAGATATGTCAAAAAGCAATAGCCAAAATGCAATTCTATGCTGAAATTAGAGCACACAATTGGGTAGCATCTTAATCATATCATGCTGATTTTTTTTTAGAAAGAACAAGGATGTGATGTACTTTGCATCCCCAAGATCAAAATTGAAAAATGAGATATACGATTGAAACTTATGATCCAGGGAAATACTTGAATTTCAAGTATAGGAGGAATATTAAGAAGGTACAACTTTTATAAATGTTATGTACTCATAATTTAGTTATTCACGAGTTGAGTATTTTTAAAATATTACCACGAACACTTGTGTTGATTTCCAAGAAACAAGAAATGTTCTACAAGGTGTCAAAGTGATGAGCAATATTTTATCAAAAGAAATTTGAAATTAGATATAATTAGATGAGATATTTGTTAACTTGTTACTCTATCACATGAAACTAATTAGGAATTGTTAACAAGGACCAAGTTTGAAGGGAGAACCTGAATGCAACATCTAATTCCATAATGATAATATTAGTCTAAGTGACCATATCAATTTTGGTAGACTTTTTATTAGAGTTCCACATCTGGACATGGAAATTATATGACACAATATGGGAGGAATTCCTTTATGTAACGAGTCTCTAAAGATGACCTTACTTTAGTGGAGTCTCGAAATCCCTCACATAGTTAATATGTAAGCCTTGTAGTTGAAGAGAAATGTGAAAAATATAACAATGGGTAGCACAACAAATTAGTATCGTTGAATGCTAGTTAAGAAGACTTTTTTTGCAAAAATTAAGGGAACATATGACTAGACCTAAATGATGAGAAATGTTAAGGTAACTATGGATAGGGAAAAAAATAGCATTGTTGGATTAACGTGTAAGAGAATAGGTTTTGAGTTGGCTTTGTTTGTATAGAATTTAGGAAATTCGTGACTATACTTGACTTGTAATGTGTGGAAAATGATAGATAAATGAATAGTTTTTCCTAGAAGATGATCTTTAAAACAATGTTGTTATTTCTCATATTCTTTAAAACTATGTTTATCACTCAAAATCCCCAATCTTATTTAATGTCAGGTTCTTGAGATGTTATGGTGTAGAGCCATCCTTGAGGAATCCCACCTGATTTCCATTTACTACAACAAGAAGGATTTTTCATGGAGAATATTCATTATTGAGAATAATTTGTTTCTCATGTATTTTCATATTATAGATGCCGCAAAATTAATAGACTCAGATAACAGTTGTAAAGTTTTAGTTGAGAAGATTTACCTGGATGATGCCATACTATGATGATGGTTATCCACTTGGAAATGGTATGGGTGAGGCTTAAAATTAGATGCCTACAAACTGATTGAATCTCATGACATACAACAATGAATGGTTGCAAAACTCTTAACATATTTGGGTTATAGAGTAGGAGAACCAAAGGTAAAAATGCATTTTATATCAATGCATGGATGATATTAAGGTATAAGTACATGTTAAAATCATACATCTCGTGATAAAGACATTTATTTTGTTTTAATGTTAAAATCTTGGGGATGGGAAAGGATTAAATGGGAAGAAGTGTGGTGTAACATCTCATGCTTTAATTTTTATCATTTCCTAGGTATTATTTTCAAAATTTTAAGGGAAACTAAAATCATAGCCAAATATAAGTTCTCTATTTTTTAAATGTAGGAGAAGAAAGTAAGTTAAGAAGTCAATATTATTTCTGATTTCTCTTGATATATTTTGATTGATCCCTTGCAATTTTTTTAATTTTGCTATTTCTTTAAGGAGGTGAGAAAATTAAAGTTACTGTTATTTGCAATATAGGGCTAGTTACAATACGATAGATTGTAGTAGCTACAAGAAATGAATAAATAAATTTTATGGTCAAAATTCCTTCAATACAAAGATTATGAAGGGAGCCCAATATATTACAATAGATGGCAGTAATCAAAGTGAATGAGTTATGTTACGAGAAATTGTGTGTATAGAATGCATGAGAAATGTATCCTTAATATTTGAAGAATTTAAAATAATAAAGTACATAATGATATGTTTTTGGTAAGTATTGAATGCTTACAATGAACTTAAAGTGAATCTTCCAAAGGGAACATTTTGGGGTTGATAATTGACATATGGATTGGACATATGAACTTACTTATATAAAACACTTGATGGATTATGTTTTTTTTATTAAATTATTTGATATATGACTTATCTGATATATGATTTACCTGATTTGTGGCTTATTTGGATAAGATTTATCTAGTGAATGACTTATCAAAGTTATGATTTATCTTATGTAATATTTACTTCCAACATGTTGATATATATATATATATATATATATATATATATACCAGACTTAATAACATGATAATTATGATCACTTGTCTATATACATATTTTGTTGTTATGTGTATGCATGGATGAGAACCAACCTATAGATTGTAAAGTATTATGTGATAGCCAAGATCGATGCTACTGATTGGTGGGTGTCGAGACATCCAATGGGGAATGGTATGATGTTAATTGTTCTGTTACATTTTGTATCTACTTGATATGCATTATTATGACATGGGTAAAGTGAAAATGGCATGGAACATGACTATCTGACTGGATTATTTGATGACAATTATCCAAGAAGTGTCGTAGTGTGTTCCATATTGTACCACCTGAAACCACCACCTTGGAAGATCATTGGGAACTAGAAGGTGTTACTTTATTTTAACCTAACATTCATAGTCCTGTCATGGAAATGTGGTAGCAAACTTCCTCAATTTCCAAACTTCCTTTAATCTAAAATTAATACCGCCATTGTGTTCGACTTGGCAAGATATTTCCAGTAATATATATTTTATCTTGATTCAACCCATAGATAAAAAATTATGGTTGTATAAAGGATTGGCCAATAATCCATTTTTTACGCATCAACAGGCACTGCCTCGTGGCAATCCCATGTCACGTGCCATGTCATCCCTAGTTTGGGCCCACAAGGTCACACCCTTAGCTGATTTTGCGACCCTCCACCGACCTCGGCATATCATGTAATATGTTGTGAAATGACCCTTAAGAAAGATAGACACATTTATTTATATTGAAGATAAATGTTTCCCGCCTCTTGGCCTTGTTACCATGCCCTTCGTTAATGGACTAAAGCCACAATATGGGTTCCTCAAGGTCTTGAGACCGAAGCTCCGAGATGGAATCATATTGGGATGTCATCACGTAGACATGTCTCGCCCTGCCCTACTCCCTTTTAACAACCCACATTACTAAGGAATGGTTCTCTCCTGGGCGCGAACGAGAGTCCTATCCATTATATAACTGAAATGGAAATTTATCAAGCCTCTCGACACTTAGAACTGTAGAAAATATGTGTAGGTTAACCCGATAATGCAATATAAATCAAAGCAGAATACTATAACCTACTTCTACTATCAATTTGACGAAGCTTAAAGATCAAGCTGAACAATATAACTAGAGAAAGTAGAATCAATGGCACAATACACATGAAAATACTTTGGGGAAAGCCTCAGCTAAAAACCCCACACTATTTTATTATCATACATGGTGGAAATACATAGGAATTATACAAAGCCTTAGCTCTCACAGCTAGCCAGCTCCTAGTACAATCCTCACAGATGCTCATAGGAAATCTTGGCTTCTCTCCAGCCTTCCTCTCTACCCTCCAAGCTCCTATTTCCTTACGTCGTTCCTTGTGGATGATTTTCTATTACCAAGTGGAAAACCAATCC
Source organism: Pinus tabuliformis (assembly GCA_031772625.1). Taxonomy (NCBI): domain Eukaryota; kingdom Viridiplantae; phylum Streptophyta; class Pinopsida; order Pinales; family Pinaceae; genus Pinus; species Pinus tabuliformis. The sequence goes on from CM062820.1 coordinate 1,280,127,378, forward strand.
TCCAAAACTGCGCAATCCTCAAGGATAAATCCTTGATTGCATGCATGAGTTTTCTTCATGAGAAAACACATGCAACTGATAGTACACTGTCCTTGAACATTTATCTCAACTCGGTCTTTCTCAGAATAGACATGCATGAGTTTCTGATGAGGGAATCTTCAGTTAACTGGAGTAGCACTAGTTGAGTGCATTAATGCATCAACTGACTGTTAACTCACTATTAGTTCCTCAAACAGTTTGGAACTAATTTAACTCAACTTAACTCAGTAAACTGAGTTAACTAATTACAACTCAAATATAACTCAATCTTTTCTCCTTAATTTAAGGGATAACTCTTGCATGAAATCAGAAAGACTTCTAACTTGAATTTCTCCAACTAATTAATTAAAATAAATAAATTAATTATTTCCAAGTAGCTGTTAAGACTAAATTTGATTTTAATTCACATTTTAATTCAAGGAAAAATTAAATTGGAATATTCTTGTTGCCATATTTCAACAAGAACATTATGGGGCAATTATCCCTCCTAAGCTATATATTTACATATATCGACGAGGCACTCTCAACACTTAGATAGTGTTGTGCCTATCCTTGCTAAGCTTTCATACCATTAAAAGAGTAATCGACCTAGCTTTTAGGCATGAGATTTAAGACTTTGTGTCATCTCGATAAAGGGCCTTCAAAAAAGGGTGTAACCAATCTCTACAATAAGATAACTACAAACACATCCATGATATATATATATATATATAGGTGTGCTTCGTTTTAAATTAACTCAATGAAAATAGGTCATTCACAACACTAGCCATTCATATAACACTAGCCATAAATTACAAAATTCTGGGTGACAATAAATAATACACATCTCTCTCACAATAGCAATGAAAATGCATCAATTTATCAACAAAACAGGGAAATACATTCCTCATTATCAATACGTACATTTTAACAACAAAAATAAGCAATTGTATTGCATTCATACACACGAGAACACAAGCGAGAAACTTATATTGTAGTTAGAAGGATGGAAACTGCAATTGGGACATCAAATGTCCACCTAACCTTAAATTGACTACACTACAACAATTCTTTTAATCAATCACCTGCGAGCCAGGTTCAGAGCTTGAGGAGGAGGGCTCAAAGGAAATAAACAAACACAATCAGTTGAGTCAGGGATTCAGAGATTACACCATCTCCACCCACCAACTGATACAAGGAATCCAAAGATTATACCATCTCCACCCACATAGCCAGAAAATATTGCCTCCAATTTCTCCACCCTAAAATAGGAATCCAGAGCACACCACATCCAACTATAAATCCATAGTCAAATATTAAAACATAGAGAATTCCTTTGCAAATCGCTAGTCCAAAGGATATAGAGCCTCCACCCAAAATAGGGAGTCTAGAGAGCTTTGTTCCTTCACCCAAATAGTGTCTTCTACCCTTTATTGCATGCACCCATAGCCTAGTCTCGAGTTGTGGAGTCTTTCCATTCTCCAATGCTACACTAGCATGTTGTGGCCTTTTAGTGTGTTATCCCAATGCATTATTGTCTAAATGTACTTGCCCTTTTTTCCAGTGCTCTCTCCTTAACATTATCCATAATGTTGATCAACAAAAACCATATGTGTTTTCGCATTTGAATGACCTTCGAACCTTCCTTCGAGTTCTCCCCTTTTCCTTGAAGTTTGTTTGCACTCTCCTCTCAAATGTAGTATGTATTATGCCTCCTCAAATCCTCTATTCATGATCCTCGTTGAATGCAATCTCCCCCATTTTTCCTAGGGCCCTTTCAGTGCATGAATGCCTTCCTCGTCTCTCTATCTCATGCAATTACTCTTACTTGTTGACTTGCCCAAGTGTTGAGAGAGGTATTGTCTTGCCATTGAGGAAGCATATACTCTTCCTCGAAATGAATAATTAATTTTAGTTAGCTTCATTAAGAAAAAACCAACCAGGCCATGGTTTTCATTAAATGATTTTTTTCCTAATTTATTAAGCAATATCCTCCTCAAGGTAGCATCCCTTTCTCAACTAATTCATTGTGTTTACATTCCCATAATTTAATTACAGCTAGAACTTATAAATATTTACAAGAGGGTTTTTAACCAAAAAGGGTTGTCACAAACCCCACCCCCTTCGAGGAAGATCATCCTCAGTATTATATACCCAAACATGATTAAAGAAATTCTTTAAAACAAGCATAAAAATACCATTCTAAGATTTATATACAGATCTCTATACAACAATTTACAATCATATTTACATTTTCTTAACTAGCAAACAAAAATTGGTAGGGAACCTGCATTCGATTAGCCATCTCCCATGTGGCTTCCTCTAGCCCAAAGTGCCTCCACTACACCTTGACTTGCTCAATTACTTAATTCTAGAATGTTACCTTCCTCATATCTAAAATACATAGAGGTTTCAGCTCGAACTCTCCTATTGGTTCTACCTATAACACTGACTAATCAATGACACAGGAAAAACATCATGTACATATTTTTTAAGTAAATAAAAATGGAAAAATGGTAAACCTTTGTTGAGGGTGGTAAGGCCAATCTATATTCCATTGGCCCTACTCTTTCTAAGACTCGAAATGGCCTACAAAACCATGGTGCCAACTTGGCACAAGAACACATTTTCAAAGAAATTTTCATGGGTTTGATTCATTGGTAAACATGCTCCCCTAGTTCGTATTATTTATGCACTCTATACTAATCCACATAACTATTCTACCTATCTTGAACCACCTTTAAGTTTTGCTTGATGGTTATTGTTTCTTGTTCCATATCTCTTAGCATATTAGGCCGAATATGGACCCTATTCACTAGATCACTCCAACCAATGGGAGTGTTGAATTTTCTCCCATAAAGAACCTCAAATGTACTCATCCTCAAGGATTATTGGTATCCATTGTTATAATCAAACTCCACTAATGGAATATATTCCTCCCACTTCCTTATCTTAAATGCATGACATACATCATAAAAATGTCTTCCATTAATCTATTTGTTTTCTCTATCTGCCCATTTGTTTATGGATGGTATGTTTGTTCCAAGACCATTAAACACTTCTTTCCAAAATTTTGAAGTGAATTTTGCATCTCTATGAAAGATAATTTTCTTGGGTAACTAATGCAGGCTGACTATTTATTTTATGAACACTTGGCACTATTACATATGGGTGGAAAAATTTATGCTTTACTATGAAAATACTAATAAAATCAATCGTACAGTCAGATTTTATTTGGATATTTTTTATTTTTTTTAAATTCCCGAATAACATCAAATATTTGAAGAAATTTATAAATGTGTCAGATATTTGTTGGGTTCGTTGGATATTCAACACATTTTTATTAAGTCAGATACCCAACATGTATGTGACATTGGTTGAATTTTTTACATTTGAACAGGTCAGCCATAACAATGTCAGAATACTTACGTTTGGTGAGGTCAATATTTTTGACTATTATACATCTCTCCATAATCTACGGACATCAGAAATTTGACGAAAAAAAATTATTTATAAGGGCTGCTTTTTGTTTATAAATAGTTTATTAATTGCATTACAAATAGTTAAACAGCGGTTGATTTTTGAAGATAATCAATATTGAAAGTTTGATAAGGACAAATGGGTGATGGAAGATGTTATTTCCCTTGTAAGAAATGCAAGAGCTAAAATAGGAAGATACTTTTAATAAAAATAGTGAAACAACATTATAGATAAAATTGGACACCCTAAAGGCAGATATGAATGTAATCTCATGCTATGTTATTCATTATATGTCTTTATATTGCAAAAAAAAATTGTAAATTAATTAGGGGTTTATGGTTTAAGTGGTTTAAAGTTAGGGATTAAGGGATTAGGCCAGCTTAGGGGTTAATAGTTTAGGGGCTTAGGGGGTAATGGGTTAGTGGTTAAGGGTTTAGGGGTTAATGGCTTAATGGGTAGGGGTTTAGGGCTTAATGAGGAGAAATGGGGTAGGATTAGGGGGATGGGATCTAAGTGATTAGGGATTAAATGGGTAGGGGTTAATGGTTTAGAGATTATCTAGGATATCGTGATTTCTAATTATTTGGGCTAGGGAAAGTTTCCATCCACAACATAAGTTGTGGTCTCTAAGTGAAATCAAGAAATATTATGACTTAATGATAAAGGAAAAATAACAATAGTTTATTTTTTCTAGTTGTCAGTATATATCTCACAAAGTGTTTGTCTTTCTACATGTAAAGAAAACTAATAATTTTCCTATATTTTTTCAACATATTTATAAACATATTGATAAATTGCACAAGCTTCGTCATTGATTTGTTGCCTTTGTCTCTCACTCTCATCTAACCTATCTTTGTCATTGTATTTGTTGTATTTGTTTTCCTATATTATATTTTTAAATGGTTGTATCAATTTTTTATATATATATACACTAATATTACTTGATTATTTGTAATTATAAAGAAAAGATTCCCTAGGGCACTGGCCATGGATCAGAATGATGTAGTTGTTGTACAAGCATTTATTCAGGAACATGGAACGAATTTTAAGGATCAAGTTAATGATCATATGGAAGAAGATGATGGTGTTAATAACACGGTTGAAGAAGAGGTGAAAAATATATTGATCCAGAAGACATTTAATAATGTTGGAATGGATGATGATGACAACTAGCGAGATGGTGTTTTTGATATACTTGTAGTTGAGAAGGAAACAAAACCTCTTTATTAAGGCTCCAAAATATGTCTTCTCCCTGTTATATTATTGTTGGTGAACTTAAAGGTTATGAATGGTTTTTTAGAAACTTGTGTCATACATCTCCTAAGGTATGTAATATATTTTGTGACATTTAATACATGACAATAAATATTTTCTTCTTTCCTATATTTTGTTCTTAGTTAATCATTTGTAAAATTTGGATGCAATATGTATGATTAATAGTCTTTACAATAGGAAGTATTTTTTAATTGCGTTTTAGATTGTTAGGTGAATTTTTGTTACCATCGTCAAAAGTTTTACCTCGCACATACCAGGATTTAAATGCCATTATGAAAGTTATTGGAATGGAGTATCAAGTTATTCATGCATGTCTTCATTATCATATTTTGAATTATGGACAACATATGTTAAAACAAGAACACCCAAAATGTCAAATTAGTAGATATCAAACCGATCAAGAAACAATAAATGTTCCTCACAAGGTTCTTCATTATATTCCCATAATTTCATGTTTGCGGCAATTGTTCAGGTACAAAAGCATGGCATAGTTTATGGTTTACCATGCAAAGAAAACAAGTAAAGATGGTATTCTTTGAACACCTATAAATGGATCTGCATTTAAGAAGATAAAGGAAATATGGCCACATTTTAAAGATGAAATTTGTAGTCTTTGGCTTTCATTGGCAGTTGATGATGTAAATCCATCTGGAGAGCTCAAATCTACTTACTCGGTGTGGTCTGGGTTTTTTATAAACAATAACATTCATCCATGAATGTCAATAAAGAGGGAGCACATAATGTTGGCAATGATTGTTCCAGATGTTTGTTTAGAATATTTTTTTCAACACTGTAACATCTCATTTGTCTTGTTTGTTTCATAAATATAATTATGTTGTATATGTTTGACATTTTTTATTTACCCATATATGTAGTAATTATGTATAGTATGTTTAATCAACTCAGTAAGTACCAAGTGAAAGATATGAATGTATATATTGAGCCTCTTATCGACGAGTTACTAGAGTTATGGAAGGGCATCAGTATGTATGATATATCTAGACCAATAGTTGCTCAACGGGAATTTCAATTCCATGTAATGCTTGTTTGGATAATTCATGATGCCCGCGGGCTACCACATTTTTGTGGTATGGTATAATGTTACACTGCACTTTAATAGTGTTTAATTTTATGAATTTCATGTCATGTATCATTTTTAAATACTCCCTTATTTATACATACTTCAAATAATTGGTATATAATTTAATCCATCTCTTGTAGGTCTTCAAACAAAGGGTAAATTTGCATGTCCAGTTTGTGGTCCTAAGATGAAATATCGTTGTTCTAGAAGTTTCAAAAATGAGGTGTTTGATGAGTAGAGGCACTTCAACTCTCATAATCATAGGTATTGAATTACTGAACTGAAAAACAAAAAACAAAAAGGAAGAAAAAAGAAAGAAAGAAAGAAAGAAAGAGTAGTAATAATAAAAATAAATAAATAAAATAAAAAACAAATAATTAATTAATTAATAAATAAATAATAAAAATAAAAATAAAAATAAAAAATAAAAAATAAAAAAAAATAAAATAGAATTAAAAAAATAAATAAATAAATAAATAAAATAAAATTTTATGGGAAAGAAGAGATTGGAATAAAACCACAAAGAATGACTCTTCGGATATGGCAATTTTAATATAATAGAATTAATTTTCAAGGTATCAAATGACAAATTGTTTATGTATCATACATGAAATGTTTGAAATATTTTATATTTTTATTGCATTTTGTTAAATAAGCATTATTGTAATATCTTTAATTATGCTTCACCTTGAAGGTCATCATGAAGGCATTAATAATGGGGTGCTTCCATGAAGAATGAAAAGTAGTCCCATACAATTAAGTAGACTCCCCTACTGTAAGCACCTTTAAATTGTTCATTTGTTTGATATAATGCACATTCGAAAGAATGCAACATAAATATTATGGTAAATATTAGATGCAAGGAGTGACTAAGAAAATATTGTCAAAAATTGTAATGACATTAAGGAGGCTTATCATGCAATCCAAAGTGTGATTCATTCAAATAACGATGGAGACCAAAATATAAGTGCCCTTCCTTGGTTATTGACAGATCAAGAAAGCAAGTATGTAAAATAGGTCATTGAAAAAATTAGATTTCCCACTATATTTTATTCAAACATAAAGAATATCGTAACAAAGAAAGGTGAATTAGAAGGGGTAAAAAATCATGATTGGCATACCTTGATTAAGGTAATTATTTTTGTGTATATATTTGTATATTAGTGAAACATCTTGTTATTTTTTTTACTATTTTAGGAATAAATAATGTTTTTTTATCTTATTTTATTTTTTACTATGTTCTACCTCTCTCTCTCCTAGACAACTTGGACAATATTTTCAAACAATTTATATATCTGCTTATAAAATACATGAGGTAAGTGGTAGTTTATATGGGTGAATGCATGAAGACGGGTTACACTTTTGGGCCAAATGTGGTGATGAAATTTCAAAATTTCTCTTTTATTGAATTGAAGCCCTCAAAATTCATATAATCATTGTGAATTTTGATTCGGAGTGAAAAGACAATTTGTGGATAATTATGTCGATATTTTTTGTAAAAGAAATTAGTGTTGTATAATATGTCAATTTTCCATTAAGTGAAATGCTTGTCCTTGTAAATTTTGCATATCTTATGAGGTATGCATGTGTTCACATAGCATAACTTAGTCTAAGATGTGTAATATATATATAAAGAGAGAGAGAGAGAGAGAGAGAGAGAGAGAGAGAACAAATTTATGCATATTAAAAAAATATTTTATGCAAAATTATCATTTTTATTATTTGTCAAAGTTGGTGTAGTAATATTTCAATTGCATTTTGCAGACACATGTTTACGTAATATTTTTTTCAACTATTTAAATAAATTCAAAAACCAAGAGTAACCTTTTGAAGAGGACCTGCAAACAAATATAGTGGTATTTTTTTGAAATTTTTCCGTTGTGTATATTTTATGTTATTGATTTTTATTTCATTCCCTCTGATATTGTCCAAAAACATTTCAAGCATTCTTTTTAAAAGCAATTAGATGCAAAATATCATATGAATTCGAAAATTTCAAACTCATATGCCATTGAATCAAGGATTCCTTCACAAATCCAACATGATCAACTCCGCCACTTAAGGATAGATTCTACCTTAAGTCCACCAAAGTACAAAATGGTGTTACAAAGAAATCTGTAGAAGGGGTGCTAAAATTGTGTTTTTTAGGACCTCAATAGCTTGATCGAGTGCTTAAAACACTTGATTGAGTGTTTAAGGTAAAAATTCAAATAGATCGATTGAGGGTTTAATAAACCCTCCGTCGAGCCCTTAATCAGGGAAAATTTTAAGAACCCCCCCTAAATTTACATGTATAATAAATGGGCGAATCTCCATGGTATATAGGAAAAATGGAAGGCAATGTTATCAATAATATGATATGTATATATAATATTTTGGCGAATCTCTCACCGAGCATGGCGAATATTTTACTCAATTATAAAATCTTGTGTTTATTGAATACACAAATGAAATCATTGCATTTCTTTAAAATATCTTTTGAAATCAAAATTACCAAAATTACATATCGATAACCTAGTGGGTGTAGGATAAAGTTCACCCGTGCCATTCACAAAAAGCATGAGGAAAAACCTAATACTATATATAAAGCCAAGAAAAATTCAAATTCATCACTTCTAGGGACCTCGTAACCACCCTGCCAATACACAAGTATGTTCCTGTTTGCAATTAGAAAAATTACCCAAATTACAATCTGTTTACTCCAGCATATGTTGGAAAGTTATAGAAGGATGACTAGTGCAATCAATCCATTCCTTTTAGCCCTGGATTTGTTTCAGTTTAAAATAGAAGTATACAAATATACTTGTCCCATTTCTATGCTTTAAACATTCACCTTAAGATGTTTTTACAATATAATTTCCTAAGTCTATTTAATATCTTCATTATCATAAAAACCAACCTATATCCATCTTAACTCCACATCTACCACTCTTAGGGGGATGAAATCTATTTATCCCTCTAAGCACTTGGTAGACCCAGAATTAAGATGGATCTTAGATGATAGAATTTCCCCTTTAAATAGTCTATGCTCACATGAATTCCATGGTATTACCATGGGTCAATACCATGGGTTATCATAAACCTGGAGCTTAAAAATTACTATTAGTAATTTATAAAAATTAATAAAATTAATAGTTGATTTTTATTTTATTTTTTATTTTAACCAAGCTAAAATGTTTAACACACATTAAATTACAACATCCATTTTTACTCTTGATCGGATCAAATATTTTTTCACTCTATGCTAGTTTTCATATCACGATATTTGATACCTCTCGGGGGTTAGTAGATCCAGAGTAAAGATGGATCTATGCTGGTTTAATTCCCCATTTAAATAGGCTACATTCCAGGTGAATACCATGGGTCAATACCATGTGCCATTTTGGTGAATACCATGGGTCAATACCATGTGCCATTTTTATTTTTATCAATACTAATATTAGGGTTAATAATGTTTTTTTGCATGGTATTAATAACAATCTAGTCCATGGTATTTGTCCCATAGTATTTTGCCCATAGGTTTCACCTAAATATAACGCATTTTTTGAGTGTTCGTAAATATAAGGTGACTTATAGAGTAAATATAAAAAAATGTTTTATTTGTTTACCATACCTCTAGTTTATTTATATTTTTATTAATTTACCATACCTCTTTTACAAATATGGTATTTGGCCCATAGGATTCACTTAAATAAAACCTCTTTCTTGAGCCTTCATAAATAGAACGAGGGTTATGGACTAAATATAAAAAGAGGTTTTATTTATTTACCATGCGTCTAGTTTATTTATATTTTTATTTATTTACCATACCTTTTGAGTATGTATAAAAAGAGGTTTTATTTATTTACCATACCTCCACTTTACTTATATTTTTATTTGTTTACACCCTTGCATGTATATAAGGTGACTTATGGAGTAAATATAAAAAATGTTTTATTTATTTACCATACCTCTCATTTATTTATATTTTTATTAATTTACCATACCTCTTTTATAAATATGGTATTTCGGCCTTTGGCCCATAGGATTCACTTAAATAAAACCTATTCTTGAAAATGGGCGAATGGATTCACTTAAATAAAACATATTCTTGAAAATGGGCGAATGGAAGGTTGTAACTCCTAATTTCAAGGGCTAAATTTACCTTTTTTACCCTCTCCCTAAAAATAAGGTGGGCTATTTGAGGTGATTTGTAAAAATGTAATATGATACAAAATATTTGCCCACTAAATTTTAAAACCCCTTGATTTCGCCAAAGGGCAAACATTCACCCCTAAAATTTTCTATGCCCTTAATGTGGTTAAACAATGGCTTGATCAAGCCACCTTTTTTAATTCTACACTCGAGATGTATTGGTGGGAAATTTCAAAAGAATGGCTCGATTGAGCCCCTAACCTCAGGTTAAACAAGAGATCCATCAAGGGCTTGTTTTAATTATCGATCGAGCAACCTTTAAACCCTCAAATATCTCGATCAAGGGTTTAAATATTTCTCGATTCAGTGCTTAAAAACGCTTAATCAAGCTGCCTTTTTCGACCCAAAACGCACCCTCGCTTGCCAAAAGGTGTAACCCATATCCATTCATAGACCCATATGCAAAGTGTAATTTGTTCAATTTTTCGCACAACTTATATTTGGCTGCATGTGTTTTAATTGTAGTATAATTATATATACTTTTTTTTTAGAACCTGTGATTTGCTTGCATCAATTGTAGGTAGTTAGCATCTAAATAAATTGGTAAAGAATAAATAAAGTATTGGAGGAGACACATTCCTCGTATTATGTGTGAAATTAAAAAGTTTCTACCTCTGACATTTTTCAACGCGCAAAAAATACCTCATACACCTAGTTGAGGAGATTGAAAAGTCTGGACCTATACACGCAAGGTCAATGTGGATAGTTGAGAGGAACTTGAAATCATTGAAGGATTTGATTAGGCAAAGATCACGTCCTGAGGGTTCTATGGTACAGGGATATGTGGTATATCAAAAAATGGTTTATATTAATCAATGTATTCCTAAATTCACAAGCAGTATTAATGTGGATCATATTTGAGATGTCAACTTTATCAACAAATTTTAAGGAGATCACATATTGGCAAAAGCTAGAATGAAGAAGGTGACATGTAATTAGATGGTGGATATTTATAAAAAAATTGACATTTTGTTTTTATGTACATAATACTTATTTCATTTTTATTCTTCCTTCATAATCCATTATTATTAAGGTATATCATGGTAACTAATTATATGTGAATTGTTTAATTTTAACACAGCTGGACGAGAATGGGATGTAATACATTTATACATTGCAAACAATCTTTAATTGGATGAAGGTATGGATTGAACGATGTAAACAATATAATGATGGTAAATTATCATGGCATGTTGAGGCTACATTGGTCAAATGAGTTGAACGTGGAAGAGATACCAATATTATAGAGAGGGCAATTGATTTAGAAAATGGTTTAAAAGACAAACAAGAAAACATATACACCCATACTATTTATTTATTTTGAATATCATATTGATGTATATGGCATGCTTTTTTTTTGCATAATTTCTAGGTATAAATATGTTTATCAATTGACAATGCATTTTTTATGTGCATCACATATTGCAGTTGAAACACTACAAGGCTATGTGGTGCAATGTTTGCAAATTTTGCATTATAAAGTTGAATGAAAAGATGAAAATTGGTGATAGTGGTGTAACTGCAGTATTTTAGGTTACTAATGTTTCCTCTAGAAGTGGAAGACATCCAGAAGTCTCTAAAAATTGATACTATACATATTTGGAAGATATACTTGAGTTTGAATTTAAATCCTTCAAAATAGTTTTGTTGGATGTCAAATGGTACATGCTACGAATGAATGAACGTGATCATGATATAATTTTTATTGAGCATGCTAATGAACTTACCATGGTTAATACAAGGAATATTGAGCCAGGATCGGATCCCCATGTTCTTGCAAGCCAATGTGAACAGGTATTTTACTTAGAGGTTCTAAGTGGAGGGGGTTGGTCATATGTTATTATAGGTCGGTAAAGTATGATTTATCGAAATAAGATGATGCAGAGGAACAGTTAGTTCATGTGTTATAGGAATACATCAAAGAAGTTGACACAGCGCGGAAGTAGGATGCACAAAAACCCCAAAATCACCTCACGGATCCCCTTTTAAACTAAACTCAATTGTTTTCCTTTTAAATTGAAATACACTGAAAACCCTGCAAAACATTGATTTTTACCTTTTTGTATCGGCGCGCTTGTCGTACGCGAAAGTCAATGCACCAAGCACTGATGGCCGTCGATCTGGAACAACGAAACCTAACGGTTGTCAAAGGTTTCAGGTGGTTCAATATATCGGGGTTTAACTACCCGATATATGGTTTCATTCTATTCCGCCTTGCTACGTGGCACCTCCTCAATGGAATCGGAGGGCGAGCCTTTGAAACAACTTACCGCCTTTTATATGCCTGAAATAACATCACTGTAGCTAAAGCCGCTTACGATCCAACGGTCACGATCAATTGCGATCCAACGACCGTGATTAAATCGCATAATCGCAATCACAACATTCAATAGTCTAGACTCCTTATGCTTTAATATGCCGATGCGATCACTCGTCGCGAACCCGATAGACTATCAACTCTGTTCTATAACTTTTCAGATCCGGTTGTATCGCAAGTCAGAGTTCAGTGATTCAACAAGCCGGTTCCTTTCCTCTCAAGCGATGTGATTTGGCCTATAGACTTGATAACCTTCAAAACCTTCGTCTATAAAATTTGAAGTCCGGATTCTAAATCCAAAGGCATTTTGCAGTGATTTTTAGTGTAAACTGAGTTTTCCCCTTGAGGAACCAAAACGATATAAAAACCACGCCGATTACTCTTTTAACTTAGTGTTTATCTATTGTAAAGCGTGGAAAGTAGAGCAAGCATCAATATCAACCAAATATAGAGAAACTATCATTCGAGGATCTCCACGGGCTGCATATATATAATTATGCGCACAACATCAATTCATTCATAATAAAATTACAGAGTCTCGGCCTTGGGCCTGATTACACAAATAAATACCTCTGCCTCAAAATACAATCCACACTCTATCTTGCTCTCGCTCTCTAAATCCACTCCTCAATCCTCTCTCTGTTTCATTACATTTTTCCTCCTTTTTGTAAGTCGGATACCACTCTAACTGTATCTAACAAATCAATTCCTATTTTTAATAAATCTAACAGCAAATCTTCTAATTCTTAGCTCTATCTCACACCTACGCTAACAACTCATCCTTTAGCCTAAAATAAGACAATTTCTAACTTATTACAATAATAAAATTCAACTCATTTCTTTGAGAGATCAAACCCTCTCAATAAAACTACCTTTTGACCCATCAGGTCAATGAATTTCAACTTTGGTTAGCCACAACATATGAACAAACTTTCACATTGTTGGCTAAGTCCGAATGCTCCTGCATCAGACTCCTGGGGAAGAAAAGAATCGTCCTTCAAACTTTCACGACTTACTCCATACTTCTGTAATTCTGTTGTTGTCAACCAGCTAGCATCCTCCACTGGTTGTCCTTTCCATTTGACTAGATATTGGAAATAAGTCTGTGCTCTGGTTCTTTTGGATACTCTCTTCTACAAAACAGGTTCCACTTCCTTCTTAGCTGTCTTTGGCATCTGTTCTTCCCAGTAGACTGTTTGAACTTCATCTCTTGTAGTTTCCTCCTGTAGCTCTGTCTCTGCCTCTTTGTATGGATACAAATCTGCAATATTAAAAATGGGTGATATTCCAATCCCTTCTAGCAACTCAATTTCATATGCATTAGGTAAAAACTTTACTACAATTTTACATGGTCCTATCTTTTTCATTTTCAGTTTGTTGTAAGTTTTAGTAGGAAAACTCTCTTTCCTCAAATGCACCATCACTAAGTCTCCCACTTGGAATTCTTTCTCTCTTCTTTCTAGATCTACCCTCTGTTTATATTTGTTGTTGCTTTCCTGCAATTTGCCTTTTGACTTCTTCCAGTAATCTCTACATCTGTTCTACAAACCCTTCAGCTTTTTCACTTCTGGTCTCCTATTTACTGAAGTCCCTTAGCTCATACACACCTCTTGGATTCATTCCAAAAACAATCTGAAATGGACTCATTCCAGTACTTCGGTTTGGAGTATCATTATAAGCAAACTTAGCCTAAGCTAGTGCCAAATCCCACTGCTTAGGATTTTGATACACTAAACTCCTGAATATATTCCCCAAGCTCCTATTTACTACTTCGGTCTGTCCATCTGTTTGTGGATGGTATGCTGAACTAAAACTAATGTTAGCTCCCAGTTTCTTCCAAAGAGTTCTCCAAAAATGCCCTACAAACTTTGTATCTCTATCAAACACAATACTTACAGGTAACCCATCTAATCTTACAATTTCTTAAAAGAATAAATAAGCTATGTGTGTTGCATCACTAGTCTTTTTACAAGCAATGAAATGTGCCATTTTGGAAAATCTATCTACTACAACATAAATAGAATCATTCCCTCTCTGGGTTTTTGGTAATCCCAAAACAAAATCCATGCTAACTACATCCCACGGTCGGTCTGGTATTTGCAATGGCTGATACAATCCTGTATTATGACTCCTTCCTCTTGCATGCTAACATATCCTGCATTTCTCAACAAACTTCTTAACATCAGTCTGCATTTTTGGCCAATAATAAAAAGCATTCACCTGAGAAAAGGTTTTCTCTTGTCCAAAGTGACCAAATAATCCTCCACTATGTTTCTCCTTTATTATGTTTTCCCTCATGGAACATTTGGGAATACACAACTTGTTGCTTTTAAACAATAGGCCTCCTTGAATGAGATAATCCAACCACTGACTTCTATTATGACTCATTGGATTCTGAATTGTTGTATAGATATCTTTGAAATCTGCATCATCCTTGTACATTTCAATCATTTCCTCAAATCCTACAACACCCACTTTGAATTCTTGCATAATAAAACTTACCCTGCTCAATGCATTTGCTACTTTATTTGACTTACCACTCTTGTGCTTTATTACAAAAGTAAAGCTTTGCAGAAATTCTACCCACTTGGCATGTTTTTAATTTAGCTTCGGCTGGTTATTGATGAACTATAAGGCATGATTGTCTGAATACAATATGAATTCCTTTGGCAGCAAATAATGTCTCCATTTCTTTAAGGCCTGCACAATAGCATAAAACTCTTTATCATAAGAAGAATATTTCTTCTTTGCATCATTCAGTTTCTCACTGAAGTATGCTATTGGTCTTTGATCCTGACTCAGAACTGCTCCAATCGCAACTCCACTAGCATCTGTTTCTACTTGAAAGACTTTCTCAAAATCAGGTAAAGCCAAAATTGGTTCCTCTGTGATTTTCTTCTTCAGCAAATTAAAGTTTCTGTCTGTTGCTTCTGTCCATCTGAATGGCTGATTGATCTCCTTGATTGTCTCAAGGATTGGTGCACAAATCTGACTAAATCTTTTGATAAACATTTTGTAAAAACTTGCAAGACCATGGAAGCTTCTTACCTCAAATATGCTTCTGGGAGTAGGCCAGTTCCAAATTGCTTGGAATTTCTCTGGATCCATCTTCAAGCCTTCTTTAGAAACTACAATTCCCAAGTAAACCAGTTCTTCCTTCATGAAACTACATTTCTTCA
Organism: Pinus tabuliformis; assembly: GCA_031772625.1. Lineage (NCBI taxonomy): Eukaryota > Viridiplantae > Streptophyta > Pinopsida > Pinales > Pinaceae > Pinus > Pinus tabuliformis. The sequence goes on from CM062820.1 coordinate 1,280,142,922, forward strand.
GATTTATTAGTAGTTTCTCTTTCCGCAGAGTTCTTAGGACCAACTTAAGATGCTCTAAATGTTCTTCTTTACTTTTACTAAAAACTAGAATATCATCAAGATAAACAATAACAAACTTGCTTGCATACCCTTTCAAGACTTCATTCATTAATATCATGAATGTGCTAGGTGCATTAGTGAGTCCAGAAGGCATCACTAACCACTCATACAACCCACTATTTGTTTTAAATGTAGTCTTCCACTCATCTCCTTCTCGGATTCTTATTTGATGATATCCACTCTTCAAATCTATTTTAGTAAAGCATTTTGATCCACTCAAACAATCCACTAAATCATCCATGCGTGGAAAAGGAAATTTGTACCTGATTGTGATCTTGTTGATGGCTCTAGAATTTGTGCACATACGCCATTCTCCTCCTTTCTTTGCACTGAGTACTATTGGTACTGCACATGGACTAAGACTTTCTCTAATTAGCCCCGTATCCATCAGCTCCTGCACTTTTCTTCTAACTTCTGCGTTCTCTTGAGGAGTTAATCTGTATGCTGCTTTATTTGGAAAACTTGCTCCTGGTATTAGGTCAATATGATAACTAATACTCCTGATCGGTGGCAATGCATTTGGTAACTCATCCACAATAATATTAGAAAAATCATCTAACAACATTTTAACTTCTTCAACCAAATCATCCAAGTTTGTGGAAGTCAAAATTACCTTTGGTATTCCCACAATAGCAAAATGCAACTCCTTATTCTTCGCTACTTCTTGCAGCAACTCCTTTCCACTTATCAGCATAATACTACTTCCAGGTGTTCCTTTGTCAGCATTGTCCTTCAGTGGCAGCTATGTGTGTTTAGTTCCATCCTTCTCTAGAGTATAAGTGTTTCTCCTTCCATCATGAATAGCTTTTCGAACAAAGTGCCACGGTCTTCCTAGCAATACATGGCATACATCCATGGGCATTACATCACATAATATCACATCTTTATACGTACCAATTTGTATCTCCACCTTGCATTGTTCAGTCACAATAATCGGATGTCCCTTCTGTAACCATGATACCTTGTAAGGAGTAGGGTGCATGGTATTTTCCAGTCCGAGCTTATCCACCATCTCTATAGAAACAAGATTGTTAGTGCTTCCACTATCAATTATTACCTTGCAACACTTACATTTTGATTTACATGTAGTTCTAAACAAATTCTTCCTCTGTGCTAGTTCTCCAATCTCTATCTCTTCCCTAAGCAAAGTCCTTCTCAACAACAATGATTCACCTTCTTCAGGGGGTTCTTCCTTCTCCATAAGTCAAGGTGGTTTTGGCTTTGCCTCAGCCACATTCTCATTCCTTTGACTTTCTGATTTATTATGAGGACAATCCCATGACATATGTCCCCATTCTCCACATGTATAACACCGAACATCTCTTCCTCGCCCTCTTCCTTTGGGCACAAATCTTCCTATGTTAGATTCTTCCCTCTGTGGTGGTCTACTACTTGAGCTTCCTGCTTCATGCTGATGTTGTTGTCCCCTTGGTCTGGTAGTTCCCCTACCTCTTGCTGAACATTTTCCTCTATTTCTTTGACTCTCTTTCCTCAAAATCTTCTCTTCTGCCTTCAAACTTGCTTGATAGGCATCTTCAACAGTTTTCATACTTAACAAGCTAATTTCATCTTGTATATCATACCTTAAGCCATTGATATATTTAGCTATCTTTTCCACATCATCCTCTACATGCCCTACTCTAATACTCAATCTATAAAACTCTTCTGTGTATTCTTTAACAAACATTCCTTTTTGCCTTAAATTTTGCAATTGCTTAAAAATATTCAAATGATAGTCTTTATGCAAAACTTGGCTTTCATTCTACTTACCATTTTGTCCCATAGCTTGATCTTGGACTTCCCTTTATTCATTCTTGATGTTTGTAACGCGTCCCACCAGATAGCTGCATGACCCCTCAATCCGGTAACTGCGAACTTCACCTTCTTCCTCTCATCAACCTCTTCATAGTCAAAGTACTGGTCTAAGGATTTGATCCAATCCATTAGTTCTTCTGCGTTCAGAATCTCATCATACATAGGGATTTCCGCCTTAGGTTTTCCTCCTACCTTCGCCAACTTCTTAATGATTTTGGCAGTTTCATTGTCTTCGTCTACTACCTCCTCTCCAGGAGATTCTTCTAAAGAACTTTCAGTTCCTTCATCAGTTGCTGTTCTATGGGCAGTCTCAATTGTCTCCATTCTCGTACGAAGACTCCGTACTTCTTCCAATAAATTGCATTTGACTCAGGTCTTCCTCGACCAATGCCTCTCCTTAGCAGCATTTTCGCTACAAACAACCCTTTCTTCTGCTCCAATACCAAAATGACGCAACACCGAAGCGGGATGCATAAAAACCCCAAAATCACCCCGCAGACCCCATTTTAAACTAAACCCCATTGTTTTCCTTTTAAACTAAAATACACTGAAAACCCCGCAAAACATTGATTTTTATCTTTTTGTATCGGTGCGCATGTCGTATGTGAAAGTCAATGCATCGAGCACTAATGGTCGTCGATCTGGAACCGCAAAATCTGACAGTTGTCAAAGGTTTCGGGTGGTTCAATATATTGGGGTTTAATCGCCCGATATATGGTTTTGTTCTATTCCGCCTTGCTACGTGGCACCTCCTCAATGGAATCGGAGGTCGGGCCTTCAAAACAACTTACCGCCTTTTATACACCCAAAATACCGTCACTGTAGGTAAAGCCGCTTGCGATCCAACGGTCGCGATCGATCGCAATCCAACGGCTGCAATTAAATCGCACAATTACAATCACAAAGTTCAATAGTCTAGACTCCTTATGCTTTAATATGCCGATGCAATCACCTGTCGCGGACCTAATAGACTATCAACTCTGTTCTATAACTTTTCAAATCTGGTTGTATCGCAAGTCGAGTTCGGCGATTCAACAAGTTGGTTCGTTTCCTCTCAAGCGATGTGATTTGGCCTACGGACCCGATAACCTTCAAAACCTCCGTCTATAAAATTTGAAGTCTGGATTCTAAATCCGAAGGCGTTTTGCAATGATTTTTAGTGTAAACTGATTTTTCTCCTTGCAGAACCAAAACGATATAAAAACCGCATCAATTACTCTTTTAACTCAGAGTTTATCTATTGCAAAGCGTGGAAAGCAAAGAAAGCATCAATATCAACCAAATACAGAGAAACTATCATTTGAGGATCTCCACGGGCTGCATATATATAATTATGCGCACAACATCAATTCATTCATAATAAAATTACAGAGTCTCGGCCTTGGGCCTGATTACACAAATAAAGAACTCTACCTCAAAATACAATCCACACACTATCTTTCTCTCACTCTCTAAATCCACTCCTCAATCCTCTCTTTGTTTCATTACATTTTTCCTCCTTTTTGTAAGTCAGATACCACTCTAACTGTATCTAACAAACCAATTCCTATTTTTAATAAATCTAACAGCAAATCTTCTAATTCTTAGCTCTATCTCACACCTACGCTAACAACTCATCCTTTAGCCTAAAATAAGACAATTTCTAACTTATTACAATAATGAAATACAACTCATTTCTTTGAGAGATCATACCCTCTTAGTAAAACTACCTTTTGACCCATCAGGTCAATGAATTTCAACTTTGTTTAGCCACAACATGTGAACAAGATTTCACATTGTTGGCTAAGTCCAGATGCTCCTACATTAGAAGTTCAAGAAGATGTTAATCGAGACAGTGTTATGGATGAATAACTTTAAGAAGTCAAACCAAACATAGGAGACAATGTTCCTCATGATTATATAGACGATGATATGATTGGAAATGATGACATTGATGATGATGTTGATATGGCTAATATTTCAATACCAATTTTGAACCGGATGATATACATATGTTTAATTGGACAAAGAATAATATTAATGATATCGAAATGTTGAAATGTACATGGAGGTATGTGTTTATATGCTTTCCGTTGATTTGTCCTCTTTCATTTACCTTAATTTTATGTTTTCTTAGTTTGTAGATATGCTTTATTCTTACTACGTTTCTTTCAAATATTTTATAGTGAATACATCAGGTGTTGGGTAATTGAGATTGATGTGGGAGAGGGGGGGAGCGTATGAGGTTCCACCTTCACGTCGTTAGGATTTTTTAATAGAGAATATATTACTCTTCAAACCAAGAGAAGCTCATTCTGGTTTATGCCATCATCTCCAATTTTAACTTTGTTTTGCCTAACAATTTTCAAGGTTCTCCATTTATAAGTTAGTGGAAATTATGCTTTAATTAATTGACCTCGCATAGAGTGACCTGTGAATGGGGCCAACACTGAAATTTTTTCAGTTTGTGCTTACATATGCCTGAAATTTGACATGGTTATAGTAGATGGATGTGTTGATGGTATGGGAGGGTTTTGAGTCTCAAATATGAATCACACCAATTACTAGCTTCTCTTCCACCCAATTGGTGTGGACATGCAAAAAATATATTTAATACTGTACTATGTCCATATAGGTCACGCTAAAGCACAATAAACTCTAATCACATTTTCTATATAAAAGTTAGGATAATCAAAGGGACATTTGAATAGTTGGTTTTGAATGTTGTTGCAAATGAAAAGGATTCTATATATAAAATTTTGGATAATGAAGATTAATTAGAAATTTTCCAATGAAGAAAATTCAAATTTGTTTTGTTTTTGAAGCAATGGAATTTATGGTTTTTCAACTCTTTGCATCTTCCCAGACTATCACCATCGGGTACCTAAGCTTGGATACTCTCCTCTTAAGTGTTCAATGGGGTTATGTTTGGTCAGATTTCAATGCTCTGTACACATTCAAAACTTTTCATAGGTTCATATCTTTAGCGGAGTGCTCTATCAAATTTTAACTTGGGTATTTTTACTCTTTTGATGCTTGTGGATAGATTATATGCCAACATCAACACTTAGTCCTAGTATTTTCTCTTTTCTTCTTTCAATTTCAAAATTTATCCATGATTCACATTTCATTGGCGTGTGAGTTCTGTTTCTGTGATTGGGTTCTTGTGCATATGGGTTCTTGTGCGTGCAATTTGTCGAGGATTCCTCATATTTTCAAAAAACTCAAATTTAAAAATAAACAAGAAGGTAAGCCACAACAAAAGCCGTTATACTGTATAACCAATGAAAAACGGTAACCAACCAAAACTCATGTGGACGGTGAATAATACTTCAATCGTCTAACACAAAGATCAACAGTGAAAAACGGTAGAGAGTGGCAATCAGGGGAGTCTTTTCCAAAGGGAAACGCCTTACGGCGTAATGAATATTTAAATATAAAATAATAATAATAAATTAACTAAATTTGAAGCAAATTAACCAAATTTGAAGCAAAGTAACTAAATTTCAAGATTTTGTTTTTGTCAATTAGTCAAATTTCATTACTTTCTCCAAAGAGTATTATAGTTAGCATGCAAGTTCGACGTTTCTCTCCCGACTTCACTCCCACCGGATTTGTTAAGTAGGTGAGCGATATGGAAACTTAAAATATATTGATTGTAGCTACAAGGTTTACTCATCCAAAAAGGAATAACTGCCCAGAACACTAACAAAACCAAAATGCAGTTTGCAAAAAGAATTTACATAGGAGGGGGCAGTGCAACCACTCCACCTGGGTCCACAGGGTGGCCCAGATCTTGATGAACATGGAAATCAATATGAGCCAGGTGGGACTTGATTTCATCCAACCTTTCACTGGTGCGATGTTGGCTTCGACAACGGAGGCAAGACGGTCAAGGATTTCTCGTTGGCTGAACTAGATGTCATTGATGTAGGAAACCAACTCATTGTGATCCTCGTACCATTCCTCTCGCAACACATCCAATCTCTCAGCCAGAACCCGCAATTGATCAGTGATTGTGGCTAGCGAGGGTGGGTGCACCACTCTTCCTAGAGATTGCAGGGTTGCGACCTCTTCCTCCTCTTCAACATTGCTCCTAGATTCATCTTTCCTGTCACCTAATACTACCTTCTCACCCTGCATGTCTCTCAGACCCACTCTCCACCGGGCTCGCCCCCTCTGACAATTCATTTTTGGTGTGCCAGTCGAACACAAAGGGGAAAGACACCCCTAATTTTTAGCAGAGATGCACCACCAAATGTTGCCTTCCCAACTGTTGCACTGAGGCGTGGCCTCCCTCCACCCACGCTGCCCCCTGAGTGCCTGCTTTCTCTGCAATTGACTAGTCAAATAACCTCAAAAACCCATATAGCCGCCACTGAATGCCACCGTGACTCTCAACCTCAAAGAAACTTCACCAAAGTACCACAATTAAGGTCTATCAAACTATCACCAACCCCGCACAGGACTCTCCTAGCCAACCACTTATCCCACCAAGACTAATCACATAGAGGGACACCACCCACAAAGAGAGCCAAGACCAGACCTCCTAGATGGAAACCAAAGATGAAACTTTGCACAAAGAGATAATAGTAACAGACACTTACCAAATTACTGCTACCAATTAAGAAATTATGGCGAGGACTTGAAGAGGAGTCTAATGTGTCCAGATCGAAGCCAACCCACCACACTGTGTGGCTGGATTGTGACTTAACCCTGTTCCAAGTGTCTGGATCCTGCACCACTCATCTTTTCACCACAACCATCGGCTCCATGTATTCATTTTACTTTGCAACAAACTAAAACTCATGTTCTCTACCAGGATGGAAGAGGATGCACATGGAAGGAGCTTATGCACACTCAGTCATTATGACCTTGTCCTCCTTCCCTCCCATACCACAATGCCTAACATTGTGAAAACCACTAGTCTTGCAGGTTTTATAAGCTTTCATTTCTCGATTCTTCTACAATGTTGCCTCCACCTAGCTTGGCCACTACCCAAGCTTGTGCCACATATTACCTTAATGATCCACTTCATGTCAACTGACAACTGATACCATCATGCCTGTCGGGTAAGCCACCCCTATCGAGGTCTCTAGATCAACTGTGACCAAGCGTTCGAGTTGGGTAGACCAATCTAATTCATCTTGCAAGGGCTAGGGCTTAAAGCCTGAGAGAGAAGGGTCTTGGCTTCCCTATTTTTCTAACAAGTCTACCACTTTGTTTCCAGAACGCAACGAATGAGCAGTGGTGATGTAGGGAATAGAGTAAACCAAGGTTTAGATCCTCTGAACTATTAGATCTAGATGCCAACTTTTGATTACCTTTTGAATCAGGGACCATTTTAACAGTTTCTTGACTACCTCTATCACTAATAAAGAGTCTTCGTCCAACTATAATTTTCCATATCCATTTTCTAGGGCAATCGTGAGACCTTGGGAAAGAGCCATGAAATCATAAATGTTGTTGCTAGTGTGGCTATAGTAGCTCGTAAAAAATCCTATAGGCCGACCAACATCATCTTGAAATATTCCACCATAGCCCTCTATACGGAGGTTTCCTTTGGAGGTTTCGTCAAAATTTAGCTTGACAAATCCTCGCAAAGGAAGAGTGAAGGCTCCAAGCGAACAACTCGAGTTTTCCACTGGCTTGAATGAGAAGCATGACACCCCTTCTAGAGTAATTTCTAGGTTCCTCAATATCTGGGCTTCCTGGCCCTCAACCTTCTAGTCTTGCTCTGCCTAGATCTCTGATAGCACTGTCTCCTGAATATTGGTGTGAGGTTTGTCCCAAATTTTTCCACTCTATTATCTTTGAATATGAGTTTTTTCATTTCCTTCCACACATTCTAGAGGAGTAGGCTTGGGGATAACCTCTACACCCTGTTGGCATGAGATTATTAAAAGGATGGGCTCTGCACTAAATAATATAAGGACAGCCACATTAAAAATTATTTTTCACCATATTAGAGGCATAATTCTTCCATGAGATGTACACCACATTTTAGAACATATTTTTTCCTTTATAATAAGCTATTACACAACCCAAAACTCCAAGCGGTTCGAAAGCTATGAATTTTTGAAGTTAATCTATTAAATTTGGACATGGAGCCGACCTGAGCAGCCTACACAAGTCGACCTCCAAACAGGGACGTGACTGTTCGTTTAGGGATGACAAAAGTGTATATATAAGAGGTTTTCTGACCTCTATTTTAGATCAAATTTCGGTGATCAATTCAGAGCAGGAGGACATAGGTAAACAGGGGGCCAACAAGGATTTAGAAGCTTACGGTTTGGGAAAATAGTTTAAATTTTCTAATTCAAATACCTTGCAAAGACCTCGGACCTGTGTAATACTTAACTTATAGAAGTGGACTTAAAAACGCAATTCTGAATTAGAATTTGAAGTAGGAATTCTAAGACAAGAGCTAAAGGACGAGCTAAAGATTTCTTATTTTTTCGTGGGTATCTTACCTGTGGTTTCTCGTGGGTTTTGGAACAGAAAGTTCTATATTTTTGGCATATATGTGGTCTTCAATTCAGTCCCGAGGCACCTGAAATTTGGCCTTCCTCTCTTTGGATACCGTCACTATAGAACTCTGAAATTTGGGCCTTTTTCTAGAGTAGAAAACTTGACCCTTTGAAGCAGATATACTACAGCCCCTGTAAAGTGACACTATTGACATTTACATTAATGTATCGACTAGAACCTTCTACTGTCAGGATAAAGAGGAATGGGGAAATAGGATCACCTTCACACAAGCATTTAGAAACCTTGAATATCTAGGAAGGGGAGCCATTGATGAGGATAGAGAAGAATGGAATTGCTATAAGGGATTTGATCCAACCTACCCACTCAGGGGAAAATCCAAAAGCTTCTAGCACTTTTCCTAAATAGTCCCAATTAAGTCTATCATAGGCCTTCAAAAGGTCTAGTTTTAGCATCATACTTGAGTTTCTCCCCCACATGAGCGAATGTACAACTTCATGCGCAGTAATGACTCCATCCATGATTTGGTGACCTTCAACAAAGCCTAAATGTTTCGGGCCTATAAGGTGTTTCAAGAGCGGTTTGAGCCTACGGACTACTACCAAGGAGAGGATTTTTTAGAGCACATTACATAGAGCTATGGGCTAAAAGACGCTACATCTTTAGACTAATTAGCTTTTGGGATCAAGTTCAAGAATGTGGCATTCACCCCCACCCAGACTTGTCTCTGACATCTTGATTCCTCCACAACCTCGTGCATCTCTTTCCCAAAAAAGGGCTAGCACGCCTTAAATAAATCAGTGGTGAATCCATCTAGGCCTAGAGCTTTGTTACTAGGCATATCCATGACTACTTCCTCAACTTCTTGGAAGTTATTTCCCTCATGAGGGCCTCGTTTTTCTCTTGGGAGACCAACTTAGTGATGTGTTAGGTGATTCTGTCTATATCTTTTGAATGGTCTACATGATCCTTGGTTAATATCTGCTAGTGGTAGGTTACCAATTCCTGTTATATCTCTTCATGCTCCATTAAGCGAGCACCCTACTACAAGGTTAGGGAGAAAATGTGATTATGGTGTCGATGTTTGACTAGGACATTTTGAAATAAGGGAGTATTCATTTCACCCTTGCGTATCCATTGGACTCTAGATTTCTGTCTCCAATACGTCTCTTCCTTATTCCTCCTAGCTTTAGAATCTATCAGTACATGACCTTCCTCCTCTGCGAGAGATTTTCTCCTTCCATTTCCAATGATAGTAGCTTGTATCTCCTCCATTCTTTGCTCTAAACGTTGTTTTTCTTGAAAAATGTCCCCAAATTTCTCCTAGTTCCATTGTTTGATGTGAAGCTTCAATTCCTTTAGTTTGAGTTGCAACATGTGCATCCAGTTTCTCCCTTGGACCTGGATTTCATTCCATCAATTCTTGACTTTGGGGAGGAATTCTTGACGTTGGAGCCAAAACCCTTCGAACCTAAAAGGTCGGTTCTTAGGAGATCATTTGAGGTTGATTTCAAGCCTAATGGGCCAGTGGTCTAATCTAAGGCTTGGGAGGATTGTTACTTCCATGTAAGATTCCTTACTCACCATGTCTTCAGTCACAAGAAACATATCCAACCTGTTGGTGATCTGATGGGTACCTCCTCACCGGTTGTTCCAGTAAAGAATCTATATATGGATCCACATCCACCAAGTGAAGATCTTGTATCAAGTTCTGGAATTTAGCTGGTGTTGCATCTAGCCTCCGTATTCCACCCTTTTTTTGGTCCAATTTTTTAATCAAATTAAATTCCCCCCCTGATAATCCACTTTAGACATTGCAAAATTTGGTACGAGGATCAGAGTTCCCTTAGAAATCCCTCCTTTCTACCTGACAAGTTTGGCCCATAAGCCACAGAGACCCAAAAAATTTCTCCTGGCCCGAGGCAATGAAAGCAGCTTGTTAGTATGCTTGGGGTGGCAATCCAATGATTGAAGATAAATTCTCTTGGGTCCCAGATCACTTCCAACCCTCTCACACTGCCTTTCGAATCTATGGCCATAACTTCACATCTTGTCCAACATCGAGCTAGAATATCTCTGAGTGCCGAAATATGAACCTTGGTTTCCTGAAGCAATACTATATCCAGTTTCTCTTTCATGACATTTTCTTTTAAATAATGTTGCTTACCTGAACTATTCAAGCCGCAAATATTCCATGAAACTATCTTCATAAATTATCTGACGTAGGGGGGAGTAAATTCTTTGTTATCTTATTAATTTTCCCAAAGTTCAACAAAAACTCACTTGTAGCCTAGAGGGCTTTTCGTGATGTATTACGCCCCTTGCAACTGCATTCATTCATAGCCCACTCCTTAGGTTTGTGCAGTTGTGATTCCCCTTTGTGTCTCACCCCTGAGGAGCCCCCATTAGGGGCAAGATTAGATTGTCTCCATTGCCCGTATAAATGTAGAAAATGGTGGAGCTTTTCAGTTGGGATCAATTGCGCTTCTTCCCTAGCCCATGTCCTTAGAAATTCAAACATTTTTTTCTCATTGGCCTCAAGATTGCCTTGTTAGTACTCCGCCTCCAAAATTGAGGTCGTGTTCGCTAGTAGTTCCTTCAAGAGTGAGTCTCTACTTGTCTCCTCTGGTGATATCTGCTTCATCAGTGCTAGGTTCTCAATTGCCATTAGTTCTTCTGGAGGAGTGACCTGTTTAAGCACTAGAGTATTCTCCAGGGATTCTACCTGTGAAAGGATGGTGAAGGGATTCTCTTCAACAACTGCTTTAGGGCTAGATATCCTCTGTTTATCAATAACTTCCATTGAGGATTACCCAAGTGGATGACCCTTATTTTTCTTGTCATTTATTGGCTGCTCCTGAGGTCTAGCTTATGTTAATTCCTTGGCTTGATCTTCCTTGGTTCTTGTGGCAGCACAACACCTCCTGGAAACCCCTATTTCTTTCCTACTCCCTTCACTCTTGTTGATCTACTATAATAAGATATCAATCCCAAATTAGGCGACCATGTTTGTGGCAACAACACCATTTGAAGGGGATGTGCTCATAGTCCAAAGGTTGGGTCCAAACAAGATCATGGTACTCTAGATTGATCGAAGCATGGAGGTGCTTTGAATTATTCATGTAAACATAGATTTTGGCATAGGAAGCATGTCTGCATCACTTGGTTATCTCTAAAAACTTAACAAATTTACCTACATCATTACCAATCCCTTCCAGGGTATCGAGTTCTCAGAATTCATCTGGCATCGAAAAGAGTCAAACCTAGATTGGGGCCACCAAGAACTCCTTTTCTTGGTTGTAACATTCCTCCCAAAACCTCATAAACAAACCAACATTGTTCATGAAGTAAGGGCCATTTTCAAAAACACTCTTTCTATCCTTCAGGTCTTCAAAAATCACTATGAAGAATCCTTTTTCCCTAAGATGCAATTCTATTGCTCCTTGTGGCTGCCATTTCACCTTAATCCATTGGATTATTTCTTGTTCTTTTGGCCAAATCCCCATGAACTTATAAATCAGGGCATGGTCCTTCATGTAACTACGAGACTCCTTCAAGTGATTGTTTGATATAACGAGCTCCATATTGTCAATGGATTTGGGAAGGAAACAACTCTACATACAAGCCTATCATTGGGCCTCTAGGATGGGACTTTCATTGTTCCCTATTTGACTTCCCTATGCATTTACGGGTTTCAATTGGTTCCCTCTGATGTTGTTCCAATAGGAGGGGGTCCCGTGTTAGGTCCTTATAATACTAGTGATTCCCCCATTACCATTGTCATTGTATCCCTTATTGTTATTGTTGTGCCCCTACTGTCCCCATATTGTTATTATTGTGCCCCATAAAACCCCACTATTGTTATTTTTGTGCCCTTATATTATTATTTTTACGTCGACTTTGGTTATATTGTGACCCCTTAGACTTCTATATATATAAAGGAGGTTTTGTCATTTGTATCATCCAAGAATTGTTCATTTGTGTAATGTAAAGGAGGTTGCCCCCTCGAAGAGGCTGAACTCTAAGGCGTTGACCTTTCTTTTCTATCTTTTTGTGAGATGGTTTCATAACATTTGGTATAAGAGCTTTGGATTCTAGGGTTTCGCTGCTCCAAACAGGCCATTGTGGAATTTTCACTATAACTTTTTCGCTATGAAATTTCAGAAGCTAAAAAAAACCCATTTGAGAAGAAATCGGTCTGAACCTCGGGTCTGAAATTTAGATCTTGTCTCGCTATAGTTTTGGAGCTATGGTCTAATGAATTTAGGGTTTTTGAAAGCTCCAGAATTTCATCTCAAACAAGTCATTGTGGAAGTTTTGCTATAATATTTTTTCTACGAAGGTTCAGACTCTAAAATTAAAATCCATTTGATCTGAAATCTTGGTGAAGCTAGGGTTTGAATTTTCGATCTTGTCTCGCTATATGTTCGGAGATATAATCTGAGGAAGTTAAGGTTTTTGCAAACTCCCGAATTACATTCTAAACAGGTGACCTTGGGGAAAGCATCATAAATTTCTCTCTGAGCATCAGATTGAAATTTTGTAAAAAACTACAGAATGAGGACAGACTGTACTTTTCTGTGTATTGTTTTTCGGTTCAAAGGTCAAAACAGTAACACGTGGCACTTCGTAGAAGTTCGCTCTACTGAAAAAGTATATAAGCAGGTCATCTTGGGAAGTGGGGCATAACTCTTTCTTGGAGAATCAAATTTCGATCAGACTGGTGGCATTGGAAAGAGGGAACAGAGGGATACAGCAGGTCGCAATTTCAGACCTTGGAAATATGAAATTATAGAGTTACAGTCATTTCAATATCGAGCTCCTACAAAATGAATACAGGTGTGTAGTTTTTGCATAAATTTGGTTTGAAAAATTAGTTTGAAGGAATTCAAAGGGCATAGTGAAGCATTATTATCAGTAATTGATGCCCCGAAGAAAGAAAATTGAAACACCTAGTAAGTAACCTAAAATCTCTAGCATGACTCATGAAGAAGAGGAAGAAATGCAACATGATATATCAAAATTACGAGACCAAATGCAACAAATTTCACTCGCACAAAATGTAACAGAAGCTAAGATGGATGGTTTAAAGAAAGACGTAGAAGCTAAGATGTATGGCGTGGAAGCTAAGATGAATGGTTTAAATAAAAGCGTAGAAACTAATATGGATGGTTTAAAGAAAGGCATAAAATCTAAGATGAATGACATGGAAACCAAAATGGATGGCGTGGAAGCTAATATGGATGATTTAAAGAAAGGCGTGGAAGCTAATATGGATGATTTAAAGAAAGGCGTGGAAGCTAAGATGGAAGATTTGACAAAATTTCTACAAGAAATTCTTACTAATGGCGAAAAGATAGTAAAATAAACACATGATGAGAACAAAATAAATGTTAATCATGATTTCATAGACTCTAATGTTGGATCAGAAAACCACCATGTTCTAAAGATTGATATGAGGAAGTTTGATGGCAAAGATCCCGCAACATATATATTACAGATGGAGCAATTTTTCAATCTCCATAATGCCAAAAACACATAAAAGGTACGCATTGCAACTTTCTATTTGGAACCAAATCAATTTGTATGGTATCGATGGCTTTTCTCTCGTAAAAAAATTGTCACTTCTTCTATTTTTATGGATAAAATGATAGCACATTATGAGGATACAAAAAAAACACTTTTTTTAGCCAATTGATAAATCTCAAACAAAAGGGTTCAATGATGGAGCACATTGAGGACTTCCAAAAATTGAATATAAGGGTAAAAGTTATTGTAGAGGAGCATATGATTAATGTGCTCATAGGGACTTTAAAGGATAACATCCAACATGAGGTTCACCTTTGGAAACCTAATTCATTGGAGAAGGCATTCAAGTTGACAAGAAAATGGAAATCAAAATTATGGAAACAAAAAAGCCTACCACTCACAATCATAAAGATAGAAGTGTTGTTTCCCCTAGCCATCCAGAACCTACAAGGTTGACACCACAACAATTGGAAGAACAAAGATCAAAAGGGCTTTGTTACAGTTGTGATAGCAAATATACTGAAAGTCTTAAGTGTGCTAAGAAGAAATTATTTTACATAGATTGTGAAGAGGAAGAAGAAACGTCAAAAGAAAAGGATATACACCAAAAACAAACCCTAGAGAAAGAACAAATGAATCCGACCATATCTTGTAATGCATTGGCTGGAATTACCACTCAAACTATCGAGATAGAAGGGCATATCAAAAAGAAAAAAGTAATAGTGTTGATTGATTCGGGCAGTACCCATAATTTTGTTCATTGTAAGATAGCCAAGGAATTGAATTGCTTCCTATATCCGACACCAGAGTGTAGTGATAGTTGCAAGTGGAGGAACCATAACTTGCTCGAAAAAGTGCCATAATATCAAGCTATCCATGGGAGAATATGTATTGAATAGCCCAATGCTTTCCATTCCAATGGGTGGTGCTGATGTTGTACTAGGAGTCTAATGGCTACAATCCTTGTGTACAATAGCTTTTAATTTTCAAGAGCTTTTTATGAAATTTTCTTCAAAAGGAAAGGAAGTTGAATTAAGGGGTATCACAGGGAAACCATGAAGGATAATTATATCTAACAGAATGACAAAACTTCTAAAGAAAGAACAACAAGGCATAATTGCACAATTATGTTCACTAGAGGTTCCCACATCGAAATCATCTATTTCTCCAAATCTCCAAAAAGTCTTGGACAATCATTCCAAGGTATTTGGGACTCCCAAAGGCCTCCCACCTATTTGTGATCATGATCATGCTATTCATTTTGTTCCAAGAAGTGTTACTCCAAACATCAGGCCTTACATATATCCCTATGCCCAAAAGAGTGAAATTGAACGTATGGTTGCAGAAATGCTAAAGGTTGGTACAATTCAACCTAGTCAAAGTTCTTTCTATGCTCCAGTAGTATTGGTTCACAAGAAGGATGGATCATGGCGCATGTGTCTAGATTATAGGGAGCTCAACAAGCTCACTATTAAAGATAAATTTCCCATTCCTATCATTGATGAATTATTGGATGAATTACATGGATCAATTTACTTCACCAAGTTGGATCTTCGTTCAGGATATCATGAAATCAGAATGAAGACTGAAGACATTCTAAAAACAACATTTAGAACTCATGAGGGTCATTACGAATTTTTGGTCATGCCTTTTGGCCTTACCAATGCACTTTCTACATTTCAAAGTTTGATGAATTCCATTTTCAAATCCTTCCTTAGAAAATTTGTGTTAGTATTTTTTGATGATATACTAATCTACAGCAAGTCTTGAAAGGATCATGTTCAACATGTTGACAGGGTGCTCAAAATATTGGAGGAAAAACAATTATATGCAAAAAGCTCCAAATGTTTCTTTCGGGTACAAGAGGTGGAATATCTAGGTCATATTGTATCTCATGAAGGTGTTAAGGTAGACCCTAGACAAATTAAAACCATTAAGGAATGGAAAATCCCCACATCCATAAAGCTTCTACAAGGATTTCTCAGGTTGACAAGGTATTATCACATGTTTGTTAAGAATTATGAGAGAATAGCAACACCTCTAACAACATTATTGAAAAAAGATGCATTTTCATGGAATCCAAAAACGGGGAAGGCCTTTGAACATCTTAAAGAGACAATGTGCCAAGTACCGATCTTAGCTACATCAGACTTCACAAAAACATTTATTATGGAATGTGATGCCTCAGGAAATGGAATTGGTGTTGTTTTAATGCAAGAATAAAGACCCATTACTTTCGAAAGGCGTCCAATCAAATAAAAGTATTTACACAAAGCTATTTATGAGAAGGAAATGTTGGCAATACTACATGCACTTAAGAAATGGCGACCCTACCTAATGGGAATACACTTCAAAGTAAAAACAAATCATGATAGTCTTAAATACTTTTTAGAGCAAAGATTATCTTCAAAAGAGCAACAAAAATGGGTCACAAAGATGTTGAGTTATGACTTTGAAATCATCTACAAAAAAGAGAAGCAAAATGTTGTGGCAGATGCACTCTTAAGAAAGGATGAGGATGTGGAAGCATTTCTTTGCGCCATTTCTATTATCCAACCAGATTGGATAAACGAAGCAAAGGATGAATGGAAGAATGACGAATAAGTGTGAGCACTCATTCAAAAGTTACAACAATATCCCAATACATCTAATACATTTAGCTAGGAAAATGATTCGTTATGGTACAAAGATCGGTTATACTTATGTAAGAATTCTCAACTCAAACAAAAGATTCTTAGGGAATTGCACACCTCTCCCTTAAGAGGGCACTTGGGATTTCTAAAAACTTACCACAAGGTTAAGAAGGAATTTTTTTGGGATGGCCTTAAATCGGATATTCAAATTTTTGTGGCAAAATGTTTGGTTTGGTAACAAAATAAAGTTGAAACAATTAAGACCCCAGGTCTATTACGACCTTTATCCATTCCAAGCCAACATTGGGAGAAAGTTTCAATGGACTTTATCACAGGTTTACCCAAGTCCGAAGGAAAGAGTGTTATCATGGTGGTAGTTGACAGACTTACCAAGTATGCACACTTTTATGCATTATCTCATCCATTTAAAACGAGTACAGTTTCTACTACATTTATGGAAACAATTCAAAAGCTACATGAAAACCCAAAGATTATTGTAAGCGACAGATATCCCATTTTCACTGGAATTTTTTGAACTTAATTATTTTCTTGTCTTGGTACTCAATTAGCTCATAGCTCATCTTCTCATCTTCAATCTGATGGGCAAACCGAGATAGAAAACAAATGTTTGTAAAGATATACTCGTTGCTTTGTATATGATAAACAAACATAACGGGTCAAATGGTTGCCTATAGCTGAATGGTGGTATAATACTTCCTTCCATATGACAACAAAAATGACCCCATTTATGGAACTTTATGGATATCATCCACCATCCATCACATCATATTTAAGAGAAAATTCTAAGGTTCAAGCAGTGGAAGATCACATCAAGCATCAAAAACAAGTTCTCCAACTCTTAAAGGATAACCTCACCTTGGCACATAATAGAATGAAACAATAGGTTGATCAACATCGCAACGAAAAAAGTTTTGATGTAAGTGATTGGGTATTCCTATGGATACAACCATATAAACAAATGTCCCTCAAGCAAGCTAGAAAAGATAATAAATTATCACCAAAGTATTATGGTCCATACAGGTGTTGCAAAAGATAGATACTATGGCATACAAATTGGAACTTTCTGCAGCTTCTTGAGTGCACACAATTTTATGTGTCGTGCTTGAAGAAGGTTATAAGTGACAAGATCTCAATTCAAACAATATTGCCAAAACTTGATGAGGAAGGAAAAATCATATTAGAACCTGAAGCAGTCAAAGAAACAAAAACTCAACAGCTATGAAATCAATCAATTTCAGAGTATCACATCAAGTGGAAGAACTTACATGTTGAAGATTCCACATAGGAGGATGAGAATTTTATACAAAAGCATCAAGAACTACTCAAGCATTGAGGACAACGCTTTTTTTAAAGAGAGGGGCATGTTAAATCCCTATAATACTAGTGTTTTCCCCATTACTATTGTCATTGTATCCTTTATTATTATTGTTGTGCCCCTATTGTCTCCATATTGTTATTATTGTGCCCCATAGAAGCCCACTATTATTATTTTTATGCCCTTATATTATTATTGTTAGTTCAACTTTGGTTATATTGTGACGCCTTAAACTCCTATATATAGAAAGGAGGTTTTGTCATTTGTATCATCCAAGAATTGTTCATTTGTGTAATGTAAAGGAGATTGCTCCCTCGAAGAGGTTGAATTCTAAGGCGTTGATCTTTCTTTTCTATCTTTTAGTGAGTTGGTTTCATAACATCTCATCGCTCTCTTGCGCAATGCTCATGTGATGAAACAAGAACAACAAATCTCTATATGAAAAAAGTCAAAATTTTGTTTCTATTTCTTTATTAAATAATTTTCAATGTTATTTTTCTTTTAAGTTTATTTCTTCCTTATAATTATTTTTTTAATGTCATTTTTCTTTCAAATTTATTTGAATTGTTTTTCCATATCATTTTTCTTATTAAGCTTGTTTCTATTTCTTTATTAAATAATTTTCAATGTTATTTTTGTTTTAAGTTTATTTCTTCCTCATAATAATTTTTTCAATGTCATTTTTCCTTTAAATTTATTTGAACTATTTTTCCATATCATTTTTCTTATTAATTTTTTAAAAACTTATTACTTTCAACTTATTATATTTTTTTAGTGAATACTTTTCCTTATTTTAAAATGTTTTTCATGTCAAGCTTATTTCAAGTTATTTCTTTATTATAATTAAATCATTTCACATTTTTTATAATTAATTTTAAAATGTTTTTCTGTATCATTTTTCTTTTAAACTTTTTTCTAAAATTATAAAAGATTTAGCATTTTTATAATTGATTTTAAAATCATTTTTCTTTTAAACTGTTTTTTTTTTTTATATTAAAATGATTTCCTTATTAATTTTATTTATTTTGAATGTTTTTCTTATAATTGATTTTCCATTTCTCACTTATTTTAAATGTTTTTCCTATAATTAATAGATAGACTTCTTAAACATGTTCATTTCATTCCACTTCTTAAAAGTGTTCATTTTTATGATTTTTCTTATAATGAATCTATTCATCAATTTCCATCTTAATAAATTTAAATCACTTGAGAGTGTCATGGCATTGTAGTAACTATGGAATTTTAATTGTAAACTAACCTAAACCCATCTTAAATCGAGACCAAATACAAAGAAGGATCAAATCTCTCTTCATTCAAAAAGGAGTTTGCATTTTGAGAAATGTGATCCCTCTCATTTGGTAGATCCAGAATTAAGATGAATCTAAACTTCTTTAATTATTAATTCTATAATTTATTTTAATTTTACTTTTTACCTAATTTAACCAAATCAAAATGTTTTATTTTATTAATAAGTATAATTATTAATAACTCTAAATATATAAATATTTATCATAACAACATTAAATAAATAGAAATCTATAAAATAACGGAAACATTAAATTTTTAGATTATCATACACATTGATCGAAAAGATAACTAAAACTTTTATGTCACTTGATATAAATGTAATATAAATTGAAAAATTATTTTTATTTTCTGAAAAATATATAAATAAAAAAGCTTGTTTTTTTAAAGATTCTTTGCTTTATGTGCTCTCATGGAGATCTATAAAGATAAACTTTTATGTCACTTGATATAAATGTAATATAAATTGAAAAATTATTTTTATTTTCTGAAAAATATATAAATAAAACAGTTTGTTTTTTAAAGATTCTTTGCTTATGTGCTCTCATGGAAATCTAATAGTATAACATCCCATCATTTTAAATAACTTAAATATTACATAATAATTGCATAAAGATCATAGTAAACAATGTAAACATTACATAATGCATAAAGAGTTAACAGACGCATAGTAATCCAATCTCAGTGCCGCAAGTTCCAATATTCTGAAGCAGAGGTAGGTTATGCTTCTTTATTCACTTGAAGACACAAGTTAATATCGAATTTAATATGCCTGAAAGTATATGAAGAACATAGAAGTTACGATCTTTTCTATGTTAATTCTTCTTTAATACACATGAAATCGTTTCTGGCTTAGTTGTTCTTTACCATACACGGAATTCACTATTACGGAGTCTATCCTCAAAGTCATGGTTTCCAGGTATTTATTGAACCTCAACAAGCCAGAGCTGGTTGTGAAGGCATTTTATTAAGAGCATAAGGATGTTATCCTTATTCTCGTCGTGTGTGAGAGCTTCACCTCATTCGTCACCATTAGAGAGCAGGAAAGATAAAGCTATCCCCGGAGAAGCGTTTCCCTCTTTTTAATGCATAAATACAGCGCATCACTCAAGCACAAGGCATCGTGGAACTCACAACTTATTTCATCTCACAGATCTTTGACTTTCGTGCTCTTCAAGCAATGGTTTGTTATGAAAGAATAGTTGCCCTTAGGTTTTGTGGAAGAAAGTAATGGTTTCCTTGAATATTTTATGTTCCAGCCAGACCTTGAGCCTGCTAATGGCAATTACGAAGATGACAACAATTGATCTAAAATGGATAGAAATCGCCCTTCCACTGAGGGTATGCCTCGGAAGACGGTAGCCTTTAGAGAAAACATTGCTCACTATCGCAAAGGAGCGGATTCTCAGCGATGGCGAGCTCACCGATGGCCTTTTACTCTCTACTTTCCTACGTTCTGTGGGTTCAGAGTGGAGTGCCATGATGGAATATTTGCGTCGGGGAGTCTAAACTTTTTTAACGATATGTCTGCCACCATAATCCTATTAAAATTTTACTTTACGACATCTGAGATGTTTACAGCATTTGAAATCACAATCCTATTAAAATTTTACTTTACGACATCTGAGATGTTTACAGCATTTGAAATCACGGTATTACTCTACAGATATCAGTGAATTGAAAGGGCCGAACCGTGGTTTGGATAGGAATTTGTATAATATCACGTCAAGTAGACAGGAAAATGGGAGTAAATTTTCAGCTTTCACATACTCTGCCAAGGAATATCTCTGTACATCATTTTGTAACAAAATTGGGTTTGAATACTTCATTTTAGTTTGTATCCAAATTTTGTTTATATATTCAATTTCACTGAACTACTTAATTTTATTCAATTTCAATGGGATAAAGTTTGAAGTGTGTAAGGTTTACGAGCACGCACTCTTTTTTTTCGCGGGGGGGAGGGGCGGTGCCCCGCTGAAGAAGCTATATATGTCATAATACAACTATACATAGTACATATGGCCATGGCCCAAATATGCTGCTGGCGCAGCCTCCGCAGGACTCGATACCGGCAGGGGGGCGTGTAAACCGACCGCCCCGACCGTTCCAACATACACTCGCGTGTAGTACGAGCACGCACTCTTATGATAATTTGTTTTCATCATTTCATTGAAATTTAAATGTTGAGTGTTTAAACTTAGAAAATAACTTAATAAATCTTTCCCTCTTGAAATGCTTATTTGAAAGACGATTTAAGATTCCTTTTATATTTATGAGATTACTTCTATCTCTATTCTTGAACCAACCTTTTTACGGTAAGATAATTTTTTAATGAAGAATATTTTTTTTTTTTTTTTTTTTAATGAAGAATATTTTAAATGAAACTACCCTAACTTAAATATTTATATTACAATTTTCAAACTTTTTATAATAAATAAAAAATACTTTAGTATTTATAATTTATAAAGTGACAATTTATAATTTAGTATGTATATATATATAGTATTAATAAATTTTAAATCTCTATATTAATATGACAGGTGTAAAAATTAAATCCATGTTAATAGATTATATAAATGGAAAAAATGAAATTTTATGTCACATATAATTTAATTTAAGAAATTTAGATAAAATATCTATAGATAATCATGCACAATCTTTTGAAAAAGAGGTATTCGACCAAGGTAAAATACAGAAACTTTTGGACAAGTACACATAAATCTTCACAATAAATCAAATAAATTATAGATTGTAAATAAAGTTGTTAGAAGTGTCATAGACTTATGATATCAAGAATATATCATGATAAAGATAAGAGTTAAGACGTTAACTATATATCATAATAAAGTTGTTTAAATTTTTATTTTTATTTTTGGGTATATTGTGATATTTTGATATTTTGTTTAATCTCTTTTTTATATATAAATACAATTAATGTTTAAATATTTTAAAATATTTTGCGAACTTATAATTTTAAAAAGATTTCACAATGTTTCAAATAAAATTGATTGGAATTAATTTACCTATGACATATTTAATTATATTATTTTTTTGGGAATAAGTTTGTAAGTATTATAAAATCTTATATTAGTTTTTTGGGTTCTTATTTAATAAAGAGTTTGTATTCTTTTTAAGTGAATATATTATTTTTAATATTTTTTTCTTAAAAAAACAGAAAATATATTATTTTAATTGGAGTTTTTAATTTTTATTTTCCTATTATAATTTTATAATTTTTATTTTCCTTCTTGTGCACCAATACTACTGGAGCAGAGAAAGAACTTTGACTAGGTTGAATTATACCAACCTCTAGCATTTCTGCAACCATACATTCAATTTCACTCTTTTGGGCATAGGAATATATGTAAGGCCTCATGTTTGGAGGAACACTTCCTCGAATAAAATGAATAACATGATCATGATCATAAATAGGTGGAAGGCATTTGGGAGTCTCGAATACATTGAAATTATTGTCCAAGACTTTTTGGAGATCTGGAGAAATAGATGATTTCAATGTAGGAACCATATCACGAATAGATGGGAGGCCTTCGGGAGTCTCAAATACATTGGAATGATTGTCCAAGACTTTTTGGAGATCTGGAGAAATAGATGATTTTGATGTGGGAACCTCTAACAAACATAATTATGCAATTACGCCTTGTTGTTCATTCCTTAGAAGCTTTCTCATGCCGTTAGAGCTGATTATCTTTCACAGTTTCCCTGCGATACCCCTTAATTCAACTTCCTTTCCTTCCGAAAAAAATTTCAAGAAAAGTTCTTGAAAATTAAAAGCTATCGTACCCAAAGATTGTAGCCATTGGAATCCAAGTACAACATCAGCACCACCCATTGGAATGAAAAGCATTGGACTATTCTGTACATATTCTCCCATGGATAACTTGATATTATGGCACTTTCCAGTGCAATTTATGGTTCCTCCATTTGCAACCATCACTTGACACTCTGGTGCTAGATATAGGAAGCAATTCAATTCCTTGGCTATATTACAATGAATAAAATTATGGGTACTTCCCGAATCAATTAACACTATTACATTTTTCTTCTTGATATGTCCTTCTATCTTGAGAGTTTGAGGAGTGGTAATTCCGGCCAATGCATTAAAATATATGGTCATATTCATTTCTTATTTCTCTAGGCTTTGTTCCTGGTGTATATCCTCTTCTTTTGACATTTATTATTCATTTTATTCCTCCTCTTCACAATCTATGTAAAATAATTTCTTCTCAGCACACTTATGACCTTTATTGTATTTGTTATCACAACTTTAACAAAGTCCTTTTGCTCTTTTTTCTTCCAATTGTTGTGGTGTCAACCTTGTAGGTTGTGGAAGGCTAGGGGCAACAACACTTCCATATTTATAGTTGTGAGTGGTATGCTTCCTTGTTGCCATAATTTTGCTTTCAATTTTTCTTTCCAACTTGAATTCCTTCTCCAATGAATCACGTTCCCAAAGGCGAACCTCGTGTTGGATGTTATCCTTTAAAGTCCCTATGAACACATCAATCCTATGCTCCTCTGGAATATATTTTACCCTTATATTCAATTTTTGAAAGTCCTCAATATGCTCCACCATTAAACCCTTTTGTTTGAGATTTATCAATTGGCTAAAAAAGGTGTTGTTTTTTGTATCCTTGTAATGTGTTATCATTTCTTCTGTAAAAATTGCCCAAGTGAAAATTTCTTTACGAGATAAAATCCATCGATACCATACAAATTGATTGGGTTCCAAATATAAAGTTGCAATGCATACCTTTTTTGTATTCTGCACATTATGGAGATCGAAATATGGCTCCATATGTAGCATCCATGTTACGAGATCCTTGCCATCAAACTTCCTCATATCGATATTTGGAACATGGTGGGTCCTCAATCCAACTTTATAGTCTATGAAATCATGATTAACATTTATTTTGTTCTCATCATGAGTTTCCTTTACTACGCTTTCACCATTAGTAATAATTTCTTGTAGCAACTTTATCAAATTTATCTTCAAATCTTCCATGTTGCCTTTAAGTTTTGCTTCTATACCATCCATCTTAGCTTCCATGCCATCCATATTAGCTTCCACACCATCCATATTAGCTTCTATGTCATTCATATTAGCTTCCATTGCTTTCTTTAAACCATCCATATTAGCTTCTATGTCATTCATATTAGCTTCCATTGCTTTCTTTAAACCATCCATATTAGCTTCTATGTCATTCATATTAGCTTCCATTGCTTTCTTTAAACCATCCATCTTAGCTTCTGTTACTTTTTGTAAGAGTGAAAATTGTTGTACTTGGTCTTGTAATTTTGATATATCATGTTGCATTTCTTCCTCTTCTTCATGAGTCACTGTAGAGCTTTCAAGTTTCTTACTAGGTGTTTCCATTTTTTCTTCAAGGCATCAATTGTGTTTCCAAGTAAGAAACCTAAAATCTCTTCGTTGGTTTTAATACGCGTTTATCCTTTACACTCGTTGATTCCATTTTTCACTGAGACTTGGTATTCCTATTGGTTTAGGAATGAAGTTTTCACTGGGACAAGGTTTCAGTAGGTGCAACTACGTTCTCTATTGTTCTTCTTGAAGAATTTCAACCTTGTTGGGAATGGGATCCCCCGATGATAGTTTTGGGGCTAAAAGCCCATGTTTTGGTTAAATTTTGTAATAAACTTGTAAAGACTCCGCATTTTGTGGTCACGAAGCGCGGAGGTGTCATAAGTCATAAAGGGTTGTCCGCCCTTAGTTTTGTAAAGTAAAGTCAACTGTAAGAGATCTACCCATGGTTCGCGGACCATGGGATTATATAAAAAGAGCTAAGCTCTAAGTAGTTTTGGAGACACACAATGGATAGAATGTAAAAGAGTCATAGATCTGAAATAAAAAGTCTAAGTCTTGGGTTGTAGCGTAGGTAGAGGCTCTACAACTGAGTGTGCAGAGGCCTAAGGTAGAAGTCCACAACTCATTGCGCGGACCCCTGCAGCTGTGTGCGCAGGGTGGATAAAGTTTGTAAACACTTGGAAGATATCAATAAAGAGAAATATTTTGCAATTTCTGTGTCTTTGTTTTGTTGATGCATCTTGATATGTTATGTATGAGTTTCCTTTATTATTCTTATATCATGTGCGAATGAATGCGATTACATTGGATAACTGAACACAATCAAGGATATCTGTTACGTAGTATTAACTATAATTATCTAATAAGATAAGTGAGACACTTAGAATAATTTGGGAATCTGCACGGTACGCTGCACTAGCAGCGCGAAAGTACCTGCTTAGCAGGTTAGGGCTGTGTGAAGGTCGATCATACCCTTTCGCGGAAGTACTGAAAGATGGAATAGAGGGCTCGTCTTGCAAGCCCTAGAGCAAAGCAACCTGCACGAATGCAGGAATAAGAGGAATAAACCGACATCATGACCATCTTAGGGTGTAGAAACTTGGTTCCGGCATCCCCCCATACTACCTCGGGTGAGACTTCGATCCATGCTCCGCGGGCTGATGCCAAAAGGGCAAGTAGTGTAGGGATTTATTTGGCTAATTAACATTGAACCTGGTTCAGGCCCCCTCAAGCCAACAAATGGTTTTGTTGCTGGGACTGGAATCTTCATAAGAGACGTGTGATGTCGTATCACTGAAATCCAACTAAGAAAGAGGTCGAACACTGGTTGGATAGGAATATCCACAAGTTCGCGATGCAGGAGAACAAAAACCCGCGAATGATAAAGGAACAATGGTTGGACAGATACCTATATACAGAGATCCATGAAATCTTTTTCTGCTCCTTTTCGGTTGAGCTATACGAGTGGATCGCGAAGCTAGTAGATAGCCAAGGAAGGTGGAAACTTGACAGTTCTATTGTGTGGACCTCGGAGCTAGTACAAAAATTGGAAGCATCTAAAGATAAGATTGGTCACGTTGTCGATCATTGGCTCAATCGCGTCATAGGAGGATTCATGACTGAATTCGCGGTCGACACCTCAATCAACTACAACGAGGCGGAGCGGTGTTTTTTCAAAGCACCGCATGGTAAGTACGTGAAATCTTTGAATACCTGGATTAAAATTCTATTGTGCGAAAAACGGGTTATGCAGCTACCTTGATGTTCGGAACTGCACGAAGTGCAAAAACTTACAGGAACGAAGGAAAAAAGGGTCTGGAGCATAGTCCATTGATTTCACCTTCGCGAGGTGACGAGGAAGGGATAACAAAGCTTTCTCTACGAAGTGCTATTCAGTCAATAAGATGAGGATTCCCGCGAATACCACCTCACCCCACACCACCTCCAACTTCACCACCATGACCTGCGACTTCACCCATACCACCTCCACCTCCACCGTAGTTCAGTATGGCAAATTCTCTGAAGCTGCCTTTGTTCAAAGGTTTGGGAAATGAGGACCCGGACCAATTCTGGTTCATTGTGAACGCTGTATGGTAAGCTCAGGGTGTACAGACGATCATATAAAGAAGGCGACATTGGTTAGTGCTCTGTAATATTGCACGCTAACATGGTATATCAAGTACTCTAATGATAACTCGAATGCTGGAGTGGTAGACATCCAGACAACACTGAATAGACAATTTAGTAGGCCTAAATCTGAGGCACAGTCGATTGTGGGGTTCAAATAAATCGCAATGCAACTAGGCGAGACGCCTTGGGAACTAGATCAGAGGTTGAAGTGTGCAATTTGCAAAGCCAACATGAATTTGACAGACGGACAACATCGTGAGTGGTTTGTGGCTTCGCTACTGCCACACTTAAGGGTTGTGTTGTCACAACAAAAGATAACAACTTGGGCAAAGGCCTTGGAGATTGCAATGAAACTGCATGAAACCCCAATGTAAGATCCAAATCTAGGGGTTCAACAGATCCATGTACAGTTGAAGAATCTGTGCCTTGAGATGCAAAGTCTGAAGCAGGACAAGACAATTCGACTAGAGGTGCGCGAGGAGGTATGGTGCTTGAAATGCAAGAGTCAAGGACACGACAAAGACCATTCCCTGGTCTTTGCGAGCTACATTGCAGGAGGAGGACCGATGCCTTTGAGGCCAGAAGCTCAAGTAGGACCTAACATGGGGCTTGCATTGTGGTACGCTATATGTCAAGTAGCAGGAAAACATGCCACAAATAACTGTCATTTGCTGCAAAAGTTTATACAGGCACCGCAACAACTGTTCTGCAACTTTTGTAGGTCGGTAGAGCATGATGAGCATAATTGTAGGAGTTATGAATTAATGATGGATAGAACTGTCGCCTATAGGGTTCAGGCAGAAACACGCCCCCCTGACCAGAACACAGGGATGGCACGGACAAGATTTCAGGGGTGCGAACGAGGCCGAGGTGGAGGAGGACCTGGCAGAGGTCGAGGACAATTGATCTGCTACAACTGCGGAGGACCAGGATAGTATGCCCGCGATTGCACTAATCCAACACGTCCGTCATGCAAGTATAGCACGCTATTTGATCATGAAATAGAAGACTGTCCTACACTGATAGCAAGGATACGTGACAAAGGGGCGCTACCACCTCCGTCGACTCAAAACCTATAGATGATGAGGTCTAAGCCGCATGAAGAGGATCCAAATGTAAATATAGTGCTCAAAAGTGGAATCGCAATAAGAGATGACAAGGGGAAACAACCAGAAGATAGTACATGGGTTCGCAAAGCTCCGGCAAAGGAGGTCGAGTTCGATTTAGAGCATGCACGTGAAACCTTCGTGGAGGCTAAGAAGAGCTTCGCTGAGGCCTCTACCTCAAGAAGCAAGGATACGCTTGATCAGGAGATGGACCCTTCTATGCTCACAACTTTCTTGGAGACCTATATGAAGTTATTGCGTGATAGTAAGGCTATGAAAGGGTTACAATAGCTCATTAATAAATGTGCTAGAACTGCTCCGGGTGAGCCGAGCATAGTACGAAAGATTGGTAAGCATAAAACAAGAATGGGACAGGAGATGAGATTAACCGCGCAGATAGGAGAGTATGAAATGGATCAAGTGATTTTGGACCTGGGGTCAAATGTGAACGTCCTACATAAGCAGACTTGGGAGCGGATGGGGAGACTTGTGTTGCAATGGTCTTCGATTCAGCTAAGGATGGCAAATCAGTAGAAGATTATCCCCATGGGGCAGCTGCAAGGGGTGATTGTGGATATTGAAGGTGCAAACGCGCTGGCCGACTTTGAGGTAATAGAGATAGTGGATGACAGCAACCTCTATCCCGCGCTCCTGGGAATTGATTGGGCTACTGATATGACCAGGGTAATCAACCTAAAGAAGTGAAACATGATATTTGAGAAGAAATCACTACGCGTAATAGTACCCCTAGATCCTGTTGAAGGATTGCGCTATACAGAACCAATCCGCGATTATGAGAGTGATGATGAGTTGGATTGTATCTATAAGGTAACAGCACGAGACCAGGATTGGGTGAATCCCTCTACGGATGGATGAATTACATGGGATCGTGAGAGTTCATGCACCTTGGACTGCGATAAAGAGTTAGAACGCTGGCAGAATCAGTTACATGAAGTGACTATGCTGAACTACAACATGATGACCTGATCGTTGCACTATGTCTCCTCATACGTAAGAAATCTTCCTACTTATGATGGCTTGAATGAGGTAGATATCTTTTTGGATGCATTTGAAAGGGAGGTACCAGAAAAGCAGCGCTTCCAGGCGTTGGATTGGGCACTGCGCGCTACGCCCACAAGATGGTGGGGTACGCATAATGGAAGCTTTGATGATTGGCGCAAATGTAAGAGGATGATGAGAACACGATTTGGGAAGCCTAAGATGCGAATGACAGACAAGTATGATGGGTAGGATGATCCACACGCGCATTTGGCCAAATGGGCCTAGGCTTATGGAGAAAAGCCCCAACCTAAATGGTTACACTTTGTCTGTCAATCCCTAGATGTTGTCCCGATGAACTGGTACGTAGAAACAGAGCTCCGCCATGGTACAGGTGAATGGGATATTTTGCACGAGGGATTCATAATGACATTCAGTTTTGAAGACAGGTTTGACTGTATTGATGAGGCACTACAAGAAGTGAAAGCAGCTATCTTCTGGATACCACATGATCCTTTGGACCTGATTCAGTTAGAGTGGGCTACTCAGCTAAATCACGCGCTGGAATGCCATAACATGACTGTTGAAGAAGAAGATGAGGATCCGCAGAAGATTAACATTCTGGAAACAGAGGGTCACCACGAGGCTAAAGTACCACAAATTGAAAACCCTGATATAACCGCGTCATTGAAAACGAAACAAGTACACATTGGTATGGAGGCAAAACCCAAATTCGTGAAGATTGGAGACTACTAGGACGATGCGACGGTGGATAAGGTCGTTGAATTACTTCGCGAATACCAGGATTTATTCCCTACCAAGTTTACAGATCTGAAGGTGATAATCGGGGACCTAGGTGTTATGAAGATCACATTAAATCCTGACGTGAAGCTGGTTAATTAACAACCTTACCGTCTCAATCCGAAGTATAAGGAGAAGGTCTGCTTAGAGATAGACAAGATGCTCGCAGCAGGCATCATTGAGCCTGTGGAAGAATCTGACTGGGTAAGCCTAATGGTGGTAAAGGAGAAGAAGCAGAAGGATGAAATAAGGATATGCATGGATCTCAGAAAGCTGAATGACGCTTGTGTACATGATCCTTTCCCGAATCCTTTCACTGATGAAGTCTTGGACAATTTAGGTCACCACGAAGCATATTCCTCCACTGATGGATTCTCTGGGGACCACCAAATCAAAATCGCGTCGGAGGACAAGAGTAAGACAACCTTCGCGACTGAGCGGGGTTGTTTTTAGTACATTGTAATGCCGTTTGGTTTGTAGAATGCGCCTGCGATCTTCTCGCGCGTAGTTGTTGCTACGTTCAAATAATTTATTCATAAGTTCCTGGAGGTATACTTTGATGATTGGACTGTGTTTGGGCTGGTTAAACACAAGCTTGTGCCTGATGCTGGATAGCTGTCGAAGGAAGCAGATCACGCTCAATCTAAAGAAGTGTATGTTTTGTGTTACTTTTGGGACCCTATTGGGGCATGTGGTTTGCAGATAGGGATTAATGGTAGATCCTGTGAAGATCGCAGTGATACTAAACTTGGAAGCACCGAGGAGTGTGAAGTAGCTGAGCACTACTTTAGGACACACGGGATATTATAGAAAGTTTATCAAAGGCTATGCCCAGATCACCATGCCTATGGAGAAATTGTTGAAGAAGGATGTCACATTCTACTGGAACGAAGACAGTAAGAAGAGCCTAGATATATTGAAAGAAAAGATGGTCACCACATCGATTCTAGTCTTCCCAAATTGGAAGAAGGAGTTTCATGTACATGTCGACACGTCATGTATAGTGTTGGGAGTAGTACTGACACAAGCTGGCGGAGAAGGCTTGGACCATCCTATCACTTTCACAAGCCGAAGATTATCCAAAGCGGAGAAGAACTATTCCACCACCGAGTGTGAAGGGTTGGCCATGGTGTATGTGCTCTAGAAGTTTAGGCACTACTTGTTGGGTGGCCATTTTAAGATGTATACAAATCACTCTGCGCTGAAGTACCTGGTTAATAAGCCTGTGTCGAGGGGGAGAATCTGCAAGTGGCTCTTATTGTTCCAGGAGTATGATTTTGAGGTTATCATCAAGCCTAGACGACTAAATGTGGGACCAGACCATCTGTCGCGCATCAAAACGGGGGAAGAGCCCACTAATTTGGAGGAGAGAATGCCTGACGTGCAACTATTTGTAGTGCATGTCGCGGATGGTCATTTTGAAGATATAATACACTTCCTAATGACAGGAACTGCTCCAGAAGGATACATTGTCCAGCAAAAGAATGAATTAGTGGTTCATGCGACAGAATTTTCTGCCATTGCTGGGCATTTGTACAAAATGGGGTTTGATGAGATACTGCGACGATATTACTTGAGTTTGAAAGAAGCAGCGTCCTCGCAGACGCTCATGGGGGTGCCATAGGAGGACATTATGCAGGAAGAGCAACTGCGCAAAAGATTCTACGTGCAGGGTTGTGGTGGCCAACCCTCCATCAGGACTCAAAAGTGTATTGCAAGGCGTGTAATGTGTGTCAAAGGACTGGCAGGCCATCGCGGAGGGATGAGATGCCTTTGAATCCATAGATGATGTTGCAACCCTTTGAGAAATGGGCAATCGATTTTGTGGGACCCATTCAGCCCCAAGGAAAGACGGGGGCAAGGTACATTATCATCGCGATAGAGTATTTGACTCGTTTGGCAGAGGCATAACCTGTGAAGGATTGCACAGGCGCGACCACTGCAAAGTTCCTCTTTAATCATATATTGACGCGATTTGGATGTCCAAAGATCTTGATAAGTGATTGTGATATGCACTTCCTGAATGAGACGATCAGTGCGCTGACAGAAGAATTTCAGGTATATCACCAGAAGAACATGCCTTATCACCCGCAAGGTAACAGGACGGTGGAAGCATTCAAAAAAGTGCTCAAAAACACACTAACCAAGGTTTGCAATGCTCAACGAAATGATTGGGACCTACACATACCTACAGTACTATGGGCTTATCGAACGACATGCAAAAAGTTGACTGGACAAACCCCCTTTAGGCTTGTCTATGGTGTTGAAGTGGTAATGCCTATGGAATGTATTGTGCCTAGTCTGCGCATAACAATGCTCACAGGTATGATGGCTCTCATAGCCCTGGAGGAAAGGCTCGCACAACTAGATGAGCTCGAGGAAGAGAGATTTTAGCTGGATTTCACCAACAGGTCCAAAAGCAGCACAAAAAGGCATGGCATGATCGACACATCAAGTTGCTTACATTTAAGGTAAATGACCTAGTTTTGCTATATGACAGTAAGTTTGATAAATTTCCAGGAAAATTCAGAATGCACTGGTTAGGGCCCTATGTCATTAAGGAAATTACCGATGGAGGAGCGGTACAGCTGGTCAAATTGAATGGAGAACCCTTCCCAGGAAAGGTGAATGGCAGTTGCTTGAAGCCATACACCGGCAGTCCGGCCATGTGACTAAATGAAGGTAGCACAGTCTTAGCACTCCAGGCAGTTGAAAGGAGGCACGGGACTATAAACTACATTGCCTAGGTTGGGGAGCTGTGCGATTGGAGGATGGTGCGAAGCAAGGAAGTGTCACAGGGTTTGTGACAGCGCGGAGGGAGTTGCGCTACCCAGGGAGAAATCTCGCAGGTCGGCCAGAAAGTGACCGTTAAGTCACTATTCATGATTTGACTGAAGAAGTAAGGCCAAATGGAGCGAGCGACCGACATTCAAGACAAAATTTATGGCTCAGATCCTTGAAAATCTGCCCCCAATCCGGCATTAATGAACTGATTTTGGGGGGAATGGTCGGATTTGAATTCAAAATGCCCTATAAATTACAAGTGTCTGTCCAGCGAAAAACACTTGGCATTTTGTGTATTGAGTTGTTGAGCTTGTTGGGTGAAAATATGTTCGTTTAATTCTGTTGTAGTATTTGCCCAACTATTTAATTTGTCAATCCGAGATTCGTAGACTTACGAGACACATGCACTATATATGCAGGACTGAAGTGGAACTAATCTAATATAATCTAAATTACTAAAATCAAATTAATCTAGAAAAGCATTGAAACACTAACTAGGAAAGCAGGAAATTGGAAAAGCAATACAACATGTGAAGAATTTGAATGACAAAAAACATATGTGAGCTCACAACAATAAAACTATCTCAAATTATATTACAAGAATCAAATTACAGATCATGAAAGCATAACAATAAAAGATGAAAAACTAAGAATTCCCATTCTCTCCATTCTTTCCATTATTCATTATTATCCAAATGAAGAGAGAGCACTCTCTTATATACATGAGGAAGATAACCATCTCATAATTACATATCCAATATTCTCTCAAGCACTCTCAACTAATTTCGCATTATTACAAGATATGATCCCTTTGAATCCTCCACAAATCTCTCAAGCATTTTCAACTACTTTCCCATTATTACAAAATATGATCCCTTTGAATCCTCCACAAATCTCTCACATATCTTGGATAAGATATGCTAACCAAATCCTCCATGATTTTCTCCTTAGGAATAGGCTTGCATAATTATCTCCTTAATATGGTGGAGGAGATATTTGAGAAGTCTCTTCGAATTAATTCTTCACATATTTCCTACACATCACAAAACTCACATATTCTTGAGATATATATATATAAATATGTATATTTTCTAATATTTAATCATAAATTCACTTGTAATACAAAAATGAATAAAATGGAAAATAAGAAGGTGAAACCCAAATGTATTTATGTAAATGATATGATAAAAGGTTAATGGGATGATGAAATGTAAGGAATAGTGAAGAAAACGGTGGATGAAAATATGACATTTCTGAGTCCCAACATCCTTCCCAACTGAACTTGTTGCATGTCCTCATGCAACCATGCATGGGTCTCTTTAAGAACATTTGGCATTTTGAACTTTGGCTTGACATGATGATGTCTTTTAATAATGAATGTTTCCAGGATATGTGAAAGACATGAGTAACAACTTAAATTTTCTTATGGTTGGTTCTTGTGTGACAACCATGAATACAAAGAATGTTGGTTCTAGTGTTAACAACATTCATTTCATTTTCTGTTCTCTTTTCTTCAATAATAATGTAAACACTCACTGGAAATCATAATGTGCATAAGAAAGCCCTTTTGTAATATTAATGAAGCATGCCAATATTGCGTATGAAGCAAAGTGCAACAAAGTATCATTGGAAAATAAATGTTGGTGAATGGTAAATGAGAAAAATGGAGTGATAGTGGTGAAGAAATGGAATCATGGTAGTGAATATGTAGTGAATATAGTTCTTACCCCCCCGCAACTGAATTGGTTACATGTCCTCATGCAACTTGACATGGCTCATGAAAGGAAATGTAGCATGGTGAGGGAATTTTCCAAAATATTCAAGTTAGCATATAAGGAATTACATGATTAAAGATTAGAAAACAACATACCTCTACTTACCCAAGAATGATGAACTATGCAATAAGAATGTAGCTGCTGCTGCTGCTTGATCAGGAAAATGTGACTAATGTTGTTGTAACTAGATCCTGGGAAATGAAGGAATCTGAACGGTTGATGCTGAATCATGGAAAAGATAAACGCTGAAAGTGGAACTGTGGTACTCTCATAGATCAGAATTCATGCTGCTGTAACTGCTGAGGGAGTCGTGAAAAAGTGTATAGTCTTCACCTGCTACTAAACTTCTTGGTACAATTCTAATCATGCGAAAGAATGTGTTGATGTCGAGCATGAAAAGAAATCATTGGATTACCGGCCATTGATGCATGCCGTTAACCAATGCGAGGCAAACTCACCATTGATGTCAATGAGTGCCAAGGTACCCGAGTACATCTTGCGAAATGCGAATAAAGGGGTTGACGTCGAGCCATTTGCAAGATCTGAAGATCAAGGGACATTGATGTATTCCCATGATCGTCAGCGAGAGAACTTGCCATTAAGGCATGCAAGCCTCTAGGTACTCAAAAGGAACTCTAGTCTATTTCCCAGATAAGGTGTTGATGTCGATGGGGCAAGACTTGTTGAAAGGTGGGCCTTAAGGAATCCCACATCAGTCAACGCGAGTTTGTACAAAAAGATTTGGTAGGACTATAAATGGAAAGAACTCACGGACAAGCAGTGTGGATCAGCATGGCGAGGAAAACAAGGCAATGTAATCATGGAAAGGGAATGAGTTTTATTCAAAAGGAAAACTAGAAGGCAAAAATAAACTGAAAAGGATAAAGGAATGTATGTGATTCAGAAAAATAGGCGTGCATGAAGTCGTGAAAGATAAGGTAATGGAAGATGGGCTGCAACATAAGGATGATTTAGGCGCTTGGAAGGAAAAAGGTGAGTAGTCATGACGTAAAAGGATCTTTGTGTAGTGGAAAATGTCATGATATGTGCAGTGAAGAATTAGTTCCTTCAAGCGTCCAATGATGCATGTTTCATTGTGATTTCGAAAAATCACTTTTGCATTAGATCGTCTTCAATTCTTAGCACCATTCCTGCATAAAAATTGTCACCTTTGTGTGCCATCTCCATCAATCATTCCTGTATGAAGTGACTCAAAAACAAATTAGCTCATTTTCAAGAATTTATGAAATGTCCATTTTTTAATTATTTTTCGAAGTTACGCTAATTGTGGATGAAAAGGGTGTCGCATTGTAATGTTGAGCTTTCTGCATAAGCTTCTCGTTGACCTCTGCCCAAAACCAGTTTGAATGGCTGTTGTTTTTGCCAGGTGTCCTGAAACTTGCGCATAGTGTTTGCAGCCCATGCTCTATAGTGCAAGAAAATCCATTTGTCTGCGTGGGGATTGGAGAGTCCCGGTTCCCGAAACTGTGAGTGGTTGAAGGTATGTATGCCAAGATTATCTGGGCGCATTGATTTTGGTGACGCTACATTTGTGCACATATAATTCAACAACCTAAGGATCCGCCTTCAGGAGTACAGTGAACACATTTGCAGAGCTGCGTCTTAATGCAATCAATAGTGGAATTTTTTTAAATTGCTGAATTTGAATCACCGACCTGAAATCCGTGGAGGTTGTGGTCTTGGAGAAAAACTTACAATGTCGATTCCTGGAGGATGATCTGTCCAAAAACTCTTTTCCAATCTTAAGCTAGGCAACATTCTCTTCCTCTTCTGACGTTGAAGCCAGGCGCTGCAGCTGTCAAAACAAATTTATTGAGTGAAAGAAATAGGCTCTGTTGTGTAAAATCTTCTCTTGAAATCCTTCTCTCTCCATCTCGCTCGGAGACTCGCCTGTGTAATCTTAATACATGCATAATCACATCAGGCGTCAAAGAGATGTGTGCCTACTGCTCTCTCTTACATTTGTTGGATTCCATCAAATCTTCTAATCAGGAAGTGTGATCAGATTAGGTGCTGTAGGTAACAATAGCAAAATGGCTTGACTTGTTTGCACCGAAAGCAAGGCAGGTAAATAGATTGGTTGGAGTCTGGGTTCTCAAATCAAAATGGTAGACAACTCCATCTTCACCACAACTGAAGAATATGTGAGGACTTCCAGGTTCTATAGCAAGTTTATGAGCACGGTCCTGGTGCTTTCCTATCCCGTTATAAGTTGCATTATTCTCAGGCTGAAATCTCGATGGTGCTTCAACGATTGGAGGTTGTTTGATTTTGTTTGTGTGATTCGTTCAAATGTGGGCCTCAAGGATTTGTTTGCGGGAATTTACAGGATATCAAGATAAAACTTCCCCCTCCACAAAATTGAATTGGCGTTATTTCTTCCTTACTTCGTGGACAAAAAGCTTGATTTTCTTATGGATTTTTGCAGATTTTGTGTGCTTTCTGAAGGAGCTGCGATGGTGGAGAGAGAGGAGGTGACCATGACATAGGAGAAGGTGCA
Organism: Pinus tabuliformis; assembly: GCA_031772625.1. Taxonomy (NCBI): domain Eukaryota; kingdom Viridiplantae; phylum Streptophyta; class Pinopsida; order Pinales; family Pinaceae; genus Pinus; species Pinus tabuliformis. The sequence goes on from CM062820.1 coordinate 1,280,179,567, forward strand.
TGAAACTACTTAATACCAGTGTGTGATGGTCACAATCGCGTCCGAAATTTCTTTGAAGTTGAATAACAAGTCGACTAGTGGTTTTTAAACAATATGCGGGTATGGCCCTTGGCATTCATGGAGCTCAGGAAAATTCCCTTTTTGGCACTCAGTCACACCGTTACCATAGGTTTAAATGCTCAAGGTTGAAGGTGCCAAGGGGAGACAATAGGCAAAAGCGCTAGGCTTTTAATGAAAAACTAAAATTTAGAAAGAAACTAAACTTTCTTTAGACTTAATTTTTTTTTTTTTTTTTAATTAACAAATGGACACAATGATTTGCATATTGAAAGATGTTTTTGATGAAGCATATTGCAAAACATGAATTTATTTATTCCTGAAATTAGTCTAAATCATCCCTATTTTTTGATCCTCGCGATCGCACTAAGCGCGGAGGAGAGCATACTTATTCTAGGTAAAAGCAAAACTGAAAATGAAAGTAAAAATGAAAGCCTACCTACTCTATACTAATTAGAAAAAAAATTAGTTACGTGTAATTAAACTTCCAATGAAGCCATTCATGTAGCAATAACAACAATATATCCAGTAGCAATTTTTTAAATGATGGATGAAAATATTCGAGAGTGAATGAGTCTAGTTGTTGTAACTGCAAATCAACTAAAAAATAAAAAGATGAATCTAATCTAGTACTTACCTAGAACCATTGTTTGATAAAGCTTTGATAGGCACAATTTCTCTCACTTAGATCATGTTGTAACTCCTCTTCTTCTTCTCCGATCTACTGTTCTTCTTCCTCGAATTCTTGTTCGAATGATTGTTCGCCATCAGATACGCAGGATTCTTCAGATGTTGAATCTTCGTTTATTTCTTGGGGAGTAGTTGAACTTTCAATTCTTGTCAAGATCTCCTTTTCCAGGGAAGAGGAGATTCCGAATTCTGCAAGGATCTGAGTGAGTAGTTCCAAGCTGACACTCATTATAAAACCATGTTAAAAGAGATTCTAAAAACAAAGTGCTAATAATTGTTTGAGTTTTTAATCCTTTTACAAGGTTTTAGTTCACAAAAACTCTTCCAAATCAACACACTAAAAATTGAATTAAAAACAAAAGGACCACAGAAATAATCTTGAATTCAATACTCAATTAAACCCTCTTACAAGGACTGCTCATTAATTGAGTAATCGAATTCTTCAACTACAACCATGAACCATAAATTCATCAAACACTCTTCACAGTTGCGAAAATCAAACACACTTGCAGAAATTGAAATTCAAACTTGCATAAATGTAAACACACCCTACATGCCCTGATCCATAAGAGGTCGAGCCCGTTACGGTATCTCGAATGCGATGCGTAGGCTGTTCCCCACGTCTTACCGCCTTAACACCTCGGAGTTAGGAACATGTCTAAACACACTTGCATGAAAAATCAAACTAAACTTCAATCCATCGTGCCTCCCTGGCAACAGCGCCAAAATGTTGGGTGAAAATATGTTCGTTTAATTTTGTTGTAGTATTTGCCCAACTATTTAATTTGTCAATCCGAGGTTCGTAGACTTACGAGACACATGCACTATATATGCAGGACTGAAGTGGAACTAATCTAATCTAATCTAAATGACTAAAATCAAATTAATCTAGAAAAGCATTGAAACACTAACTGGGAAAGTAGGAAATTGGAAAAGCAATACAACATGTGAAGAATTTGAATGACAAACAACATATGTGAGCTCACAACAATAAAACTATCTCAAATTATATTACAAGAATCAAATTACAAATCATGAAAGCATAACAATAAAAGATGAAAAACTAAGAATTCCCATTCTCTCCATTCTTTCCATTATTCATTATTATCCAAATGAAGAGAGAGCACTCTCTTATATACATGAGGAAGATAACCATCTCATAATTACATATCCAATATTCTCTCAAGAACTCTCAACTAATTTCCCATTATTACAAGATATGATCCTTTTGAATCCTCCACAAATCTCTCAAGCATTTTCAACTACTTTCCCATTATTACAAAATATGATCCCTTTGAATCCTCCACAAATCTCTCACATATCTTGGATAAGATATGCTAACCAAATCCTCCATGATTTTCTCCTTAGGAATAGGCTTGCATAATTATCTCCTTAATATGGTGGAGGAGATATTTGAGAAGTCTCTTCGAATTAATTCTTCACATATTTCCTACACATCACAAAACTCACATATTCTTGAGATATATATAAAAATATGTATATTTTCTAATATTTAATCATAAATTCACTTGTAATACAAAAATGAATAAAATGGAAAATAAGAAGGTGAAACCCAAATGTATTTATGTAAATGATATGATAAAAGGTTAATGGGATGATGAAATGTAAGGAATAGTGAAGAAAAAGGTGGATGAAAATATGACATTTCTGAGTCCCAACAGAGCTCTCAGGCACACATGAACCAAGAATTCTTCGAGACTTTCAAAGAGACTCCCACATTTGCAAACTTGTCAGAGACATCGCGAGCACTGTTAGAAAGCGTTATGTCAGCACCCACAGAAATTATAAATACGGAACAAGTAATAGAGGAGCCGCCACAGAAAATGGAAATAAAGGCAGAAGTAGTTGTTGTTTGAGTAGTCATTTGAGGTCCTGAAAAGCTTGTAGGAGGACCCCAATATACATAGGCTAGAGACGGAAGTTCACGAGCTACAACAGCGCTACGATGAGGTTAAGGGCACAACACGAACTGTCGCACTGACACAGAGACTAGCCAAGCTGTAGGAGGCCAAGCATCTGAAGGAACAGGTGGACGCGGCGTTGCATAAGGAAGCAGTGTTGAAGGTGAGGCTAAAGCCCTGGTTGGAGGAGTCTTACGTAGTGACAGGAAATATTGAAGGCAAGCTTACAACTCTGCAAGCGACGCAACAAAAGCTTCAGGTTGACAGCACAAGAGCAGTGACTGAGCAGATAGTGGAAGACGTGAAGCAAGCAGCAGCTCAGTGCATGGCCGAGGGTGCTGTCATACGGGTCGAGCTGGAAGGGCTTCGCGCAAATATCTCCGCGCCTACCGAGTGACTCGAGGGCAAGTCATGATGTTTGTGTTGTGGGCCTATTGGGAACGGGATCCCCTAGGACAGTTTTGGGGCTAAAAGCCCATGTTTTGGTTAAATTTTGTAATAAACTTGTAAAGAATCTGCATTTTGTGGTCGCGGATCGTGGAGGTGTCATAAGTCATAAAGGGTTGTCTGCCTTTAGTTTTTTAAAGTAAAGTTGACTGTAAGAGATCTACCCATGGTCCGCGGACCATGGGATTGTATAAAAAGGGCTAAGCTCTATGTAGTTTTGGAGACACACAACGGACAGAATGTAAAAGAGTCATAGATCTGAAATAAGAAGTCTAAGTCTTGGGTTGTAGCGTAGGTAGAGGCTCTGCAGCTGAGTGCATAGAGGCCTAGTGTAGAAGTCCACAGCTGAGTGCGTAGACCCCTGCAGTTGTGTGCACAGGGTGGAAAAAGTTTGTAAACACTTGGAAGATATCAATAAAGAGAAATATTCTACAATTTTTGTGTCTTTGTTCTGTTGATCCATCTTGATAGGTTATGTATGAGTTTCCTCTATTATGATTATATGATGCGCGAATGAATGCGATTACATTGGATAGCTTAACACAATCAAGGATATCTGTTACGAGGTGTTAACTATAGTTATCTAATAAGATAAGTAAGACACTTAGAATAATTTGGGAATCTTCACGGTACACTGCCCTAGCAGCGCGAAAGTACCTGCTTAGGGCTGCGCGAAGGTTGATCGTACCCTTTCACGGAAGTATTGAAGGATGGAATAGAGGGCTCCTCTTGCAAGCCCTAGAATGAAGCAACCTGCGCGGAGGCAGGAATAAGAGGAATAAACCGAGATCACGACCATCTCAAGGTGTGGAAACTTGGTTCCATCATCCCCCCATACTGCTTCGGGTGAGACTTCAGTCCGCGCTCCGCGGGCTGATGCCGAAAGGGCCATTAGTTTAGGGATTAGTTTGGCTAATTAACGTTGAACCTGGGTCAGGCCCCCTCAAGCCAACAAACCTTCATTTACTAAAGGTTTGAATTTCGCCATTAAGGGTTCCTTCTCCTTGCTTGTTGATGGCAGAACAAAGGGCAACGCGCAGAAAGGAGATCCTTTGTGGAATACTCCCTTCCACTTGCTGGTTGCATATACAGGTATGCTCCTTTTCGAGTGTATTCATATACATTTCTACGTACTACTCTAATACCTCCAAATATGGTAGGTAATTTATTTTCTGGTACCCTCTTCCAGAAAGTTAGAGGTTTGGCGGAGTCCCATCCTTAACATGTGTACTACCCACTAATTCCTATAGTATATTTTTGTTATTATTTATGTATTTTTTTTAATTACCAATCACCCTATCCAGATATTGATTGATGATTTCCATTCTTGGTAGGTAACTTCAGAACCTGTAGCTTCCGATTTCTCTCCTTTAAAGTCTACGCAATGGTCAAATTGGAGTTGCCCACTCACTAATCTCTACCGTTTGCACGCAGGTCGGATTCCTCCACATACTTTTGCTACTCAGAGGCGTTGTTTGAATCTAGGAGTTTTTTGTGCCTTCATCTTCCTTAATTATCCATTGTCGGTTCTTCTAGCCTAGGCAAATTTTATAGTTTAAAGTACTTGTAAAATTGTCATCTCTAAATTCTCAACAATAGAATGTATATTGATACAAGGAGGGGAATGTAGTCGTCCAATTTTTGAATGAATTTAGCTTAACTTATCCTTTGTGGATATTTATGTTAAACACTTTTCTTCAAATAAAAAAATATGTACATTTTTCCTCATTAAGTTTGTATAATTGTTGTATTTATGATTTGAATGAAGTTTTTGGGTGTCCATGCTCGTTCGACGTGGAGTATATAAATGTAATATTTGGTATACATAGTTTTATTTTGTTCACTCTGGCTTTAATAATTTAATTATGACTAGCTAATATAAATGTAATATTTTATGTTGTTCTCTCTAACTTTAGTACTTTAATTATGGTTAACCTTCATTTCCAATGAAGGTACAAGGTTTGTGTACATATGTATATTCCAACAATGATATGGAAACTTGATTTACTTCTTTTCTTTTTATCCACTATAGCTAAATGAGAATGCAAGAATTAGCAAATTAGATTTTCCCTAGATTGTTCCTTTATGACTGTGCACTGTTATAAACTTTAAATTTATGGATCAATATCAATCGATGATATGTAAAATATTTGCTACAACAAATTTGTAGTTATCCATTTAGGATTTTAAATCTCGGTGATTTCCATTGGGTTCTTTCCTTTCTCGGCTAGTGCCTTGTTAGGGTACAACCCTATTACTAAGGAATTTTCGCTTGTTTGCTTATACCAGTATATCTCTTCTCTAGTGAAGATTTAACCCATTCAAATATAAGGTGTCGTTACTGAGGATTAGACTAGTTTTTTGTACGCTCCACCATAATAAATTTCTAACAGTGATTTTCTGCATTATAGTATTTCATTTTACAAATTCGATAATCCAAAGTCAGAGTTATTTCTACCATTTCCCTTATCTCATGACTCTATTGTAATTAATAACCTCTTTACATAAGCTTGGGAAGGGTTTGACACTTAAACCCTATCAGTGTATTTTGGGCATCTAAATTGTGTCAACCAACGTTTTTATTTAATTGTATCAATCGATACCCCAAGGGTTAACTAGGGTGCCTACTGTACTATCACTATTTTCAGGTCTCTGCTAGTATACATTTACTTTGGATTTCTCGTCACAACCTACAAGATTTATTTTTTCCACCTTTACTTACCATGTCTTATCATTTCAGAAGGGGAATTTACGTATACTCTTGTTTATAACTACATCAACCAAGGCTCCCATAGGTATCCTGATCTCATTAGAGAATTGAAGTATCCTATTTTCATATACCATATAGGTTACGTATTTAACAAAACCCTATAAGCATTCGGTTCTTAATTAGAGAATTGGGGTATCCCACTTTCATATAACATGTAGGTTGTACCTTGAATTCAAGCACACCTTGCCTATACCTATTTTATTTGTCAAGATCTCATATTCCCATGTACAAATATTATGAACTGTTAAATGTTTAAATTTTGTACTGTAATGGTTGTTTGAAAATTTAAATGCATTCTAATACCTACATAGCCAGCTCTCAAATAGAACCAAATGGAATCCAAATACACATATAATTTTATAGTCAATGAACACCATCAAATAGAACATGCATGCTAGTGAAACATGTAACGCAAAAAAAAACCCATGAAAGTTATATTTAAAATTCAAATAAAAACAGATATGTTCACTGTATCCATTCGATATTCTCATTGTACCCATCGTTGGAATTGTACTTGAGAAAAATACATTGTCCTCCATCCATGAACCAATCCACCAGTCTCCCCACACCCAAGTCGAGATTCAATTGCCAAGGAATCCCTTTGTGATTCTAGATCAAGTATTTTATCCTTGCCTCCCTAGCAGATCTTTCCTCAGCGGCGTCCCGCTTTTCAGGGTTTGCCAATCCAATATCCTAGGCTTTTCTATTTTTTCTTTTTCTTTTTTCAGAAAAAAAAGGTGTCTTTTCCTTTTTATTTAAAGCTTGCCTTTTTCTCCCGTGACGATTTATTCGCCCTTACTCAGTGTTTTTCCTTACACTGAGTGATTTAATAGATTTTCTCTCCAATCGTTTTAAATCTTATTAATCAACCCCTAGGGATTTTTTTGGAGTGATATAAGGGAAGATTTTTCTTCATCTTATCAATCAACCTTTATTACATCATCATACTTTATGCCAAATTCATAATGGCATCTACCATTCAGTCTTAATGTAGAAACATATTAACTTAAAGGTTGAGGGGTGTTATATATATGTGTGTGTGTAGCACGTGATCTGATTTGAAATTGGGAATAGATGGAGTATCATTTATGGATATGAATCTAAGGAATTGTTTTTATTTTTATTTTTTAATCAAAATATTTTTATAATAAATAAAATAAAAATTATATATAAAAATGTATTATATTTTTTATTGATTAACAAGACAAGGGGATGAAGCTAGGAGTATGGAACATTATGCTTGAGTAGATAAAAAATTGTTAGATAATTCTAGAGGCTCGCCTTAGTTTGGTGATCGTAGGTTTGTTAAGGACCACCTTTCTAATTGTTAGAAAACCCTCCATTAAGATGGAACACGACATTTTTGAGATGGTTTAGGGGTGTAAAATAAGGAGTTGACACCTAGAGGAAGACTGTATACAAATCAACATCCTTCCTCACACAAGAGAAAGACAGGGGATGTGAAATTTTCATAACTACTATGCACGCATTGGAGCATTCTATATCATCTCCACCTCTTTTTGGAAAACAATAAAATGCTCGAATGGGTGCATACTGGTCATGGAAATTTCACATCCCTTGTCTTTCTCTTGTGTGAGGAAGGTTGGTCTTCCTCTAGGTGTCAACCCCTTCTTTAATTCCCCTAAACCATCTCAAAAATATATTGCTTCATGCTAATGAAGGGTTTTCTAACAATTAGAAAAGAGGTCCTTAACAAACCTAGGATCACCAAACTAAGGCCAACCTCTAGAATTATCTAACATTGTTCGATCTACTCAATGACAATGCTTCATACTCCAAGCTTCATCCCATTGTCTTGTATTTCATCATCATTGATAATGAAATGTATGGGAATTACAATAAATGTTACAATATTGTCCTTATGCTTCATGTAGAACCACTAATATCACTTGATCCAAAAGTGATAAAACCCTCCTTACCTTTACTTTAATAACTTAATACTTGGTGTGAGACTATGTTGATTAGTAATATGCACTATTGTTTGCAAATAATAATTATAAAAATTATAATAGGAAAATAAAAATTAAAAACTCCAATAAAAATAATATATTTTCTTTTTTTAAGAAAAAAATATTAAAAATAATGTATTCACTTAAAAAAATAGAAACTCTTTATTAAATAAATAAGAACCCAAAAAACTAATATAAGATTTTATAATACTTACAAACTTATTCCCAAAAAAATAATATAATTAAATATGTCATAAGTAAATTAATTCCAATCAATTTTATTTGAAACATTGTGAAATCTTTTTAAAATTATAAGTTTGCATTGTGTAATTCATAAAATTCAAATATTTTAAAATATTTAAACATTAATTGTATTTATATATATAAAAAAAATGAAAAACAAAATATCAAAATATCATAATATACCCAAAAATAAAAATAAAAATTTAAACAACTTTATTATGATATATAGTTAACATCTTAACTCTTATCTTTATCATGATATATTCTTAATATCATAAGTCCTATGACACTTCTAACAACTTAATTTACAATCTATAATTTATTTGATTTATTGTGAAGATTTATGTATACTTGTCCAAAAGTTTCTCTATTTTACTTTGGTGGAATAACTCTTTTCAAAAGATTGTGCATGATTATCTATAGATATTTTATCTAAATTTCTTATATTAAATTATATATGACATAAAATTTCCTTTTTTCCATTTATATAATCTATTAACATGGATTTTAACATAGAGATTTAAAATTTATTAATACCATATACATATGCATACTAAATTATAAATTGTCACTTTATAAATTATAAATACTAAAATATTTTTTATTTATTATAAAAAGTTTGAAAATTGTAATATAAATATTTAAGCTATGGTAGTTTCATTTAAAATATTCTTCATTCAAAAATTTATCTTACCAGTAAAAAGGTTGCTTCAAGAATAGAGATAAAAATAATCTCATAAATATAAAAGGAATCTTAAATCGTCTTTCAAATAAGCATTTCAAGAGGGAAAGATTTATTAAGTTATTTTCTAAGTTTAAACACTCGAACATCGAAATTTCAATGAAATGATGAAAACAAATTATCATAAAAATAAGTGCCCATAAACTTTACACACTTCAAACTTTATCCCATCGAAATTTGAATAAAATTAAGTACTTCAGTGAAATTGAATATATAAACCAAATTTGGATACAAACTAAAATGAAGTATTCAAACCCAATTTTGTTACAAAATTATGTACAGAGATATTCCTTGGCAAAGTATATGAAAGCTGAAAATTTACTCCCATTTTCCTGTGTACTTGACGTGATATTATACAAATTCCTATCCAAACTACGGTTCGGCCCTTTCAAATGACGGATATTTGTAAAGTAATACCGAGATTTCAAATGCTGTAAACATCTCAGATGTCGTAAAGTAAAATTTTAATAGGACTACGGTGGGAGACATATCGTTAAAAAAGTTTAGACTCCCCCGACGCAAATATTCCATCATGGCACTCCACTTTGAACCCACAAAACGTAGGAAAGTAGAGAGTAAAAGGCCATCGGTGAGCTCGCCATTGCTGAGAATCTGCTCCTCTGCGATAGCGAGCAATGTTTTCTCTAAAGGCTGCCGTCTTCCGAGGCATACCCTTAGTGGAAGGGCGATTTCCATCCATTTTAGATCAATTGTTGTCGTCTTCGTAATTGCCATTAGCAGGCTCAAGGTCTGGCTGGAACATAAAAGATTCAAGGAAACCATTACTTTCTTCCACAAAACCTAAGGGCAACTATTTGTCAAACTGCGATACAGAGTTTGTTCAAATGTCTTTCATAACAAACCATTGCTTGAAGAGCACGAAAGTCAAAGATCTGTGAGATGAAATAAGTTGTGAGTTCCACGATGCCTTGTGCTTGAGTGATGCGCTGTATTTATGCTACAGATTCCCATAGATCTACCTGGTACAAGATTTAGTGGGGTCAAACAAGGAGCTAATGCCATTTGGGAACAACTTGATGCCATGATTCATGAGGAAAATTGCATTAAAAAGAGGGAAACGCTTCTCCGGAGATAGCTTTATCTTCCCTGCTCTCTAATGGTGACGAATGAGCTGAAGCTCTCACACACGACGAGAATAAGGATAACATCCTTATGCTCTTAATAAAGTGCCTTCACAACCAGCTCTGGATTGTCGAGGTTCAATAAATACCTGGAGGAGAATCCTCACTCCTACGAAGGAGTTTCCAGGGACATGTCTAGAAATGCCCCATTTTCAATCGATCGCCTGTCTCGTAGTTTGCTCCATACCTGATTTACGATATATTTCGACTTCTCTGGAAGAGGATGATACTAGGAGAGATCCCTGTGGATTTTCCAAATTTCTGCCATGGATTCATTTCATCTCATTTTAGAAATTTCGCGGGCACCCGCGGAGATAACATTTGAATTTTGAATTTTTTCTGTACCCAGGCTGCATTGAATGATTATGGTAGACTGTCTTATCAACCAAGGCAGAGAGAACATTTTTGAATTTTTTCTGTACCCAAGCTGCATTGAATGATTATGGTAGACTGTCTTATCGACCAGGGTGGAGAAATGCACAGATGCCGGCGAATGTTCGCATGGAAGCCCATGGGCATGCATGGTGAAGGGGCCTCCATAGGGGCATTTAATGCCCTATGGCAGACTGGTTAGCTCTTGCCATTTGTGTTGGGAGTAGCGAGTCAGACAACAGACTGCGGAGAAAAGTACATAATTTTACCCGTTCTCCGTCATCGTAAACAGAATTTTCCCTGACCAGCAACAACATCCGGGCAACTCTGCCGCTGGGTAGACTGCTCCGACGAGAATGGGGCAGTTTGCTCGTGAACGAAAATGGAATAGTCAGTGTGAAATAAATGGTATTTAAATCATGATAAAATCGATATTAAATTGGGTTAACATTATATTATATTTCTGGTATATGACCAAATTTTCGGTATAAATCACTTTCTAGCCTTTGGTTTAATTTCCTACCGACCCAAATCAGCGATTTTGTCAAAAATTAATAAAGGCTTACATTTTTTGGATTATTGGGCAAAATGGACGGAGGGGACAATATTTGAATGCGAGGCAACAGAAACATGACTAACAAGTTAATTAAAAATATCATTAAGATAGTTAGATATGATTAATGAGCACAAACAATGATGGCGGGGGCCATAATCGTGTGGCACGAACAAAAGTAGCCGCCACAACAAATCATCTTTATGAACGCAATCGAATTTAGATAGGGCAGGTACATGAACAGAAGTCGCTGCCACCACAAGTCATGATGATGCGACGTGCGACAGAGCAGTACGTTTCTGCTTCTTTAAACAAGGCAATCGAATTTAGATAGGGCAGGTACATGAACAGAAGTCGCTGCCACCAAGTATGATGATGCGACGTGCGACAGAGCAGTACGTTTCTGCTTCTTTCAACACCATCATTCCTGTGAGAATTTGATTTATTTCCTCTCCTCCCTGTTATTGCTTCATTCATTTTCCTTACCATTTCTCCCATTTCGCTTCATTCATTTTCCTTCCTATCATGACCTCTGCTGCAGATATATTTTCTACGCTTCCGGATCCATTGCTTGGCCTCATCCTTTCTAAAATTCCAATTAAAATGGCAGTCAGATGCTCCATTCTGTCAAAGAGGTGGAGGCTCCTCTACACCCAAATACCTCATCTCACTCTCACCCCCTATCTCATTTTGGGCTATTTGAACAGATTTCCAAATGCATCTTCGATTGCAATGGTGGAGAACATAATCTCCAACCTTCTGGTCTTGCATTCGACAGATTTAGAGGCCCTTCATTTGTGCAACTACATTTGCAGACGGAGCTCCAGAAGTTTAGCCGTGGACACGCAATGGCTGTCTAGCATGGACAAGAATTGGCACTTCAGCCATGAAAGCGTACGGAAATGGGTGCGGTATGCTGCCTGCAGGAATGTCAAACATCTCACCCTTTGCACTTCCCACGAAATGGAAGAAGTGCCCCCAGCGCTTTTCTCCTGCACTCACCTTACTGACATAAAACTGTTCAATTGCATTCTCACCCGTATTCCAGCCCGTTTTCCTGGATTCAACCATCTTGTTACTAGCTTTTTTTGGAACATCGAATTCACAGATGAATCCTTTTCCTGCTTTTCTCATTGCCCATTTCTTGAGAGACTTGAGATATATGGATCAGTTGGTTTACAAAAACCTATCATATCTGCTTCCAACCTCACATATTTAGTTATACGTACGGAGAATGACGTAGAGGTTTTAATAGTTAACTGTCCAAAGCTTGTAACTCTTGAGGCAGGCGAGATGCGGGATTTAAGAGTAAATGGGGTGCCGTTTCAGGAATTTTCATATGCATTCCGATATCTTAAAATGCAGAGCGGAAGCAATTTTACTGTTCTTAAATTGGATTGGAATTACGAGGAATACGGTCTGGGGGAGAAGACATACAATTTCTCGGCCGAGAGATTTCTTGAGTTCGTGGGAGCTTTCAAAGCATTGAAGGAGCTCTCCTTACCTGACTGGGCGCTGGTTCTAGGCGGAAGCGAGATGTTCGAGCTCATTCATGGGCTGCTCGATACGCTTCCTAATCTTGAGCGGTTGGACGTAAATGACTACTTTGTTATGGTGAGAGAATCTCTATGATAGATTGAGCCATTTTAGTTTATTTGGATTGCATCTTTATATGGTTAAATATCATTGTTTATGCCTGTTGCACTAGTGTAATGTTTTTTTTTCTTCCAAAATTTTATCGAGGGTATTGACATGACCTGGTTCTGTTGTTGTTGTTGTTTTGGTCTTTTTTGTTTTTAAATGCAGGAGATAGTTAGAGATCCGATACTATCATCTCTAAGTTCTCCACTGGCCCGTGTTCGGATAATAAAAGTTGAGATACTGTTATATAGCGGGGTTGGGGATGAAATAGCTGTGTTGCGTAGCTTCCTTGAGGGCTGTTCCACTCTTGAAATCATGGAATTGCAGCTAAATAAAATTAGTCAATACGAGGTTATAGAATTATTGACAGAATTGTCAACTGTGAAGACAGCCTCCCATCGAGCTAGTGTCGACATCGTTGCATGTCCCTTTTTATAAAGATGTGTGAATGGAATGCATTTTTCCTCGTTAAAGGTTTGTTGGACGCCTGTGCCTATGTGATGCATTACTCCTACAAAATTCTTACACAAGGTGTGTTATTTTACAAGGTTCTAAATAAATAATTGATTGGCTATTAGGTTGCAAAAGTTTTAAAAGGTGTTTATTTTACAAGTTTGTGGTGCATCTAAATGAATATTTGATTGGTTATTAGGTTACAAAAGTTTAGTAGATTTTAAATTTATTTTATATGGAAATTTTCAATATCCATCTTTTCAGCACATACACAAAGACAAAGAATGGAATACTGAGGTAGATTCCTGGTCGCAGAGGACTGTCTCAGCGAAAGGATACATATCTTATCTTTTGAAAAATAGCAAAGAAGAGAAATTTAGTTTTTCTCCTATTTCTAGTATTTTCTTTTTGCGTCAGTGAGTACCAAGATTTTCGAAATTCTTCTCAACATGCAACTCTTTCATAAAGTCTGCATATACCTGTTTTTGGGAAATATTATTCTCAATATGCTGGGAGGTTTTGATACAATGAAATTTTGTACTCTGTAATTTTCATTTTTTTGGGTTGATTTTTAAAATTTATTTCTATAATACAATTGACTGATTTATTGATTTATTTTAAATTTAAGTTGTATTAAATTTGGTGCTAAACAAGTAGTTTAAATATATCTAATTATTTTAATAAACATAAAAAAGTAGTTTAAATATATCTAATTATTTTAATAAACATGAAATTTAGTTGATAAAAGTAATAATAAAAATGATATATTAAAAAATTATTTATATTATATTATTTCATTAATTTCTTATTTTTTTCTTCATTGGTTATTTTCGATTTGAAATTATTTCTAATTGGGAATATAAAAAACTTGACACAATTCAATGTTGATACCATCCTTTAAATAGAAGCAATTCAGTGAAAATTTATGAAAAAATAGATCATTCTTACTAGAGCAAGTGTTGGGTGTTTTGTTTAATTTACTAATGTAAAAAATCTTGGACTTGTACACCATCGCAAAGGTATGATATGATGCTTTAGGGTTTCTTTGATAGATTTGCAACTCTCTCTTTCTACCAACAAAGGTGGTAGCAATGAAATAAATCACTCCACCTAACTTCAAGTAGATTGCTTCATTGATGTGCTGTAGTGAAATCATTGACAAATATCTCTATCCTTGGCAATTATTGACGAGAAGATCTTGATTTGGTCTTTTGGTTAAACATCCATATGTATTTGCACTTGCAACACTTGTTTGATTTTCCTACTTGAATGATTGGAATTTATCCACACCCTATTTGTATGTGCCAACTTTATTTGGGATTCAAGATTTCTTGCAATTAATATAGCTCTCTTAGGTTTCATTTAGATCCATTCACATCGTTCCCCCAATTCAAATTCTAGAAAACATTTGTATCATTCTCTTTTTGTCTCTTTTAATTGATGATATCAACAACCAACGAACAAGTAATTAAAGTTTGTTTGGAAATTCAAATTCCTGTCCAAATAAAAATCTTCTTGAGTTCAGTTTTAAGTAATAAAGTTTTAACACAAAACATCCTTCAAAAAGGATACTAATTAGTTAGCTCATGCTCCTTGGCTCTAAATTTCTTTTCAAAGCACTCCATGCAAAATAAAGGTACCATCAAAATTGTTGAATGAATTTAAAGGGAAACACTTGTTTGAATTTTTTGATGAGATTGACACATGCTTGTACACTAGTGTTGGCATTGCTAATTATAGTCCATAATATTTGTTCTACTTTCCCAGTTTGGTAACATATTTTTATTGAGTGCTTAAAGTTATCATTTTCAAAGAGCTTATTGCAATTTGCTTGACTAAATTTCTATGTTCTTAACTTTCATCTATTCTATTATGATACCTTGGATGTACATGCAGAGTTTTGCGGTGAATCTTACCAACTCATGTCCATCAAAGGTTTTCAACTTGTGAAAGAAGACTTGGATGAGTTGAATTTGAACTCCATGCATTGCATTTGCACAAACCCCTTTGAACTAGTGTAATGTGATCGTGAGATATAAATCGATTAGACCTGAGAAAACTGACATAGATGCTAGAAAGCCCGTGTCGAGTTGCCATTGAGTATTAACTGAAGCTTTGATGCAAATAGCCAAAAATTGAAAAATATAGACAAAGAAGGGTTTAGAATGAGAACATAGAACTCTCATCAACTGAAAATCTTGATTCAACTCTCAAATCGGTAGTTCCTTTATCTATTCTGCCACATATTATTTTCATATAGATTTAAGGTCAACACATGATGGCTACTTCTACCCAGGCTTAAGAAGGCCAACTGAGTCAAATTGGCAATGGCTTCACTAGTGCAGTCCTTAATACCATGTTCCCATATAACATCAGATGTGTTATTTATATAGCAGTATCAATGTAATGGTGGTATTCATTGAATGAATCCACAAACACTATCCAAATATTACATTTCAAGTTTCTTTGTGAAACTTCAAAACAAAACATCATCCTTGCAATATAATGTGCAAAAACAACATAAACAAAAAATATCATTCTCCAATGCAGTACAATTCATCCTTAAACAAAACTCAAAGAACACATAATAAATCTAGAGTTTTGAGCATTCACTACTAAGTTTTGATCACAATATGTGGAAAACACATAAAAAATCAGCTATATACTTGACTAATCTTCTATCAACATGATGACCATCTTTAGTCATTATACGAAATATAAGAGCATATGGTTTTCTACTGTAGTTGCCATTTAAGCCATCATAACGACACATAAGCGCATATGCATGAATAAGCCTACCTCCCTCGAGGCCCGCCTCATCTCTTTCAGCTTTCTAGATTTATATGGGATTGACTACAGGCAAGTATCTTATTAAGAAACTCATGTACATTGGGAAGCATTTGGGGCCCATCCTTGTACATAGCTTGTGATAAAACTTAAAACTTGCAGACAACAAAAAGCTTGTTCCAAAAAAGTGTGCTTCAGAAAAGCCCACTCCATCTTATCTTTTTTCCTCAAAATTAAAAACACATTTTTATGTTATCTAAGATTGTATTTTGCTTTGGCTCCTTAGAGGCAACAACACATACATGAAAACACCTTTTATTTTACACAATATGGATGGTGGGCAACTCTTATTCCTCTGTTATGCAACATATCTGCACTGGTTAAAAAAATTGCCATTGTAAGAAGCACTTGACCCACATGGTGTAGAAGCAAGAAATGTTTCCTTTCATTCATCCATCAAAGTCTGTTGATAACAACATTTCATGCTCCAGAATGCTTAGATAATGTAAAACATAAATCTACTATGAAAGATTGGCAAAGTCGAGTAGACGAGAAAACCAAGTGCATTGCATGAAAGCACTGGTTTAACACTGTTGAAGAGAATTATAAACACCAGCAAAATAGCCATTTTAGACACTGTCTCTGATGATTGAATTGCTTGTGAACAACAGAGAAAAATCCTGGTGGAACACCACTGTGAGAACCCAAAACATAACACCTATTGCACTTGAAGTAGTTCTAGAAACAATTGTTGCAAATTTATGTCCCCTGGGATTTCCAGCCCCTAGATCATTGGCAATCCTCTCTCAATGATAATCAAGTTCAAATTACAAATAAGTCTCAAACATAATTATAACAGACCAAATGAAACCCATGCACATTCTTAGAGAATAACATTAGGTGTTATCCAAAATACTAGAACACTGAACATACCACGCTGCAACAAAGAATCCAAGGGGTATCATCATCTCCCAACCATTAATGTTCATGCTAAAGGAACGAAGTTCAAGTCTAAAAATATTAGAATGTGAATTTAGTTACCATGCATCATTGTAATAAGAAACAGAGAAACAGGTTTTACCAGATAGGAAGGGAATCCACTGCAACTCGAGGATCTGGTAGTTTCCCTGTCAGGAGGACCAGCGCTTTGTAATACCAATTCCCTAAATTGAAGGGATGAGAAATAATGTCAGCTCCTTTTGTGCTGAAATTAGAATCAACCAAACAGGATCCTTTCAAGAGTGAGTAGTGTTCAACTAACCATAGCGTCACACCTGATGTGACAGAGAGCTTGAGAAAAGGCCACAAGTCTCTGCATGCATTTCTCGACAGCCCGATCCACGTATGGGGGAAACCTCCATAGGTAACATAAAGAAACTGGCCAATTGCAGGCACCCACCATGCTAAAGCCAGTGTAATCGCTGCTCCCACAAGTCCCATTTCCAATTTAACGATAAAAATCCAGCTCAGGGAAATATGAAGCACCAAGGAAGCTACAGAAACCCAAGCGATGACCATGTTTGTCAACTGTCACTGGTGGTATCTATGAATGGGAAACATAGATACAAATGAAAAGTGCCGAGGAATGAACCAGATTGACACTAATCCAGATAGTTCTGCGACATCATCTAGCTGACCCATCAACTTGAGAATGGGAGTGGCAAAGTTGATGGGGGTAGGAGGAGAACTGCAACAAGAAAGAGCACAAACCAAGAGTGTTGCATATACACTTCGAGCATGTGGCATTGCTTAGTTCCATAGGCTTGGCCACACAAGGTTTCGAGGGCACTACCCATACCAAACTAGGATTAAAACACAAGATGAAACTACATCAGTGATAGCAGTCACGATGGCGTGGATGATTTACTTGCGTTCAATGTTATAGTGATCACTTTCAAATTTTGACCTTAAAACTGTTAGAATTGGATACAGTCTGAAGTCGTTATATTAAATTTTCTTTTTCTGATTAGAATTTGAAGGGATAATTTTCAAAGAGCCTTAATCTGTAGAGCGAATCTTGTTAACTATGTGTGTGAACATTGTAATCTATCTCTCTGTTATTTTTGGCACGGCTAAAGAACTACATATTCCCATTTCCAAAATCAAGTAGACAAGAAAATCAAGTGCATTTCCTAAAAGTATTCGCTGAACACTATTGAAGAGAATCATAAACGCCAAAGAAATAACCATTCTAAAACCGCGTCTCTGATGACTAAACTGCTTGTGAACAACATAGCAAAATCTTGGCAGAACACCACTATGAGAACCCAAAACACAACACCTCCTTCCATTTCCAACTCCTAGCTCATTGGCAATCCTCACTCTGCGATAATCAAGCTCAAATTACAACTAAGTCTCAAACAAAAAATATTATAACATACCAAATGAAACCCATGCACATTCTTAAAAAAAAGAACATTAGGTGCTATCTAAAATACTACAACACTGAGCATACCCAATTGCAACAAAGAATCCAAGGGGTATCATCATCTCCCAACCATTAATGTTCACACTGAAAGGAACAAAGTTCAAATATCAAAATATTAGGATGTGAATTTAATTACCATGCATCAATGTAATAAGAAACATAGAAGCAGGTTTTACCAGATAGAAAAGGAATTCACTGCAACTTGAGGATCTAGTAGTTTCCTTGTCAGGAGGACCAACACTCTGTAATACCAATTCTCTAAACTGATGAGAGGAGAAATAACGTCATCTCCTTTTGTGCTAAAATTTAAATCAACGAAATAGGAATCCTTTCAAGAGTGAGTTGTGTTCAACTAACCATAGCATCACACTTGATGCGACAGAGAGCTTGAGAAAAGGCCAGAAGTCTCTGAATGCATTTATCGATAGCCTGATCCATGTATGGGGGAAACCTCCATAGGTAACATAAAGAAACTGGCTAATTGCAGGTACCCACCATGCTAAACCCAGTGTAATCGCTGCTCCCACAAGTCCCATTGTGTCTCAATTTAACGATAAAAATTCAGCGTAGGGAAATATGAAGCACCAAGGAAGCTACAGAAACCCAGGGAATGACCATGTTTGTCAACTGTCACTGGTGGTATCTGTGAATGGGAAACAGATACAAATGAAAAGTGTCGAGGAATGAACCAGATTAACACTAATCCAAATAGTTTTGCGAAATCATCTCGTTGACCCATCAACTTGAGAATGGGGGTGGAAAAGACATAAATTGGTGGTAGGAGCACTGCAACAAGAAAGAGCACAATCGAAGAGCGTTGCATATACACTCCTAGCATGTGGTATTGCTTAGCTCCATAAGCTTGGCTGCACAGATTTTCCAGGGCACTACCCATACAAAACTGGCATTAAAACACAAGATGAAACTACATCAACAATAGTAGCCATGATGGCATCGTTGATTTACTTGCGTTCAATGCTAGAGTGATCACTTTCAAATTTTGACCTTCAAATTGTTAGAATTGGATACTCTCCGGAGTCGTTATATTAAATTTCATTTTTTTTATTAGAATTTGAAAGATAATTTTCGATAGTCTTTTTTGGTGGAGCGAATGTTTTTAACTATATGTGTGAACAGAGTAATCTATCTCTCTCTTATTTTTGGTGTGGCTGAAGAACTGCATATTCCCATTTCCAAAATCGAGTAGATGAGAAAAGCAAGTGCATTTCTTGAAAGTATTCGCTGAACACTATTGAAGAGAATCATAAACCCCAGTGAAATAGCCACTCTAGAAACCGCGTCTGTGATGACTGAATTGCTTGTGAACAACAGAGCAAAATCCTGGCGGAATGCCACTATGAGAACCCAAAACACAACACTTCCTTCCATTTCCAGCTCCTAGCTCATTAGCAATCCTCACTCTGCGATAATCGGGGTCAAATTACAACTAAGACTCAAACAAAAAAAATATTATAATAGACCAAATGAAACCCATGCACATTCTTAGAAAAAAGAACATTAGGTGCTATCGAAAATGCTACAACATTGAACATACCCAATTGCAACAAAGAATCCAAGGGGCATCATCGTCTCCCAGCCATTAATATTCACACTGAAAGGAACAAAGTTCAAGTCTCAAAATATTAGAATGTGAATTTAATTACCACACATCATTGTAATAAGAAACATAGAAGTAGGTTTTACCAGATAGAAACGGAATCCACTGCAACTTGAGGATCTGGTAGTTTCCCTGTCAGGAGGACCAGCACTCTGTAATACCAATTCTCTAAACTGAAGAGAGGAGAAATAATGTCATCTCCTTTTGTGCTAAAATTAGAATCAACCAAATAGGAATCCTTCAAGAGTGAGTTGTGTTCAACTAACCATAACATCACACCCGATGCGACAAAGAGCTTGAGAAAAGGTCACAAGTCTTTGAATGCATTTCTCGTGACCTCGGTCCACATATGGGGGAAACCTCCATAGGTAACATAAATAAATTGGCCAATTTTAGGCACCCACCATGCTAAATCCAATGTAATGGCTGCTCCCACAAGTCCCATTTCCATTTTAACGATAAAAAGCCAGCTTAGGGCAATATGAAGCACCAAGGAAGCTACAGAAAGCCAGGCAATGACCATGTTTTTCCATTGTGACTGGTGGTATTTGTGAATGGGAAACATAAATAGAAATTCAAAGTGTTGAGGAATGAACTAGATTGAAACTGATCTAGAAAGTTCTGTGGAATCATCTCGTTGACCCATCAACTTGACAATGGGGGTGGCAAAGTTGATGGGGGTGGAAAAGATATAAATTTGTAGGAGGACTGCAACAAGAAAGAGCACAATCCAAGAGTGTTGCATAGAAACTCCTAGCATGTGGTATTGCTTAGCTCCATAGGCTTGGCCGCACAGAGTTTCCAGGGCACTACCCATACCAAACTGGGATTAAAACACAAGATGAAACTACATCAGCGATACCAGCCATGATGGTGTGGCTGATTTATTTGCGTTCAATGCTATAGTGATCACTTTCAAATTTTGACCTTCAAACTGTTAGAATTGGATACTATCCAGAGTCATTATATTAAATTCCATTTTTTTATTAGAATTTGAAGGGATAATTTTCAAAGAGCCTTTTTTAATAGAGCGAATTTTGTTAACTATATGCGCGAACAATATAATCTGTCTCTCTTATTTTTGGCATGGCTGAAGAACTGCATATTCCCATTGGTAAAATCGAGTAGACAAGAAAGAAAGTGCATTTCATGAAAGTATTGGCTGAACACACGCTGAACACTATTGAAGAGAATCATAAACGCCAGCGAAATAGCCATTCTAGAAACCGTGTCTCTAATGACTGAACTACTAGTGAACAACATAGCAAAATCCCGGCGGAACACTACTATGAGAACTCAAAACACAACAACTCTTGCCATTTCCAACTCCTAGCTCATTGGCAATCCTCACTCTTTAATAATCAAGTTCAAATTACAACTAAGTCTCAAATAGAAAATATGATAACAGACCAAATGAAATCCATGCACATTCTTAGAAAAATGAACATTAGGTGCTATCCAAAATACTAGAACACTTATCATACCCATCTACAGCAAAGAATCCAAGGGGTTTCATCATCTCCAAGCCATTAATGTTCATGCTGAAAGGAACAAAGTTCAAGTCTCAAAATATTAGAATTTGAATTTAATTACCATACATCATTCTAATAAGAAACAGAGAAGCAAGGTAAGGAATATAGGCAGGTGAGAGAGGCAAGTGTTCAGTGTTGGAGTGTCAGCGTGTGGAGGAAGGTGGTATTGTAGCGGTGCGAGAGGAAGACAGAACCAGAGACGCCAAGCTCGATGACGAACACCTGTTGATCCCGAGTATATTATTCAACTTCGCTCCACCAATGTAATTACGTTATGGTTGGGGTTTCGCTGGGCAGAGAGGAGGGTAAATACGAAGAAGCCCTGGGGGGTAGAGAATTGCTGGTGGCAATGGGGCAGGAAATTGCCTAGTTTTGTATCCATACCCTCTGCCAGACTAGTAGTGTGTACCACTGCCGGAGGGATAATTGCATGCCGCTGGGTTTTGATCCACTGCGCTCTTTAAACTGTGCTTGGGATGAGGCCGACTATTGCAAGCAAATGAATGAGTGGCCGGAGATGGAACAAGGGGGAAGGGGGAAGCAATTGGTAGGATGCATGGGGTGCAAACATTACCGTTGCATGCAAAGCAAGTGTTGGGTTAACCATAATTTCTCTCGGATCGATGGCAAGGCCAGAGAATCCGATTGGAAAGCCAATTGGGCGAAACTGAGGTGCAGCACCACTAATCCCTGGGCAGAGGGGGAAAGGGCCCTGAATTACTCCAAGCAAATTGTAAGAAGAAAGAGGGGACTACAGGAATGACTTAGGCAAGGGTCGGTTGACCTGCATGTGAATGATAGTAATGGGGATTGGAAAAGGGGTGCGACAGTGGGCTTGGTCTATGGACCTCCCCATTGCAGGCTGCGGTCTAAGGACCACCTCAGCGCTAAAATCGTGAGAGCAGGCAAAGATGAGACGCAGGGGATTGCGCATAATGATGACAAAAAAATTTAGAACAGAGTCATTAGGGGGTGGAGCATCACTGAAATGTTGTGTTTTGATTTAACTAACTGTTGTTGTCACCATGGCTCTCGCAAGCAGATCATGGCTTGAGCTGCGAGGGGGCGTGGTCATGGCAGGAGAGGCCCGACACTTAGGAAAGACAAGGAGCCGAGCACATCAGAACCGCGCAGGGGCAGGAAGTCGGTAGAACATTTCATCACTGAAGCGACAGAGGCTTACCGTGAGGGGACAAATGAAGGAATTTAGAAGCTGTTAGAAGAGTGGGAGGAGGAAATAAAACAAGGCAGTGAGACAAAGGAAGAAATGGAAAATTGGAGGACCTTAGTCCCGGATCCGGGTAACACCCGAGGAAGAATTACGTAGTTTAAGCAAACTCTGTACCTTTATTGGTTAATGAAGAGTTTATTAGGCAAGGCAATGGAACAAATTTCAGTGGGAATGACAGTGACACTCCAGGGTATGCCGAGTTATAAGTAGGATTTGTAGAAAATCCTCTTTCAGCTGCATAAACAAGACATCAGGTTGGATAGAATTGACCGCCACATCCCTTGCATAGTGGAATTGAATGACATGCCTGGGGCATCCGCCAAGGATTCGACACCTGTTGAATCTGCCTCAAAGGAGTAGAAGGAATAGACTCTTACCTATGTATATTTTTGTTTTATTCAGATAAATTTCAATTTATGTGATGCAAATATCAGTTTAGATAGTTATGTAGCGTATGGACATGCAACGAAGACATATCTAGCTTGGCTAGAGAGATTAAGACTTCACTGTTTTTGGATGGTTTACAATGAGGGCAGGTGGCTCATAGACTTGATTTCCCTTTGGGGCAAGTTGAGGCCACCTGGTCAATCTTTGTGGTGTAAACTTGCCTTTGTTTAATAGAAAATGGAATGGTCTTGTCCAGCTTAACAAAAAAAAGAAACAAAGAAGCAGGGTTTACGAGATAGAAAGGGAATCCACTGCAACTTAAGGATCTAGTAGTTTCCCTGTTATGAGGACCAACACTCTGTAATACCAATTCTCTAAATTGAAGAGAGGAGAAATAATGTCAGCTCATTTTGTGTTAAAATTAGAATCAACCAAATAGGAATCCTTTCAAGAGCAAGTAGTGTTCAACTAACCATAACATCACACCTGATGTGATAGAGAGCTTGAGAAAAGGCCACAAGTCTCTAAATGCATTTCTCTACAGCCCAGGGCACGTATGGAGGCAACCTCCATAGTTAACATGAAGAAACTGACCAATTGTAGGGACCCACCACGCTAAAGCCAATGTAATCGGTGCGCCCACAAGTCCCATTTCTAATTTAACGATAAAAAGCCATCTTAGGGCAATATGAAGCACCGAGGAAGCTATAGAAAGCCAGACAATGACCATTTTTTAACACCAATCCACCTAAATTGAAGCTTTGAATGTTCCCTCTCAACTTATACATATTCACAATTATAGCAGAGAGTGAAGGAGTTGGATTGAATAGACTGCAGTTCACCACAAGAATCCTGATATCCATGGGTTTCAACCTTGTTTTCTTAAAAAGATTGTCTAGGGAACCAAACATGACCTGTCGGCCTCTTCTCGTGCTGTGGCCATGGAGGGCCAAGGGGGAATACAATGCACTACAGCATGAAGATAAGTGTTGTCTCCTAAACCTTATAGTTCCAATATCTTCCCTTGGAATTCCAAGGATGAATCTTGAAAATATCCTGAAAGCTTAGCTTGTGTCAGGAGTAAACCATAAGATATACAGGCCGAGGGCGAGATATCATATAGACCATGCACCCAAAAACAAAAATGGGACCCTGGAACCTCATATTCTTATAAAAACAAGAATGGGACTTTGACATGCTTGTAATTCAAAACCCATACCTCAGATTCATATAAATTCTTTTGCAAGCAAGAGAAATAGAGAATTAAACTAACCCTAGAAGAGGAGTTAATCATCTGTTGAATCGTGTAGAAGAGAGAAGGATAACCCAGAAAGGGTGGGGTCTCCCGTAGAATCCCATCACTCTGGACTCCACCTCGCACAAAGGTCCAAGCATATTTGAAGAAACAACAGAAACCTCGA
The DNA here is from genome assembly GCA_031772625.1 of Pinus tabuliformis. NCBI lineage: Eukaryota > Viridiplantae > Streptophyta > Pinopsida > Pinales > Pinaceae > Pinus > Pinus tabuliformis. The sequence continues at coordinate 1,280,203,973 of CM062820.1, forward strand.
CTGTTGAAGAAATTGAAAAGTCCGAGCTGGTTCAAGCACCGCTAAATATCCTGTTGAAGAAAAAGAACTATGAAGGTTGAAGATAAAGTTGAAAAGATAGAGCATGGGTCCGTTAACAATTCAAGTAGGAGTTGTCAGTGGTGATCTAATGGCCAATATTTTTTCCATCATCTAACACCTCATCCAACGTCGCAAATCCGTACAGAGTGGCATCTAAGAGAGTTATTTTCAAAGGGGAATGCCTTATTGCGTAATTATATTGTCCCATCGTGCAAAAAAAATTGTTTAGCTTGGCTCTGTTCATTTTCATTTCAAGTCCCATCACTATATAACAAATTACAAAGATGATAATGAATAGAGCTAGGATTTTTCTTACTAGAGTAAACTCAAAGTAGAATTTCTAGGTAGAGGTAGTGGTTCAACTCAAAGTAGAATTTATAGGTAGAGGAAGTGGTTCATTCATGTTATCTAATTAATGTCTCTCACAACCACTCTTATGGATAAGATCCCATGGAGATATAGATAGGAAAAAATCCCTCACATTAGCATCTTCGTGCTTTTGGTTGGGACATTTGAAGGCTACCTTATAAATAATCGAGTTATGTTCATTCATTTATTTAGACATTTTGATTATCGTATGTTCAAATGATCCCATGGAGATATAGATAGGAAAAAATCCCTCACATTAGCATCTTCGTGCTTTTGGTTGGGACATTTGAAGGCTACCTTATAAATAATCGAGTTATGTTCATTCATTTATTTAGACATTTTGATTATCGTATGTTCAAATGTATTGGTATTAAGATATATTGGCATCTCTGTTATCATTTATATCAATACATCATGTTAGGTGGATTATTCTTCATCATGCAAACAATAGTATCAGGAATTTGATTAGTTATATTAGGTGAGATTTAATTTATATATTCTCCATGCCATCGAGTAGGTGCATCATTGAATAATTATCCACTGGAAAGGGCGAACACTCCACCCCAAGATCAAGATGGAATCCATAAGTAAAAACATATGCAAATCCTAGAAGCTTTATTCAATTCTAGTGTGGTGAACCCTGAGAGAGAAGAAATAAAAAGCATTAGAGTAAAGTTAGGGAAATTTGGAGAATTTGTGGATGCTAATGTATTATTGGTTCCAAAATAGAAAATCCATAGAAAAAAGAAAGCCACGACGAAAAGAAGGAAAAGTGTTGTTATATCCCTGAAATAAAATTTTATGTTTACTTGAACTCTATAGCTTTATATTTGATATATTGCACATCCATTATAATGAATAGGTTCATATTTAGCTTCATATTTAATACATATTGTATGGATGTGTGGAAAGAAGAGAATGTAGTGTACTGTAGGTTGTTCTTGTTGAAGGTGTGGATATCGAGTGGTTTAGATGTTGACCTAAAGTTTCATGTTTCTTTGTATTCATTGAAATGCATTTGCACATAAAATCACATAATTTTCAGTCACAATGTATTGGAACTCTAATGTGGGAGTCCACTCTTAGTTGCAGAGATATCAATCTTATTTGTTTATAATAGGTCAATCTTATTCAGTGACCTTTTGAGATTAAGAGATACAAATCCCTTTATATGCCAAGATTGAACAAGTTTACATATATATATATAAAAGGTAGATTCATAAATGAATATATATATATATATAAAGGTAGATTCATAAATGACCCTATTCAGTGATATTTTTAATTTAGGGGATGCACTTCACTTTATAGGCATTAGAATATATGTTATTGGTGTTACAGTATAGGATAAGGTTAACATCGTTATAAATGAATTTTTCAAAATCATTTGAACGTCATTTTATATGTATTTAAATAGTTTTATAAGTGCCATGCTTTATGGTAAAGGTATTACATTTATATATGAATCTTTGAAGTAATGATTAACATGGTGAAAGTATTAAAGTTATTTTTAATAAAGTTTATATTAATTTGATGGTTTTTCATGAAATGTGGATTAATTGGGTCATATAGATTTTTCCTTTCTCAAATTTGATTAAAATGAATTGAAGGTGACATAATATCCATAAAATAAAAATTAAGGAAATTGAATAAATAATTTTTTAAATCATTTAAACATAGTAATTGTGTAAACATCAATACCAAAGTTTATATTAGTTTTATAAGGATAATGTTGGTTGTATTAGGATAAATATTAAAATTTATTAAATTTACCATAATAGTGTTGGTTTGTTTGCTTTGTTATAAAAATAAAACTAAAAAACACATAATATTTTTTAAACTCATTTCAAAATATTAAATTATTAAAACAAATATTTCTTTTAAACGAAAGAACCTATTTTTGAAAAATAATTAAATTGTAAATAAATAAAAGTTTGTTTTAGGATATTTTTGTTAATTTTTATTTAATTTAAAGATTATTTTTATTAAAGTTCATTATTAATATTAATAGTTAGGGTAATATTAATATTAATGTGAATGTTTAATAATTAATATTAAAGTTGAGTTATTTTACTGATAATGTTAAAAACTTAATAATATTGTTTAAATCTTATTAAATTAATAATAATATCATAATAACTATATATTAATACATTAATAATATATTAATTTAAACATTAATATAACATAATTATGATTGAATTGGTTAAACATAGTCAACATGAACATTATGTTCAACCATGATTAACGATAAACATTATGTTTAACATGTCTATAATCAACCATAGACATATATCCAGAGTCAACATGATGACATAATAAAACATAGTCAACCTTTGCAGTCAATGTATAAATAGTCAACCATGGTTAAACTTAATCAATCATATGTTTACCACACTCAATGATAGTCAAAATTGTTCATTCATAGTCAATGATAGTCAAACTTGTTCACTCATAGTAATCCTTAATCAACCTTGGTTAACCATATTCAACTATGCTCAACAAGTCTATAGTTAATATAAGTTTATGGATGTATGCTGTGTGCGAGTTTATTAATGTCCTAAGTTTTAAGTGGTCTCACCACCACTTAAAATGTAGGACATCAATAAACTCGCACACAACTTATATCCATAAACTTATATCAACATGACTATGGGTTGTGGAAATATACACTCACAAATGTTTATAGTTAACAATATTCAAATATGGTCAACCACTCCTATAGTTTACGATATTCAACTATGGTCAACCATACCTATAGTTAACCATGGTCAACATGCCTATAGTTCACCATAAACATCATGCTTGGCATAACTAGAATCAACATGATAACATAGTCAAATAATGGACATTCATAATCAATGTTTAAAAATATTTAATAATATTAATATTAATATGGTTTAAAAAAAATTAGTTTACTAATTTGGTTGTCTATGTTTGGTAGCCAACACTCTTCAACATCAATCAAACATAATCGCCTATCATTATTATTGATTACTATTAATAGTCAACCACATTAGTCAACATAGTTAAACAAAGTCAACCTTTATAGTCATTGTTTAAATGGCTCACCATGACCAAACTTGGTAAACCCTATGTTTACCATATTTAACAAAAGTCAACCTTATTCACTCATAATCGACCACATTTAATGTAACTAAACCATATTCAATTATAGCCAACCATGGTTCACCAAAATTAAACTTTGTCAATCTTAGTCATATAAAGTCATCCTTGCACTGATAGACAATGAGAAATTAGTGATTAAGTGACTAAAGAAGTTGGTCACCACTACTTTTCCAAGTGAAATACTACAAAAATTGAGAAATATTAAGTAACCAAACTAAAAAGGATTATCATAAACGACTAATTTAGTCCCAAGTTAAAATATATGACTAGTTAATAAGTAATAAAACTAAAAATGACTAATGTGAGTGAATAATTTAGACTAATAAAACAATTACGACTTCCGAACTGTTATCACTTCAAAAGTTGTCAGAAAAAGAAATGATAGAGGTAACCACAAACCAACTTTGGAGATTAGGATCTAGCCTTCCTAATCTCAGAGAGGGCTCTCTCTTTATGATTTAACTTTGTTTAAGTTAATTGATTTTAGGCTAGTTATGATTGTACTTGGGTTTTGATTTAGATTTGGTGGTGGGATCACTTACTTAGATGAAGAGGGATGCTTTTACCACTGGGCTATGGGGTCAAATGTTAAACAAACAAGACTAGATCAAGTTCTAAAAATAGTGTCTGCAAGGCAAGATAACAAAGTTACTTCAGATCTTAAGGTTGGATGCTGAAGTGGTTTTCAATCGAATCCAAAGAGAAATTAAAGGTTCCTTAGGCCGGATTATGAAAAAAGTGAAAGAGGTCAACTGAGATGGGAGAGAAATTAAGGATTCTTAGATCTAGATATCAGAAGAAAACATGTAAATGATTAACTGTGGAAAACAGAGTGTACTTAAACAAATTCTGAGATAAATTTATAGTTAATTCATTCAACTTTAGATAACATTTAAGTTTGTGAAAAACATAAGAGAATAACAAATTGACAAAGAAAATACTTCAATGTAATAACTCTACACATGAATCCTGTAATACAATCTCTTTATTGCTCTAGTTTGCTGACTTGAAAATTGGTACAATAACCCATGGGTTTATGATTAAAATAACTTTACAAATGTATAGTAATCCACCCTCAATACTTCAAATTATGAAGTATTTATACAATTTTTTTTTTTACAAAATATCCCAAATTGTCTTGGGAACTAATCTAGGAGAAAGAAAAATCTTCATGCAAGAAGATAGAGACAAACTTTGAACTGATGCTTGTTGTCCCTGATTATTAGGTTGTGCTGGCTTTAATCTTTGATATTTTGCACTTTAATCTGTGCTTTGATGTTTGATCTTCACGCTGGATGCTCTATTCACTTTGATCTTTCAACTGACACACTTTCACCTGATACACTTTGAACTGGCGGACCTGTCATTATCTTTTTATTGTGCCCTTTTACTTTTAATGTACATTTTTAAATTTTTAGTGTGTATTTTATAGTAAATCATTTAGTTTCTCCCATGTCTCAGCATCTAGTAATTGGATATTGATCATTTTCCTGAAAATTTCATTTGCCTCTGTATACTTGGCAAAAGTAGGCTTATTGACAAAAAAGTGTTTTAACTCATGCTGGAGGTAAAATAAATTCTCAAAAGTTTGATATAATACTTTGCCAATAGGTATGCCCTTTGTTGTAACATGTATTTTTGTTGCTTTTAGTATTCATTTTTCATACAAGAAATTGAAAATATTTCAAAAATAGATAAAAGCAAGATGGACGAGTAATAATGGTATATCGGGTATGTTTTCTTTGTAAAAGAACAAGTAAAAATAAAAGCATCGCCTCGGTATAGCCAATGATTAAGCCAATGGTTATATATATATATATATATATATATATATATATCGCAAAGCACATTGTGTATCGGAATCACAAAAGGAAGAAGTGATAAAGTGTTAAAGATCCGAACCCGAAATATATATATATATATATATATATTGTTGTAAAGTCCTGGCGGGTCCGCTATATCGAAAAGCCCTTCATATACATTATGGTTACGCATTTTTACATGTATTTATATTATAAAGGATTATAATAAAAATAAGCGTTGAACATGCCGGACCCGAAGTGTATATATATTATGTTTTATAAGCCCCGGCGGGTCCGCGATATCGCATAATGCTTTATGCATATGCGTTGGGTTCTGCCGATTGCGATATGCAATGGTCGGGCTCGAAAACATATTTATCGTGTTTTATAAAGTTTGGCGGTGGGTCCGTAAAGCGCCTTATGTATATGTGTTGGCTCATTCCGCCGATTGCGATTTGCGATTGGGATTCCGGACCCGATATTATATATGCCATGTTTTATAGCTCTGGCGCATCCGTCATATCGCGGTTTGTTAAGGATTGGGTCAATACAAAGATTTAAAAGCGTCGATTGCGATTTGCGATATGAAGCGGATCCGATGGATTTATGAAGCAAAACTAATTATTTTTTAGTTCCATAATAATCAAAGGTTGCGTTGATTTCGCTGTTTAAGGGAAAGAATCAGTGTTAAAGTTGAATTCGAAGAAAAGGCAATTGGTCGGGTTTCTTGGTGTTTTGGCCAATTAAAATGTATCTGATACATGCGTAAGCCCAGGTTTATACAAGTCAAACACAGTTCATTATGATTAAAGTGGATTAAGGCATATACAAAGGAACTCGATAGCGGATTAACAGAGCTGAAAAGTTAGTAGTCATAATCATCTTCTATGTTCAGTTGTTTTATGTTATTTTATGTTATTTGAGATGTCTTTACCCTCTGTGTAATATTTTTTAATAATTCTTACTTCAGATAGTTAGAGAAGCAATTTTGGTAGTTTGATAGTTTCAGAGATCAGCAATTGTTTCACAATGTATAAAAAGAGGAAAATTTACAGAGAAGGGGTTGGTTGTTGGAATTTTGAAGAACCCAGAGACTAGGCCACTGTATTCCTGATATAATTGTTGATTAATGAAAGAATCAGAAGTTTCCATGAATTGTTGGGTATAATTTTGTAACTTTCTCTGTCATGTGTCATCTTATGTTTTCTTCTTTCAAGTATAGTAATGAAGTTGTAGGTCTTTATTTTCTTATGTAGATAAAGTTAAAATCCCTTAAAAGAGTGCTCCTATACTTGAAGTTTGCATCTTCCTTTCTAAGTTATAGATAATAGTTTCTATGTAAGGCAGCATATTATCTTTAACTTCTCCAAGGGTCGCAGATAATAGTTTTTGTGTCAAGCAGCATATTGTTTATGATTCAGTTCTCATTTTCATAATTCTTCTAAGTGACGGATAGTAGGTTATGTGTTAAGCATCATATTATCTTTAACTTTTCCTTCAAGCTTTCTTCATTCATCATTTATATCTAGCAACAAATGCCATTCTGAGATGTTCTGGTCATACATGTATTAAGGGCTAAAGACCAAGTTTTCAAGGTCCTTCATTTGAGAATACAACAAACAATAAAGTGACAATAAACAATAATCATTAATGTCTTAAGCACAATTTCTCCACAGCTAGGAAATTGGTTTCTTAAGGCATAACACCCTTCATGGATGAAGTATTCACCTAATCTCTAGCTACTCCCTGAATTTTTTTGTTATAGTCCCCCTGTGTCATCAACTTATCATTTATTACCAAGGGATTTGGTAAACCTTTTTGCCTCAAAATTTCAAATTTAACCATGAATCTGTCAATGGCCAGTTGCATGGTTTGACACTTATCCTCTAGGTTCAACATCAAATTCCTCTTGGTGAGGACCCTTTTAACATCCAAATTTGTACCTGTTCTATAGGGTATCTCTAATTCATGCAGCTCATACTTGTTCTTGGAGTTGAGGAAGTGAATGATCCTTGCAACGTCCTCTAGCATGTCTCCAAGTTCTGCTTTGACTCTTTGTATGGCTTCTATAGCTTGCTTTATTAAATCAATTTGTTCATAAATAACTTGGATGCATGGCCAAATATCATTGACAGTGTCAATGATATTGGCCGACAATTGTTCTTTGGCCCGTCCAAGGGGTTCCTTCAATGTCAGTTCCTTCTCCAGGCTTTTTACTCATTCGTTAATCCTTGTAGACTTCTGTTGTTCTTCTTTGTGCATGATTTTGGCAAGCTTGTAGTCAGTTTCCAAGCTGGTCACCTTTTCCTTAAGCTTGTTCATCTCAGTGGTCTGAATGGACATTTCTTCTATTGCTTTGACCAACCTGTTTGCTTCGTCACCTATAGAGCCTGTTGCTGTTGACCCTGTTGCTGATGTAGATGGTGTAGATGTTGGCAGTATTGTGGCCATTGAAGCTAAGAAGGCACTGCAGTAGTAACTGTTGGGATGACATTTGTAGGGGCATCCTCAAGACTAGCTTGTTTTTGCTTAATCAAGTTATCCAACTCCTTTTCCATCTCCTTTAATTGATCATTTAGTTGTAGTACTAGGTCCATCATCTCTTCATGATTGGTTTGGATCTCCAAAACCTCTTTAGTTTGTGGGTGTTCTAAATGAGGTAGCTTTAGTTGCTTTTTGAGAGCTGCTATATCCTCATTCTTCTTTTTGATCAATTTTTCAGCTGCCTTAATGTCACTAGGATCATGGCCCAACTCAATGACCAAGTCCTCCAATGACTTGATCCTGTTGTCTTTGGCCTGTGAGGAGGCCTTCTCCAATTTGTATTAGGTTGTGACGTTGTCTAGTGAACCCTGCAGCCTATGTGCAGCCATGGCCTTTCCTATAAGGGTGGAGTAAATAAACTCTCCAGCCTGCTTGTGGAACTTTATTTGGTTAATGGGATGAACATACCTGGCCAATACCTCAAAATCAGTCTTCCTATAATGAGCTGAGGTCTTTGGTTGCTGAACAGTGGGCTGCATAAATGAGACCTACATCTTTCCTGCTTTGATGTCAAAAGCTGACATCAACCTACTCTGGTTGGCTGGTGTATGCTTGAAGTATTGGGCATATGTCTCAGCCTTCAACTTCTCATTCCTCATCTTTATTTCCTTGTACCTGTCTTTGATGTCTCTTTCTCTGTTCGCTGGTCTGGTAAAGGAGGAAGCCTCAACACTCAGCTGTCTCTTAATCAATTGAGTGCTAGAGGTTGATGGCTGCTGTGTTTCACTTGAAGCAATTGTGTCTTTGCTTCTCTGCCCCATTGTTTCAGTGTCAGTTATTTCCACTGATTCAGTGTTCTCTTCCTGTTCAGACACAGGATTCAACTTGGGGCTTTTCCTAAGTTCGAAGTATTCATCTGTAGTCTCCATGGTAGAACTAGAACCCTCCCTGTTTCTTTTTGGATTCCTATCCTCATTGGATGGGGTCTGTAAAATAGGACGATTACTCATTGGTTCCCCTAGTTCTGGAACATGTAGGAAAGAACTCTGGTCAATTTGCTTTTCAACATCAATTAGTGTGTTTTCAACATCCACCACTGTGCTATCCATGTCAATCAATGTATTTTTCAACCACTAAGATTAGTTGGCAAACTACTCAATATCAAGTCTTAGATGGTGGATGAAAGGTTCCAATTTGACCTTGATTCTCAATTTGTTTATGACCCCATGAGGGTCATACTGCCACATGAAGTTGTTTCTGAATTTTATCTGTCGCAATATCTTGTCAACCTCAGGTCCAGCTTCTTTGTTATTACATATGAAGGGGCCCAATTGGTTCTTTATTTTAAATTGGGTCTTCTTTCTAGCTACTAGGAAGTTGACCTTATTTGTATTAATGATTTTCCTAAAATACTCAAGTGCAAATATCCTCATAGGGAGGTATTTGGAAAGCTTATAAGGGGCTAGTTGGCAGCCATAAACCCTGATTTTAGTGTGGTTCTGGTACAGGTACCAGTCCCCCACCTTGTTGTTCTTAGTCAATTGTAGCACCCTCTTGATTTCTTGAAAAATTCTAGGTTGAGTGTTACTGGTCAGCGTGTTCATGACTAGATAGACAAATGAATCTATGAAGTCTTTGTATGTAAACGCTGTGGAATATTTAGGGATCAAGGGTGTCCAGTAGACCACTGATCTCTCTTTTCCCTTGGTATCCAACTTTTGGATGCTTACAGGGAACTTATCTGCTTGGTAATACAAAAACATGTGAAAGAACACTGAAGAGTACTTGAAAACTCATTTAGTGGGCAGTGTTGTGAATTGTTCATGCATCCTGTCTGCAATGAACTAAGCATACTTGTACATGATAGTAGGAGGCTTGCCTGGGGTGAAGATGGAAAGAAAGGCTAGGATGACCTCATCCACATGCTCATCTGTGGTATATCCTAGGATGCAAGAGAGCATGGTGATTATATGTCTGTCTGTGTCTGAAACAATGGTGGAAACATAAGGTGGAGTATCTGTGGGAGTATGGCGGTCTTCTATGATGAAAGTTTGGAAGATTTGTCTTATCTTAACCAGGTTTAGTGTGATATATAAGTCCAATAGGTCTCCAATAGATAATGGGGTCTCATTTGGGCTAGGTTGGACTTGCAACATTTGGTTGATAGACTCTGAAGTGATGGTGAATAAGAGTTGTTGGTTAGGGGTAACAATAGCCCTTTGGTTAGGGATATAGCGGGCATGACAAAAATGTATGATATCAGGGAATGGGTGAACTTCTGGGAATAGGTATTTGGGTAAATTGGATTTCCACAGATGGATGTCATCGGTATGGTTCATGAATCTTTCCTTACTCCAGCAGTGGAGCTTCAGAAGGTGGGCTAGGGTAGCTGATCCAGGTGGATCTCAAAACACCAAGGGGATGGATAAGGCCCGAAATTCAAATTGGTAGAAAGGAGAATTTGCTGGCATCAGATCATAGAACTTGTCTTCCTTGTCGCAATGGCGCGAACGATTTGTCAATCCGAGTTCGTATGCAAAAGATATAGCTCTTCAAAGATTGGCATGACAGAGAAAAAATGAGACCTACAATGTGCCACATGGAATCCCAATCAGCACATGGGACCCACATGGCAGCTTGACATTTGGCATCCTGGCCTCCTAAAAACAATCATTTTGGGTTAAAAAACCATATAACAAAAAAAATTGCTCTAATATAATTATTAAAATAACTATATAAACAATAAACCATAAGCCCCAAAACATACTATATATATTAACTAAAGTAAAAAGGTTAATATAAATAAAGAAAACCAAACTATATAACAGAATTATATTAAAATAGTTAATACAAAACCTATTTTAAAAGGGTTAGGAAGGTTGTTAAAAGGGTTAATACAAAACTATATACCTTTGACACATATGATGGGTTATTATGGGCCAACATTCACGTGGATATAACAAAACCATACATATATATAATAAAAAACCGTTGGCAAAAACATTAAGTTGTAACGTATACAAAACTTTAATACCATATATGGTAAGAATGGGTAAAACCAAATAAACCAGCGTGGAGGTATAATAAAGCCAAACATTATAGTTGTAATCCATCCCAACGAAGATTATGGAAGAAGTCAAGACAAACGTACATGGAAGAGCATGGAGATATGGTGGGTGGGGGCAGCCACGTGGTGGTCCTGCCGCCCCACGTACAGCCTAAGTTAAAGCATGGATGGCGCAGGTTTGGGGATGGGTGAGTGTGGTCCCGTGAAGTACGGGCCCACTCCCCAATCAACAGTTAAAAAATATTTTTTATATACATATATGGAATGCAGTTTTTGATATGGTTATGTTAAAAATGGGTTCGGTAAAAATAAAATATAACCACCTTATGGAATAATCCACTTAGTTTTATTTAAACTCATTTTGAAAGATCAACGGGCACGGATTTTGAGACTAGATTGGGGAACCCTGAGAACCTGAGAAAACACTGGTGGAACCTTGCTTGAGTAGCATTTTTGCAGGACGGTGATTTTGGTCCAGACTCAGAATTGGGCAAATTTATATGGATTTTGTACCTCTCGGCGACGGGAATCCATTGGCAGTGTCAGTTTCTGCAACAGAGCTCTCCAATTTTCAAGCACTTTTCAGCATGGAGGTATAATGGTCCATTTTGTAAATTGATAAATGTAACTTCTTTTGATGCCATTTTTAATGAATGAAGGCTTCCCCATTGATCGAACAGGGCCCAAAGACGTAGTCCAAGAGGGACGAACTTCGTTATCAAGCTTCTTGTCTTCTTGTCATGCTTATGTGTTTCTTCTTCTTCTTCTCACATGTGCACATTTAAGTTTCTCTTTGGTTAAGCTACACACTGTTTATGTAATTCTTTTCATGCATCTATAAACAAAAGATAACCTGGATTAGTAGCAGTATCTTTTACCTAGCAATCCCTGTTTGCTAGTGCCAAATGGTCGATGACCATGTGAGGGGTTGACATAGGTCTCACATCCAGAGAGGTCTGGGAAGCCATGACTGAGTTTATGGATTGGGATTAGGCCTGTATTGGCTGTAGAAATGAAGTTTGGGAAACTCTGGTACAGTGAGAGGGTAATTGCAATTTGCAAAAGAGGGTTTTGGGTATACAGGGAAATCACTCTTCAATTACGCAGATGTATTAATTAATTTCAATTAATTAATCTTTAAACTTGACTGTACGTTTTCAAATTTAGAGGACCGTTCTAGTTTTCCCAAAAATGCTTGGAATTTGGTTGTATGGGCTGCAAACTGGTTCAATGGTGAGTGCAGAGGGTACGACTGCTTTAGCTGTGAACTGGATGGTTGAATTGGGCGTCCGATGCTTCTTCGGGAGGTAAATGGCGGTCAATTTTGGTCGCAGAGGCTCAGGGTGTCGCAGAAAGACTTGAGCAGTATTCACAATGCAAACAAGTGAAAAGAGTTGAAATGGGGCTTCTCCGACCTTTTAACCGGCAACGGTTAGAATTTGGCACGGAATTTACAAATGAACAGTGTATGGTTTTTGGTATTGGCGGGGAGGCGGTTTTACGGGTCATTGCACCGCTTTTGGTAGGCAAAAGGTATTTCCTTGAGAGCATGTGATTTCGCTTGGAGTTGCCACGTAGTGGAACAGTGCCCAGGGAAAACCGCAAATCTCGCGTGCTCTCAGGCTGGTAATAGTCAGATAGCGAGCGAGCGCAATATGGATGCGTGTCGTCGGATCTGGGGGTGGAAGATCAGACGATTGTCGCTTGGTCAATTTGCGGGGCATGGGGGGTTAGTTACAATTAATTGTAATTAATTAATAACTAAGGGGGGATTTCAAATATACTCAACGGGTCTAATGGAGTGGAACCAGGGGTTAATGTGGTGGGGTTAGTTTAACTACACCAAGGGTTGGTGGGTTAAAAGGTTTTTGTTGAGAAAATATGAATTGGGGAATTAATTTAAATAATGTGTGGGGGGTCAAAACTTAGGATAAGGGATTTTTATGGGTTTTGAAGGGAAAATAAGAAAATTAATAAGGGGGATGGTGCTTTTTTCAATAGGGAATGGTTTTCACACAAGAGAAAAGGGGTTTTTGAGTGGGGAGTGAGTTTTGGAAGGTAATTTACTACGAAAATGTGTGATAAGGGTCAAAATGAAGAGAAAAAGGGTATTTAACGAAGAATGATGAGATAATGGGAAAATTAGTAAGTATGTATGTGGGGGTGAAATGAAATGAGGGGAAGTTAATCAAACAAGCTTGTGAACATCTTTTCACTCTCATAAATGCTCCTGCATATGAAACATATGATTAAGCATGATAAATGTGCTTTTGACTGAGCAACCTTGTACATTTGTAACCTTTCTTCTACCTACTCATTATTTATCCTAACATTTTTTCTTCACTTTCTTGGGTGCATTTGAGCTAACAGAGCCTTTATTTCTTTTTCTTTTGAAAAGCAAACTATCTAACTCTAACCTTATAACTTCCAATGGCTTAGATTAAGCTTATGAGCATATTTTTATTTCTCTACCTAACTACTGATCTGCCAAGATTAAACAGTTTGACTAGATCTTTATTTTCTATCTATAAACATGAAATTTAAAGCATGAATTAATCAAGATTAAGCTATTTGACTATCATGGGCTATGGCATTTATGACAAGATGCATACAACCATTATTTTGTATAGTAAAGTAACAAGTAGTGGCACTTGAATTTGCACACTTTTATGATCTATTTTATTTTTTGTTTTGGGATTCATATTTTTGAGTTTTTTTAATCTTTTCTTTTTCTTTTTGTCCTTTGATTATTCTTTTAGGACATACCCTCTTTACATTTTTTAATTTTTTTAATATGGAAAACATTTTGCAGAAAGAAAAAGTACTAACCATAGCCAATTCAAAATTACGATTGCTCCACATGGGGATGGCATTTCTTGGAGATATGCCAAGAACTTCAAGATCAGTAGCCTTTGAAAATGTGGCCGAAGTTACTTTGTAAACTGTTTTTCTGTGATTCTTCTTTATTCATACTTATGATGGTGAACCCTTCAATGCTCAGGGCCTTCTCTCTGGGCTTCAATTGCAAAAGATTACCATCCAATCCAATCTAAACTCTGCACTGTTATATACATGAGTAAAATAAAGTGAACTATTGTTAATCCGTGGAAAAATAATGCTTCAACATTCTACCATTGACATGTCCTCCTGGTAAATCTGATCTATCTATCTCTCTCAAGAAAAAAACATTGTTACCTATGTAACCATAAATGACATAAGGGCCTTGCCACAAAAAGTCAAATTTCCCATGTTTGCCTTTGTCTTCTCTTCTAGAATCCCATTTAAGTACTTTGTCACCTATGTAAAAATCATTAGCTTTAGTCTTTTTATCAAAATCTTTTTGATTTTATCTTGGATTACTTATGATTTTACATAAACTTTTTCTCTGGTTTGTTGCAAGTGTATTGTTTGATTTATCCTCCTCTAGATATCATTTGGTTCTACCTGCAACTCCTGGATGATCTTCATCACTGGCACTCCCAAAGAGGATGGAAAAACAACATCCATCCCATATACTAACTGATAGGGATATGTACCAATGGACTTTTTCGTAGTTAGTCTGTCTGCCCATAAGGCATTGACCAACTTTTTGTTCCATGTTTTTTTGTTGTCTTCCAGTAGTTTTTTAATGATATTGACAAGACTCTTGTTAAAGGATTCTGCAAGTCCATTACCTTGAGGGTAATATGTAGTGGAGTGGCCAAGGGTGATGTGGTATTTGTTACAAAGGTCTACCATTTTCTTGGATTTAAAAGCAGCTGCATTATCAGTAATGAGCTTTTGGGGGCATCCAAATCTTGACAGGATATTGTTTTCTAGGAATGAAATAATGGCAGACCCTGTGGCATGTCTAGAAGGGATGGCTTCTATTCATTTGGTAAAATAATCAATGGCTGTCAAAATCCATTTATGCTGAGCTGAGGAGGCTAGATGTATTTCTTCAATGAAGTCTAACCCCCATTGTTGAAATGGCATTTCTGTGGAGATGGGTTTGAGAGGTAAAGGTAAAAGCTTTCTTTTTCCCTCAAATATCTGGCACTTATGATAGGAGGTCATGTGTTTCTTAACATCTGCAAAAAGAGTGGGCCAGTAAAAACTAGCTCTCAGGATTTTGTCAGTGGTAGTCTTCCAATACAAGTGTCCTCCACAATCTCCTGCATGAAATTCTTACATAATTTTATCAGCTTCATCTTTCAGTAAACATTTTAATAGAATACCACCATTGTTTTTCCAAAATAAAGAATTATCTATGATACAATATCTCATTGATTTCATTTTTAAAAATGTAGCTTTAGTTCTAGATAAACCAAGAGGAGATTGTAAGTTTAGTAAGACATATATGATATCTGCATACCAAGGTGAATCTGTAAAAGGTTCACTGATTTGCGGAGTCGCCATTTCTTCTTGGTCATCAAGGGCACTAATGAAATTTATATCTAGGGCTTGACAGTTCAATTCAGCCATGAGTTTGGCTAAACCTTGGCCTTTGATAAGTTTAGTAGGCTTTATTTCTATGTCATATTCCAAAATAGTGGCAATCCATTTGCCACTTTTCCCTTCAGGCCCATTTTGTGTCAAAATGTCTTTCACTACTGAGTTTGGAACATAACCAATGATGTGTGAATACAAGATGTATACTCTAAAATATTTAATAGCTTTCACTAAAGCTAATGCTTGTTTTTCCATTATGTTGTATTTTAGTGTTGCATCTTTTAAAAATTTACTGAAAAATGCAATGGGTTGTGCATATCCTTGATCATTCTTTTGCAACAAGACTGTTGTAATAGTGTGTTCTGAAGCAAAAGAGAAAATTATAAAATCTTTTTGAAAATCAAGATTTATAAGGACTGGGGTTTTGGCAAGGGCTTGTTTGATAGCTTCAAAAGATTGTTTAGCTTCCACTATCCATTTAAGTGCTGAATCTTTTCTTAACATGTTATTTAGTTCTCTAATCAATTTTGCTAAATTTGAAATGAATCTCCTAAGAAAAATTATTTTGCCTAGAAATGAGTATAATTCTTTAATGTTTCTAGGATGGGTGATGGTCAAGATTGTCTTTATTCTAGCGGGATTTATTCTAATTCCATCTTTGGATATTATATGTCCCAAATATTTACCTTCTTCTAGGCCAAAGAGTGTATTTTTGGGATTTAAGGAAATACCAAATTTCCTGCATTTAATGAAAACTCTTATCAGGTGATCTAGATGTTCATTATCGGATTTAAAAAACACTGTGATGTCATCTTGGTAAACAACTAGGAAGTCATGGATTTCTTTAGCAAAAGCTATATCCATAGCTCTTTGAAATGTCGCTCCTGCATTCATTAATCCAAAATGCATTTTCAAATACATGAAAGTACCCCAAGGAGTAGTAAACACAGTTTTAGCTTAGTCTTCTGGTTGAACCAATATTTGGTTATCTCCAAAAAATCCATAAAGCAATGAAATTATGAATGAGCCTACTACCCTTTAAAGGATATGGTCCATTTTTGGTAGAGGGTAGTTGTCTTTCAATGAGACCTTGTTCAAATTTTTGAAATCAACACAAAGTCTGATTTCTCCAGTTTTCTTCCTAGTAGCAACTAAGTTTGAAACCCAATATGAATATGTTAACATTAGGTATGTTCTATGCTAGAGCAATTTATTTAAATTTTCACAGTTAGCAATCGCATCAACATTATGATAAACTGCAGATAGAACATAAATATAAAACGCAGAAGACAAGCCAAGACAAGAGGACACAAGATGTGGCGCAAGCCATGGACAAACCCCACAATGTGTGGGGAAACCCTTTGATCAAATCTTCTTTTATCTTCAAAGTTCAGCAGAGAAAGAGAGAGAGAGATAGAATATTTACAACAAAAGTCAACACTTTGACTTATCTAGATCTGAGCAAAGACCATTTAGTATAACAATGAGATCAGTTGGAGACACTCTGCTTCAACTGATTCTTAAGGTGCTGCATCTTGTCCTCTTGCTGCACCATGTTGCACTTATCATGACCATGTTATGCACTTCATGTTGCTGCTTCTATCACAGAGCTGCTCCAACCATTGAGCTGCTCTTTGATCACTGATCTGCACTCAATGACTTATATGCTGCACTCATCAAACAACATCCATCATCACTTTGTTGCCCCATCATGCTGCAACCATCACCTTGCTGCATTCTTGTCATCTGACATACCCTCAACATAGTCATACTAACCCATGACAATAGCTTCGTCCATCTCACATTGCAGCAGTGTCATACAACCATCTAATAGCTTGAGATCTCAACAATATTAGACACGACAGCTCCATGTATTATGCTAATGATCTGAGCCCTCACATACCCATACGAAAAGCTTGACTGTGGTGTTATGGCCTGCGGCCTAACACACAGTTTTCCTGTAGCAGCATAAACGTTATACTTGTTCTTCCAAAGATCAACAAGTTTGTTCCACTGCTCCATCTAACTTGGCCTTCTAACAAGAAGAAACCACTCTCAAACGGTTGCACAAGGGATGCTCAAACAGTCCCTTAACCTTGCTGCATTATGGTTCCTTCTACTGCAGCTAGGGCACAACAGAATCCTTACTTCAACTGTGGTTAGAACTCATGGTTGGACTGCGGCTTGAACAACAGATCTGGTCTCCTTTTTATCAGCGTATCAGGGCCTCCTTATCACTTAGTATAGGGCTGCTGATCAGCCCTTCCTTTGCTGCGGAATTTTCCAGCATGGTCTCTCTGCCTTGCGTATAAATGATGAGGGTATTATGTTGACTGTGTAGAGAGCATAATATATCATGAACCATGAAAAATGTATGTATATATATGTGTATATATCATGAACCATAAACATCACATATATATGTTTCTGTATATATCTTGAACCATGAACAACATAATATGTCCAGCGTATAAATCATGAACAGCATAATATGTCCAGCGTATAACATGAACTATGAACAGCGTATATATCTATATATATATATATATATATATATATATATATATATATATATATATATATATATATATCATGAACCATAAACAGCGCATATATATGTTTCTGTATATATCTTGAACCATGAACAACATAATAGGTCCAGCGTATAACATGAACCATGAACAACGTATATATATATATATATGCATATATATCATGAACCATAAACAGCACATATATATGTTTCTGTATATATCTTGAACCATGAACAGCATAATATGTCCAGCGTATAAATCATGAACAGCATAATATGTCCAGCGTATAACATGAACCATGAATAGCGTATATGTATATATCTTGAACAGCGTATCCAGGTATGCCTGTGGCTTCAATTCATGACAGCGGCCAGATTTTGCGGCTAGGGTTTACTGCAGCTAGATCTATATTATATGACTGCGTTCCTTTGCTTCATCACTGTGTATAGACTGCGTTAGATGACAACATACACAGCGTATAAATCATGAATAGCATAATATGTCCAGCGTATAACATGAACCATGAACAGCGTTAAGATTGTACTGCGGCGCTTCCATATGACAACGAAACAGATACGTTGAATGCCTTGTGGAATCACTGTCTCCATAACCTATATATATTAGCGTATGACTTGTCTCCATGACCAGCGTTTTACCATGACTGCGTTGTACTGCGGCTAGGGCATTTTCATAAGGCCAACATATCACTCTTGGTGTATCACTCCTTCTCCAAAAACCCAAGACATGGAGAGGAGGAGATCACTCAAGAATATATGTTTTAAATGACATAAAATCCTCATCTATTTATACTAAAAATGTAGAGGTTGAATAGACACGTCGGCTGGGCTTCTAGAGCCTACATAAGAGCTGGTCGGCTTGACTATAATTACATAAGCAAAATAAATTCATATCTCCATAAATACTTATCGGAATCGGATGATCTTTGGATCAATCCTACACCTCTCGACGAGAGGGATCCAATAAAAATATCAGCTGCCATAAATAAGCCGACCCACATGGAGTTTGGCCCTAGTTGCCAATTTAACACTCCCTCTCAACTAGGGAGAACTCCATCTGCTGATGTACGACTGTACTATCTCTGCCATCAGTGCCCTGCACTGTTCTGCCCAACTCTGCTCAGCCCTGCTGGCTCTGCTCTACTCTGCTTAGCTCTGCTCAGCTCAACTCTGCTAGCTTTGCTCTGCTAGCTCTGCTCTGCTCATCTCCGCTGAACTATGAAGAAGAAGAATTGATCGAGAATGAGTCATATCATTCTCCACTGACCTGAAGTCAGTCTCAGAGTGCATACCACTAGTCCCAGACCAGTCTCAACTGAACTAAAGTCAGCTTCATAGTAAGTACCACTCCTACCACTGGTCCCAGACCAGTATCGCAGTCTCAGAGAGTGTACCATTGGTCCCAGACCAGTCTCAACCGACCCGAAGTCAACGTCATAGTATGTACCACTCTCACTGGTCCCAGACCAGTACTGCACTGACACGAAGTCAATCTCGGAGTATGTACCACTGGTCCCAGACCAGTCTCAGCCGACCCGAAGTCAGCGTCATAGCATGTACAACTCCTACCACTGGTCCCAGACCAGTATCATTGATCCCAGATCAATGGAGGACATCCTAGCGTAGGGAGTACGGTAGATACAACGATGCGTCCATCGGTATTACTGTGGTCCCTAACTTCATTTCCCTGCTCATTGATCAGATGAGAGGTACTTCCCATGAGTCCCAGACTGCATGGGTAGGAAGCCTCGACAGGAGAACTTAATCAATCTTGTCCTCACAGGAGAACACATCAATCCTGCTACAATTGCCATGGAGAACACATCAATCCAGGCTGCCATGGAGAACACATCAATCCAGGCCTCATAGGAGAACACATCAATCCTGCTACAATCGCCATGGAGAACACATCAATCCAGGCCTCACAGGAGAACACATTAATCCTGCTACAATCGCCATGGAGAACACATCAATCCAGGCCTCACAGGAGAACTAATCATCCTGCTACACAAGAGAGCGAATCATCTTGTCCCACAAGAGAGCGAATCATCTTGTTTCAGTGCGCACCACCAGGGGAGGGTGAGTCACCCTGTGGTCGTATGTTGCTCCAATAGAACTGCAAGCCCCCCAAAGCTCCTAGAGCTCAATGTATGCAGCATGCAGGACCCTTTTACAAAGGTCTCTCGACGACTCCAAGTCGTTCGGGAAAGTCACAAATTTGATCTATCCTCAGGGCTCTGTCCTGTACATAATCTCAGTGTGATGGAGCCTCCTTGATCATCGACTTACCATATCCCAGATAAGGCAGTAATTGATGTCTATCTGCTGGAGCAATTGTCAAATACGGGATTCCTCAATAATCGAATCCCATCTCTGGTTGTCACAGAGATTCACAGTGGTATTCATCATGTGTACAAACAGCTCACTGAAGAGCTTCAGCAACCAGACTGCCTCACAGAAGCCCATACTATCAGCTTTGTATTCTGCCTTGGTGGTGCTCAGAGTCACCGACTTCTGCTTCCTGCTCATCCAGGATATCAAGGCAGATTCCAAACAGCACTGAGAAGTGCTCTAGTGATCCTCCATACTTCCTGCCCACTCATCATTCGAATAATCATGTGGTTTCATATTTCCGGCAATGTATCTCAATTCATGAGAGATTGTGCCCTGAAGATATATTAGAAGATTCTTGGCACCAATCTAGTGAGGCTCATCCAAATATGAGCTCACCATGCTAACTGCAACACAGATGTCCGGACGGAGGTTCTCCAAGAACATCAACGCGAATGAGTTTATGAAACTCAGAGGCATTTCCCAAATCTGGTCCGACATTATTACCATATAACTTCTGAAAGTTAAGATCCTCGAGGCAGTCACAAGCTTGCATCTTATCTTCCCACATTCAGAATCCAACTCCCTCTGTCTCCTATAAATGAGAGGGTCTGCACCTGTCAGACATAGGTGTCGGTACGAGAGGTTTATCATCCACAACCTTCGAGTAATGGTTTGGATCGGTTTCACTCCTAGTGAATCTCAGCTGCATTAGACAGCTATCAATCCTCTCATATTATGCCTGAGGTGTTTTTCTTCAAGCCATGAGATTCCTTGATCATGATTCTCAAACTCCTCGGGTTGTTCCAAACCTGTGAACCTGTTGCATGAGGGGAATGGTACCCTTATAATATTTTCCTTTGGTACATTTCAGACATGTACCTTCATGCTTCCTTTTGAATCCTAGTCACCATTTGACTCACAGACGCTGAGTCAATGGACATGGTCCCCAGTGGACTTCCTGCAACTTGATACAACCCTGAACTCAAAAACATCTTTAAAAGATCTATTTTCAAACACGTACCTTTCCATCGATAAGTGCCACCCTGCAACCTTTGACTTCTATTTCCGAGATGGACATCAGGTTCGATCAGGTACATAAAAGAGATTTTGGGGTTCCTTGCTTTCGTGGAAGAGTCGACCATTTCCTTGATGACCTGCATTACCAGTCATTCTTTTGATCATAGAATATGTCTTACGAATGATTGTTATCTTGATCAAGAGATGAGTCTCTGCCATGCACAACGGCCGAACTTATTTCAACAAGGCATCCGCTTTTCCTTCCACCCTTAGATCCGAACTTCACAATGAAGTGATCATTAGATGGGCCATCAGAAACTTCCACTGCGCCATTCTGATAACATTCTCAGGTTCGACTTCACCCTAGGTGAATTACGAGGAACCTATTGATCCTTCTGTCTTGTCCCAATTGTCTTCGGTGATTGCTCTTTCACTCTTGCTTGGGCATTGTCTTCACCTCTGCTCTGATACCATGTTAAGATTAGGTATGTTCTATGCTAGAGAAATTTATTTAAATTTTCACAGTTAGCAATCACATCAGCATTATGATAAATTGCAGATAGAACATAAATATAAAACGCAGAAGACAAGCCAAGACAAGAGGACACAAGATGTGGCGCAAGCCAGGGACAAACCCCACAATGTGTGGGGAAACCCTTTGATCAAATCTTCTTTTATCTTCAAAGTTCAGCAAAGAAAGAGAGAGAGAGAGATAAAATATTTACAATAGAAGTCAACACTGACTTATCTAGATCTGAGCAAAGACCATTTAGTATAACAATGAGATCAGTTGGAGACACTCTGCTTCAACTGATTCTTAAGGTGCTGCATCTTGTCCTCTTGCTGCACCATGCTGCACTTATCATGACCATGTTATGCACTTCATGTTGCTGCTTCTATCACAGAGCTGCTCCAATCATTGAGCTGCTCTTTGATCACTGATCTGCACTCAATGACTTATATGCTGCACTCATCAAACAACATCCATCATCACTTTGTTGCCCCATCATGCTGCAACCATCACCTTGCTGCATCCTTGTCATCTGACATACCCTCAACATAGTCATACTAACCCATGACAATAGCTTTGTCCATCTCACATTGCAGCAGTGTCATACAACCATCCATCTAATAGCTTGAGATCTCAACAATATTAGACACGACAGCTCCATGTATTATGCTAATGATCTGAGCCCTCACATACCCATACGAAAAGCTTGACTGTGGTGTTATGGCCTGCGGCCTAACACACAGTTTTCCTGTAGTAGCATAAACGTTATACTTGTTCTTCCAAAGATCAACAAGTTTGTTCCACTGCTCCATCTAACTCAGCCTTCTAACAAGAAGAAACCACTCTCAAACAGTTGCACAAGGGATGCTCAAACAGTCCCTTAACCTTGCTGCATTATGGTTCCTTCTACTGCAGCTAGGGCACAACAAAATCCTTACTTCAACTGTGGTTAGAACTCATGGTTGGACTGCGGCTTGAACAACAGATCTGGTCTCCTTTTTATCAGCGTATCAGGGCCTCCTTATTACTGAGTATAGGGCTGCTGATCAGCCCTTCCTTTGCTGCGGAATTTGCCAGCATGGTCTCTCTGCCCTGCGTATAAATGATGAGGGTATTATGTTGACTGTGTAGAGAGCATAATATATCATGAACCATGAAAAGCGTATGTATATATATGCGTCATGAACCATAAACAGCGCATATATATGTTTCTGTATATATCTTGAACCATGAACAACATAATATGTCCAGCGTATAAATCATGAACAACATAATATGTCCAGCGTATAACATGAACCATGAACAGCGTATATATATATATATATATATATATGCGTATATATCATGAACCATAAACATCGCATATATATGTTTCTGTATATATCTTGAACCATGAACAACATAATATGTCCAGCGTATAAATCATGAACAGCATAATATGTCCAGCGTATAACATGAACCATGAACAACGTATATATATATATATATATATATATATATATGCGTATATATCATGAACCATAAACAACGCATATATATGTTTCTGTATATATCTTGAACCATGAACAGCATAATATGTCCAGCGTATAAATCATGAACAGCATAATATGTCCAGTGTATAACATGAACCATGAACAACGTATATGTATATATCTTGAACATTGTATCCAGGTATGCCTGTGGCTTCAATTCATGACAGCGGCCAACATGCCTGCGGTTCTTAACTTCAAACTTGACTGCGGCCAGATTTTGCGGCTAGGGTTTACTGCGGCTAGATCTATATTATATGACTGCGTTCCTTTGCTTCATCACTGCGTATAGACTGCGTTAGATGACAACATATACAACGTATAAATCATGAATAGCATAATATGTCCAGCGTATAACATGAACCATGAACAGCGTTAAGATTGTACTGCGGCGCTTCCATATGACAACGAAACAGATACGTTGAATGCCTTGTGGAATGACTGTCTCCATAACCTATATATATTAGCGTATGACTTGTCTCCATGACCAGCGTTTTACCATGACTGCGTTGTACTGCGGCTAGGGCATTTTCATAAGGCCAACATATCACTCTTGGTGTATCACTCCTTCTCCAAAAACCCAAGACGTGGAGAGGAGGAGATCACTCAAGAATATATGTTTTAAATGACATAAAATCCTCATCTATTTATACTAAAAATGTAGAGGTTGAATAGACACGTCGGTTGGGCTTCTAGAGCCTACATAAGAGCTGGTCGGCTTGACTATAATTACATAAACAAAATAAATTCATATCTCCATAAATACTTATCGGAATCGGATGATCTTTGGATCAATCCTACACCTATCGACGAGAGGGATCCAATAAAAATATCAGCTGCCATAAATAAGCCGACCCACATGGAGTTTGGCCCTAGTTGCCAATTTAACAGAATATCTAATGGGAGCTATAATTTGGGCATCATACATTTTCTTTACTTCCTTCTCAATATATGGCTTAAGAACTGGATTAATTCTCCTAAGTTTATGTTTAAAAGGTTTATGATCCTCTTTGATAGGTATCTTGTGTTGAATTATGCTGGTGTCATAAGACTTTAGGTCTTCATAACTCCATGCAAATACATATTGAAACTCTTTAAACAAATTTATGTATTTAACCTTTTCATCTGGAGGTAAGGCTTTTGATAATTTAATGAGTTTAGGTTTTTCATTAGTTCCTATGTTACATTCTTCTATATCTGCGCTCAAAGGCTCCATTTTTCGTTTCCTAGCTACATCGTTGGAATCAAACAAATCTTCTAAGGGGACTAATCCCTTAGGCAAAAAATTATTTTTAAGGTTAAGCATTTCAGGATCATCATTAATTATTTCTTCTATTTCTACATTTTCTAAGTTATCTACTTTTAGTTTTGTGAAATTAGTGGGTTTATCTATATCTAAAATATTTACATCTATCCCACTATCTATGTCATTGTCTAATGTACAGTTTGTATTTATATTACAATTCTGAAACTCACCTTCACCATTCATGAAGTCATAAATTTGAGAATCTTGTGAGAAAATCTTCCAATACTTCAAATTGTCTGGTATGACAGGCCTATGTCTCACTTCTGCAATGTATTGATGGTTGGGCTGAAAGGGAAATTTGCAGGTGCTAGTGAAAGTGGCTAGACTGTGGGCTTGCATATTATGTTTCTTAGGAATGACAACAAAGTCTATTTCCAGAAGGTCTTTGATCAAATCTAGGAAAATCTCTCTATATTGACTCAGTCTGAGATTATTTACAGATGATTCTCCTTTGATTTTATTAATAATCAATTCTGAGTCTCCTAGTATAGAAACTCTCTTGGCTCCAAGTTTTCTAACCATTTGTAATCCTAAGATTAGTGCTTCATATTCTGCCATATTATTTGTGCACTTAAAATTTAACCTAAATGCATGACCTTTAGAATGATTATTCTCCATGTTGTGGATCCACACTCCTGCACCTGCCCCTAACCTATTCACAGATCCATCAAAATCCAAATGCCATAGTGATTCATGAAAAATGTTTTCACTGTTAGTTGTTTTGTATTTCTGTTCTACAACTGTGATTTCCTTGTTGTCATGTTTTGAATTGTACAAGATAAAAGAGTCCATGTTAGAATGCATGGAATATAAAGGGGAGTTTGGTGGTTTTTCTGCACTGCTCATCATGTATTTCATCAAGGTCTCTCTATAAAGTTTTCTTTGTTGACCAAAAACAAAGATGGTGGCAAACGACATATCCAATTGTAATGATCCCTGCAATTTTTCTCCCCATGAATGAGATAACAACATTCCATATTTGGGTGGGATCTCTGCAACTACTATGTCCATCACAATACTCTTTGCTGGGCATTGGACTAGAGTTACACATAAATCTTTAATCAAGCCAAGGCATTTAACTTGACTAGAGTCAAAGGAAAACAAGTCCTTATATGGTCTGGTGATATCTAAGTTTAGTCTCTCCATAATTGCTTTTGGCATCAAGTTATGGGATGCCCCTGAGTTTAGCATAGCATTGTGTAATATTTTATCATGAATGTTTAGGCTAATGTAGAAAGGAGGGATTCCCCCTTGTTGATGAGTACCATTTACCTCATGACCAAAAAATAACTTAGGTTGATCATCATTCAAATTGACATCATCTTCTCCTTCACCTATATTTAAAGTTTCTGTGATATGTGATCTATAGGATTCATTCTTTACTAGCTCGGTCAACGGAGTTGATATTTTCAATTATCCTATTTTAGTCTTAATGTTGAAAGGCAGTTGAGTTTCACTTGATTGGATGATATCTTCTTTAACAAATGTGGTTTGTGTGTTTTTATCTCGTTTTTCAGCACTTGGCATTCCAGTGTGTGTTTCAATAGTTTTGTTTTGATTAGTCCTATTTGGAATGATTTTAGTAACAATTTTAGTTTGAGTTTCGGATGAAGTTATATCTACAATTTTTGGGGCAGAAGTCTCATGTGTTCCCCTAGGGAGGATTTGTAAAACTTTAGTGACAAGAGCTTCTGTTATCTTTTTAGTTTGGGTTTGAATTGATCTTTTAGTGAGAGCTTTATTGTTCTTTTTACTTCTTAAACTATATTGTTTGTGAACCTCATATATGGCAGATTCATAGCCCTGTTTAAAGTAAAGGACTCTCCAGTTTCTAATTGCAATTGTTGCAGCATATACAATTCATGTTCTTCTTGAGTAAGAAAAACAACATCTTCATTTTTTATTCCTAATAAGTTTATCTGGGTGTCATCCTCTCCTTCATAGTTTCACTGGAAGGGTGGCCTAATTCGTTGAACTGGTATAACATTCTTTCCAGTGTTAGGATTCTTCATGAAGTTAGGGTTTCTTATTGGGGTTGGTTGTTGATTTTTCCACTGAGTTTTTTTTCCATGTTTTCTAATCTATCCATTATTATCTCTACACTCTTTGTTAAACTATCTATTTGACCATCATAAGTGGAAGTTTCCTCTTTAATGACAGCTCTCTTTTCATTTCTCATTCTAGCTTTCTTGGCTAATAGGTTGGCCTCTACACTAACAACATTACTTTGCATTTGTTCCAATGTTTCAGGGTTTCTTTTCCTTAATTGGTATGACATGTCAGTGTCAAAACCATCAGGGAATTCGATTAATGCTAGGTCAGGTGGAGGCTTAATATTAGTAGGGATTGCATTGTATATGCTATTGAACCTAGTACAATAATATTGAACTGACTCATTAGGAGCTCTTCTAATGTTATCATATTCAGAAAGTATTTGCAGAGGGTTTTTCTTTCTCTCCCATCTATCAATAAATAATCTATGAAAAGCAACTAAATTTGCAATATGATTAGCAGGTAAAGCTTTGAACCATTTCTTAACATCCCCAGTTAATGTTTGGGCAAACAACCTCATTTGGACATTAGATTCATCTATCTCATGCAAGTCAAAATAGTCAGTCATTTTGTTCACATGCTGTTGGGCAATGTATTGACCAGTAGCATCAAACAAAAATATTTTGCTTTGATAATCTTGGGGCATGGCATGGAGTTGTGTTGGTAAAACCAAAGGTGCATATAGGTCTGCCATGGCTGAGATTCTGGCTTGACTAGGGGGTAAAGTGCTGGCACTTGAGGAAGGGTTTGAAACAGATGGAGATGAACTAGATGAGGACGAGGAGTTTGGTTGGATAGGAAGCCGATGAATGACTAGTTTAGGGGAATGGACTGTGGTGGATACAATTGGTGGGGTGGTAGTAAATGAAGGTGTATTTACAATATTTGAACATTTTGCAGAAATTTCAGAGGCAGTAGCAGTGAGGGCATCTAGTTCAACTGATTTTTGAAGGTAAGCATCATCTATATGGCTTATCAATGTGGATGTTAAAGCTTCTAACTTGTCAAAAGTATCTAACACAAATTTATCTAAATCTGGATGTATAGGCACCTTTTTTGATTTAATGAGTTAAATAAAATTAGGGTCTAACACAGTTTCATGAATTGCATTCTCTGATTTAGTTCTAAACAATGAGAGATCAAATGACAAATCAAATGGAATTTCCTCTAAAATTGATAATTCCTCTGGGAGTGAATTTGCTTTAACTAACTGGCTACTACTTGCTTGAGTTTCTACCTTTTTTGGTTTTCCTAAAATTCTGTCTGGGTCACCAACTATGGTAGCAGGGTTTGGATCTGGATTTGCCTTGGTATAGTGAATCTTCTTGGGAGCCAGAATTTTAATTTTTTAATTGTTTTTATGAAACTTTTTAAGAACAACTTATAAAAATGACTTTAAGGGGCTCAAGATGAAATTTAAGGTTTCCTTAAAGTTTTATTTGACTAAGGATCAAAGTCCTCAATATGGTCGCCAATGATGTTATCACTCCAAAATTTCTTCAAAGTTGTTAGAAAGAGAAATGATAGAGACAAACACAAACCAACTTTGGAGATTAGGATATAGCCTTCCTAATCTCAGAGAGGGTTCTCTCTTTATGATTTAACTTTGTTTAAGTTAATTGATTTTAGGCTAGGTATGATTGTACTTGGGTTTTGATTTAGATTTGGTGGTGGAATCACTTAGATGAAAAGATGGATGTTTTTACCATTGGGCTATGGGGTCAAATGTCAGACAAACAGGACTGGATCAAGTTCTAAAAACATTGTCTACATGGCAAGATAACAGAGTTACTTCAGATCTCAAGACTGGATGGTGAAGTGGTTTTCAATCGGATCTAAAGAACAATTAAGGGTTCCTTAGGCTGGATTATGAAGAAAGTGAAAGAGGTCAACCGGGATGGGAGAGCAATTAAGGGTTCTCAGATCCAGATATCTGAAGAAAACATGTAAATGATTAACTGTGGAAAACAGAGTGTACTAAAACAAATTCTAAGATAAATTTCTAGTTAATTCATTCAACTTTAGATAACATTTAAGTTTGTGAAAAACATAAGATAATAACAAATTGACAAAGAAAATACTTCACTGTAATAGCTCTACACATGAATCCTGTAATGTAATCTCTTTATTACTTGCTCCAGTCTGCTGACTTGAAAATTGGTACAATAACCCTCAGGTTTATGATCAAAATAACTTTACAAATGTATATTAATCCACCCTCAATACTTCAAATTATGAAGTATTTATACAATTTTTTCTACAAAATATACCAAATTGTCTTAGGAACTAATCTAGGAGAAAGAAAAATCTTCATGCAAGAAGATAGAGACAACCGTTGAACTGATGCTTGCTGTCCCTGCTTATTAGGTCGTGTTGGATTTAATCTTTCATATTTGGCACTTTAATCTGTGCTTCACTGTTTGGTCTTCATGCTGGATGCTCTATTCACTTTGATCTTTCAACTGATACACTTTGACTTGGCTGACCTGTCATTACCCTTTCACTGTGCCATTTTACTTTTACTATACATTTTTACATTTTTACTGTGTATTCTACAATAAATCATTTAGTTTCTCCCATGTCTCAACAGCTGGTAATTGGATATTGATCATTTTTATGAAAATCTCATCTGCCTCTGTATACTTGGCAAAAGTAGACTTATTGACAAAAAGGTGTTTTACCTCGAGCAATACTTGGCAAAAGTAGACTTATTGACAAAAAGGTGTTTTACCTCATGCTCGAGGTAAAACAAATTCTCAAAAGTTTGATATAATATTTTGCCAGTAGGTATGCCCTTCATGGATGAAGTATTCCCCTGATCTCTGACTACTTCCTATTGATTTGGGGTAGCATCGGATGTGCTCTAGCCACAAAATTTGGTGTAGAGGTTGGGGCACATGAGATCTCCAATACCCAGAAAGGGTTTTGGCAGATTCTGAACAGATCAAGAGATATTAAAATAATTAATATTTTTAATGGAGTCCCTAAGTCTAAACTTAGGAAAAATAAGATATTAATGTATATTAATATGAATCTGTGTTAAAGTGGTGCAAAAGACATGGATCAAACCAGATCTAATATTAGCCATTGATTAGGCACTTAATCTCGGCCGTTGAGACGTCAACAGGAAAAATATAATAGGAGGCTTGAGGGTCACTTGGAGAATACACCAGAGTGATCAGTGATTCTATTATCTAGAGTGGGGTTTGCTAAAAGAGATAGAATCAATGATCGGGAGAGCAGCTCAGGGGCATTGAGTACAGAGAAATAGAGAAGGCATAGATTGTGCCAGGAGAGCAGCGCAACAACCAAGGAGAGTGACGCAGAGCCAGCAAGGGCTCATGCAGGGCCACGTAGAGGCAGCTAAGTGATGTGCAGAGCAACAGAGAGGCCAACGTGTCTGACGCAGAGGCCCAGAAAGTTGACACAGGGCCTCTTGGGGCTGACACAGGGCCAATGTGAAACAGAGAGGGGCTGACGCAGTCCAGATTGGGCAGACGCTGGGGTTGCAGAGTAATTTTGTGCTGAGGAGCTACCAGAAGGATTTTCCGGGGTTTCAGCCAGGATATTTCTCTCAAACTGTGAGGTATAGTTGCTAAGGAAATTCTCTGTTAGGTAGGCTAGTTTCGGCACCCGGATTGTACTTTGATATTGCTTAATAAGAAAACCCTCAGATAGTTGCACCGGTTTTTCCGCATTGGGTTTTTTCGGGGACATTGGTCCAAAAATAATGGTGTCATGTGGTGTGTTTTTTCTTGTTTCTTTTAGTTTCTGATCTCTAATATGTTGAGCATGCACTGGTGTTTATTTTCAGTATTTACTTTGTAAATAACTTGTTAAAGAAAAATAACAAGTAGGTAGGAATAAATTAGAAAAAGTGCATGGAGGGTTTCTAAACTAAGTAAAACTAGAAACTTCAACATGGTATCAGAGCGTGATTGTAGATCATAGGAGGATTAAAAGACATCAGCCGAGTGGAGCAATAGTAGTAGAAAACAGTTGTCCCAAGGTGACAGAAGTTGTTTCTAGCAGTGCAGAGCCAACTAGAGCCACGTAGAACAAGCTGGGAGCTGCGTAGAGCCCCAGAGAGGCCAGCGTGTTTGACGCAGAGGGCTAGAGGGCTAACGCAAGGCATCCCAGGGCTGACGTAGATCCATCTGTGGTGACGCAGAGCCAGCGTGACGCAGAGAGGGGCTGACACAGTTCACAAAGAGGCAGTTGTTGGAGTCTAGAAGGCTATAGAAATATTGTAGAGTGGAGCTGGAGAGGTACTGTAGTCAGAACAATACCTGATAGAGCAGGGCCAGAGGAGTTGTTACCAAGGGTTTCCAGCTGAGAAACCTCGATCAGCAGTGCAGTTACACAAGATGATCAGAATAGGGGGGGCATCTCGACAAGCGGCATAAGGATTTCCAAGAGGGAAATCAGGACTAAGAGGGAGTCCAGAAGAGAATTTCCAGACGGGAAGTAGAGACTCAGAGGAGTTGAACAAAGAACTTCTAGGAGGAAAGTAGAGGAGCGTCATGGCACTACATGGGGTAAGAGACCAGGATAGACTAGACGGAGCATCGAACTTCGCAATCTGGAAGGCCAAAATCTTATCAATGCTTGACAGGAATCGTGTTAAGAACTTCGCCTTGAAGATTATAGCTATCCCAGTTGACCCCAATGATAACGACAAGTACGAAGAGGCGATGGCGAGGGCCAAGTGCATTATCCTTGATGGGGTCAAGGATCATGTGGTACCACATATAGCTGAGAAGGAAACAACAATTGAGATGTGGGAGGCTCTCAAGAACCTGTACCGGCATACTTATGTGCAGAGAAGAATGCTCCTCGAGAACCAGATGAGGTCGTATCAGATGAAGAAGGGTCAATCGATTGACACCTTCCTTGGAGGACTGAATGAGATCCGAGACCAGTTGACTGCTATAGGAGCAACACCAGATTAGGAGCTTATGGTGAGGACAACCCTGAATGCTATCTCAAAAGATTGGGAAGTGTTTGTCTAGAGTATCCTGGGCAGAGGGACTCTCCCACCTTGGGACGAGATGTTGGCAGTTCTTCGCCAGGAAGAGATTAGACAACAGTCGAAGACAAGTAGCAGCAGCAAGTGGATCAAGGTCAAGTAGGAGGAGGAGGATGTGGCCCTAACATCTGAGGCAAAGCAAGAGAAGCAAAAGAAGAAAGATCTCTCTAAGATCAAGTGCTTCCATTATGGGGAGATGGGTCATTATGCGACTCAGTGCCCAAGGAAGAAGAGTAAGGGAGAGTCTTCTGAGACTAAGGCAGCGCCAACACGGGCAGAGAATGAAGTTTTAACAGACGATGACTGTGCCATGAGTGCACACGTACCACTTGAGTGGAAGTGGGGAGACATCGAGCTGTAGTCAGGCGGACTACAGGCGATGAGGAGAAAGATCCTTGAGGTACCCAGCCTCTTGGCTTAGACCTTGCTATGGGAGCCTCGATGAGGAGTAGCAAGACTGGCTGATGTGGGTAGAGACAGATGCGGATGGAGCGGCAGAGAGAGCTACAGTGCAGGAGTCCCGAGACAACGCAGAGCTAGAAGGCTGCAATAGTGTGAGAGGCGTAGGAGTGTTGCACCAGTACATGAAGGCACAAAGAGGTGTGCAACGGTGCGAGATGCAGGGAGTTGTTGCAGCAGTGCAGAGGTCAGAGTTAGGGAGCACTTGTCAGCGGAAGAGGGAGATTCAACATCAGTGGGTGTCTCTAGCCCAACAGGGATTTCAGTTGGGAGATCAGTTACTTACTTCTCAGTAACTGAGTTGTAGTGCAACAGTGGGTAGCATGATGAAACATGATGAGAGGAGGTGCAGTGCGGATGCAGTGTTGGGAGAAAGGACTAGCAACAACGCGGATGCAAAGGGAGTTGTCATATAGATGCATCAGTGGCAGTGGCAGAGCCATGCGCAGCAGAACAGGATGCAACAGTGTAGAGGATGTTGGGCAGGAAGGCCTAGCATCAACACAGGTATCGATGCCGAATGATCAGAGTAATACTTAGTGAGGAGTATTGCTAGAGCACAGTGCTCGCTAAGAGGGAGTGTTGATTTGGGGTAGCATCAGATGTGCTCTAGCCAGGAAAATTGGTGGAGAGGTTGGGGCACATGAGATCTCTAATACCCATAAAGGGTTTGGGCAGATTCTAAACAGATAAGGAGATATTAAAATAATTAATGTTTTTAATGGAGTCACTAAGTCTAAACTTAGGGAAAATAAAATATTAATGTATATTAATATGAATCTGTGTTAGAGTGGTCCAAAAGACGTGGATCAAGCCAGATCTAATCTTAGCCATTGATTAGGGACTTAATCTCGGTTATTGAGATGTCAACAGGAAAAGTATAGGAGGAGGCTTGAGGGTCACTTGGAGAATACACCAGAGTGATCAGTCATTCTATTCTCTAGAGTGAGGTTTGCTAAGAGAGATAGAATCACTGATTGGGAGAGCAGCTGAGGGGCATTGAGTACAGAGAAACAGAGAAGGCATAGATTGTGTCGGGAGAGCAGTGCAACAACCAAGGAGAGTGACGCAGAGCTAACAACGACTCACGCAGGGCCACGCAGAGGCAGGCAAGTGCTTCACAGAGCACCAGAGAGGCCAGCGTGTCTAACGTAGAGGCTTAGAAAGCTGACGCAGGGCCTCTTGGGGCTGACGCAGGCCAAGAAAGGCTAATGCAGGGCCAACATGAGACAGAGAGGGGATGACGCAGTCCATATTGGGCAGACGTTGGGGTTGTAGAGCAGTTTTGTGCTGAGGAGCTACCGAAAGGATTTTCCGAGGTTTCATCCAGGAGATTTTTCTCAAACTGTGAAGTATAGCTGTTAAGGAAATTCTCTGTTGGGTAAGCCAGTTTCGACACCTAGATTGTACTCTGATATTGCTTAATAAGAAAACTTTCAAATAGCTGCACCGGTTTTCCCGCATTGGGTTTTTCCGGGGACATTGGTCCAAAAATAATGGTGTCATGTGGTGTGTTTATTATTTCTTTTAGTTGTTGATATGTAATATGTTGAGCATGCATTGGTGTTTATTTTCAGTATTTACTTTGTAAACAACTTGTTAAAGAAAAATAACAAGTAGGTAAGAATAAATCAAAAAAAGTGCATGAAGGGTTTCTAAACTAAGTAAAATTAGAAACTTCAACACTTTGCGGATTTTTCTGTTATAGTCCTCTTGTGTCATTAGCTTATCATTTATTACCAAGGGATTTGGTAAACCTTTTTCCCTCAAAATTTCAAATTTAACCATGAATCTGTCAATGGCCAGTTGCATGGTTTGGCACTTATCCTCTAGGTTCAACATCAAATTCCTCTTGGTGAGGACCCTTTTAACTTCCAAAATTGTACCTATTCTGTCAGGTATCTCTAATTCTTGCAGCTCATACTTGTTCTTGGAGTTGAGGAAGTGAATGATCCTTGCAGCTTCCTCTGGCATGTCTCGAAGTTCTGCTTTGGCTCTTTGTATGGCTTATGTAGTCTGCTTTATTAAATCAATCTGTTCAAAAAATAACTTGGATGGATGGCTGAATATCATTGACAACGTCAATGATATTGGCCCACAATTGTTCTTTGGCTTGTCCAAGGGGTTCCTTCAATGTCAGTTCCTTCTCCAGGCTTTTTATTCATTCATTCATCCTTGTAGACTTCTGTTGTTCTTCTTTGTGCATGATTTGGGCAAGCTTGTAGTGAGTTTCCAGGCTAGCCACTTTTTCCTTAAGCCTGTTCATCTCAGTGGTATGAATGGACATATCTTCCATTGCTTTGACCAACCTGTTTGCTTCATCACCTGTAGAGCCTGTTGTTGTTGACCGTGTTGCTGATGTAAATGGTGTAGATGCTGGCAGTGTTGTGGCCATTGGAGCTAAGGATGATGCCAAAGTAGAAGGCACTACAATAGTAACTGTTGGGATGACATTTGCAGGGGCATCCTCAAGACTAGCTTGTTTTTGCTGAATCAAGCTATCCAACTCTTTTTCCATCTCCTTTAATTAATCATTTAGTTGTAGTACTAGGTCCATCATCTCTTCATAATTGGTTTGGCTCTCCAAGACCTCTTTAGTTTGTGGGTGTTCTAAATGAGGCAGCTTTAGTTGCTTCTTGAGAGCTGCTATATCCTCATTCTTCTTTTTGATCAAATTTTCAGCTGCCTTAATGTCACTAGGATCATGGCCTAGCTCAATGACCAAGTCCTCCAATGACTTGATCCTGTTGCCTTTGGCTCGTGAGGAGGCATTCTCCAATTTGTATTGGGCTGTGATGTTGTCCAGTGAACCCTACAACCTGTGTGTAGCCATGGCCTTTCCTGTAAGGGTGGAGTAAATAAACTCTTCAGCCTGCTTGTGGAACTCTATCTGGTCAATGGGATGAACATCCCTGGCCAAAACCTCAAAATTAGTTTTCCTATAATCAGCTAAGGTCCTTTGGTTGCTGAATAATGCGCTGCATAAATGAGACCTGCATCTTTTCTGCTTTGATGTCAAACGCTGACATCAACCTACTCTGGTTGGCTGGTGTATGCTTGAAGTATTGAGCGTATGTCTCAGCCTTCAACTTCTAATTCCTCATCTTTAATTCCTTGTACCTGTCTTTGATGTCTCTTTCTTTGTCAACTGGTTTGGTAAAGGAGGAAACCTCAAGACTCAACAGTCTCTCAATCATTTGAGTGTTGGAGGTTGATGGCTGCTGTGTTTCACCTGAAGCAGCTGTGTCTTTGCTTCGCTGCCCCATTGTTTCAGTGTCAATTATTTCCACTGATTCAATGTTCTCTTCCTGTTCAGACACAGGATTCAACTTGGGCCTCTTCTTGAGTTCGAAGTATTCATATGTAGTCTCCATGGCAGAACTAGAACCCTCCTACCTGTTTCTTTTTGGATTCTTGTCCTCATTGGCTGGGGTCTGTAAAACAGGAGGATTACTCATTGGTTCCCCTAGTTCTGGAACCTGCAAGAAAAAACTCTAGTCAATTTGCTTTTCAACATCAATTAGTGTGTTTTCAACATCCACTACTGTGCTATCCATGTCAATCAATGTATTTTCCAACCACTTAGATTGGTTGGCAAACTGCTCAATATCAGGTCTTGGATGGTGGATGAAAGGTCCCAATTTGACCTTGATTCTCAATTTGTTTATGACCCCATGAGGGTCATATTGCCACATGAAGTTGCTTCTGAATTTCATATGTTGCAATATCTTGTCAGCCTCTGGTCCAGCTTCTCTGTTATTACATATGAAAGGGCCCAATTGGTTCTTTATTTTAAATTGGGTCTTCTTCCTAGCTGCTAGGAAGTTGACCTCATCTGAATTAATTATTTTCCTAAAATACTCAAGTGCAAATATCCTCATAGGGAGGTATTTGGGCAACTTATAAGGGGCTAGTTGGCAACCATAAACCCTGATTTCAGTGTGGTTCTGGTACAGGTACCAGTCTCCCACCTTGTTGTTCTTAGCCAATTGTAACACCCTCTTGATTTCTTGGCTGATTCTAGGTTGAGTGTTACTGGTCAGCATGTTCATGATTGGGTAGACAAATGAATCTATGAAGTCTTTGTAGGTAAATGCCATGGAGTATTTTTGGATCAAGGGTGTCCAGTAGATCATTGATCTCTCTTTTCCCTTAGTATCCAACTTTGGATGCTTACAGGGAACTTATCTTCTTGGTAATACAAAAACATGTGAAATAACACTGAAGAGTACTTGAAAACTTTTTCAGTGGGAAGTCTTATGAATTGTTCATGCATACTATCTGCAATGAATTGAACATAATTGTACATGATAGCAGGAGGCTTGCTTGGGGTGAAGATGGACAGAAAGGCCAAGATGACCTCATCCACATGCTCATCTGTGGTATATCCTAGGATGCAAGAGGGCATGGTGATTATATGTCTGCTTGTCTCTGAAAAAATGGTGGCAGCATAAAGTGGAGTATCTGTGGGAGTATGGCAGTCTTCTATGATGAAAGTCTGGAAGATTTGTCTTATCTTAACCAGGTTTAGTGTGATATATAAGTCCAATAGGTCTCCAATAGATAATCGGGTCCCATTTGGGCTAGGTTGGACTTGCAACATTTGGTTTATAGACTCTGGAGTGATGGTGAATAAGAGCTGCTGGTTAAGGGCAACAATAGCCCTTTGGCTGGGGATACAGCAGGCATGACAAAAATGTATGATATCAGGAAATGGGTGAACTTCTAGGAATAGGTATTTGGGTAAACTAGATTCCCATAGATGGATGTCATCGATATGGTTTAGGAATCTGTCCTTACTCCAGTAGTGGAGCTTCAGAAGGTAGGCTGGGGTAGCAGTATCTTTTATCTGGAAATCCCTATCTGCTAGTGCCAAATGGTCGATGTCCAGGTGAGGGGTTGACACAGGTCTCACATCCAGAGAGGTCTGGGAAGCCATCACTGAGTTTATGGATTGGGATTAGGCCTGTATTCGCTGTAGAAGTGACGTTTGGAAAATATGGTACAATGAGAGGGTAATTGTAGTTTGCAAAAGAGGGGTTTTGGGGATACAAACAAATTACTCTTCAATTAGGCAAATGTATTAATTAATATTTAAACTTCACTGTACGTTTTCAACTTTAGAGGGTCGTTCTGGTTTTCCCAAAAATACTTGGAATTTGGTGGTATGGGCTGCAAATTGGTTCAATGGTGAGTGCAAAGTGTACAACTGCTTTAGCTATGAATTAGATGGTTGAATTGGCTGTATGGAGCTTCTTCGGGCGGTAGATGGTGGTCAATTTTGGTCACATAGGCTCAAGGTGTCACAGAAAGGCTTGAGCAATATTCACAGTGCAAACGAGCAAAAAGAGTTGAAATGGGGCTTCTCTGTCCTTTTAACCGAAAACGGTTAGAATTTGGTGCAAAATTTACAAATGAGCAGTGTATGGTTTTTGGTATGGCGGGGAGGTAGTTTTATGGGTCATCGCACCGCTTTTGGCAGGCAAGTGGTATTTCCTTGAGAGCACGCGATTTCGCTTGGCGCTGCCAAATAACAGAACAGTGCCCGGGCAAAACCACGAATCTCGTCTGCTCTCGAGCTGGTAACGGTTGGATAGCGAACGAGCGCGATATGGATGTGCACCGTCGAATTTGGGTGTGGAATATCGGACGACTGTTGCGTGGTCAATATGCACAGAGGGAAACAGAGTCAGGATTTGCGGGGCCCAAGGGGTTAATTACAATTAATTGTAATTAATTAATAACAATTAACTGTAATTAATTAATAACTAAGGCGGGGATTTAAAATATACTCAGCGGGTCTAGTGGAGTGGGACCAGGGGTTAATGTGGCGGGGTTAGTTTAACTACACTAAGGGGTGGTGGGTTAAAAGGTTTTTGTCGGGGAAATATGAATCGGGGAATTAATTTAAATAATGTGGAGGGGATAAAAACTTAGGATAAGAGGTTTTTATGGGTTTTGAAGGGAAAATAAGGAAATTAATAAGAGGGAAGGTGATTTTTGCAATAGGGAATGGTTTTCACACTAGGGAAAATGGGTTTTTGAGTAGGGGGTGAGTTTTGGAAGGTAATTTACTAAGGAAATGTGTGAATGTTAAGTTATGGTATGTTCTATGCTTATAACAGTTTACTTCTTTTTCTTATTATATTCCACCAATTAGCAATCACATGTACATAAAGTAAAGTGCAGATAGAACATTAAACGATCGACAAAAGACAAGCCAAGACAAGAGACACAAGATGTGGCGGCTAGCCAGGGACAAACCCCACAATGTGTGGGGAAACCCTTTGATGAAATCTTCTTTTATCTTCAATAATTCAGCAGAGAGAAATAGTACATAAATCTGATTCATATCAGCAGTAGCAAACCCTAGATCAGTAGCATCAACATTTGTGGCTTTATTATCAAACTAGGGCAGACCATATCTCACAAATCGACAGTCGGATTGACTTCATTCCACCACCAAAAGTTTCGGCTTCCAGAGGAGGTTCAAATGAACCTACAACGCAGTTCAGATGAGGAGATCTTCTAGGCCACGCAAGTCAATCTTTACTTCTGCAGTTGCAGCTTCAGTTTCAGCAGTTTCTGGCTTCAAACTAGGGCAGTCGATATCTTGCAAACCGTTCGTCAGATTGACTTCATTCCACCACCAAAAGTTGTGGCTTTCAAAGGAGGTTCAGATGAACCTACAACGCAGTGCAGATGAGGAGATCTTCTAGGCCACGCAAGTCAATCTTTACTTCTGCAGTTGCAGCTTCAGTTTCAGCAGTTTCCGACTTCACATGTGTGAGAGAGAGAGACCCATTTCAGCGCAGTAGAGAAGAGACTCATATCTGCGCAGTAGAGAGAGAGAGATGTGATGAGATGAGTGAGTCCAAATGAGGAAAAGTCCTCTTATATTTATACACAACGTTGGTGGGTGAATAGATGCGACTGTTGGGCTTCTGAGCCTACATGAGTTGTAGGTCGGCTTGATAATAATTCCATAATCAAAATAAATTCATATCTCCATGAATACTTATCGGAATTGGATGATCTTTATATCAATCCTACACCTCTCGACGAGAGGAATCTAATAAAAATATTATCAGCCATGAATAAGATGACCCACATGAAGTTTTGCCCTGGTTGCCAATTTTAACACTCCCTCTCAACCATGGAGAACTTCATCTGCAATCTATCTATCGGTCGTTACTATTCATCCATCAAATGCACTGCCCTGTACAGCCTGACCCTTGCCCTGCTCTGCTCTATTCTGCCTGTTCTGCTTTGTCTTGTTCTGCCTGCACTGATCTGTACTGTTTTGCTCTGTTCTGCTCTGCTCTTGCATTGTTCTGTTCTGCTCTGCTTTTGTCCGAATTATGAAGAAGAAGAAATGATCGAGGATGTATCATACTGACTCAAAGTCAGTCTCAGAGTATGTACCACTGGTCCCAGACCAATATCATTGATCCTATATCAATGGAGGTCATCCTAGCGTAGGGAGTACGGTAGTTACAACGATGCGTCCATCGGTACTACTATGGTCCCTAACTTCATTTCCCTGCTCATTGATCAGATGAGAGGTACTTCCCATGAGTCCCAGACTGCATGGGTAGGATGCCTCGACAGGAGAACTAATCAATCCTGTCCTCACAGGAGAACACATCAATCCTGCTACAATTGCCATGGAGAACACATCAATCCAGGCCTCACAGGAGAACACATCAATCCTGCTACAATTGCCATGGAGAACACATCAATCCAGGCCTCACAGGAGAACACATCAATCCTGCTACAATCGTCGTGGAGAACACATCAATCCAGGCTGCCATGGAGAACACATCAATCCAAGCCTCACAGGAGAACTAATCATCCTGCTACACAGGAGAGCGAATCATCCTGTTCCACAAGAGAGCGAATCATCTTGTCCCACAAGAGAGCGAATCATCTTGTTCCAGTGTGCACCACTAGGGGAGGGTGAGTCACCCTGTGGTCATATGTTGCTCCAGTAGGAACCGCAAGCCCTTAGAGCTCCCAGAGCTCAATGTATGCAACATGCAGGACCCTTGTACAAAGGTTTCTTGCCGACTCCAAGTCGTTTGGGAAAATCACAGATTAGATCTTTCCTCGGGGCTTTGACAAGGTGTATCAACCTGTACATCATCTTAATGTGATGGAGCTTCCTTGCTCATCGACTTACCATATCCCAGATGATGTCTATCTGCTGGAGCAATTGACGAATACGGGATTCCTCAATAATCGAATCCCACCTCTGGTTGTTACAGAGAATCACAGTGGTATCCAATGTAAATCCAAACAGCGCACTGAAGAGCTTTCGCAACCAGACTGCCTCACACGAGGTTATGCTAGCAACAATATATCCTGCTTCGGCGGTGCTCAAAGCCACCGACTTCTGCTTCCTGCTCATCTAGGATATCGAAGCAGATCCCAAGGTGAAACAGTACCCGGAAGTGCTCTTACGGTCCACCACACTGCCTGCCCAATCAACATCAGTATATCCAAGTAGTCTCACATCTCCGACAGTGTATCTTAATCCATGAGAGATTGTGTCCTGAAGACATCTCAAAAGATTCCTGGCATCAATCCTGTGAGGCTCAACCAAATATGAGCTCACAATGCTAACTGCAAAACATATGTTCGGACGGAGGTTCACCAAGAACATCAATGCGAATGAGTTTTTGAAACTCAGAGGCATTTCCCAAGTCTGGTCCGACATCACTACCATATAACTTCTAAAAGTTAAGATCCTCGAGGTAGTCACAGGCTTGCAGTCCATCATACCGAATCTTTCCAATATATTTACCACATATTTTCTTGAGATAGGAAAATTTCTCCTGGCTTTTGCCACACTTCAAGTCCTAGGAAGTAGTGCATCAGTCCTAGGTCTTTCATTTCAAATTCAGAGGCCAGCTCCCTCTTACATTTGTGAATGAGAGGGTCTGCACCTGTTAGAAAGAGGTCATCCACATACAACACCAGTATGAGAGGCTTGTCATCTTCAACCTTAAAGTAAAGGTTAGGATCGACTTCACTCCTAGTGAATCCCAGCTTCATCAAGTAGCTATCGATCCTCTCATACCATGCTCGGGGTGCTTGCTTCAGCCCATAGAGAGCTTTCTTCAACCTGCATACATGAGATTTTCGATCATAAATCTCAAATCCTTTGGGTTGCTCCACGTAGACCTCTTCTTTGATCGAGCCATGCAGGAACGCAGTCTTGACATCCATCTGATGTAGGTTCCATCCTTGTGAAGCGGCAAGGGCTATGATCGAGCGGATGGTCGTATATCTGGCAACAGGTGCAAATATCTCATCATAGTCTATACCTTCCTTTTGGGAGAAACTTCGAGCAACAAAACGAGCCTTATACTTTTTCGTGCTTCCATCTGCTGCATGCTTTATCTTGTAAAGCCATTTGGAAGTAACAACAGTCTTATCCTGGGGTCTGGGAACTACTTCCCGAACATCATTCTTTATGATAGACTCATATTTTTCGGTCATAGCATCCTTCCATACTTGATGCTTGACGGCATCTGAGAATGACGAAGGCTCATTTTGTATTATCGTGCTCATGATGGTCAGCATGTCCTTCAGCATCATCAAGTAACCCTTTAAGCCATGAAGGCCTCTTCCTAGAAGAGGAAGGCTCATATGGAGGAGGATCAATCGGATCCATGGGTTCTTCTACATCAGGCATTGATTCATCATCCTTTTCTTTCGGTTCCCTGGTGTCGGCTTCTTGAGAGCTCCTCAAAGTCAGAAGATTGATCACCTTGCTGAGAGCCATATCTTCGTCAAGGTGACATCATGACTAATTATGACTTCCCTTTGACCGGATACATAGATTCTATAGCCTTTAGTATTTTCACCATAGCCCACGAAAATTCCCTTCTTTCCAGATGCTCCCAATTGATTTCTTTTCTCTTTCGGCACGTGAAAGTATACAGGGCTTCCAAAAATTTTAAAATGAGAAACATCAGGTTTCTTACCAGTGAATTTTTCTTCAGGAGTCTTGGAACCCAATTCTTGATGAGGGCATCGATTTTGTACATATACGGCAGTGTTTGCAGCTTCAGCCCATAGAAACTT
The DNA here is from genome assembly GCA_031772625.1 of Pinus tabuliformis. Taxonomy (NCBI): domain Eukaryota; kingdom Viridiplantae; phylum Streptophyta; class Pinopsida; order Pinales; family Pinaceae; genus Pinus; species Pinus tabuliformis. The sequence goes on from CM062820.1 coordinate 1,280,246,195, forward strand.
AGGAAGACTTTGATCATATAGCATGGCCCGGACAGCTTCCATAATTGTGCGGTTCTTCCTTCCCACCACACCATTCTACTCAGGAGTATGTGGTGTAGTAGTCTCCCTCTTAATGCCAACCTTAGGTATGCCTGAGTGAACCAATTATAATATATCAGAGGTATTGCTTTGGCTTGAGGGGAATGGTCCCCTTTTGAGCTTTCCTTTGGCACATCCCGGACATACACCTTCTTTCTCTACTTGGAATTCGGGCATCCCTGTTACCATCTGTCTTACATCGGGTAGAGCTTTGTAATGAAGGTGGGCAAACCTCTGATGCCAAAGTTCGGACTAAAGAGTTGTGTCACAAGACATGACACCTAGCGGACTTCCATCGACCTGATATAATGAATCAACACTAAACCCAAGAGTAAAGGCATCTTTAACATTATTTTTCCATATACATACCTTGCCATTGCTGAAGGTTACCTTGAAGCCTTTGTCTTCCATTGCCGACATTTGTAACCTTTCTTCTACCTACCCATTATTTATCCTAACATTTTTTCTTCACTTTCTTGGGTGCATTTGAGCTAACAGAGCCTTTATTTCTTTTTCTTTTGAAAAGCAAACTATCTAACTCTAACCTTATAACTTACAATGGCTCAGATTAAGCTTATGAGCACATTTTTATTTCTCTACCTAATGACTGATTTGCAAAGATTAAACAGTTTGGCTAGATCTTTATTCTCTATCTATAAACATGAAATTTAAAGCATGAATTAGTCAAGATTAAGCTATTTGACTATCATGGGTTGTGGCATTTATGATAAGCTGCACACAACCATTATTTTGCATAGTAAAGTAACAAGTAGTGACACTTGAATTTGCACACTTTCATGATCTGTTTTATTTTTTGTTTGGGGTTCATATTTTTCACTTTTTTGATCTTTTCTTTTTCTTTTTGTCCTTTGATTATTCTTTTAGGACATACCCTTTTTACATTTTTTATTTTTTTTTAATATGGAAAACATTTTGCAGAAAGCAAAAGTATGTACAATATTACAAGACTAACCATAGCCAATTCAAAATTATGAATCCTATTATCATAGGACCTTAACACTAACAAGCACTACAATAATACGAATCAGACGTTTATGTTAGTCATTTTTATTTTATCACTTTAGAAACCTAAACTTACAAGTGATAAGGGATTTAAAGGTTGTTATAGATTGACTAAAATGTTATACTTACTTAAACACTTCTTTATTGGATTAGTCGATGATTACAATTATGGAGCTTATTAGAATCTTGAAGGTTATATCCTTTAATTAGATTCATGGGGAATTAAATTCAAAGGCCGGCATATTATCCAAAAAGAATGTGAGCTTATAGCCGAGTCAAATACATTATGAAGTATACCTATACGGAGAAGTGTTGGTTAATTAGTAAAGGATACAATTCCTTTAGTTCAAAACTTAACTTTTCATGTATATCTACATTTTTTATTATTAGAGTCATATCCATTGAACTTATGATACTAGTTTTTAACTGGGATATCAAGTTGTTTATCTAGTTTGAATGTATCTTATGAACATAACAAAATTAGACTCTTATGAAATTGTTTTGAATCCTATGGAGATTTTGATATTGCTCAAACATTAGATGTTGCACATATTAAAATATCATGTCATACAAGTGAAATAGATTTAGTATGTGACAGTGATACATTACGATAATAAAGAGTTGGATCTGATTAACAAAGAATCTCGTATATCGTTGGGACTGAGATATATGCATATATTGAGATAGTGTTGTTGTACAAGACAAGCTTAGGCTTGTCATTGCTGCCTCCATGAGAAGGAGGATGAATATGTTGTCCTTTTTGTGATATATATTTCTTCTAATATAATATTCGATTTGATGTCCTGCATGAACAGGAGACTACTTCTATTGAGACATTATGATTAAACTCTTCAGTGAGTTGTTTAAGTCGATACCAAATATGAGCACAATGATATGTTTATGATCTACATAGAGCAAGACTGATTGAGGACATTGAGCCAACTCTTCCCCCTTGTCTGACCTCCTAGGGTGAGGAATTAAGATGGAGGGATCCTGCTGTTGAGGGATCTCTAGACAATAGGGTATCACCCATATTTGTTATCCATAGGGTCGGAGATGTTTCTACCCTATCTTGGTCTATGTAGAGTATACCACAGTTGACATCATACCCACAAGCTGGGCTTGTTGGGATTTGCTCCTCGTCTGGCCAATAGGTTGAGAGAGTGCTTGGAGGTGTGTTATCTAAGCTGATTATGATGCAGGTGTTCTACTGCATGACTCTTGAGGGTCATTGTTGGGAAGATCAACAAGCAATAGGATGGTTGTGATCCTTACCTCGTATAGCAAGTGGTATCTCGCCCATTGATTGCATAATGGGATGGTTGTGATCCTTGCTTGGTAAGTTGTATCTCGCCTATTGCACAATGAGATGACTTGGGGTGAGAGTGTCCCATAGGACCTTCCTCATTATCATTAAATTTTGGGTTGAGATGTGTTCCCCGATGGATTGAGGGTGGTAGCTTAAGCTCCCCTCCAATGTCAAATTCTTCTTCTTTTGGATTTGAGAATGTTCAACATATAAGCAAGCCAATCAAGAGATAAGAAAGGATAATCTTAGATGAGTAGAGATGAGCAGTGATGACATTTGATGATGAAATACTTGAGATAGGACATGATTTGATGATAGGATTCTTGTGATGATTACATGATGCGGTTGGAATTTCTACCTAGATGAGAGGGAGTGTTAATTTGGTAGCTCAGTGAATAATTACAATCATGGGACTAGATTCCTATTTTCAAGAGGACCAATTTTGACTAATTTTAAACAAGGGAAAGTATACTTTTAAGGAAAATCCCATATGTGCACAAAAGGACAAGTCGGCCCAAAAGAGAAATTGGACACCCATGGACGGCGATAAATACAATTTAAGTGACCCTCAATTGGACATCATCACCATGATCATTCTTCTTTCTTTTGTTTGTCTCACTCAGGTTTGAGATGATTCATGGAAGTTTGCTCGCACAAGTTCGAGATTGCAGGGTCTGAAGCTCGCACGTGTGTTTAGGGTTTTGGTTTCTAGCCGCAAGCATGCTTCAGGCAAATTTCGGTTGCAACTGTAAGTACACAGGCTCATGTGTGCGATTGGAAACTAGGGTTTGATTTTTACAGTTGACCGCACACAGTGACAGTTGATTGAAAACTTCTGAATTAGTGTTTTGATTATTAACATTGTTGGGTTCATCTCATGGATGTTGTTTAGTTGATTTTGCTGGATAGGATTATGGTTGAAGATATGGATCATTGTACTCTCTTTTGCTAAATCATTCAATGACAATCTAATAAGAAGAAGAATTTGAAAAGGCTTTCTCCATAGTGGGTTTTTCCCTGATCTCTGACCATTCCTAGTGTTTCTATGTGTGAATGCTTTTCTTCTATTGTTCCTTTTGTTTCGCTGCATTGATGATGATATTTTTCTTTCTATAGAGTTGCATATGTTGCTAAATAATGTTGTAATATGGATAATGTTATGATGTTGTGGGGTGAATTGAATATGTAAATAATGAAATGCAATTATCAAAGCAATAAACAATATAACCTTAATAAAATTTAACAAGCCGGTTGGTCATATGTTGTTAGATATGATCCAAGAGGAAGCCATGTAAAGTATAGCATAGCAGAAGAAGATGGTATTGAAGATGAAGATGATGTAGAGAAGTTGAGCTAGATGTATATGACAATGTTCTCGATGATGATATTATTGAAAATGACACTGATGATAAGGTTCTTATGGCCAATCCTTTCAACATTGATTTTGAATTGGATGATATAGATGTGGAGTTGGATAAAGAAGAAGATTAATTGAATTGTTCAAATGTAGGAGGTATGTGATTATATACTTTCCATATTTAAAACATTCTTATATGGGTTATTTATGTGTTGTCAAGTTTTATGCCATTTTGTATATATGATTGTTGGTTAGAAATCATTGATTTTGATTTCCCTCATAACCCACCAACCTATAACCATAAGTCTCTTCTTCATGTTCTCTATGTTATAGGCCAATTAGTAGAAGCAACATGTACAAAACAACAAAATGACTCTACTACTTAATTGATCCAATGACTACAACAAGATTGAAATGCATCAAATAAGTTTGTTTGGATAAGTGACCCATATTGATATAAGGATGAAATACCTCTATTAAAACTCACAACTAAAACATGTTGCATCATATCTTACCAAAATGCATGCATCTCCAACTGCTAGTCAATTTGGATTTCTCAAGACTTATCACAAGGTCTAATGAGACTTCTTTTGGGAGCGTTTAAAGGAAGACGTACCAAAATTTGTGGCCAGATTATTAGTTTGCCAACAACATACAAGAGAGATAGTAAATTCAATAGGAGTATGATAGCCCTGGGCCATTCCTAGTCAATGTTGGAAGGAAGTATCTATGAACTTCACCAAGGGCTTGCCTAAATTGTAAGGAAAAAATGGTATTATAGTGGTGGTGGACAAACTATCTAAATATGACCATTTTTGTGGTTTGGCTCATCCTTTGTCAACAAGTAGAATGGAAAAGCCTTTATGAATGATATTCAAAAGCTTAATGGAAATCCAAAGTCCATAGTCAATGACAAGGACTCTCTCTTTGCTAGCAATTTTTGGTAAGACTTTATTTTCTTCTCTCAACACTAAATTAGCTCATGACTTTTCCTATCATCCTTAATTAGATGATCAAATTGAGGTTGTGAATAAATGTCCTAGAAATATTTCTTCTTCTCTTCACTTCTAACACATAATTCTGATGGTTCAAATGACTTCCTGTAATAGAATGGATGTATAACACTACATTCCATACATTTATTCATATGGCACCATTCGAGGCACTCTATTATTACCCACCTCCCTCTATCACTTCACCTCTATGGGGATTTCCAAAGTACAAGAAATTGCAGATCATGTATAATATCGACAAAACATTCTCCGAATCCCCAAGGGAATTTTCGCCATGGTCCAAAATTGGATGAAACGACAAACCCATCAATGTGTACGAGTGAGAGGTAGTTTGAGATTAGTTAGAGGACAATGGCTATGCACATACAAGGTACTTTACAAGATTTGCAATGTGAACTACAAATTATAACTACCACCCTCGAGGGTGTACTTAATTTCCCATGTATCATGCTTGAAGAAGGTTCTTGGTATTGGATTCTAGCATAGAAAAAGCTTCTAGGATGACTATGGAAAAATTATATTATATTGCAACTGGAATTAGTGATATATTCACAAGTAAATAAGTTGTAAAACATAGCAACCATGGAGCTTCCCATAAAATGGAAGAAACTGCTGATTCAATATGCTAATTGGAATAATGAGCAATTCATGCATAAACATCTGCAATTAGCAGGCATTCAGAGCAACACCTTCTTGAATGGAAATGGTATTTTAAGGTCCTAACCCTAAGTAGGAATACGTGGGTTACGAAATAGACAATGTATAGAGCATAACCCTTAAGAAGTTACATTGAAATTCTTTGTGTAATACCTCTCTGTAAATTTCCATCCATTGTTTTTAAGTTTCATAGCTGGTTTTCCCATTTTATGATTGGGGCATTCCCCATATCCAACACTTTGCCATCCTTAACACTTTATTACAATGAAACTATACAATGGCGCACATGGTACATGAGTTTAGGTGCCCGAACCAAATGTATTGGCATCAGATCCACGTAAGTTACAACATTACATGATACCGTTTTTGTATCTCGCATATTTCAATCATTCTCCTCTTTTGAATTGGAAGCTACTATATAAATATAACAATCAATGCCAAAGCAAGAGAATGCGTACAGAATGTCATTAAGGAGCCACTGTTTTTACTAAAAAGGCTTTCCTCAAGTTCTCGCACAATTTCAGTCATAAATTAAATAAGAAACTCGAAAAATTACAAACCTTTATGCCCATGAAGCATGCAGGTTCTCAAATGGCTTACAAACAACGTTAAATTAGCGTGATTTCATTAAATGGCAAGTCTTGGCAGGCAGACAAAGCCTCCACATAAAGTTATACTGCAACTCTAGGATGGTTACTGCGGCGTATTAAGTTTTTTTGCATATGGCCTGAGTATATCTAGGCGTACCTGGGCTTGTTCCCTCCAATGTGATAGTGGAGGGGGTGGAAGACCCTCGTACTCTGCCACTGAGAGAAAAATAACATCATCAATATCAAACTGGCATATTCAATGACGAGGAAATCAGTAATAAACGAAAGTCGACATACACAACTGCTGGTCAGCGATATGCATGTGAATGACGTGAAGAACCAAAAAATTGACAGTTCTTATCAATAATTGAAAAAAGTGGAATGCTATGTCAAATTGCCTATTCAAAACATAAGTTTTGTGCCTGAAATATAGCGAGTCCATAACTCATATCTGGATTCCTTGGATGGAGATAGTACAATTTCATATCGTGATGACAACCTCTACTTTTGTGAGAAAGAGCTAACTACACTCCATATATAGTTTCAAAGAATCACAAGCGTTTTTTCAATTCCTAACACTCTATTGAAAGCATATTTCAATAGAGTTGAAATTAATGTTGGGAAAGTCATTGGGATAAAATTGGTGAGGGTAAGGAAAAAGAAAAAATCTTAAAAATTGGTGAAAATGGACAAACTAATATATATATATATATATATTCATTTTTTTCAATTTTTTTTAGTATCTAAAGCATTCATAACATAAAATAAAAGCATTGATATATAAATATGAAAAGAAAACTAATATATAAGATGTTTAATATGTTGAGTGCTACATCACAGATAATAGTGAATCATGTTTTGAATCATGAATCTAGACTTAATTTCAAAATATCAACAATAAATGTAATAATGTATCTCATATCATGAGTCATACACATTGAAATGAACCACTAAGTAACTAATAATTTTTTCTTCCCCTTTTGCAAGAAAATGTAATAGCTTTCCCTCTAGATAACGAAGGCCCTGGTGTTGGCATTGGACTCTGATGTTCTTTAAAAGAACTAGGAGCCGGAGGAGGTAGACCATGTCCTCTACTAGTGACCATGGTAGGTGGTGTCACCTCCTCCTCCACCACTCTCTCCTCTGCAGCTGCTACCTCTTTCACTACATCCTCCTCTAACCAATCAAGGGCTGATTCCATGACAGGCCTCTTGGCCTCAACCCTCCAAGCAGCAGTGCTGTCAATTCCATCCAATGAGATGGCCTCCACGTCAAGTGTCTTTTGAAGTCGCCTCACCCACAAACGGAGATTGCAATAGAGGTAGACCATGACATTAAGGTGTTTGGACTCCAACTTATATGAAATCCATAAATTATAAATTAATAATTATAAAAATGATAAATTATAATTTTTATTTAATGAATTCAAAAAATTAATTTATTATTGGTGATATTTTCACGATTTTTTTGGGGCAATTTTTATGATTTTTAAGCGCAATTTTTTTCATTTGCAAAAAAGTCTTCAATTTTATTGGCCGATAAAATCACCCTCCCAAAAAATCACGATTAGGCAATAAAATCGCAATATTTGCAATACTGGTTGAAATTCCATCTACAAAAGTTGGCAGAGCTTCAGATTGTTCTGACTATAGGAACCAAATGGATAGGTCTACGCGCTGATATCAGCGCTAACACACCCTCCCCATGTTTCTTACATTTCCCTGATTTTTGAAGAGGATAAAAATGACCAGAAGGCTTATAGTTACGGAAAGGAAATGGACTTGGAATCTAAAAACACATTTATAAAGAGAATTTTTAAAATATTGAGCACTTTTAAAATATTGCGAAAGAGATACATATATTTTTAGCATGATGGGGTTACAAGCTATTCTTGATTTCTGAAAGAAAAATATCACGGCCTCGTGTTTTGCCGTGCTATGTACACCGATGGAAATGATTCGTTTCATCATATATCCATGAACCTTGCTTCATACGTATGCAAAATTGTGGAAGCATGTGGATCTTTTATAGTTATACTTACCAAAGCTTGCTGCAACACTACCCCACAGGCCTGCTATTAATAAGTCTCGAGTCTTCCACCATCCAATAAGGAATGCACCACAGAATGTATTGCCACACCCTGTTGGATCAACAACATTTTCCACTATAGTTTCTCCTTGCATTGGAGAGTTTGGCAAGGGGCAAATTGCGTGAAAAGCTGGAATTTCCCATGTCTCCCGACTGTCAGACCTGAAATAATATGTAAGATAAAGTGAAACAATAAATTGTCTGCAATGGCAATAACTTCTGGCTTTGACATTGGAACAAGACTAAATCCAAAAGACAATGGGTAATATAAATGCTTAATTGAGCATTAATATCTTGCCTGTGAACAATGCTTCCAGAAGGCCCTCTTCTAAGAGTCACCACCTGCAATTTATATTTTATTTGCATTACCATTTCAATTCCATAGAGTTCGCAACAATTCAAAAGAACTAATATTAGATGGAAAAACAATTTCAATATATGCTAGAAGCAAAACCTCAGCTCCAAGTTCTGCAATACGCTCAATCATCTCCAATGGTGATCCAGGTCCAACGAGTGAAGCAGCCTCCTTTTCATTTGCAGAAAATATGTTCGCAGCAGAACCCAGTGCCCTGTAAGATGAAAATGCATGTTACTATGTTACTGCATTGCCTAAGATAATTTAACTCAGTCAAGTTAATATTTCTAGTAATTCTGTTTGCTAAAGAGGAAAACAAGTTGGGAAAATATTATAGCAGCATGTAAGCTATTTGAGATGATCGATTCTCATGAGTCAGGACACATTCAATGCATATTTCGGAGAGCCATTTTATTTTGTTTAAGTGATAAATATGCAAATTGTGTAATTCTCTGCCTTATTAAAAGAAGAAAAATGGTTCTCTTAGTTTCTAGACAAAGCACATTGTGTCGAATGAGCAGTAATTTCATATATAGTTCAAGCAGTAAAAAATACAAATACAGGAGCAGAAAAGATAACTAGCCTTTTTGTGAAGAGATAACTAGCGCTAATGTATGAAATAAAGGTACAGTTCTTGAAATCCAATATAATTAGAAAATATGCTCACACCAACCCGAAGCCAAACGTGCTGTAATTTGTCTTCCTGTCCTTTTCTTTCCACTTCTGTTTTCCCTTCTTGGAAGCATCTTGGCGGTATTTCTGCATTAAACCACTTGCTTGTCCTTTATTGTTTACCCATAATTTCCAGATATTATGCTTGCACATAGGCCTCGTTAACTGTCCTTGGATAAAAGAGAATCACTTGCCCTCCTTAAATGACTATGTAGACCTCCCCAGATATTTGAGGAGTACATCTAGGTTGTTGGGAGATATACACAACATAATGGCTTTCTAACTGAACTCAGTGGCATCCTCTTGAACACTTTTCCCTTGCTTCTACTTGAAGAAATGCCAAAGGATCCACTAGTCCTCTTCATACCCAATAGGGTAGAAATAGGACTTAGTGAAGGTTTTAACATCTCCCACTTAGTTACTGGGGCATCACCCTCCAGCTAAAGCATCTCTATGTGAATTTCCCACCAAGTCTGGGCATGTTCCTCTAACTTCAGTCAAGCAGATGAAAACTTTTGCTCTTATCCTATGTTACAAACACTAAAATAAACTTCTAACTATTGCAACCATTGATACAATTTAACAACATCAATCTCACCTTCGTAAGGTTTGATGTTCTCTTTCACTTCCACTCTAAACAAAGAATGGGACGAAGTGACAACAGTAAAACTTGGCCTCTTTTTCTCTGGCTCTTTTTTTGACTCCTTTCCTCAGTCTCTCTTTCTCTAGCTCCTTTTTTGATGCCTTTTCTAGGTCTTTGTTATCTCTAGATTTTCCATTCATGCCAACTCATGAGTTAGAGCTACCAAACCCTTTGAAACATCCAAACTTGTTCTCTAAAGCTTGCATGAGTATGGCCATGTTGTGAGAGACTTAATGACTTCTGCTTCCAGCTTTGAAAATATCTCCTTGGAATAATTGCATGGATTGTTATTGTACTTATCTTCCATGGCTAGGTATTTAAGACTTCTTTCTTACACTATCTAGATATTGCAGATTCCCACAAGAACCGCAAAGAAAGTTGCTCTGATATCAACAATGTTTTGTAAACTACTACATTATATTCCATTGGAATGGTTTGTTACAATAGATCTTACAATATTTATGAAATCTCTTATTATGTAGTGTTCTACTTTGGATTTAGATTTAATATTACTAGCTTAGCACACAAAACAAGGAAATAAACTGATATTGAAATGAAAGAAGTTCAACAAATTATACACCAGCCACAAAATGAACACAATATGTACCTTTCGAAAACCCAATATAGGAAAAGAAGTTGAGGCCTATGGCTTAATCATTTCTTCTCTCTTATGAAAAGCAAATACAAAGAAAGTGCATGCACTATTACCATGGATGTTGTGGCCTATATGGCTACCACAAGATCTTCTACTTCTACTCTTCTTCAATATCCCACTCCCAATTCTTTGCTCAACTATGGATCAATAACATTAATGCAAGAATGGAACCCTTTCCTTACCTAGTGACCCAATATTTAACATGTCTTGATAGTCATCTAGGGTTAGGGATTTTGCATGCCTCAATTCCCAATTAGGGTTAGGCTTTTGGAGCCTCTAAAATCTTCCTAAAAGTCGACATGTGACTAGCGTCATGTGTGAGTAATGAAAGTTGACACGATATCTACTCATTCTCATGGTAGTCAATAATACAGGTCAACTTGCAAGAGGCATAACTTCATCATACAAATTTCAATTAAGCTAATCTCCATGTTGTTGGAAAGCTCTCTATGTGTAGAATAACATTGAGAGGCTGGAATTTTGTTTGCAAAGTTTTTTTACCACAAAAATGGTTGTTTAAGGCCTCAAACAAATTCCAAAAGTTTCTAGACCCAAATCACCATAGCGAGACTTGCCCCTGAAATGGGCTTGTTACCCACAATTTTGTGGGTAACATCTCTAGGAGAAATTTTTTCTCCAAGATGGTCCTTAGTCGGTGTTGTCGCACAAAATGTCTAGGCACCGTGACAACGGCTCAGATCGGGGGTTGTCACCCTGATCCCCAATCTCTCCATTTAAGTCGTCTCCCTACAGCAGGCTAAGGGGCGTAGAGCCTATGGAAAAATGGAATGAAGAAGAACTAGTTGGGAACCAACCAGTTCGGGAGACACAATGAAGCGATCAAGTACTTGATTAAGATTTAGCAAGACTTATAGGATTTGATTAGATTTTAAACGATTGATACCAGTGCCTTATGGAGTCAACGATCTTGCTAGGGAAATTAAGACCAAGTAATCGATTAGCAACTGTTACTTAGATGAATGACTATTTTATTTGAAATGCAGATCCTAAAACTAATGTGAGATGCAAGAATCTTGGTTAATTTTAGTTAAATGCATATTTAAATGTGAACCCTTCAATCTTTTCTGTGTTGAGCCTGATTTTGTAGTAATTGGCAAAGAGAAGATCAGGTGAAACACACTATGGCTCTGATGATTGCAAGGTCATCGTTTTAAGTACTATTAAAACAGGCTTCTCAAGAAAAGACGGATGAAGATCTATCTGTCTATCGACCAAGCTTTTGTTTGGAAGTAAATTTATCTATGCAAAGTTAACTTATATGCAAATGCACTGAAAGATGAGATGAAGTTAGACTCTAGAATGGGAAAACACTTATGCTGCAAAAGCCCTCAATTACCCAAATGAAATGCTTGCATTTTTTTAGATGAAGACTTCGAAACTAAACTCTTGAAGATACTATAGTTAAAACACCAACTTATTTCAAATCTTCTTGATACAATTTAGCTCAAAGAGAACAAAAACAACTTTGCAATTCGATATCAATGTCAACAGATGCTAAGAAAATTACTCAGTTTACAAAGGATATGCATTTTATTACAATTCCATGACAAAGTATTTCATTTTCAGAAATTAATTTTTAGGACAGCAGTAAGAAAAACTTTATGACAGCAGCAATATGACAATGAAAATAGTAAGCTATCAATGATACTTTTATGCCAAAAATTTACCGAAATTTTTCCAAACTTGCCCACATGAATTATAAAAAAATTTCAGCTTGTTATGACGTGATTTCTGGAATTATATCAAATTTGATATACTTATTACAACCAGCAATTAAAACATGAAATAAGCCTAATGATGAATGCCCAACTCAAGAAATTAATTCCTTAATGTATTAGACAACTTAAGCACTGATTTTAAGCTAACTCACATGAAATTTTTCCACTATTATATTTTAGACTTCAGAAACAGAATTATTTAGAGATAACAGTGACTCAAAATGTAGATCTAGGCCAAATTCTTGATACACATCAAACATAAATGATTTATTAATGTATTTAGCAAATTTTTAGTTAATTTCAAACCATTTAGATGTGTTTTTCACCACTATTAGAAAGGTATATGACTGTTGTAGCAAACAATGAGGAAAAAGATGGTTTAGAGATCAAACCCTTAGGCCCTAGGCCTTGAAGATCACTTGCCCAAGTTGCCAAAAAAAATTCAATATTTGAAACACAAATTTTTACCAAATTTTCTGCAAAAACCCACTAATGATTAGCTTCAGAAAATCAAATATTCAAAAAAAAAATAGGGCAAGGGAATCTAGGGCCAATGAGAGCTAGTACTAGGCCCAATAGAACTAGCGTTGGGCTAGGAGAAGGTAGATCTGGGCTTAGGAGCCCCAAAACTTGAAACCCTTGTTCTGAAAAAAATTATTTTGCTTCAGATCTTTAGATTTATTACAAAATCTTTAATGGCTAGCCCTGCAAACAAATTTGGGACAAGATATTGCTCTCCAGGGCCTAGATTTGTCTCAAAACCCCCAGATTTGCTTGAAAAAATTTCAGATCTAAAGATTTAATTGGCTGATTGCTTAGATCTATTCCTGAAAACAATCTTTGAGCCCAGATCTTGCCCTCCAGGTTCTAAATCTAGCTCAGATATGAAGATTTACTTGGCTGATTTCTCAGATCTATTCTTGCAAACAATCTTTGAGCCCAGATATTGCCCTCCAGGGTCTAGATCTAGCTCAGATCTGAAGATTTTCTCGGCTGATTTCTCAAATCTATTCCTGCACAAGTGAAAAGAGAAAAACCCAATACCCGATATGTACAAAAATAGAAAAAATCCCAAAAAACCCAAGTGTTAAAATTCAAAATTATGTTACAAAATTTCAGATCTACACAATTAAATAATAGATCTATACAAATAATTTACAGATCTATACAAATAATTTACAGATATATCAGATCTGAGGAGTATGAGTCCAACTCCCCTCCCAGAACTAATAACCTAGGGCTTTTAATAGCCACATCTATCAAAATTTTCACAAAATATTTAAAAAAAATTGAAATTTTAGAGAGGTACTAGCCCAAAAACAATAAAATTATGAAGAAATAGAGATACCTGCTACTTCAATCAAACTTAAAAATGTTACCCTAGATCCAACAAACTGAATAAGATACTTGTATTCAGATTATTCTAAGAGAGCTATTGATTGATAGTTTTCACATAATATTAAGCATAAATTAAAACAATGTTACCATAAATTCATGAAGAAGAACACTATAGCATGTTGAAACCTCAAAGACTTTTGCATTAATTCAAAAAAATATACAAGAGAGCTTGAGAGCTTAGTACACGATTCAGAGATTAGATGACACTGACTGACAAATGACCTCCTATTTAAAGATAAATCCTCCAATGGCTAGTTTGAGTGATCCTTGTCAAAGCAATCTCGACCATTGATAAGGATCAAGATTTCTTTTAATCTCATTCGTTGAAATTTTAAATATTGGGGAAATTTCATATTTTTCAATTAAATGCATTTTAATTAATTCAAAAATTAAATTTTTGAATTAATTTCCTCAAAATTTTGACTTTGACTTACCCCACGGACCAAAGGCATAAAATTTAGCAAAATAATCAATTAACCTTAATCCCTGAACCTCTTAAAATTTAATTTTTGAAAGGACCCACGAATTTTGTCTTTGGAAAATTTAAATTCACTTAGGACCTACAATTAATCAGATTTCTGGCTTAGGATTTAACTTAATTTTAGCCAGAAAATTTAATTAATTAACCTATGAGGGGATAAAATATTTTTCTAACCCTCAAGACACTTTACATCATGATTTTTTACATTTTTTACATCTTAAAGTTAAAAACCCTTTTACAAAAAACCCTCACAGATTACCCAATTCCGCGACACAAATATAATCTAGTAGATCAAGCAATTTGTAATAAAATAACCTAACCAAATAGTTAGGATTATTTCCAAATCACTTTTACATAGACTCGATCTAGAACACTAGGACTCCCCTAAGATCCCAGTGACAAAATCCATTCCGGCTTTGGGGTAAGGCTGAAAGAAAACTCTGCCGACCCTTCGAGAATGGATTGGTGAGACAAAAAACCTCCCAAAATGTAGATCGTCACCAGAAAAGTAGGTTTATTTAGGTGATTACATACACGACACAGATCTGCTGAGATTATTTACATTATACACATGTAGACTGGGTTTGCATTATAAGATGATCCTCAGGTTGATGATGATAGTTGGATGGCAGGAACACATCGATCAGGCGCTATCCCTTTTGCGAAAAAGGGTTGTACTGCTATGGGTCATTGACACGTAGTGGTCAACATCTGGCTCTACTTGGGGACACATTGCTGCACTAGAGGAATGTGAGAATCCAGAATCTACATCCACGCAACACACAACAAAACATAAGTAGCGTCCATCCAAAAATCATCATATAACGTTAAGCACAGGAAAGATATAAGCTCTTCATTTACTAACTAGTCTAATAACATGAAAAACACAAATCTAACTACAAATGAAATACTAAAATAACAGGGCATAAGGTTAGACATACAATACAAAGATGCCCCATGGCATTAGATGCATTCAATATAGTGCATACTGAGCATTTGCCTGCTTTCAGGCAAATCTGTCGGCTGTTTCCCGGATGTGCCATGTCCAATTCTGCATACGGTAGGACTTCTTCCTATCCGGAAATCAAGCTGCTCACGGCCATCTGATGCATCAAATCGCTTTCTTTCTCATTCTTTTTCTTTTGCGCTTTTTCTTAGTGGCAGGCTGTATCACTGATGATGTGGAACATTCTGCTTCAACACTCTCAGATGAAGTATGTAAGATATGCATGACATGTCTCTATTCATTCTGCATCTGCTTTGTCAAGAATGATGGATCAGTCTCACAAGTGTCATGAGTTATAACTTGATCTTCTATGACTGGTGGATTAACCATGTGAGCATCAACCTGATTCTTATCAATTTCAATTTTATCCGGGTCACCTTCAATTAACTACTTTTCAATGGAACAAATGACCTCATAATAAGATGGAGCTTGCTGCAGCAGATAGGGAGGCTTATGATCTGTTGGTGTTTCCTTGTTTCTTTCATCCTCTAACTGATGCTGAAGTTTTTGTACCTGTATTATTATGGCATTCATCTGGTTAGAGCATTCAACCTTCATAGCACTGAACTCCCTAGCATGGTTTTCCTCCATGGTCAATAACTTTTTCTGAAGACATATCTGACTAGCTTCCATATCTTTTATTACTTTGTCATTATATGCTTTTATGGTCATCAAGCAATGTTGCATATAGATTATCTCTTTCTCATGATTTGCTTGTATGATAGCTAACTGATTATTATAATCAAACCTCATGATGGTCATTTCTTCATCCATAGTTGACAATCTGTTCTGAATCGAATTTATTTCTTCTTGATAACTTGTTTCCATGGCAATCACATGATTTGAATGATTAAATTCCATGAACGTCATATTTTCCTCTAAGGCTAATAACTTGCTTTGCATAGAATTAATTTCTTTGCCATGATTAGCTTTCATGGTTTCCATTTCTTTCTGCATGTCGGTCCTCATATCCTCCATATTTTGAGCACACTTTTCTATTACGGTGGTTACGTGATCAAAGTGTTTAATTTTCATGATTTCTATCTACTTATCACGTTTTTCCAGGTGGGTGTATAAAGTTCTCATATCCTTGATGTAATCAGTTACAAATTTTCCTTGATTAAGCTCCATATTTTTCACAAGCGGCATTATTTCTTCTATAATTTTCTTATCATTTTCCCTTTCATTGTCGACACTGATTTGACAACTTGTACCTATTTTCCCACTGTCATGGATTTGATCTGCAACAGTACAAGTGGATGGCACATTCTGATATGGAGAATTGTCTTGAAATCTTTCATCGATAGCTGGATCCTTCACAAGATCACTTTCATTCTGTTGCATAATTTTAGGGGCACAAGGCGAGCTATCTTGATAACCATATCTATCTTTAAAAGCATTGATGATGTCTTGTAAAGAAGCGAAAGAATCTTCAGGACAATTATTAAACCAATTCAAAGCATCACCCTCTAAAGAAAAGGCAAATAGACGCATTTTGACATCTTCATGATCATATTGGGGAGAACGACAATATCTAAGTATTGTATGAGTAAACCTGCATAGATGCTTTCTAACAGTGACTGAATCACCACCCGAGAACAAAGATAATTTATGAATGGCCACTTCCGGAATATCATGGAGAACATCAGTAAAATGACATGGGGTAAATGAATCATCCATGATGACTTGCCTGAAGGAATAATGAGAGACCAAATGGATGATAGAGAGAGACCCCTGTTCAAGAAAATCAAGAGATCCACAAGAAGCGAGCTTCTAGTAGAAATTCTTGTAAGAAATGAAAGAAGTGGAGTCGCCACTTGAACATGAATCTAACTCTAGGATCTAGAAGGCAACAAACAACCGGATATAAGGGAGGGCTTCTTGTCTGAAAATAATAAATGGAAGAAGTGGAGTCGCTACCCAAACAAGAAACAAACCGAAATGTCCAAGTGCTAAAGGTGCAGATGAAACGATTAATGGGACGACGAAAGATAGGGTGATTAAAAGTTCAAATGACACCAGGAAAAGTTGTGTCGCTTGACCGCTAATGAATAGATAAGAAAATATGAGATGATTAAAATGATGTCGAGAAACCAAGGACAAAAAAACCTCTATCTCCGGCAACAGTGCCAAAAATGTTGCCGTTGCCGGTAAAAATGATAAAGATGATATGAGGAGAATGAAAATAAAATGTCGTTGAAGTGCCGAGAATAAAATCCCTGGCAGCGACGCCAAAATGTTGTTGTTGTCGGCTCAAATGAAAAGATGACAAATGAGAAGATGAATGTCGTTGAAACGCTGAGAATAAAATATCCCCAGTAGTGGCGCCAAAAAATGTTGTCGCACAGAATGTCTAGGCACTGCGACAACGGCTTAGATCGGGGGCTGTCACCTTGATCCCCAATCTCTCCATTTAAGCTGTCTTCCTACAACAGGCTAAGGGGGATAGACCCTATGGAAAAGTGGAATGAAAAAGCACTAGTTGGGAACCAACCAATTCGGGAGACACAGTGAAGCGATCAATACTTGATTAAAATGTAGCAAGACTTATAGGATTTGATTAGATTTTAAACGATTGATACCAGTGCCTTATTGACTCAACGATCTTGCTAGGGAAATTAAGACCAAGTAATCAATTAGCAACTGCTGCTTAGATGAATGACTATTTTATATGAAATGCAGATCCTAAAACTAATGTGAGATGCAAGAATCTTGGTTAATTTTAGTTAAATGCCTATTTAAATGTGAACCCTTCAATCCTTTCTGTGTTGAGCCTGATTTCGTAGTAATTGGCAAAGAGAAGATCAGAGGAAGCACACTAAAGTGTGATTAACGATACCTCTCCTGAAATTCTAACATACCCGGTGCCTCCGGCGCTGCAGAGAACTGTGGCTCTGACGACTGCAAGGTCACCGTTTTAAGTACTATTAAAACAGGCTTCTCAAGAAAAGACGGATGGAGATCTATCTGTCTATCGACCAAGCTTATGCTTGGAAGTAAATTTTATCTATGCAAAGTTAACTTATATGCAAATGCACCGGAAGATGAGATGAAGTTAGACTCGAGAATGGGAAAACACTTATGCCGCAAAAGCCCTCAATTACCCAAATGAAATGCTTGCCTTTTTTTAGATGAAGACTTGGAAAATAAACTCTTGAAGATACTATAGTTAAAACACTAGCTTATTTCAAATCTTCTTGATACAATTTAGCTCAAAGAGAACAAAAACAACTTTGCAATTCGATATCAATGTCAATAGATGCTAAAAAAATACTCAGTTTACAAAGGATATGCATTTTATCACAATTCCATGACAAAGTACTTAATTTTCAGAAATTAATTTTTAGGACAGCAGTAAGAAAAACTTTATGACAGCAGCATTATGACAATGAAAACAGTAAGCTATCAATGGTACCTTTATGCCAAAAATTTACCGAAATTTTTCCAAACTTGCCCACATGAATTATCAAAAAATTTCAGCCTGTTATGATGTGATTTCCAGAATTATATTAGATCTAATATACTTATTACAACCATCAATTAAAACATGAAATAAGCCTAATGATGAATGCCCAACTCAAGAAATTAATTCCTTAATGTATTAGACAACTTAGGAACTGATTTTAGACCCACATAAAAATTTTCCACTGTTATATTTCAGACTTCAAAAACAGAATTATTCAGAGATAACAATGACCCAAAATGTAGATCTAGGCCAAATTCTTGATACACATCAAACATAAATGACTTATTAATGTATTTAGCAATTTTTTAGTTAATTTCAAACCATTTAGATGTGTTTTTCACCACTATTAGAAAGGTATATGACTGTTGTAGCAAACAATGAGGACAAAGATGGTTTAGAGATCAAACCCTTAGATTCTAGGCTTGGAAGATCACTTGCCCAAGTTGCCAAAAAAAATTCAATATCTGAAACACAAATTTTTACCAAATTTTCTGCAAAAATCCACTAGTGATTAGCTTCAGAAAATCAAATATTCAAATAAAAAATGGAGCAAGGGAATCTAGGGCCAATGAGAGCTAGCACTAGGCCCAATAGAACTAGCGTTGGGGTAGGAGAAGGTAGATATGGGCTTAGGAGCCCAAAACTTGAAACCCTTTCTCTGAAAAAAATTATTTTGCTTCAGATCTTCAGATTTATTGCAAAATCTTTAATGGCTAGCCCTGCAAACAAATTTGGGACAAGACACTGTCCTCCAGGGCCTAGATCTGTCTCAAAACCCCCAAATCTGTTTGAAAAAATCTCAGATCTGAAGATTTAAATGGCTGATTTCTTAGATCTATTCCTGCAAACAATCTTTGAGCCCAGATCTTGCCCTCCAGGTTCTAGATTTAGCTCAGATATGAAGATTTACTTGGCTGATTTCTCAGATCTATTCCTGCAAACAATCTTTGAGCCCAGATCTTTCCCTCCAAGGTCTAGATCTAGCTCAGATCTGAAGATTTTCTTTGCTGATTTCTCAGATCTATTCTTGCACAAGTGAAAAGAGAAAAACCCAATACCCGATATATACAAAAATAAAGAAGAAACCCAATACCCGATATATACAAAAATAAAGAAAAAACCCAAAAACCCAATTGTTAAAATTCAAAATTAAGTTACAAAATTTTAGATCTACACAATTAAATAACAGATCTATACAAATAATTTACAAATTTATACAAATAATTTACATATCTATTAGAGCTGAGGAGTATGAATCCAACTCCGCTCCCAGATTTGATAATCTAGGGCTCTTAATAGCCAGATCTATCAAAATTTCCACAAAATATTAAAAAAAAAAGTGAAATTTTAGAGAGGTACTAGCCCAAAAACACCCTACAGAAAAAAGATTATCGTTAGATAAATCCTTAGGCTTATATGAAGTAGGCTCTTCAGAAAATATGTGTTGAGAGTTCGCTGGTCCAACCGAGAACTATCCCCAAACGCTCAATGAAAACTTGAGAGATCTTCTGCAAACACTAGATTAACCATCAAATCAAGTAGAGAAATAGAACAACAATACAATTTTGAAAAAATAGAGATACCTGCTACTTCAATCAAAATTAAAAATGTTACCCTAGATACAACAAACTGAATAAGATACCTGTATTCAGATTATTCTAAGAGAGCTATTGATTGATAGTTTTCACATAGTATTAAACAGAAATTAAAACAATGTTACCATAAATTCATGAAGAGGAATACTACAACATGTTGAAATCCCAAAGACTTTTGCATTAATTCAAAAAAATATATAAGAGAGCATGAGAGCTTAGTACACAATCTAGAAATCGGAAGATACTAATTGATAAATGACCTCCTATATAAAGATAAATCTTCCAACGGCTAGTTCGAGTGATCCTTGTCAAAACAATCTCAATCATTGATAAGGATCAAAATTTTTTTTAATCTCATCCGTTGATTTTTTAAATATTGAGGAAATTTCGAATTTTTCAATTAAATGCATTTTAATTAATTCAAAAATTAAATTTTTGAATTAATTTCCTCAAAATTTTGACTTTGAATTAACCCCAGGGACCAAAGGCGTAAAATTTAGCAAAATAATCAATTAACCTTAGTCCCTAAACCTCTTAAAATTTAATTTTTTAAAGGACCCACGAATTTTGCTTTTAGAAAATTTATAGTCACTTAGGACCTACAATTAATCAAATTTCTGGCTTCGGATTTTAATTAATTTTGGCCAGAAAATTTAATTAATTAACCTATGAGGGGATAAACTATTTTTCTAACCCTCAAGACACTTTATATCATGATTTTTTACATTTTTTACATCTCAAGGGGAAAAACCCATTTACAAAAAACCCTCACAGACTACTCAGTTCTACGACACAAATATAATTTAGTAGATCAAGCAATTTGTAATAAAATAACCTAACCAAATAGTTAGGATTATTCCCAAATCACTTTTACATAGACTCGATCTAGAACACTAGGACTCCCCTAAGATCCCAGTGACAAAATCCATTCCAGCTTTGGAGTAACGCTGAAGAAAAACTCTGCCAACCCTCCAAGAATGGATCGGTGAGACAAAAAACCTCCCGGAATGTAGATCGTCACCAGAAAAGTAGGTTTACCTAGGTGATTACATACACGACATAGATCTGTTGAGATTATTTACATTATACACATGTAGACTGGGTTTGCATTATAAGATGATCCTCAGGTTGATGATGATAGCTGGATGGCAGGAACACATTGATCAAGCGCTATCCCTTTTGCGAAAAAGGAGGTGTACTGCTATGGGTGGTTGACACGTAATGGTTAACAGCGGGTAGCCAGCAGCCCCTTGCAGCGACCAACTAGTTCATTGTGTCGTTTCTTCGCCACTTGAGCCAGCCATGTGGTCCCTCGCCCATCTGCCATGATCGTATGTTTGAAGGTGGGCCTCCCAAACCTAAAGGTATGCCTTGTCATTTGGAAATTGAGTATTGTACTTTGCTTATCATGGACACTTCTGGGCATGTATTAATGGGGGGATTCGACGGAAAGAATGGGCTAGGTCTGTGCTCTTGTCCCCTAGACCCCTTTGGGTATTAACCTTGGATTTTATTCCCATGGGATCTCTTTTATTGATCATTTGGCTCTAGGATGGCATTTCATGGGAAACCCCGATTTTGGTTACGCGGTCTCGCTCCTTTATCCTCTTATATTACGCTCTTTCCATTCATTTTACCCTATTCGTCATTTCTCCCACTTGGGTCCACATTCCTCCACTGGGTCCACATAGGGTTAGCATGCCCCTTCCCCTTGCCCACACCTTGGGTCATGGCCTAGAATGAAGCCCAGAGGTTGATGTAGATAAAAAGAAAGATAAAAGCGTACATGGCTACATTCAACAGGAAAATGTACCACAAAATGCAAAAGATGGTTGGGACAAACACATTTAACACGTGGGCAAAAACCAATACACGAGCTCTACCCCATCATGGCCATCACCCTGGTTCCTACAAGTTCTAAGAACCTTCTTCATCATATAGGAACCCATGATTGTCCCAAACCCTAGTGGGCAATGAACCACTCCAACTTAAAACGGGGTATTCACTGCTATATCTTATACATCATGCTCTTAACCCTTGAGCCCCGAGCAGTTAATCAAAGGAAATCATAAAAAGGCAAATGACATATAAAGAAAGGTGGAAAAATCAAAGTCGGGGCACCTCATGGACCACGATTTCTCCCTCCTATATATTATAAACCCAAGTGTGGGATTCCCTCTTATGAACTACCTTTGTACCCCAGCATGTGACCCAACGTTGCCCCTTCTCATCTCCTACTTCATTCACCTATCTGTCACATGCCACTACTTTTTGAAGGATGTACTTTAACTATATTATCCCCTTTAGAAGTAGAAACCACCTAATAGGATTATTGGTTAACCCCATTTGGAGTTTAGGAGGCATTGACACATCCCAAAGCCCATTATGAAAGGGTAGGCCATTATGAAGTCCCCACTTATGGTCCATGATTGGTAAGCTCATTTACTCTATTTCTCTAATGACGTGTTATACTGGAAGGCTAGAGGACGCATTGGATCTTATGCAAGATTGCAGATGGTCTCCATTTTGGGTTTGGCCTCCCTATACGGGGTCCTAATCCTTCAGAAGGCTATATTGACACATGTAGGGTGTGTATTGAGAGCCATGGGCTTCCACAGCAGTGTTGATTTTTGGTAGCATAGGATTTGCTCTAAGTCTCAAATTTTGTAGGGAGGCTTGGGCACATGTATGCCGAAGAACCCAGAAAGCGTTTTAGGAAATTCTATCTGAAAACAGTTTTATTAAAACCATTAATTATTTTTAATGGGTCCCTAAGTCTAAACTTAGAAAATTCAAATAATTAATGGGTATTAATCTAACTGTGGGTGTAACTTCTAGAAGAAGACGAAGATCAAACAGAAATGATCTTAGCCATTGATTAGCTTCTAATCTAAGCCATTGAATGATAACGGGAAGATTATTTAAGGAGGCTTGAGGGTCATTTGGAAATGTGAAAATTTCTAAATCTAACACATCAGAAATCCCTACTGCATTATCTGGTTTATTATCTCCTACTTGTTCTTTCCATTAACAAGTTATTTATTAATATAAATACTGAAATAAACACAAATGAAACCTTCACACATATACAGATCAACCACTGAAATAAACTGAGACAACACAAGGGACACCGTTATTTTTGGACAATTGTCCCCGGAAAACCCAATGTGGGAAAACTGGTGCAACAGGTATGAGGGTTTTATTATTATGAAGTTTTTTGAATACAACTAGGGTGCTAGAACTGGCTCACCCTTCAGAGATTTCCTTGGCAGAAGTACCTTTATTCGGAGACAGATATTCCGGCTAATCAACAACTAGATGAGTAGCCTCATAGTGACTTCGACTGCTCCCTTAACTGGACAGCGAAAAGCTTCTCCAAGCTTCTCTCTGGAACTGCGTCACCCTCTATGGCTCTGCGTCTGCCTCTCAGCTCTCAGTCTGATCCATGAAAATTCCTTAGTGCAGCTCTTTCTGTTGAGCGTCAGCTCTACTAGCCTCTACGTCAACTTCTCGGCCTCCTGCGTCCTCAGCACTAGCCCTCCAAGCCTCTGAGTTAGCTTTGGTTGTCTCTGCATCAGACCACGTTGTCTCTGCGCTCTCTCTCCGACGCTCTCTCTGCCACTCTGCTATATATTCTCAGCCTTTTGCCGAACTACCCCTCGCTGTAACAGATCACTAACTCGATTTCTCAGCAAACCCTGCCCCCTAAAAATCGAATCAACTAATCAACTTGGTGTCTTGGTGTGTCTCCAACTGACCCTCAAGCCTCCTCTTATACTTTTGTTGTTGATGATTCAACGACTGAGATTAAATCCCCAATCAACGACTAAGATTAGATTTGGCTTGATCCTCGTTATTTAGAACTTTCTCACCCATATTATATTAATACACATTAATATTTCAATTTTCCTAAGTTTAGATTTAGGGTCTTGTTGACCACTACGTGTCAACTACCCATAGCAGTACACCCCCCTTTTCGCAAAAGGGATAGCGCTTGATCAACGTGTCTATGCCATTTGACTGTCATCATCAGCTCGATCTTGTTATGTTGTAAACCCAATTTGTATGTGTAAATTGTAAATAATCTTAGCAAATCTGAGTCATGTATGTAAATTGCTTAGGCAAACCTAATTTTCTAGTGATAATCTACGTTCCGGAAGGTTTTTTGTCTCACCGATCCATGATCGGTAGAGTTTTCCTTCAGCCTAACCCCAAAGCCGGAATTGATTTTGTCATTAAAATCTTAGGGGAATCCTAGTGTGCTTCGAGTCTATGTAAAAGTAATTTGGAAATAATTCTAACTATTTGGTTAGGTTATTACAAATTGTTTGATCTGCTAGATTAATTTGTGTCGCAGAACTGGGTGGTTTATGAGGGTCTGTGTCAAATGGGTTTTCCCCCTTGAGATGTAAAATTGTAAAAGTTATGATGTAAAGTGTCTTGATGGTTAGAAAATGTTTTAATCCCCTCACAAGTCCTAAGTCCTAGGTCCTAGGTGATTTTTCCAAAGGCCAAGTTCGAGGATCCAAAAATAAAAATAAAAATAATAAAATAAAAAAATAAAAAAATAAAAAAATAATTAAAAAATAAAAAATAAAAAATAAAATAAAATAAAATTTAAAAAATAAACTAAAAATAATTTGAAAAATAAAATAAAATAAAATTTTAAATAAATAAAAAAATTTGAAAACTAAAATAAGATAATAAAATAATAATAAGTCAAAGTTTTGAGTAAATAAATGCAGAATTTTAATTTTTTAATATATTAAAATGCATTTAAAATTTCGACGGATGAGATTGAAAGGGATTTTGATTCTCATCGACAGTCGAGATTAGTTTGACATGGATCACTCGAACTAGCCGTTAGGAATTTTTCCTTTAAATAGGGTGTCAACAGTCATTTGAGATCAGATTGGATCTTAGAGTCTGGTGTTTAAAAAAGCTCTCTTGTAGTCATTTTTTGTGCAATAAAGAAAGACTTTAGGGTTGAAAATCTTGCTGGTGTTACTCTTCTGGAAGTGCTGTAAGATGTTTTATTTTTCTGCATAATAAATTGTCAGCCATTGATGATAGCTTGATAAAGATTGATTTAGGCACAGGTATCTTGTTTGATTTCTGGGGTTTGAATGAAAGTTTAATTTCTGAAATATAATGGTAGGTATCTCCATTTGATCTGAACTTCACTGTTGTTTTCTCCCTCTATGTTAATGGTTGATTTAAGCTATGCAAGATATTTTTAGTTTTGAGTTTACCGGGCATTAGGGGAAGTTCTCGGCTGAACCAACCAACTCCCGGATTGCATTTTCTGAAAGAGCCCAGCCAGTTTTGATCCCGGGCTTATCATTTGAAATTTCTTAGTGAATGCACGAAGGGTTTTCTAAAGCACCTCACATTGAGTTTAAAATTCTGAATATTTATGTGGATTATTGACAAATCTGGCTGTTGTAGAGTCATAAATCTGTAAATATTGTAATTAATTTGTAGGGTTCTAGTTTTTTGCATATATTATTTTTGGGTATTTTTTGCTTTTGCTGTTACAGGTTTTGGAGCTGAGGATATAATCTTGTCTTGAAGCCAGATCTAGCCCCGAAGGGTAAGATCTGGCCTTAACATCATTTTGCAGGGATAATCTTCAACGAGTTTTCAATTTTCTGAAGAAAGTCGAGGTTCTGTCCAAGCTATCTGCTTGCTAGAGTTCCATTTCCAGGAAGATTTTCAATTTTTTTTTAGTAAGTTGTGATTGCTTGATTGCTGCCAGCAAATCGTCTGGCAGCGTCAGTTTTTCTGCAAGGACGTATTTACTATCCATCTATCTTTTCACGCTGCTCAGCATTCATCTGCAAGGAAATTACAGTTTTTCCTGCCAGGGCTTCCCTCTTTTCCTTATCCGGAAACCCCAGCTCTCCTGCACGCATTTCCTCCGAGCCACTGTTAAAATTTTTCAGACTTGTACGCTGTCCATTCCAGCTCTGCGTTCCTTTTCACCTGCAAAAACCCTTAGTCTTTAGCACCCTCCTTTTGCCTGCATGTTGTGATCCGTAGCTCCATTCTCAGCCACTTGCCAAAAAAAAAAAAAATCATTCACGCTGCCCGCTCATCGAATCTTCCTCTGTATGCAGCCATCCGCTTCTCCAAGCGCTGCTCTTTCTATCATCCTAACGGCCCTCACTTTTTGCTGGCCAGCGTGGTCTCCTCTACATCCTCATGTTTTCATTCCGCCATCCAGATTTCATCGAGCTGCAGCTTCCTCACACCTGCAAATAGCAAACAAAACATACGTGATTTCCTTTTTTTTTGTATGCGAAAGGGTTATCAAACCTTTTTTATTATGCGGAGGTATTTTTGTTATATGCATATGTTAGTTTTAGTTTTAACATTTGATATAAATGCTTTTAGTTTTGTTTTATTACAAAAAAAAAATGATTTTTTGTTTCAAATTAGATTTTATTTAGATTGTAAGTTTCGTTCCATTTTAAATTAAAAATTTTAAAATCATAAAAAAAAAAAAAAAAAACAGAAAGAAAAAATTTCTTTTAGTTTAGATTTGATTTTTGTTTTGTTTTTAATTAACTTATAGTCTTTAGTTAAGTTTAGTTTTAAAATCAAAAAATCATAAAATTTAAAAATAAAAAAGTTATTTTAGGATTTAGTTTTAATTTTCTTTTAGTCTAGTTTCTGCTTAGTTTAGTTTTGTTTTATTTAAAAATATAAAAAATTAAATTTTTTTAAAAAGACTGATTAAAAATTGATAATTAATTTTAATGTCTTTTTCTTTTGTGGCATCTATCTTCCATTTCTCTATAGTTAAATATGCTTAAATGTTTATCTAAAGTTAGCTATATGAAAGTGGTAATTGGTTAGCATTTAAATTGTATGGTTGTTTAAAGCATTCAATCTTTAGAAATTTAATTGCTGGATCATTATTAAAGCGTTGAGTTTATTGAATAGCTTGTATCACTTGGAATATTTGATGAAAAATGCTTGCTTTACATGGTTCATATTTCTGCAACGTTTAATAAATAATCATTTAATCATTAACTCCTAAGGCATTGGTACATTAATTTCCAAAATCAATTAAGTGCTAAATTGCCTTGCTGTGTCTCCCAACCCAACTAGTCCATAGTTGGTCTTCATTCATCCCACAGGGTCTACCCCCCTTAGCCTCGGGAGACTGCTTAAACGAAGGGATCGGGGATCAAGGTGACAGCCCCCGGTTTGAGCATTGTCGCGCCGCCCAGACAATTTGTGCGACAACATTTTTTGGCGCCGTTGCCGGGGATAGAGTTTTTCTTTCCCTGGTGTTTCAACGACATTTCATCCTTATTCTTCTCTCTCATCTGGAATCTGAAATCTTTTCATTTGAGCCAGCAGGGTCAACATTTTTTGGCATCATCTCATCTTTTCCACCATTCATTAGCCTGCCAAACGGCCAACATTCTTTGGCGTCATTTGGATCTTTTCATCGCCTTATTTTTCGTCATATCAGCAATTACTCTTCGGTTCATTTCTTGTTTGGGTGGCGACTCCATTTCTTTTATTTTTCCCAGGCAAGAAGCCTCCCTCATATCTACTTGTTTGTTGCTTTTTGGATCCTAGAATTAGATTCATTGTTCAAGTGGCGACTCCACTTCTTTTATCTTTTGATTTTCTCGAGCAAAGATCTCTTTCTATGATCCATTTGGTCTCTCGTTATTCATCATGGATTATTCGTTTAGACCATGTCATTTTACTGATGATCTCCATGATGTTCCGAAAGTGGCCATTTTTAAATTACCTTTGTTCTCGGGTGGTGATTCAGTCATTGTTAAAAAGCATCTAGGCAGGTTTACTCGTATAATGATCATGTATTGTAGATCTCCTCAGTATAATCATGAAGATGTCAAAATGCGTCTATTTGTCCTTTCTTTAGAGGATGATGCTTTGAATTGGTTTAATAATTGTCCTGAAGATTCTTTCACTTCTTTACAAGACATTGTCGATGCTTTTAAAGATAGATATGGTGATCCAGATAGCTCGCCTTGTGCCCCTAAAATTGTGCAACAGAATGAAAGTAATCTTATAAAAGGTCCAGCTGTCGATGAAAGATTTCAAGACAATTCTTCATATCAAAATGTGCCATCCACCTGTACCATTGCAGATCAAATCCATGATAGTGGAAAAGCAGGGACAAATTATAAAATCAGTGTCGACAATGAAAAGGAAGATTAGAAGCGAATTATACAAGAACTAATGCGGTTGGTAAAAAATATGGAGATCAATCAAACTAATTAAGCCAATGATGTGAGAACTTTATGCACCAACCTGGAAAAACGTAATAAGGAGATGGAGATCATGCAAAATCAGTATGCTAAGGAAATTGAGGCCATGAAAACTAATCATGACACAGAAATTAGTTTTATGCAAAGCAAGTTATCAAGCTTAGAGGAAAATATGACGACCATGAAAGCTAATCATGATAGGGAAATTAATTCTATGCAAAATAAGTTATTGACCATGGAAGAAGACCATGCCAGGGAAATCAGTGCTATGAAGGTTGAACACTCTAGTCAGATGGATGCCATTACAATACAGGTTCAGAAATTTCAACAGCTGTCAGAGGATGAAAGAAACCAGGGAACGTCAATAGATCAGGAGCCTCCTTATCTGTTACAGCAAGCTCCATCATATTATGAGGTCCTTTGTTCCATTGAAAAGTGGATAATTGAAGGTGACCTGGATAAAAGGGAAATTAATAATCAGATTGATGCTCACACGGTTAATCCACCAGTCATTGAAGATCAAGTTATAACTCATGGCACCTGTGAGATTGATCCATCATCCTTGACAGGGTAGATGCAGAATGAAGAAAGACATGTCACACATATCTTACATACTTCATCTGAGAGCTTTGAAGCAGAAAGTTCCACGTCGTTAGTGATACAGTCTGCCACGAAGAAAAAACTCAAGAAAAAGAAAATGAGAAGAAGATTTGATGCATTAGACGACCGCGAGTAGCTTGATTTTCGGATAGGGAAAGGTCCTACCGTATGCAAAATTGGACATGGCACATCCGATAAGTAGCTGATAGATTTGTCTGAAAGCAGACAAATGCTTAGTATACACTATATTGAACACATCTGATGCCATGGGGCATCCTCTGTATTTCTAACTCTACTCCTTGTCTTTTTAGCATTTTAATTCCTTTCTTAGGATTAGATTTACTTTTTCATGTTGTTAGACTAGTTAATAAATGAAGAGCTTATATCTTTCCTGTGCTTACTGTTATATGATGATTTTTGGATGAACGCTACTTATGTTTTGTTATGTGTTGCGTGGATGCAGATTCTGGATTCTCACATTCCTACAGTGCAGCAATGTGTCCCCAAGTAGAGCCAAATGTTGACCACTACGTGTCAACTACCCATAGCAGTACACCCTCTTTTTCGCAAAAGGGATAGCGCTTGATCAACGTGTCTGTGCCATTCGACTGTCATCATCAGCCCAATCTTGTTATGTTGTAAACCCAGTCTGCAAGTGTAAATTGTAAATATTCTTAGCAGATCTGAGTCATGTATGTAAATTGCCTAGGCAAACCTAATTTTCTAGTGATAATCTACGTTCCGGAAGATTTTTTGTCTCATCGATCCATGATCGGTAGAGTTTTCCTTCATCCTAACCCCAAAGCCATAATGGATTTTGTCATTAGAATCTTAGGGAAATCCTAGTGTGCTTCGAGTCTATGTAAAAGTAATTTGGAAATAATTCTAACTATTTGGTTAGGTTATTACAAATTGCTTGATCTGTTAGATTATATTTGTGTTGCAGAACTGGGTGGTCTATGAGGGTTTATGTCAAATGGGTTTTCCCCCTTGAGACGTAAAATTGTAAAAGTCATGATGTAAAGTGTCTTGAGGGTTAGAAAATGTTTTAATCCCCTCATAAGTCCTAAGTCCTAGGTCCTAGGTGATTTTTCCAAAGGCTAAGTTCGAGGATCCAAAAATAAAAATAAAAATAATAAAAAATAATAAAATTAAAAAATAAAAAAAATAAAAAAATAAAATAAAATAAAATAAAATTTAAAAAATAAATTAAAAATAATTTGAAAAATAAAATAAAATAAAGTTTTAAATAAATAAAAAAATTTGAAAACTAAAATAAAATAATAAAATAATAATAAGTCAAAGTTTTGAGTAAATAAATGCAGAAATTTAATTTTTTCATATATTAAAATGCATTTAAAATTTCGACGGATGAGATTGAAAGGGATTTTGATCCTCATCGACAGTCGAGATTAATTTGACATGGATCACTCGAACTAGCTGTTGAGAATTTTTTCTTTAAATAGGGTGTCAGGGGTCATTTGAAATCAGATTGGATCTTAGAGTCTGGTGCCTAAGAAAGCTCTCTTGTAGTCATTTTTTGTGCAATAATGAAAGACTTTGGGGTTGAAAATCTCGTTGGTGTTACTCTTCTGGAAGTGTTGTAAGATGTTTTATTTTTTTGCGTAATTTTATTTTCAGCCATTGATGATAGCTTGATAAAGATTGATTAAGGCACAAGTATCTTGTCTGATCTCTGGGGTTTGAATGATAGTTTAATTTCTAAAATATAATGGCAGGTATCTCCATTTGATCTGAACTTCACTATTGTTTTCTCCCTCTATGTTGATGGTTGATTTAAGCTGTACAAGATATCTTTAGTTTTGAGTTTACCGGGCGTCAGGGGAAGTTCTCGGCTGAACCAGCCAACTCCCGGATTGCATTTTCTGAAAGAGCCCAGCCAGTTTTGATCCCGAGCTTATCATTTGAAATTTCTTGATGAATGCACGAAGGGTTTTCTAAAGCACCTCACATTGAGTTTAAAATTCTGAAATATTTCTGTGGATTATTGACAAATCTGGCTGTTGTAGAGTCATAAATCTGTAAATATTATAATTAATTTATAGGGTTTTAGTTTTTTGCACATATTATTTCTGGGTATTTTTTGCTTTTGCTGTTACAAGTTTTGGAGCTGAGGATATAATCTTGTCCTGAAGCCAGATTTAGGCCCTGGAGGGTAAGATCTGGCCTCAGCATCATTTTGCAGGGATAATCTTCAACGAGTTTTCAATTTTTCTGAAGAAAGTTGAGGTTCTGTCCAAGCTATCTGCTTGTTGGGGTTTCATTTCCAGGAAGATTTTCGAATTTTTTTTAGTAAGTTGTGATTGCTGCCAGCAAACCCTCTGGCAGCGTCGGTTTTTCTGCAAGTACGTTTTTCCTATCCATCTACCTTTTCATGCTGCTCAGCATTCATCTGCAAGGAAATTACAGTTTTTTTCCTGCTAGGGCTTCCCTCTTTTCCTTATCGGAAACCCCATCTCTCCTGCACGCGTTTCCTCCCAGCCACTGTTAAAATTACCTATACGCTGTCCATTCCAGGTCTGCATTCCTTTTCACCTGCAATAAACCCTCAGTCTTCAACACCCTCCTTCTGCTTGCACGTTGTGATTTGTAGCTCCATTCTCAGCCACCTGCAAAAAAAAAAAAAAAATCATTCACGCTGCCTGCTCATCGAATCTTCCTCTGTATGCAGCCATTTGCTTCTCCAAGCGCTGCTCTTTCTGTCATCCTAATGACCCTCACCTTTCGCTGGCCAGCGTGGTCTCCTCTTCATCCTCACGTTTTCATTCCGCCGTCCAGATTTCATCGAGCTGTAGCGTCCTCGCACCTGCAAACAACAAACAAAACATACGTGGTTTCCTTTTTTTGTATGCGTGAGTAAAGGTTATCAAACCTTTTTTATTATGCAAAGGTATTTTTGTTATATGCGTATGTTAGTTTTAGTTTTAACATTTGATATAAATGCTTTTAGTTTTGTTTTATAAAAAAAAAAAAAAAAAAAAAATCGATTTCTTGTTTTAAATTAGATTTTATTTAGATTGTAAGTTTTGTTCCATTTTAAATTAAAAATTTTAAAATCATAAAAATAAAAAATAAAAAATAAAAAAATAAAAAATCATAAAGAAAAATTTTCTCTGAGTTTAGATTTGATTTTAGTTTTTTTTTTTTAATTTTTAATTAACTTATAGTCTTAAGTTTAGTTTAGTTTTAAAATCATAAAATCATAAAATTTAAAAATAAAAAAGTTCTTTTAGGATTTAGTTTTAATTTTCTTTTAGTCTAGTTTCTACTTAGTTTAGTTTTGTTTTATTTAAAAATATAAAAAATTAAAAATTTTGAAAAAGATTGATTTAAAATTGATAATTCATTTTAATGTCTTTTTCTTTTGTGGCATCTATCTTCCACTTTTCTATAGTGAAATATGCTTAAATGTTTATCTAAAGTTAGCTATATGAAAGTGGTAATTGGTTAGCATTTAAATTGTATGGTTGTTTAAAGCGTTCAATCTTTAGAAATTTAATCGTTGGATCATTATTAAAGCGTTGAGTTTATTGAATAGCTTGTATCGCTTGGGATATTTGATGATAAATGATTGTTTTACATGGTTTATATTTCTGCGATGTTTAATAAATAATCATTTAATCATTAACTCCATAAGGCACTGGTACATTAATTTCCAAAATCAATAAGTGCTAAATTGCCTTGCTGTGTCTCCCAACCCAACTGGTCCACAGTTGGTTTTCATTCATCCCATAGGGTCTACCCCCCTTAGCCTCGGGAGAGACGGCTTAAATGGAGGCATCAGGGATCAAGGTGACATCCCCTGGTTTGAGCGTTGTCGTGGCAATCTGTGCAACAACATGTCTCACTAAAAATATTAATTATTTTAATATCTCTCCATCCGGGTGGAATTTCTCTAAACGATTTTTGGGTCTTGGAGATCTCATGTGCCTTAGCCTCTCCATCAATTTTCATGGCTAGAGTGCATCCAATGCCATCAAAAATTGACACTCCCTCTTAGCGAGGAATGTGCTCTAGTAATGCCTCACCATAGAAACATCACACTGATCTTCCGTATCGTAACTATGCTAATTCTTGGCCTGCTGCCTCACATCTCCTGCACTGCTGCTTCCTGTACTGCTTCCCATGACACTGCCACTGCTACATCTATACTACAACTCCTCTCAACATGTTGCCTCATGCTGCCCATAGCACTGCCACTGCTAACTGTTGCACTGCAACTCAGTTACTAAGAAGTAAGTAACTGACTTCACCCAAATACTGACCTCCCGGTTAGTCTGGAAGCCTCGTGATGATGAAGCTGCCTCTGCTGCTAACCCGTGCTCCCTCTGATGCCACTGCGCTGCTGCAACCTCTTCTGTGCCTCTCACACTATTGCAACCTCTACTGCGCTGCTACAGAACTCTGCACTCTAGCCCTGCCTTGCTGCTCCACCCGACACCTGTCATCATGCTACTGTTGTTAAGGGCTCTCGTAGCGAGATGTGATCCAAGATTTTGGGTACCTCAAGGATCCTTCCCCCACATGTAGTCCTCCTGACTACAACTCGATGTAACCCCACCTCTTCTCTAGATGTGCATGAGCACTCATGTCACAATCATCATTAGTCTTGACATCCTTCTCTGCGTTTGTTGGAGTTGCCTTTGAGTCGGAAGCTTCTCCCTTGCCTTTCTTCGTGGGGCACTGAGATGCATAATGTCCTAGCTCCCCACATTTGAAGTACTTGACCTTGGAGATGTCCTTCTTCCTCTTCCCTTGTTTTCTCGCAGATTTTAGAGCTGCATCCTCCTCCTCTTTCTTGACTCGAACTCACTTACCACTACTCCCCGCCTTGGTCAACCTCCTGATCTCTCCCTGTCGAAGAGCTGCCCACATCTCTTCCCAACTAGGGAGAGTCGCTTTGCCCAAGATGCTTTGGACAAATATCTCCCAGTCCTTGGAGACTGCATTCAGAGCAGTCCTGACCATAAACTCTGGATCCGATGTAGACCCTCCGGAAGTAAGCTGGTCGCGAATTCCTTGCAACCTGAGGAGGAAGTGATCTATCTCCTCTCCTTTCTGCATCTGATATGACCTCAGTTGATTCTCCAATAACATCTTCGCTGCACGAAAGAGCCCTGGTATAAGGTGGTCAGCGTTTGCCACATCTCATTTGCTGTGTTCTTCTCAGCAATATGTGGTATGACATAATCCTTGACCCCATCTAGGATCATGCATTTCACCTTTGCCATGACCTCCTCATACTTCTTATTTGCATTTGTGTCAACTGGGATAGCTACGGTTTTCAAGGCATAGTCCTTGATGCGATGTTTATCCAGGATTGCCAGGATCCTAGCCTTCAAGATGACAAAATTGGAATCCCCATCCAATCTATCTTGATCCCTCAATCCGTTCACTGCCATCTCTTCTCTTTTTCTAGATTCCCTCTGAGTCTCGACTTCCTTCCTGGAAATCGGCCAACTGTCGAATCACTCCTCTCCAATCCCCCTTTGCTACTGCAACTTGGATCTGGATTTTTTGGCTAGAAATCCATTGAGGTAGTGCTTCCCTCTACCTTCGTTCTGTCTCCTTAGACATTGTTCTGCTCAGACATAAACAACGTCCCACCAACTCCTCAAATCACAATCTGCATAGCTCCCTTAGCCTCAGCAACTAAAGAATCTGAGCCCTTATGGCTCTGTGCGATCACAGTGTGAGTTGGATTAGCTCCTCCTGGCCACAACATTAATCATTCCTGGCTAAGAAAGATGACCAGACACTCTGTAGGCCTGATCTTCCCCCCTTTTGTCTCTGCGTTGGCTCGGATTGCTGACGCAGCGACTGCGTGGGCTCCTCCTAGCTACTATGTCTTCCCCTCCTGTCTCAGAATGCTGACGCAGGCTCTGCGTGAGCTAATCAATGAATGATTTAAATGAGCCTGAGTAGGTGATTGGTTAAGAAGATAGACAGCAGTAAACACTGCTTCAGCCCAGAATTTGTTCGGAACACTTCTGTGTTGTAACATGGAACAAACCATTTCAACAACCGTACGGTTGCGATGTTCGACAACACTGTTTTGCTGAGGAGTGTAGGGTGTAGTTAACTGGCGTTTGATGCCATGAGTATCACAGAAGTTGGAGAAAGCAGAAGAACAAAATTCCCCCCCGTTATTTGTCCTAAGAGTTATGATATTACAGCTAGACTCTTTTTCAACTAAGGACTTAAACTTCTGAAAGATACTAAATACATCAGATTTATGTTTTAGAAAGTACACCTACATCTTTCTACTGAAATCATCTAGAATAAGCAAAAAATATTTGCAACCAGTAATAGAAGATGTATTCATAGGACCACAAATATCAGCATGAATTAACTGGAGTACCTTAGACGCGCGCCAAGATTCTCCATCCTTGAATGAAGACCGATGTTGCTTTCCATCTTGACAGGCGCCACACACTCCCAACTGCTGAGTCTGAATATTAGGTAACCCTGACACAAGTCCTTCCTGAGATAGCTGAGAGAGATACTGAATGTTTAGATGCCCATATCTCTGATGCCACAGAGCGCCGATGGGAGAAACACGAGCTGCTAAAGCCACTTCTGGAAAATCACCAGTGTCAAGAAACCTGTATAGGCTATAATCTTCTAGGCCAACAGTGACCATAAGATGAGTTTCCCTATCAATAATGGAGCACTTGTATGCACTGAACACCACATCGAGCTGAGGAGAGTTCCTCATAATCTGGCTGATAGACAACAGATTAATTTCCATACCAGGAACATAGTACACATTTAGGAAGATGAGTGTGCGCCCACCAGACTGGATCTGAACTATACCTCTGCCAACCACTGTGTACTCCTCACCTCCACCGAATACCACGGAATCATTGAAAGATGAGAAGTCAATAAACCAGCCACGCCTGTGAGAGAAATGACGTGATGCACTAGAGTCAATGTAGCAGGCAGAAGACGGGGCATGATCTGAGGACCTCTTAG
This sequence comes from Pinus tabuliformis, assembly GCA_031772625.1. NCBI lineage: Eukaryota > Viridiplantae > Streptophyta > Pinopsida > Pinales > Pinaceae > Pinus > Pinus tabuliformis. The sequence goes on from CM062820.1 coordinate 1,280,282,174, forward strand.
CCATAAAGGCACAAAAAGCAAATTCCATTTGCTCGGAATGTTCTACAACATTGGCTGTCTGATGAGACCCTCCCTGTTTCTTCTGTTTAGAAGCAATCCTCTGTCGGCAATCCTTCTTCATGTGGCCGAACTTGTGACAGTAATTACATTGCACATTTTTCTTCCTAGCAGGATCAGAAGGCTGAGAAGAACCTTTCTGCTGAAAGGACCGAGAGGATTGATATTTGGCAGCAAAAGCATTTTTTGAGGAGGTTGATGAAGCACCACTACCAAACTGTTGTTTCCAACGATCCGGCTGCAGGAGTTTGATACATAACTCCGGAAAATTCAGATCAACATTAGTGGTGGTAATGTTGAGTGTTTTTATGAAGAGTTCATAAGGTTTCAGTGGACTTTTCAGAGTGATGACTACCATATCTTCTTCCTCCATGGTCCGACCAATGGCTTCGAGCTAATCTCGAATGTCTTTAATCTTATTAAGATGTTCTTGTAAAGACATACGTTCGTCCATCATGATGGAGAACAACTGATTCTTTAGAAAGAAAGCTCTGCTCTTGTCGGATGTTTCATGCAATTCCTTCAAATGTTGCCAGATTTCGATAGCTGTCTTGCCAGAAGGAATCTGTGGTAACTGATCATCAGTAATAGAAAGTTTGAGAAGCATAACAGCCTCTCAATTTCGATCATCAAACTTATCTTGATCTGTACCAGGTGTACCAGGACGGAGTTCTTTGCCCAAAACGAGCTAGTCAAGACGTCTATATTAAAAAATGGTCAACATTCTCTGTTTCCAGATGTTATAGTTGGTGCCATTAAAGCGTTGACTGCCTTCCAACATTAGATTGGTTAGCGAAGCCATCTGTACATTTTCCAAGACACAAAAAACACCAAAGGAATCCAACATAGATTTCAATGCAGATGCCGGCTGATCTGGACAAAATCTGACAGGTGCTGGTGCAACATAAAATAGAACCAGAAATCCTTCTTGAAGCGAGTTCAAGAAAATATATAGAGCACGATCTTTTTCTAAAATAAGTACCCACAACAAACGAAGATACTCAAACCTGATATGTGTCTGTCGTAAAAACTCCACCACGCAGCAGTCTCTTTCACACATCCGCTCGGACTGAGAATGAATGTGTAATCCCCCTGCAAGTATTCATGCCTAGCGACACAAGATTTACCCACAAATTTATCATTGTTCGTGGAGAAATTGCGGATTGCACCCAGTCAAAGTAATACAGCCCACCAGAAATGTCATACAAAAGCCCCTGCAAACAAACTCAGCTGAATGAGTCCCCTGGAAATCGTATTTGGACTGATAAATTTGCACAGGAATAGATGCCTGCGTTCTGCGAATTGTGGCCGTTAACTTCGCTGGCGATTCCGTCGTCGGTTTCTTCAAATGAAATAGAAACGAGAAGAATACGCGTCGCCCTCGGCTAGCTCGAATACTGCCCGTAGCAAATATCGAGGGATTCACAAAGTCGTCTCGGAAAAGCACGAGTTTGTAACCCTCTGCGTCCTTGTAATCCCGATCTTAATTAAACCTGCTGCATTAAACTGAATATCAATACCATTTGTAATCTGCGGATCATAATAATAAAAATTCCTTGCACAGTATTATCATAAATTGAATTTTCCTCGGGTCTGAAGGGTGCCCACTGCGCACTGCCTGCCCTTTGGGGTTTGAAGGACCAACGGAAAACAATAGTGAACGATGATATTAATATTTCCTCTGGTGGCTCGAACACTTGACCCGTCGACACTCGCGCCACTGATTTCCTCGCTACCAAAATCTAAGCGCGTGGATCCCCCGTGCCTGAACCACCGAAAGAAATCCGGGAAGACTTCCACTACCACATTAACTCCCAGCCATAGAGGGAATTATTACGCAAAGAACAGCGATGTGGTGCTATTTGAATGCAGGAGGGTGACAAGCATGGTTCGAATGCGCTTAAGAAACCCAAGCACGCAGCAATGGCCAACGAGAGCACGCAAATTACACCAAAACGCGTTGGCGTCAGTCCACAAAAAACAAAAGAGCCACTCGGCGTCTGCAAACAAATCCACAGGCTACAGCAGCAACAAATGGTGATGGCAGATTGTGACGCCCAAAAAAAATTTCAGACTCCTAGAGAGTACGAAATGAAAAACGGAATTTTTCAAATGAAAAAATACCTGAGCTCTGATACCATAATCAATGAATGAATTGAATTGATTTACAATGAGCAGTGAAGCTCAATAAATAATACAACTATATTTACAGAAACAACAAGTTTCTACTAAGAAAGTAGAAACAACAAGTTTTTAACAAGAAACTGCTAATTACAATCACAGATGAGCATTAAACACTAAAATAGCATTATTCTAATATGAGCCTCTGCGTCACCTCTTTGCATTGCGTCGCTACTTGCCTCTTAAGCTCTGGAACAACGCTGTCTCTCGGGACCACTGCTTTTACTGCAAATTTTCAGATTTCTTCTGCTAGTATCTTCAGTCCTCCTGTGATCTGCAATCGCTTTGATACCATGTGAAAAATTCTGAATCTAACACATTAGAAATCCCTACTGAATTATCTAGTTTATTATCTCCTACTTGTTCTTTTCGTTAACAAGTTATTTATTAATATGCAGATCAACAATTGAAATAAACTGAGACAACACAAGGGACACAATTATTTTTGGACAATCGTCCCCGAAAAAACCCAATGCGGGAAAATTAGCGCAACAGATATGAGGGTTTTATTATTATGCAGTTTTCTGAATACAACTAGGGTGCCAAAAATGGCTCACCCTTCAGAGATTTTCCTTGGCAGAAGTACCTTTATTCAGAGACAGATATTCCAGCTAATCAACAACCGGATGAATAGCCTCACAGTGACTTCAACTGCTCCCTTAGCTAGACAGCGAAAGCTTCTCCAAGCTTCTCTCTGGAATTGCGTCACACTTTATGGCTCTACGTCTACCTCTCAGCTCTCAATCTGACCCATGAAAATTCCTTAGTGCAGCTCTTTCTACCGAGCGTCAGCTTCTCAGCCTCTTGCGTCCTCAGCGCTGGCCTTCCAAGCCTTTGCGTTAGCTCTGGTTGTCTCTGCATCAGACCAGGCTGCCTTTGCGCTATCTCTCTGCCACTCTGCTATGTATTCTCGGCCTTCTTCCGAACTACCCCTTGCTGCAACAGATCACTAACTCGATTTCTCAGCAAACCCTGCCCCAAAAAATCGAATTGACTAATCAACTCGGTGTCTTGGTGTGTCTCCAATTGACCCTTAAGCCTCCTCTTATACTTTTCCTGTTGACGATTCAATGACCGAGATTAAGTTCCAAATCAATGGCTAACATTAGATCTGGCTTGATCCTCGTTATTTAGAACTTTCTCACCCATAATATATTAATACACATTAATATTTTAATTTTCCTAAGTTTAGACTTAGGGTCTCATTAAAAATATTAATTATTTTAATATCTCTCCATCCGGGTGGAATTTCTCCAAACGATTTCTGGGTCTTGGAGATCTCATGTGCCTTAGCCTCTCTACCAATTTTCATGGCTGGAGCACATCCGATGCTACCCAAAATCAACATGAATATACACCGAGAGAGTTTAAAAGATCCAATTTCTGAAGTAGAGTAGTTGCTGGAGAGAAATTCAAAGTGAGCTTTTGCAGTGAGGGATAGGGATAGTGTTCGAAGGGAAATCTTTCCCTGACAAAGAATACTTAGCAGAGAAGGCAAAGGGAGATCTAGCAGTGGCAGTGCAGAGCCAGAGGGGCTAATGCAGAACTACGTAGGCCCATGCAAAGGCAACACAAAACCGAAAGGAAGTTTGAAAATTCGCTAGGGAGATTGATTTCTGAGCTGGAAGCCAGGATGTGAGGCTGGGAGGTAGAAATCGAAGTTCCTGGGTAGCAAATTGATCAGCTGGAGGAGTGACGCTGGTACCAGAAGGGTTGACGTTGGGCTGACACAGACACGTCGCAGAGGCAGCGAGAAGTAGCCAGGGGCAGTCATTCAGGAGCTGGATCAGCTAGGATTTCCAATGATAGTGTGATGTAATCTCACAGATCTCTCAGTCAGTAATATTCTTTGTAACTGGATTGCGGGGAAGGCATCCGGAAGTTGTATTCAAATTTACTACTACATAATAATAAAACCCTCAAAGTTGCTGCACCGATTTTCCCGCATTGAGTTTTTCCGCGGACATTTGTCCAAAAATAATGGTGTTATTATGTTGTATTTTCCTTCTTGCTCAGTTTCTTGTTTCCGCATTATATTTAATTAAGTGAATGGTGCAGTGTATGTATTTCAATATTTTCCGTAGGAAACTGCAAATAATTTGTTTAAAGGAATTTAACAAATAGGAGAAATATCATCAGTTGTTGTAGTAGGGATTCTAGTTTAGGAATTTTCACATGGTACCAGAGCTACAGGTAAGACAAGAGAGCAATGCTAGAGAACCCAGCGCTGAGCAGAGAAGGAGGTCGAATAGCTGCAGGAGGCAGCAATTTGAATCCCCAGAGGCATTGCGCAGTCCAAGCCAAGAGGGCTGAATTTTCAAGGAAAGTATCTCTCTGAGTGAGTTGACAGAGAGGAAGCGCTTACAAATCGAAATTTTGTCGTGCCAGAGGGACCTTCACAGAGCCTCAGCGTGAGGAAAGAGTTGGTGGGATGCAGTTTTTAGCAAACAAATTTTTGGCTGAAAATCGCCAGAAGAGAGAGAAGAAGCATAGTGAGGGAATTTTTCCTCAGTAGACTTCCCACCAAGAACTCTGTTTTCTTATTGCCTGAGCAATAGCAGTACGAGACAGAGAGGAGCAGTTCGACATTTTCGTGGCAAATATGGCAGCTAGTGGACTGAGAGATCAGGACAGGTTGGATGGGGCATCCAACTATGTGATTTGGAAGGCAAGGATATAGTGCCTTCTGCATGAGCATTTTCTCAAGGTCTATGTCAACAGCATGGTGGTTGAGCCCGCGGATCTAGATCCGCTGAAGAAGTACAAGGGAGAAATAGTGAAGAACAAGAGGATTATCCTTGATGGAGTAAAGGATCATGTAGTATGTCACATCGCTAGCAGAGGGATTGCGAAGGAGATGTGGGATGCCTTGGCAATAATGTATCAAGGTTCTTTCGAACACTGGAAGATGTACTTAGAGTAGAAATTAAGATTTGCACAGATGCAGAAGGGGGAGCACATTGATCCGTTCCTCACGAAGCTTCAGGAGACCCGGGACAAGTTAGCAGTTGTGGGGTCTACACCTCAAGGTTCTGAGATGGTGAGATTGGTCCTAAACTCAGTCTCAGAAGAGTGACAAGTCTTTGTCCAGTGCATCCTGGGCAGGGTAGATTTGCTAGATTGGGATAGTATGTGGGAAACTCTCAAGCAGGAAGAGTTGAGGAGAGATCTGATGAAGTGTAAGCTTGAAGGAAGCAGCAACAGTGGGTTGATGCCCAAGGAGGAGGAAGAAAATGTAGCCCTCACATTTAAGGGTCAACAGGAGCTGTAGAGGCGAAAGAAAGAAGTCTCGAAGATCAAATGCTTCAGGTGTGGTGAAATGGGTCACTACACAACACAATGTCCTCTCAGGAAGGACAAAGATGAGAAGCACGATTCGAGGGATGCACCTGCGAATATCGAGGAGGAGGAGTTTGCCATGACAGCTGAGATACCTCTAGGAAGGAGGTGGGATAATTTAGAGTTGTAGTTCGAAAGAGCTACAGATGGGCAGGATCCTTAAGGAGCCCACCTCTCGGATCAATTCCTTACTATGAGAGCCCAGATCAGAATTAGCAGGATGGACTAGTGTCAGTTGGTGCAGAGGAGTGTTGAAGTGATAGATGCAGTGGCTAGAACACCAAGTCTGAGCAGCATAGTGCATAGTTGTAGCAGTGCAGGGAGGTACAATGCAGTAGCAGCAACAATGCAGTGGCTTCAGAGGGATAGCGTGGGACTAGCAGCAGTCAGATCTTAAGCATCGAGATGCATCTACGTTGAAAACTTGTTCAGTAATTTGGGATGTTTTTCCATTGCTAATGCAGTAGCAGCAACAGTTTGCAATGCAGGGGCAGTTGGCAGTGGCAGTGCCAGTAGCAGCACACATGCAAAAATTCAGAGGGAGATGTAGTACAGATGCAATGTTGATAGTGGCATTGTCAGCAACAGTACAGTTGCAGTAGCAACGCAGTAGTTGGTGGAAAACATGTCAGACATTAGTAGCGCTGAGGACGATGTTATGAATTCAGGGTGATGCTTCAGTGGGAAGCATTGCTAGAGCACATTCCTTCCTAATAAGGAGTGTTGATTTCTGGTAGCATCGCATGTGCTCTAACTCTCAAATTTTGCAAGGAGGCTTGGGCACATGTATTCCAAAGAACCCAGAACATGGTAAATTCCACCCTGAGACAGTTTTATTAAATAATTAATTATTTTTAATGGGTCCCTAAGTCTAAACTTAGAAAATTAAAATAATTAATGGGTATTAATCTAACTGTGGGTGTAACTTTTAGAAGAAGATGAGGATCAAGCATAAATGATCTTAGCCATTGATTAGCTTCTAATTTGGGTCGTTGCATGTCAACGAAAAGATTATTTAAGTAGGCTTGAGGTTCATTTGGAAAATACGTTGACATTTTAGAAGATCGAATTTCTGAAGCAGAGCAACTACCAGAGAGAAATTTGAAGTGAGCTTTTGCAATGAGGGGCAGGGATAGTATCTGAAGGGAAATCTTTCCCGGGCGCAGAATACTCAACAGAGAAGGCAGATTTTGCAGCTCTGCAGGGATGGTCGTACGAGATTGCCAGAGGAGGTCGTGCCAGTTAGCCAGAACGCAGATCTGGGTAGTAGATCCACTTCTAGTTGCCGAAGGAAGTGCGAGTTGTCTAGTGCAAGTTGCAAAGAAAGGAAGGGTCCCAGCCAGGGACTAGGCTTTAAAGGAGATAGTTGGGCACCATATCCAGGAGGAGGAGAAGAATAAGAGTTCAGTGTGCCAGATGGGCAGGGTCCAACGCAATTGCAACAAGGAGATCAGTCAAGTCAGTTCCAGATTGTTGTAGTGGGACCATCACCTTTGCTACAGGAGCCCACAATATCATAGTAGCAGGTTTAGTGTCAACAGACACAATTTGTCAATAGGCAATAGCAAATCTAGTTGCAGTTAGTACCTGGGAGATAGTTGCAGAGCTAGATGCAATGACAGGCAGTACGAATTGCCCAGTGGCAATATGCAGGTGCAGTTCCAGCCAGAAGATTCCCAGCGTAGAGCTTCGCAATCCAGTTTCCAGTGTAGGAGAACAGTGTGAGTTGTTAGGAGGGAGTAGAGAGATTTCCAATTAGGAGATTGAGACTCAGAAGGAGTCTAGCTTTAGAGGGAACAACTCTATGGAAGCTGGCGATTCAGGATTTGAGAGATCAGACTCATATTGTAGTGTTGCAGCAACAGTACAGAGATAGTAGCAGCGATATGAGTAGATCAGATTTCGCTCTATGTAGCTATACCTCCAGGAATGAGGTGGGGCGACTTGGAGTTGTAGCCCTAGAGAGCTACAAAGATTGGGCAGGGTTCGTGAGGAGTCCACCTCATGGATCATCACTTGGCTATAGGGGCCCACAATATTCAGTAGTAGGATGGATCAATGGCAATTGATGCAGTCAGTACCAAAGTGACAGTTGTGGACTGGTAGGAGTCAGAGGCTGAGAAGCACAGTGAAGTGTTGGTAGTAATGCAGAGTGGCACAGTAGCGAGTCAGTAGCAGCGCAGATTCTTTAGTGACAGTGCAAATTCTAGAGCAGTCAGAACTCGGGAGACAGATGCATCATACTCAGCATAGTTGATTATGTATTTAGGATGTTTTTCAGTTGTAGTTGTAGTTGCAGTTGTAGCAACAACATATGAGAGGGAGTTGCAGTGCAGATGCAAAGTTGGCATCAGTATAGCAGTGTTAGCAACAACACAGATGCAACATTAGAGTTGCACAGTGGTTGGTGGTTAGTATGGCCAGACATCAGCAGCGTGACAGAAGGTGATACAAAGACAGGGTGTTGTGGCAGGATGTGTAGCACTAGAGAGAACACAGTCCTCGCTAAGTGAGAGTGTTAGTTTTTGTAGCATCATATGTGTTCTAGCAACGAAATTTGGTCTAAAGGCTAAAATACATGAGATATCCAAAACCCAGCAATCGTTTATAGAAATTCCACCTAGAGATTACTTAATTAGATTATTAATCAACTTTAAAATATTTCTTCAGTCTAAACTTAGGGAATATGGTTAATTAATTAGAATTAATTAATTCAAGGTGAGAATCTTCTAGAAACTTATCATGTCCCCATTTTTATTCTTCTTCATAGTACAACAAGGGTGGATTTCCAGTGCAGGGGATGGCCAGGTAAGTGGAGCAAGTTTGTCATCAGGGGTCCCGATAGAGTTTTGAGGAGTTTTTGTGGGATTTGATGGCATTCGCTTGGCATATTCCATCATCCGCACAGTTTGCCTTTCATTTCGTCGCATTCCGACAACTTTCAAAAATTAGCATTATTATTGGGCATAGCTTAATTAATTATGCTTGAGGTGGCATTCCAAGGAGATTAATTGATCGAACACCTCAGTATAATAGTTCGTTGGAATCAGAATGAGAAGATTTACAAGATGAGATGCTGAGAAGAGACTTCCAGTGATCGAAGAGAGTATGGTGGGTGATTTTCCATTTTCCTTAGTTAAAAATGACTTTAATTAGTCATTTAATTAAGGAATAATAATTAATTGGAGAAAAAGGGTCACAAGTGACTTAAGTGAAATCAAATAAAATTAAAGGTCACTTGAGATAAAGTCAATGGAGGAGCTTCTAGAATAATAATAAAATAATAAAATAAGATGCTTCTAGAGGCTTGGAGATCTCTCCATCAGATCTATAAAAGAGGAAGAGGAGATCATTTGGAGACATCTTGGATTTGATATTGTTTCGTGTATGAGAGGTTGAGAACCCGGCTCTCAACTCCATTGGTAGCCCTAAGATGGAAACCCTCAGGTGATTCAATGAGAGTGGGTGAGCACCCATCTCTTCCCTTGGTGGATCCATTCAAGGTTCACAAGTTGCAGTTTATTGATTTCAGTTTCCCTGGAGACCGATTGTGGCATTATTGTAGATCTATTTAAGGCCAGTTTTATCTCAACTATCTCAGCGATTTTGGGTTTTTGACATGTCCAACCCCAGTTATCTAAATAATAACGCTAAGAGTTTTCTTGTCCATTGTGTTGTGAGATTGAAGTGCTCTATTTGTTTATTTTTACATGGCAGTCTTCTGTTTGTGAATGAATTTTTTTATGTGAAGTGCTTGTTCCAAATTTTCTTCATTTGAGACATCACAAAACTCACACCGATAGACTCCAAGATGATCCTAGCCATTGATTAAGATTTAATGGTTAGCTATTGGTGCTCCAACAGTGGATTATAAGAGGAAGTCGATGGGCACTTGAAAAAAACACACCAGCAGTTCAATTTCCTTGGTAGATCAATTTCCACAGAGTAGCAGCAGTTGTCAGAGAGCCAAAAATTGAAGTAGAGACAGTGAGGGGCAAAGACAGTGATCTAGAGGAAATTTTCTAGATCCGAAGAGGCAGCAGCAAGGGGCCGAGTTATTCCCAGTGAGCCAGTGCAAAGGAATGTGTCGTTGCTTCAGAGAAGTAATTCGACTTAGATGGAGATAAATTCGTTTTAGTTCCAGAGGTTGGGAAGAGGGTCCATAATGTTGGAGAAGCGATTTCCTCAGCAGAGACAGGTAGTACGACTTCATCATAGGCAGTATAGAGGCTAGACGTCGTAGGGTCTGCGCAAAGGTTGACGCAAAGAGTCCAAGAGAACGTGTTTATGAAGAGAAGTTGTGCTGGGATTGGTTGCGGAAGAAGGGTAATTCCCTAAAATAATTTTGCCCAAATTTTCTTGCTATTTGGATTACCGATCGGGTATCCATAAATTGTACTCAGAATTTCACTACTAGATTGTACTCAGAGATAAATTCGTTTTAGTTCCAGAGGTTGGGAAGAGGGTCCAGAGTGTTGGAGAAGCGATTTCCTCAACAGAGACAGGTAGTACGACTTCATCATAGGTAATACAGAGGCTAGACGTCGGAGGGTCTGCGCAAAGGCTGACGCAAAGGGTCCAAGAGGACGCGTTTCTGAAGAGAAGTTGTGCTAGGATTGGTTGCGGAAGAAGGGTAATTCCCTAAAATAATTTTGCCCAAATTTTCTTGCTATTTGGATTACTGATCGGGTATCCATAGATTGTACTCAGAATTTCACTGCTACATAATAATAAAAACCCTCACTGTTGCACTGGTTTTCCCAAGTTGGGTTTTTCTGAGAACAATTGTCCAAAAATAATGGTGTCAATTTTTATTGTGTGTGTGCTAGTATTTTCTCAGTTTCCAGCGCTATTATTTCCACAGTATTTTATTTGTGAAGGTTGTAGATTTATTTGATATTTGCCATAGAAAATAAATTGTTAAAATAATTAACAATTAGAAAAATAAATTCCAATTGCTGCAATAGGATTTCAGTTTTGAAATTTTCACACTTCTGTCCCTTGCTTGATCTTTACAATTGGGTAGCTTGATCTGCCAAGGAACTCACACTACTGGCATATCACTTGTGTGTCTTGCTCCAACCCGGTCGACCTCCTCTTATAATTTCTCGTTGGCTCACCAATGACCATGATTAGATCCCTATCAACGGCTAAGATCATCTTTGGGTTGATCCATGTGGGTTTCTAGAGAAATGTCACCTTTGTCAATTAATTCCTGCTAATTAATCATTTTCCCCAAGTTAGACTTAGGAAAAATTTAATTACTAACTAATTAACTTAATTGAGTTGCTTCTAGGTGGATTTTCCAAAAACGAATTTTGGGTTCTAGAGATCTCATGTGTTTTAGCCTCTCCACAAAGTTTAAGACAAGAACACCATTCGATGCTACAAAAACTAACACTTCCTCTTACCGAGGAAGGTGTTCTCTCCCATAACATCCTTCATACACATTGTTGATGTCTGAAAACCGTAGCATCCTGCCACCGTCCATCAACCACTGCGCAACTCTGATTCATCTACCACTCCATAGCTGAATCACACTGTTGTCGCATAAAATGTCTAGGCACCGCGACAACGCTCAGATCGGGGGCTATCACCCTGATCCCCAATCTCTCCATTTAAGTTTTCTCCCTACAACAAGCTAAGGGGGGTAGACCCTATGGAAAAATGGAATGAAGAAGAACTAGTTGGAAACCAACCAGTTCGGGAGACACAATGAGGCAATCAAGTACTTGATTAAGATTTAGCAAGACTTATAGGATTTGATTAGATTTTATATGATTGATACCAATGCCTTATAGAGTCAACGATCTTGCTAGGGAAATTAAGACCAAGTAATCGATTAACGACTACTGCTTAGATGAATTACTATCTTATATGAAATGCAGATCCTAAAACTAATGTGAGATGCAAGAATCTTGGTTAATTTTAGTTAAATGCCTATTTAAATGTGAATCCTTCGATCCTTTCTATGTAGAGCCTGATTTCGTAGTAATTGGCATAAAGAAGATAAGGTGAAGCACACTAAAGTGTGATTAACGATACCTCTCCTGAAAATCTAACATGCCCGGTGCCTCTGGCGCTGCAGAGAGCTGTGGCTCTGACGACTGCAAGGTCACCATTTTAAGTACTATTAAAAGCAGGCTTCTCAAGCAAAGATGGATGGATACCTATCTCTCTATCGACCAAGCTTATGCTTGGAAGTAAATTTTATTTATACAAAACTAACTTATATGCAAATGCACCAGATGATGAGAAGAAGTTAGACCCGAGGATTAGAAACACTTGTGTCATGAAAGCCCTTAATCACCAAAATAAAATGCTCGCTTTATTGGATGAAGACTTAAAAATAAAGCCCTGAAAATATTACAATTAAACCACAAGCTTATTTCAATTATTTTTGATATAATTATAGCTCAGAGAGAACAAAAACTTCTTTGCAATCAATACCAACAGATGCTCAAAAAATATTCAGTTTATGAAACAAAAGATATGCATTTATCACAATTCCATGACAAAGTACTTGATTTTCAGAAATTAGTTTTTAGGACAGTAGTAAGAAAAAAATTATGACAACAGCAATATGACAAAGAAAACTGTGAGCTATCAATAATATCTTTATGCCAAAAATTTACCAAAATTTTTCCAATGTTGCCTACATGAATTATCAAAATTTTTCAGCCTGTTATGATGTGATTTCCAGAATTATATCAGATCAGATATACTTATTACAGCTAGCAATTAAAACAAGAAATAAGCCTAATGATGAATGTCCAACTCAAGAAATTAATTCCTTAATGTATTATACAACTTAGACACTGATTTTACGCTAACCCACATGAAAGTTTGCCACTGTTATATTTCAGACTTCAGAAACAGAATTTTTCAGAGATAACAGTCACCCAAAATGTAGATCTAGATCAAACTTTTGATACACATCAAACATAAATGACTTATTAATGTATTTAACAATTTTTTTAGTTAATTTCAAACCACTTAGATGTGTTTTTCACCACTATTAGAAATGTATATGACTGTTGTAGCAAACAATGAACAAAAAGATGGTTTAGAGATCAAACCCTTAGGCCTTAGGCCTTGAAGATCACTTGCCCAAGTTGCCCAAAAAATTTCAATACCTGAAACACAAATTTTTACCAAATTTTCTGCAAAAACCCACCAATGATTAGCTTCAGAAAATCAAATATTCAAATAAAAAATGGAGCAAGGGGAATCTAGGGCAAATAAGAGCTAGCACTAGGCCCAATAGAACTAACGTTGGGCTAGGAAAACACAGATTTGGGCTTAGGAGCCCCAAAACTTGAAACCCTTGTTCTGAAAAAAAAAAAAATTTGCTTCAGATCTTCAGATATATTGCATAATCTTTAATGGTTGGCCTTGCAAAAATATTTGGGACAAGATATTGCCCTCCAAGGCCTAGATCTGTCTCAAAACCCCTAGATCTGCTTGAAAAAATTTCAGATTTGAAGATTTACTTGGTCGATTTCCTAGATCTATTCCTGCAAACAATCTTTGAGCCCAGATCTTGCCCTCCACGGTCTAGATCTAGCTCAGATCTGAAGATTTTCTTGGCTGATTTCTCAGATCTATTCCTGCACACAATCTTTCAGCCCAGATCTTGCTCTCTAAGGTCTAGAGCTAGCTCAGATCTGAAGATTTTCTTCGCTGATTTCTCAGATCTATTCCTGCACAAGTGAAAAGAGAAAAACCCAATATCTAATATGTACAAAAATAGAGAAAATCCCAAAAACCCAAGTGTTAAAATTCAAAATTATGTTACAAAATTTCAGATCTACACAAGTAAATAATAGATCTATACAAATAATTTATAGATCTATACCAATAATTTACAGATCTATCAGATCTAAGGAGTATGAGTCCAACTCTGCTCCCAGATATGATAATTTAAAGTTCTTAATAGCCAGATCTATCAAAATTTCCACAAAATATTTAAAAAAATTTGAAATTTTAGAGAGGTACTAGCCCAAAAACACCTTGCAGAAAAAGGATTATCGTTAGATAAATCTTAAGGCTTATATGAAGTAGGCTCTTTAGAAAATGTGTTGAGAGTTGGCTGGTCCAACAGAAGACTATCCCCAAACGCTCAATGAGAACCTGAGAGATCTTCTGCAAACACTAGATCAACCATCAAATCAAGTAAAGAAATAGAACAATAAAATTTTGAATAAATCGAGATACCTGCTACTTCAATCAATATTAAAAATGTTATCCTAGATCCAACAAACTGAATAAGATACCTGTATTCAAATTATTCTAAGAGAGCTATTGATTGATAGTTTTCACATAATATTAAGTAGAAATTAAAACAATGTTACCATAAATTCATGAAGAGGAACACTACAACACGTTGAAACCCCAAAGACTTTTGCATTAATTCAAAAAAGTATACAAGAGAGCTTGAGAGCTTAGTACACGATCCAGAGATCGAATGGATCAATTGACAAATGACCTCCGATTTAAAGATAAATCTTCCAACGGCTAGTTCGGGTGATCCTTGTCAAAGCAATTTCGACCATTGATGAAGATTAAAATTTATTTTAATCTCATCCGTTGAAATTTTAAATTTTTGAGGAAATTCAAAATTTTCAATTAAATGGATTTTAATTAACTCAAAAAAAAAAATTTGAGTTAATTTCCTCAAAAATTTGATTTTGACTTAAACACCAGGGACCAAAGGCTTAAAATTTAACAAAATAATCAATTTATCTTAGTCCCGGGACCTCTTAAAATTTAATTTTCTTTTAAATGTTTTGTGGAAATTTTGATAGATCTAGATATTAAGAGCCTTAGATTATCAGATCTAGGAGCGGAGTTGGATTCATACTCCTCAGATCTAATAAATCTGTAAATTATTTGTATAGATCTGTTATTTACTTGTGTAGATTTGAAATTTTCAGTTGGACCAGCGAACTCCCGATCTGTTTTTTCTGAAGAGTCGACTTCATATAAGCCTTAGGATTTATCTAACGATAATTTTTTTCTGCAGGGCGTTTTTGAGCTAGTACTTCTCTAAAATTTCAAAATCTTCAAAATATTTTGTGGAGATTTTGATAGATTTGGCTATTAAGAGCAACATTTTTTGGCATCGTTATCAGGGATAGAGGTTTTTTGTCCCTGGTTTCCTCGACATCGTTTTAATCATCTCATCATTCCTGCCATTCATTAGCCCGTCAAGCGGCACAACATTTTTTGGCGCCGTTGCCAGGGCCAATTTATTGGGCCCTAGCTCTACGACATTCATCTTTCATCTTTCTATCATTCATTCTAGCCGGCAAGGACAATATTTTTTGGCGCCGTTGCCGGGGATATTTTATTCTCGGTGTTTCAATGGCATTTCCTCATCATTCTTATCATTTCTCATCTCTCATTCGAGCCGGCAAAGCCAACACTTCTTGGCATTGCCACTGGGGACCGATTTATTGGGCCTTGGCTTTAGGACATTCATCTTTCATCTTTCTATCATTCATTTTAGTCAGCGACACAACATTTCCTAGCGTCATTTGATCTTTTCATCGTCTTATCTTTCGTCATTTCATTAGTCATTTCATCTGCACTTTTAGCACCTGGACATTTGAGTTTGTTTTTTGTTTGGATGGCGGCTTCACTTCTTTCATTTATTATTTCTCAAACAAGAAGCCCTCTCTTATATCCAATTGTTTTTTCCTTTTGGATCTTGGAGCTAAATTCATGTTCAAGTGGCGACTCCACTTTTTTCATTTCTTACAAGAATTTCTATTAGAAGCTCGCTTCTTGTGGATCTCTTGATTTTCTTGAGCAGGGGTCTCTCTCTAGCATCCATTTGGTCCCTCCTTATCCCTTCAAGCAAGTCATCATGGATGATTCGTTTACCCCGTGTCATTTTACTGATTTTCTCCATGATATGTCGGAAGAGGCCATTCATAAATTGCCTTTGTTCTCGAGTGGTGATTCAGTCACTGTTAGAAAGCATCTATGCAGGTTTACTCATACAATAATCAAATATTGTAGTTCTCCCCAATATAAACATGAAGATGTCAAAATGTGTCTATTTGCCTTTTCTTTAGAGGGTGATGCTTTGAATTGGTTTAATAATTGTCTTGAAGATTCTTTCGCTTCTTTACAAGACATCATCAATGCTTTTACAGATAGATATGGTAATCAAGGTAGCTCGCCTTGTGCCCCTAAAATTATGTAGCAGAATGAGAGTGATGTTGTAAAGGATCCAGCTGTCAATGAAAGATTTCAAGACAATTCTCCATCTCAGAATGTGCCATCCACTTGTACCGTTGCAGGACGAATCCATGATAGTGGAAAAGCAGGAACAAGTTATCAAATCAGTGTTGACAATGAAAGGGAGAATGATAAGCATCTTATAGAAGAACTAAAGTAGTTGGTTAAAGACACGTTGTTCAGTCAAACACGGCTGGTAAAAAATATGGAGCTTAATCAACAAAAATTTATAACTGATTACGTCAAGGATATGAGAAATTTGTACACTCAACTGGAAAAAAGTGATGAGGAGATGGAAATCATGAACATTACACACTCCGATCACGTAGCCACTGTAGTACAAAAGTGTGCTCAAAATATGGAGGATATGAGGACCGACACGCAGAGTCAGCATGCTAAGGAAATGGAAACCATGAGAGCTAATCATGACAGGGAAATTAATTCTATGCAAAGCAAGTTATTAGCCCTAGAGGAAAATATGACGATCATGGAATTTAATCATTCAAATCACGTGATTGACATGGAAACAAGTTATCAAAAAGAAATAAGTTCGATTCAGAACAGATTGTCAACTATGGATGAAGAAATGACCATCATGAAATTCGATTATAATAATCAATTAGCTATCATACAAGCAAATCATGAGAAAGAGATAAACTCTATGCAACATTGCTTGATGACCATAAAAGCAGATAATGACAGTAATAAAAAATATGGAATTTGGTCAGATATGTCTTCAGAATAAGTTATTTACCATGGAGGAAAACCATGCCAAGGAAGTCAGTGCTATGAAGGTTGAACACTCTACCCAGATGGATGCCATAACCATACAGGTACAGAAACTTCAACATCAGTCAGAGGATGAAAGAAACAAGGAAACGTCAACAGATCATAAGCCTCCTTGTCTGTTGTAGCAAGCTCCATCTTATTATGAGGAGGTCATTTGTTCCATTGAAAAGTGGCTAATTGAAGGTGACCCGGATAAAAAAGAAATTGATAAGAATCAGATGCAGAATAAAGAAAGACATGTCATGCATACCCTACATACTTCATCTGAGAGTTTTGAAGCAGAATGTTTCACATCATCAATGATACAACTTGCCACAAAGAAAAAACGCAAGAGAAAGAGAATGAGAAAGCGATTTGATGCATCAGATGGCCACGAGCAGCCTGATTTTCGGATAGGAAAAAGTCCTACTGTGTGCAAGATTGGACATGGCACATCTGAGAAACAACGGACAGATTTGTCTGAAAGCAGACAAATGCTCAGTATGCACTATATTAAACACATCTAATGTCATGGGGCATCTTTGTATTGTATTTCTAACCTTATGCCCTGTTATTTCAGTATTTCATTTTGTAGTTAGATTTATGTTTTCCATGTTATTAGGATAGTTAATAAATGAAGAGCTTATATCTTTCCTGTGTTTAACATTATATGATGATTTTTTGGATGGACGCTACTTATGTTATATTGTGTGTTGTGTGGAACTGGATGCAGATTCTGGATTTTCACTTTCCTTCAGTGCAGCAACGCGTCCCCAAGTAGAGCCAGATGTTGACCACTACATGTCAACGACCCATAGCAGTACATCCCCTTTTTTCTCAAAAGGAATAGCGCCTGATCGATGTGTTCATGCCATCCAGCTATCATCATCAGCGTGATCATCATCTTATAATGTAAACCCATTCTGCATATGTATAATGTAAATAATTTTAGTAGATTCGTGTCGTGTATGTAATTACCTAGGTAAACCTACATTTCTGGTGACGATCTACATCCCGAGAGGTTTTTTGTCTCACCAATCCATTTTTGGATGGTCGGCAGAGTTTTCCTTCAGACTTACCCCAATGCTGGAATGGATTTTGTCACTGGATCTTAAGTGAGTCCTAGTGTTCTAGATCGAATTTACGTAAAAGTGATTTGGGAATAATCCTAACTATTTGGTTAGGTTATTTTATTACAAATTGCTTGGTCTGCTGGATTATATTTGTGTCGCAGAAATGGGTAGTCTGTGAGGGTCTATTTCAAATGGGTTTTCCCCCTTGTGATGTAAAAGATTATGAAAATCATAATGTAAAGTGTCTTGAAGGTTGGAAAAATAATTTATCCCCTC
Source organism: Pinus tabuliformis (assembly GCA_031772625.1). Classification (NCBI taxonomy): domain Eukaryota; kingdom Viridiplantae; phylum Streptophyta; class Pinopsida; order Pinales; family Pinaceae; genus Pinus; species Pinus tabuliformis. The sequence goes on from CM062820.1 coordinate 1,280,300,116, forward strand.
ATAGGTTAATTAATTAAATTTTCTGGCCAAAAAATTAATTAAAATCCTAAGTTAGAAATTTAATTAATTCTAGGTCCTAGGTAAATTTAAATTCTCCGAAGGCAAAATTCGTTGGTCCTTAAAAATCAAAATTTGAAAGGTCCCAAGACTGAGGTAAATTGATTATTTTGCTAAATTTTAAGCCTTTGGTCCTTGGGGTTAAGTCAAAGTCAAAACTTTGAAGAAATTAATTCAAAAATTTAATTTTTGAATTTATTAAATGCATTTAATTGAAAAAATCGAATTTCCTCAAGAATTCAAAATTTCGACAGATGAGATTAAAAGAAATTTTAATCCTCATCAACGGTCAAGATTTCTTTGAAGAAGATCACTCGAACTAGCCGTTGGAGGATTTATCTTTAAATAGGAAGTCATTTGTCAGTCAAAAGATTCGACCTTTGAGTCGTGTTCTAAGCAAAAAGCTCTCATGTATTTCTTTTGGATAATAAAGGAAGACTTTGGGGTTAATTTTTGTCAGTGTTACTCTTCATGGAAATACTGTAAAATATATCGTTTTTCATGCATAAATTTTTTTCTTAGCCATTAATAATAGCTTCTGAAGAGTGATTTGAGTACAGGTATCTTGCTCAGTCGCTGAGGTTTAAGTGATAATTTAAATTTGAATGTAATAGCAGGTATCTCTATTTATCTGAATTTTATTATCATTTTCTCGCTCTATGTTGATGGCTGGATTGAATTTTGTAGGAAAATCTTGATTTTTTTAGATCATCGGGCGTTCAGGGAAGTTTTCAGTTGGACCAACCAACTCCCGATCCGCTTTTTCTGAAGAGCCCAGCTTAATTTGATCCGGGCTTATCATAAGATTTTCATTGGGGATGCATGAAGGGTTTTGAGCTCAGCACCTCATATAAACTTTAAAAATTTAAATTTTTTACGTGCGAAATTGATGAATTTGGCTGTTGAGGGCCTTAGATTATCAGATCTGGGAGCGGAGTTGGAATCACACTTGCCAGATCTGATAGATCTGCTATTCCTGTGTATAAATCTGTAAAGTTTTTGGGTTTTCTGACTTGGGTTCCTGGGGTTTTATTTATTTTTGTATATCCGGGTTCTGGGTGTTTTTGTTTTCCGGTACATATTGCAAATCTAAAGGTGAAGTTTGATTTGAAAGCCAGATCTAGCCCCTTGAGGGTAAGATCTGGCCTCAAAATTATTTTTTGCAAGGAGACTATCCAGATATTTTTGCAGTCCAAAGGTTTCTTAAATTTTTTAAATCTGGAGACGATTTTATAGGGATTTGGATTATAAATCTGAGTCAAAACATATCAACTCAATCTGGAAATTTCTGGGTTTTATTGGGCGACCACCTTCCATTTTTGTTTGTTGCCTAGGGTTTTCTTTTTGCAATTTCGAATTTTTTAGGGCCCACAGCCTTTTGTTGCTGCCTGTATTCTCTTCGAATCTGCAAACCTCAGCTTCGCTGCCATCTCCCTCTGCATTTTCCCCACCAAACCTCCGCTATCATCGCTGCTCCATTTCTCCCCTTTGATCCTTCCATTGCAACGTACAACCATATGCTCCATTGCTCTGCCTACGCTGCCCAGCCGCATTATTCATTCCCTCGTGGCTTCCTTTCTCCCTAACCCTCTCCACGCTTTTCCTATTTCTGCTGCCCACAGATCCGTGTGCCTATCGTTGCTCCACCTGCAAACACAAGCAGCAAACTATATTGCCCACCTCGCTCTATCCGCAGCTTCAAATGTTGCTTCAATCCAAATCTTCATCCCTGCTTTCCTCGCTGCCTCATCACTCCTGCGCTGTCTACCAGCTCCACCTCTCCACGCCGCCATCAAAGCTACGAGTTGCTAGCCGCATATCAAATCCGTAGCCCTTTGAAAACTCTGCCCATCAGCATCTGCTTAAACGCTGCTCCTATCCTCCATCCAGCTCCGCGTAGTTCTCTTTTTCTCATGTTGCACTTCCTTTCTGCCTCCGTCGAGCTGCTCTTTCCATCCACCTGCACACAAAACAAACACGTCCATACTCCCTCTTCTTTCTGTCGTTGGGCTAGCCTACGTTCACAAAATACGAATTTCGATTTATTTTTGATCTTTCGTTTGTTGGTTAGGTAGGGTTAGATAGGCTTAACGTATTTTGTTTTGTTTTTTTTTTTAATCTAACTCTTGTTTCTTGTCTTTTTTAATTTTGAAATTCGATTTTTTTGTGGTTTTTCAATTCCTCTTTTTTTTTTTTAATTTGAATTCACTTTTGTTTTCATTTTTTTTTTTGAGTTTAATTTTTTTATTAAAATTTAAAAAATCTAAAAAATTAAAAAATAAAAAATAAAAATAAAAGAAAGGGTTTCATTTTTATTGTGACTTCGAGACCATCTAAAAAGCTTAAATCAAAGGCGATTTTTTACATTAGAAGATTTTAATTTTTTTTATGTGGCCTTTGGCCCATTAAAAAATTTAAAATTTATTAAATCTTTTGATTTATTTTGGTCACATTAAAGGGTCTTAATTAATCATTTACCACATTAAGTCTTGTTTCATAAAACTTAGCGCATCAAAATGTTTTCCTAAGGACTAATCAAATTGTCAATTTTAGAATTTCTTCTTGGTGTCTTTTGTGCTAAGGGTAAAATCTAAAAGAGAACTTTTGTGGTATTGACATATTTTTATTTCTCTATAGTTAAACATGCTTAAATTTTTATATCTAAAGGTTAACTATAGGAAAGTGGTAGAATTTTCTTAGATTTGAGTCACTAAGCATAAATCATTTTAATTCTAGCACTGGAATTGATCAGCATTTAAATTTTATGGTTGTTTAAATTATTAGGATCTCTAGAAATTTAATTGCTAGAACATTGTGCATCTATTGAAATTGATCGTCATTGCTTGAATTATTTAATGCCCATTACATGTTAGACATTTTGTGAATATTTTCAAGTGATTGTTAAAGAACTCTATCGTGGAATTATAATAGATTGCATATCTCTGTTTCCTAAGCTGAGTACTTTTGAGCATCTGTTGACATTGATATTAAATTGCAAAGAAGTTTTTGTTCTCTTTGAGCTATAATTGTATCAAGAAGATTTGAAATAAGCTTGTGGTTTAATTGTAATATCTTCAAGGGTTTATTTTTAAGTCTTCATCCAATAAAGCGAGCATTTAATTTTGGTGATTGAGAGCTTTTGTGACACAAGTGTTTCTGATCCTCGAGTGTAACTTCATTCCATCATCTAGTGCATTCGCATATAAGTTAACTTTGCATAGATAAAATTTACTTCCAAGCATAAGCTTGGTCGATAGAGAGATAGGTATCCATCAATCTTTGCTTGAGAAGCCTGTTTTAATAGTACTTAAAATGGTGACCTTGCAGTCGTCAGAGCCACAACTCTCTGAAGCACCGAAGGCACCGGGTATGTTAGAATTTCAAGAGAGGTATCATTAATCACACCTTAGTGTGCTTTTCCTTATCTTCTCTCTGCAAATTACTATGAAATCAGGCTCAACACAGAAAGGATTGAAGGATTCACATTTAAATAGACATTTAACTAAAATTAACCAAGATTCTTGCATCTCATATTAGCTTTCGTATCTGCATTTCATATAAGATAGTCATTCATCTAAACCATTGTTTTAAAAAACGGCCGTTTCGATACCGAAACGGCCGAGTTGATCCGAGCCGATACCCTCAGCCATGACTCGGCCTTTGAAACGGTACGTTTGGCCGAGTCAGCCATGACTCAGCCGAGTCATTCAATGACTCGGCCGAGTCATGGCTGACTCGCCATGACTCGGCCAACTCGGCCGTTTCTGTTATGACTCGGCCGAGTCACAAAAAGCCGGCCCAGAACACGTTAAACAGCAATTTAATATTTTTTTAATGGATTTTTAAGGTGATTTCTGATTGGTTTGGACTCCAAGGTGTTATATGAATTTGCTAAATGTCATTTGGGGTCCATTCCCCCTCCCAAACCCTATTTAACACACTCAAATGCTCTCTACTATTGATATGCTATTCAAATTTCATGGTAATGTTAAATTCTTAAAGTAAAAGTGACATTCTCCTTAATCTTCATTTTCATCCTTTTACTTAAATTTTTAACATTACCATGAAATGACTCAGGATGTTTGAGAGTGGTTTCGGCCTCATTGGATTTCATATGGAGAAAGTAGAATTTTAGATTTCATTCAAAATCCAGCAGACTTATCAGTTTTTCAGGATTTCAGGATTGGAGGATTGCAATGTTTCCATTGAATTTTGTCATGTATTAGGGTATGGAACTCTTATTTAATCAAGAGCACCAATCCCTCTATGTACCTTCATGTTAGTGACATTGGTTGTCGAACTCCTCTGGGATTCGCTCCCAAACCAGGAGCTTCTGAAAATGTCGCTCCTGCTCCCATTTTCGCTCCTGCTCCCAAGTAACACAAAGAAGAGAAACCGTTTGGATAAAAAACAGTTAAATGATCTAGTTTATGTCCAATACAACCTCCGGCTCAGACGAAACCATTTGCTGAACAAAAGACCTGATTCAGATCCCATTGTGTTGGAAGACATTGATCCAACATGAGATTGGGTAGTGGAGAGTCGTCCAACAGAGTTTGATCTTGATGAGGATCTTGATTTAGATTTAGATATCGAGACATCAATTGAACTTGAACATGCTGTTCAGTTGAATGCAGATCCCAATCCACCATCCTCAATCTCACAGCCAGCAAGGACTCCAGTTGTAGGTGTGTTTGGAAACATGAATGAAAATCTCTAAAATTATGTTTAAAATCTTTAAAATTATGTTTAAAATCTTTAAAATTATGTTTTTTTATAAAAAAAATAAATATTTAATGTATTTTTTACAACGACCGAGTCATTGAAATCGAGCCGGCCGAGTCATTACCGTTTCGGAGTCGGAGTCGGAGTCGATCCTCGGCCGAGTCGGAGTCGGAGTCGGAGTCTTAAAACATTGATCTAAACAGCAATTGCTAATCGATTACTTGGTCTTAATTTCACTAGCAAGATCGTTGACTCCATAAGGCACTAGTATCAATCATTTAAAATCTAATCAAATCCTATAAGTCTTGCTAAATCTTAATCAAGTACTTGGTCGCTTCACTGTGCCTTCCAAACTGGTTGGTTTCCAACTAGTTCTTCTTCATTCTATTTTTCCATAGGGTCCACCCCCCTTAGCCTGTTGTAGGGAGACAACTTAAACGAAGAGATTGGGGATCAACGTGACAACCCCTGATCTGAGTCGTTGTCGTGGTACCTAGACATTCTGTGTGACAACACACCCTATATCTGCGCTGCTTCTGACACTACATTGTACACCCTATACTGCTGCCAACTCTGTTACTATGCTGCAACTACGGCAACTGAAATCCTGAATACTGAATCGACTATATCTATGGGCTTTAACTGCCTCCTGAGTCTCTGATTGCTACTAGCCTTTGCACTGTCCACTAAGTGTGATTGCACTGCAACTGCATTGTGCTCCTCAACACCTGACTACGACTAGTACTGTAATTGTCCCTCGAGAACTGACTGCGACATCTAACACTAATCCAACTGCTATGGAATACTATGGGCCCCTATATCAAGGGTAATGATCTCTGAGGAAACCTCTGTTTGATACTCACCTTGATGGACCCTGCCCATCTCTGTGCAACTCTGGAGTCTACAGCTCAATGTCCCCCTACCTCTCTCCTGGAGGTATAGCTGCATACAAAGCGAAATCTTCCTCCAACCTGGAGGAAAACTGGTCAATCTTTGTCAAAGCTGCTACCTGCTCCTGCTTCTCCTTGTCCTTCTTCCTATAACAACACTGAGTACTGTAGTGACCGAACTCACCACCCCTGAAGCACTTGATCTTCGACAGGGCCTTTTTCTTTTCTCCTCCCTATAAGCCTTGTCCCTAACTGGGACCTCTCTTTGCTTTGCGAATCGCACTTCCTCCGACACCTGTCCCTGGCAATTAGAAGTCGATCCACTGCCTAGATCTGCATTCTAGCTAACTCGCGCGACCTATTTTGGCAATCTCGTACGACCATCTTTAGAAAGATGCAAAATCTACAAAACTCAAATAACTGGAAAAATAAACAAGAATCTCCTCCTTTTCCTGCTCGGTTTCCTCCACTGCAACTTGCACTCTCTCCTGGAATGCGTAGTTCTGTTATTGCCTTCTCCTACTGGAAATCACAAATTTCCTCCTGGAACGGGATCTAGAAACCACTGTTGATAATATCGGCGATATTCGGAAATATCGCGATATTTTCGGCAAAACGATATATAGCCGAGAAAATATCGCGATATTTTCTGTTTTGAAAATATCGTGATATTTTCAAAATATCGGCAAATATCGGAAAATATCGGCAAAATATCGTGATATTTTGAAAATATCGGCTATATTTAAAAATTTGAAAAAATTATTTTTTATGCTTGCCGATATTTGCCGATATTTTGCCGATATTTTCGCTGATATTGCCGATAAGATATTTTCTGGACCCTCACCGATATTTTGCCGATACCGATATTTTCAACACTGCTAGAAACCCTTTGAGAAATTCCTATGTGTGTTTTCTTCTCTTCCACTTGGTGTTGATCTGCTACTACAAAATCAACTGCGCCTAGATCAAGAATTTTCTTTGCGGAAATGTTGATCTGCTCCCCTACTGCCTGTTGGAATTTCTCCTAGGCAATTCGAAATTTTTCCTGCAACTTGTCATTGGAAAATCGAACCCTCTGCTTAGCAACTCGAACAGCCTAGTTGGCTCTGCGCAAATCTGGAAATTGATCTGTGAGACTCCCTATGAATCTGCACAAATTTTTCCTTTTGCCTCTGAGCTTCCGATCTGATCAAATTTGCTCTGATACCATGTGAAAATTCACTTGAAATGCAGCAACTGGAAATTATTCTTTAACTGATAAAATTATTATTTAGCCTATTTTGTTACAGAAAAGTAACGAATAATTCTCATTACAATTTCTTCACAAATAAAATGCTGTAGAAAATAAACTGGAAATTGAGAAATAAAATGCACACATAATAAAAATTTGACACCGTTATTTTTGGACAATTGTCTTCGGAAAAACCCAGTGTAGGAAACCGATGCAGCAGATGAAGGTTTTACTATTATTTGTAGCAACAAAAATTGTGAATACAAATATGGATGCTACTCTGGCTATCTTCCAGCAAAATATACTGCCAAAATTATTTGGACGAAATTCCTTCCTCCTGCAACCCAACTCGACCCCTCTAGCCCTGCTCGCACTTCCTCCCGACAATTTGCACTGGCCAAAAATGCGCACTGCTTGGCCCAAATAAATCGCATTACCTGTGAATTGGCTCTAGATGCCTCCCTCTGGCCTTGGAAGTGATTTGTTGTGCCTTTCGGGTGATCTCCTGACCTCCTGCAACTAAAATGATCTCTTTCTGGCACTTCGAACTAGGGTTTCTCACTGCTTGTCCTCTCTGCAAAAATAATTTGGCCTCCCAGCTACTGCTACTCTGCCGCTGAGCAACTCTGGTGGAAATGACTTTGTTGCTCCTTAAGTCACTGCGCTGCTCCTTCAATCACTGCGCTACTCCCTCAACCACTGCCACTTGATCACTGGCTCGAAATATTATCTGGCTAAACTCTACCCTCTGAGAATTTTGATCTGCCTTGATTGCTAGAATGTTATTGCTGTGGCTACTCCTATAGCTACACCTACGTCCTGCTTGGCTCAAGCTTCTCTCCCTACTCGATCTCTGGAACTGAGTAGCTCGATCTACCAAGGGACATGTTGCTGCTACTACAACATCCCTTTTGGCTTGAACTTCTCTCCCTTGCTTGATCTCTGCAACTGGGTAGCTCGATCTACCAAGGAACTCGCAGTACTAGTGTATCACTCATTAGTCTTGCTCCAACCCCATCAACCTCCTCTTATACTCTCTCATTGGCTCACCAACAGCCATGATTAGATCCCTATCAACGACTAAGATCATCTTTGGGTTGATCCATGTGAGTTTCTAGACAAATCTCACATTTTTCAATTACTTCTTGTTAATTAATAATTTTACAAAATTCTTAATTTTAATTACAAATTTATATATGATTTCTCATTTGAGATTTGACTTTTTGAAAATTGTAAGTTGCTAAAACCCATTTTGTCTCCCACACTCTTGTCATAAAGAAGCTTGTGGACGTGAGAGTCGAGACAAGCATTACAAGCAATGGTCATTAACCTTCTTTGGGAATTATGGAGGACTTTCACTTCTGATAGAGGGCAAAAAATCAAGTCCATAATTCTTGATGATGCATGGTGGGACAAGGTCCAATATTTTTTGTGGTTTACTGAACCATTCCTGACCTTGATTAGGACATTTGACATGGATACACCTTGCATGGGGGAAGTTTAAGAAAACATTGATAGTATGTTGGAGAGGATAAGAGAAATTATTAAGGCAAGTGAAAATGACCCTTTTGAGACATTTTATTATGAGTGAAGGACATAGTCACTGAAAGGTGGAACAAAATGACCAAACCATTACATCTTTTAGTCCATGCATCGTACCCCAAATATTATCTTTCCAAAATTTTGTCTTTACCTGGTAGAACAATGCCAAACAAAGATTCTGAAGTGGTTAAAGGATACAAGACAATTTTGAGGAAAATGTATACAGATGTGGGAGTTGCAATGGAAGTACGTCAAGAATTTGGAGGATTTGTACAATCTACTGACAGCTTTTCATATCTAGTACTTATGGGGCTTCCATGGTGGCGATAACATTCATCTCTCGACTCTAGCCACCAGATTGTTATCACAAGTTGCTAGTTCCTCATCAGCTGAGAGGAATTGGGTTACATATGGTTTCATCCATTCAGTGAAGCAAAACAGGCTAGGAGTGGTAAAGGCTGAGGATCTTGTGTATGTTCATTCCAACTTTCGCCTTCTATCACCCGCTGAGCCAGAGTATAAAAAAGGTCTAAGCAAAATGTGGGACATGGAGCCTGAGATCTCTGACTTGAACATGACACCGAATTCCATGACCCACCTCAAACTGCTTGAAGATGAACTTCCACCACTAGTCTAGCCTTGTGATGCAACTTCTTGCATTCCAGGACTAATCCAGGTGGATATTGGTGGCCACCCGCCTATTCCACTTGGAACACCACCGTTGTTTCTTTTCGAGTTCCTTAATTCTAGCACAACTTACTATTTTTGGCATGTTTTTGAACCCTAAACTTCCGGAGCGGTTTTAAGGGACTAAAAGACGTTTTTAAGGAAAACGGGGAGACCAGAAAAGTGCCAAACCAATTTATTGATTTCGTTTTGGCCTCCTCTGTGAGATCTTCGAAACGAGGTACTATGATAGCCAAACGGAGAACGTATGCCAAAGTTACAACCCCGGGAAGTCGACATTCCAACTTACCCCAACAGGGCCCACAAGCTTTTGGCGCTTCATCTCCTAGGGTTAGGTTTTTGGTTATTTAGGGTTTCTCATTTTTTTCTCAATGATAAAATGGTCACCGAGCCTCATTGTAACACAGTTTAGAGGCATGTAGCCGCCACATTTCTTCTCAGAGAAAAACTACCATCGTCTGAGCTAGTTTATTTCCATTCTGCTTGTAACAATTTTTCAGTACTTTATTGTTAATAAATTGAAGTTCTGTTTTCGCCCTATCTTTGAGTTTCTGTTCATATCTGTATTACATTTCGTTCCTTCATAAATCTAGATCAGTGGTGTCAGAGCAGTTTGCTCTTTCTTCGTTTTTCTGTGCATGTCCCCAAAGAGGTCGGGATAGGAGTTAGGGATCGAGGTGGTTGAACCTTTACAAGATCAGCCTCGCCGACCCCGATGGCCTCCCATGGCGGAAGAAAATAAATACGAGGGAGTAGGAGATCTTTTCAAAATATTGCTTGAAGAAGCCCTCGAGCGATAAAGGAACGCGATGATGGATAACTTTTCCCACATCCTTTGGGGATGCTCACATGCGACACATCTTCATCCAACAACCACTCTGGAGGTGCCACTCCCTTTAAGGTACAAGTCAACTTTGACATTCATGTATTTGAAGGCCAGATAGATGCATATGTCATAAAAAAACGGTTAAATTTGTTGGAAGGGTATTTCTTAGTTCATGATTTCTCCAATATGGAAAATATTACTTTTGCACTCCTCAAAGCTGCCCCCCACATCAAGGACTAGTGGGAAACCCACTGTGAGCAGAAGGACGAGAGAGAACCCTCACTGTTTTCAATCGCACCCACTTGGAATTCTTTCCAAGACACCATCAAGGAGCAATATTACCTTGTCGGGAGCTATGAAGACAAGTACATACAATGGACTACGCTGCGACAACAAAAGGATTATGATGTGCATGAGTTAACAAATCTTTTCCATACCCTATGCACAAAGTTGGGTATCAAAGATTCTGAGAAACCTCTGGTGCTCAAGTACCGCAGTTGTTTGCACAAATACATTCAGGAGGAAATGGAGTTTTTGGACATCTCCTCGCTTGGTGTAGCATATCGATATGCTACCAAGATTGAGCAAAAATTCAAGTAGGATAAGTGAGACTTTGAATCTGCGAACCCAAAGCAGAACAAAGGCATCCCTAAGCCACAAAACAAAGGGTAGAGCCAAGTCGCGACCTTCCAGGACAACTCCTCAAAGTTGTAGACCCAGAATAATGAGAAGTTGAAGAAGGGCACCAACAAGTGGTGTGAGTTCCTTAAAACTTCCACTCAAAACACAAATGAATGTCGCGCAAAGCAAGCGCTAGTGGCCGAGGTAAAAGACTTAGAGACAGATGCATGCTTTGATTCTGAGTTGGAACCTGACAAGGGAACCGACAAAGGGAAACAGATCATTGATGCAGAACCCACTGCAATGGTAGCCACCACCAAGCTAAAAAAGGTGGAACCTGAGGATCAAGAGGAGGGGGAGCGCATCTTCCACTCGCAGATGTGGGTAAAGGGTTTGTTGTTGCAGTTCATCGTCGACAGTGAGAGCCAGAAGAACCTAATCTCAGTCGGGGTCATTAAGAGATTGAAGCTACCAACAACGCCGCACCCCCAGCCATACACCATTTAGGCGACTCCACCAAGGGAGAGATCTTTGTGTCAGCCAACAATGTTGCTTGGCTTATAGCATCAAGCCCTTTGTAGATGCGGTATTATGTGATGTTTTTCCTCTAGAAGTATGTGATGTTTTATTAGGACATCCATACCTATGGAAGCATCATGTTGTATATGAATCTAGACCTCGCTATGTTATTATTACTTTGGGTCAGAAATTGTACAGGATACTAGAGGTGGCGCCGCTTACCCCCTTATCTTTGATCTTTGCTAAACAATGCAGTAAGATCATTTCCCAGAATGGGAAATTTGTATTCCTCGTGATCTGCCCTCAAAACAAGAGGAAGAATGTGGCCACATCCACAGCCTCCAGGCAGGGCTCCTCTGCACGGCAACAACAGCTTGACAAGGTCGTGGAGGAGTACAAGGACATCTTCACCTCACCCACAGGGTTCCCTTACACTGTCAGGTCATACACTCCATTGATATGACCTCGGGTGCATCAAGAGGAAAATTAAGGAGTTGTTGTAGAAAGGGCACATCAGGCCAAGTTCATCACCCTGTGGGAGCCCGATCGTGTTGGTACAGAAGAATGATAGAACCTGGAGGATTTATATTAACTATTGGACACTGATTAAGATCACTATCCAGAACAGGTAACCAATCCCACAGATTGATGACCTTTTGGACCAGCTCAAGGGGCCAAATATTTTAGCAAGATTGACTTGAAGTCCAGTTATCACCAGGTACCAATCAAACCCTACGATGTGTGGAAGACTTCCTTCAAATCTAAGGAGGGCCTTTTCAAATGGTTGGTCATGCCTTTTGGGTTGACGAATGCCCCTACAACCTTCATGAGGCTGATGGACGACATCTTGCGGCCCTTCACCAACTCGTTCATGGTAGTATATTTGGACAGCATATTGATATTCAGCCAGACTTAGGAAGAGCACCTATACCATATTCGACAAGTCCTCCAAACCCTGCGACAACACAAACTGTGTGCCAATTTGGAGAAATGCACTTTTGGTATGACCCAATTCAATATCTGAGGTACATCATTCATGAGCAAGGTATGCATGTGGACCCAACCAAGATACAAGTTATTCGGGATTGACCAGCCCCAACCACTCTAATAGAGCTCTGCAAATTTCTGGGCCTTGCCAAATTCTATCGCGTGTTCGTGTTGGGATTCTCTCATATCACTTGGCCTTTGAATCAAGTCACCAAGGGCGGAGCGAAAGAAAAGTTCTTTTGGTCTAAATCCCAATAAAAGGTGTTTTCTGAGTTGAAGCATCACCTCTGCTCTGCACCAGTGCTCACATTACGAGACTTGCAACAACCATTTCAAATTGAGATAGATGCCTCCAACTATGCTATTGGTGCAATTCTTATCCAGAAGGGGCATCCAGTGGCATATCACAGTGAGACACTTTCAAATAACGTTCGAAAGTATCCCACCTATGAAAAAGATGTTGATTTTTGGTAGCATCTGATGTACTCTAGCCTTGAAATTTGAAGGAGAGGCTAAGGCACATGAGATTTCCAAGACCCAGAAATCGTTTTGAGAAATTCCACCCCTATGAGGAGTTACAAAAATAATTAATATTTTTAATGGGTTCTAAGTCTAAACTTAGGAAAATAAAAATATTAATGGGTATTAATAAAGATAAGGATGAGAAGCTTCTAAGAGACGAGGATCAAGTCTGTTTTAATTTTAGTCGTTGATTAGGGACTTAATCTCGGCCGTTGATTCGTCAACAGGAAAAGTATAAGAGAAAACTTGAGGATCATTTGGAGACATACTGGCAGATACTCAGTATCACTAGGAAAATCGATTCTCAAGTAAAGGAGATTGATTTTAGAGGGAGAGTTGCAGGGTGGAAGAAGAGGAGGGCATCAGCAGCAAGTAGTGACTGAGGAGAAGGTGACGCAGGGACAGTGGGAGGCTGACGCAGAGGGACGCAGTCCAGAGGATAGACGCAACCCTCACGCAGGCTGATGCAGAGGAACACAGAGCCACTCAGGGCCACGCAGAGTGACACAGAGGTGACGCAGGAGTGGGAGCAGGGTCTCCAAAGTTTCAGAAAGTCTCAAAGGGAAAGTCTTAGGTGTTTTCTTTCAGTTTCTCTGTAGAATCATTCCTTGTTAAAGCAATTGCTACTGAAGATTAATAAAGCCCTCATCTGCTGCACCGATTTTCCCACATTGGGTTTTTCCGGGAACAATTTGTTGATTTGGGGTAGCATCAGATGAGCTCTAGCCATGAAAATTGGTGGAGAGGCTAAAGCACATGAAAACTCCAATACCCAGAAATGGTTTGGGCAGATTCTAAACAGTTTGGAAGATATTAAAATAATTAATATTTTTAATGGAGTCCTTAAGTCTAAACTTAGGGAAAAGAAAATATTAATGCGAGTTAATATAAAACTGTGTTAGAAGAGTCCAAAAGTCATGAATCAAGCCAGAGTTAATATTAGCCGTTGATTAGGGACTTAATCTCGGCCGCTGAATTATCAACAAGAAAAGTATAAGAGGAGGCTTGAGGGTCACTTGGAGAACACACCGAGTTGATCAAGAATTCGATTTTTTGGGGCAGGGCTTGCTGAGGAAATTGAAGGAGTGATCAGAGTTGCAGTTGAGGGGCAATGAATACAAAAGCAGAGAGGCAGAGAGGGTACCGAGAGCATCAGTGTAGAAGCTGGGAGAGAGGGACACAGAGCCAACTAGAGGCCACGCAGAGCCAGTCAGGGCCCACGCAGAGGCAGCCAGGAGTTGTGCAGTGCTAGATACCCAGCGTGGGTGGCGCAGAGGCTCTAGATGCTGACACAAGGCGAGTTGGGGTGACACTGGGCTAGAGAGGCAGACGCTAGAGATTTCGTGGGACAGATTGGAGCTGAGAGCTGTGGGATTGTTCATCCAAGGTTTTAGTCGAAATATCTATCTCCGACTGAGAGGCACTACTATCGAGATCATTCTCTGTTGGGTGAGTCGGTTTGGCACCTAGATTGTATTCTGAAACTACTTAATAATAAAACCCTAAGATAGCTACACCGATTTTCCCGCATTGGGTTTTTCTGGGGACATTGGTCCAAAAACAACGATGTCACTTGTGTGCTTGTTTTTCCTTCAGTTGATGATTTGTAATGTGTTGAGCATGTACTTGTATTTATTTTCAGTATTTACATGGTAAATAACTTGTTAATTAAACAGAACAAGTAGGTAGAAATAAATCAAAAAGTACATGAAGGGTTTCTAACAATTAGACTTAGAAATTCCAATACAAATGTCCAAAAAAAATTGTGTTGATGTGATTGGTTCTTGTGCATGTATTTTTCTATGGGTAATTGTGTGATAACTGCACTAGAATTTATTTTAATATTTGCTGAAGGGATTTCGTAAATAACTTATTGTGAATAATAAGTAGGTGAAATAAATCAATTGCTGCAGTAGAATTTTAGTTTAGAAATTTTCACATGGTATCAGAGCAGAGATCCGACAATAGGAGAGGGAAATCAACTATGGGTCAAGAGCATGATGCAGAGGCATCCACTCAAGGGAACTCGCGCAAATTTCCAGAAGCATGCACAAGGGACATGAATTATGATTATTCTATGTTAGCTTCCAGATTGGAAGAAGAAGTTGCTTGCTTAGCAAGCTCTGCCTCCTCTGAGGTTTGGTATATAGAGAGTGGAGCATTTTGGCATATGACATGAATCCGATAATGCTTTTCAGATTATCAAGAAGAAAGAATGAATTTTTAGATCACCATGGGAAATAAGGCAAAGTGTACTCCAGTAGGAAGAGGTACTATGGTCTTTCAAACCGAAGCAGAAGAGCGGCTTCAAGCAAACAATATGTTGCATGTGCCAGGATTGGGGATGAACTTACTTTCCGCATCTCAACTTCAAAACAAGGGCTATGACGTTTTCTTCATTAAGGAGAAAGTATATGTCAAACACCCAAGTTGGAAAAAGAAGGCCTAGATTGGAATCAGAAGTAACAGGTTGTACATGTTGCAGCTAGAATCACTAATGGCACTGAGAGGCAGTAATGGAAATAAATATTTGAATTAACTATGGCATAGGCAGATGGGACACTTACACCATGGGGCTCTGAGAATTCTCAGGAAAATAGTATCAAGAGTTCCAAAACTAAGTGCCGAATGAGATGATGTATGCAAAGGGTGCGCTCTGGGCAAGTATGCCAAAACAACGTTTTCCAAAAGTAACAATAGGGCTAAGAGTGTGCTAGGATTAATACACTCAGATATCTACGGACCGATATCCAGAAATGCTCTTAGTGGTGCTGAATACTTCGTCACCTTCATCGATGACCATTCCAGAAAGACTTAGATCTACTTTCTGAAAACCAAGGATGAGGTTTTTGGTCAATTCAAAGAGTTCAAGGCTCTAGTGGAGAATCTGACAGGAAAGAAGATAAAAGTGTTGCACTCAGACAATGGTGGAGAGTATGTTGACAAGGACTTCATCGATTTTTGCACTAAGGAAGGCATCAGAAGGGAGTGGACAACTCCCTACAATCCGGAGCAGAATGGAGTAGTAGAAAGCAAAAACATGACTATTGTTGAAGCAGCTAGGGCAATGTTGTATGATCAGGATATGCCTAAATTTTTGTGGGCAGAAGCATGCAACACGACAGTTTATGTCCGAAATAGGACTCCACATAGCGCATTGGTCAAAATCACTTCGGAGAAAGTCTTTGCAGGGAAGACACCTGAAGTCAGTCATTTCAGGATATTTGGGAGTTTAGCCTATTTCTGTATACCCCAAAAAAGAGAAAGAAATTAGATCAAACTACTGAGAAAGGATATCTTGTGGGATATAGCGAGAATGCTTAGGCATATAGAGTCTAACTTCCAGGGAGTAGGAAGGTAGTAGTTCAGCGGGATGAAAAGTTCATGGAGGACAGAGCTTTCAGGAAATCCCGAGAATTCCTTCTGAGGAGCAGTCGAAAGACAAGTCATTGGTCAAACCACTTTGACCAGTGGAAACTAGTACCAGAAATTCTACTGAAGACAAAGCTTCAAAATAGGAGGAATCTCAAGAAGAGGAAGAGCTGGTAGATGTGCCTACTCCCAGTGGTAGAACGAGTCGAGAACTCCAATAGATTCTACAGGATGCAGAGGACTTCATTGATGCACCCAGGAATAATAAAAGGGAGCGAAGATAGCCAGACAGATACCAGGCCTTAGTAGCTCATGTTGGGGAACCTTCTAGTTTTCAGGAGGCCATTCAACATCAAGTATGGGTAGATGCTATGGTGGAGGAATATAGCTCTATAATGGTCAATGATGTCTGGGAAGTGGTACCTATGCCTCAGGACAGATCAGTGGTAGGTTCAATATGGATCTACAAGGTCAAATATGCTGCAGACGGTAGTGTGGAGAAATACAAAGCTAGGTTTGTGGCTAAGGGGTATGCTTAGAAGGAAGGGATAGACTATGAAGAAACCCTCGCCCCAGTAGCCAGGTATACTTCTATTAGAACCGTGATATCTCTTGCAGCGCAGATGGGGTGGGAGATTCATTAGATGGATGTCAAGACGACATTCTTGAACGGGGTAATAGAAAAGGAAGTATACATCAAACAGCCAGAAGGTTTTGAGACACATGAGAAGAAATATCATGTATGCAGATTAAAGAAAGCGTTGTATGGGCTTAAACAGGCACCTAGAGCATGGTACGATCGAATTGATGGCCACTTGCAGAAGATGGGGTTCGTCAACAGTGACGCAGACCCTAATCTCTACTATCTAGTTGTAGAAAATGAGCCTCTAATCCTAGTGTTATATGTGGATGATCTCTTCCTGACAAGATCATCCAGGCTCATCAAAGACCGCAAGAAGAACGTAGCCATAGAATTTGACATGAAGGATTTGGGACAAATACATTATTTCCTAAGGTTGGAAGTTTGGTAGCAGAAGGGTGAGATCTTCCTTGGACAAGGTAGATATGCTACAGAAATCTTAAAGAGATTCAGGATGTAGGACTAGAGACCTATGCTACTCCAATGATCACCAACTGGAAGAAGATTGATGCATCAGAAGATAAACGCATTGATCCCACCTTGTACATGCAACTTATAGGGTCTCTGATGTGTCTGCTCAATACCAGGCCAAACATTTGTTACGTTGTCAACACCCTCAGTCAGTTCATGGTGGAACCTAAGAGGGTGCACTGAGCAGCAGCCAAACATGTTTTCAGGTATATACAAGGAACAGTCGAGCATGGACTATTATACACCGGAGGCAATGACATCAGGTTGAGTGGGTTCACTAATGCAGATTGGGCTGGAAGTTCAGTAGATCGGAAAAGTACAACTGGGTATTGTTTCAACATTGGATCAGGAATGACCTCCTGGTGTAGTAGGAAACAGAAATTTGTGGCTCTGAGCTCAGCTGAAGCAGAATATATGGCAGCTAGCACAGCTTCGTGCGAAGCCATATGGCTTAGGAAATTGCTTGTGAATCTATTCAGGAGAAGGATGGAAGCGACCAAGATCATGTGTGATAATCAGAGTTGCATCAAGCTCTTTGAGAATCCAGTATTTCATGATCGGTCAAAGCACATTGATATCAGGTGTCACTTTGTCAGAGACTGTGTCCAACGAGGAGCAGTACAGTTGAGGTACACTCCTACAGGAGAACAGGTGGCAAACATCCTCACCAAGGCTCTAGGAAGAACAAAGTTTTTTTATTTCAGGGAGAAGATGGGGATGGTAAAGAATCCATTTCAGTAGCAGAAATGGATAAGTGTCAGGAGTTGTAGTGCAGCAGTTAGCAGTGGCAGTGCTATGGGCAACATGATGCAACATGTTGAGAGGGAGCTACAGTACACGTGCAACAGTGGCAGTGTTATGGGAAGTAATACAGGTAGCAGCAACGCAGGGGATTTGAGGTAGCAGGCCAACCATCAGCACAGGTACCGATGCAGAAGATCAGTGTGATGTTTCTATAGTGAAGCATTGCTAGAGCACATTCCTCGCTAAGAGGGAGTGTTGATTTTTGGTAGCATCGGATGTGCTTTAGCCTTGAAATTTAGAAGAGAGGCTAAGGCACATGAGATCTCCAAGGCCCAAAAATCGTGGGATGAGGAGTTATTAAAATAATTAATATTTTTAATGGGTTCCTAAATCTAAACTTAGGAAAATAAAAATATTAATGGGTATTAATAAAGATAAGGGCGAGAAGCTTCTAACAGACGAGGATCAAGTTTGTTTTAATCTTAGTCGTTGATTAGGGATTTAATCCCAGTTGTTGATTCATCAACAAAAAAAATATAAGAGAAGACTTAAGGATCATTTGGAGACACACCGACAGATATTCAGTATCTCTAGGAAAATCGATTCTCAAGTAAAGGAGATTGATTTCAGAGTGAGAGTTGTAGGGTGGAGGAAGAGGAGGGCATTAGGAGCAGGTAGTGACTAAGGATGTGAAGCAGGGACAGTGGAAGACACTGTAGAGAGAGACGCAGTCCAGAGGAGAGACGCAGCCCTCACGCACGCTGACACAAAGGGACGCAGCCACTCAGGGCCACACTGAGCCACGCAGAGTGACGCAGAGGTGATGCAAGAGTGGGAGCAGAGTCTCCAAAGTGTCAGAAAGTCTTGAAGGGAAAGTCTCAGGTGTTTTCTTTCAGTTTCTCTATAAAATCATTCCTTGTAAAAGCAATTGCTGTTGAAGATTAATAAAGCCCTCATCTGCTGCACCGGTTTTCCCACATTGAGTTTTTCCTAGGACAATTGTCCAAAAACAACTGTGTTGATGTGATTGGTTCTTGTGCATGTATTTTTCTCTGGGTAATTGTGTGATAATTGCAGTAGAATTTATTTTGATATTTGCTGAAGGGATTTCGTTAGTAACTTATTGTGAATGATAAGTAGGTGAAATAAATCAGTTGCTGCAGTAGAATTTCAGTTTAGAAATTTTCACAAAAGAGATGTATTTCATTGTACAGGCCTGCCAACAATGGAAGGATTACATTTTGGGGAAGGAAACAGTGATCCACGCAGACCACTGACTCCTATAGTTCATACAGACACAAGGAAAGTTGCAGAACGATTGTCATCAGAAATGGTCCACATATCTGCAATAGTTCCATTTGAATATTAAGTACAAGAAGGGAAACACTAATAATGTTACAAATTGCCTTAGCCGACTGTCGGTTATGGCACTAACCATTGTTTTCGACTCTTGTAGACATGAGACTTTGGGATGGCGAATCTTTACAATAGTGATCTAGAATTCGACACCACATACCAGATGCTCCTGGAAGGCAAGCAAGTTCCAGACTTTCACCTCCAAGATGCATTGTTATGCCACCTGGGACACCTCTGTGTTCCTTCAAGCGAGCATTCCAAGATGATTTGGGAGGCGCACTACAGTTGGGTTGCTAGACATTTTGGGGTAGAGAAAACAATGGCAGTGTTGCAGAAGTATTTTTATTGGCCGAACCTTCGACAAGATGTTGGGAAGTACATAAGATCTTGCACTGCCTGTGCCATTGCCAAAATGACACTCAAGAAGCAGGGCATGTATACTCCTCTGCCTACTCCTATCCGGCCTTGGGAATCCATCTTCATGGATTACATGTCGGGCCTCCCTTCTACCAAGCATGGAAACAACTGTGTTTTTGTGGTCATCAACAGATTTTCTAAGATGGCCATTCTGGCGGCCTGCAAGAAGAGTATCGCAGTAGAAGCCACTGTCAAACTCTTCTTTGAACGAGTATGGGTACACTTTGAGATCCCACAATCCATTATCTCAAATTGGGACAGCAAGTTCCTAAGTACATTATGGGCAAGCCTCTGGTTGTTGTTGGATACCAAACTCACTAAGTCCACGACCTTCCACCCCCAAACTGATGGCCAAACTATTAAATTATGGTATCTTCTATGCTTAGAACAATTTATTTTTTTTCTTCTTATTAGCCACAGATTAGCAATCACATATACATTAAGTAAAATGCAGATAGAACATTAAATGATCAACAGAAAACAAGCCAAAACAAGAGACACAAGATGCCTGGCTGGCCAGCCAGGGACAAATCTCAATGCGGGGAAACCCTTTGATCAAATCTTTTTTAATCTTCAATAGTTCAGCAGAGAGAAATAGTACAAAATCAGAATTCTGTAATTTTATATCAGCAGCAGCAAACCCTAGATCAGCAAAATCAAACTTGGTCAAACAAGTTGAAATTGACCTCCAATATGCTTGGTCAATTTCTGGTCAACTAGTCCTCGAACAGCCTGAAGAAACAACCCTTGAACAACCCCAAAAACAGAGTCAAACTGTTGTTGACTGAAGTCAACCTGCTACCCAAAACTAGGGCGGTCAACGCTGGTCAAACTTGTGGACGGATTGCCTCAATTTTTGTGCCAAAATCTGTGGCCTGCCTAGGAGAGGCAGCCACACCAAAACCACACCCTTGATGAGTCAATGCTTGGTCAACACAAGTCAAAGAGACCTTCTGCAGCTTCAACGTCCTCCTTCCCACGTGTGAGCTGCTCCTTGTATAACCCAAAGCTAAGGAGAGAGAGAAAAGAATGAGTGAGATGAGATGATGAGAAAATGAATCAACCTCTCTTATATTTATATTATTCACTGGGCATGTGTGCCACACATTTAACTATTCGCCAACCTTGACAATTTGTCAATTAAATACAAATAAATTCATATCTCCATAAATACTTGTCGGAATCGGATGATCTTTAGATCAATCCTACACCTCACGACAAGAGGAATCTAGGAAAAATATCAGTTGCCATAAATGAGGTGACCTACATGGAGTTTGGCCCTAGTTGTGAATTTTAACAGAAACAAAGGTCGTCAATAGGATGATCATGCACATCCTGCGCATGTACAACTCGAAGCATCTATGCACATGGGATGAAGGCTTCCCCTATGTTAAGCATAGCTACAACAAAGCTCTCCACAACCCCATTTAGGTGGTGTTAGGATTCCAACCACTATGTCCCATTGACGGTGCCGTACCACTTGTGACTACTCAGAAAGATTCGTCTCATGTCCACTCCAAAGCTGACAGAGCTACTAGCTTCATTGAACACATTCAACACATCCGCCAACAGGTTGATGACATATTGGATAAAGCAAATTCTAAGTACAAATAGCGTCATGATCAGCATCGGGCGCCACACAGTTCTAGGTGGGTGACAAAGTTTGGTTACATTTGCAGAAGGGGTGTCTCGTTGGGGCCCACCGCAAGCTTCGCCCGCTCCGATATGGGCCTTACACCATCACTAAGGATGTGGGAGACTATGCTTTTGAGCTCAAAATTCCCCCATTCCTTGGCCTGCACCCAGTGTTCAATGTGGACCGCCTTTGACCATACTTTCCACCATTACTGGACACATTAGACATTGCAGAACAACTCACACCAACAGAGCTAAACACAGACTGCATGGAATAAGCCACAATTGATTGGATCATGGACACACAGATCAAGAAGACTTGTCAACATATGTATCGGGATTTCAAAGTTGGCCAACTCCTGCACTAAGGCAAGTGGCTCACAACGGACCAAGTTCAACAAAAGTTTCCCCATCTCATGGAGGCACTCAATGCAATGGGGATCATTGCTTCCTAAGGGGGGAGCACTGATCCAGGTGGATATTGGTGGCCACCCGCCTTTTCCACTTGGACCTCCACCATTATTTCTTTTCAGTTTCCTTAATTGTAGCACTGTTGAACACATTTTTTCGAAGTTCCAAGGAAGCAGTGGTACCTAATTTTTCGAAGGATCAAGATCATCAGCCATCAACAATTCAACACTATGTCTCATTGTAAACCCATTCTACAAATTCTTAATGTAAATGATGCTAGTAAGACCATGAATGTATGTAACAACCTAGGTAAGCCTATTATTTTGGTGAAAGTTTCATCCTAGGAGGTTTTTTCAATGTTCCACCAAGGTTCCGGGACGAGGGGCCGAGGGAGCGAGGGGGCGCGGGAGCGGCCTATGCAAAAGCTCCCTACCATTTTTTAGGAAACGTGGGGGAGCGTCAGGGTCTTAAAAATTTATAAATATAAAATATAATTTATTAATTAATAATTGAGTCCACTATAAAAGGTACGCTGTTTTTTTTTTTTTTAATTCCAAAACAATGTCTTGGGAAAGCAAATCATCAAGATTGAAAATACAAATTTTTGCATATATAACATTGAATAGACATGAGAATAGTAACAACATCATAAAATTCTAATTCAATTTTTTAAAATAAATAAAAATAAAATATTATCAATTAAATAATATTATGATTTCAATAAAATTTTAAATTAAAAAAAATTAATTAAAAACAAAATAAATTTATTTACTTATTAAATCATATTTTAAAATATTCCAACCATTATTATATACATTCACTTAACGTAAATACAAACATAAATGTGTAACTTAACAAAACATTAACCTTAATATAAACCTATATCAATCATATCAACCTAACAAACTAGTATAAGAATGGCTTTCGAAAATCAAAATCTAAACCATTTTATTTTCTGTATCATCCTTAGAGGACAAACCGCCATTAACCATAGAAATGACTTGAAAAAAAAACCATTCTCTCAATTATTATTTTATAACTATTTTAATAATGCATATAATAATTCAGCAGGTGGTTGACATACGTCCAATAGCTTTGAGTGACACCAAGTTCCATTCAAAAGATGGTTTCCGACCCGTCAAACTTTTGAGAGAAGGTGAGTGAGCACCGTGGCTTCCTTAGCGTATGCAGGTCTGTAGATTTGCAGCTTATATATATATATATATATATATATATATATATATATATATATATTGCGGTTACATATCACTTGCAGCATATATATATATACTGCGGTTACATATCACTCTCTCTGCTCAGTCCAATTTCATGCTCGCAGAGGTCAGGGTATCAAATGATGCTGCCTATATATTTGGCAATGACAAGCATGGATTGGGGAATCAAATCCTGCCCATATATTTGTGTCTTAATGAGTTCGGACTTGATAGCGGAACACTATGGATGAGTAAGGAGGCGTGGGGAAGGGCATATTAATGAAGACGTGCTGTTGCAATTTTCCTCAAATAGAAAGTATGAATTTATAAAATTTTCACAGTATATATATAATATTTTTTTGACTATTTGAACTTTCGAATTGTAACTGGTTGCTATTGACGCCAGGTGTGGGAATTTATATAAAATTTGAACAAAACTATGGATGAGTTTACATAAATTGAATCTACAGACAACGTCATACGTGAATGTAATTTTGTCCCCGGTTCTGCAACCGTAAATTGAATCTACAAACAACGTCATACATGAATGTAATTCTGTCCCCTTAATTAAAGATTAAGTTCAGTGTTTAGTTAATTAAAAATTAAAAATGGTTTTTAATGCATTAAAGGTGTGCCACGTCCCCCCTCGTCCCCCCACGCCCCCTCTCGCCCCTCCTCGTCCCCTCTTGTCCCCCCACGTCCCCCTTTTCGGAAACGCCCCCTCAAGGAAGGGAAACGTTTCCCTGGCATGTCCCCCTGAGTTTCCTCCATTTTGGGAGCATGGGGAAACGTCCCCTACTCGTCCCCAAGTCCCCGGAGCGCGGGGGAGCGAGGAAACTAAACCCCTAGGGGGGGGGCGAGTCCCCGTGGAACACTGGGTTTTTCGTCTCACTGAATCATCTGTGTTGCTAAACATGGATGGTCGGTAGAGTTTTTCCCTCTAACTTCACCCCAAAGCTAAGAAGGAATTTGTCGTCAAAGTCTTAGGTGAGTCCTAGTGTTTTAGTCGAGTTTTATGTAAAAGTGATTTAGGAATAATTTACGCTAATTCGCTAAAGTATTTTATTACAAATCACTTGGTCTACTAGATTATATTGTGTCGTAGAATTGGGTGTGTAATTTGAGGGTCTATACCGAACAGGTGTTCCCCCTTTGAAGGTTGAAATGTAAAAATCTTATGTAAAACATATTTTAATGTACGGTTCCTCATACTTAGACACCATGGCTAAAATATTAGAGGGTGGAAAAAATAATTAATATTCTCAGTGTCAATTAATTAATTTTTCTAGCAAAAACAAAATTAATCTTAAGCCAAAAGATTAATTAATTAGAGTAAAAAATAAAAGTCTTAGAGAAATTAAATTCTCCAAGTGGAAAATTTCGTGGGTCTTAAAAATATTAATTTTTGGAGATCTCCACCAAGGGAATATTGGAAATTTCAAGAAAAATTAGACTCTTGGACTTTGGCGATTAAGTCAAAGTCAATTTTTTTAGGAAATTAGCTCAAAATAATTAATTTTGAGCTAATAAAAATGGTTTTAATGAGAAATTCGAAAATTCCTCAAAAATAACTATTTCAACTGTGGAAATTATAAGATGATAAAATATTTTTCAAAAAACGAAATTATTTTGATGAAGATCAAACCAACTGGTCATTATTTGTCTAATTGGAGGATTTATCTATAAATAGAGAGTCATTTGGGTTTCAAGCCATCTAATGTTTGGATAAGAAAATTCTGCAGAAAAGATGATGTAACACCACTATCCCGCTGGGAACTTATTTTGAATCATAATAAAGACTTTGGGGTGCAATTCATGGTGCTTATTGTTCATTGATTCGTGGTATGTGTTGCGTATGGCTTTCCTATATTGTGCTTAAATTTTAAAGTTTGTTTATTCATTATATGGTGATAAGAGCATTCCATTGGTAGATTTTGGGTCTATCTTAGGTGATTTGATTCACCATATGTCTAACAAGCTTTCTTGAAGAAAATATATAGTGTTTGCAAGTTCCCTAGTCTTGGGCTCCAAGTTCACAAACTGTGGACATAAGTTGACCCTGTTTGGACTTCAAATATTTGTTGTGGTTTATCTAAGTTTGCTAAGGCTTTAGTTTGCATCTAATTTCAAAAGTTTTTGTTGAAAATTGACAGCTCAGGGATGAATTTATAAAAATAGAATGTCTGAAGTATGACTTTCCAAAAATAGTAAATGACCTTGCAACAATTGGTAATCAAGTATTGTTGATAGCAAATCCCTTCTGATCATCAATCAATCCTATTAGTTCAATTTTGACTTAATCATCAATATTATCATTAATATTAATATTATAATTATGATATTATTATATTATCATTAAAAAATAATTCAAGTCTCTCAATCATGAAACTCAATCATGTCATATGTAACTCCCCTTAATTAATTCATATGTTACTCTCTCTCTCTCTCTTAATGGATTCAATCCTCTCTCCCTTTAATGCTTATGCACCTCTTACACTCTCTTACACACTTTAATGACTTGTCATAAAAAATTCCTCTTACACCTCTTTAATGCATAAGTTACACTTCTCTCCTAAATGCATAAGTTACACTCCTCTCCTTTATGGCATAAGTTACACTCCTATTTTGGCATATGTAACTCCTCAAAGCATAGGAGTTACTTATTCATGAATTAAACCTCCTTGCTCTTCCTATATATTTGTGCCTTTCATCCTCACTTGATATAGTTACTTGTGCTTGTGAAAGGAGAATTCAAAGTTGAGAGAGAGAGTCTTGAAGAGAAAGAGCAGCTCTTGGAGAGCCAAAGTGATTCAGTGTTTGCATCAGCTACTGCTATCAACGATATTTTTCAAATTTGGGTGAACTTCTTCATTCTCTCATTATACTTTGTATCTCTGCTGAACAATTGATTTCTGATAGAAGAAGAATCTGGTTGGGTTTTGCCCTGGTCATTGACCGAACTTCTCTGTGTCTAATTGAGTTTTTGGTTGTCTTTCATTGTGCATATGGTTTATATAGTTTATGTTCTATCTACAATTACTTAACTTATGTTGCAGCATAAAGAAGTTCTGGATTTAAGTGATTGTAACAACATAAAACATCAAAATGTCAACATGGTGTTGGAGCTTTGGTGAAGACAAACTCGAGAAGAAAAACTCCATTTTCAACTCTCTTTCTGTTGGAATATCTTTTGTTGTCCGCTCCATTTGCAGCTCTCCTTCCGCTGAAATATCTCCTGTTGTCCACTCCATTGAAAACTCTTTTTCTGCTGAAATATCTTGTTGTCGGCTCCATTGGCAACTCTTTTTTTGTTGAAATATCTCTTGTTATCCACTCCATTTGTAGTTATTTTCTGCTGAAATATCTTATGTTGTCTGCTTTATTTGCAATGTTGTTTTCGCTGAAATATCCTTTGTTGTTCCTTCTACTTGCTACTCATTTTATGCTGAAATATCTCCTCTTTTATTGCTGAAATTTACTGCTGAAATTTTGTTGTTGAAATTTCACTGCTACCATTCTTCCAAGATTTCAAGGAACCCAAAATATGATAGTGATTTCGCAGATAGTAATTATGTTCATTTTAGGTATGTTCTATGCTTAGAGCAATTTATTTCATTTTCACAGTTAGCTCAATATCTTTTCCAGATTAGCAACCACATCAGCATTAAAGTAAACTGCAAATAGAACATAAACATAAATTGCAGCAGACAAGCCAAGACAAGAGGACACAAGATGTGGCGCTAGCCAGGGACAAACCCCAATGTGGGGAAACTCTTGATCAATTCTTCTTATATGTTTTTCAATAGTTCAGCAGAGAGAGAGGGAGAGATAGTACATTTACAACAGAAGTCAACACTTTGACGTATCTAGATAAGATCATAGATCATATCTAAGAAAATGATACAGGAGATCAGTTGAAGACATGCTACTTCAACTGATTCTCCAAGGTGACTCCTTCACCTATCGTTGTGCTACACCTTGTCATCATGCTGCACCTCACAGTGTTGCACCATGTTGCACCCATCATCACTATGTTGCATCTCATCATGCTTCACTAATCATGACTGTACCCATCACTGTACTGCATCATGTGCTTGTTGCCTCATGTGCCATTGATGCACCATGGTGTCACACTACTTATCCCAATGGTTAGCACTGTTGTACCTAGCCATCATTGTCACATTGTTGCTATCATGATGTCATGGATACTAGCATTGTTGTCTCACTGTTGGTGACAGCTGCTCCTAAAATAGCTTGCTACACCAAGCTCTATTACCTAGCTATCCCATTTATCGTGCTCCAACAGGCACCCTTGCTGTTGTTGTAGTCCCATGTATCATATCGTTATGAACAGCCACCAATTTGACCTTCACTAATTGCCCAACAATCTGGTCCAAACTGATCCTCATCTAGGATCCAACACCTACAAGAAGTGTCATACAAAACATACCTTAATTCACTGTTTTGAGGTCCAATTAGTTTGCTGCAAACTTGGCCTAGCTAGGGCATATCACAGTGCCTTTGCCAGCCTTCTTTTCCACCTAGATTTGCTCCAAGGTGATGCGGCTGCCCTTCCTTGTGGGGATGAGACCCTTCACAATAATCCTGGGCGGTTCTAGTCCTTACAAGGTCCACGGCCTGCCCTCACAGCAAGATTCCATAGATTTGCAACAACTTGGTTAAGGGTTTGCCCACCTCTAAACAGTCTCTTCTAGCCTCGGCCCTCTAGCAAAGCTTCACAGCCCTCCTTCAAATAATTCGGTTACCTAAAATGGCCTTGAGACAGTCCTTCAAACCCTCGCTAGAATGTTGCCTTAGCTGCGACCTAGTCATCCCTTTACTCGGCCTGTTACACGAGCGAACAGTCCTCAAATACATCCATTGCTTGACCTCCTTAATATCATGTTGTCCAGAATCTCCTTGGCCTTCTTAATCCGATAGTGGTAGGTTTTAAACAACCTGGTTAGGACAGCGTATGGGATGGTTGAGTCATCACTCATTATCTAGCGCACCTAACCCTCCTTGATTGCGGTTAGGGATTCTGTGTGAGGGTCTTCCTTAAACAGCAACGTAGATAGACTTCCTTGACTGCGGCTAGGTGTCATGATCCCTTTAGGACAACATTTAGATCTCTCGTCCATAACTGTGTTGAGAGCTAGATCATCCTCCTTAGGACTACATTAGGGCTACTTCCTCCTAGATTTCTCTCACACTAAAACCCAAGACAAGTGGAGAGAAATCAAGAGAGAAGTTGTGTGTGCAATGACTCTCAAGTCATCTCCTTTTATACTAAAATGTTGAGCACATGTGGAGTTTATTTGGTTGCTGGCCACGCTTGACGAATTGTCTTATAACACAAATAAATTCATAACTCCATGAATACTTATCGGAATCGTATGATCTTTAGATCAATCCTACACCTCTCGATGAGAGGGATCCAAGAAAAATAGCAGCTACCATAAATAAGATGACCCACATGGGGTTTGGCCCTACTTGCCAATTTTAACACTCCCTCTCAACTAGGGAGAACTCCATCTGCTGATCCATATGTCAGACTGTACTATCTTTGCCATTAGTGCCCTGCACTGCTCTGCTTTGCTGAACCATGAAGAAGAAGAATTGATCGAGAATGTCTCATACCATTCTCTACTGACCCGAAGTCAGTTTTATTGATCCTAGATCAATATCACAAGAGAGTGTCTCAAACCACTCATATTGATCCCAGATCAATGGAGGTCATCCTAGCATAGGGAGTACAGTAGATACAACGATGCGTCCATCGATAGTACTACTATGGTCCCTAACCCCATTTCCCTTCTCATTGGCTAGATGAGAGGTACTTCCCATGAGTCCCAGACTGCATGGGTAGGATGCCTCGACAAGAGAACCATTCATCCTGTCCCTAAATCGCCTTGGGGTATCACAGGGGAAGGCTGAGCCATGCACCCTGTACACAGTGCACCATCAAGGGAGGGTGAGTCGCCCTATGGTCGCTTGTTGCTCCAAGCAGTACCCCAAGCCCCCCGAAGCTCCCAGAGCTCAATGCATGCATCATGCAGGACCCTTATAACAAGGTCTCTCAATGACTCCAAGTTGTTTGGGAAAGTCACAAAATTCCTTTCCCCAGGGCTTTGAAAAATGTTTGCGACCTGTACATCAGTCTCAATTCAATAGAGCCTCCTCGCTCATTGACGTACCATATCCCAGATAAGGTAGTATCTGATGTCTATATGTTGGAGCAATCATAGAATACTCCTCAACAATCGAATTCCCCACTGGTTGACACAGAGGATCCCGATGGTATCCATCATGTGTACAAACGGCTCGTTGAAGAGCTTCCACAACCAGGTAGCTTCACACGAGATCATACTCGTAGCTATGTATTCGGTCTCAGCGGTGCTTATAGCAACCGACTTCTGCTTCTTTCTCATCTAGGATATTGAACAGAACCCAAAGAGAACCAACACTCGGAAGTGCTCTTGCGATCCTCCACATTACCTGCCCAGTTAGCATTCAAATAATCATGCAACTTCACATTTCCGGCAGTGTATCTCAATCCATGAGAGATTGTGCCCTAAAGATATCTCAAAAGATTCTTGGCACCCATCCAGTGAGGCTCAACCATATATGAGCTCATCATACTAACTGTGAATCATATGCCCAGATGGAAGTTCGCCAAGAACATCAACGCGAATGAGTTTATGAAACTCAGAGGCATTTCCCAAATCTAGTCCGACATCACCACCACATAACTTCTGAAATTTAAGCTCCATTGAGGTAGTCATGGGCTTGTAGTTCACCATTCCCAATCCGGAATCCAACTCCCTCTTACTTTTGCAAATGAGAGGGTCTGCACGTGTCAGAAAGAAGTCGTCCTCAGAAGGTGTCGTTATGAGAGGTCTATCATCCACAACCTTCAAGCAATGGTTTGGATCGGCTTCACTCCTAGTGAATCTCAGCCTCATTAGACAGCTATCAATCCTCTCATACTAAGTCCGGGGTGTTTTGCTTCAAGCCATAGAGGGCTTTCTTCCACTTGCATACATGAGATTCCTGATCATGAATCTCAAACCCCTCAGGTTGTTCCAAACCTGTGGGCCTGCTACATGAGGGGAATGGTCCCCTTGTAAGATTTTCCTTTGGTACATCTCAGACATGTACCTTCATGCTCCTTTTGAATTCAGGCATCCCTGTCACCATCTAACTCACATCGGGTAGGGCCCCATAATAAGTAGACCTCTAGTGCTATAGATGAGATGTGACAATTGACATGGTCCCTAATGGACCATCCTGCAACTCGATACAAATTGCCAACCTTGAACCCATGAGTAAAACCATCTTTGAAAATTCTATAAACACGTACCTTTCCATCGATGAATGCCACCGTGAAACCATTGACTTGTATTGCCGAAATGGACACCAAGTTCTTTTTGCGGTTAGGTACATAAAGAGCTTCTTTTCAATGAATTGAGTTACCCTCATTCAATTGAGAGGTAACATTTCCTGCACCCTTTCCGGGATAGGTGGCATTGACTCCAAGTATAATCCCACGAGTGTTTCCATCTCTACCAAATTAGAGAGAGCACCCTCCTATTTGATGAAGTGCCTTGAAGCACTATAATCAATAAACCAGATTCCCAAAGAGTCTGGAGGAGAGGGCCAATATAAGATAATAGTTCTTTATCTTATCAGAAACAACATTTGATTCTTCATACCTGGGGTGCCTTGCTTTCTTTGAAGAGTCGGTCGTTTCCTTGATGACCTGCATTACCTTTCATTCCTCCGATCATTGAAGATGTCCCTGGAATGATTGTTATCATCATCAAGTGATGTGTCCCTACCTCGGACACTCCTTCGCATAATGGACGAACTTATTACAGACAAGGCATCTGCCTTTCCTTCCACCCTTAGATCCGGACTTCCTATTGAAGTGATCTATAGGCCATCAGAAGCTTCCGCTGTGCCATTCTGATAATATTCTCTGCTTCGACTTCACCCTTGATGAATTTTAAGAGGGATGAGGAATCCATAGATCCTTTTGTCTTTTCCCAACTGTCTTTGGTGATTGCTCTTTCACTCTTTCTTGGGCTTTGTCTTCACCTCACCTTTGATACCATGTTAATTTTAGGTATGTTCTATGCTTAAAGCAATTTATTTCAATTTTCATAGTTAGGTCAATATGTTTTCCAGATTAGCAATCACATTAGCACTAAAGTAAACTGCAGATAGAACATAAACATAAATTGTAGAAAACAAACCAAGACAAGAGGACACAAGATGTGGCGCTAGCCAGGGACAAACGCCAATGTGGGGAAACTCTTGATCAATTCTTCTTATATGTTCTTCAATAGATCAACAAAGAGAGAGAGAGAGTACATTTACAACAAAAGTCAACACTTTGACTTATCTAGATAAGAGCATAGATCATCTCTAAGAAGATGATACAGGAGATCAGTTGAAGACACGTTGCTTCAACTGATTCTCCAAGGTGACTCCTCCACCTATCGTTGTGTTGCACCTTGTCATCATGCTGCACCATGCTACACCATGTTGCACCCAACATCACTATGCTACATCTCATCATGCTTCACTAATCATGACTGTACTACATCATGTGCTTGCTGTCTCATGCAGTGTTGCACACATCGCGATAAAATCGCGATTAAATCGTAAAATCGCGATTTTTTAATTTCGCCGATTCAAAGCGCGATTTTTATCGAAAAAATCGCCCCCTTTTTTTTATAGCGATTTTTATCGAAAAAATCGCGATTTTTTCACTTAAAATCGCGAGGGCGCGCGGCAGCGGGGTTTTATATGGAAAAAACGATTTTTTTTTAATTCATTCAGCAGTCCGCCGCGGAGGAGAAGGAGAAGAAGAGAGGGAGAGGGTTGCCGTCGGTTGTGGGAGCGAATCGAAGCGATTTTAGGAGGAATCCAAGCCAAGATCGCCAATTTGTCCATAAACCAGGTATGTAGATTAATTTTTTTTTGTTTTGGTTCTATAAAAACTTTGTTTTTCATTGTTTTTAAAGAATTTTTGGAAATTTTTCATTGATTTGGGATGGGTTATTTGTTATGACTATGAGAACCAATTTTTGATTTTTATTTTCTCATTTTCTTTAAACATTGTTTATTTTTTTTTATTTTTCATTGTTTTTTGGCATTTGGTTGGGTAACTTGGGTTTAGAAATTGGGATTTTGGAAATAATTAGCTTGTAATTTTGCAAATGCTAAATTGTAATTTGTATTTACTATTATCATTTATGTAATCCTAAATTCCTATTTCCTAATCCTTATTTTTCCATAGGTTTGCAAATTCAAAATTCAAAAACAAACATGCCAAGGAAATTGGATCCTTTCTGGGAATATGGTGACCCTAAAACTCCGAATGATAGACAAAACTTGTATTGCAAGTTGTGTGGAAAGGAAATATTCGGGGGGGTGTACAGGTTGAAGTTCCACCTTGCACAAATCCCTGGACGTGATGTGGGGCCCTGTCTAAAGACAAATGCTGAAATTATCCAAAAAGCCATGAGAGCATTGGGAGAATTAGAGCACACTAGAGACGCCAAAGAAGAACTCAAAAGGCAACTAAAAATGTCAGTTGAAGGAAGTGGGCCAAGTGGCACAGGTTCTACTGCAGCGTCAGTCAATCCGGTAGCTGCATCATCATATTTTGTTCCTCGAACCACACCTGGTTCACAACCAACTATTGGTTCAATGCTAAAAAGAACTGAAAAAGAAAAAGCTGACAAGTTGATAACAAAATTTCTCCTCTGGAGTGATATTCCTTTCAGCATTATAAGGAATAATCCATTTTTCCAACCTACTCTTGATGCTATTGCCAGTGTTGGCCCGGGGTACAAACTCCCTTCTCTTCATGATTTCAGAGGCCGGCTTCTTCAAGATGAAAAGCGTGACTGCACCCAAAGATTGGAGGATTTTAGGGCATCATGGGCACAAACAGGATGCACTGTTATGTCAGATGGTTGGACTGACCAAAAGGGGAGAACCCTTATAAACTTCTTGGTTAGTTGTCCCTTGGGGACTATGTTTATCAAATCTGTTGATGCAACTCATCAAATCAAAGATGCAAAAACTTTATGTGATTTGCTGGATGTGTTTATTTTGGAGGTGGGTGCAGAAAATGTTGTCCAAGTCATAACGGACAATGCTGCAAATTATGTTGCTGCTGGTAGAATGCTTATGGACAGGCATCCTACTTTATTTTGGACACCTTGTGCTGCCCATTGTATTGATTTGATGTTAGAGGACATTGGGAAAATTCCCTTTGTCAAAGAGGTTGTTGACTCATCAAAAAGCATCACAAAATTGATTTACAATCACACATCTGTGCTTAGCTTGATGAGAAAATGCACCAACAACAAAGAGTTGGTGCGCCCCGCCATTACACGGTTTGCGACGAGTTTCATATCTCTTCAATCCCTCTTGAATTCTATGTGGGATTTGAAGAGAATGTTTCTTTCAGAGGAGTGGCGTGCTTCGTCAATGAGCCGCAAA
Organism: Pinus tabuliformis; assembly: GCA_031772625.1. Lineage (NCBI taxonomy): Eukaryota > Viridiplantae > Streptophyta > Pinopsida > Pinales > Pinaceae > Pinus > Pinus tabuliformis. The sequence goes on from CM062820.1 coordinate 1,280,333,504, forward strand.
CCAGAAGGAGAGGCCGTCTGCAGACTAGTTTCATACCAGGAGGACTTCTGGGCGGGAGTGCAGGAGGTGTGCGCTGTTACAGAACCTTTGGTAAAGGTTCTTCGGTTGGTTGATGGTGAGAAGCCCGCAATGGGCTATTTGTATGAAGCCATGGATAGGGCCAAAGAAGCCATTCGGTCCTACTATGATGACAAGGGAGATGATGGGTTCCAGAGACAACTCCTTCTATGGAACGTCATTGATGAGCGATGGAACAACACACTCCATCGTCCCATTCATGCTGCTGGCCTTTTCCTGAACCCTGCATTTTCTTATGCATGTGGGTTTAATTTTGATGTTGAGGTCGTGGAAGGATTATTAACCTGTGTCCAGAAGATGGTGAGAACTTCAGAAGAACGTATGGAGGTCTCTAGACAAATTGAGCAATATAAGTTGTCAGCTGGCACATTTGGCTTTGAGATGGCTGTCATTGATAGGACGGTTAAAATGCCAGGTATTTTTTAGTTTGTAGTATGTACTTTGTAACTTTGTTTCAAATTTCATTGTTTCTTCAAATTCCATTTTTTTCTTATGTTTATTTAAAATTTTCTTTGTAATTTTGTTGTAGACGCATGGTGGAAGATGTATGGTGGCAGAGTACCCCTTTTGCAAAATCTTGCCGTGCGGATCCTCAGCCAAACATGCAGCTCCTCGGGATGTGAGCGCAATTGGAGTGTATTTGAAAAAATACACAACAAGAAGCGCAATAGGTTAACACTTAAACATTTAAAATATTGCAAATTTCCAAATAAATTTTTGAATTCATTAAAGTTTTAAACAATATTTTTTTTATAATATTAATTATTAATTTATTATTTCATGAACTTTGTACAGGTTGGAGTCCCATAGACTTAATGACATGGTCTATGTCTACTACAATCTTCGATTGTGGGTGAAACAACTAGAGAAGACACCTGATACGGAAGCCATCTCATTGGATGGGATTGACACCACTGCTGAATGGAGGGTTGAGACCGAGAGGCCTCTCATGGATCCCACTGAGGATTGGTTAGTGCAGGATGAGGGGGAGGAGGAGGGGGAGGAGGAGGAGGAGCAGGAGCAGGAGCAGGAGCAGGAGCAGGAGCAGGAGGAGTTGGAGGAGCAGGAGGAGGAGGTGACACCGCCTACCCGGGCTACCCGGGCTACCACTACCACCAGTAGAGGACGTGGTCTCCGTCCACCTCAGCCTCCTGTAGCTGCTACTACTAGTTCTTCAGCTTCTAGAGCACGTCAGACTCCACTGCCATTTCCACCACCACAGGCACCAGCTTCTACATCTAGAGGGAAAGAGAAAGTTGTGCCATTTTCTCGCAAGAGGGGCAGAGGAAATCAATAGGATTAGACTTTCATTTTATTGTATATGACATTATGACATGATGAGATACATTATCATATTTTTTGTTGATATTTTGAGGCTGAGTTGGACTTGGGACTCAGGACTTACTATTCAGGACATGATTCAATGTTATGTGTGATTTTAGCGCTAGAAATGATATTAAACATCTTATATATTAGTTTTTTTATCATATTTATGTGTCAATGTATTTATTTTATGTTGTAGATGGTTTAGATATTAAAAAAATTGAAAAAAAATGAATATTTTTGTGCCAAACGATTTTTTCCCACTTTTTTCCGATTTTTTCCCGATTTTAACGATTTTTTCCGCTTTTTTCCCGGCGCCGATTAAATCCCGATCGCGATGTGTGCAACACTGGTCTCATGTGCCATTGCTGCACCATGTTGTCATACTGCTTATCCCAATGCTTAGCATTGTTGTACCTAGCCCAATGTTGCACAAAGCGGGGACGCAGAAGTGTCATTTTCCAAAAATCTAGGAAGCGAAGCGTCTGCTATATATATATATATATATATATATATTTGCATTTATACTCAAAACAAACATCCCAAATACCAAATTAGTTGTAGAAGACATGAAAACATGCATATTTTTGCATAAATCAACATAGATATAACATCCATTGTACATTAATGATTAATTATTCGAGCATCAACCATTTAGATGCATCAACCATCTAGAATCTAGATTCTTCTCCTCTTGTCTAGCCTTTGCCTCTACCTCGATTGTCTAGGGATATTAGTCAACATTGCCCAATTTTGATCAAACTACCTAATTCAAGACTTAAAATATGGCAGAAAAAGCTTAACATGCTTGACCGATGATTTTGACTTGATTGAAAGGTATTTTTTGCTAAGGGCGTGCCACGTGACAAAGGAGTTCAACAATTAACACCACCAACACTAGGGTACATATAGGGCTTGGTGCTCTTGATTAAATGCTAATCGCATACCTTCATACTTGATATAATCTAATGAAATGTCACAATCCCATTGAGCCTGAATTCTTGAAAACTGTTAAGTCTGCTGAATTTTGAATAGGATATGAAATTCTATTTTCTCCATATGAAGTCCAATGAGGCTGGAACCACTCTCAAACATCCTGAGTCATTTCATGGTAATGTTAAAAATTTAAGTAAAAGGATGAAAATGAAAAATAGAGGAGAATGTCACTTTTACTTTAAGAATTTAACATTACCATGAAGGAGCATCTGCTATATTTATAATTTTTTTGCCTTTATTCCTCACCCTAACTCAAGGTGGACCCACCCCAACAAGCAAACTCACCTAAAATTTAAAAAAAAAATTGAAAATAAAAAACGATTTTCTAAACAACGCGAAGCTTTTCTGGAATCGTACGGAAGCGCCACGCTTCGTACTGCCGAAGCGCCGTACGAAGCGCGCTTCCGAGCCACGCTTCCGAAAAAGTCCAGGAAGAGGCAAAAAAATTCGGAAGCGCGCTTCTGACGAAGCTTCCTAGGCGCTTCCGCACGGGACGCGCTTCTGAGCTTGGAACTGGGGGGGGGCCACTTCGTGCAACATTGACCTAGCCATCATTGTAACATTGTTGCTATCATGTTGTCATTGCTGCTAGCATTGTTGTCTCACTGCTAGTGACAATTGCTCCTAAGATAGCTTGCTACACCAAGCTCTATTACCTAGCTATCCCATTTACCTTACTCCAACAGGCACCCTTGTTGTTGCTGCAGTCCCATGTATCATACCGTTATGAACAACCAACAATTTGACCTCCACTGACTGCCCAACAATCTGGTCCAAACTGATCCTCATCTAGGATCCAACACCTACAAGAAGTGTCATAGACAACATACCTTAACTCACTGTTTTGAGGTCTAATTAGTTTGCTGCAAACTAGGCCTGGTTAGGGCATATCATAGTCCCTTTGCCAGCCTTCTTTTCCACCCAGATTTGCTCCAAGGTGATGCGGCTTCCCTTCCTTGTGGGGATGAGACCCTTCACAATAATCCAGGGCAGTTCTAGTCCTTACAAGATCCATGGCCTGCCCTCACAGCAAGCTTCCATAGATTTGCAGCAACCTGGTTAAGGGTTTGCCCACATCTAAACAGTCTCTTCTAGCCTCTGCCCTCTAGCCAAGCTTCACGACCCTTCTTCCAATAATTCGGTTACCTGAAATGGCCTCGAGACAGTCCTTCAAACCCTCGCTAGAATGTTGCCTTAGTTGCGGCCTAGTCATCCCTTTACTCGACTTGTTACACGAGAGAACAATCCTCAAATACATCCATTGCTTGACCTCCTTAATATCATGTTGTCCAGAATCTCCTCAACCTTCTTAATCTGATTGCGGTAGGCTTTAGACAGCCTGGTTAGGACAATGTATGGGATGGCTGAGTCATCACTCATTATCTAGGGCACCTAACCCTCCTTGACTGCGGTTAGGGATTCTGTGTGAGGGTCTTCCTTAGACAGCAACGTAGATAGACTTCCTTGACTGTGGCTAGGTGTCATGATCCCTTTAGGACAGCATTTAGATCTCTCCTCCATAACTGCATTGAGAGCTAGATCATCCTCCTTAGGACTGCGTTAGGGCATCCTCCTTAGGATCGCGTTAGGGCTACTTCCTCCTAGATTTCTCTCACACTAAAACCCAAGACAAGTGGAGAGAAATCAAGAGAGAAGTGTGTGAAATGACTCTCAAGTCTAGCGCCTTTTATACTAAAATGTTGAGCACATGTGGGGTTTATTTGGTTGTTGGCCGACCTTGACGAATTGTCTTATAACACAAATAAATTCATAACTCCATGAATACTTATTGGAATCGGATGATCTTTAGATCAATCCTACACCTCTAGATGAGTGGGATCCAAGAAAAATATCAGCTGCCATAAATGAGATGACCCACATGGAGTTTGGCCCTAGTTTCCAATTTTAACAACTTAAGATGTTGCATGTGTTTAATAGTTGTGGTTTTGGTACTTGTTGATGCATGCAAAAGTAAAGAGTAGTTTTATTTTTGTTTATGCATGTGCAAGAAAGTGTTGCCTTGAAAAGAAGTATAATGCATAGAAGGTTATGAAAGAATAACTAATAGAAATTGAATGTTGAAGGTAGAGGTATTTTGTTATGAAACCAGCTCAAGAAAAGATAGAAAAGAGAGATCAACGCCTTAGAATTCAGCCTCTTCGAGGGGGCAACCTCCTTTACATTACATAAATGAACAATTCTTGGATGATACAAATGACAAAACCTCCTTTCTATATATAGGAGTCTAAGGAGTCACAATATAATCCAGCCGACCTAACAATAATAATATAAAGCCACAAAAATAACAATAGAGGGATTCTATGGGGCACAGAAATAACAATATGGGGGTAATAGGGGCACAACAATATAAATAAGGGGTATAACTACAATAGTAATGGGGTAATTACTAGTATTATAGGGACCCAACATGCCCCTCTCCTTCAAAAAAGTGTTGTCCTCAACGCTTGAGCAGTTCTGGATACTTCTGCATAAAATTCTCATCCTCCCATGTGGAATCTTCAGCGGATAAGTTCTTCCACTTGATAAGATACTCTGAAATTGATCGATTTCGTAGCTGTCGAGTTCTTGTTTCTGTGACTGCTTCCGGTTCCAATATAATTTTTCCTTCCTCGTCAAGTTCTGGCAATATTGTTTGAACTGGGAGCTTGTTGCCTATAACCTTCTTTAAACATGAAACATGGAAAACTGGGTGCAATCGAGAAGCTGCAGGAAGCTCCAATTTGTATGCCATAGTACCAATCTTTTCCAACACCTTGTACGGACCATAATACTTTGGTGATAATTTATTATCCTTCTTAGCTTGCTTTAGGGACATTTGCTTATATGGTTGTAGCCGTAGGAATACCCAATCACCTACATCAAAACTTCTTTCACTGCGATGTTGATCTGCCTGTTGTTTCATTCTATTTTGTGCCAACACGAGGTTATCCTTTAAGAGTTGGAGGACTTGTTGTTGATGTTCGATGTGATGTTCCACTGCCTGAACCTTAGAATTTTCTCTTAAATATGATGTGATGGATGGTGGTTGATACCCATAAAGTGCCATAAATGGGGTCATTTTTGTTGCTGTATGGAAGGAAGTGTTATACCACCATTCAGCCAGAGGCAACCATTTGACCCATTGTGTCTGTTTATCAGATACAAAGCAACGAAGATATCCTTCCAAACATTTGTTTACTATCTCAGTTTGCCCATCAGATTGAGGATGATAAGATGAGCTATGAGCTAACTGAGTACCAAGACAAGAAAATAATTCTGTCCAAAAATTTCCAGTGAAAATGGGATCTCTGTCACTTACAATAATCTTTGGGTTTCCATGTAGCTTTTGAACTGTTTCCATAAATGCAGTAGAAACTGTACTGGCTTTAAATGGATGTGATAATGCACAAAAGTGTGCATACTTGGTAAGTCTGTCAACTACCACCATGATGACACTCTTTCCCTCAGACTTGGGTAAACCTGTGATAAAATCCATTGAAACCTCCTCCCAACGTTGGCTTGGAATGGATAAAGGTTGTAATAGACCCGGTGTCTTAATTGTTTCAACTTTATTTTGTTGGCAAACCAAACATTCCGCCACAAACTTTTGAATATCTGATTTAAGGCCATCCCAAAAAAATTCCTTCTTAACCCTGTGGTAAGTTTTTAAAAATCCTGAGTGCCCTCCTAAGGGAGAAGTGTGCAATTCCATAAGAATCTTTTGTTTTAGCTGGGAATTCTTACAGAGGTATAAGCGATCTTTGTACCATAACGAATCATTTTTCCAGCTAAATGTATCAGAAGTACTGGAATCTTGTTGTAGCTTTCGAATAAGTGCCCACACTTCTTCGTCATTCTTCCATTCCTCCTTTGCTTCGTTTATCCAATCTGGTTGGATAATAGAAATGGCACACAACAATGCTTCCACATCCTCATCCTTTCTTGAGAGTGCATCTGCCACCACATTTTGCTTCCCTTTTTTGTAGATGATTTCAAAGTCATAACCCAACATCTTTGTGACCCACTTTTGTTGCTCTTCAGAGGATAATCTTTGTTCTAAAAAGTATTTAAGGCTATCATGATCCGTTTTTACCTTGAAGTGTCTTCCCATTAGGTAGGGTCGCCATTTCTTAAGTGCATGGAGTATTGCCAACATTTCCTTCTCATAAATAGCTTTGCTTAAAAACTTTCCCTTGATTGGACGACTTTCAAAAGCAATGGGTCTTTCATCTTGCATTAGAACAGCACCAATTCCATTTCCTGAAGCATCACATTCCACAATAAAGGTTTTTGTGAAGTCCGGTGTAGCTAAGACCGGTGCTTGGCACATTGCCTCTTTAAGATGTTTAAAGGCCTTTGTTGCTTCCGGAGTCCATGAAAATGAATCTTTCTTCAATAATGTTGTTAGAGGTGCTGCTATTCTCCCATAATTCTTAACAAACTTGCGATAATACCCTGTCAACCCAAGAAATCCTCGCAGATGCTTTATGGATGTGGGGATTTTCCATTCCTTAATGGCTTTAATTTTGCTAGGGTCTACCTTAACTCCTTCATGAGATACAATATGACCCAAATATTCCACCTCCTGGACTCCAAAGAAACATTTGGATCTTTTTGCATATAATTGTTTCTCCTCCAATAGTTGTAGCACCTTGTCAACATGTTCAACATGATCCTTCCAAGACTTGCTGTAGATTAGTATATCATCAAAAAATACTAACACAAATTTTCTAAGGAATGGTTTGAAAATTGAATTCATCAAACCTTGAAATGTTGAAGGTGCATTGGTAAGGCCAAAAGGCATGACCAAAAATTCATAATGACCCTCATGAGTTCTAAATGCCGTTTTCGGAATGTCTTCAATCTTCATTCTGATTTGATGATATCCCGAACGAAGATCCAACTTGGTGAAGTAAATTGATCCATGCAATTCATCCAGTAATTCATCAATGACAGGAATGGGGAACTTATCTTTAATAGTGAGCTTGTTGAGCTCCCTATAATCTGGACACATGCGCCATGATCCATCCTTCTTGTGCACCAATACTACTGGAGCTGAGAAAGAACTTTGACTCGGTTGAATTATACCAGCCTCTAGCATTTCTGCAACCATACGTTCAATTTCACTTTTTTGGACATATGGATATCTGTACGGCCTGATGTTTGGAGGAACACTTCCTGGAATCAGATGAATAGCATGATCATGATCACGCATAGGTGGGAGACCTTTGGGAGTCTCAAATACCTTGGAATGATTGTCCAGGACTTTTTGGAGATCTGGAGAAATAGATGATTCCAATGTGGAAACATCTAGCGAACATAATTGTGCAATTACACCTCTTTGCTCCTTTTTTAGAAGCTTTGTCATGCCATTAGAGCTGATTATCTTTCCTGGTTTCCCTGCAATACCCCTTAATTCAACTTCCTTTCCTTCCACAGAAAATTTCATGAAAAGTTCTTGAAAATTAAAAGCTATTGTACCCAAGGATTGTAGCCATTGGACTCCTAGTACAACATCAGCACCTCCCATTGGAATGGAAAGCATTGGGCTAGTCAATACATATTCTCCCATGGATAGCTTGATATTATGGCACTTTCCAGAACAATTTATTGTTCCTCCATTTGCAATCATCACTTGACACTCTGGTGCTGGATATAGGAAGCAATTCAATTCTTTTGCTACCCTACAATGAATAAAATTGTGGGTGCTTCCTGAATCAATCAACACTATTACCTTTTTCTTCTTGATTTGTCCTTCTATCTTGATGGTTTGAGGAGTGGTAATTCCCGCCAATGCATTACAAGATATGGTCGGATTTATTTGTTCTTCATCTAGGCTTTGTTCCTGGAATATATCCTCTTCTTTTGACCTTTCTTGCTCCTTTTCTTCTTCCTCTTCACAATCTATGTAGAATAATTTCTTCTCACCACACTTATGACCTTTGTGTATTTGCTATCACAATTGTAACAAAGCCCTTTTGCTCTTTTTTCTTCCAATTGTTGTGGTGTCAACCTTGTAGGTTGTGGAAGACTATGGGCAACAACACTTCCGTCTTTATAGTTGTGAATGGTATGCTTCCTAGTTGCCATAATTTTGCTTTCCATTTTTCTTGCTAACCTGAATGCCTTCTCTAATGAATCAGGTTCCCAAAGGCGCACATCATGTTGGATATTATCCTTTAAAGACCCTATGAACACATCAATCCTATGCTCCTCTGGAATATCTTTTACCCTTATGTTCAATTTTTGGAACTCCTCAATGTGCTCCATTATTGAACCCTTTTGTTTGAGACTTATCAATTGGCTAAAAAAAGTGTTGCTTTTTGTATCCTCATAATGTGCTATCAATTCTTCCGTAAAAATTGCCCAAGTGATAAATTGTTTACGAGAACAAAGCCATTGATACCATACAAACTGATTTGGTTCCAAATATAAAGTTGCCATACGTACCTTTTGTGTGTTTTGCACATTATTGAGATCGAAGAATTGCTCCATCTGTAATATCCATGTGGCGGGATCCTTGCCATCAAACTTCCTCATATCGATTTTTGGAACATGGTGAGTCTTCGATCCAACATTAGAGTCTATGGAATCATGATTAACATTTCTTTTGTTCTCATCATGAGTTTCCTTTAGTACTCTTTCACCCTTAGTGACCATTTCTTGTAGCAACTTATTCATATTTATCTTCAATTCTTCCATCTTATCATCCATGCCATCAATTTTAGTGTCCATGCCATTCACCTGAGCTTCCATGCCCTTTATCTTAGATTCCACGCCATTTATCTTAGCATCTGTTAGCTTTTGTGAGCGTGACATTTGTTGCACTTGTTCTTGTAATTTTGATATATCATGTAGCATTTCTTCCTCTTCTTCATGAGTCATGCTAGAGCTTTCAGGTTCCTTACTAGGTGTTTGCATTTTCTTTCCTCGGGGCATCAGTTACCGATAATAATGCTTTACTATGCCCTTTGAATTCCTTCAAACCAAGCTTATGCAAAAATAAAAAAAAAACTACACACCTTTTTTTTACTTTGTAGAAGCCTGATATTGAATCTGATGTATCTCTGTAATTTCGAATCATCCAGTTCTGAAATTGTGACCTGTAGTAGCCTTCTATGTCCTCTTTCCAATGTCACTAGTCTGATCCAAATTGAATTCTCCAAGAAAGAGTTATGCACAATCTCCCGCAGTGACCTGATTATAGACTAGTTCAGTAGAGCGAACTTGTATGAAGTGCCACGTGTCACTGTTTCAACCTTTGACTCTGAAAAATATATAAACGCAAACTACAGTCCGTCCTCTTTCTGTACCTTCTTACGAAATTTCAATCCGATGCTCAGAAAGAAAGTTATGACGATTTTCCCCAGGTCACCTGTTTTGAGTGTAATTCAGGAGTCTGCAAAAAGACCAACTTCCTCAGATCATATCTCCGAAAATATCCCGCGAAAAGCTCTGAAATTTGGACCCAAGGTTCAGCGCGATTTCTTCTCAAATGGGTTTTTTTTGCGACTTCTGAAACGTCACAGAAAAAAAGTTATAGCGAAAATGCCACGATGACCTGTTTGGAGCAGCGAAACCCTAGAATCCAAAGCTCTGATACCAAATGTTATGAAACCAGCTCAAGAAAAGATAGAAAAGAGAGATCAACGCCTTAGAATTCAGCCTCTTCGAGGGGGCAACCTCCTTTACATTACATAAATGAACAATTCTTGGATGATACAAATGACAAAACCTCCTTTCTATATATAGGAGTCTAAGGAGTCACAATATAATCCAGCCGACCTAACAATAATAATATAAAGCCACAAAAATAACAATAGAGGGATTCTATGGGGCACAGAAATAACAATATGGGGGTAATAGGGGCACAACAATATAAATAAGGGGTATAACTACAATAGTAATGGGGTAATTACTAGTATTATAGGGACCCAACATATTTTGACTCACCCAGATTATATGAGAATGCTCATAATCTTATGGGTTTTGGTAATTTTGATATTAAAATTTACTAAGAATAGTGGTTGTAGGTAAAAATCACGACTTTTGCAAAAAATGGTATTAGTTTTTGTAGCATCGGATGTGCTCTAGCCATGAAATTTGGTGGAGAGGCTAGAATACATGTATTTTCCAAAATCCAGAAATCGTTTCTGGAATTCCACCTAGAGATGACTTAATTAAAATAATTAATCAGTTTTTAATATTTCCTAAGTCTAAACTTAGGAAATATGATTAATTAAAGGGTATTCCTTAAGTCATGGCAAAAATCTTCTAGAAAAAGACTTGGACCGATTTCTAGTTAATCTCAGCCATTGATTAAGTTTTAATCAGACCGATTTCTAGTTAATCTCAGCCATTGATTAAGTTTTAATCATGGTTGTTGATGTCTCAACGAGAGATTATAAGAAGAAACTTGATGGGGCTTGGAGAATACACACCAGCAATTCGATTTCACTGGCAGATCGATTTCCAAAGTAGTAGCGCTGAGTTTCCATAGAGAGAGATAGTGAGCTCGAAGCAGTGAGAGAGGGGGAGTTATAGTAAGGCCGGAGGAAGTTTTTCCAATTCTGGTGAGTGTACTGCAGAGAGGCAGTAAGTGCCACAGAGAGGCAACGCAGTGCTTCAGAGGGGATTTCGTATTTCGCTGGGGAGTAATGATTTAGTGCCAGAAGACATAAAGAGAGTCCGGAGGCCAGGAAGATCCATCTTCTAGACAACAACTGATCAGATAGCGAGGGGGAAAGTAGTTCCGAGTTGTGAGGACACAGTATTGTGTAGGCTGACACAATGACTTCGCAGAGGCAGCAAAGCGTAGAGGCAACAAAGAGCAGCTCAACTTGAGCTAAGGTCAGTGTTGGATCACCTGTGAGAGTGAGATGTTTCTCTCTAGATTTACTGTTAGTCATTTCTCTATATGGATTGCTATATTTGAGCATTCATAGTTTTGTACTCATATTTACTACTGCATAATATTAAAACTCTCAGCCACTGCACCGGTTTTCCCGAGTTGGGGTTTTCCAGGGACTTAGTCGAAAAATAATTATGCATTTGTGTGTGCGTGCATCTATTCTTCCAACATTTTTATTTCTTTCGTAGTATTTATTTTGTGAAGGTTGCAGTGTATTGTTTCAATATTTTTTTAGGAATTTACAGGGTAAGTTCCTTAGATAGAACACCAAAGGACACCGCTCTCAAACAGATCACAGATCAATACACCAATATTCTTAACGTGGTTAAAACCTTCAAAGAAGGAAACGGTCCACGGCTTGAGCCAACGCAGCCACTTCAGGCAATTTATTAATGTAAAAGAAAGAAAATTTACATAAGCTTCTCTCATGAACGATCACCTAACAAATGACCCTCCATGCTCTTTAAATAGAGATCATGGACCAATCGGGTGTTAAGCCACAAATTAAGTGTCGGTAATACCGAGGAGAGAATGAACCGTCAAATCACTTCATGTCTAGAACATATCGTGACCGTCGGATCGTAAGTTACAAAAAGTACATACTAAAGAAACACACTTTACTTTACTATACACTAGACCAAGTTATACTTAATTATTTCCTATGTGTCGGAATATCCTAACATCCCCCCTTAAGAACAACTTGGGATAGGATTGAAGGATGTACAAAGGTGACACAATAGGAGAAGGAAGGAGGCATTAGAGCTTATCCCCCCTTAGTGACAACTTCCTGAACTCCAACCATAAATCGAAGTTTAGTAAACTTCAGCTCTGCGAGAGCCTTTGTAAAGATGTCAGCAACTTGATCATCGGTTGAACAAAATTGCACTTCAAAAACATGGTCATGAATGAGCTTTCTGATGAAGTGCATGTGTAGTTCAATGTGTTTGTTGCGCTAATGTTGGACTAGATCTTTGCATAGTTGAATAGCACTTTGATTATCACACCAAAGTGTAGTCAGATGATGCTGCTGAAAACCAAACTCTGATAGGATCTGATGAAGCCACAAGGCTTCCTTACTAACTTCAATGGAGCCACGATACTCTGCTTCTGTTGAAGAAAAAGAAATGGCACTTTGTTTCTTGCAATCCCATATAATAGGTCCAGAACCAAGAGTGAAGACATAACCTGTAGTAGACTTCCGATCGTCAGGGTCACCAACCCAATTAGTATCAGTGAAACCAACCAATAGAGGAGATGCTTTTGCACTGTAATGAATCCTATACTGAACTGTACCTCGAACATGATAAAGTATTCTTTTAGCTACTTTCCGATGACTTTCATGTGGGTTTTGCATAAACCGAGCAACAAGGCCAACAACAAAGGAAAGGTCAGGACGAGTATGGGTCAGATACAAATGTTTTCCAACAAGCTGACGGTATAAGGTAGCATCAACTTCAGGGGAAGTACAAGTGACTGAAATTTTGGCTCCAAACTGAAAGGGAGAAGGGGTTGTCTTATAGTCTTCCATGTGAAAGTGGCGTAGAATATCACAGGCATACTTGGACTGGGAAAGGGAAATACCTTCTTTGGATTGCAAGACTTGAAGACTAAGAAAATGATGCAAGTATCCTAACTCTGTCATTTCAAACTGCTTTTTAAGGTTGGACTTCACATGGTTTATAAGGTTTGGATAACTACCAGTAAGGATAAGATCATCAACATAAAGAACAAGAATGATAAGAGACTTACCCACTTTCTTGGTGTAGACAGTATTGTCAAAATGACACCTAGAAAAGCTAGTATCTAAAAGAAAACTATCCATTTTGGCATACCAAGCCTGAGGGGCTTGCTTGAGACCATCAAGGGATTTCTTAAGCTAACATACAAGGCTAGACTTTGTTTGTATAAAGCTAAGTGCTTGTTCCATATAGATTTCTTCATGGAAGTCCCCATGCAAGAAGGCGGATTTAACATCCATCTAATGGACTTCTCATTTGAAAGAGGTAGCAAGGGAAAGAACAAGGCAGATAGAGTTCATTTTAACAATAGGGGAGAAGGTTTCAGTATAGTCAATGCCTTCAACTTGTGAAAAACCGTTAGCAACAAGACGAGCTTTATGTTTATCAACTTTTTATCTGGTCCAAACTTGGTTCTGTAAACCCATTTGCATCTAACAAGTTTTCGTCCCTTTGGAAGAGGAACAAGGTCCAATGTATTATTTGCCAATAATGAATGATATTCTTCATTCATAGCTGAGTCCCAATCTGGATGTCCTGAAGCTTCTGCAAAGGTGTCAGGATCATAATCTGTTAAAGCTTGAGCCAATAAATAAGAGGCTCTATCAAACTAAGAATGTGTACGACGTTGGTCTGTAGGATCACTTGCAAGAGCACCTGTTGCATCCCGAGTAGTGCGGACCCATTTTGGAAGCTGAGGAGCTGAAGGAGGATCCCGAGAAGGTGGGAGAGGATTGTCATCCTCGCTGCCATCATCTAAAGAAGGAATGTTTTCAGAAGTATAAGGGATAGAGAGAGGTGGCACATCCGCCAAACTAGGCTCGTAGGCCAATATATTTTCAGCAAACTTTACATCTCTTCTAATGATAACATTTTTGGATTTAGGTTGAAGAAGTATATATCCTTTGACATCTTCAGAATATACAACAAACATACAATTTTCACTCTTAGGTTCTAAAGCTTTATGTTTCTCATCTGGAATATGGGCCCATGCTTCACTTCCAAAAAACACGAAAGTGACTTACATCTGGTTTAATTGAGTTCCATGCTTCTTTTGGAGAAAATCTTAGTATGAGTGCAATTTACTATGTAAATTGCACAATTAATTGCCTCTGCCCAAAAATTTAGACTAAGTCATTTAAATTGAAGCATACAATTAGCCTTTTCCTTTAAGGTGCAATTCTGCCTTTCAACTACACCATTTTACTGTGGAGTATATGGAACAGTATGTTGCAATTGAATTCCATGCTCAGTGCAAAAGTTGATGAATTTGTTGTTAACATATTTTTCACCATTATCAAATCTTAGCTTAAGAATTTGATGTCTAGATTGTTTCTCAACAAAGGGCTTAAAGGCCAAGGACATGTTAAAGACTTCACTCTTGAGTTTTAAGAAGTATACCCAAGTGCGTCTAGAGAAATCATCCATGAAAGTCAAGTACTTGTAGCCAGAGAATGAAACAACTGGAGGTGGACCACATAAATCACAATGCACAAGCTGTAAAGGGTTGAGGTGTGCCAAGAGGCATGTTTTTCAAAACTATCTCGATGATGTTTTCCAATTACACATTCAGAACAAACACCATCTCTGCAAGATACCATAGGAAGACCTATCACCATATTTTCTTTACATAGATTTTGAAGGGAGCGATAGTTTAAGTGACCAAATCGCTCATGCCAAAGTTTGCTCACTTCATCATTATGAGCAACAAATACCGAGGGAAGAGTTGATGACCCAAAGTTGTTAAACTTATACAACCTTGTAGAATCATCAGCAACGCCAATAGCTAAAATCTGTCTAGGATCTCTTAAGTCCTTAATTACAACATCATGAGGTGAAAATTCAACGGTTTTACCTTCACTTGAATGAGTTATCTGATATACAGATAGAAGGTTGCAGGATAAGGTAGCAACACAATACATCATTAAATTGACCATTGTCTAGATGAATAGTTTCAGTCCCTACAACACTAAGAGATCTATTATCACCAACATATATATTTTTGGTGTTACAATCATTTAAATAAGAAAACATGGCTTGGTTTTTTGCGATATGATAAGAAGCTCTGGAATCAATGAGCCACTTATGAGAATGAGAAGAAGAAGATACATTTAGTGCATAACCAGACCGAAATGCTTGACAACCACATGTAGAAAGTGTTATTCTTGAAGAGAAGTTGAAGTTGAAGAGTACTCCAAATGGATGTTATGCTTCTTCATTGCTGCTTCCAAGGCTTCCATCTTCTTAAAGCATTTGGATTCTAAGTGGCCATCACGATTACAGAAGTTGCAATGTCTATCAGTCTTCTTCCTTTTGTTTTTTGTTGCCTTATCATTTTGTTGAGTTGAATTTTCATTGTGAGACTGAAATTGCTTAGGACCATTCTTTTTAGGATGTTGCTTCTTAGGATTCTTTGAACTTGGTTGATGCTGGGCTGCTAAGGCTTTCTTAGAAGAATTTCCAATATTAAGAAGACCAAGATGTGAGAGTTTTTCTTGCTGTCTTATTAAAGGATCACAAAAGACATCAAAAGAGGGGGACTTGTAGGCTTTTCCTTGAGAATTAAAGACTTTTCTAGTAGAATGGAAGGTGGAAACAAACACAAAGTAGGTTGATCCTAACTTAGTAAGATTGGAATAGATAAGGCTACCATCTTCTTTCTTAATCTTAACAACTTCTAAGAGAAGTCTAAGGGTCTTGAACTTGGACAAAAAATCTTCAATGGAAGAAAAATTATTGGGGTCCAGCGTAAGTAACTCATTTTCAAGTTGATGGGCTCTAATTTCATTTTTGATTCCAAAAACATTACTGAGCTTTTTCATTGCTTCATCGAGGGTATCAATTTCTGCAATATGAAATCTAAGGTATGGAGAAATAATGCTCCTTATCAACCCACGTGCTTGATCTTGCTTATTTTCCCATTTGGCTTGCTTATCTTCATCTCGAGGTTTAGACTCTTGGCCTGAGGCTATTCTATAAAGACCTTTACTTCTAAGTGAATCCACCATGTAGGATAGTTATTGGAAGTAGTTGGTGCTGTCAATAATAACTAGGCATGGACTTTCCATTTTAAAATAAACTGAAAATACAAATGTTGAAACTAAGTGTTCAAATGGAAAGTTTTAAACAAATTAGGCCGATTAAAAAAAAAAGGCTCTGAAAAAAGCTTCCGAATGAAGAAGTTACGGCTTTTTGAAGAAAAGTTGTTGAAGATGTGAATGAACCACGTGAATGTTTGAAAGTTAATGATAATGTTATATTAAAAGAAATAAAAAAATCTCCCCCTTTCCAAATTTAATCTGATTAGTTCACTTTTAAAAAAAATATTACTTTATGTAACTCATTTTTATAAATAAATTAAAGTCACTTTTACAATGATACTTTATGAACTATCCACTAAATTATAACTTAAATAAAATATAAAGTGAGTTTAGAATTATAAGTGACTCATTTTTTTTAGTGGGTGAGAACACTTTTACATAAAGTAACTTTAAAACATAAGTTACATGTGCTTTTCGAAAAAGTAACTCAACAAAAAGAAAGACTTGAACCCAAGACCTCTATTCTCATAAAGTAACTTTAGACCAAGTGAGATAGTTTAAAAGGTTAGTAATTGTTGGAACGGAGGAAAGGGTTTTTTATTTTTATTTTTATTTTTTTTTACTCACTGAAGCTTTGGGGTGCATGCTTACTTGAAAAACCCCTTTTTGCCTACAAAAGAAAAAAACAACCACACAAACCAAATGAACAAACAAAGGTATCCAAACCTTACGGCTTAAAGCTAGATTTGGTCGGAAACTATATATTTTCCCCAATGTTTCTGATTTTCCGAGATCACACTAAAGTGCAGCGAAAAAGAGCATATGCTTGAGAAAAAAAATTATGTTTCTAGTTTGCCCAGATTGCATAGAGTTGCGGGGCAAAGAGCATACGCATAAATGAAAGGTATAGATGCGGTAATAGAAAAATATAGAGGACTATAAACTGAAATAAACAAAGAGATAAATAATTATAACTACAAATAAAAACTGTATACCTCGAGATCTTAAAAATGACGTAGCTAGGGCTACCGGAACACTTTTCGTGTGAAACGGAAGGGTTTCCTCATTGAAACAAATGCTCCTAACACAATAGAGAAGTCCTCTCAGCCCGAAAGCGATAAGAAACAATAGATTTAGGAAACGACAGCCGGATGCAGTTGTACCGGCTTCGGATTTGAATCACCAACGGATGCGGCCCTCGAATAGCTCTGATACCATGTAGGAATTTATAAGGTAAGTTCCTTAAATAGAACAACAAAAGACACCACTCACAAACAAATCACAGATCAGTACACCAGTATTCTTGACATGGTTAAAACCAGTGTTGATAATATCGGTATCGGGAAAATATCGGCGAGGGTCCAAAAAATATCTTATCGGCAATATCAACGAAAATATCGGCAAATATCGGCAAGCATAAAAAATGCATAATATATTCATTTTTTTTCAGATTTTTAAACATATAAAGCAATATCAACATGAAATAAACACATTGGCACATAAATATGAAGAAAACACTGATATATATGATGTCAAATAGAAATGATATATCAAAGGCGATACCAAATCCTTTTGATCCCTGATAATTGTCCATTCAAGGACTCAAATGTGGAGAACCAATACAAAATAACATCACATATATAAAAGTATCTCATCATCATGAGTTACATGTAGCATAACAAATAAAACTAGCAGCTATCTATCTACTGCCCTCTCCCCCTTTTACGGGAAAACATGATGGGCTGTTTGCCAGGCCTGCCCCTAGTAGTAGAAGGCCCTGACCCTGCCTATGCACCTAATGTCAAATAATGAGTGCTAGGCATGGAGCTATGCTCTCCTATATCTATAGCAGATGGTGTTGATGTTGATGCTCCCGCAGTGTCCTCCTCCTGCTGCTGCTCCTCTGACTCCGAGTCCTCCTCTTGCTGCCCCTGCTCTAATGGATCATCTGCCACTGGCTCTAACCATGAAGGTGACTCCTCCAATATGGGCTCCTCAGACTCCACCCTCCACGGAGACAATACATCAATATTGTCTAAGGAAATGGCATCTGGATCCATTGGTGATTCTATTTGCCTCACTCGAAGTCGGATGTTGTAATGCACATACACCAAATCGTTGAGGCGTGCGAACTCCAACCTGTAAGAGTGTCAAAAAGAGTAATGAGTCTTGACTCTTGACTCTTGACACTTGAAGTTGAAGGTCATAAATTAAAAATTAAAAATTACAATAAGTGTAATTGCTCAACTGAAGGCTTGAGTTCAAAGTTATATCTGTTGCGCTTTTTGGCGTGTATTTTCTCATATACACTCCAATTGCGCTCACACCCTGAAGAGCTACATGTTTGACTCAAGATTCGTATAGCCAATTTTTGCAAATTTGGTGCCCTTGCACCATAGCTTCGCCACCAAATATCTACAACAAAATAATGAAATAAAAAATTCAAAAAATTAAAAGTTAAAAGTTAAAACATAATTAAATTCAAATTTCTAATTTCTAATGAGTGATGACTTGTCACTTACGTGGCATGAAGAGGGCCCTTTCCCTAATGGCATCATCAAAGCCAAATAGGCCAACACAATCCTGATAACATTGTACCTCGCGATTGATTTTGCTACGAAGCTCAAGATCAGGTACCATCCTCTGAATACAGGAATGGAGCCCTTCCATCACCTCGCCATCAAAATCAAAGTTGCATTTGTATGAAAATGCGGGGTTGAGGAAGAGTGTTGCTGCATGAATGGGTCGATGAAGCATCCCTGTCCACCGACTATCCATCACATCCCATAACATCATCTGCCTATCAAGGCCAACAGAGCCCTTGTTTGCATAATAGGAACGAATGGCCTCCTTGGCCCTATCCATGCCCTCATACAAATAAGGCATTGCAGGCTTCTCTCCATCCACCAATCTAAGAACCTTTACTATAGGTTCGCTAACTGCACATGCTTCTTCTACTCCACGCCAAAATGTCTCAGAGTACACCATTTTTGCAATGGCTTTCCCATCAGGTCTCCTGTTGTATCTACAATTACGCCAATCATCAGACACAAACATTTGCTTCAACTCGAACTGACATCGAAGCAAAGACTGAAGAGTAATAAAGGTTGTGGCAAAACGTGTGATGGCAGGACGTCGCAACTCCTTGTTTCTAGTGAACCTCCTCATAAGGCTAAGAACAAAAGCATGGTTATAAATAAACTTGGGGATGCTCCTAGCCATATCAACTGCCTCCTTGATGAAGGAGAGTTTCCCCATATCCTCAAGCAACAAATCAAGACAATGCGCTGCACATGGAGTCCAGAACAATGTGGGATGCCTCTCCATAAGCATTTTGTCGGCAAACACATAATTAGCTGCATTGTCTGTTATGACTTGCACCACATTCTGCACACCAATCTCCCGAATGAACCCATCTAACAACTCACATATCGTTGTTGCATCTTTGATATGTTCTGATGCATCCAACGATTTAATAAACATGGTACCTTTAGGACAATGTACCAAGAAATTTAGAAGGGTCCTACCCTTCCTATCTGTCCAACCATCAGACATCACTGTGCATCCAGTGACTTCCCATGTCTTTTTCAACTCCGCCAATCTAGAGTTGATGTCCTGTTTTTCTGCTTGAAGAATTGGCCCCCGCAACTCCTCATATGTGGCACTTTTGTACCTTGGGCCCACAATAGCAATAGCATCACACATTGGCTGCCAAAATGGATTGGTTTTCGTGATGCTGAGAGGTAAGTCGCTCCAAAAAATACACCTCCCCATGACTCTATCTGCTTCTTGCTTCTCCTTTTTTTTAACAAGCGATTTTATGCCAGGTTGTGCTCCAGCGCCTGTTCGTGGAACAAAAAATGATGACCTCGCACTCACACTAGCAGTAGCATGTGATGGTGTGCCAGTTGTGGAGCCCCTCCCACTAGGGCCACTAGGCCCACTACCCTCAACACCAAAATCAGGAGAAGATATCCCGAAATATCTACCTGCAAGTTCAGCTTTGTTTCTTTCCGCCTCTTCCTTCTTTCTGTCCTTTTCTTCAATTGCCTCAAGAGCTTTTTGTATAAGCTCCAGACTAGAAACTGTACAAAGCCCAACATCATGTCCACTGAGTCTAGCAAGATGGTATTTCAGTCGTCTAATCCCACCTGTCATCTTGTCCCCACACAGTTTGCATGTAAGATATGCACGATTTGTCCCACCATCAGGGCTCCCATACTCCCAAAATGGGTCCAAGGCTTTTGGCATATTTGTATTTTGTAGTGGGCTAACTCAAACGGAAACCGAGAGCACCAAAAAAAATTTGGAATTAGTAACTTAATAAGTAATACGAAATTTTCAAATTACAAATTGAAATAACCACATCATTTTAGAAAACAGTTTTAACTTGACTGTTGAATAGAAGTGTAATACAAGTTCACTGTTGAATAGAAGTGTAATACAAGTTGACTGTTGAATACTCTTGAACAAAAGAGTATGAACATGTTGTAACGTGAGGTATCCAAATGGCAAATGAAACACATAGCAAATTGGCACGGAATGAGAACAATTTCTTTCAGAATTATGCCAAGCATGGGAAAAATATATCACTGTTATAACTTATAACTTATACCACTGCTGTAGGTGCATAATGCATTATTAGACTTCATAAGTTCATAGCAGTGAGCACAGAGAAAGTTACATCTTTAACCAGCAAGGCAGGGTGCAATCTTTGAAGAAGAAGGCAGCACCTTTTGAGCTGATGGAGGGAGGATCATTAATAGCAAGGATCAAAGCCATTGTAGAAATAATTTTAGCAATGTACTTGACTGCCTTTCAAGACAACAAAGCTTGTTTATAATATATATTGATGTTACCACCAAATCATGGATTTGTTTCTTTTTCAACCTAGAAACATTTTTTTCCCCTAAACAGGGACAACTCTATGGCACTAGATTTGGGGAGCATGGGAAATGGTCATGTTTGAGTTAATAGGTGGAGTTGAGGGAGGTATTGGTCATCCTACCTTGCACCCAAGATTGGGTGCAATGATGTATGTGGTTATCGAGAAGCTTATAATCAAAATAATTGTGTAAGCAACTGTGGAATTGGTGAGTTACTCGATCATCCCTTTTGTTGTGTAACTACTAGTCATTTGTGCATTTTTTTTGAGAAAATACTACATTTATACAACAAATAATCATGTACGAACAAGAAGCAACTATCTTATTGCATCCATCCCACATGTTGGAGCTGTGAAGAAAGGTCACATTGTTGAGGGGTTTACAAACTTTGTTAACAAATATCATTTAAATTTCTTCAACTATCCTTCATATTGTTGGTCAATGTGTACTTCAATCCATGATGTCCTTCAAATGTTAACAATTTATTCTCAAACTTGCACATTATTTTACTTCCCTTTATTCCAAACAGCTGGTGCAACAACATGACACTATGGCAATTAGTAAGGTGGATGCAATTGAATCACCAATTAAAATAACATTCATAAGCTATCTTTTTATCACTATAAAGTTAATATATCTGGGGTTAAGATGGAATTTGGATATATAATAGTATGTTAAAAATCTCATGTGTGCCATTGTGGGAAGGCAATGGTTAACTGATGAGGTTAATAGAGTGTTAAAGCTAAAGCCATTTACCTAAGATCCATAGACTTTGAGCTCTTGGAGTTTTTCAATTCCTCTCAATGCATAACAGATAAGGGGATAAAATGGATTTCTGTTAGTTGATTAAAAATAACTCACGGTTCACCTGTGCCAATTAGGCAGGCAATGATTCACTGAAGATGTAGACGACTTAAGTGATTCATTGAGGACGTTGACGAAGTCTTCAGCTGTCTACAAGGATTCCATTCTTGCTGTGGTCTCTCTCCCATATGTCTGGTATGAGTTTTCAAGTAAATGAGGCTGGGTGAAATTCCGGGTGATTCTAGCAAGCCGCAAGAGTAGTGTATAGTTTGTTTTCTTGTCAGGCAAGAACCGCATAGGCTGTAAAGTTTAAACTTCTAAAGTCCTAAACAAACTAGGTATGTAGTTTCTCAACGTTCATTCATACAGAAAAGGAAATCAGAAATCATATAGTAAATGGAATTTGAAAATCGAGTTTGTCTTACAGTTCTTGGCACTTGCAGCTTAGAAATCTTTGTTGTTTATGGCGTACTGGCTTCAAACCCTCCTTGGCAGCAACCGCATTGGACTTCCAGCGCTCAGAAAAAACCAAAATGACTTAAAAAAACCAAAAATCGAATTATATAGCCCGCGCGGAATGTTTTCAGGGTCGCCGGCGATATTTTAGGTCGTCGCGCGATATTTTCCAATATATCGCCGAAATATCGTAAATCTCCCGCGATTTTCAAAACTCGAAAATATCGCGATATTTGGTCGACGATATTTCGGCTCGCCGAAAATATCGCGATATTTCCGAATATCGCCGATATCTCAGCGATATTATCAACACTGGTTAAAACCCTCAAAGAGGGAAACAGTTCACGGCCTGAGCCAATGCGGCCACTTCAGACAATTTATTAATGTAAAAGAAAGAAAATTTACATAAACTTCTCTCGTGAATGGTCACCCAACAAATGACCCTCCATGCTCTTTAAATAGAGATCATGGACCAATCGGGTGTTAAGCCACGGATCAAGTGTCAGTAATACCGAGGAGAGAATGAATCGTCGGATCACTTCATGTCTAGAACATATTGTGACTGTCGGATTGTATGTTACAAAAAATACATACTAAAGAAACACACTTTACCTAACTATACACTAGACCAAGTTATACTTAATTATTTCCTATGTGTCGGAATATCCTAACAATTTTCCTTAGCACACAACAAATAATTTGTTTAATTAAAATAACAAATAAAAGAAATAACATCAGTTGCTGCAATAGGATTCGGGGTTAGCCGAATTTTCACAGATGGAATGATAGTTTTCTAAATTGAGCTCTTTTGCAACGATCAAAGATGGATTATAACTAATATCATTGCAGATAATGAAGTCAATATGTATAATGGAAGACATATCTATCCTTTGATTCATGATAAGTAATTATCAATATAAATTGTGGCATCAAAATTTTACTCATCTTCACTATAGAGCATTACCTCATGTGAGAAAGATGATTTCGAAAATACCTGAGATTAGAGTGGATCATGATGGAGTTTTCCAAGTGGTGATGAAGAAGATGCATTTCTTCTGCCAATGACATATGACTTAATGGACAGTCGTAACCTATAGAGGACGGATCAAGAGGGAGCTACCAACTTCCTTCAATCCCAAAGTATTTTCAAGCCTTATGTTGTTTCTTTGTGTTATTGTTCTTGTTTAAATTTATCTTTATAGATCATTGGTTACTTTTCTTGAATGAGTATTTGAATGATTCTTTCACTAACTTCTTGATGAGGATGCAATGAAGAAGAGTAGATCCTGAAGACCATCAGGGTGCAGAATAGTGTATGAAGAGTAAACTCCAAGAGGAAGCTGGTGCAAATATAATGAAGGAGCCACTCTCACGTCTAGAAAAGAACGAAAGAGTTGCCTCATCATTGGATATATTTTCACTATGTTTATTTACTTTGCTACTATTTTTCTTGCTCTTGTTCTGGGATCAACAAGTACAGTTGATGAATGTGAGAACCATGTCCTTTGTATCAAGATTGAGGAAGGTGTCAAGCCATTCCATGACTTGAGTGGACAAGAGCTCAAGAATTATGCAAAGAAGTTGGAATCAGGAAAGAGACCACCATAAGACATAACCCAGAACAAATTGAGCACTTAAAGATCTTTGAATGCCCTGTCTACTTTCATGTGCCAAAGGAAAAGAGTACCAAGCTAGAAGCTTCAAGTAAGAAAGGTATGAATGTTGGTTATTGTGAAAATTCTAAAGCTTATATAATATATGTATCTGAACCAAGAAATATAGAGTTTAATAGAGATATAACATTTGCTGAAGATGCAGCTCTTTGAAAAGCCATAGACACTCCTCCTCCTGCTAATGTTTAAAGACAAAATGATGCCATTAGAGAACTTTTGAGGTCTAAAATGGGCCTCCTAAGAAAAATGTACAACCAAAATAAACTTTATAAGAACCAATAGGATTCAAGATGATGTCAACCATGGTGGATGATTCACCATTTTTGGAGTAAAAAAGTAAAAAGATTAAACAATAATAAAATAATAAAACTACTTTTTCAACTCGTATTTTCAACTTATCTCCCTAAAGTTTTACTCAAATTTCGAGAAGGGGTACTTGTTGGATGCAAAATTTAATTCCTCATCCAAGGAGTACCCATGTTGCATATTTTCAATGGACCCTGCTATACGAAAAATGAGAAATACATGAAAAAAACGTGTAGCAAGGTCCATCGAAAGTATGCAACATGAGTACTCCTTGGATGAGGAATTAAATTTTGCATCCAACGTGTACCTCCGCTTGAAATTTGAGTAAAAGCTTAGGGAGATAAGTTAAAAATAGATGTTGAAAAAATAGTTTTTTCTTTTTTTCCCTCTAAAATTTGATGATGTAGGATCATCACCTCAGCCTACATAGATGGTGAGGTTGGCCCTGAATTCAGTCTCAGAAGAATGACAAGTATTTGTCCAGAGTATCCTAGGCAGAGAGAAATTGTCAGATTGGGAAGGAACGTTGGCCTCTATTCAATAGAAAGAGACAAGGCGAGACTTAGTCAAGTGCAAACTTGATGGCATCAGCAGCAGTGGAACGAAGCCCAAGGAGGAGGAGGAGAATGCATCCCTTGCATCAAAGGGATAGCAGGAGCAATGGAGGAAAAAGAAGGGCGTTTCTAAGATCAAATGTTTCTGGTGTAAAGAATTTGGTCACTACACTACGCAGTGTCCTCTCAAGAAAGAGGACAAGGACATGAAACATGATCCGCAAGCTGCAACCGTAAGGATCGAGGAGGAGGAGTTTGCCATGATTGCCTAGATACCTCTACGGGAGAAGTGGGGTGATCTAGTATTGTAGTTCAAAAGAACTGCAAATGGGAAGGGTCCAATAAGGAGTCCACCTCTTGGATCAATACCTTGTTACGGGAGCCCATATCAGAAGTAGCGGGATGGACCGGTGTCAGCTGGTGCAAAGGAATGTCAGAGTGACAGTTGCAGTGGCTAAGAGCGCCAGAGAATAAACAGCGCAGAGAAGAGTTGGCAGAAGTGCAATTGGCACAGTACAGAGTCAGTAGCAATGCAGAGACTTCAGAGGGTCATCGCGAAGACTAGCAGCAATCAGAACTCTAGCAACAGATGCATCACGCTGAACGCCTTTGGTTCAGTATTTTGGATGGTTTCTTAGTCACAACAACAACAGATGAGAGGGAGTTCCAATGCACATGTAGTTGGCAGCAACATGCAAAGACAATAGCAACACAGATGTAGCATTTGCACAGTAGTTGGTGGGCAGTGATGTCAGACATCAACAGCATAGAAGGAGATATTACAGAGTCAGGTTGATGCTTCAACAGGTTGCATTACTTGAGCACATTCCTCGCTAAGAGGGAGTGTTGATTTCTGGTAGCATCGTATATGCTCTACGCCTCAAAATTTGCAGGGAGGCTAGGACACAAGTATTCCATAATACCCATAAATCGTTTTGGGAAATTCCACCTGGAGACAATTTAGTAATATAATTAATTATTTTTTATGGATGCCTAAGTCTAAACTTAGGATATTAAAATAATTAAAGGGTATTAATAAAACTGGGTGTGAATCTTCTAGAAAAAGATGGAGATCGAATCAATATGATTTGAGCCATTGATTGGAATTTAATCTAGGTTATTGATTATTCAACGATAAGATTATGAGAAGAACTTCAATGGGCATTTGGAAAACACATCGAGTGGGATCAAGAGATCGATTTCTCAAGAGAGCAGCGCAGAGCAATGGAAGAGATAATTGAAGAGATTCTTGCAGTCAGGGGTAGGGATAGTTTTCCGGAGGAAGTTTTTCTGATTCAGAGAGTGCAAGGCAGAGAAGGCAGAGAGTTGTTTGGAAAGGCAGCACAGAGCTTCAGAGGGAGTCCGTATTTCTGCTGAGGAATAGTCGGGATCTAGTGTTGGAGCCAGGGTGTGATACCGGGAGGCCAGAGGGCCAAAGTTTCCAGCTAGTGGGAGATCAAGAGGAGGTGCAGCGTAGTCCCAGCAGCAGTGACACAATAACTGTGTAGGTGTGACGTAGTGCTGTGCAAAGACTGCATAGAGGCTCATCTCTAGTGCAGATCAGTCCCGAATTTTCTATTGACAGGGTAAGATCATCTCACTATCTTTTGTCTAGTTAGATCTCTGTATAGGATTTCCAATTTGGGAATCTGAAGAATTGTATTCAAAAACTACTGCATAATAATACAGACCCTCAGCTGTTGTACCTGTTTTCTCGCATTGGGTTTTTCTAGGGACATTTGTCCAAAAACAACGGTGTCACTTGTGTGAGTGTTATTTCTTCTTGCTTAGTTCTTTTTCCGCATATAATTTAATTAGTGAAGGTTGCAGTAGTATTTACTTCGATATTTACAGTGTAACATAGTAAATAACTTGCATGAATTAACAAATAGGAGAAGTCATATCAGTTTGATGTAGTAGGGGATGTGCTCTAAGCATCAAAATTTGCAGGGAGGCTAGGACACATGTATTCCAAAATACCCAGAAATCGTTTTGAGAAATTCCACCCGGAGACAGTTTTATTAGAATAATTTTTTTTTTAATGGATGCCTAAGTATAAACTTAGCAAATTAAAATAATTAAAGGGTATTAATAAAATTGGGTGTGAATCTTCTAGAAGAAAATGGAGATCGAGTCAATATGATCTGAGCTATTTATTAGAATTTAATCTGGGTCGTTGATTACTCAACGAGAAGATTATAAGAAGGACTTCGATGGGCATTTGGAAGACACATCGAGTGGGATCAAGAGATCGATTTCTCAAAAGAGCAACGCAGTTCAACCAGAGAGATCATTGAGGGGATTTTTGCAGTGAGGGGTAGGGATAGTTTTCCAGAGGAATTTTTCCTAATCCGAAGAGTGCAAGGCAGAGAGGGCAGAGAGTAGTCCGGAGAGGCAGCGCAGTGCCACGCAGAGGCAACCCAAAGCTACATTGTGGGAGTGCAGAGCTTCAGAGGGAGTCCGTATTACTGCTGGGAAATAGTCGGGATCTAGTGTCGGAGCCAGGGTGTGAGACCGGGAGGCCAGAGGGCCGAATTTTCCAGCTAACAGGAGATCAAGAGGAGGTGCAACGTAGCAGTGATGCAGTAACTGCGTAGGTGTGATGCAGTAACTGCGTAGGTGTGATGCAGTGTTGCAC
Organism: Pinus tabuliformis; assembly: GCA_031772625.1. NCBI lineage: Eukaryota > Viridiplantae > Streptophyta > Pinopsida > Pinales > Pinaceae > Pinus > Pinus tabuliformis. The sequence continues at coordinate 1,280,360,906 of CM062820.1, forward strand.
AGAGACTGCGTAGACAGCGCAAAGGCTCATCTCCAGTGCAGAACAGTGCCAAATTTTCCAGTGATAGGGTGAGATCATCTCACTATCTTTTTGTCGAATTAGATCTCTGTATAGGATTGCCAGTTTAGGCATCTGAAGAATTGTATTAAGGAACTACTGCATAATAATACAAACCCTCAGTTGTTGCACTGGTTTTCCTGCAGTTTTAGTTTTCCTAATCCAAAGAGTGCAAGGCAGAGAGGGCAGAGAGTAGTTCGAAGAGGCAGCGCAGAACTACGTTGTGGCAGCACAGAGCTTCAGAGGGAGTTTGTACTTCTGCTGGGGAACAGTCGGGATCTAGTGTCATAGCTGGGGTGTGAGATCGAGAGGCCAAAGGGCTGAAGTTTCCAACTAGCAGGAGATCAAGAGGAGGTGCAGCGCGGTCCCAGCAATAGTGACACAGTAACTGCGTAGGTGTGACACAGTGCTGTGCAGAGACAACGAAGCAGCTCATCTCCAGTGCAGATCTCTGCCATATTTTCCAGTGACAGGGTGAGATCATCTCACTATGTTTTTGTCTAGTTAGATCTCTGTATAGGATTGCTAGTTTGGGCATCCGAAGAATTGTATTCAAAAAGTATTGCATAATAATACAAACCCTCAGTTGTTGCACTGATTTTCCCGCATTGGGTTTTTCCGGGGACATTTGTCCAAAAACAACTGCGTCACTTGTGTGTGTGTTATTTCTTCTTGATCAGTTCTTGTTTCCACATATAATTTAATTAGTGAAGGTTGTAGTCATATTTACTTCAATATATACAGTGTAACACAATAAATAACTTGCATGAATTAACATGTAGGAGAAGTAATATCAGTTTGTTGCAGTAGGGGATTTGGGTCCCCAAATTTTCACATGGTATCAAAGCGCGAGTGAAGCAAAAGAGTAGACCGGAAGAGCCCAACGTTGAAGAGAGGAGGGAGATCGAATTGTTGCGTGGGCAGCAGATTGAATCCCCAAAGGGATTATGCAATCCAGGCGAGGGCAAGACTCTCAAGGAAAATCTCTGTCTGAGTGAGTTGACAAAGAGGTAAGATTTCCAATTCGTGATTTGTTAGTGGCAGAGGGACTAACGCAACATCAAATTCAACACAGAGCAATCTTCAGGTGGGACGCAGTTTTCTACAGCGTTTGCTGCGTCAGAAAAGCGACAGAAGAAGGAAGACACTTTTTGAGGGAATTTCTTCCTCAGTGAATTCCGAGCCAAGGAATTCTATTTCTCAGTTGCTGAGCAGCAACAGTGAGGAGAAGATTTACTAACTCCAGCAGGGAGTGCGTAGGCCAGCCTAGCAGCTATGCAAAGGAGAGAGAGCAATTCGACTTTTTGGGGATAGAGATGGCAACTAATGGGCTGAGAGATCAAGATTGATTGGATAGAGCATCCAACTATGTGATCTGGAAGGCTAGGATCTCCCGCCTTCTAGATGAGCATGATCTCAAAGCTTATGTCAATAGTGTGGTAGCTATACCCGTCGATGCAGATCCGCTCAAGAAGTACAAGGCTAAGATGGCGAAGGCCAAACAGTGGATCCTCGATGGAGTGAGGGATCACATTGTATGTCACATTGTTGGCAAAGGGACGGCCAAAGAGATGTCGGATACCTTGGCTACGTTGTATCAAGGATCTTTTGAGCAGCGGAAGATGTACTTGGAGGATAAAATGAGATCTGTGAGGATGCAGAAGGGGGAACGCATTGATTTGTTCCTACTGAAGCTTTAGGAACTCTGAGATTAGTTGGCAGTTGTATGATCATCACCTAAACCTACAGAGATGGTGAGGTTGGCCCTGAATTCAGTCTCAAAGAATGGCAAGTATTTATCCAGAGTATTCTGGCCAGAGAGAAATTGTCTAATTGGGAAGGGATGTGGGTCGCTCTTCAACAAGAAGAGATGAGGCAAGACGTAGTCAAGTGCAAACTTGACGGCAACAACAACAGTGGGACGAAGCCCAAGGAGGAGGAGAATGTAGCCCTTGCATCAAAGGGGCAGCAGGAGCAACAGAGGAAGAAGAAGGGCGTTTCTAAGATCAAATGTTTTCGGTGCAGTGAATTTGGTCACTACGCTACACAGTGTTCTCTCAAGAAAGAAGGATAAGGACGAGAAACATGATCCGCAGGCTGCAATTGCAAGGATCGAGGAGGAGGAGTTTGCCATGATTGCCCAAATACCTCTAGGGGAGAGGTGGGGTGATCTAGTACTATAGTTTGAAAAAACTACAGATGGGCAGAGTCCATTGAGGAGTCCACCTCTTGGATCAATACCTTGCTACAGGATCCCATATCAGAAGTAGCAGGATGGACCAGTGTCAGTTGGTGAAAAGGAATGTTGGAGTGATAGTTGCAGTGACTAGGAGGACCAGAGACTAAGCAACGCAGAGCAGAGATGGCAGTAGTGCAGTTGGCACAGTGCAGATTCAGCAGCAATGTAGAGACTTCAGAGGGTCAACGCAGAGACTAGCAACAGTCAAAACTCTAGCCATTGATGCATCATGTTGAACACCTTTAGTTCAGTGTTTTGGATATTTTTCTATTGCAACAACAGTAGAGTTGCAGTGCAGATGCAGTTGGCAGCAGCATGCAGATTTAGCAGCGGTACAAATGCAGCATTTGCGCAGTAGTTGGTGGGCAGTGATGTCAGACATCAACAACGCAGAGGGAGTGTTAGTTTTTGGTAGCATCAGAAGTGCTCTAGCCTTGAAAATTGGTGGAGAGGCTAAGGCACATGAGTTCTAAAGAACCCAGAAACCGTTTGGTGAAATTCCCCCCCAGATTGTATTTTATTAAAATAATTAGTATTTTTAATGGGGTTCCTAAGTCTAAACTTAGGGATATCAAAATATTAATGGCTATTAATCAAAATATGGGTGAGAATGATCTAGAAGCCGAATCAAGTCATGTTTTAATCTTAGCCATTGATTAGAGACTTAATCTCGGCCGTTGAAGACTCAACAAGAAAAGTATAAAATGGAGCCCTGGGGTTCATTTGAAAACACACACAGATAGAGAGAATTGATCTGGAGTTCGATTTCTGGGCTAGAAAGCTGAGAAATTCGAACTAAGTGATCATTCCGTAGTAGAGGGGCAGTGAGAATCTGGGAGGACTTTCCGCAGAATACTGACAAAGAGGCGGAGAGAGCTTGCAGAGAGGCAGCACTGTAGCCAGGCAATGCTGACGCTTGGCCAGTCTAGGCCCACACGGTCCTAACGCAAAGCCAGAAAGGCCTGCGCAGAGCAGAAAAGTTCTCTATCACGCAGAATCCAGAACTGTCGGAACTGTCGGGACAACCGGGAGAGCTGACGTAGAGGGCAGAGAAGTTGACGCAAAGCCTACGCAGGGCCAACACAGAAATAGTCGGGGTTAGCCAGTCTTGTGCCGGATCAGCCAAAATTCTGCCGGGTGAAGTGAGGTAAAACTCACTCAAATTTTCTGCCAGTATTTTTCTCTCTAAAGGATTGCTAGATAGCATCCTAGATTTGTATTTAGATATTTCTCTTGCATAATAATAAACCCGTAGAACTGCTACATCAATTTTCCCCCATTGGGTTTTTCCGGGGTCTATTGTGTCCAAAAATAAGTGTGTCCTATGTATCTTGTTCTTTGCTCTGTTTTTTCTTTCATGAGATCAAATCTTTAATTAGTGTAGGCTGCAAAAGTAATATGCTTCAATATTCAGAGGAATAACTTGATGAATGCAATTTAAAAATCAAGTAGGTGAAGTAGATTCAGATTTGTTGCAGTAGGGGTTCCTTCAGTGTAGGGATTTTGACATGGTATCAGAGCAATGATTTTGAAACAGGAAGAGTAGATCTAGTGCTGAGTAGCGAGGCCAAAAGCTGCACTTGGCAGCAATTCGAATCCCCTTAAAGGGATTGCGCAGTCCTTGCCGACAAGCAAAGATTTTGAGGAAATCTCTCTCCGAGAGAGTCGACAGAGAGGTACGATTTCCGAATCGTCAGTTTGTAGAGATAGAGGGAGTGATGCAAAGCCTCAGCGCAGTGCTTGAAGGACGCAGTTTCTGCTGGGGCAGAAATCCGTCGGAAAAGAGCAAAGACATATAGAAAGAAAATTTTCTCCTCAAAGAACTTTTTGCCAAAAAGTTCGAATTTCTCACTTGCTAGGCAGCTAAGCAGTGACTAGAGGAGTCAGTTCGACAGTTGGGTGAGATGGCAACGCATGGGCTTAGGAGAGTCAACAGGAAAAGTATAAAATGGAGGCTTGGGGTTCATTTGGAAACAGAGAGAGAGAGAGAGAGAGAGAGAATTGATCTGCGTTTCGACTTTTGGGGTTATGAAGTTGAGAAATTCGAACTAAGTGATCATTCAGCAGCAGAGGGGCAGTGAGAATCTAGGAGAAGGAATTTCCGGAGAATACTGATAGAGAGGCGGAGAGAGCTTACAGAGAGGCAACACAATAGCCGGGAAAGGCTGACGCTGGGCCAGTCTAGGCCCACGCAGTCCTGATGCAAAGCCAAAAAGGCCTGCGCAAAGCAGAAAAGTTGCCTGTCGCACAAAATCCATAACTGTCGGTATAGTCGTGAGAGCTGACGCAGAGGGAAGAGAAGCTAACGCAGAGCCTACACAGGGCCAACGCAAAAATAACCGGGGTTAGCCTGTCTTGTGCTAGATTAGCTGGAATTCTGCCGGGTGAAGTGAGGTAAAACTCACTCAGATTTTCTGCCAGTATTTTTCTCTATAAAGGATTACTAGATGAACATCCTAGATTTGTATTCGGATATTTCTCCTACATAATAATAAACCCTCAGAACTGCTGCACCGGTTTTCCTGCATTGGGTTTTTCTGGGGACTATTGTGTCCAAAAATAAGTGTGTCCTATGTATCTTGTTCTCTACTCTGTTTTTTTTCATGAGATCAAATATTTAATTGGTGTAGGTTGCAGAAGTAATTTTTTTCAGTATTCAATAGAATAACTTGATGAATGCAATTTTAAAATCAAGTAGGTGAAGTAGATTCAGATTTGCTGTAGTAGGGGTTCCTTTAGTGTAGGCATTTTCACAAGGAGATGTTATAGAGTCAAGGTGATGCTTCAGCATGTTGCATTACTTGAGCACAGTCCTCGCTAAGTGGGAGTGTTGATTTCTGGTAGCATCAGATGTGCTCTAAGCCTCAAAATTTGCAGGGCGGATAGGACACGTGTATTCCAGAATACTCATAAATCATTTTGGAAAATTTCACTCGAGACATTTTTATTAAAATAATTAATTATTTTTAATGGATGCCTTAGTATAAACTTGGGAAATTAAAATAATTAAAGGGTATTAATAAAACTAGGTGTGAATCTTCTAGAAGAAGACGGAGATCGAGTTAATATGATCAGAGCCATTGATTATAATTTAATCTGGGCCATTGATTACTCAACGAGAAGATTACAAGAAGGACTTTGATGGCCATTTGGAAGACACGTCGAGTGGGTTCAAAAGAGCAACACAGAGCAATCAGAGAGATCATCAAAGAGATTCTTGTAGTGAGGGGCAGGGATAGTTTTCCTGATCCAGAGAGTGCAAGGCACAGAGGCAGAGAGTAGTCCGGAGAGGCAACACAATGCCACGTAGAGGCAACACAGAGCTTCAGAGGGAGTTCGTATTTCTACTAGGGAATAGTCGGGATCTAGTGTCGGAGCCGGGGTGTGAGACCGAGAGGCCAAAGGGCCGAAGTTTCCAGCTAGAAGGAGATCAAGAGGAGGTGCAGTGCAGTCCCAGCAGCAGTGATGCAGTAACTGCGTAGGAGTGATGTAGTGCTGCGTAGAGGCTCATCTCCAGTGTTGATTAGTGCCAAATTTTCCAGTGACAGGGTGAGATCATATCACTATTTTTTTGTCCAGTTAGATCTCTGTTTAGGATTGCTAGTTTGGGCATTCGAAGAATTGTATTAAAAAACTATTGCATAATAATACAAACCCTCAATTGCTTCACCAGTTTTCCCGCATTGGGTTTTTCCTGGGACATTTGTCCAAAAACAACGGTGTCACTTGTGTGTGTGTTATTTGTTCTTCTTCAGTTGTTGTTTCGGCATATAATTTAATAAGTGAAGGCTGTAGTCATATTTACTACGATATTTACAGTGTAACACAACAATCAACTTGCATCAGCAGTCAGCACAGATGCAGTAGCACAGATGTAGCATCAGAGTTGCGCAGTAGTTGGTGGGCAGCAACAGCCAAACATCAGCAGCGTGACAAGAGATGATACAAAGACAAAGTGTTGCGATAGGATGTGCAACACTGGAGAGAACAAAGTCCTCGCTAAGTGGGAGTGTTAGTTTCTGTAGCATCGGATGTGTTCTAGCCACGAAATTTGGTGGAGAGGCTAGAATACATGAGATATCCAAAACCCATAGATTGTTTATAGAAATTCTACCTAGAGATGAATTAATTAAATTATTAACCAATTTTTAAATATTTTCTTAATCTAAACTTAAGGTATATGGTTAATTAATCATAATTGATTAATTCAAGGTGAGAATAGTCTAGAAACTCACACAAATCGACTTCAAGATGATCCTAGCCCTTGATTAAGATTTAATCTTGCTCGTTGGAGCCCCAATAGAGGATTATAAGAAGAAGTTGATGGAAACTTGGAGAAGACACACCAGAAGTTCGATTTCCTTGGAAGATCGATTTCCAGAGAGGAGAAGTAGTTGTCAGAGAACCAAAGATCGAAGCAAAGACAGTGAGGGGCAGAGACAGTTAGACTGGAAGAAGATTTCCAGATCCAGCAAGTGCATTTGCAGAGAGGCAAAAGAGCCACAGTGAGGTTGACGCAGGGTTGTGCAGTATCCTCTAGAGGCAGTTCGATTTGCAGATTCGGGAAGTCGTTTCAGTGTTCCATTTGCAGAGGAATTTTGCAAAGGCTGGGAGAAGCATTTTCCAAGTCAGTGGCAAGCAGAGGAAGCAGCTCAGATCGAGATCCATGCCATACGAATTAGTGCCTGCACAAAGCCCACACAGAGGGTGACGCAGGGCAATTCGTGGAAGAGTTTCAAAGTCTTCAGAGCCATGAAGTCTTCAGATGCCGAACTTCGATTGAATTCCATGCCTGTTGGGGTGAGGAGGAAAATTCCTCACTAGATTCTTGCCAGTATTTTTTCTCTGAGGATTTCCAAATTATTGTACTCAAATTTCACTGTTGTATAATAATAAAACCCTCAACCGATGCACCGGTTTTCCCGCATTGGGTTTTCCGAGGACTTTTGTTCAAAAATAATGGTGTCATTTTCATGTGTCTATGTGCTAGTATTTACTCAGTTTCCAACGCTATTATTTCCGCAATATTTTATTTGTGAAGGTTGCGATGTGATTTATTTAATATTTGTTGTAGCAGATAAATTGTTAAAACAATTAACAATTAGAAAAATAAATTCCAGTTGTTGCAATAAGATTTCAGTTTTGAAATTGTCACACAACATGGTATCAGAGCGTGTCTCAGCTACTTTGGAAGACAGTGAATAAAAAAGAGTGCACAGTGAAGTACAACTTAAGAGGGAGTTGGTCACATTGTAGGTGAAGGGCTCACTACAATGTCGAAGTTACAGGCTGGTCTCTGGTATGAGGACAGGTTAGAAGGGTCGTCCAACTATAGTCCATGGAAGGAAATGATCAAATTGGTCTTCCATGTCAACGAGATCTGGGAGTTCTCCGAGAAAGCCATCAAGAAGCCAACTGACCCCAAGGAGCTAGAAGTGTATGAGGACTTGGATACAAAGGCGAGATTGATCATCCTAGATGGTGTGAAGGATCCCCTAATACCTCATTTGTTTGAGAAGAACACTACACGTGAGATGTGGATGGCTCTTCAGAATCTGTTCTAGAATAAGAACGAGAACTGGGTACTAGTATTGGAGGATAAGTTCAAGTCCACCAAGATGATACAGGGTGAAGTGACTTCGTATCTGACGAGATTGTCTCAGGTCAAATATGATCTTGTTGTCGTCAGTGTGACTATTTCAAAGACTGATATGGTGAGGATTGCTTTGAAAGGGTTCACCAAGGAATGGAAGCCCTTCATCAAGGGGATCGTTGCCAGGGAGAATTTGTTAGACTGGAATAGGTTGTGGGATGACTTCATTCAGGAAGAGATGCGAGACGAGGATCTGCATCTGAAGAAGAGGGCTTCAGATGATGACGTAGCACTTGCAGCACGAATGAAGGGTAAGCAGAACAAGGACTTGAGTAAATTCAAGTGTTTCAACTGTGCCGAGATGGGTCATTTTTTGTCGAGATGTTTGATGAAGAAGAAGAAGGGAGATGATGAGAAGAAGAAAGGGAAACAGGTCGTCGGTGTTGCTACTTTTGCTGAGATAAAAACTCTCACCAAGAAGTTGGAGGAGGACTTTGCTATGATTTCTCATTTCTCACAAAGTACCATCGATGAGGCTACATGGTATATGGACAATGGTGTGTCAAAACATATGACAAGATCATAAGAGGTTTTCGACACTCTCGCTGAATCGGACTCAAAGTTGCACTGGTGTTGGGTGACAAGAGTCAGAAGGAGATCCGAGGATTGGGAGTTGTGTCACTTAGAAAGGAGACAAGACGGGTGATGTGGGTCCAAGATGTATTGTTTGTACCAGGACTTAGATATAGCATGATATCTAGATGATCGAGAAGAAAGGGTTCGAGGTCTTATTCTAGGATGGGAAGGCAAGACTCAGGCCCAAAGGCTCTAGCTCCGCAGGTATTGTGCTTGGAGTTAAAGAGCATGGTCTATATAGGTTGATAGGAAAGCCTATGGATCATGGGAAGAAGAAGCAAGAGGACCAAGTACAAGTTCTAGAGAAGCAGGTCCAAGTGCAAGCTTTAGAGGTGCAGGTACAAGTTCCTAAAAAGAAGGTCGAGGTTCCAAAGACTCACGGGGAGTGAAGTTCTAAAGGGAGTTTGCAGTTTCAGAGGGAGATTTTGCAGCCCCAGAAGAGCACATGGTCAGTGGGCGGTAAGGGTGCTTCTACATCTACCAAGAAGGAATCATGAAGAGATTAGAAAGTGTTGGACACCTAATCCTCTAAGGGTTGGTGTGGAAGTTGAATAGCCTAAGGAAGTCTAAGGGACCTTGGAATACGAAACCAAAGGTCATATAAGTGTACTATAAATGTATATCATTGTCAATAATAGACATACTTTCATGCTTATCTTTAATATTATGTTGCTGCCATGTATGTGTCTAACATGGTATCAGAGCGAGCGTACTCTTGCCCTGCTCCAATCTGAGCCACTTGTGTTGTGGCCTCTCTGTGCATGTCAGTTCTGCATTCTTGCGAACAAAACTCCCATTATTGTGTGCATGCCTATTTCATATTACACACTGTCCGGCTGACCTCTCTCAGCTAGATTTGTGTTGGGTTCTCTATCCACTCCCTCAAATAGCAAAAACACACCCGCCTGGACTCTGCACCTGAGCGCTCTGCCAAAGGTGTGCAGAATCGGAGAAGAAGGCAAAGAAGAGTGTTACAGGTTTACACACAGACAGTATTGGAGAAAACCTTCAATGTTACAATGAAGGTATAACTGCAAGGCTTCCTAAAACCTAAGGATTTATGAAGGAAGCGTAAAGGCACAAAGAAATGAAGAAACAGAGTGGAGATTGAGATCAAAACAATTGAAGACCGTAAGGCGAGAACAAATACACATGCAGAAAGCCGAATAGGCTATTACACAGTAAGAAACAAAAGAATGTAACAGTGCACAGTAACCATTGGATCAATCAGATCAATGGACAAGGTTAATGGAAGATGAGCAACGAAGATCTTATCGCAGGAGATTAAGTTAAGAAATGGACAGATCACATCAAGGCACGTGTCGACAGAAGGGTGGAAAACGTGCAGAATAATGGAGTGGTCTTCGTAGGCGGTAAGCAGTATCTCGCACGCCCTAAAAGCTGTAAATGGTATTCTACAAATTCATGTGATTAACCTGAGGGGTTGACACGTAGCACGGGAAAACCACTTTTCTCGCACGCTCTTGACTTGTTATGCATCGTGCAAGATTTCACGTGAGATTACGTGATAGCCATTGGATCAAGCAGGATTGATTGACGGTGGAGATCGGCCAAGCTAGTTGGCGAGTAGGTGACGCAATAGCCGTTTGATTAAACGGGTCACATCTGACGGTGATCGTGTCGGAAGATGCATGTGAGTTAATTTAAATTTTGGACGCGATAAGGTTATGAACTGGGGTTTTAATTCCTTTTGGTTCTGTGGAAAATTTGAAGGTTTGCCATATACCGGGTAAATTAAATAGTTCTACTATTTTAGCAGAATAACTAAAATTGGAGGTTGATGATTGATACTCCAAAGGAAACCCGAGAAGAAGTTCCACCCAAACTTGAAGGAATAGTTTCTCGTTTTGAACGATTATCCTTAACACCTGCAACCAGCCCACCATTAGGAAATCACAGAATATAATTTAGAGACAGACTAAACTTGGCGGAAGTGCTAAGTCTTGGCAGAACGAGGAAACCCTGACAAATTCTCTCTCCTTTCGCTGATCCTTTCGAGAGCTGAAGATAATAATAACCCTCTCTTCCACATTAGGGATAGAATCTGCAATTTTGATCTTGGCATGAGTTTCTTGCCTCAAGGATTTTATAATATCGCCGCCTTTCCCAATCACACTACCTATCTTGTTAGCACATAAATATCACCAATCCAACTCATACGAAGTGGGTGTTGATATACTTTGTCCCAGAAAGGATCTCTATTTTGTTGGAATCAAGAGACTTTGGGAAAGGCTTATCAATTTCTGAAGGCGAAGGGTGGAAAGCAGTAGCTCTGTTGTCTTCAACATTACCTCTAAACTGGAACGTAGAATATCTACTCAACTGTGCATTAATTCTCTATTGAAGCATTGAAGTTTGTACACTCGTCCGTTGGATAAAACGCTAGATTGTGAACGCATATTGTCAAGTTGATTGAAGGCTGGTGTTATATGTGCATTGGAGCTACAATATATTTGTGAGATGGGTTGCAAAGTAAATGTGTTTATATACAGTGTGAGTGTTTAGGAATGTATGTGCATCTTTCTGCATTGTGTAGGTGCCATTCTTTGCATTGTATAGTTGCAAACTGTGGTATGTGCATTAAACACTAATTTTGGAGTCATATTTATTGCTACTGAGTGCTGGTGTACTAGTGTTGTGGGTCAAATATGCCTCTACTATGTATTGGAAAAGCTATATGATTGCACCAATGTTGTTTATAGAGTTGTCTCTATAAATAAATAGAACCATTGTTAGTGTATTCTCTGCACTTTATATAAAAGAAGTATTTTGTGGAGGAGAGAAGACATTTGTATTGGTTGTAATATTGGTGCATTTGTTGTGAAATGGTTCTAATTGGTGAAGTATTAGAGTTCCTCAATACTATGATACACTCAGCGACTGACAACACATTCAGAATCAGAAAAGACTCTCTCTCCAAAATTCAGACCTGTCTACAACATGCACAAGAAAACATTGCCTTTTTGCAGCTTGAATCTCAACTACAGCAGGAAGAATTACAATAGTGGAGTCATCATTTTGAACCTGTTTCTGTTCAGAAGATTGAAACAGACTCCCATAAACAGCAAGACAATAATGTTACAGTTGATTCAGATCCAGTGCCCAATAAAGCAGCAGAGTCACATGCAGATGTAGAAGTTCAGTTTGCACTTCCCAAGCCCATCATCAGACCTTGGGAAGAGCTTGTCAGCAACAAGCACAGAATAGGTCTTGGATATGATAAGGAGGTTTCCTTTCATATTCTAGATTACTCAAAGCCCATTCAGTTTCAGAGTGTTGGATTCCTTCATGACAGTTCACCTTCAGCTGTTCTAGATTCTGCTCCTCTTCCACAGCAACAACAACAGATTGTGAAATGCCAACACTGTGACCGAGTTGGCCATGTGAAAGATCATTGTTTTGATCTTCACCCATGTAAGCACTGTCATAAAACCAGTCATTCTTCAAACAGATGCTTTAGAAACAAACCTCCTGCAAGAACAAAGATTCATCTTGGATGGATCGCTTCTTGGCAATGGGCTTCAACAGCCAAGAAGATATTTCACTCATACAACAGGATTTATTCTCGAATATTGAAAAATCTTGCAGTTGAGATCACTTCGTCTTCTCACCTTGTATCTAACAAGGGGGAAGTGATGGTCATCTACAAGCTTCAAAGCCACATCAAGCGAGCCTAAGCCACAACCTACCATACGAGATTCAAAGTTGTAGCCTAAGACAAATATGCCCCTGAACATCCCTTCAGTCGGTGATACCTCTTCAAAGAATTGGGGACACTTCTTCTAGCAGAAGACTTCAGCTTCTTTCTAGTTTTGGAAGAGTTTTAGGAATTGCATTAAGCATTCCAGAGTTGTTAGTCATCCTTAAACCATCACAGGTTGAGAACTCCCTTTTTAGGTTGAGGTTCTCCCTTTTATGCGAGGTGAGACCTCCCTTTCATGGTTGAAGGTTTCCCTCTTCAAAACATCAGGAGCACTTCCTCTAGCAAAAGACCTAAGCTTCATGCCAGACTTGGAAGAGTTCCGGGAACTGCACTAAGTGTTCCAGTGTTGGTGGTCATCCTTAAATCACCGCTCTTTATACCAACATTTCAGAGAGCACACTCAACCTAGTGTTGCCATGCATTTTTGCACATTTTGTATTACAACTCTCTTCTTGGACTCATACATAACCCTTCGGATTAAGGGGGGGAATGTTGAACACCTAATCCTCTAAGGGTTGGTGTGGAAGTTGAATAGTCTAAGGAAGTCCAAGAGACCTTGGAATACGAAACCAAAGGTCATATAAGTGTACAATAAATGTATATCATTGTCAATAATACACATACTCTCATGCTTATCTTTAATATTCTGTTGCTGCCATTTATGTGTCTAACAGAAAGCGATGCAAGAAAAGAAAAAGAAGCAGGAAGCTTCCAGTGACAGCGACACTTCCGAGAGAGACATAGTTCACTCTACAAGGATTACTGCAGTTGTGAGCACTAGGAGTTGGGCGAATGTTGCGAGTAGTGATGACGATGATGAGTTACTTCCTAGTCTTGGAAGTACCTCCTTGTTAAGAGGGAGTGTTGATTTTTTTAGTAGCTTGGGAGGTACTCCAAGCCCTAGGGTTCGGGGTTTGGAGGTTGGAGCACCACAATAGGTCATTGTGGGCTTGGAACCCAAGGTTGGGGTTTTGCACCCATTGGTGTTTGGGTCAAAACCATGGAGCATTTTGGACATGTGATGGATGGAGATGATAAAGGGTGTAGAGAAGAATCCAATGCAATAAGAATCATTGAATTTCGAGTTGTCTACGACGAGATATGAATTTTTGTAGTGCATAATGGGTTTTTTGGCAAGTCATGTAGGCTCAAGTAAAAATGCCCAAGAAACATGTCACTTAGGAAATTCAGTGGAGCCCTCTTTTTTGGTATAAATAAGAGGTGATGGAGTATCATTTGAACACATCCAAGTGAGCAACATATAGGAAGAAGGAAGCGCGTAGCAGAGAGAGAGTACCTCTGTTTTTACCGTAGACAAGAAGGGGGAATCGACGAAGGAGAAGAAGGTTCTTAGGGCACTTTTTCATGACTATTTGGGGACCTAAATTGTCTTGTAGCAAGGTTGTGTAAGAGGATGGAGTTCTGGGGTTGTTTGGGGTCTATTTTGGAGTGGTTTGTGGGTGAACAGACCTCAATAGAAACAATCACAATTCTGAATAGGTGTAAGGAGGGTCGAAGCTACATTTCAAGGTGAAGGAAGGTCGCAAGCCTAAAAAGTGGGCTAGATACAACCCTACACCTCAGCGAATAGGAGAAACTCCCTAGAGGAAGGAACATGCAGATGTAGAGAGCAATTATGGGTTGTGAAAGAGGGCTAGAAATGACTGTGGTCATGCCCTAACAAGGTCATCTATGACAACAGTGAAGCAGACCCTAAAACAGAGAGAAAAAGGTATGTACTTTGGCATGTTCTTGTAGGTGTTGGATCCTAGTCCTTGGCTCAATTTGGATGGGATGTATTTGCAACCTGTGGAAGCCAATTGGAAGGCTTGACATGGAGGTTAGAAGACTAACCTAGGAGAAGATTCTACAGTGGTTGTTTTGGAAACTTAGTGGTTGGTGGAGGGCACCAAGAAAGTGTCCAAAGTAGCCCTTGATAAGCAGTCATAAAGGGAGTTTGACAGCTGAAGTTTGGGTGAATTTGTTGGAGCCTATGTGTATCTCTTTGATGGATGAAAGAAGCTACTAAGAAGGCGGATTGAAGCTTAGGTATTGGCCAGCCTAGAAGAGCAAATTGGATCAGCGCATGTTCATTGTTACAGAAGTGACTTGCAGCAACGATAGGTGGCAGCCCTCCTGGAGTCTCTATGTGTTGTCTCTTGATGGACTAAGGGGTAGCTAGAGAACAGATCGGAAGCGAGGGACCGGCGGGACGAGATATGACATAGAGCCTGTGATTGTGCACTAGAGCAGTGAGATTGCCATTGTATCTTGTATTCTTGTAGTTGTGGATATTTGAGGGCCATTATCCCTTGTACGGGAGCTCTAGATAGTTGTATTATATGTTGATTAATATAATGAAGTTGGGTTGAAAGATTTGTAAAAATTTGTCTATGCTTGTGCATGTGTGATTTACTGCTATTTATATTCCGCTGTGCAAAGTAGCTTTGTTGAGATTCTTGGTTTGGTAGCGTCAGAAATTTTAAGATTCTATCCTAGATCCCAAGATCATGGAAATTCAACATGTTAGTTTTTGTAGCATCGGATGTGTTCTAGCCACAAAAATTCGTGGAGAGGCTCGAATACATGAGATCTCCAAAACCCATAAATTGTTTCTGGAAATTCCACATAGAGATGACTTAATTAGAATATTAATAAAATTTTAAATATTTCCTAAGTCTAAACTTAGGGAATATGGCTAATTAATTAAAATTAATTAAGTCAAGGTGAGAATAGTTTAGAAACTCACACAAATCAAATTGATGATCCTAAACCTTGATTAAGATTTAATCTTGGTCGTTGGAGCCCCAACAAAGGATCATAAGAAGAAATCAATGAGCACTTGGAGAAGACACACCAGAAGCTTGAATTCCTTGGCAAATCGATTTCCAAATAGCAGCAATAGGTGTCAGAGAGCCAAAGATCGAAGCAGAGATAGTGAGACTGAAGGAAGATTTCCAAATCTAGTGAGTGCATTTGCAGAGAGGCAGAAGACCATAGCGAGGATGATGCAGGGACTACGCAGTAGCCTCTAGAGGTAGTTCGATTTGCAGATTTGGGAAGTCATTTCAGTGTTCCGGTGGTAGAAGAATTTAGCAGAGAGTGGGAGAAGCATTTTCCGAGTTAGTGGCAAGTAGAGAAAGCGGGTCAGATCGAGATCCAGGCCATACGAATTAGAGCCTACGTGGAGGGTGACGCGGGGTAATTCGTGGAGGGGTTTCAGAGGCCAGTCTTCAAAGCAGGATTTCCCTATGGGGTGAGGAAAATGTGAAATTTTTATCTATTGTAGCAACAGGAAATTATTCCTCAGTTGATTGAAGGAGATCCGTGACTAGCTAACTTTCATAGGGGCACGCCTGATCAGGAATTGATGGTGAGGACCGCATTGAACGCAGTCTCAGAGGATTGGAAGGTATTTGTCCAAAGCATACTGGGCAGGTCGACCCTTCCAGATTGGGAGGAACTGTGGGCAGATCTTCGTCAAGAAGAGATCAGAAGGCTAACCAAGGCAGGAAGCAGTGGCAAGGGGGTAAAAATCAAGAAGGAGGAAGAGGAGGATGCTACCCTAGCATCTGAGGGAAAGTAGGAGAAACAAAAGAAGAAGGACCTCTCCAAGGTCAAATGCTTCCACTGTGGGGAACTGGGTCACTATGTGAGCTAGTGTCCAAGGAAGAAGAGCAAGGGAGAGGCTTCTGAGACCAAGACTACGCCAGCAAGGGCAGAGAAAGAAGTGGAGAGAGATGATGACTGTGCCATGAGTGCTCATGCGCCACTTGAGAGAAAGTGGGGAGACATCGAGTTGTAGTCAGACGGGCAATGAGAGGTAGGATCCTCGAGGTACCCAACCTCTTGGATTATACCTTGCTACAAGAGCCCCGAAGGAGTAGCAGGACTAGCGGATATCGGTAGAGACGGATGTGGATGGAGCAACAGAGAGAGCTAAAGTGCAGGAGTCCCAGGACAGAGTGAGGCAACAGTGCGAGATGCATGGAGTTGTTGCAGCAGCGCAGAGGTCTATAGAGGGAGCACTTGACAGGGACAGAGGGAGCTTCAACATCGAGAGTGTTTCTAGCTTGACGGAGATGTCAGAGTTGGGAGATCAGTTACTTACTTCTCAGTAACTAAATTGCACTGCAGCAGTTAGGAGTGGCAGTGCTATGGGCAAAACGATGCAGCATGATGAGAGGGGATGCAGTGCAGATATAGGGCCATGGCCAGCAACAAGGATGCAGAGAGAGCTGTCATACACATGAAGCAGTGGCAGTGGCAGGGCCATGGTAGTAGTACATGATGCAGCAGTGCAGAGAATGTTGGGCAGCAGGACTAGCATCAGCACAGGGACCGATGCGGGATGATTAAGGTGATGCTCAGTGAGGAGTATTACTAGAGCACAATCCTCGCTAAGATGGAGTGTTGATTTGGGGTGGCATCGGATGTACTCTAACCACGAAAATTGGTGGAGAGGCTAAAGCACATGAGATCTCCAAGACCTAGAAATGGTTTGGGCAGAATCTAACCAGTTTGGGAGATATTAAAATAGTTAATATTTTTAATGGAGTCCCTAAGTCTAAACTTAGGGAAAATAAAATATTAATGTGAATTAATATAAAACTGAGTTAGAATGGTCCAAAAGTCATGGACCAAGCCAAATCTAATCTTAGCCGTTGATTAGGGACTTAATCTCAGCCGTTGAATTGTCAGTGAGAAAAATATAAGAGGAGGCTTGAGGATCACTTGGAGAACACACCGAGTTGATCAAGAATTCGATCTTTTGGGGCAGGGCTTGTTGAGGAAATCGAAGGACTGATCAGAGTTGCCGCTAAGGGGCAGTGAATACAGAAGTAGAGAGGCAGAGAGGGTATTGGGAGCATCAGCGCAGAAGTCGGGAGAGGGTTGACGCAGAGCCAGCCAGAGGCCACGCAGAGGCAGCCAGGAGCTGCGCAGTGCTAGAGAGAGCCAGTGTGGGAGACGCAGAGGCTCTAGAGGCTTACGCAAAGCCTCCAAAGGCTGATGGAGGGCTAGTTGGGTTGCGCTGGGCCAGAGAGGCTGACGCTAGGAGATTTCGTGGGGCAGATTGGAGCTGAGAGTTGTGGGTCCATTCATCTAGGGTTTTAGTCGGAATATCTGTCTCCGACTGAGAGGTACTACTGCCAAGGGCATTCTCTATTGGGTGAGCCATTTCTGGCACCCAGATTGTATTTTGAAACTACTTAATAATAAAACCCTCAGATAGTTGCACTTCCCGCACTGAGTTTTTCCAGGGACATTAGTCCAAAAACAACAGTGTCACTTGTGTGCTTGTTTTTCCTTCAGTTGATGATCTATATGTGTTGAGCATCTACTTGTATTTATCTTCAATATTTACATGGTAAATAACTTGTTAATTAACAAAACAAGTAGGAAGAAATAAATCAGAAAGTACATGAAGGATTTCTAACAGATAGACTTAGAAATTCCAACATAAGGCATGTGATTGGCATTTGGCACTTGGCACTTCTTAAGACTTCTTCATTAGTGGCTTGACATATTAATTGATGGCATCCTTGTCAGACAAGTGTCATGACATCATCATTTGGAACTAGGCATCTCAAGAATATTTGCCATCTCAGCCAATGCCATATTGACATCAATGACAACCTTGATTAATAGTACTTTGGTATGTTCTTGTAGGTGTTAGATCCTAGTTCTTGGATAAGTTTGGATGGGATGTATTTGCAGTGTGTGGAAGCCAACTAGAAGGCTTGACATGGAGGTTAGAAGCCTAACCTAGGAGCAGATTCTACACTGGTTGTATTGGGCACTTAGTGGTTGGTGGAGGGCAACAATAAAGTGTCTAAAGTAGCCCTTGACAAGTAGTCATAAAGGGAGTTTGACAACTGAAGTTTGGGTGAAGTTGTTGGAGACTATTTGTAGCTCTTTGATGGACGAAAGAAGCTACTAGGAAGGCATATTAAAGCTCACGTATTGGCTAGCCTAAAAGAGCAAATTTGATCAGCCTGTGTTCATTGCAGCAGAAGTGAATTGCAGCAGTGATAGGTGGCAGCCCTCCTAGAGTCTCTATGTGTTGTTTCTTGATGGACTAAGGGGCAGCTAGAGAATAGATTGGAAGCGAAGGACCAACAGGGCAAGATACGACATAGAGGCTATGATTGTGCACTAGATAGCAAGATTGTCATTGTATCTTGTATTCTTGTACTTGTGGATATTTGAGGGCCATTGTCCCTTGTACGGGAGCCCTAGACAATTGTATTATATGTTGATTAATATAACGAAGTTGGGTTGAAAAAATTGTAAAAGTATTCTATACTTGTGCATGTGTGATTTACTGCTATTTATATTCCGCTATGCCAAGTAGCTTTGTTGAGATTCTTGGTTTGGTAGCATCAGAGATTTTAAGATTCTATCCTAGATCCCAAGATCGTCGAAATTCAACATTGCTCATCTTATAGCTTGAAATATCCTTGTCCAAGTGTTATAATTTGTCTTGAGCATTGTTTATAAGGCATTGGTCTATCATCTATTTATCTCATTAAATGTCTTATTGAATTAACTAAATCTATCTTTAATAACCACATTGCTCATTAATCACACTTGCAAATTAATTATAATCAAGTTCATAAGATAACTAAGTGTATCTCCTAGAACTTGTTGGTTCCCAACAAGTTTCCCCTCATCCTTCACCTCTCACCTTTAGGGACTACCCCCCTTAGCTTGCCTAGGAGATAGCTAGAACGGAGTGGGCAGAGATTAGAGTGACAACCCCTGTCCAAAGCATTGTTGCCCTTGGTGTACACTTCAGGCGACAACATTTTTTGGCGCCATTGCTGCGGATAGATTTTTTCTATTCCTGGTTTTTGACTAACTTTTGGTTTTTTGGCATATTGGATTTTTAGAGTTAGATTCATGTTCAAGTGGCGACTCCACTTTTTTCATTTTCAGCAAGAATTTATGCTAGAAGACTTATTCTCGTAGATTTCTTGTTAATCTTGAATAGGAAGCTCTCCTTAATATCCATTTGCTTTTTCCTGACCTGGCTGAACAAGACATCATGCACTTTTTTGCTCCTTGTAATTAAGGTTATCCGCGTGACCTTCCAAAAAAGGTTGACTTGTTATCTGTTATGATATGATTATTGCCTTCTCATCTGAAACAAACATTTCAAAACATCAGCTGAAATCTTGAGTCATCCATTTAAATCAGTTGTAATGTCCACAAAGTACAGAACCCTGGGTAAACTGATTTGAAAGGTATGTGGCAGCTCTTTTCACAAATATATATATATATATATATATATATATTGTTAACATGATATTTCATATTTTTTCGAGACAATGGAAAGTCCTTGGATAATGAGTCAACAACGACAACATCAACTATCCCTCTAATTGCAGAGAGAAAGGCCCAGATCTATGTTATGCCGTAAGTGCGGTTTGGAATTAAGTCCACAGTTGTGTTATGAAAACGATTTATACTGTCCATACTGTCACATTGGTGATCTGAAGAGAACATGCAATCTTAAAAAGACTTTACAGTACTAAACATAAGTTGTTTCAAATCTCATTTTTATAAGACTTTCATAGCTCATAGTTAAATCAGGATTAGAACTATTTTCTATTGCTATTTACAATTGCAATGCAACTGGTAGCTTGAAAATTTAGAACTTACATGAGCTCTGATCGTGACACTCTATCCCGTGCATGCTTATATGTCTCGATACTTACAATTTCTGCTCCAGAATTTCTAAGTTCCTGAATAAATCCCACATCTCGGCCACTTGGGTGAACTCCAACATGATAAACCTTTGCATTCCTGCCACCAAAATGTAAAATTTAATTAGCATGCACGTTACTAATTACCAATGATGACCACAGATAAGAATCATGTTGTTTATTGTCACTGATGATTCACTACATTATTGTTCTGGATTGAGATGTCACATGTTTGCGTGAGTAGAATTATTAAGATGACAAAATGATTACAAATCCAAATTTGAAACAACTAATAGACACCTTATCTGATTAATGAATGTATTTCATCGAATCAGACAATAAGCTGATCCATGGAACCAAATATGCACCACCAATATAGAACCACTTATCAAGTACAAAGCATTAATGATAAAATAGCGTCTAAGAATTTGAATCTCATTAATTCCCGAATCCCTTGCTTTCGTCGCAAGGCAATGCTCCCCTAAACCACTGACATGTGTTTGTTAAAATGTCTATCAAGGTAAAATTCCTTAAAGGGGCTAACTAGTTATCTCAGTTAGGATTATGCACAGACAGGAGCCATATAAGAACCCAAAAGCCAAATCGATAAAACGACACTTGCAAAACACCATGTATCATTGTTAGTAATAGAAAAATCAAATAGTTAATCAAAGGAGGTTGCCAAAGCAGCTCCAAGATGTTGAATTTTGTAGCTATGGTTGGTTTTCATAATTTACATTTTGGCCCTTGTAATATATAATGTAATTGTAAGACATGTTCTTCATGTCATTTTCATTGATTATCCCTTGAAAGAATTATTATAAGACATGTTCTTCATGTCAGACTTTGTGATGTCCCAACTGGAAAATTTCTCAAACTTCAATAATTTTCTGAGTTTGTAATTAGAGTTTCAGTGGCAACTTTAATCAAACAGTTTGGTTACTTTCTGCTGTAGGTGTTTTTTTTCTCGCATGTACCCAACAATGACTAAAGCACGGAGCTAAACAATTGCTCACACAAGTGACCCAACTCAAGAATAATAACCAGCATGGTATTCGTCATTGAAAAATGAAACGTACATCCATTAGATTACTAGTCTTCCAGCATGAATAACCCAAAAATATCTATATACAGAAATCACATGGCCATTTGTGCAAAAGCGTAGTGCTAAGGAGAAATGAAGATGGTGTATGATGGCTGCCAGCATATACACAGTCCCAAACAGAGCTCATGGAAACATTTTTGATCATCTCTACATCATTTACAAGTACTCAGAAATTAACTAGACTGTTGTAGGGTGCAAGCAAGGATACACATTTCAAATTTAGGAGCTATTATGTGGACTGGTATACACAATTAAAGATTAGGAACCTGAGAATGCTCCAGCTGGGTGACAGTGCCTGGAATCTTATAATTTTGTCCTCCCTTTCTACAACAATTCAGCCCTCATTAAAGACATAGATCAAGCTCCTCCTTTGGCACTGGAAATTCTGAGTGTAATGACCAACTTTCCTCTTGGAGAAATGATGAGTAACTCTGCCCACACAATAATCTGAACTGACTGTAAATAATATAGCAGTAGGCACAATTCTGGGTTTATTACAACGGTACATCGATGATATATCAGTCATATAAATGGTGCATATTCAGTCCTCAAACCAGCAGTAGCATGAATTTCTAAATATCTGTGTCCAGCACCATACCACCATGAAGTCCGCCCCTTTTTATAGTGGATATCAGCAATGGAAATAAGAGGGAAGGCACAGCCCAAGTATGCTTAAAACATGTCCCCTTTTCAACCCCTTTTCAACATAATAAATCTCAGTCAAATCTGCGTGTTAGCTTAGCCAAGAGTTTTAGTGGATTGAGCTCAGAAAATAAAGATCCATGTCCCTCTAAATAACAAACTCGGCCCTTTGCAATGATGGCATAATCCTACAACTAAATTAGATCACAATGCTTCTGCCTCCTGCAAACAATTCATTTAAATGTTAAAGATTCTCTGCAATAAACACAATGGAAGATCTGAAGTAATCTTCCCCTAAGCTAACTAGGGTGGCACTTGAAGTCCATCGAAATCAGCTTGAGTTACGCCTGAAACTCTTGAACTCGCTTGAGTTCCTTTCAATTTGTCAATGAGATAGATAGAATATAATGTCTTGCCATTGAGTTCCTCCTCCTTTTATAATTCTACATGGAGCCTCCCTCTAGCTTCTAGATCCTCCTTTTCCCTATTATTTTATTGGTGGGGCCCAATTTCCACTAGGAGACTTTTGCTGCCATTTTGAATAAAATAATAATTTTCCTCCTTTCTCAATAAAATATTAATTTGCTGCCATTTACCAATAAAATAATAATTTTCCTCCCTTCTCCAATAAAATATTATTTGCTGCCATTCTCCATTAAAATAATAATTTCCGTTTTTCTCCACAAAATAATATTTTCTCCCTTTTAATTTAAAATCACCAAAAATTGGCAAAATTCCTTTGTGGATTTTGCACTCACAAAAATTGGGAACATTACAGTTCTTCCCGCCAAAAATTGTTTGTCCTCAAGCAATATGTTGTTGCTCCAAAAGTTGGCCTAGCTAATGCCAGGGTCCCAAATGTGCCACTGAACAACTCCTTGTTGTTAAACATCCTACCATACTGGTGACGCTCCCCATGTCAATAGCGAATCACTAAAACCCAATGGAAGATCTGAATGATCTCCCCTTGTAGAAACTAGCTCACCTTTAAGGGCGGCTAAACCACCGAATCCTGTTATACCCAGATCCCATGCTAGTCTCAAAAGGGTGCCACCATGCTGACGCTGCACCACTTTGACTATGACAAACTGCTCATCGTGCTCAAACTGTACCCTCCCCTCCTGGAACCGGATGGCAGAATATCTATGAAGGCCAAGCTCATCATGCCTAGGAATCTCCATGATGTTAATGTCTACCCATCCGTTGTCAATCTCGGTCCTGAGCAGCAATAGGATAAATTTTCCTCACCATACAATGGAGGTCTCAACAATCTCCAATGCATCACACCCAAGGTGAACTAGATCACCCTCTCCTATGAGCCTGCTCATCACAGAATGTAGTGTCCTATCATCCAACTGAACCCTTGGATCCAATGACTAAATCTGTTGTGGCATAGTCCTGATGATAGCTAGAAACCACCAGTGCCGCGTCTTGTTGACCACTACGTGTCAACTACCCATAGCAGTACACCCCCTTTTTTTCGCAAAAGGGATAGCGCTTGATCGATATGTCCGTGCCATTCGACTGTCATCATTAGCCCGATCATGTTATGTTGTAAACCCAGTCTGCATGTGTAAATTGTAAATAATCTTAGCAGATTTGTGTCATGTATGTATTTGCCTAGGTAAACCTAATCTTCTGGTGATGATCTATGTTCCGGAAGGTTTTTTGTCTCACCGATCCATGATCGGCAAAGTTTTCCTTCAGCCTAACCCCAAAGCGGGAATGGATTTTGTCATTAGAATCTTAGGGGAATCCTAGTGTGGTAAGTCGAGTCTATGTAAAAGTAATTTGGAAATAATCCTAACTATTTGGTTAGGTTATTACAAATTGCTTGATCTGCTAGATTATATTTGTGTCGCAGAGCTGGGTGATCTATGAGGGTCTATGTCAAATGGGTTTCCCCCCTTGAGATGTAAAAATGTAAAAAAATCATGATATAAAGTGTCTTGAGGGTTAGAAAATGTTTTATCCCCTCATAAGTCCTAGGTCCTAGGTCCTATTATTATTTTATTATTTTTAGGTTTTTTACTTTATTTTTTATATTTTTATTTTATTTTTTCTTTTTATTTTTTATTTTTTCTTAATTTTTTAATTTTTTATTTATTTTTAAATGGATCCTCGAACTTAGCTTTTGGAAAAAAATCACCTAGGACCTAGGACTTAGGACTTATGAGGGGATTAAAACATTTCTTAACCCTCGAGACACTTACATCATGACTTTTACAACTTTACATCCCAAGGGGGAAAAACCCATTTGACATAGACCCTCATAAACCACCCAATTCTGCGACACAACTATAATCTAGCAGATTAACACACTAGGTTCTCCTAAGATTCTAATGACAAAATCCATTCCGACTTTGGGGTTAGGCTGAAGGAAAACTCTGCTGATCATGGATCGGTGAGACGAAAAACCTTCCGGAACATAGATTATCACTTAGAAAATTAGGTCCACCTAGGCAATTTACATACATGACTTATATCTGCTAAGATTATTTACAATTTATACATGCAGATTGGGTTTACAACATAAATTGATCAAGCTGTCAATGACTGCACGGACATGTCGATCAAGCACTACCCTTTTTGCAAAGAAAAGGGGGTGTACTGCTATGGGTAGTTGACCGGTAGTGGTCAACACTCTCTTCCTCCACAAGTGTGAAATATCTCCAAGGGTCAAATTGCCTCCTTTTTGTTGTACCCACATTCCACCAACGCTGAAATTTATCCTATTCCCCTAAGTCCTCATGCCTCCCATATCAAAATTGCCTCCAATTCCTGAATTTCAAAATTGTGTTGTGCTTATCACCACCCACAAAATCTTTGTTGACCTCGTCAGATGGAAAAATCGAAATTGGGGATATTACATGGACGAATGTGGATACCAAGAGCTGCCTCTAAACTGTTGCTGGTGGTACGCACAGGTGCTGGACAAGTCTTGAGGGTGATAGAGCCAAGTTCTTTGCCATAGTACAGGCCGTGGTAATTTCCCTTAGTGTTGGTCGAGTTTTGAGTGTTTGGACAGCAGATTTAGATCCATCCTATAAGCTCTACAGAAGCATGCACTGAGCCATGTTTTCCAGTCCAAGAGTATCACGCAGAGCTCCATCTTTCCTTTAGCAGGGGCCACAAATCACCCATTCACCAGAACATTCTCAACAAGACAAGCTGCTAGTACGTAGGACTGATTTCTCCGTGTGTGGGCACGATTTGACTGAGGCTGGTACTCTTGTGGAAGCATGCGCCTCTACGCATATCACAGATACAGTGGCAGCAAGGGCAAATTCCTGAAAGTATCCTGTCAACAAAAACCAACCCATCCTCTGCAAATATAGTCACTCAGTGTTTGGAGTTGCCTATGTGAGAATCAAACTCAGTATTTCTCATTGTGATGTTGAATTCCTTATTTTGGAGCACTGACTCATATGCTTGCTTTCATGTTTTTTGGGCAAGAATTTTTCTAGGACCCCTATTGTTAATGTGATGTAAGTTTGTTGTTCTATGATCTACTGATTTGATCTTTGAAGTGATATATGCGGCATTTCTCCAAGAAAAGAGACAATAATATCAATTATATTTAAACCACTGTATGCAATACAATTAAAAAGGATTCCTAGAAAACTAGAAATACTGAGGTTTAAGAGATGAGACAGCCCTGAAAATATTGAAGTTCAAAATTTTTATACAAAAGAAAACTCTGATCCTTTTCCTCATCCACATAATGATTGTATATCAATAAACTAGGTGGAAAAACTAAACAAGCTTGCTCAAGTTGGTCACATCTTCCGTACTATGATAAACAACAAAACACCCATAGGCAAATTTAGTTGAAAATATGATAGTTGATGTCATGTGGGTGTAGAGTCTGACTCTCGTAGTGTCACCTTCCCTTCAAACACTTACTTTATATATAAGTTGCAATTCCATATCCTTCAATATCAATTGATCTTGCCAGGATAAACTACCAAAGAAGTTAAAGAATACATACATAAATATAAATAGTGAAAATTAAAAAGATAAAACTCTAACACATTAAAAGACAGAAGAGACAAAACTATTACACTGCAATAGGATTTGCACACAGTGAACTTGTAGATATGCTTTTGAAATCTAAACATAAGTTGACTTCAATTTCTCAACTCTGATCATAAACTTTGTTTAAAACTGAAAGGACATCGATCTACATAGAACCACATTGTATACGAAGGCAGAACATAAAACGCGTGAATATGAGAAACATTTAAATATAATCTTCTATCAGTATTATACTATTACCTGTAGGTCATTGGAAGAGAGCATAAAGGTGGCCGTAGCATATCCCACACATCATCTCCCATATAAACCCTCCGTACCTAAAGCAAAGAAATGTTCAGAGAAGTTGCTATATCCATTCTTCAAGTATATCAAACATCCAATTTATTTCATATGAACATCATCTCTCAAAACTTAAAAGACAATATATAACAATCATAATGGTTCACCTAAGAGAATATGTGGAAGATGGAGACCCAAATCTGGGTTGTTCACAGTTCTGTTGTAATACCGTAAAAAACCTAAACAACCAAAAAGATGCAGATTTCAGATGATAGTGAAGTGAATATCAGTTTCTGATTAATACTGTAACCAATAAGATAGGAAAGCAACAATGCACAGCATGACAAAGTTTCTGATTACACGTCAGTTTTCATCCAAGATACAATAGCAATGCAGCTTCAGTTATAAGACATGAGGTAGTGATGTTTGATATGGGATAACTTTAGTCCAACTCAAGAGACATTGAAGAATTTGAAGTACCAAAAAAGGTGTGACCTCTGCAAAATGGAATATCAAAATCAGTCAAGGCCGTTGTGGTGTCAAATCCATGGGTAATTCCTACAATTTCGTGGATGATTTCAAGCAATTTCATGGATGATTTCCAAGCTGATTTGTAAATGTTTGCTTCCAAAAAATTGTGGGCAGTTTTTCCAGTAGTTTTGCGGCTCTCCTTCCACAATTTCACACATAAATGTTCCAGAAATTTCATGGAAAATTCCAGGAAATTTGTGGGCAATTTTTCCAAAAAATTTCTGGGTGATTTCCCATGCACTTATGGGCATTGTTACTTCTACGAGTTGTGTGTTAAAATGGTGAAAGCTCCAAACAACGCCACACAATCAGAGTGGAAACTGGGTAGGTCACCCACTGTCACCTCAGCAACCTAGCTTGCCTATTTATGTAATATTCCCAATTTTGTGAGTGCAAAAATTGCTAAGGGGTTTTGCCCAATTTTAATAAAAAATGGGGCAAATACTATTTTTATTAGAAAAGTGCGGCAAAATAATATTTTATGAGAAGATGGTGGCAAATATTATTTTAATAAAATGCTGGCAAAAGTCACTAACTGGAAAATGGTCCCTGCCAGTAAAATAATATTAAAAAGGAGTCTAGAAGCATGGGGAGAAATTATAAAAGGAAGATGGACTCATTTGTTGATCACCTTTCGTATATCTATCTTCAGAATTTGAACTCTCTTGTAGTTGTTGAACACAGGAAAAGCAGTGTTGTTTAGCACTGGAGTTCCGGGTGGAATTCCACCCTCATTTCGGAGAACTTCGAGTGTCTCCCTAGTGAGGAACTTCGGGAAATATATTTCAGTATTTTCTATAGAGTTTCATGGAAAGTATCATCCAATTTTGTGCACTCCTTGGGCGCAGAGGTAGCTCAAGTTATTCATTAGAGGACCAACTATTGTGGGTTGGAGTTTTGGCTATTTTGCAGGTGGTTTTTTCCATTGGAGTTGGTGATTTTGGGTGGATTTGCAGAGTTGGAGATTAACACTATTTGAGGGCCAAATTTCTCATTTATGGCAGTGCGTAGAGCTCACTAGAGAATTTTTGCGTAGGAGTAGAGGAGGGTGTATTTCCGGAGGAGATTGGGTTGGAGAAAAGGGTAATTCCAGAGGGGAATTTGTGGGATCTCAGCAGAGGATTTGGATATATCTTAGTAGAGCTAGTCTTGTAGTGCGCATAGCTAGCGAGAGAGGGCAATTCACACTATTTGGGGGCTTCCGAGCCAATAGGAATTAACCCAAACCCTTTTTGGGTTTTTGTGGGTATTTTGAGGAAGATCGTAGCTGAAGTTTCAAATTTTTCTTAGCAATATCCAAGGCAGAATTCCAGCAGGGCATATAGCCTGCTAGAAAGCCATTTGCACCCTTTTTGGAGGGCTTATTCATCATCTGGATTCAGCCCAAACCGTTTATGGTTTTTTGTGGGTTTGGTGAGAGGAGTTTGGAGTTAAATTTTCATAGCATTCTGAGCAGTGTTCAGCCCTGAGATCAACATTCCAGCCAACAACCAGCAACAAATTATTTTTGAGTAGTGTGCAGATCACTCTGGGGACACTCCCACACTTGGGTTCGGACTATCTTTTTTGGGTTTTTCCCAGCTTGCATAGCATGCCCAGGTTGTATCATTTCAGCTCATTATATGTACTCCTTCCAAAAAATTTAATAAAATGGCTCAGTTTACACTATTGGATTTGTTACCGCTCAAACTAGCAAAAGTCCTAGGAGGGGTTCCTATAGAGCAACTACTAGGTCGAGGGCAACAATGGAGCAATAGCCACTATCACCTCAGCTAAGGCTCCCTGCTCTTTACAGACTTTCACCGATGGGAGGAGTCCTGGTATATGAGGAATCACGAGATTATATGGTCAATTATAAGATAAAGAAGTGATTCCTAGGCATATTCACAAGAGAGACTCAACTAAATGGGTTGCTTTCTTTAGAAGCAAGGTGATGGGCTCTCTAGGAAGGGCTAAGAGGGCCTTTGAGGATAGGGTGTGAGAGTATGCCTTGTCAAGGTAGCCCCTAGTCTCAAAAGGCCTTATGGATGCTTGACTTCTAAGTGATCTTTGTGGAATTGGAGTCAACAAGTTGTGGGACCACAAAGGGCCAAGTGGACCCAAAATCAGGTCAAAGATATGGAGTTGATCAATCAAGGATGTACTTGACCTAATTGGGGAAAGGAAGATGATCAAAGAAAGAATCTTGTTTTAATGATTTAGTGCTATGATCCCAATGAGGTTACCAGCCAATGGGAAACCAAGGGCAAGAATTGATCTTCGAGCTAGAGCTTGAAATATCTCAAGATCCCACCGTTGGAATCTCATGAAATTTGGAGGGCTTCTTGAGGACACGCCGCCGCAGTTGTGGGAAAGACACTGAATTCTTTTGATGGATAATCGTGAGAAAAGTGATGCCCTGTGTGACCTATGGAGGCTAGACCTAGGAAACGAGGGGAAGGTGAGAGGAATTCTCTTTGAACATGATCACCTATGGAAGGATTAGTGCCTAATCCTCTGGGGAAGATGGAGTCAAGATGAAATTGTGATTTAGAGGATCTACACCCAATCAAGGAGCCTCCTAGACAACTTCGCATGGCAATAAGGGCATGAGAGCAGTTGTTGTTGATTTGGGGTAGCATCGGATGTGCTCTAGCCACGAAATTTGGTGGAGAGGTTGGGGCACATGAGATCTCCAATACCCAGAAAGGGTTTGGGCAGATTCTAAACAAATCAAGAGATATTAAAATAATTAATATTTTTAATGGAGTCCCTAAGTTTAAACTTAGGGAAAATAAAATATTAATGTGTATTAATATGAATATGTGTTAGAGTGGTCCAAAAGACGTGGATCAAGCCAGATCTAATCTTATCCATTGATTAAGAACTTAATCTCCGTCGTTGAGATGTCAATAGGAAAAGTATAAGAGGAGGCTTGAGGTTCACTTGGAGAATACACCAAATGATCAGTCATTCTATTCTCTAGAGCGGGGTTTGCTAAGAGAGATTGAATCAGTGATCGAGAGAATAGCTGAGGGGCATTGAGTACAGAAAATAGAGAAGGCATAGATTGTGCAGCGAGAGCAGCGCAGTAGCCAAGGAGAGTGACGCAGAGCCAGCAAGGGCTCACGTAGGGCCATGCAGGGCAGCCAAGTGCTGCGCAGAGCACCAGAGAGGTCAGCGTGTCTGACACAGAGGCCTCGAAAGCTGACACAGGGCCTCCTAGCACTGACGCAGGCCAAGAAAGGCTGACACAAGGCCAGTGTGAGACAGAGAGGGGCTGACGCAGTCCAGATTGGGCAGACGCTGGGGTTGCAGGAGCAGTTTTGTGCTGAGGAGCTACCGGAAGGGTTTTCCGGGGTTTCAACCAAGAGATTTCTCTCAAACTATGAGGTATAGCTGCTAAGGAAATTCTTTGTTGGGTAGGCCAGTTACAGCACCCAGATTGTACTCTGATATTGCTTAATAAGAAAACCCCCAAATAGATGCAGTGGCTTTCCCGCATTGGGTTTTTCCGGGGACATTGGTCCAAAAATAATGGTTTCATGTGGTGTGTTTGTTCTTGTTTCTTTTAGTTGTTGATCTGTAATATGTTGAGCATGCACTGGTGTTTATTTTCAGTATTTACTTGGTAAATAACTTGTTAGAGAAAAATTAACAAGTAGGTAGGAATAAATCAGAAAAAGTGCATGAAGGGTTTCTAAATTAAGTAAACTTAGAAACTTCAACATGGTATCAGAGCATGATTGCAGATCACAGGAAGACTAAAATACATCAGCCGAGTGGAGCAATAGCAGCAGAAAACAGTTGTCCCAAGGTGACAAAAGCTGTTTCTAGCAGCGCAGAATCCAAGGAAGTGTGACGCAAAGCCAGCCAGAGCCATGCAGAAGAAGTCGGGAACTGCGCAGAGCCTCAGAGAGGCCAGCGTTGTTGACGCAGAGGGCCAGAGGGCTGATGCAGACCCATCCAGGGTAACGTAGAGGCAGCGTGAGGCAGAGAGGGGCTAACACAGTTCACAGAGAGGTAGTTGTTGGGGTCTAGAAGGCTGCAGGAATATTGCAGAGTGGAGCTGGTGAGGTACTGTAGTCAGAACAGTACCTGACAGAGCAGGGCCAGAGGAGTTGTTACCGAGGGTTTCTAGCCGAGGAACCCAGATCAGCAATGTAGTTGCACAAGATGATCAGAGTAAGGGGCATCTCGGCAAGCGGCAAAAGTATTTCCAAGAGGGAAATCAGGACTCAGAGGGAGTCCAAAAGAGAACTTCCAGACGGGAAGTAGAGACTTAGAGGAGTCAAACAGAGAACTTCCAGGAGGGAAGTAGAGGAGCGTCATGGCACTACACACGGTAAGAGCCCAGGATAGACTGGATGGAGCATCGAACTTTGCAGTCTGGAAGGCCAAAAGCTTATCAGTTCTTAACAAGAATCGTGTCAAGAACTTTGCCTTGAAGGTTATAGCTATCCCAATCGACCCGAATGGTAACAACAAGTACGAGGAGGCGATGGCGAGGGCCAAATGCATTATCCTTGACGGGGTCAAGGATCATGTGGTACCACATATAGCCGAGAAGGAAACGACAGTTGAGATGTGGGAGGCTCTCAAGAACCTGTACCAGCATACTTCTGTGCAGAGAAGAATGCTGCTCGAGAACCAGATGAGGTCATATCAGATGAAGAAGGGTCAATCGATTGACTCCTTCCTGGGAGGACTAAATGAGATTCGAGATCAGTTGGCTGCTATAGGAGCGACACCGGATCAGGAGCTTATGGTGAGGACAACCCTGAATGTTGTCTCAGAAGAGTGGGAAGTGTTTGTGTAGAGCATCCTGGGCAAAGGGATTCTCCTACCTTGGGATGAGATGTGGGCAGCTCTTCGCCAGGAAGAGATCAGATGGCAGTCAAAGACAAGTAACAGCAGCAAAGGGATCAAGGTCAAGCAGAAGGAGGAGGATGTGGCCCTAGCATCTGAGGGAAAGAAGGAAAAGTGGAAGAAGAAAGATCTCTCCAAGATCAAGTGCTTCCACTGTGGGGAGATGGGTCATTATGCGACCCAGTGCCCAAGGAAGAAAAGTAAGGGAGAGTCTTTCGAGACTAAGGTAGCGCTAACATGAGCAGAGAAGGAAGTTTTGACAGACGATGATTGTGCCATGAGTGCACACGCACCACTTGAGCGGAAGTGGGGAGACATCAAGTTGTAGTCAGATGGACTACAAGCGATGAGGGGCAGGATCCTCGAGGTACCTAGCCTCTTGGATTAGACTTTGCTACGAGAGCCCCGACGAGGAGTAGCAGGATTGGCTAAGTGGGTAGAGACGAAGCGACAGAGAGAGCTACAGTGCAGGAGTCCCGAGACAACGCAGAGCTAGCAAGTTGCAACAATGCGAGAGGCACAGGAGTGTTGCACCAGTGCAGGAAGGCATAGAGAGGTGTGCAACGGTGTGAGATGCAGGGAGTTGTTGCAGCAGCACAGAGGTCAGAGAGGAAGCACTTGTCAGCGGCAGAGGGAGCTTCAGCATCAGAGGGTGTTTCTAGCCCAACAAGGAGGTCAGTTGGGAGATCAGTTACTTACTTCTCAGTAACTAAGTTGTAGTGCAGCAGTGGGCAGCACGATGTAGCACGATGAGAGGAGGTGCAGTGCGGATGCAGTGCTAGGAGAAAAGACCAGTAGCACGGATGCAGAGGGAGTTGTTGTACAGATGCAGCAGTGGCAGTGGCAGAACCATGGGCAACAGTACAGGATGCAGCAGTGGCAGTGGCAGAACCATGGGCAGCAGTACAGGATGCAGCAGTGCAGAGGATGTTGGGCAGGAAAGCCTAGCATCAGCACAGGTACCGATGCTAGATGATCAGAGTAATACTCAGTGAGGAGTATTGCTAGAGCACAGTCCTCGCTAAGAGGGAGTGTTGATTTGGGGTAGCATCGGATGTGCTCTAGCCACGAAATTTGGTGGAGAGGTTGGGGCACATGAGATCTCCAGTACCCAGAAAGGGTTTGGGCAGATTCTAAACAGATCAAGGGATATTAAAATAATTAATATTTTTAATGGAGTCCCTCAGTCTAAACTTAGGGAAAATAAAATATTAATGTGTACTAATATGAATCTGTGTTAGAGTGGTCCAAAAGATGTGGATCAAGCCAGACCTAATCTTAGTTGTTGATTAGGGACTTAATCTCGGTCGTTGAGATGTCAACAGGAAAAGTATGAGAGGAGTTGAGAGTCACTAGGAGAATACACCAGATGATTAGTCATTCTATTCTCTAGAGTGGGGTTTGCTAAGAGAGATAGAATCAATGATCGGGAGAGCAGCTGAGGGGCATTGAGTACAGAGAAACAGAGAAGGCAGAGATTGTATCGGGAGAGCAGTGCAGCAGCCAAGGAGAGTGAAGCAGAGCCAGCAAGGGCTCACGCAAGGCCACGTAGAGGCAGCCAAGTGCTGGACAGAGCACCAAAGAGGTCAACGTGTCTGACGCAGAGGCCCAGAAAGCTGACGCAGGGCCTCTTGGGGCTGATGCAGGCCAAGAAAGGCTGACGCAGTCCAGATTGGGCAAACGCTGGGGTTGCAGGACCAATTTTGTGCTGAGGAGCTGCCGGAAGGGTTTTCCGGGGTTTCATCCAAGAGATTTCTATCAATCTGTGAGGTATAGCTGCTAAGGAAATTCTCTGTTGAGTAGGCCAGTTACGCACCCAGATTGTACTCTGATATTGCTTAATAAGAAAACCCTCAGATAGCTGCACCGGTTTTCCTACATTAGGTTTTTCCGGGGACATTGGTCCAAAAATAATGGTGTCATGTGGTATGTTTGTTCTTGTTTCTTTTAGTTGCTGGTCTGTAATATTTTGAGCATGCACTGGTGTTTACTTTCAGTATTTACTTGGTAAATAACTTGTTAAAAAAAATTAACAAGTAGGTAGGAATAAATCAGAAAAAGTGCATGAAGGGTTTCTAAATTAAGTAAACTTAGAAACTTCAACAGTTGCTAGATGAGTTTATACTTCAATGTGCAATAATCGATGATTTATCAAGTTGTGTCCAATAGAAACAATCTCTAGGAACATTTGCCCATTCACACATGATACATGAAATGATGCAACGCTATAAAAGACCAATATTTCCATAATTTCGCATAAGAAAAGCAGTAAATTTCAGACCTAGTATAGCGAAAATCCCAGCAACATTCATGTATTAAAGTAAATAACAAGAATATACATGAAAATATCACTTACATGTGTAAAAGAGTATATCCAACCATCATATTATGCCAATAGTGAAGCTCCAAGACAAGAGATAGAAGATCCAAACATCAAAATTCATTCATATCATCCAAATTCGTCCTCCAAAAGGAATAGTGAAAATCTCACAAGAGAGAGACCCAATCCAAGTGATGATGATGAAAATGAATCATCTCACTTCTATTTATACACTCTCTAATGAATTTGATTTAGCTAAATTGGCCTAATTGAGCCCCTAAAATAAAATAATGTGCATAATAACAATACTTTTGGTGACAAACCCACCAAATAGCTCAATAATGTAAAGATAAGCCTCTCAAGAGGGTCGAATGATCAACAAAGTGAGTTGTTGGGCCTTTGAGGAGGCCTAATGAAGTCCAAGGGGTGCCATGATGTAGAAATGGACTCCAAACATAGTGGACAAGGGGTTGGCCCCTTGTTTTCTAGACAAGAACCTGTGGTGCTCCCAAGTGGGTGAGGGGACACAAGTGTGGAAATTCCTAGATCTAACAATCTCAGGAATCCTACTGCAACCAACTGAATCTACTTCACCTAGATTGTAAATAACATTACAAGCTTATTACAAATTTCTTCTTGAAACATTGAAGTAAATCACTGAAGCAGCCTACACCAAATTAATTATGATTCTGAAACATAGAAACTGAGCAAGGAAAATAGAAACACATAGGACACCGTTATTTTTGGACAAAAGTCCCCAGAAAAACCCAATGCGGAAAAACCAGTGCAGCAACTCTAAGGGTTTTATTACTATGCAGGAGAAAATCTAAGTACAATTTTAGGATGCTCAACTAGCAATCCGATACAGAGAGAATACTGAACAAAAGACTGGTGAAATGATCTCACCCTGTCACTAGAGAATCAGTGACTGATCCTGCTAAACTGGAGGCTCTGCGTCACCCTCTTCGCAAAACTACATCACTCCTGGCAGTTTCTGCGTCACCCTCTTCGCAAAACTACATCACTCCTGGCAGTTTCTGCGTCACCCCTCCTGGGTATTACACTGCCCCTCTTTTGGATCCTCTGCTCGCTGAGAAAATCGAACTTTTGCTTCCCGTCTTCTAGCAACTGAATTTCGACTTCCCTTAGTAGGAAACTCGACTTCCCCTCAAGGACTGCGCTGCCTCTGTGTCAGCACTGTGTGGGCTAGCGTCAACCTTCCTCCGGACGTCTTTCTGTTCTCCCTCTGCCTCGTACTCTCTGGAAATTCCTTCTTCCGGATTCACACTGGCCCTCTACTGCAAGAAATATCCTCAATTGATTTTCTTCCTGAGAACTTCTCACTAGAAAAATCGATTTCCTTGATCTCTCAATGTATTTTCCAAATGACCCTCAAACCCCTTCTTATATCTTCCTGTTGGACAACCAACGGCCTAGATCAAATCATAATCAAAGGCTCAAATCGTTTTGGCTTGATCCGTGTCTTTTTCTAGAAGTTTCACTCCTTATTAGATTAATACCCATTAATATTTTAATTTTCCTAGGTTTAGACTTAGGAACCCCATTAAAAATATTAATTATTTTAATAAAATCACTTCTGGGTAGAATTTCCCAAAACTCTTTCTAGGTTCTTTGGAATACATGTGCCCAAGCCTCCCTGCAAAATTTGAGGCTTAGAACACATCCGATGCTACCCCAAATCAACACTACCTCTTAGCAAGGAATGTGCTCTAGCAATACATTGCTACTGCATACTACTCTGACTATGAAGCATCGTCCTTTGCATTGCTGATGTCTAACATGTTTTCCACCAACTACTACATTGTTGCTACTACCGTAATGCTACCTTTGACACTGCCACTGCCAATGCTACATCTGTACTACAACTCCCTCTCAAACACTGCATCTGGTATGTTGCTAGCACTGCGAATGCTAACACTGCATCCGTACTGCAACTCAATTGTTGAGAGAAGCAACTAAAAACACCCAAAACTGGACAAGTATCCAGTGGATACACCTCGGTGCTGAAATCCTGACTATTGTTAGTCCCACACTGCCTTCTGAAGCCACTGCGCTGCTGAAGCTTTGCACTGTGCCTCCACGCACTATTGCCTCTCTGCTCTGCACTGCTCACATTTTGGCGCTAATAACTATTGTATCTATCGAATCAATACTCCATGGCACCAACTGAAAACTCCTCCATCCCACTACTACTGATCATGGGCTCCCGTAGCAAGGTGATGATCCAAGAGGTGGGCTCCTCAAGGATCCTGCCCATCTGTAGCTCTATCAAACTACAGTTCTATATCAACCCACCTCCCTCCTGGAGGTATCTTGGTTGTCATGGCGAACTCCTCCTCTTGTTCAATCTTTGCGGCTGCAACCTTAGGATCATGCTTCTCATCCTTGTCCTTTTTCTTCAAAGAACATTGGGATGCATAGCGGCCCATCTTGCCACATCTGAAACATTTCATCTTGGGGACATCCTTCTTTCGTCTCTGTTGCCCCTACTATCCCTTCGATGCAAGGGCTGCGTTATCCTCATCCTCTACTTTGGGCTTCGACCCATTGTTGTTGCTGCTTTGGTCAAGTTTGACCTTAAGCAGGTCTCTCCTCAACTCTTCTTGTTTCAAAGTTGCCCACATCTCGTCCCAATTTGGCAATGTTGCTCTGCCCATAATGCTCTGGACGAAGAGTTGCCATTCATTCGAGACGAAATTTAGAGCCAGTCTCACTAAATCCGAATCCTGAGGTGTGTGCCCCGCAGTTGACAACTCATCACGGCTCTCCTTCAGTTTCGTGAGGAATGGATCCACACATTCTCTGTTCTACATCTGAGAAAATCTCAGCTTTCGCTCCAAGTACATCTTCTGCTGCTCAGAAGATCCCTGATACAATGTGGCTAAGGCATCCCACATCTCCTTAGCAATCCCTTTGCTAGCAACATGGCACACCACGTGATCCTTGACTCCATCCAGGATCATCCTTTTTTCCTTAGCTATCTCAGCTCTGTACTTTTTCAGCAGATCTGCATCCGCAGGGACAACTACCACACTATCAACATACGTCTTGAGGGCATGCTCATCTAGAAGGAAAGACATTCTAGCCTTCCAGATGACGTAGTTGGAAGCCCCATCCAACCTGTCCTAATCCCTCAAGCCACTGGTTTCCATATCCTCCAAAAAATGTCGAACAACTCCCTCTTTTTCCCTACTGAGTAGCTCCTAGGATGGCTTACATACTCCCTGACGGAGCTAGTAAGTATGTTGCCCAGTGAATGAAAAATATTGATTTCCTCGGCAAGAAATAACTAAGGAAGTATTCCCTCATTATGCGATCTGCTTCCTTCTTCCTACAAATTTTCTGCCCCAACACTTAGCTTGCAGAAAACAGTGTCCCTCTAGCTCTGCGTGGCTCCTTCTGGCTCGAAACTTCTCAATCTGACAATCTTACCTCTCTATCGGCTCACTCAGAGAGAGACACCCATAAAAATATAGCCCTCATGGCTAGAATTGCGCAATCCCTCAAGGGATTCGAACTACTGCTTATTGTCGCAAGTTGGCCCTTGATTTAGTGTTAGATCTGCTCTTCCTGTTTCACATCAACAACTTTGATTCCATGTGAAAATTCCTAAATCTAACAATCTCAGGAATCCTACTAAAACCAATTGAATCTACTGCACCTAGATTGTAAATAACATGACAAGCTTATTTCAGATTTCTTCTTGAAACATTTAAGTAAATTATTGAAGCAACCTACACCAAATTAATTATGATTCTGAAACATAGAAACTAAGCGAGGAAAATAGAAACACATAGGACATTGTTATTTTTGGAAATATTCCCCAGAAAAACCAATGCGGGAAAACCGGTGCAGCAGCTCTAAGGGTTTTATTATTATGCAGGAGAAAATCTTAGTACAATTCTAGGATGCTCAACTAGCAACCCGATATAGAGAGAATACTGAACAAAACATGGTGAAATTATCTCACCCTGTCACTGGAGAATCAGTGACTGATCTTGCTGAACTAGAGGCTCTACATCACCCTCTGCGCAAAACTGCGTCACTCCGGGTAGTTTCTGTGTCACCCCTCTTGGGTATTACACTACCCCTCTTCTAGATCCTCTGCTGGCTAAGAAAATCGAACTTCTGCCTCCCAGACTCACACCCCGGCTTCCAGCAATTGAATTTTGACTTCCTTTAGCAGGAAGCTTGACTTCCCCTCAAGGACTGTGCTGCCTCTGCGTGGGCCAGCGTCAACCTTCCTCTGGACATATTTATGTTCTCCCTTTGCCTCGTACTTTTCGAAAATTCCTTCTTCTGGATTCTCACTGCCCCTTTGCTACAAGAAATCTCCTCAATCGATTTTCTTCCTGAGGACTTCTCACTTTAGAAAATTAGATTTCCTTGATCTCTCATTGTATTTTCCAAATGACCCTCAAGCCCCTTTTTATATCTTCATGTTGGACAACCA
This sequence comes from Pinus tabuliformis, assembly GCA_031772625.1. Classification (NCBI taxonomy): domain Eukaryota; kingdom Viridiplantae; phylum Streptophyta; class Pinopsida; order Pinales; family Pinaceae; genus Pinus; species Pinus tabuliformis. The sequence continues at coordinate 1,280,399,101 of CM062820.1, forward strand.
ACGGCCTAGATTAAATCACAATCAAAGCTCAGATTGTTTTGGCTCAATCCATGTCTTTTTCTAGAAGTTTCACCCCTGATTAGATTAATACCCATTAATATTTTAATTTTCCTAAGTTTAGACTTAGGAACCCCATTAAAAATATTTATTTTAATAAAATCACTTCTAGATGGAATTTCCCAAAACACTTTTTGGGTTCTTTGGAATACATGTGCCCAAGCCTCCCTACAAAATTTGAGGCTTAGAGCACATCTAATGCTACCCCAAATCAACAGGACGTCCTCATGGGTCTCCAAATGGATCGAATATGCTTGTAGACCATTTGTAAGGGTTGGAGTAATGACATAAGCTCTCCCTCTGCAACGGGAGACATCCTGGAACATCTGCCAAGTGTATGGTGCAACTGTGGTGCCAGCTAGGCATGGTGAACCTAGTGCATCATCCTCATCCCAATGATGGAACACGAGAAATTGTTGAGTGTTGTTGGGGATCTATGAAATAATATTTGCTATGGTGGAGGCCCATGGCTCTCAATGCTCACCCTACAAGTGCCAATGTTGCCCTCTGGAGGGCTAGGACTTTGTATAGGGAGATCAAACCCCAAATGAAGACCCACCTGCAATTTTGCATAAGATCCAACGCATCTCCTCGCCCTCCAATACACTAAGTCATTAGAATAATCAAGTAATAAAGCTTACAGGTCATGGGATCAATGGGGCACTTCATGGTGCCATGCCCTTCCATAGTGGGATTTCGCATGTACAAGTGTTTCCAATCTCAATAGAGGGCTTGACCAAGGACTCTATTACGTGGTTTCAACCTCTAAAAGGGGTGACATGTCCATGGTACATCCCTCAAGTGGTAGGTGGAAAATGATATAATAATGGGGATCTTGGGTATCATTCAGACCACATGTCAAGGTGCAAGGGTAGCTATAATAAGGGGAAGACCACACTTGGGTATATGACTGTAGGAGGGAACAAATTGTGGTACATGAGTTACCTCGGCCTTTGTTTTTCCACCCTTCTTCATATGTCTTTTGCCTTTGATTGATTTTTCTTCATAACTGCCCGGGGCTCCAGGGGATGGAGAGCATGATGTGTAATATGTAGCAGTGGATACCCCCCTTGAGGTGGGGAAGTTCATCTCCCACAAGGGGTTGGGACAATCATGGGTTCCTTAATGATGGAGTGGTCTCATCTAGGGCCCAAAGAACGAGGGTGATGGCCATGTATAAGGGATAGAGCTCATGTTTGGCTTTTGCCCACATGCTAAAATGAGTGGAAGGGGAGTGATGTAGGTGGTATCGGGAAGCAAGACCACACAACCAAAATCGAGATTTCCCAAGTGGTTCCAACCCTAAAGCTAATGGTCAGTAAAGGAGATCCCACGGGACTAAGATACAAAGGTAACCACAAAATCGGGCAGTGGAGACAAGAATACAGACCTAACCCAGGACAACATAACTAGCTCAGGTGGTGGAGAAAATGGCACATCGAGCAATCTGGGGGCTACAAGGGGCTACTGACTGTCGATTGAGGACCATTTAGGAGACAAATTTCTTGTTATGCATACTACCCGCAAGTGGTGGGTAACATCTGGCTCCAACTGGGACATGAGCTCTCAGGAAAGTGCGTAGAGCCACTCGAATGGGAGGTCATGAGAACACCAGCAATCTCTCAGTACCGTAGACCTGTTACCTGCACACATCAAGACTAAGCACACAGGGCAACATGTTTTTGTGGTGTCTTAAGATCACCCATGCTTCGTATTAGGCCATAAAAATCAATAGGAAGGTAAAAATATGCAAATCTAATCTAAATGTAACTCATATACCATGAAAATATCATATGATGTTAGTTCTTATGAGAAAATTGTTGATCAGTGGTTGTCATTGATGTCAACCCAAGCAGCACTAGGGGCTACCCCGATCTTGCATGGGAATTTTGACTTGAAAACTTACTCTATTCTAAGTCAAAGATCCTCTAGATGGATTCTACTCGTTGAGATGTTTCCATTGATATATGGAACGCCAAGTAATTCTTCACGGTTTGAGAGATATTCATGTTTGAACTTAGTAACCCCAGTTAGTGGGCTAAAACCCTATGGGGTTGTGGCATGGCACTTATAATTGGTTGTGGTCATTGAATAGTCAATAATTAATAAATCTTTTTCGCCCCTAAAATCCCTCCAACATTCACTTGTTGAGGACCCTCTCAACTCAACACATTCATATAAATAATGACCTTCATATCCTCCTCTAGTAGGGATTTCGTGGCTTCAAACAGGTCATCGTGGCATTTTCACTATAACCTTTTTGTGTGAAGCTTCAGAAGCTGAAATTAAAACCCATTTGAGCCGAAATCTTGATGAACCTGATGACCGAATTTCATAACTTGGTTCGCTATATTTTCGGAGATATGATGAGGAAATTAGGGTTTTTGCAGACTCCCGAATTCCATGTCAAACAGCCGACATTGCGAAAATAATCATAACTTTCTCTCTGAGAATTGGATTCAAATTTCATAAATAGTCGCAGAAATAGGACGGACTGTAGTTTGTTGAGTAGTGTTTTTAGGACCTAACGTCGCAACAGGGACACGTGGCATTTCATACAATTTCCTTCTACTGAACCAGTCTATAATCAGGTCATCATAGGAGAATGGGAATAACACTTTCTTGAAGAATCCAATCTTGATCAGATCTGTGGGGTTGGAAAGAGGACTCATAGGGCAACCACAGGACTAAATTTCAGACCCTGGAGATCCGAAATGACATAGATACAACAGATTCAATATCGAGCTCCTAGAAGGCAAGAAAAAGCATGCATTCAAGGATCACTGCAGTAAGGACCACACATCAACAGTCAAGGGTAAGTCTCCTACAGCAAGGTATGTATGATTAAGTGTTTACATTTGAATTTTGAGTATCATCTCTGACATATGTTTTTGCAGGACAACGTAAGTATATACAAGGTATCAGTTATATCTCTATGTCTCTAAATGTCATAGTTAGTTTTGATACCACATTTCGAATGTCCTATTCTTGATACTACACATTTGATGCTACACCAAGCCTGCTAAATCTATATGATGTTGTAAGTTCATGTTACTTGTCTTGTCATAGTTGACAGAATGGTCTTTGTTGTTGTACATAGAACTTGGTTCATCATAAGTCTAGGGTTTGTCATCAGTTTCTATTGTATATATCTTTAGGTCAGTTTTGGATATAGTCTTGCATAGAGTCCAGGCCTATATCAAGAGTGGGAGTGGAGTCTTTGTTTACTGCTGCAACAAGTCAACAACAAAAGTGACAAGAACATTTCAGGTACACATTGTAATTTGTATTTGTATTTATTCATTATTATGCACTTACATGTGTTTTGCAGGCAAAGGTAAGTTGAAGGGTATTTTGTTTTTCCTTTTGAGATTGGGTTCGCTGGGCAAATTTTGCATGCAGGTAGAAGAAGATTCAAGTACAACTTCAAACAAGAATTCAAGAGCAGAAGTATCAAATCAAATGAAGCATTGTAGTGGGACATCCTTTAAAGACATGACAGCCATCTGTATATTGTGAAGAACTGTCAAGGCCAAGAGTCATCATTGTAAAGTTGTAAAAGAGTCATTTGTAAAAGTGTCATCATTGGAAGAATCATTATTGTAACAGAATCAATCTACCTAGAGTCGAAAAGGCATTGTTGGGAGGTATAGGAGTCTTTGTTGTGATGATGTGATGGTTGGGTTGCAGGTCATAGTGTGATTGGGTGTTCGGTCAAAATCATTGTAAATCATATTGCATCGTGGATCATTGTCCTTGGTACAAGAATCCACACTCTTGTCTCATTTCAGTCATTATAGGGTGGCAGGGAGGTGCTAGGCAGGTGCATGAAGCTGCCTATAGGTTGGAGCCTGTGAACACTTCAGGGCGGTAGGGTGGTGCTAGGGTGAGTTGTGCCTCACTAGGATGTTGGGGCATCCATTCAGTTGATTACTAAAGAAACTAGAGCATTGGGGTGTCCTTCCAGTGGGAGCTGGAGAATTTTTTTCTAAAATTCTAGGAAGTTGTTGCTTTCATTCAGTTGGGGCTGAAGATTAAAGAATTTATTAGAAAAGCATTCGGTGGTTTTTGACTCCGAGGGGGTTTTCCACCTAAAATTCTTGTGTCTTTTGTGTTCTTTTATTTATTGTTATTACTGCATAAACATTAATAATAATTGAACAAATACTAATGCTCTGAAAATATTTAAAAGTGCTAATTGCTAAGGAACACTGATTCACCCCCCCCAAGTGTTTCCAACAAAAATAAACATGCAATGCATCCTACTCTAACATGCATATGGTACAATGTCAAGTGCCCTCAGAATAATACTCTTTCAGGAGTTGCCCATTCATGGGAAGTGGAATGGACTCCCCATCAGGAGTTTCTAAATGGTAAGAGTTTATTCCTGCCATATCAATTATCCTAAATGGGCATACCCATAGGTTGTCCCACTTCTTATGCATGCCAGGCTTCTCCTTTCTCTTATCCCACAAAAGCACAAGGTCACCAGGTTTGAAGGCTTTGTTTTGTACATGTTTATCAAAAGAAGCTTTCATTTTATCATTGTTGCGGCGAAGCTGATCAAGGGATTTTCTTCTATTTTTCGCCAACCTCAATTATTTGGTCGATACGGGCTTGCATGGCATCTTGTTGATCAGGGAAAGCTTTTACACATTCAAGGGTGGGCAACTGGAGTTGAACAAACAATTTGGCCTCAAAACCATAGACTAATTGAAATGGGCTAAATCCGATTGACGCCTTCACAGTTGTTCGATCAACCTGTTGACCACTATGTGTCAACTACCCATAGCAGTACACCCCCCTTTTGCAAAAGGGGTAGCGCCTGATCAATGTGTTCCTGCCATCCAGCTATCATCATCAGCCTAAGGATCATCTCATAATATAAGCCCAGTCTGCATGTGTATAATGTAAATAATCTCAGCAGATCCGTGTCGTGTATGTAATCACCTAGGTAAACTTATTTTTCTGGTAACGATCTACATTCCGGGAGGTTTTTTGTCTCACCGATCCATTCTCAGATGGTCGACAGAGTTTTCCTTCAACCTTACCCCAAAGTCGGAATGTTTTTTGTCACTGGGATCTTAGGGGAGTCCTAATGTTCTAGATCAAGTCTATGCAAAAGTAATTTGGGAATAATCCTAACTATTTGGTTAGGTTATTTTATTACAAATTGCTTGATCTGCTAGATTATATTTGTGTCGTAGAACTGGGTAGTCTCTGAGGGTCTTTTCCAAATGGGTTTTCCCCCTTGATATGTAAAACTGAAAAAATCATGATGTAAAGTGTCTTGAGGGTTAGAAAAATAATTTATCCCCTCATAGTTCCTAGGTCCTAGGTAAATTTAAATTTTCCAAAGGTAAAATTCATGGATCCTTTAAAAAATTAAATCTTAACAGGACCAGGGACTAAGATTAATTGATTATTTTGCTAAATTTTATGCCTTGGGTCCCTGGGGTTAAGCCAAAGTCAAAATTTTGAGGAAATAAATACAAAATTTAAATTTTTGAATTTATTAAAATGCATTTAATTGAAATATTCAAAATTTCCTCAATATTTAAAATTTCGACGGATGAGATTAAAAGAAATTTTGATCCTCATCAACGGTCGAGATCACTTTGACAAGGATCACTCAAACTAGCCATTGGAGGATTTATCTTTAAATAGGAGGTCATTTATCAGTTAGTGTCATCCGATCTTTTAATCGTGTACTAAGTGAAAAGCTCTTTTTTGTAATCTTTTTATGAGCAATATAGAAAGACTTTGGGATTAAATTTCTGCTGGTGTTACTCTTCATGGAAATGCTGTAAGATGTATTATTTTCGTGCATAATTTCGTCATTAATAATAGCTTCTGAAGAGCGATTTGAGTACAGGTATCTTGCTCAGTCGCTAGGGTTTGAATGATAATTTAAGTTTTGAATATAATAGCAGATATCTCTATTAGATCTAAATTTTATTATTGTTCTCTCGCTCTATGTTGACGGCTGAATTGAGTTTTGCAAGAAAACCCTTGATTATTAGATCATCGGGCATTCGGGGAAGTTCTCGACTGAACCAGCCAACTCCCGATCCGTGTTTTCTGAAGAGCCCAGTTTGAATTTGAGCCCGGGCTTATCATAAGATATTTTTATGAGTGATGCATGAGGGTTTTGAGCTCAGTACCTCCTTTAAAAATTCAAAAAACTTAATTTTTTTTTGTGCCAAATCATTAGATCTCGCTGCTGAGAACCTCAGATCATCAGATTTGAGAGCCGAGTCGGACTCACACTCCCTAGATCTCATAGATCTTCCATTTGCGTACATAGATCTATAATTAATTTTAGTTTTCTAACTTTGGTTTTCAGGGTTTAGTGTTTTTTGGGTCATTGTATATATTGTTTCGGTGTTCCTTGTTGTCTTGTAGCTGCATATCTGAAGCTGAAAGCTGTGCAGAGTCCAGATCTAGGCCCTGGAGGGTAAGATAAGGATCTCTGAGGGTCCATTAGCATCGTTTTGGCAGAGATCATATCCAAATTTCACAGTCCAAGGGTTTAAATTTATTTTCAGATCTGGAAATTTTCGTGAGGGTTTCATTCTGAAATTTGAGGCAAAGCGATTTTAAAAATTTAATTAAGGTTTCAGGAAAAAATTTTAGAGGTTCAAGTGGAAGTTCTGGGCCACCATTTTGTAGATTGACTAGATGCTTGGTTTTTGGGGTTTACTATGCAATTTCGATTTTTTTTTACAAGACCCTCACTGCCTCCAAACCCTGTATTTTCTCATCCTCTAGCATCCATTCATTATACAGTGTTTCCCCTTGTAGCCTGCGTCTATTCTCCTCCACGTAGCTTCATTCCCATGTAGATTCATGATGTCTACTCTCGAGCCCTCTCCCCTCCATCCAAGTAGCGCTATCTCTAAACCTGCGTGCTACCCATCGCTCTCCTCATTCTCTGCTTTATTCATCGATGCTCCTATCATTGCCTTCAGGTCCGTCCATCTCCTCTACATAGCCATCACTATCCGCGGCAATCTCTCACGCAGTCCCTCATCCCTTTCCTCCCTGCGTCTTCTACCCATCTCCATTCTCTGTCCCGTCACGCAACTTCTCCATACCTGCTCCGTCCAGCTTCCTTTCCACGCAAACCTGCAAGTAAACATGCGATCCCGTGGCTCCCTGCTCTTCCCTCTGCCGCAGCATTCCCCTGATTCGCGGCTCATCTGCCCATTGCTCCAGATTCTCCATCAACTACTGCACGTAGTCTCCTCTCCCGCGGCCATCTTCTCCCTCGCATTGCTACCCTCGTTCTCCGTGCTCTCTACCGCATTTCCTATTGCCTTTGACTTGCAACTGCGCAACAACAAAAAAAACTCCTTCACTTTCCAAAGGTTAGGGTTACGTTAAATATTTTTATGCGTGCATTAGTTTAGACATCTTTTTTTTTTTAGTTTAGTTCATTTTCATTTAAATCTTCGTTTAGTTTTGTCATACCTTAGATTTTCCTTTTTCTATGATTTTCATTTTATTTTAAAATTTTAAAATCTTCAAAATTAAAAAATCATAAAATATCTAAAAAAAAAAACAAAAATTTAAAAATTAAAAATTTTGAAAAGTCATAAACACATTTAAAAATCTTTAAACAAAAAAAAAAAAAATAATAATAATTCTAAAAATTTTTGTGACTAAGGATTTAAAATGAAACAAATTAAGGGGTTTTCCGCTTAAACATCAAATTTTTTAATGTGGCCTGTGGCCCATTAAAAATTTTGATTTTTTTAACCCATTGATTTGTTTTACTTCATTAATGTTTATTGCCTAAATTTTAAATTCCTTGGTATTCCTAACATTAAATGCTAAATCTTAAATGCATGTTTTTCTGTGGTCGAGGTGCAACAATTGTTTTAAGTTATATTGACTGTTGGAGAAAGTTAATTAATTATAGATCTTGGTCATTAACGATAATCACTTTAAATCTGGAATATCTTACGTGATACAGTGTTGGGCATTTTTGTGGATTATTCATGATTGTCATTATTCATCACATATTGAAAATCGTTCTGGACAGCTTGTTTTATCTAGTTGATGGTTAATTCAAATATTAAAGGCATTGGTCTATAATTGTTTCTATCTTGTGGTCGTGTCTTGTTTACATTGGCGTTTAATCTATTCATTTGATTTAATCATTTAGATTCATCAAGTTGTTCATCATTAAAATCTCCTAGAGCCCGTGATCCAGAGGGTTTCTCATCCATTTACCTTAGGGACTACCCCCCTTGACTTGCCTAGGTGAGAGTCTAAACGGAGTAAGGATTAAGAGTGACAGCCCTTACTCTGAGCGTTGTCGCGGTGCCTAGCACTCTGCGCGACAACATTTTTGGCACCGTTGCCGGGGATAGAGTTTTTCTGTCCTTAGTCCTCACGACATTTCTTCGACATTCATATTTTATCTGTCTCATCTCTCATTCGAGTCGGCAAAGTCAACATTCCTTGGCATTGCCACCGGGGACAGAGTTTTTTATGTCCTTGGTTTCTTCGACATTGTTTTAATCATCTCATATTTTCCGCCATTCATTAGCCTGTCAAGCGACACAGCATTTCCTGGCGTCATTTGATCTTTTCATCGCCCTATCTTTCGTCATCTCGTTAATCGTTTCATCTGCACCTTTAGCACCTGGACATCTCGGTTCGTTTCTTGTTTGGGTGGCGACTCCATTTCTTTTCATTTATTTTTTCTCAGACAAGAAGCCCTCCCTTATATCTGGTTGTTTGTTGCCTTTTGGATCCTAGAGTTAGATTCATGTTCAAGTGGCGACTCCACTTCTTTCATTTCTACAAGAATTTCTACTCAAAGCTCACTTCTTGTGGATCTCTTGATTTCTTGAGCAGAGGTCTCTCTCTATCATCCATTTGGTCCCTCATTATTCATCATGGATTATTCGTTTACCCCGTGTCATTTTATTGATGTTCTCCATGATATTCCGGAAGTGGCCATTCATAAATTGTCTTTGTTCTCAGGTGGTGATTCAGACGCTGTTAGAAAGCATTTATGTAGGTTTACTCGTATAATGCTCATATATTGTAGTTCTCCCCAGTATGATCATGAAGATGTCAAAATGCGTCTATTTGCCTTTTCTTTAGAGGGTGATGCTTTGAATTGGTTTAATAATTGTCTTGAAGATTCTTTCGCTTCTTTACAAGACATCGTCAATGCTTTTAAAGATAGATATGGTTATCAAGGTAGCTCGCCTTGTGCCTCTAAAATTATGCGACAGAATGAAAGTGATCTTGTGAATGATCAAGCTGTTGATCAAAGATTTCAAGACAATTTTCCATATCAGAATGTGCCATCCACCTGTACCATTGCAAATCAAATCCATGATAGTGGAAAAGCAGGAACAAGTTATCAAATCAGTGTCGACAATGAAAGGGAAAATGAGAAGCAAATTATAGAAGAACTAATGCGGCTAGTAAAAAATATGGAGATTAATCAAGAAAAAATTGTAACTGATTACGTCAAGGATATGAGAACTTTATACACCCACCTGGAAAAGCGAGACAAGGAGATGGAAACCATGAAAGCTAATCATGACAGGGAAATTGATTCTATGCAAAACAACTTATTAACTAAGGATGAAGAAATGACCATCATGACATTCGATTATAATAATCAGTTGGCTACCATGCAAGCAAATCATAAGAAAGAGATAAACTATATGCAAAATTGTTTCATGGGCATGAAAGCAAAGAATGACAAAGCAATAAAAGATATGGAAGCTAGTCAGATATGTCTTCAGAATAAGTTATTGAGCATGGAGGAAGACCATGCCAAGGAAGTCAGTGCTATGAAGGTTGAACACTCTAGCCAGATGGATGCCATAACAATACAAGTACAGAAATTTCAACAGCGATCAGAGGATGAAAGAAACAAGGAGACGTAGACAGATCAGAAGCCTCCTTATCTGCTGCAACAAGCTCCATCTTATTATGGGGAGGTCATTTGTTCCATTGAAAATTGGTTAATTGAAGGTGACCCAGATAATATTGAAAACAATAAAAGTCAGATGCAAAATGAAGAAAGACATGTCACGCATATCTTACATACTTCATATGAGAGTTTTGAAGCAGAATGTTCCACGTCATCAGGGATACACCCTGCCACAAAGAAAAGACGGAAGAGAAAGAGAACGAGAAAGCAATTTGATGCATCAGATAGCCGTAAGAAGCTTGATTTTCGGATAGGAAAAAGTCCTGCCATATGCAGAATTAGACATGGCACATCCGAGAAATAGCCGACAGATTTGCCTAAAAGTAGGCAAATGCTAAGTATGCACTATATTGAACGCATCTAATGCCATGGGGCATCTTTGTATTGTATTTCTAACCTTATGCCCTATTATTTTAGTGTTTCATTGTGTAGTTAGATTTGGTTTTTCATGTTGTTAGATTAGTTAATAAATGCAGAGCTTATATCTTTCCTATGCTTAACATTATATGATGATTTTTGGATGGACGCTACTTATGTTTTGTTGTGTGTTGCGTGGATGCAGAGTCTAGATTCTCACATTCCTCCAGTGCAGTAACGTGTCCCCAAGTAGTGCCAGATGTTGACCACTATGTGTCAACTACCCATAGCAATACACCCTCTTTTTGCAAAAGGGGTAGCGCCTGATCGATGTGTTCCTGCCATCCAGCTATCATCATCAGCCTGAGGATCATCTCATAATATAAGCCCAGTCTGCATGTGTATAATGTAAATAATCTCAGCAGATCCGTGTCATGTATGTAATCACCTAGGTAAACCTAGTTTTCTGGTAACGATCTACATTTCAGGAGGTTTTTTGTCTCATCGATCCATTCTCGGATGGTCGACAAAGTTTTCCTTCAGCCTTACCCCAAAGCCAGAATGGATTTTGTCACTAGGATCTTAGGGGAGTCCTAGTATTCTAGATCGAATCTATGTAAAAGTAATTTGGGAATAATCCTATATATTTGGATAGGTTATTTTATTAAAATTTCTTGATCTGCTAGATTATATTTGTGTTGCAGAACTGGGTAGTCTCTGAGGGTCTTTTGCAAATGGATTTTCCCCCTTGAGATGTAAAAATGAAAAAATCATGATGTAAATTGTCTTGAGGGTTAGAAAAATAATTTATCCCCTCAGTTCCTAAGTCCTAGGTAACTTTAAATTTTCCAGAGGTAAAATTCATGGATCCTTTAAAAAATTAAATCTTAACAGGTCCAAAGACTAAGTTTAATTGATTATTTTGCTAAATTTTATGCCTTGGGTCCCTAGGGTTACGTCAAAATCAAAATTTTGAGGAAATAAATGCAAAATTTTAATTTTTGAATTTATTAAAATGCATTTAATTGAAAATTTTGAAATTTCCTCAATATTTAAAATTTCGACGGATGAGATTAAAAGAAATTTTGATCCTCATCAACGGTCGAGATCACTTTGACAAGGATCACTCGAACTAGCCGTTGAAGGATTACAAAGCTCTCTCTTGTAATATTTTTATGAGCAATAAAGAAAGACTTTGGGGTTAAATTTCTACTGGTGTTACTCTTCATAGAAATGCTATAAGATGTATTATTTTCGTGCGTAATTTCTTTTTTGCCATTAATAATAGCTTTTGAAGAGCGATTTGAGTACAAGTATCTTGCTCAGTCGCTGGGGTTTGAATGATAATTTAAGTTTTGAATATAGTAGCAAGTATCTCTATTAGACCTGAATTTTATTATTGTTCTCTCGCTCTATGTTGACGGTTGAATTGAGTTTTGCAGGAAAATCCTTGATTATTAGATCATCGAGTGTTCAGGGAAGTTCTCGACTGAACCAGCCAACTCCTGATCCGTGTTTTCTGAAAAGCCCAGTTTGAATTTGAGCCCAGGCTTATCATAAGATATTTTTATGAGTGATGCATGAGGGTTTTGATCTCAGTGCCTCCTTTAAAAATTCAAAAAACTTAATTTTTCTTTTTGTGCCAAATCGTTAGATCTGGTTGTTGAGAGCCTCAGATCATTAGATCTGGTTGTTGAGAGCCTCAGATCATTAGATCTGGGAGCCGAGTCGGACTCACACTCCCTAGACCTTATAGATCTGCCATTTGTGTACATAGATCTGTAATTCATTTTAGTTTTCTGACTTTAGTTTTCAGGGTTTTAGTGTTTTTTGAGTCATTGTATATATCGTTTGGGTGTTCCTTGTTGTCCTGTAGCTGTAGAATTGAAGCTGAAAGCTATGCAGAGTAAAGAGCTAGGCCCTGGAGGGTAAAATCCGATCTCTGAGGGTCCACAGCATTGTTTTGGCAGGGATCATATCCAGATTTCACAGTCCAAGGGTTTAAATTTATTTTCAGATCTGGAAATTTTCGTGAGGGTTTCATTTAGAAATCTGAGGCAAAGCGATTTTAAAAATTTAATTAAGGTTTCGGGAAAAAATTTTAGAGGTTCAGGTGGAAGTTCTGGGCCACCATTTTGCAGATTGAATGGTTGCTTAGTTTCTGGGGTTTACTGTGCAATTTCGATTTTTTTTTTACAAGACCCTCGCTGCCTCCAAACTATGTATTTTCTCATCCTCTCGCATCCATTCATTATACAACGTTTCCCCTTGCAGCCTGCGTTTATTCTCCTCCACGCAGCTTCATTCCCATGTAGATCCATGTTGTTTGCTCTCGAGCCCTCTCCCCTCCGTCCAAGCAGCGCTATCTCTAAACCTGCGTGCTACCCATCGCTCTCCTCATTCTCTACTTTATTCAACGATGCTCCTATCGTTGCCTTCAAGTTCGTCCATCTCCTCTACGCAGCCATCACTATCCGCAGCAATCTCTCACGCAGTCCCTCATCCCTTTCCTCCCTGCGTCTTCTACCCATCTCCATTCTCTGTCCCCTCACACAGCCTTCTCCATACCTGCTCCGTCTAGCTTCCTTTCCGCACAAACCTGCGATCCCGTGGCTCCTTGCTCTTCCCTCTGTCGCAGCATTCACCTAATCCGTGGCTCATCTGCCTATTGCTCCAGATTCTCCATCAGCTGCTGCGTGCAGTCTCCTCTCCCGCAGCCATCTCCTCCCTCGCATTGCTGCCCTCGTTCTCCACGCTCTCTGCCGCAGTTCCTACTGCCTTTGACCTGCAGCTGCGCAACAAAAAAAAACTCCTTCGCTTTCCTCAAGTTAGGTTAGGGTTACGTTAAATATTTTATGTGTGCATTAGTTTAGACATCATTTTTTTTTTAGTCTAGTCCGATTTAGTTTAGTTCATTTTCATTTAAATCTTTGTTTAGTTTTGTTTAAACACTTTGAAAAGTCATAAACACATTTCAAAAATAAAAATAAAAATAATTAAACAAAAAATAAATAAATAAATAAAAATAAAAATAAAAATCTAAAAAAAATTGTGACTAAGGATTTAAAATGAAACAAATTAAGGGGTTTTCCACTTAAACATTAAATTTTTTAATGTGGCCTATGGCCCATTAAAAATTTCGATTTTTTTAACCCATTGATTTGTTTACTTCATTAATGTTTATTGCCTAAATTTTAAATTCCTTGGTATTCCTAGCTTTAAATGCTAAATCTTAAATGCATGTTTTTCTATGGTCGAGGTGCAACAATTGTTTTAAGTTATATTGACTGTTGGAGAAAGTTAATTAATTCTAGATCTTGGTCATTAACGATAATCACTTTAAATTTGGAATATCTTGCGTGATACATTGTTGGGCGTTTTTGTGGATTATTCATGATTGTCATTATTCGTCACATATTGAAAATCGTTCTGGACAACTTGTTTTTATCTAGTTGATGGTTAATTCAAATATTAAAGGCACTGGTCTATAATTGTTTCTATCTTGTGGTCGTGTCTTGTTTACATTGGCGTTTAATCTACTCATCTGATTTAATCATTTAGATTCATCAAGTTGTTCATCATTAAAATCTCCTAGAGCCCGTGATCCACAGGCTTTCTCATCCATTTACCTTAGGGACTACCCCCCTTGACCCTAGGAGAGAGTCTAACTGGAGTGAGTAAGGATTAAGAGTGACAACCCTTACTCTGAGCGCTATCGCGGTGCCTAGACACTCTGCGCAACAACACAACCCAAAGGGCATACTTAATCTTGCTATCCCAATCCTTATTTTGTTCCCCAACAATTCGTCTGATTATCTTTATGAGGTTTTTATTGCTTGATTCAGCCTGGTCATTTCCTTGAGGATAATAGTTAGATGAATGTGACAAGATTATAACATATTTATTACACAGGGATGTTAAAGCCATGGAATCAAATGCCTTAGCATGGTCAATCACGATCTTGGCGGGAATACCAAATCTGATACTAATTTTGTCCCCAAGGAAATCCATAACTACTTGGTTAGTTGTTTTCTTGGTTGGTATAGCTTCAACCCATTTAGTGAAATAGTCAGTACCTGTGAGAATCCCCCTGTACCCGTGGCTTGAGTTATCCTCGAATTCACCAATAAAATCTAAGCCCCATTGTTGGAGGGGCGCATCCACAACAACATTTCTCAAAGGCATGGCAGTTAGTTTTTGTTTTCCAGCAAACAATTGGCATGGTTGGCATCGTTTCACAAAGTTCAATGTGTCAGCAAAGATGGTGGGCCAATAGTAACTAACCCTCAAGATCTTGTGAGTAGTGGTTTGGGTGGCGTAATGTCCCCCACAAAACCCAGCACGGAATTCTCTCATTAGTTTTTCAGATTCTTCCTTACTAATGCACTGAAGGATCACCCCATTAGGACTCATCCAACCTAGGCCATATTAGGTCAGAACTTAGATGCCTTCAATCTCAAGGCTCTTCTTTTTTGATCAACTAGGTGAGGAGAGGCTGATAAGTTGCACAAAAAATTAATAATGCCCTTATACCAATCATCTCAAGTTCGACTGAAGTGGCACATAGTTGTTCTTCTTCCCCTTTAATGGTTTCGTTGTTGCTTTCAGTTAGCGTCTCAGCTAGTCCTTTTACCTTCATGACTTTCTTGGGACGGATATCAAGGTCATATTCCTGGATTTTGGATACCCCTTTCCCCTAGACCCAAGGAAATTAGTTTGTGATAACACCTTTTACAGTGGGATAAGGGTCATATGCATATATTTTGTTGTACCCCACACATGCTCTAAAGTAATTGAGAGACTTAACAAGGGCATAAGCTTGTTTTTAGGTGATTGTGCATCTTGTCTCAGCGTCACCAAGTGGTTTGCTCATAAATGCTATGGGCCTTTCTCTCCCTTCATCATCATTTTGCATAAGTATGCTAGCAATAGTATCTTTAGAGGCAAAAGAATAGATGATGAAATCTTTGGTATAATCAGGGCTAACAAGGATAGGGGTTGAGGCGATTCTTTCTTTGATTTCTTCAAAGGAATTATTTGTTGCACGATTCCATATGTAAGGAGTGTCCTTTTTTAGGTCATTCATGGGCATAACGATCTCGGCAAAGTTTGGTATAAATCTTCTCACAAAGTTGATTTTGCCGAAGAAAGACCTTAGGGCACTTTGTTCCTTTGGATGAGGAATATCTCTGATTACTTGGATTCTTTTTGGGTCAATGCTAATCCCATATTTGGAGACTACGTGCCCAATTAATTCACCTTTGTCAACACCAAATATTGATTTCTTAGGGTTGAAGGATATATTGTATTGTCTACATTTCGTGTTTACAATGGTCTTTCCTTTCTTTGGAAGCGACAGTCAAGTCGTCTCAGTACATTTCCATGATTTTCCCAATCAAATCCTTGAAAGCAAAATCCATGGCCCTTTGAAAAGTAGATCCAGCATTGAGTAGATCAATGGGAATCCTAAGGTACATGTATGTTCCCAAAGACGTAGTGAAGGTTGTTTTCAAGCAATCTTCCTCTTTTACAATGACTTGGTTGTGACGCAATTATCCTTTGCAATAGGTTCTCCATGTTAGACTGTTAGTTTTTGTAGCATCAAAAGTGTTCTAGCCATAGAATTTGGAGAGGCTAACATACATGAGATCTCCAAAACCCAGAAATTGCTTCTGGAAATTCCACCTAGAGATGGCTTAATTAGATGATTAATAGTTTTTTAAATATTTCCTACGTCTAAACTTAGGGAATATGGTTAATTAATCATGAATAATTAATTCAAGGTTTGAATCATCTAGAAACTCACACAGATCGACTCCAAGATGACCCTAGCCATTGATTAAGATTTAATCTTGGTCGTTGGTGCTCCAACAATGCATTATAAGAGAAATTCGATGGGCACTTGGAAAAAACACACCAGCAGTTTGATTTCCTTGGCAGATCAATTTCCAGAGAGCAGCAGCAGTTGCTGGAGAGCCAGAGATCAAAGCAAAGACAGTGATTCGAAGGAAGTTTTCCACAGCTGGAAAGGCAGTAGCAAGGAGGTCGAGTTATTCCCAATGAAGCAGCACAGAGAACTACGTAGTTGATTCAGAAGAGCAACTCGATTTAGCTGGAGGAAAATTCATTTTCAATTCAAGAGGTCAGACAAAGGTTTCAGAGTGCGGGAGAAGTGATTTCCTCGGCAAAGACAGGCAAAACGACTTCATCAGAGGCAGTTTCAGGCTATATGTCATAGGACCAGCGTAAGCACTACACAGAGGCCAACGTGAGGGTCCCAAGAGGACGAGTTTCGAAATGACTACTCCTCTAATGCTCTGCGTTGCCCAAAAAATTGCACTGCTGGCTGAAAAGGAACTGCAAGAAACTCCACCTCCAATGCTCATAAAATGCTACAAAATTATCCCCAAGCTCCTTGACCAAAACCCAGAAAGGGTTTGGTCTTAATCCAACTTCCCAAAATTAACCTCCAAGAGGCCCTACGCCCTCCAAGATTGCTCAAGGATATGGCCTGCAAAGATACCAACAAAATCCTCCTCCAAGGCTTCGGAAAAGTAGCAATCTCCTCTACAAGTGTTTCCCCCAACTCTCTCGGCAAAGACAAGCCTCAACAACTGAAGCTTCACCTCCCACGTGTGCATAATACTCTGCCTCTACACTGGCCCAGGAAGTGCAAAAGTCACACTGGATGGGAGCTCTCTCCTCCAGCTCCAAGACTCACCAAGATGGCAGCCCAACACCTATGCCTCCCTTCCGGAATTTCTCCTGGCCAAACCTCCTCAAAAAGATGCCACAATCACAACTCGACCTCCCTTCACTACATTCTCTAGAAATACGCACCACCTGGAGAAGATGGATGCAACTACTGGAAATCACAACGACAACCTCCTCCGAAAGACTGAATATGAAGCTCTCGAGGGTGGCACTTGAAGTCCCCTAAAGAAAGGGTGAGCTCTCCACTTGAAGAACTCTTGCTAAACAACAAGTGACTCGACTAAGCAGCTCGAGCAACCAAAGAGAAATTCGATATGCCAAAGATGATGAAATGAGGAAAGTTGCCTTCCTTATATAGATTCTGTGGAGCACTTTTCCCTCCATTTTTCCTTCCATCGTGGGTTCCTCACTTAAGCAACAATTTCCCCTCCATGCAAATTGAACTAGGGAATGCGTATTCTCCTAGTGTGGGTGGCCCCCACGTATACCTTAACCACATCAACTTAATCACATCAAAATAACTTATACTAAGTCTATTCTCCTAATAAAATCGAATGGGCCCCATCAACTCCAAAATTGGCCCCAAAATGTAATAATTAAGCTTGTTTCAAATTAATTTAGGAAAGGACATGACAAACGAAGGTCAAATGCTTCAGGTGTGGTGAGCTCATTCACTACAGCACGCAGTGTCCTCTCAGGAAAAGGGACAAGTCGAAGAAGCAGGATCAACAGGTAGCGTCGGCCGAGATCGACAAGCTTTCCTCCAGGTTGGAAGAAGACTTCACGATGATGTCAGCCATACCTCCAAGAGTGAGGTGGGGCGACTTGGAGTTGTAGCCCCAAAGAACTACAAAGTTGGGCAAGATCCATGAGGATTCCACCTCATGGATCATTACCTAGCTACAAGGGCCCACAGGGTTCAGTAGCAGGATGGATCAGTAGCAGTTGATGCAGTCAGTGCCAGAGTGACAGTTGCAGACTAGTAGCGATCAGAGGCTAATGAGCGTAGTGCAGTGTTGACAGCAGAGCAAGTGGCTCAGTGCAGAGTTGGCAACAACGCAGATTCTTTAGTGACAATGCAAATGCTAGTAGCAGTCAGAAACTCTGGAGACAGATGCATCATACTGAACACAGTTGATTCAGTATTTAGGATGCTTCTCAGTTGCAACAGCAATAGATGAGAGGGAGTTGCAGTGCAAATGCAAGGTTGGCAGCAGTATGGTAGTGTCAGCAGCAACACGAATACAACATCATAGTTGCACAGTGGTTGGTGGGCAATATGGCCAGACATCAGTAGCATGAGAGGAGGTGATACAAAGACAGGGTGTTGTGGCAGGATGTGCGGGACTAGAGAAAATACAGTCCTCACTAAGAGGGAGTGTTAGTTTCTGTAGCATCGGATGTGTTCTAGCCACGAAATTTGGTGGAGAGGCTAGAATACATGAGATCTACAAAACCCAGAAATCGTTTCTAGAAATATCACCTACAGATGGCTTAATTAGATTACTATGCATTTTTTAAATATTTCCTAAGTCTAAACTTAGGGTATATGGTTAACTAATCATAATTAATTAAGTCAAGGTGTGAATCATCTAGAAACTCACATGGATCGACTCCAAGATGACCCTAGCCATTGATTAAGATTTAATCTTGGTTGTTGGTGCTCCAACAATTGATTATAAGAGGAAGTTGATGGGCACTTGGAGAAAACACGCCAACAGTTCAATTTCCTTGGCAGATCGATTTCCATAGAGCAGCAGAAGTTGTCAAAGAGCCAAAGATCGAAGCAGAGACAGTGAGGGGCAGAGACAATGATCCAGAAGAATTTTTCTAGATCCGAAGAGGCACCAGCAAATAGGCAGAGTTATTCCCAGTGAGGCAGCGCAGAGAACTGTGCAGTTGCTTCAGAAGAGACTCAATTTAGCTGGAGAAAAAATCGTTTTCAATTCCAGAGGTCAGACAGAGTTTCCAGAGTGTCGAAGAAGCTATTTCCTCAGCAGAGACAGGCAAAACGACTTCATCAGAGGAAGTTTTAGGCTAGACATCATAGGGCCAACGTAAGCACTACATAGAGGCCAGCGTGAGGGTCCCAGGAGGGCAAGTTTCTGAAGGAAATTTGTGTCGGGGTTGCTTGTGGAAGAAGAGCAATGCCCTTACATAATTTTGGCCAAATTTACTTTATGTTTGGAGCACTAGTTGGGCATCCATAGATTGTACTCAAAATTTCACGGTTACATAATAATAAAACCCTCAGTTGCTGCACCGGTTGTCCCACATTGGGTTTTTCCGGGGACAATTGTCCAAAAGTAACAATGTCATTTTTATGTGTGTGTGTGTGCTAGTATTTTCTCAGTTTCCAATGCTATTATTTCTGCAGAATTCATGAAGGTTGCAGTGTGATTTATTTGATATTTGTCGTAGCAAATAAATTGTTAAAATAATTAACAATTAAAAATACAAATTCCAGTTGCTACAATAGGATTACAGTTTTGAAATTTTCACATAGGCAATGGGTAATTGTCCTTCAAGCACACTCCGTTGAGATCCCTAAAATCAATGCACATTCTAACGTTGCCAATCTTCTTGCGAGTGATCACAGGGTTGGAAATCCAGGATGAGTGTCGTATGGGAGTAATGATTCTAGCATCAACCAAGTTTTGGAGTTCTTCCTTGACCAAGGGAGCAAGTTTGGGGTTCATTCGTCTTAATGTTTGCTTAATAGGCTTTGTCCCTTCCTTGAGAGGAATGGTATGTTGAATAATTTCAGGGCTATAGGCTTTTAAATCATCGTAAGACCAAGCAAAAACATCCTTGAATTCCCTTAACAATTTTTCGAGTTCATCCCATTCCTCTTTAGGCAAGTCTTTCCCAATCTTGATTATTTGAGGAGACATTGTTAGTTTCAGTAACATCGGATGTTTTCTAGCCACAAAATTTGGTGGAGAGGCTAGAATGCATGAGATCTCCAAAACCTAGAAATCGTTTCTGAAAAATTCCACCTAGAAGTGTCTCAATTAGATTATTAGCCGGTTTTTAAATATTTCCTAAGTCTAAACTCAGGGAATATAGTTGATTAATCTGTATTAATTGAGATAAGGTGAGAATCATCTAGAAAATTACACAAATCAACTCCAAGATAATCCTAGCCATTGATTAAGATTTAATCTTGGTAGTTGGTGCTCCAATAGTGAATTATAAGAGGAAGTCGATGGGCACATAGAGAGAACACACTAGCAGTCCGATTTCCATGGAAAATCGAATTCCAAAAGGGCACAGTGGTTATCGGAGAGCCAGAAATCGACGCAGAGACAATGAGGGGCAGAGACAGTGAGGATGGAGGAAGATTTCTAGATTCAGTGAGTACATTTGCAAAGAGGCAGAAGAGCCATAATGAGATTGATGCAGGGACTCTCAGTAGCCTCTAAAAGCAGTTCGAATTGCAGATTCAGGAATTCATTTCAGAGTTCCAGTGGTAGAAGAATTTTTCAGAGGCCGAGAGAAATGTTTCTAGAGTTTGTGGCAAGCAGAAGAGGAAGCTCAATGTGAGATCTATGTCATCCAGATTTTTGCCTGCGCAGATCCCACGCAGAGGTTGACGTAGAGGGTTTTAGAGGCCAATCTTCAGTGTTGAATTTCCCTGTGGGGTGAGGAAAATTCCTCACTAGATTTTTGCCAGTATTTTTCTCTGCAAGATAGCCAGTTTCGGCATCCATATTATTGTACTCAGATTTCACTGCTGCATAATAATAAAACCCTCAACTGCAGCACTAGTTTTCCCGCATTGGCTTTTTCCGGGGACAATAATCCAAAAATAACGATGTCAATTTTATTGTTTGTGTGCTAGTATTTTCTCAGTTTCCAGCACTATTATTTCCGTAGTATTTTATTTGTGAAGGTTGCAGTGTGATTTATTTGATATTTTCCGCAGTAGATAAATTGTTAAAACAATTAACAATTAGAAAAATAAATTCTAGTCGCTGCAATAGGATTTCAGTTTTGAAATTTTCATGGTACTAGAACGTGAATGATCAGCCGGGAAGCTCAGAACCGGAGAGAATTTCGTTGCTCAAAGGGACTAACAGGAGGAAATTCCTAAAGGTTGCGCAATTCATTGACAGGCAGGCTGAATTATCGGGGCAGAACATTCAATTTTCAGTTGCAGGGTTGTAGAAAAGTCGATTTGCCCGGGATTGTGATTCCAGCAATTAGAGGGAGCAACAACAGCTCAAATTTTCGCTAAGAAGATTATTGGTTGGACGCACAAGGTTTTGTAGTAGGTTGCAGCAGCAAAATAAGCGTCGGGTGGAAAAGAAAAGCACACACAGTAGAAGGGAAATTTCTCTCAGGAACTTTGATTCTCAGAAGTTCAATTTTCCTAGGCAAATTGGCAGTAAGAGCTAGTAGATCCACACATTCCAAGAGGGAGTGCGAGTAGCAGAGTTGTAGCCAAGCAAAGGGAAAGAGGGTGTTTTTGATAAATCAAAGATGACCACAGCAGGGCTTAGAGATCAGGATAGGTTGGATGGAGCTTCCAACTATGTCATCTGGAAGGCTAGGATGTCCTTCCTTCTAGGTGAATATGACCTAAAAGCCTACATAGATAATGTGGTGGATGGAGTCCGAGACCATATAGTCTAACATGTAGCGGCCAAGGGAACGACCAAAGAGATGTGGGATGCTCTCTCCACACTATATCAAGGTATTTTCGAGTAGCGGAAGATGTTCCTAGAGAAGCTGAGATGCATCAAGATGCATAAAGGAGAAGGCATAGATCCCTTCCTCACCAGGATTCAGCAGGTCCAAGACCAACTTGTAGTTGTTGGAGCAACACCTCAACCATCAGAGCTAGTGTAATTGGCTCTAAACAATGTCAGGGAGGATTGGCAAGTATTTGTCCAAGGTATATTGGGCAGAGATACCTTGCCATAGTGAAACAGGATGTGGGTTGATTTGCAGCAAGAGGAGTTGAGGCGAGCTTTGCTTAAGAGCTCCATCAGTGGCAGCGATAACAACGGATCGAAGGTGGTGAAGGAGGAGGAGAATGTGGCCCTCGTATCCAATGGTCCCAATCAGGGACAGGGGGAGCAGAGAAGGAAGAAAAAAGGACCTATTGAAGGTCAAACACTTCAGGTGTGGTTAGCTCGGTCACTTCAGGATGCAATTTCCTCTCTAGAAGAGGACAAGTCAGAGAAGCAGGATCAGTAGGTAGCGTCGACCGAGATCAATAAGCTTTCCTCCAGGTTGGAGGAAGACTTCGCGATGATGGCGCCATACCTCCAGGAATGAGGTGGGGTGATTTGGAGTTGTAACCCCATAGAGCTACAGAGATTGGGCAAGGTCCTCGAGGAGTCCACCTCATTGATCATTACCTTTCTATGGGGGCCCACAATATTCAGTCGTAGGATGGATCAATGGCAGTTGATGCCATAAGTACCAGAGTGACAATTGCAGACTAGTAGCAGTCATGGGCTGATGAGCGCAGTGTTAGCTTCTGTAGCATCAGATGTGTTCTAGCCACGAAATTTGATGGAGAGGCTAGAATACATGAGATCTCCAATACCCAGAAATCATTTCTGGAAATTCCACATATAGATGATTTAATTAGGTTATTAACCAATCTTTTAATGTTTCCTAAGTCTAAACTTAGCAAAATTGGTTAATTGATCAGAATTAATTAAGTCAAGATGAGAATAATCTAGAAACTCACACAGATCGACTTCCTGATGATCCTATCCATTAATTAAGATTTAATCTTGTTCATTGGATTCCAAACAGAGGATTATAAGAAGAAGTTGATGGGCACTTGGAGAAGGCACACCAACAGTTCAATTCCTTGGCAGATTGATTTCCAGAGAACGACAGCAATTGCCGGAAAGCCAAAGATTGAAGCAGAGACAGTGGGGTTGGAGGTAGATTTCCAGATCCAGTGAGTGCATTTGCAGAGAGGTAGAAGAGCCGCAGTGAGGCTGACGCGGGGACTACACAGTAGCCAAGAGAAGCATTTCCAAAGTCTGTGGCAAGCATAAGAGATAGCTAAATTTGAGATCCAAGTTGTACACATTAGAGCCTTCGTAAAGCCGATGTAGAGGGTGAGGTAGGGCAACTCGTGGAGACATTTCAAAGGCCAGTCTTTAGTGTCGGATTCGCCTGTGCGATGAGGAAAATTCTGCACTAGATTTTTGTCAGTGTTTTTCTCTATAGTATTGCCAGATTCAGAATCCAGATTATTGTACTCAGATTTCACTGTTGCATAATAATAAAAACCCTCAACTGCTGCACCAGTTTTCCCGCATTGGGTTTTTCCAAGGACAATTGTCCAAAAATAACAATGTCAATTTTATTTTGTGTGTGTGCTAGTATTTTATCAATATCCAGCACTATTATTTCCGCAATATTTTATTTTTGAAGGTTGCAGTGTGATTTATTTGATATTTGTCATAGCAGATAAATTGTTAAAATAATTAACAATTAGAAAAATAAATTCCAGTAGCTGCAATAGGATTTCAGATTTGAAATTTTCACATGGTATTAGAGCGTGAGTGATCATTCGGGAAGCAGAGAAGCAGAGAAGGGAATTTCATTGCTCAGATGGAGTAGCAGGCCGAAATTCAGAGATTGTCGAGTACCTTAACAAGCAGATCAAATTGTTGGGGAAAGGATTTGATTATCAGTTGTAGGTTGGAAGAAAAGTTGATTTGCCCATAATAGTGATTCCAGTAGTCAAAGGGAGCAGCAAAAACTCAGATTTTCACTAAGCAGATTCCTTGGTTGGACGTAGAGGGTTTTGCAGTGACAAAATCGGTGGCAGGTGGAAGAGAAACTCACAGCAAAAGGGAAAATTTCTCTCGGGGAACTTCGAGTCTCAAAAGTTTGATTTTCCAAGCAGATCGACAATAGCAGCTAGCAGATCTACGCATTCCAAGAGTAAGTGCAAATAGCAGATTCAACAGTCAAGCAGAGGAAGAGGGAGTTTTTCGTCCTTGTTTTTGAGTTTCGCAAATTTTACAGCTTTGCAAAAATGGTCGTATGCGATTTACAGAGAATGTTGTGTGGTTAGCCAAAATGCAGATCTGGGTAGCAGGTCGACTTCCCGTTGTCAGAGATAGTTGCAGAAGGAAGTAAAGTTATCCAGTGCAAATCAAAGGCCTAGCAAAGGACTAGGCTTGAACAGGGATACTTGGGAACCAGATCCAGGAGGATGAGTATGAGACTCTAGTGTGTCAAATGGCCAGGGTCCAGCGCAGTTGCAACAAGGAGATCAGTCAGATCAATTCTGGATTGTTGCAGCAAGACCATCTGTTGGAAATACTGAGAGGGGGGTGAATGAGTATCATTTTATTGAGTAAAATAATAAATACAATATAAATGTGTTCCAAACTCCAACTTGGTTTTGATGAGGCTCCGACCTCTAGAGCTTCGAACCCATCTATCCAAGGCACCAGCCTTGAGTTTAGGAGCACCGACTCCAAGGACACCAATCATGCTGTTGTTTAGTATAGAGAATGTAAAATATACTTACTTGATTGTCAAGGGGCTCTTACAAAAGGCTAAGCTAAAGAGTGAGAGTAAACTCTCGTCTTTGCTTAGCCATCTTCAAGCTCTTAGATAACAAATGAAAGAAATGAAGTACAATGTTTTTTTTTTAAAAGAGATTTAAATTTAGAAGTTCTCGGCTTGTGTACAAGCTATGTGCCAAAATCCCTGCAAAACCACTTTGTAAGATAAGACTATGAAGGTTCAAAGAACAAATGAGAGCTCCTTTAAGAATGTATCAAGAGTGGGTTGGTCTCTCCAAAGACTTCCCCTCACGCTTGATTCTGTAATCCCAACAAGATGTTCCCTCTACAAAACTTCAATCAAGAATTAGTTCCATATAGATTTAGCAATAAACAATGATAAGAAACTCCAGAGATTTATCTAAAACCAACTAAAGCATTCTATACCTAGAGCATACTTATAAATCAAATGTCAATGCAAGATAACTCTATATTAACAAATCTACAAGAGCATATGGAAGAAAATTAGATCAAAGCATGAATAAAAGGAATTATACCAATGCTCAACAATTCATCACACTCGAAAAGGAGGAACACCTCATGAATGAAACCCCAAAGTCTTTATTGATATTTCTGAAAGTGTACAAGGCAGCAACGCTTCCGCAAGCACAATAGCTAGTAACAATATTATACAATGTGAGAGCCCATGGCTCTATTATATAGAGAGTTGGGAGCAAATCCCAATGAAGAATGACAATGACCAATGGAATTGGGTGACAATCCCAAAGAGAAATTTGAATTTGTTGAATGGAGCTCCAATGCCAAGTGTAAAAATCAAATTCTAACAAGTGGACATCATTTTCTTCTTCCCTTATGTGTCAAATTCGAATTTTATGGTGGAATGACAAGTGTATATGGGTGGTAACCCATGTGGGGACAATTTCCCACAAAAATCTCCACCAAATATTCTCCCAAATCCTCCCAAATGTGCATTAACTTCACAAATTCGAATTTCCAAACAGCGTTTTCATTTAATGCCAGAAATTCGATTTTATTTGAGCACATGTCCTTTCCTTGATTTTAGGAGTCCACATCACCTTGGGACTTCACTTTAACTCCCCCATAATTTTCCACCTCATTTCCACAACATTTAGCATGTGTGGATATTTATTTTTCTCCATTTATTTAATTTCTGACTTAATTAATTGTCAGATTTCCCACTAAACTTAGGAAAAGTGGGTTTTGAGGGTCCAAAACACATTATTAACCCCTCAAAGTGTGTCATAGTAGAAAGTTGAGGGTGAGAGGTGTAATTTTGATTACTCATACCCCATACAACTTCTCTAAACTACACTTATTACAATTTAAATACAATTTTATTTGCAATTTTTTACTTGCGGGAAATCTAAAAAATTAAAAAATGACTACCTAGACCTAACCAAATTCCACGAAATTTTTTGTGTGATCTAGTATGGTAATATATATCAACTCTAGACACTAAGATGTGTCAGGGGCTCAACCTTCAAACCGTCACCCCGACTTTGGGGTAAAACGTGAGTGAAAAAACCTAGAAAATTATTTGCCTCTGAAAAAGAAGGGATAATTAATCAGATTAAAAAAAACTCCAAGGTGTACTCGTTTGTTGATCGAGCCCCAACATCCTAGGCCTGTTACAGACTCAAAACTCATCATCACTAGTATCACTTATTACAATTCCCCGTAGGGCGTGGAACCTGGGTACAAGAAAGATGATGAGAAGATAGAATTAGAGTTAAAAAACTCTGTTGACTAATGATATCTGATGGTACAAGTGTCCTCTGGATCATCCTTGGGCATGGAGTCCTCATATAATCATCAGGTGCCACTCAGTGGTCAACATTTGGCTCCATATGGGGATGCATGCTAGATATGAAAGATAGAGTGCAAGAACCTGGAATCTACATCCACCGACAAAAGACATATATCAGCAGTATCCATTCAAAATATCATGAAAATAAATCAAATACAGAAACAAAGAAATGAAAATTTATTCTAAGAGCATAAATGACAATTTATTCATGAAATAAAACTAAATAAACAAAAATGACACGAGATAGGGTTTGAAATATGATACAAAAAGATGCCCCATGGCATCAAATATTTTCTTTGTAGAACAATTTGAGTAGTTGGTTGTTCACAGGTAACTCGAGTGGTTCTCCATCCAAAGTGCTCAAATGGTAGGAATTATGTCCAGTTGCTTCCCTGATAATGTATGGTCCAAGCCACAAACTGTCAAACTTACCATGATTTCCTGGCTTTTCATTCCTACGATCCATAGCAAAACCATATCATTGTTAGAAAACATTTTATTCCTAGATGATTTGTCAAAATTTCTTTTTACCTTAAATTGATTTTTACAACAATGCTCAAAGGCTCTTCTTCTGGTTTCATCCAATTCCACAATTTGGTCAATCCTACATTGCACAACATCTCTATCAAATGTAAAACTTTGTAGCAATTGGTAAGCTGGTAACCTCAAATGCACAGGAAAGGTAACATCCAAGCCATAAACTAATTCAAAGGGACTCTTCCCAGTAGAACTCTTCTTTGTAATCCTATCAGTGCACAAAGCATATTTAATTTTACTATCCCTTGCCCTTTTGTTATCCCCTACTATCTTCTTGATTATGGTTATCAAATTCTTATTACTAGACTCTGCTAAGCCATTACCCTGAGGATAGTAGTTTGATGAATGGGATAAAACAATGCCATACTTAAAGCAAAATAATGAGAATTCAGAAGAGCTAAAAGCCTTGGCATTGTCGGTGGTTATTTTGGCAGGGACACCAAAACGAGTGATAATCTTATCTTCAAGAAAATCTATCACTACTTTTTCGGTGGCGTGTTTTGTAGGGATGGCCTCTACCCATTTAGTAAAATAATCAGTTGCAGTTATAATCCATGAATAGCCATTACTCGAATTTTCATTAAATTTCCCTATAAAATCTAGCCCCCAATGTTGAAAGGGAGCCTCCACGACCACAGGCTGAAGAGGCAAAGAGGCTAACTCATGCTTCCCAGTGAATAGTTGACAAGCTTGGCAACCTCTAACATACTTGTGCACATCAGCAAAAATACAAGGCCAAAAATAACCAGCCCTCAAGATTTTGTGGGTAGTAGTCTTAGCAGCACAATGCCCTCCACAAAATCCTGAATGAAACTCAGATAGAAGCTTTTTGGCTTCAACTTCATCAACACACCTAAGTATTACCCCCTCCGGATTTCTCCAACCCAGAGCATCCTTCATAATGCAATATTTAGTTGCTCCAAGCCTTAATGCTCTTCTCTTATGGCCAACTAAATGGTTAGGACATGACAAATTTTGCAAATAATAAATAATGTCTTTATACCATTCAAGTTGACCCAATTTTTGAAGTTCTGATGAAGTTAATTCCAAATCATTTTGACAAATAATTCCTATCGCTTTCTCATTTCCTTCAGTGAAGATTTTGGCCAATCCCTGGCCTTTCACAAGCTTGGTACGTCTAATATCCAAATCGTACTCCTGAATCTTCGAGACCCACCTAGCTCGAGTTCCTAAGCAATCAGCTTGGACTAAAATATCCTTTACAGCAAAGTGGGGAACAAATGCAATTATCCTAGAATACCCCACATAAACTCTGAACTGTTTAAGAGACTTGACTAAAGCATAAGCTTGCTTCTCCATGGTGCTATACTTCAACTCAGACCCTTGGAGGGACCTACTCATAAAAGCAATAGGCTGCTCATGCCCTTCATTATTCTTTTGAAGCAACACCCCAGCAATAGTATCTTCGGATGCAAAAGAGAAAATCAAAAACTCCTTTGAATAATCAGGGCTTATTAGAACAAGTTCTTTGACAATAGAATCCTTTATTTTCCGAAAACCTTTTCTACCCTCATTTCCCCAAACAAACTTAACATCTTTCTTTAAGAGGGTTTGGATGGGTTTGACAATCTCAGCATAATTTGGAATGAAACTTCTAAGAAAATTAATCTTTCCTAAGAAGGATTGAAGGGTTTTAATATTATGAGGCAAAGGAATCTTTTGAATAGCCTCAACTCTTTCAGGGTCAATCTTGATCCCATCCTTTGAAATGATGTGACCAAGCAACTTCCCTTCAGTCACTCCAAAAATAGATTTAGCAGGATTTAAGGATATTCCATACTCTACACCTATCAAAAATTTGCTTTAGGTGGCTTATATGGGAAATTCCATTTTTAGAAAAAACAGTTAAATCATCTTGATAGATCTCAAGAAATTTGCCAATTAAACCTTTAAAGGCATAGTCTATAGCCCTTTGAAAAGTTGCTCCAACATTCGTTAATCCAAAAGGCATCCTCAAATATTCAAAAGTACCCCATGGTGTGGTGAATGTTGTCTTATGTCTATCCTCCTTCTTCACCAAGACTTGGTTGTATCCTGAAAATCCATCTAACAAAGACATCATTCCAGATCCTGTTACCCTTTGCAATAATGTTTCCATATTAGGTAAAGGGCAATTATCTTTTTTACATGCTAAATTAAGATTTCAAAAGTCTACACATAGCCTGATTGGTCCATTCTTCTTCCTCACAATAACCAAGTTTGAACACCATGTGGAATGCCTAGTGTGAGCAATAATACCAGCTTGAAGCATCTTTTGCAATTCCTTTTGTACCAAGGGGGCTAACTTAGGATTGATTTGCCTAAGTTTTTGCCTAAAGGGTTTGGCATTTTCATCCTTAAGAGGGATAGTATGTTCCATAGCATCTTCCCTATAACCTTTCAACTCATCATATGAAAAAGCCAAAACATCTCTATATTCATGAAGTAAATTTATCAAATTCTTCCTTTCTTGCTCATTGGTACCCTTGCCTATTTTAATAACCTTTGGGTCATGAGGGGTACCAATATTCACTTCAATGAATTCCCCTGGGCCAATTTTCTTATCATCTTTTCTCTTTGATGCATCATGTCTGTCAAACACTTGCTCCAAGGCTACGCGTTCCCGAGGAGTAGGATTTGTCACCACATTACACTCCTCATAATCACATCCTTCCTCTTTGTAGCCAGCCTTAAATTCAGAAAATTCCTCCATGTTATTTAAAAAACGAACCACTTGGCTTTCATCATCAAAGATTTGCCAATGCTCTAGATTATCAGGAACTGATGGCCTAAAGATAATTTCCATCTTAATTTTATCATCCACCAAGTTCTCTCCAAGTTGTAATGTAGATGCAGCAACAGCCAGCTCATCAGCTTGTTTATTTCCTTCCCTAGGAATTGCTTGAAGGTCTAATGCATCAAAATATTCCATATTATCCCAAACAGCATTTCAATACTTCTTAATCTATCATTCTTGCATGAAAATTGATTCTTAGTTTGAAAAATGACTAGATCAGAATCCCCTTTGATACTAAGCAACTTTATCCTCAAGTCTTTTGCCAACTCAAGACCCAACAATAGAGCCTCATACTCTGCTACATTGTTGGTTGCATCGAATTCCAATCTATAGGCAAACTTGAATATGTGACCAAGAGGGGAGGTAAGGACAATTCCAACACCCTTACCATACCTAGAATGGGCACCATCAAAATTCATGTGCCAAACTCCATCTTTCTTACAATCAACCTCCTTCGCCAAAGGAGGAAAAGAATTAGCCAGGATAGCATAGTTTCCCAAGTTATCAGATTCATACACAATTTCATTATGAGGCTCCTTGGGATTTTCTATATGAAACTTTCTCTCCAATTCCCTATCCAATCTAACCATGATGCCCTCACTATTAGGGATGGTAGCATAACTTAAATCCATTTGCAAACTACCCCCAATATCAACTCCCCATTTTCTAGACAATAACATCCCCCAAGCATCAAAAACATCAATCACCACAATATCCATGGTGATCATAATGTCAGGATGTATACCTAAGTGGACTTGAAGATCTTTTATCAAACCACACACTTCAATGATCTTTGAATCCATTGCACAAATGTTGTGGTAGGGTCTAGAAATCCTTAAATTTAACTAATTCATGACTTTCTTAGTCATGACACAAGATGATGCCCCAAAGTCAAACATACAATTGTGTAAAAGCATTCCATTGACCAACATAGTTATGAAAAAAGGTTGGTGGTCTCTGTTATCTCTACACATATCACTACTTTGGAGAGTGATAGGGGCATCCTCATATCTATCCTTAGAAAAATTAGACATTTCTTTTCCATTGGGAGCATCAATGGCTTGCACAATTTATATCTTTGGGAGGGAATCTTCATGATTTCAGTGACAGGAACTAAAATCTTAGCATTATTAATCCATCCTCCCAAGTCAATATTCAACTTCGATGTGGGTGGAGTGAAAGTTTTACTATGATTTCTTTCTTTATTCTTTCCCCTTTCCTTATCCTTGGCTATCTCTAAAATCTGAGTTGATGAAGGCTTCTCTCCATATAATTCAATGATCCTATCCAAATCTTCAAAATTATTTATACTATAGGAGGATGGAGACTTTTTATTTACCTTATGACTACTCTCCATAACTCCCATCCAATTTTCCAAGGACAAATGATGCTCTTTTCCAACTACATTGATTTGTTCACTTGTTCCCATCATATCTCCTTCTAGGATCCTTCTTGCATAAGGACAAGTGAGTTCATCATGTATGTCATCGCAAGGTCTACAATAAGGCATGGAATCATCAACTAAGTTTGTAGACTCCAGTGGATTAAGTGGCCTATGGTCATTGGGAGGTCCTCTCTTTTTCCATCTATCATTTCCTCTATTTGGGAATCTCCCACCTTGATTTCTTTCCATGGCCACTAATCGATTTTGGATAGCATTCATTTGTCTGGTGTGATTTGCCTCCATACTCTTGATGAGTTGGGTTAACTCCTTAATAGGATCATGTGTAGTCTCTTCTTTGGCCTTGCCTTTGGAATCATTCGGTTTCGATGGCCCTCTATTGAAACCAAGAATTTCAGATTTTCTGGATTGCTTTCTAGCCCTTTCTATCTTCAAGGCTTCAGATTGAGCTACACTTAGATTCGTAGACTCCTTCCTCCTCAACTCATAGGTAGTGTCAACCCCAAAAGCATCTAGATATGAGCATAAAAGAAATTCATCAAAAGGTTTAACAGTAGCAGGCATGCTTTTTACTAATTCATTGAATCTCTTGTTAAACTCCTCCATGGTCTCATTCTCATTTTTCTTCATGTTGCTAATGGCATTAATCAAATGCCTATTTTCCTTCTTCTCTCCAAACTTATTTAAAAATGCAGTCAAAATGGCTTGTAAAGAGTTATATGAGTTAGCAGGTTGCTCAATGAGCCATGTTGACCACTACGTGTCAACTACCCATAGCAGTACACCCTCTTTTTTTGAAAAAAGGGGTAGCATTTGATCAACATGTCCGTGCCATTCGACAGTCATCATCAGCCCGATCATATTGTTTTGTAAACCCAGTCTACATGTGTAAATTGTAAATAATCTTAGCAGATCTAAGTCATGTATGTACATTGCCTAGGCAAACCTAATTTTCTAGTGATAATCTACGTTTCAGAAGGTTTTTTATCTCACCGATCTATGATCGGCAGAGTTTTCTTTCAGCTTAACCCCAAAGTTAGAATGAATTTTGTCAATAGAATCTTAGGGGAATCCTAGTGTGCTTTGAGCCTATGTAAAAGTAATTTGGAAATAATTCTAACTATTTGGTTAGGTTATTACAAATTGCTTGATCTGCTAGATTATAGTTGTGTCGTAGAACTGGGTGGTCTATGTCAAATGGGTTTTCCCCCTTGAGATGTGAAATTGTAAAAGTCATGATGTAAAGTGTCTTGAGGGTTAGAAAATGTTTTAATCCCCTCATAAGTCCTAGGTCCTAGGTGATTTTTCCAAAGGCTAAGTTCAAAGATCCAAAAATAAAAAATAAAAGATATAAATAATAAAAATAAAATTTAAAAATAAATTAAAAATAAATAAAAAATTGAAAAATAAAATAAAATAATAATAAGTCAAAGTTTTGAGAAAATAAATGCAAAGTTTTAATTTTTTAATATATATTAAAATGCATTTAAAATTTCGACAGATGA
Source organism: Pinus tabuliformis (assembly GCA_031772625.1). NCBI lineage: Eukaryota > Viridiplantae > Streptophyta > Pinopsida > Pinales > Pinaceae > Pinus > Pinus tabuliformis. The sequence continues at coordinate 1,280,431,782 of CM062820.1, forward strand.
GATTAAAAGGGATTTTGATCCTCATCGACGGTCGAGATCATTTTGACATGGATCACTCGAACTAGCCATTGGGAAATTTTCCTTTAAATAGGGTGTCAGGGTTCATTTGAGATTAGATTCGATCTGAAAGTCTGGTGCTAAAGAAAGCTCTCTTGTAGTCACTTTTTGTGCGATAAAGAAAGACTTTGGGGTTGAAAATCTTGTTGGTGTTACTCTTCTGGAAATGCTGTAAGATGTTTTATTTTTCTACATAATTTTATTTTCAGCCATTGATAATAGCTTGATGAAGATTGATTTAGGCACAGGTATCTTGTCTAATCTCTGGGATTTGAATGATAGTTTAGATTCTGAAATATAATGGCAAGTATCTCCATTTGATCTGGATTTCACAATTGTTTTCTCCCTCTATGTTAATGGTTGATTTTAAGTTGTGCAGGAAATCTTTTTTTTAGATTACCGGGCGTTCGGGGAAGTTCTCAGCTAAACCAACCAACTCCCGGATTGCGTTTTCTGAAAGAGCCCAGCCAGTTTTGATCCCAGGCTTATCATTTGAAATTTTTTTTATGAATGCATGAAGGGTTTTCTGAAGCACCTCACATTAAATTTAAAATTCTGAAAATATTTCTGTAGCATAACAATAAATCTAGCTACCTAGAGCCTTCAATTTGTAAATATTGTAATTATTTCTCTGATTTAGGGTTTTCAGTTTTGTTTCTTGCACATATTATTTTTGGGTGTTCTGTTTTTTGCCATTGCAGGTTGCAGGTACAGGTTTTGAGAAATATTTCAGGGTTTCCATCAGGCAATCTGGAGAAGGAAAGATTTTAAATTTTGATCAAGTTTTTGGACTACAGGTCTGCAACCTGCATTTTCATTTTTTATTGTTGCCTAGGGTTTCATTGAAAAAATCCAAAGTACATGTGTGAAATCCATTTTTTGGAATTCGGATATTCTTTTGAGGGTTTCAAGATTGTTTTTATTGTTCTAGCAGATTTAGAAATTTTTCTCTGCTACTATAGCCACCCTCAAATCCTTGCATCCATTGCTACCAGTGCATCCACCGCCCTCATCCACGCAGTCTCGCCCTACTTCCCTTTCCGCCTGCCTCACGCCATCTTTACGCTGCCTACCGTATCCAAAACGCTTTTCCCTCTCTGTGTGATCTCTTTTGCTCCTCAGCAACGCTACCTTCACTCTCTTTCTCTCCACGCATTCCTTCTCACCTGCTCTCATAACCCTTTCACCTTCAAAATATATCCACATTCGATCCTCCATACCCTTCGATCCACCAATCCTACAGATGCCATAAGTCTGTACGCTGCTCCACATTCAGCTGCCATCGATTTTCCAATTTTTCGTAGCAAACCACCCTCTCTTTCCACGCTAACCTGCAAACGAATTGCCAAACACTGTCCACGCCTTTCTACGTGCTTCTAGGACTGTCCTCTCTGCTTTTCTCCCTTCACGCAGCCACCTCCTTTCTCCTTCACGCTGCTGCCATTTCCCAGGCTGTCCACCTGCCAAAAACAACCCGCACTTCCCTTCTTTCCTCACGCAACCCTTGTTGTTTCTCTATCTGCGCAGTCATTCCTTCAACTCCCTGCGTGCAGTCTCCCCTCCCTACGCAGCTCCTCGTTCGCAGTCGCAGCTCCACACACACTTCTACCCTCATTCCTCATCGCTTGAGCCCATTGCTGTAATCTCGGCTGCAGTCGCACGTCCAAACGTGCAAAACAAAATAAAAATTCGAAATATTTCGATTTTCATTTTTCTTCATTGTCAAACTTTTGATACGATTTGGGTTTTAAGGATTAGACGTTTCGATTTTTTTTTATGTATATAGATTAGGTGTTAGTTTTAGATTAGATTTTATTTAGATTTTTTAAGTTTTAAATCATTAAAAAAATAAATAAATAAAATAAAATAAATCACAAAAAGTTTTAGATTTTAATGGGCGTTCATATTTTGTTTTAATTTGTTAGATTTATTTGATTTTAGGATTTAATTTTAATTTAGTTTAGTTTAGTTTAATTTTGTTTTAAAAAATATAAAAATTAAAAAATATTTTGAGAAGGCTTAACAAAAAATTGAAAATTCATTTTTGGTGACTTTTGCAGTATCTATGTTCCACTTCTCTATAGTTAAACGCACTTAAATGTTTATTTAAAATTAGCTATATAAAAGTGGTAACTGGTCAGCATTTAAATTTTATGATCATTTAAAGCATCTGATTTTTCTTGAAATTTAATCATTGGATCATCATTAAAGCGCGTTGAGTTTATTGAATAGCTTGTATCGCTTGGGGTATTTGATGAAAAATGATTGTTTTACAAGGTTCATATTTCTATAACATTTAATAAATAATCATTTAATCATTAACTCCATAAGGCACTGGTACATTAATTCCTAAAATCAATCAAGTACTGGTATTGTCTTGATGTCTCCCAACCCAACTGGTCCACAGCTGGTCTTCCTTTGTCCCATAGGGTCTACCCTCCTTAGCCGCGAGAGACGGCTTAAACGGAGAGATTGGGAATCAGGGCGACAGCCCCCGCTCTGAGCGTTGTCGTGACAATCTTTGCAACAACAAGCCAATCAAGAGCATCCTCTTCTAAAGATAAAACAAAAAGCCTCATCTTCACATCCTCATAATTAGCAGTGTTACACCATTTAAAGATACAAACATTAAAGTTTTTCACATGTGATGTAGCACTAATGGCATTGTTACCGTGAAAGGAAGGCAACTTTTCAATAGCCTTGTCAAGGATATTGTGAGGATAGCCATTTATGTTAGTGAAGTTACAAGAAGCAAAAAGATCATTCATGATGCTAGGCTCTACTTGTTCTTGAGAAAGAAAATGAATATCAAAAATAGCCTCTTGCCCAAGACTAGCAAGAGCTCTACTACGAGAAAGTCTATTCAACCTCTCTCTAAAAACCCTTTCAGGATCAGGGTAGGGGCTAACTAGACCACTTGAATTTCTCCTAGTAGAGACTCTTGCAAAATTTGGATTGAGTGGAGTCGCCACTTGAGCAAGAATCTAAATCTAAAGTTCAAAATGCTAAAACCAAAAGGTTAGTCGATTTTTCCCAATTACAAGAAGACTTGTCCCCGGCAGCAGCGCCAAAGATGTTGACCCTACTGCCTACACCTACCTACAAGTCAGTGAGAAAAGCCTTCAACCCCACAAGGTGTGGTTGGTGGCAGGGAACTCAGAGAAGGGACTGTCACACTAATCCCGACTCTCTCCGTTTGAGCTATCTCCTAGGTTAGCTAAGGGGGGTGGTCCCTAATGAAAAGTTAAGTTAAAAGATGTTTCTAGGAGAGTGTTATAGTGAAAATGGATTACTTTTAAGGATTTATGAGCAAATATGAAGTGAGCAACTTGAAATAACAATGCCAATCATTAATATGATTAAAAACCATAAAACCAGTGCCTTATAAGGAATTTGCTCAACAATTTAAAGATATATTTGCTCAAAGTAAAATGCAATGCTCTCAAAACAAAGTAACCCTGAAATGTAAATAAGAATTAATAGCACAAAATATGTAAGATACAAAATGCTTTTGAGATAATCAACTTTATAAATCAAAACATGTGAAACATATCTTGCCAAAACCCAAAAATTAGTAATTAACTTGGAAATGTAAAAGAAAGGAAGTGCTAAAGCAAGACATCAATATGCAATTGGACTTGAAACATGAAAAGAAAACACTTGTTTGAAATGATCACAATACTTGCTTTTGGAATAGACTTTGTATATAAAAAATCAAACCATCAAGAGACAAGTAAATGTAATGGAAAGTGTTCTTGGTTAATTTTATTATTTAGCTCTACAACAAGATTACAATTTAACTCTTCATTCCTCAGATCTCACCCTCGCCCAATGATATGGATCTCACAGTGAGAAGTCAATAGAGGAGTAGAGGATCCCTAAGATGTCTACTTCAACCAACTTATGTTTGAGGTAAAACTTTAATGAGACTTAGGGCCTTCCTATACTAAAATGCCTAGATGAAATGCAAATTGTGTTAATTCCCCAAATTAAAATAATGATACATGCAAATTCTTCAAAGAGATTGGTTTGCAATGCTTGAGAATGAAATAGCGTTCAACATAAGTTGCAATTATAACTTCAACTGGAGGAATAAAATTAGCTTATAAGTGTTGCATGTGTTTCATCAATAAATTAAAATGATACAAGTAATTTGTTTGAAAGTAAAATTTGTTTCAAATAGACAATGACAATAAATTGCTCCAATATTCAAGATTACAATGTAGCATAAAATTGAAGCATGTATTCAAGTGCTCATGAAACAATTTATCAAGGTAAATGGAAACGAATCAAAGTTTGTTAAGAATATAACACGGTTGCATGTAAAGGATGAATTTCCCAAAGTAAAGTGTAAGCTTGTAGCTCCAAACAACAATGAAAAAGAAAATGCAAATCTCAAATGAAATTGCAACAAACTTTAACTTAATGAATTGTGATAGTGAGGTTGTGTTAATTCTCAATTAAAGCATGCATGTAAGTGAATGAAGTATGAAAGCTTAAACCATGTAAATGTCAATCCGCCCAAGAGAAGCATTCCCCTAAATGGGGAGATAGGATACCATGGGAGAAATCCCAAGCTCCCACAAGCAAGTTAGATCTTACACTAATATTACAATGAGAAGAGGGCCCTTCAAAGTTCTCAACTATACTTCAAGGAGAGTCCTCACAATAATTACTTGAAACTTGGACACTAGACCTCCTTTCTTGAGAAAGTAGTGACAAGACCTTACAAAACTTATGCAAAGGAAACAAGGTGTGAGTTTCCTCCAAATGCCCAGGCTTAAAGAGGAAAATCGACAACCCTCTAGTGAACTCGACTTGGCCAAAATAAGCCTCAAAAGGGCTCACGACATCCTTGGAAATCGAACCCCCAACACTTGCCAAAGGTCCTGCAAACACTAGTTAGATGTTGAGGGAAGTTGCTCTTCAAAATCTGCCACATGAGTTAGCAAACAATCCAAACAATGGCTGCAAAATAAGTGAAGTATTAATGGAAAAATCAGCAAGATAAAATGTATATGTACAATTATAATTTACAAAAGACCAAGCTAAAGAGTGAGAGTAAACTCTCGTCTTTGCTTAGCCATCTTCAAGCTCTTAGATAGAAAATGAAAGAAATGAAGTACAATGTTTTTTTTTAAAAGAGATTAAATTTAGAAGTTCTCGGCTTGTGTACAAGCTATGTGCCAAAATCCCTGCAAAACCACTTTGTAAGATAAGACTATGAAGGTTCAAAGAACAAATGAGAGCTCCTTTAAGAATGTATCAAGAGTGAGTTGGTCTCTTCAAAGACTTCCCCTCACGCTTGATTCTGTAATCCCAACAAGATGTTCCCTCTACAAAACTTCAATCAAGAATTAGTTCCATATAGATTTAGCAATAAACAATGATAAGAAACTCCAGAGATTTATCTAAAACCAACTAAAGCATTCTATACCTAGAGCATACTTCTAAATCAAATGTCAATGCAAGATAGCTCTACATTAACAAATCTACAAGAGCATATGGAAGCAAATTAGATCAAAGCATGAATAAAAGGAATTATACCAATGCTCAACAATTCATCACACTCGAAAAGGAAGAAAAACTCATGAATGAAACCCCAAAGTCTTTATTGATATTTCTGAAAGTGTACAAGGCAGCAACGCTTCCGCAAGCACAATAGCTAGTAACAATATTATACAATGTGAGAGCCCATGGCTCTATTATATAGAGAGTTGGGAGAAAATCCCAATGAAGAATGACAATGACAAATGGCATTGGGTGACAATCCCAAAGAGAAATTCGAATTTGTTGAATGGAGCTCCAATGCCAAGTGTAAAAATCGAATTCTGGCAAGTGGACATCATTTTCTTCTTCCCTTATGTGCCAAATTCGAATTTTATGGTGGAATGACAAGTGTATATGGGTGGTAATCCATGTGGGGACAATTTCCCACAAAAATATCCACCAAATATTCTCCCAAATCCTCCCAAATGTGCATTAACTTCACAAATTCGAATTTCCAAGCAGCTTTTTCATTTAATGCCAGAAATTCGATTTTATTTGAGCACATGTCCTTTCCTTGATTTTAGGAGTCCACATCACCTTGGGACTTCACTTTAACTCCCCCATAATTTTCCACCTCATTTCCACAACATTTAGCATGTGTGGATATTTATTTTTCTCCATTTATTTAATTTCTGGCTTAATTAATTGCCAGATTTCCCACTAAACTTAGGAAAAGTGGGTTTTGAGGGTCCAAAACACATTATTAACCCCTCAAAGTGTGTCACAGTAGAAATTTGAGGGTGAGAGGTGTAATTTTGATTACTCATACCCCATACAACTTCTCTAGACTACACTTATTACAATTTAAATACAATTTTATTTGCAATTTTTGACTTGCGGGAAATCTAAAAAATTAAAAAATGACTACCTAAACCTAACCAAATTCCACGAAATTTTTTGTGTAATCTAGTATGGTAATATACATCGACTCTAGACACTAAGCTGTGTTAGGGGCTCAACCTTCAAACCGTCACCCCAGCTTTGGGGTAAAACGTGAATGAAAAAACCTATAAAATTATCCGCCTCTGAAAAAAAAGGGATAATTAACTAGATAAAAACAAAAAAACTCCAAGGTGTACTCATTTTTTGATCGAGTCCCAACATCCTAGGCCTGTTACAGACTCAAAACTCATCATTACTAGTATCACTTATTACAATTCCCCGTAGGGTGTGGAATCTGGGTACAAGAAAGATGATGAGAAGATAGAAGTAGAGTTAAAAAACTCTATTGACTGACGATATCTGATGGTACAAATGTCCTCTAGATCATCCTTGGGCATGGAGTCTTCATATAATCATCAGGTGCCACTCCAGTGGTCAACATTTGGCTCCATATCGGGATGCATGCTAGATATGAAGTGATAGTGTGCAAGAACCTGGAATCTGCAAACTGAAAATCATATATACGGACAGAAGTTCACCAAGAACATCAATGCAGATAAGTTTATGAAACTCAGAGGCATTTCCCAAATCTGATCCGGCGTCACCACCACATAACTTCTGAAAGTTAAGATCCTCGAGGTAGTCACAGACTTGCAGTTTACCATTCCACATCTGGAATCCAACTCCCTCTTACTTCTACAAATGAGAGGGTCTGCACCTGTCAGAAATAGGTCGTCCTCAGAAGGTGCCGGTATGAGAGGTCTATCATCCACAACCTTCGAGCAATGGTTTGGATTGGTTTCACTCCTAGTGAATCTCAGCTTCATCAGACAACTATCAATTTTCTCATACTATGCCCGGGGTGTTATACTTCAAGCCATAGAGGGCTTTCTTCCACCTGTATACATGAGATTCCCGATCATGAATCTCAAACTCCTCGGGTTGTTCCAAACCTGTGGACCTGCTACATGAGGGGAATGGTCCCCTTGTAAGATTTTCCTTCGATACATCTCAGACATGTACCTTCATGCTCTTCTTGAATTCAGGCATCTGAGTCACCATATGACTCATATCAGGTAGGGCCCCATAAACAGACCTTGCGTGCTATAGATCCGATATGTCAATTGATATGGGCCCCAATGAATCGTCTTGCAACTTGATACAAATTGCCAACCCTAAACTCAAAATCATCTTTAGAAAGTTTTATTTTTTAAACACGTACCTTTCCATCGATGAATGCCACCCTGAAACCTTTGACTTCCATTGCCAAAATGGACACCAGGTTCTTCTTGCGATCAGGTACATAAAAGAGATTCTGTAAGTGAATCGAGTTACCCTCATTCAATTGAGAGGTAACATTCCCTACACCCTTTCCGGGATAGGTGGCATCGGCTCCAAGTATAATCCCACAATTGTTTCCATCTCTACCAAATTAGAGAGAGTACCCTTCTATCCGATGGAGTTCCTTGAAGCACTATAATCAATAAGCTAGATTCCCAAAGAATCTGAAGGAGAGGGCCAATACAAGATAGCACTTCTTTATCTTATCATAAACAACATTTGATTCTTCATACCTGGGCTTCCTTGCTTTCTTGAAGAGTTAGTCGTTACCTTGATGGCTTGCATGCCATTCCTCTGATCATTAAAGATGTCCGTGGAATGATTGTTATCATCATCAAGTGATGTGTCCCTGCCATTCAGACACTCCTTCACATAATGGCCAAACTAAGATGCCTTTCCTCCCACCTTAAGATCCAGTCTTCACAATGAAGTGATCTTTAGGTAGGCCATATTTTGCGGCGCCATTCTGATAATATTATCTGTTCGATTTCACCCTCGATGAATTTGAAGAGGGATGAGGAACCCATTGATCCTTTTGTCCTTTCCTAATTGTCTTCAATGATTGCTCTTTCACTCTTGCTTGGGCATTGTCTTCACCTCAGCTGTGATACCATGTTAAGTTTAGGTATGTTCTATGCTTAGAGCAATTTATTTCAATTTTCACAGTTAGCTCAATATCTTTAGCAATCACATCAACATTAAAGTAAACTGCAGATAGAACATAAACATAAATCGCAGAAGACAAGCCAAGACAAGAGGACACAAGATGTGGCGCTAGCTAGGGACAAACCCCAATGTGGGGAAACCCTTGATCAATTCTTCTTATATGTTCTTCAATAGTTCAGTAGAGAGAGATAGTACATTTACAACAAAAGTCAATACTTCAACCAATATATTACCTCTACATGAGATCAGTTGAAGACATGTTTGCTTCAACTGATTCTCCAAGGTGACTCATTCACCTATCATGTGTTGCATCTCGTCCATATGTTGCACCTCACCGTGCTGCACCATGCTGCACCCATCATCACAATACTGGTCCTCATGTTGTTGTTGTCCTAGTGTTTACCTAGTGCCACGGCTACACCATGCTATGCCTATGTGCTTGCTGCACCATTGCTGCTTTGTGTCCTAGCTGCATCAAGTACTATATTGCAGTCCCATACAGCCCTCTACTTGCAATTGTCCACGCTTTACCATGCTTCTACCGTCCATGATTCGCCATGCATGTAGTTGTCCCATGTTGCATCATGTTTTACCATGCATGCTATAATGCCTCATCATTGCCATGTTGTCCCATTGCAACACCTATGTCTAGCAATATTGATCATATGTATTGTTGCCCATTGTTGTTATGATTATGTTCGGGTTAGGGCTACCACACAGTCAGGAGATAAGTCCTTTTAGGACTACAGTTTATCTTGAGGAGCTTTCCCTCATGCCATGCGGCCCTTTGAAGGTGCTATCCACCCTTGACAGTCCTTGACACAACCTCAGCTGTGTGCTCTGGATTGTAGCCTAGCACAACAGCTAGTTGTAGCACTCCGCTTTCCCAAATGATACCCAAACAGCAGCGTTTCTTTCCTCATGAACTCGAGCAAGCTGACAACGCTTACCTACACTCAAACGCATACATATACAGCCTTAAATCTCTCCTCCTTCTGGCTGCAGCTTCCCTGTCTTGCTGTTGTCCATGCCCACGTTGCTTCATGCTATGATAAGGTCCCTTCTACTGCGGATGAAGTCCTTCTTATGCTACAGCTAAGGCCTTGACTCAGGGCTCCTCTTGACAGCAGTTTAGGCCCTAGGGCTTCCTCTGGACAGTGGTTTAGGGCTCCCATTAGCTACAGATAAGGGCCTTCCCTTTGTTGCGGTTAGAGCTCCCTTTGCTACTGATTAGAGCCTTCCCTTTGTTGCGGATTAGGGCTCCCTGTGCTATGGATTAGAGACTTCCCTTTGCTGCGGATTAGGGCTCCCTTTGTTGTGGATTAGAGCCTTCCCTCTACAGATTAGGGCTCCCTTGGTTGTGCATTAGATCTCCTATTGACTGCAGCTAGGGCTTCTTAGATCTGCGGCCAGATCTCCTCCAAGACTGTGGCTAGGGCTCTCCTAGATGACTGCGTCTAGGGCTCTTTTAGATGACCCTCTCCACTGCATCTTCCTTGAGAGAAGACAAACCCAAAACAAGTGGAGAGAGGGAGATCATGAGAGTTGTGTTCTCAAATGATTCAAGGCACCTTTATTTATACAAAAACGTGGAGCACATGAGGGGTTTATTTGGTTGTTGGCCGACCTTGACGAATTGTCTCATAACACAAATAAATTCATATCTCCATGAATACTTATCGAAATCAGATGATCTTTAGATCAATCCTACACCTCTCAATGAGAAGGATCCAAGAAAAATATCAGCTGCCATTAATAAGATGACTCACATCGAGTTTGGCCCTAGTTTCCAATTTTAACAACTATTCCGAGGGTTATATTATTATGCAGTCTATCTGACTGCACCTAGGTGCCCAACCGGCTCACTTGACAAAGAAAAATACATGGCAGCAATACCTCTATATCTAGAAACAGGTATTCAGAAAACTCGTCCCACAAAACCCTCTCCGGCACAACTGAAGCTCAACGCTGGCCCTTTTGGCCACTGTGTCAGCCTTCTGCTAACCTGTGTCAGCCCCAGGACCCTCTGCATCAGCCCTCTGAGGCATTGCGCAACGTCTGGTACCCTCTGCGTGGATGACGCATTCCCTCAGCCTCTGCGTTGTCTCTGTTGGGCTTTGCATAGCCTGGATTGGCTACTGCTCTCGCTCTCTTGGCTTCTGTGTTGGTCTCCTAGTACTGTCTCTGCCTCTCTGCCTCGTACTCACTACCCCTCATTGTTGATCACTGATTCAACTTTGCTTAGTGACCCCACTCTAGCAAAATGAATGACTGATCACTCTGGTATTTTCTCCAACTAACCCTCAAGCCTCCTCTTATACTTTTCTCGTTGGTCCTTCAACGGCCAAGATTACATCTCTAATCAACAGCTAAGATTAGATTTGGTTTGATCCATGACTTTTGGAACATTCTAACCCGTTTTATGTTAATACCCATTAATATTTTATTTTCCTAAGTTTCGACTTAGGAACTCTATCAAAAATATTAATTATTTTAATATCTCCCAAACCAATTAGAATTTTTCCAAACTCTTTCTGGGTCTTGGAGATCTCATGTGCTTTAGCCTCTCCACCAATTTTCATGACTAGAGCACATCCGATGCTACCCCAAATCAACATACAATAATTTAGATGCTCTATTGGCAATCTAATCTAAGGAAAATACTGGCAAAATTATTGCAAGAACTTTCTCTCACCCCACAACTAATATCCACCCCAGAAATTGCCTCCCTAGCCACAGGTTGAACCTTCTGTGTCAACCTCTGCGCAATGCTTGCACAGAACCTCTGAGTATTTCGACCTTCCTCTTGCTACCTCTTCCTGAGACTGGAATACTTCCTCCTGGAATGTTGTTGACCTCCTCTACCACCTGCTAATCACACTTTGGCTCTATTTTTTGCTGAATCTTTGCTACTGAGAAAATTCAACTGCCTGGGCAATTGAGTATCTGCATTGGTGTGTTTTCTCCAAGTGCCCATCAACTTCCTCTTATCATCCACCATTGGAGCACCAACGACCAAGATTAAATCTTAATCAATGGCTAGGATCATCATGGAGTTGATCTGAGTGAATTTTTAAATGATTCTCATCTTATCTCAATTAATACTAATTAATTAACCATATTCCCTAAGTTTAGACTTAGGAAATATTAAAAAAATGGTTAATAATCTAATTGAAATACTTCTAGGTGGAATTTCCAGAAATGATTTCTGGGTTTTGGAGACCTCATGTATTCTAGCCTCTCCACCAAATTTCGTGGCTAGAACACATCCAATGCTACAGAAACTAACTCCCTGTTAGCAAGGACTGTGTTCTCTCTAGTGTTGCACATCTTGCCTCAACACCCTGTCTCTGTATCACCTCCTATCATGTTGTTGATGTTTGGCTGCTGCTGCCCACTAACTACTGTGCAACTCTGATGTTTCATCTGTGTTACTGCTGACACTGCCATACTATTGCCAACCCTGCATCTGTAATGCAATTCCCTCTCATCTATTGTTGCCGCAACTGCAACTATTGCAACTGAGAAGCTCTGAAATAATTTGTCCCTACTACTGAAATGGGTTCTCCACCATACCCATCTATTCTCTAAAATAAACAAACTTAGCTCTCCCTAGAGCCTTTGTGAGTATATCTGCAACTTGCTCTTTTGTGGGAACATACTGTAGTTGGACCGCCCCACGTTGTACACAATATCTGATGAAATGACACTGAATATCTGTGTTTCAAGCTGTCATGAAACGCTGGATTCTCAGAGAGCTTAATGCAACTCTGGTTATCACAATAGACAATGGTCACCTCCATCCTCTGCCTGAACAAGGCTTACCAGTAGCTTCCGAAGCCATATAGCTTTGCACGTGGATGTGCTTGCTTCCATATACTCTGCCTCTGCAGAGCTCAGTGCTACTAACTTCTGCTTCCGGCCACACATAGTAACCATCCCTAATCCAACACTAAAGCAATACCCAGAGGTACTTTTCTTGTTCACTGAACTACCTGCCTAATCTACATCTGTGAATCCACATAGTCTGACGTCATCCATTCGTGTATATCTCAACCTATACTCGACTGTACCTTGTACATACCTCAAAATATGCCTTGTTGCTGCCCAATGTACCCTAGTCGGCTCTACCATAAACTGACTGAGGGTATTGACTGCGAAGCAAATATCTGGCCTAGTATTGACCAAAATTCCAAATACATGAGAGAACTGATAAGTTGTCTATACAATGTGGGGTCGACATCCTTGTCATCTGATGCATCTATCTTCTTCCAATTGGTGATCATGGGCATAGACATGGGTCTACAATCCTGCATTCTGAACCTCTTCAGAATATCTGTAGCATATCTTCCTTGCCTAAGGAAGATCTCCTCGTCCTTCTGCCACACTTCCAAACCTAGGAAATAGTGCATCAGCCCCAAATCTTACATATCAAACTCAGCTGTCAAGTTCCTCTTGCAATCCTCTATGAGCCCTGATGATCATGTCAAGAAGAGATCATCCACATACAATACTAGGATGAGTGGCTCACCCTCTACCACCAAATAATAAAGGTTGGGATCTACGTCACTCTTGACGAATCCCATTTGCTACAAGTAGATGTCAATCAAACCATACCATGCCCTGGGAGCCTATTTGAGCTCGTATAGAGATTTCGTTAGTCTACACACATGAGTGTGCCTCTCATGAGTCTTGAAGCCCTCTGGTTGTTCTATATACACTTCTTCCTCTATCACCCCACTCAAGAATGTTGTCTTGACATCCATCTGGTGAATCTGCCATCCCATTTGAGTTGTTAGGGATATAACCGACTGAATAGAAGTATATCTGGAAACTGGGGCGAAAGGTCTCCTTATTATCTATCCCTTCCTTTGTGCATACCCCTTTGCCACGAACCTAGCCTTGTATTTCTCCATGTTGCCATCTGCAACATACTTGATTTTGTAGATCTATCGAGGACCTACAATTGACCTGTCCTCAAGCCTCGGCACCACCTCCCAAACACTTTTCATCATGATAGGGTTGTATTCTTCTACCATGGCATTTATCCACCCCTGATGTTGTGCGACTTCCTGAAAGCTGGAAGGTTTTGCAACCTGAGATGCCAATGCTTGATATCTATCAAGTTGTCTGCGCTCTCTCTTGTTCGTCCTAGGAGTTCCAATAAACTCCTATGCATCTCTCAATGTCTATACTAGTTACTATACTGGATCCCTATGATTGTCCCACTGGTGGTCCCACTGGCTACCCCTGCCGCTAGACCAATCGAGCTTCAGCTGGTTGATTCTAATCACCTGCAGGCATCTCATGAGATCTCTTGAAAGATTTATCTTCCATGAACTTTACATCTCGTCTACCTATAATCTTCCTATTGCTAGGAATGTAGATAGGAATGTAGATACTATATGCCTTGGAGGTCTCGCTATACCTGACAAGAAACCCCTTTTTTGCAGTCTGATCCAATTTGGTGCGCTTCTCATCAGGCACATGGTAATAAGCAGCGCTGCCAAAGATCTTGAAGTGACTAACTTTTGGCTTCTTCCCTGTGAAGACTCCCTTAGCAATCTCTTACCCAATGTTCTATGAGTTCTATTCTAAATATACACTGTCGTGTTACATGTCTCTGCCAATAGGAACCTGGGCAAATCCTAGTCATTTAACATTGATTTTGCAGCCCAAAGTATGGTTATGTTTTTCCACTCCGCTACCCCATTCCACTGTGGATTATACAGAGTTGTCCACTCTCTTCTGATGCCTTACTTCACACAAAAATATGTAAAGTCTTTATCAATATACTCTCTGTGAAAATTCCTCAACCAGAATCCCTACTGCAGCAACTGATAATGTTTCTTCTATTTGTTAAATTAATCAACCAAATTATTTGCAGTTTCCTACGGCAAATATCGAAACATATACACTGCAGCCTTCACTAAATTAATTTATATGTGGAAACAAGAGGTTGAGCAAGAAACAAAATGCAACACAAATGACACCGTTATTTTTGGACAAATGTCCCCGGAAAACCCAATGCGAGAAAACCGGTGCAGCGGCTCTGAGGGCTTATTATTATCAAGCAGTTATAAATTATGAATACATCTTTGAATACCTCACAGGTTATTCAATTATAGAGAGAAATAATGGCAGAAATATTTGTGAGATTACCTCACACAATCACTGAGAAAAATCCCGGCTGATTGGGTCACTGGATGAGGAGACTCTAGCAGGCCCTATGCTGCCTCTGCGCAGTCCTCATGCAGTCCCTGCATCAACTCCTCTAGGCACTGTGTCACACAGCCTACTGATCAATTTGTTGTTCGGAGTCTCTACTCTCACCCTCCCGGTCTCACACCCCCGCGCTCAGCTTCTAAAACTGACTCTGCCCAGTAAAATTTCATACTCTCTCTCACCCTCTACGCTACCTCTGTGGCCCTTCCTGGCCCTGCATCAGCCTCTGTGTGAGAGTGCTGGATCACTCTCTTTCTCTCTCTACTGATGATTCTCTAGCTGAGAAAATCTCTCTCTGTGGATGTTATCCCTGCCCCTCACTACAAGAAATCTCCTCGATCAGAATTTCCTCCTGAGAACTTCTCACTTCAAAAATTCGATCTCTTGATCTCTTGGTGTGTCTTCCAATGACCCTCATGCTTCCTTAAATAATCTTCTCATTGACATTCAACGGCCCAGATTAAAAGCTAATCAATGGCTAAGATCATTTTAGCTTGATCCTTCTCTTCTTCTAGAAGTTACACCCACAAATAGATTAATAGCCATTAATATTTTAAATTTCCTAAGTTTAGACTTAGGGACCCATTAAAAAATATTAATTATTTTAATAAAATTGTCTCCAGGTGGAATTTTCCAAAACAGTTTCTTGGTTCTTTGGAATACATGTACCCAAGTCTCCTTGCAAATTTTGAGGCCTAGAGCACATCCGATGCTACCCCAAATCAACACTCCCTCTTAGCAAGGAATGTGCTCTACCAATATACGTTGTTGCATACTGCTCTGACTCTGAAGCATCGTCCTCTGCGCAACTGATGTCTGACATGCTGTCCACCAACTACTGTGTTGCTGTTGCAACTATATTGTTGTTGACACTTCCACTCTCAACACTGCATCTGTACTACATCTCCCTCTCAAGTGTTGCATTTGTGCTGCTGCTAGCACTACCACTGCCAACTGCCACTGCACTGCAAACTGTTGTTGCTACTCCATCAGCAACAGAAAAACATCCAAAATTACTGAACTAACTGTGTTCAGTATGATACCATGTGAATGTTGGAGCCTGATTGTTGCTAGTCTCTGCGCTGACCCTCTGAATCTACTACATTGTTGTTTACCTCTGCTTTGTGTCATCTGCACTGCTGCCAACTCTGCTCTGCATTGTTCAGTTTCTAGCGCTCCTAGACATTGCAACTGTCTCTCCAACACTCCTCGACACCATCTGACACTAGTCCATCCTGCTACTTCTGATTTGGGCTCCCATAGCAAGGTATTGATCCTAGAGGTGGACTCCTCAAGGATCCTGCCCATCTGTAGCTCTTTCGAACTACAGTTCTAAATCAGCCCACCTCCCTCCTGGAGGTATCTCAGCTGTCATGGCGAACTCCTCCTCTTTGATCTTCGTGGGCGCAGCCTTTGGATCGTGCTTCTCATCCTTGTCCTTCTTCTTGAGAGGACACTAAGTAGCGTAGTGACCCATCTCACCACACCTGAAACACTTGATCTTCAAGACGTCCTTCTTACATCTTCATTGCTCCTGTTGTCCCTTCGATGCAAGGGCTACATTATCCTCCTCCTCCTTGGGCTTCGACCCATTGCTGCTGCTTCCATCAAGTTTAACCTTGACTAAGTCTCTCCTCAGCTCCTCTTGTTTTAGAGCTACCCACATCTCATCCCAATTCGGCAAGGCTGCTCTGCCCAAGATACTTTAGACAAAGAATTGCCACTCATCTGAGACAGAATTGAGGGCCAGTCTAACCAACTCTGAATCTTGAGGTGTATGCCCCGCAGCAGACAATTCATCACGGGTCTTCTTAAGCTTCGTGAGGAATGGATCCACACGCTCCCCCTTCGGCATTTGAGCAGATCTCAGCGACTATTCCAAGTACATCTTCCGCTGCCATTTCAGCCTTCTACTTCTTGAGCGGATTTGGATCCGCGGGTACAGCTACCACACTGTTGAAATAGGTTTTGAGATCGTGCTCATCTAGAAGGCATGAGATCCTTGCTTCTAGATCACATAGTTGGATGCACCCTCCAATCGATCATGATCTCGTAACCCATTAGCTGCCATCTCTGCCAATGAAATGTTGAACTACCTTATCTCTCCTATGTGTTGCTATTGGGCTGGCCTACGCACTCCCTGCTGGAGTTAATAGATTTGTTGCTCCCTGCTTCTGCCCAGTAAATGAGAATTCAGACTTCTTGGCTGGAAGTCCTCTAAGGAAGAATTCCCTCAACAATGTCTCTCTTCTTCCTTATGACGTTTTTTTGCCCCAGCAACTACTGCAAAAAACTGTGTCTCATCAGAAAGCTCCTCTTCACTGAAGCTTTTGCGCTGCTCCCTCTAACACTGGAAAACTTCGATCTAGAAGTCTTACCTCTCTGTCGACTCAGGCAGAGAGAGACTTCCTCGAAAAGTTTTCCCTCCTGGCTTGTATTGTGCAATCCCTCTAGGGATTCAATTTGCTGCCTACAGCATTTCAACCCGCCTTTTCTTCAACGTTGGGCTCTTCCGGCTCTGCTCTCTTGCTTCACCTGCAACTCTGATACCATGTGAAAATTCAAGAAACCCTGAATCACTACTACAACAACTGATTAATTTCCTTCTATTTGTTAATTACTGAACAAATTATTTATTGCTTCCTACAACAAATACTGAAACTAATACACTGCAACCTTCACTAATTAAAATGATATGTGGAAACAAGAAACTGAGTAAGAAATAAATACACAACACATTATACCGTTATTTTTGGACAAATGTCCCTAGAAAAACCCAATGCCGGAAAACCGGTGCAGCAGCTGAGGGTTTGTATTATTAAGCAGTAGTTTTATGAATATAATCTTTGGATGCCTTGCTGGCTATCCAATACAGAGAATATGATTGACAGAGAGATGAGTGAGATATACCTCACACTATCACTGGTGATCCTGACTGATCCAGCCACAAAATGGCTAGTCCCTTGCTGCCTCTGCACATTCGCTGCGTACGCCCTGCATCACATCTTCTAGGGACTGTGCCACTCCTTCTGCTGATCAATTTTCCTCTGAGGCTTTGATTTCTGCCCTCCTGGTCTCACACCCTAGCTTCCGGCTTCAGAACTCTACCTCTCCAGCAAAATACAGATCTCCTTTCAGGCTCTACACTGCTTCTGCGTCAGCCTATGCTGCCCAGTGTAGCCTCTGCGCTGCCTCTTCTATATCTCCCTTTGCCTCCTCTGTGATGTATTCCTGGATCAAGAAATTCTCCAACCAAAACTATCCCTGCCCCTCACTGCAAGAAATCTCCTCAATCGATTCTTTAGCAATTGTTGCACTACCCTCTCTGAGAAATTCGATCTCTTGATTTCTCATCAATATCTTTTCCAAATGCCCATTGAAGTCCTTATAACCCTCCAGTTGAGTAATCAACTACCCAGATTAGATCTTAATCAATGGCTCAGATCATTTGGACTCGATCTCCATCTTCTAGAATTTTCACCCTCAGTTTGATTAATACCCTTTAATTATTTAATTCCTAAGTTTAGACTTAAGCACCCATTAAAAATACTTAATTATTTTAATAAAACCTTCTCCGGGTGGAATTTCCCAAAATGATTTCTGGGTGTTGTGGAATACATGTGTCCTAGCCTCCCTACAAATTTTGAGGCTTAGAGCACATCTATGCTACCAGAAATCAACACATCTATAAGGAACTCAAGGTATAGGGGAATCTTTTGTGCTGATCTTTAGACTAACCAAGTCTACTCATTACATCAACATGTTTATTCAAAAGGTAATCTTACAAGTCATTTCCATATTAATGGCAATCCACCAATATGACATGAACTTTGAAGATCCAAAACTAGCATAGAAGTATACATTAGATGATCAATACAAGCCAAAACCACATTATCAATGGTGAATGAAAATTGCTACTGAACTATAAATTGAATGTCAACAGGTTGTACACTATATAATATTTGAAGCTACTATGGCAGTTGAATGGCTTTGACCCTAATATCTTAATTGTTAAATAATCTGATCATTGTCAAGAAAAATAATGAAAAACACCAAAGTATAATATAAGGAAGAAACATAGTGAGATAAAATCAGCGTTTAAATCAAAATTATTCCCATCTCAATTTAAAACATGATAGCAAGGAAGTAATTCAAATGTAAAGTTTAACGGTTTATTTATGCACCTGAGTTCTTCGCCCGTCTACTTCCATGATCTGCCCAAAGACAATTGCATGGCCATAGCTGTGAGTACTAGAGTATGAAGAAAGCATATTCTTGAAACAACCTATTAAAGAAGGTTAAAGGATCATGTAGTGTTGCTTCTAGCAACAAACTATCAAAGTGAGTAAAACAGCCTAGTTCAATTTTATTTTCTATAAATTTGTTTACAATTTCAAATCAACAAAACTTATTCAATACATAGTTTCATCTTAAACGTCTCTCTCACCTGCCAAGCTCTAAATGTCGGGGAGGAGCACATCAGGAGTCCACTAGAATCAATTCCCATATCTTCGAGCCATTTCTTACAAGGACATGGAAAATCTGGGCCTATGCCACTAGCTATTCCTATACTGCAAATCATAGAAATACAAATACATTTAATTATTCTCAATGAAAACGCCTTTAAATATTATATAAATCTATTGCAAATAAATCCAAATTCTTCTTAACTAATAACTAATAACTATGCATTTTCAGTCAAAAGTATGGGTGATTTATTGATTAAAATGAATAGTATCTTTAATAACATGCATCAATTCATTCTGTTGATAAAATTGGTACTAAAAGTGATGACTAAAACTACCTTCAAACAAAGCTATATATGTCTTCTAAATCACTTTTATGCAAGCTAGATCAACAATACAACTATAAAAGTTGGGACACAAAGCAATCTAGAAAGCAATATCCAAATACTCGCCATCTCAGTAAAAAAAAGTTCCAAACTGACGAAGAAAAAGAAATAGATTTTGTACAAGCTTTTCAGCATTGGAGGATCTGCATTCCCATCAGAAAGCACATGGGGAAATAAAGATTACCAAGATGAAATTATGTCAATAAAAGAAAATATAATCCAGCGTTTCAACATCGGAGGATCTGCATTTCCATCAAAAAGCACATGGGGAAATAAAGATTACCAATATGAAACTATGTCAATAAAAGAAAATACTATTGAAACAAAAAGAGGTCCTTGCAAAATGTTGTTTTCCATCTTTGGGGGTTGGTCAAATCATGCAGTAGTTTGTTTCCATGTCTTAACGTCTGTTATTTTGAAACACTAAAGTCTAGTAGTTGCAAAACCCGACATATCAAACAACAATGTAAATGTCCTCTACACTAGAGAAAAACTATCCATCCTTCCATGTAAGATAAAGATTAATATAATAACTAATATATGGATGTCAGTTAGACAATAATTGAAACAACACAATGTGCAAGCAACTCATAGTGCCACCATGTAGTAATATGACACAAATTTTTATTACAGTATTGTCTTTAAACAAGTACAAGAGTACATGAAACCACTATCAAGAACAGGTACAAGAGTACATTAAGTGGACCTTGTTGCCACAAAATCTAGCAAGATTTGGAGAGGGGCATCTTAAAAGGCTAACAATAGACCAAGTGACAACAATGGGGTGATGGCCCACTGTCACCACAGCCAAAACCCCCTACACATTACAGATTTTCACCGATGGGACAAGTCTTGGTATGTGAGAATGTCACCTAATAGATATTCTAAGGTTAGGGCACAAGGTGACAAAATAAGGCCCTCTACAAGAAAGGAAAAATTTAGGTTTAGGGTTCCAATTGGAGGCAATTCATTTTTTTAATATAGGACTCAGGTTAAGAGCACAAGACCTGGGCCTTGATTGATTGGTTGAGTGTTGGGGTGGCCGAAGGACAAGGCAAAGAGAAAGGGTTTCTAACAGTAATTTTTGATAAGAGAAAGGTGCATGAAACCCTCAAACAAGCCACTAAGTTGAAGCAAATTCAGGGAAAATTTTAAGGATGGAAGTTTATCTTAAAATTTAGAAACCTTGGCAAATCTTACTAGTCCTTAATATGCAAATTGTAAAAAATTTGGTGATATTTTTGTACAAATATTTAGATTTCCAATGATTTTGTATTAGTCCATATAATATTTGGCAATTTTTAATGTAAAATAATGGTGTACTATAATATTTGGGCAAATTATTTTAGGAAAAAAATGGAAATTGGCGAATCTTTTTTTTGGAAAAAGCAAGGAAAATTAGCCCACCAACGAATATTAGCCCCTCATATTTTCCCTAGAAAAGATTGAAGTCGATACCACCAAAATAAGAGATTTTGTGGCAAATACACTCTTGATGTTAGGCTCTTCAATACCCAAAAATTACCTTGCCTAGGAATTCACACTAAGCCCTAGCTTATGAGCTTGGCCTTAAAGGGGCATAATTAGAATGAAGACAATTTTATGGATGGGATATATGATTGATCACCAACAAAATAGGCTAGTGCTTTGTTCCTTGGGAATATGGAGTCTATGATGTGATGGATCAGCCAAAAAATTGCTAAGGAGGCCAAATTCTTGAGGCTCTAGCACCAAAAACCCTAGCAATTATCTACTCAAAAGATTAAGGAGTTTGATGGAAGAGCTAGTTAAATTGTGCCACTAGGACAATGAGTAATGCATGCAATAGATCATCTAGATAGCATTCAATAAATTAGGGCACAATTGTTGATTTTTTCATATACCCCAAATCTGGTCTATGTCTAAGACTTGATCATAAACACACTGACGGTACTCAACTAAAATCACTTTGCACAACGAAAATCTTCAACAGTGAAATCAATAAAGTACACGAAGATATTGAGCCCAAAGCTCAACTTTTTATTAGTACATTAATAAAAGAATTATGGGACTCCCATACAAAGGGTCATGGCCCTTCAGATCACTAGTACAGCTAGCATATATAGTATACAAAACTAGGGCTTGCAATCTGCTGCTTCAGATCTGCAATCTGGCCAAAAGAACAAGAAAAAATACACGACTTACTTGTTGATGTAGCCCTTTTTCACTAGCCCTTTCTGTCTTTATTTGTTAATGTTGCCTGGCTGTCCTTTGCCACTTTCACACAGTGAGCTGGCTCCTTCCAAATCTGTCATACACAGTTTCTCATGGGGTATTCAATCCTTCAAATACTCTGCATAATCATCCCAAATAGCTCTGCTACTCACAGTCACAAAGTCTTTCAAGATGATTGTACAACTAGCCTTTGAAAACATGTTGTTCACAATTTCATTTGTGAACAAACCTCTTCATTATTATCTCATCAACCCATCTTCCTCTCTCAAAACAACAGTATTATTTATGCCTTACTAGCCTCTACACTGGCATGAGGCAACTCCTCTGCTATACATGCCTTTTAAGCCCTTCAGCGCCCCTTCATTTATCTACAGCCTCCTTAGATAAGCTTCAGCCTAGTCTGCCAAGTGTTCTGAGGCCTTTCAACCTTGTTCCTTGACTCTTGTAGCTTTTCAGTGTTGGAAAAATTAGATTATGGAAGCATTTTAATCATTTTTCCCTATGTTACTAGGATTCGGATACGGATACGGATACGGATATGGATCTGCCAGTTTTTTGAAAATGCAAGATCCAGATACGGCAAGGATACGTCACGTACAAAATATATATATATTTTTTAAATTTTAAAAAACACTTTAGAGCTATTAATTAAATAGTAGACAGTGGACACTTTATAATTATTGATTATATAACATATATCTATATGATATACATGCTAGAGATGACAAATATCATAATATGAAATATGATTATTAATTATATAAGTTTATAACTTTATAAAAAATCATTGTTAAAATATATAATATATATTATAACTTTATATTATATAAGAGGGAACAATAAAATATATATTAGTATTAAATAAAGAGAATGCTAATATACTATTGTTATAAATCTACCATTTGTTGTTATATAATATAATAATTATAATACTATTTGGCATTTGATGTAATTAGTAAATTACTAATAGTTATAAATTGACTATATAATAGAATTCTGAATATTTCATAACTATAAAATTTAAATTGACTAAATAATACTAAATAGTTAACTGTTATATATATAGTCTATAGAATGTCATTCACTGTTATATAAACAATAATACCATTTGGCATTTGAATTTTGCAGGCCTTTAAAAACAAAATAAAAAAATCGACTATTTGGCATTTGCCTTTAAAAACAAAAACAAAAAAATTAAAATCGACCATTTGGCATTTGCGACTATACAATCCACCATTTGGCATTTGCGGGCCTTTAAAAAAACAAAAAAACATACAATCGACCTTCCAAATAAAACAAAAAAAAAAATTAAAAACCGGACCATTTGTTGTGTATTTTATATGACATTTGAAAAAATAAAATTTTAACCTGTCCGCTGAGCAGCAACGGGCAGCAACGAGGCAGTGGCTGAGCACGGTGGCTAAGCGTTGCTGGCTGGGGCAACAACTGACTGACGGCAGCGTGGGGACAACGGCTGACTGACGGCAGCGTTCCTGGCTGGCTGGGGACGCATAGCCCGGAACAAAATAGTGTGTGCAGGAGGGGCCGGCGGTGAGCCCGAAACAAATAAAGGTGTGCAGGAGCGGCCGGCGGTGAGCCCGGAACAAATGAAAGTGTGCAGGAGGGGCCGACTGGTGAATGCAGACAAAAGGGGAGCAGGTTATAACATATACGCCGACCACATTATAATATATACGCAAAAAATAATATCTAAACCTACAACGACAATCAAAACCTAAAAAAGTTCCGCTTTTTCTGACTTTTCGGCGACCATTTCACCGTTTCCGACAGCCACCAGTGGGATCCGTATCCTGGGAAAGTTTGTCATTTCCAAAAACTATATATTTATAAAATACGTATTTTAGACGTATTTTTGGTGAATTGTATCCGGATCTGGTTCAGATCCGTGGATCCGGTAATATTCCTCCTGCCTCTGACGGATCCGGTAACTTAGATTTTAACATTCACGACAGTTATTTGTGATTTATATTCTTCCTCTTGTTTATTATACTTAATTTCTTATCATCAAATAAATGCCAAAACAAGAAGATCACAACCATACACAATGAACACAAGATATAGACTCCAAGCCATAGTAAAACCCCTCCAAGGGGAAAACCTAGAAAGAGCTTCTCTTCTTATAGAATCAACTTCAAATGAGAGTTCCAAGACCAAACCCTAGACCCAGGCTACCACCGAGATGTTGATTTATGGTAGCATCAGATGTGCTCTAAGCCTCAAAATTCGCAAGGAGGCTAAGACACGTGTATTTCACAATACCCAGAAATCGTTTTGGGAAATTCCACCCAGAGACAGTTTTATTAAAATAATTAATTATTTTTAATGGGTGCCTAAATCTAAACTTAAGAAATTAAAATAATTAAAGGGTATTAATTAAAATGAAGGTGAAACGTCTAGAAGAAGACGAGGATCAAGTCAATATGATCTGAGCCATTGATTAGAATCTAATTTGGGTCATTGATTACTCAACTGGAGGATTATAAGAAGGACTTCGATGGGCATTTGGAAAACACACCAGGCAGATACTCAGTTACCCAAGTAAGATCGATTCTTGTGAAAATTCCTCAACAGGAACCCCTACTGCAGCAACTGATAATGTTTCCTCTATTTGTAAAATTAATCAACCAAATTATTTGCAGTTTCCTACGGAAAATATCGAAACATATACACTGCAACTCTCACTTAATTAAATATTATGTAGAAACAAGACACTGAGCAAGCAATGAGTAATCTTGTTGTCACATATACAAGTACAAGATGTGAAAAGAACGATGGCGACGAGGTTAGGGTTACTCTGCAGAGACCGTATGCAGACCTCTGCATCTGTGGTATGACATCGACTGCCCCCGTAATTTTTCCTGACGTTGTTCCCACCCCCGTTTCCCCACTACCCATAACTGGAACGGGCTCCTTGCTGACTATGTTAGCTCCATGAAGTTAGTTCTCTCTTCAACCTACCCTCACCATGACGACTTACCTCCGTTTCTGCTAGCATCAACTTGAAGCCAGTGGTCAGTGGGTGGTCTAGACAGTTATGGAAGAATTGGTTGATTATTCTGCGGATCCTTCGAAGGATGTGCCCATTTGGACAACCCCCAGGACCACAGCGGCGGGCTACTACACCTTTGAAAGCGAGCTCTCCGATGAAGTCGATGCCCTCCCACCTTTCTTCTGCACCCGCATATCCTCTGTGACGCTGCCTGAGGATGCCCCTTCGCATCCGAATCTCATCTCTCATCCACTCTCTCCACACACTGGCTTTTGCGGATTCTTTGCCTAACCCTAACGAAAAAAGCTAAAACCCTAGAAGCGGCACCGGGTACAAACCCTCCTTCATCCACCTCCGGCAAACCCTCGGTCGATCACCCTTTGGTCTCTACTACACAGGAACTCGCTTTAGCTGCTCCCCCTACCTCTGAGGCACCCCCTCTGGGAAACTTCACTGGAAATGGTCCTATCCCCCGTTTTTTTGCTTCCATCTCATCAGCGGCCGCGGCGGGAACTAGAGCATTCCCTACATTGTCGAATGTACAACCGGTCAAGGCACCAGAGATTACGGCTGCCAAATCCTTTGGGGTTTCTAAGAAGAGGAGGTGCTTGAAGCTCCCGAACTGTGAGGTGTTCCTAAAACTCACCGAGGACACCCAATTACTGGAATCCATGGAGACTGCAGAGAAAGTGCTTGTTGGGCGGGTTCACGGCAGACATTACAGTGTGGAAAAGCTTCAATAATGGACAACGGAGGTATGGGGAAATCACCTAAAAGATCCCCCAAAGGTCCAAACTTGCGTTAAAGGTTGGTTTGCCCTCTGGTTCAGTTGTCTTGCTCACACCAACTAGGTACTTTCAACAATGTGGCACATTGATCAAGTACTAGTTCTGCTCAGAAGATGGACGCCTATGTTTGACCCAGAGCAGGAGAGGGTCGATGCTGGACCCATTTGGGTACGCCTTCCAGGGTTACCTTTACATTTTTGGACGGAGGATGTATTCAAGCGAATTGGGAATGCCATTGGCAATTACCTTACATATGACAATTCTTTTCAGAGTACGGGGCGCATGGCTTTTGCCAGGATACTGGTGCACCTGGACCTCTTAGATGGCCTTCTGGAATACATTAACATACAGTGGCGGAATGCTACAAGGAAGCAGATGCTGGACTATGAGGGTGTCCCTTTTAAGTGCAAACAATGCCATAAGGTGGGTACCTTGTTTAAAGACTGTCCACTTAATGGCAAGGGATTCAAAAAGACCTCGATTTAGGAACCTGTGGCACAGGATCCCCCATTTCAAGAGGAGCAGCGTCAGAATTCAAAGCCTACAGAAGGGATGGCCGAGACACAGAAGGCCTCAACAGGCAAGGCTACGGACCCTCCTCCGACCACTCTAAAGAAGGGTGGCAGGCCTCCTCACCAGCCTCCTCCCCCGCCTCCAGCACGAGCTCGGGCAACCTCCGGTGACTCTCCTCCTCCAGGTAAGAGCCTCCCCTTAACTTCATCCTCTCCATGCTGCACATCTCTTCTCAATAACATTACTACTGGTTTATTTTCCGGATTATCATCTGGTGATCCGAATTGGATCCTAAAACACTCTAAGTTTTCATGATTGTTTCAAATTATGCTAAAAGATTCAAGTCCTAAAAATCAAAGCTATCAGAAGGAATCCTTGTAACAGTTGCAGTTGTGGCCAGAGCGGAGCAACGAGGACCCTCGGTCGAGTGCGTAGACCGTTGGGCCATGGTAACGCGCGCTGGCACAAACTGGCAAAACCGGAGGCCAAATCAAGAAACAGGGGTGGTTTCTGATACGCGATTAGCGCGCTAATCGCGTACCACAAGGCGTCCCCCTCAGTGAAGGAAAGCCCCGAAGCGCCCGAACCCGAAATCGTTATAAAATTCGGAAAAAGTAACGCATTTGGTTCCGTAGCGCGGGATTCCACAAACCAATAGGATATCGAAAGGTTTTGAGGCGGTAAGCAGTTTTGACTGAGTCTCGCCTGATGCCACACATCGAGCGACACGCGTCTGGCGGATGAGAGAGAAAACTGCCCGCATCGGACAGGTAAACATCGTGCAACTTGTCCGCCTGATATGAAGGACGACCGTAGGATCTGGGGGCCCAGATCGACGACGGAGATGCATCCCGATGACTGACCGGATTTGACAAGTCAAAAAGCAAGATGACAGGGGATTTGAAGTCCGACGTGGATGATGAGTTGGCAAACGATTCATGTTTCACGGGCGATCTTGAAGCAAACGAAATTAACGGCCATTCAAATATGATTCAAGGAATCTGACACCCAATTCGTTAGGAAACAGGTGGCCACCTCCCTGCGAGGCATTACCCAGTAATGATGACGCAAAGCAAAGGAATTCGAACGGACAGAGGTAAGGAAACCAGAAGGCTGGGAAGCGGAAATGAACAGTCAAAAGAACAGACTGGCTTTAAAGCCATGACCTGACAGAAGCAAAAAAGAAGAAGATGACAACACAAGAAGGCAGATAGCTAAGAGCAGAAAACAGAGAGTAGAAGCCGAGCTGACCTGAAGGCACATTGAGCCAAACAGAGCCAGAGAGAGTCAGAGAGTTTGTGTACTCCATAAAAGGCTTGAGAGGTTCAAGCAAACTCCTCGGCATAGGCCTGTCATACTACTATGACCATCAAAGGTCGAATTTCAGTAAGGAGAGTCTATGCACTCCATTCCTACTGACTTTTATCTGTTTAGTGAGACTCGAATTGAGCTCATTGTTGTAAAAACCCTGCTTGAAAACATAATAGAGAGGCCACCACTGAGAGCTGGACCAAGAGACGTAGCCCAGGAGCATTGGGTGAACTCCTTATTAAACTTGTCGTCTTACATGTTTTCCTGTTATGTTTACTCTAACTGCCTCAGTGTCTGTGTATTTTGCAATCTTATCGATCCATTGCATAAGGTAACATAGGCACATCCATGCACATAAATCTGTAATACCTTTAATTCTTTGTCCTGGATAAATTCCAGATCAATTGGTATCAAAGCTCTAGGTTACTAAAGTTAGACAAGCTTGTGCTGGATCTTGTTGTTGAATGCTAACTAAATCAAAGCTTGAATTAGGAGAAGGAGAGTTGGCTGATACTAACCCGGAAATTTGAAGAGTCTATTCTAAGAGGAAAATGTCAGAAGAAAATCCCTTGGAATCAGACCCCCAGTTCATGGATAGTTTTATGACCATGAGATCCATGGTGGAGGAAATGTATAGGGAATTTAAGAAAAATAGAGATGAAGATTCATCAAACTCCAAACAAGACAAAGGAGTAGAAGAATCTCTCCTCCATGACCACTCTAAAAGCAAAGGGAAAGAAGAAAAATTTCTCACACCTCCTAATAACCCTGAAAATAAAAATAAAAAAATACATCTTTGATAAATTAGATGTTAAATTTGATTTACCAATATATGATGGAGAGTTGAATGCAGAGACGCTGGATAATTGGATCAGACAGATTGATATTTATTGCAGAGTGCAGAGCATTGACTCAGATAAGAGTAAGATTTAGCGGGCCAGCCTACGCCTTGGAGGCACTACCTTGGTATGGTGGGAAGGCAGGACACAAGCTGATATGAAAAAAACATGGTAAGATTCTTTCTGTCTGGAGTGAATTTGTTTCTGCAATTAAAAAACAATTCTATCCACTAGCCTACATGCAGTAAGCCATGATGAGCTAGAAAACTCTTTGGCAACTAAAAGGGCAAAGTGTACAAGGTTACACCCAAGAATTTAGGAAAAGAGCTTTGGTTCTAGGAATTTCTTTAGACTCACCTGAGACTCTGTTGAAGTATATAGGTGTTCTACACAGCTACATGAGGCACACTATACTCATGTTTAATCCCACTAGTATAGATGAGGTATCCGTTCAGGGTACGCATCTAGAAGCTAGAGGTAAGAATGGGAACCCAGAAGTTGGGGGATCATCCAAACCCACTACAAGCAAAAATAAGGAGAAAAGAAAATAGAAATGGAAAGAGAGGAAGACAAACACTGTACAGAAAAGCAAGTCTTCATGCACTCACTGTAAGAAGGATGGGCATGATGATGAACACTGCTGGATTCTGCATCCGAAGCTGAAACCTAAGAAGTTCGAGGGCAAGAAGAAGAAGACTACTGCAACTATTCAAAAGGATTTGGGGTCAGACTCAAGATATGAAGCAACAATCGCAGCCACAGGTATAAAAGGTAAAAATTCTGAAGCATCTACTAGTAATTTTGCACAATCCACTGATAATGAAGAAAATGAGAGAAAAAGACATGAGCTTTTTTATATTCGAGTTATTTCCAATCATCAAAAGATTGATACTTTGATTGATAGTGGCTTACAAGTAAATTTAATTTCTGAAGCAATTGTAAAGAAGTTGGGATTACTAACCACACCTCACAAAAAACCATATCCATTAGGTTGGTTATGTGATAAAGCAAAGCTACAAGTGACTAGACAATGTAAACTTAAGTTTTCTTTTGGGTCAACATTTGTAGATGAGGTTGAGTTAGATATAGTTCCTTTGGATATATGTGGAATTGTTTTAGGAAGTCCTTACTTGTATGATAGAAAAGCTATTTTCTATAGAGCTGAGAACAAGTATCTACTCGTTAAAGATGGAATCGAATATATTGTAAGAGTTCATGAGCTCAAGAATAATTACACTCTCATAAACTCAGATCAGATGAAATGAATTATAAATTCATGCAAACAATTTTTACTGATGGTTGTAAAGGAAAAGAAACCTGATAAAACCAATGTATTTGAGGGTTGTGATGCTAAACAGCGAGCTGATTTAGAAAAAGTTGTTTAAGAATATGATATATTGTTTCAAGAACCTAAAGGTCTACCGCCCAAAAAGGAAATAGTGCATGATATTAATTTGCAGCAAGATGCTCCATTGCCTAACATTGGAATGTACAGGTTGTCTGCTTTAGAGAATGCAGAAATCAAGAAGCAGGTACAGGCGCTGCTCGAGAGGGGGTTCATCAAACCTAGAATATCACCATGTGGGTCTCCAATCGTTTTGGTGAGAAAGAAAGATGGCTCATGGAGAATGTGCATTGATTACCGAGCACTGAATAAGATAACGATCAAAAATCATTATACCCTTCCTCGCATAGATGATCTATTAGATCAGTTGAAAGAAGCTATTTATTTTTCCAAGTTAGACTTGCATAGTGGCTATCATCAGGTCAGAGTTGCAGAGCAAGATGCATGGAAAACTGCTTTCAAAACAAAGCAGGGATTGTATGAGTGGCTAGTTATGCCTTTTGGCTTAACTAATGCTCCTGCTACTTTCATGAGAGTAATGAATGATGTACTCAGACCTTTTCTTGATGATTTTGTTATTGTATATCTGGATGACATTCTTATATTCAGCAAAACGTGGGAAGAACATTTAAAGCATGTTAAGCAGACTCTAGATGTTTTGAAAGGAGAAAATCTTTATGTTAAACTCTCAAAATGTGAATTTGGCAAAACATCTTTGAATTATTTGGGACATATAGTAGGGAGTGGTGAATTGAAGATAGATCCCTTTAAGGTTGTAGTGATTGTAAACTAGCCTAAACCCAAATCTGCTACAGAAGTTAGAAGCATCTTAGGAGCAGCACAATATTGGAGAAAGTTTATTTCTAACTTTTCCTTAATTGCAGCTCCCTTACATGCTTTAACAGGATTGAACAAGGTGTTTCAGTGGGGAGGCAAACAGCAGAAAGCCTTTGACACCTTGAAAGAAAAGATTAGTAAAGCACCAGTACTAGCACTGCTCGATCTTCAAAGACCATTTGAGATTGAAACAGATGCCAGTGACTATGCCATGGGAGCAGTGTTGATACAGCACGGTAAACCCATATGTTATCATTCTGAGACATTTAATTCTGTAGTTGTTAGCTATCCCACATATGATAAAGAATTGTATGCATTAGTACAGAGTGTGAAAAAGTGGAAACATTACTTAATGGCAAAGAGACAGTTATACGTACTAATCATCAACCACTTCAATATCTACACTCCCAAACTAAGTTGCAGCAATCAAGACACTATAAATGGATGGGTTTTCTACAACAGTTTCATTTAGTCATCAGATATAAAAAGGGCATACACAATAAAGTTGCAAATGTGTTGTCCGGACCAATTATAAATGCATCTACTAAGGCATAATTCAGTATTGCATGAAAGCTACATTGAACAATATGCTCAAGATATAGATTTTAAAGATGTATATGCAACTTTAAGTCAAGGCAAACGAGTAAAAGAATTGGATTATCATGTTAAGGACCAACTCTTGTATCATTTTGGGAAGCTATGCATTCCACAAACTGAAAGGGTAAAGATAATTCGAGAAGCACACACTTCTCTAATATCAAGTCACCTTGGTGTAAGTAAAATAGTTGCACCGCTGCAAAGATTTTGTTATTGGCCAAAAATGAATGAGACGGTTTCTAGATATGTAAAGGATGTACCACGTGTGCTAAAAGCAAGCTCAGCAATAGAAAACTAGGCTTGTACACTCCACTACCAGTTCCTTCTCACCCTTGGGAAAGTGTTTCCATGGACTTTGTTGGAGGACTACCTAAATCTAGGAAAAGTCATGACTATTTATATGTTGTTGTGGATAGGTTCAGCAAAATGTGTATTTTAATACCTTGTAACAAACAGATTACAGTTGAACAAACTGCGAAGTTGTTCTTTCAACATGTATGGGTTCATTTTGGATTACCCACTTCCATAATATCTGATCGAGATACCCGATTTGTTGGGAAATTTTGGTCAAGTTTGTGGGAATTTTTGGACACCAGGCTGAAGAAGAGCACAGCTTTTCATCCGCAAACAGATGGCCAAAAAGAAGTGGTCAACTGTTTTGGTTTCACACGAAGGTCTCCCTTGGATTTTGTGATGTGGACAAGGCAACCAAGTTCATTGAACAAATCCAAGAGATTCACCAGGCAGTACAGGAACAGTTGGAAAAGAGCCAAGCCAAGCACAGGGCAAGGCATGACAAGCATCGGATGGAGCACAGTTTCCAAGTTGGTGATCAAGTCTGGCTGTATATCAGCAAAGACAGAATGCAAGATGAAGGTAAGAAGCTGAAGCCAATAAGGTATGGACCTTTCAAGATACTTGAGAAAATTGGTGAGAATGCTTTTTGCCTTGATCTACCAGCTTACATGCACATCTACTCAGTTGTTAACGCAGACACCTTGAGACTATTTGAACCTTCATTAATCGAAAATCCTGAAGAACAGAGTCAATTACCTTCTATTGATGATATGTTGCCTGAATATCTTAATGAATTGCAAGAAGATATAGTTCTGGACGAGAAGGTAAGAACTACGCGCAGAGGGGATGTCGAATACCTCAGGATTGGACTCAAAAGTTCAAAGCCAAGCGGTGCGAAATGGAAAGAAATTGAGCAAGCGAGGAAGCAATACCCTCGATTGATGTTTAAAAGAAAACCAACTTTTGGTGGTCCAAAAGCTTTTTCAGTGGGAAGGTCGTGATCCAAATTGGATCCTAAAACACTCTCTAAGTTTTCATGACTGTTTCAAATTATGCTAAAAGATTCAAGTCCTAGAAAAATCAAAGCTATCAAAAGGAATCCTCGTAACAGTTGCAGTGGTGGCCAAAGCGGAGTAACGAGGACCCTCGGTCGAGCGCACAGACCGTTGGCCCATGGTAACGCGCGCTGGCACGAACTGGAAAAATCTGAGGCAAAATCAAGAAACGGGGGTGGTTTCTGATATGCCATTAGCGCTAAAGTGCTAATCGCGTATCGCAAGGCGTCCCCCTCAGTGAAGGAAAGCCCCGAAGCGCTTGGACCCGAAATCGCTATAAAATTCGGAAAAAGTAACGCATTTGGTTCCGTAGCGCGGGATTCCACAAACCCGCAGGATATCGGAAGGCTTCGAGGCGGTAATCAGTTTTCACTTAGTCCCGCCCGATGCCACACATCGAGCGACACGCGTCTAGTGGATGAGAGAGAAAATCGCCCGCATCGGATGGGTAAACATCATGCAACTTGTCCACCCAATATGAAAGACGACCATAGGATCTGGAGGACCCAGATCAACGGCGGAGATGCATCCCGATGACTGACCGGATTCGACAAGTCAAAAAGCAAGATGACAGGGGATTTGAAGTCCGACATGGATGATGAGTTGGCAAACGATTCATGTTTCGCGGGCGATCTTGAAGCAAACGAAATTAACGACCATTCAAATATGATTCAAGGAATCTGACACCCAATTCATTAGTAAATAGGTGGCCACCTCCCTGCAAGGCGTTACTCAGTAATGATGACGCAAAGCAGAGGAATTCGAACTGACAGAGGTAAGGAAACCAGAAGGCCGGGAAGCGGAAACGAACAGTCAAAAGAACAAACTAGTTTTAAAGCGATGATCTGAAAGAAGCAAAAAAGAAGACGACAACACAAGAAGGCAGATAGCTAAGAGCAGAAAACAGAGAGTAGAAGCCGAGCTGACCTGAACGCAGCATCAAGCCAAACAGAGCCATAGAGAGTCAAAGTCTGTGTACTCCATAGAAGGCTTGAGAGGTTCAAGCAAACTCCTTGGCATAGGCCTGTCATACTACTGTGACCATTAGAGGTCGAATTTCAGTAAGGAGAGTCTGTGCACTCCATTCCTACTGACTTTTATCTGTTTAGTGAGACTCGAATTGAGTTCACTGTTGTAAAAACCCTTCTTGAAAACATAATAGAGAGGCCACCACTGAGAGCTGGACCAGGAGACATAGCGCAGGAGCATTGGGTGAACTCCTTATTAAAGTTGTCTTACATGTTTCCCTGTTATGTTTTCTCTAACTGCCTCAATGTCTGTGTATTTTTCAATCTTATCGATCCATTGCATAAGGTAACATAGGCACATACATGCACATAAGTCTGTAATACCTTTAATTCTTTGTCCTAAATAACTTCCAGGTCATCTGGTGTTACTTTTGGTTTGGGTCCAGCCCCTTTTACTATCGCCTCTTCCCCGATTTTCTGCCAAGTTACACCCAGACCTACTTTTACACCCACTCCTTCCTTCCCTTCGACCACCCCTCTCCCTCCATCTTCCATCTTTTATCAAGCACCCCCTGCATCTGGTTACATGACTCGCTCAAAAGCCAAGAGACAGGCCTTGGACCATGTCGGGCTTGATATCGTTCACTCCCCCCCACCACATAAGCTCCATAGGGGCAGACCCTCTAGGATCACAATCGCTCAATCTGTTGTAGGAGATGAGATTGCCTTGGGCAAACAATCCACTATACCTGGGGTTCCTAGAGCCAGAAAAACCCCCTCTGAGCCCCCTCCATGAAAATCATCTCCTTCAACTGTCGGGGGCTTGCTAGGCCTGACAAAAAATTAGCACTCTGTCGGTTAATTTCAACTGACTCGCTCGATATTATCTTTTTACAGGAGACTCTTGGACCTGCGACTATCATTTCCCATACCCTTCAAAACATGTTCCCAGGGTGGTTATTTTTGGGATTGGACGCACATGGACGATCTGGGGGCATTGCCATGGGATATAACTCCCGCTCCATAATGCTGCACAATTGTTGGGGAGGGACCGGCCATATTGGTGCTGACATACATTCAGCAGATCTATGAATGAATTTTAGAATTTACAATATATATGGACCTTGTCAAAACAGACCTGAATTCTGGGAAAATCTCCTAGGTTCGGAGCAGTTTTTGGCAGACCATATAATTCTTGGAGGCGACCTCAATTTTTCCATCGGTCATGCTGAGTCTTGGGGGCATAGAGCACAGAGGGATTCCCTATCTGATTATTTCTCATCCATTCTGGATACACATCAGTTGATTGATATCCCTTCAACTAAATTACAAGCGACTTGGAGGAACAACAGGACAGGGGAACATGGTCTAGCTCGTAGACTTGATCGCTTCTTGGTCAAAGAGAAGGTACTTGATCTGGGCTTGCACATAAAACAATGGGTTGGATCTGGGGGGATCTCCGATCATCTCCCCATTTATATGGATATTGCAGGGAGTAGAACAAAGCCCAAGGGACCTTTTAAATTCTACTCTGTCTGGCTCAGGGAAGACTCTTATATCAGCATGGTCACTGAATATTGGAAAGTAAATCCGCCTGGTTCTGGGGGTAATACCACACAAGGTTTCACTCAAAATCTTACAGAGTTGAAGAAAATGTCAAAACAGTGGGCACACAACAAAAGGATACAGGATTAGCATTCCCTACAACAGATAGAAACTGAATTATCTGTCTTTGAAAATGATCAGGGAAGATTATTCACTTCTAATGATCACAAGGAAAAGATCACATCCCTATACTCTGCTAGAGGAAAAATACTTAAGGACCGTGAAGAAGCTTGGCGGCTAAGAAGCATGGCTATATGCATGAAGGATGGGAATGCAAAGACCAAATTCTATCATAAGTTCGCCAATGGAAGGAAAGCGATCAATACTATTTGGCAGCTTCGGAATGAACAGGGACAGGTTGTCAACACATTTCAACAACTAGCTAAGCTAGCAACCTCTCATTTCAAACGAATTTACAGTGCCCTGCGGGAAGCAAACCTGTCAGACATCATAAGAGTGGCTCAACTTTTCCTGAGATATGTAGATCATGAGGGGGAAGGG
Organism: Pinus tabuliformis; assembly: GCA_031772625.1. Lineage (NCBI taxonomy): Eukaryota > Viridiplantae > Streptophyta > Pinopsida > Pinales > Pinaceae > Pinus > Pinus tabuliformis. Next base: position 1,280,467,235 of record CM062820.1, read on the forward strand.
GACTTGACTAAAGCAGTTACTCTGGAAGAGTTGGAGGCCACCCTGAAGTGGTTTAAAAAATACAAAAGCCCAGGACCTGATGGATGGTCAATAGAGTTCTATTTGGCTTTCTTTGACATCATTAGGAAGATCTGCTAAAAGTAGTGGAGGATACCAGACTCAGCAGGAATATAGCGACATCCATCACGTCTACCTTTATTGTGCTCATCCCGAAAACAGATAATCCGGTCTCCTTCGAAGAATATCGCCCTATCTCACTCTACAACTGCATATACAAGATTATTGCAAAGATCATCGCCAACCAAATGCGGCCCATCCTTTCCAACCATATCTCACCGGAACAATTTGCTTTTTTACAAGATCGACAGATCCATGAGGTGGTGGGCACTGCTCAGGAAGTATTACATACTCTACATACCAGGAGATGCAAAGGTATGATTCTGAAGTTGATTTATCCAAGGCTTTTGACAGAGTAAATTGGTTATACATTAGAATGCTATTAACCCATCTAGGTTTTCCATTCATTTTCATCAAATGGATTATGAATTGTATAACTAACATTCCCTTCAGCATTCTAGTCAACGGAAGTGCATCCCCCTTTTTCTCCTCTGAAAGAGGTTTGTGGCAGGGATGTCCGCTGTCACCATTACTCTTCCTTCTAATCATGGAAGGCCTCAGGAGACTCTTAAAGGATGAACATAGAAGAGGCAGAGTACAGGGTATAAAGATATCAGACGGTTGTATGCTAACACATCTACTTTTTGTGGATGATGTCCTAATATTTCTCAACGGCATCATTGGTGACCTTACCATCATCAAAGCCTCTTTCTCTCTATTTCAATTGGCCACATGAATGTTGATAAATGATGCAAAATCTACGTTGACAACAGCGGTATGCACACCACATGAGATCCTATTTGCACTTCAGCGCTTTCCTTTTACTCAATTGAGCCTGACTGAAGGACTAAAATATCTGGTGTATAAGTTAAAACCCCTGGGCTACAAGATTGCCGATTGGACTTGGCTCATCTCAAAGATGGAAAAAAGGCTAAATATCTGGTACCTCAAATATCTATCGCGTGCTGGGAGACTCACACTCATCAAGAGCGTCCTAGAAGCCACTCCGGTTCACTGAATGTCTCTGGCTTGGATACCCAGGGGTATCCTTACCAGGATTCAATCCCTCTGCTGCAGATTTCTCTGGAAGGGTAGCATGCAAGGCAAGACTTTTGCTTGGGTAAATTGGGATGCCCTTACTTTACCAAAGAAGTGGGGGGGATGGGGCTTAAAAAAGCTTGATGATTTTTCATTTGCTCTAGCTGCTAAGCTAGGTTGGCACCTGGTTACAACAGATAGCCTATGGACAAAGGTTACTGTTGCAAAATATATAACCACTTTACACATTATGGATTGGATTAGGCGACCACACAGATGTACATCTAGGATTTCTATCATCTGCAAGGCGGTTATAAAGGCTTTAGACCCTATCAGAGCGGGTATAACTTGGAGAATACACTCCGGAAATAAAGTGCACATTGGTATTGATTCGTGGATTGGCTGCGGGAACATGCACAAACTACCTTATGAACTTATACATCACCTACATAATCAAAATACCACTCACATAGGCCATATTGCAAATGAGGAGAATACCACTTTCCTACAACAGGCTGGAAAACTGCACTTCATCTTCATATACCTCCTCAATGGGCACAGCTATGGGAGGATTATACACAGGCACTCACAGAGGCCCACATCCGCATCACTGAAGGAGATGATGAGGTAATTTGGGCCCTATCTAAATCTGGGAGATACTCCCCCAAAGATGGCTACTTGCACTGTCTGAACATAGAAGACCTCAGATCATTATAGAATGGTGGACGCATCTCTAGAAATTAAAGGCCCCTCCCAGGTCTCGGATGCTAATGTGGACTATCTCAAAGAATAAAATTCCCACAGGCGACAACCTCCTTAAGCGAGCACAATATGGCCCTCACTGGTGTCACCTTTGTAGAAATGAAAATGAATCCGCACAGCACCTTTTTCTCGATTGCACAGAAGCCCGAAAATTGTGTGACATCATAATTCCTGCTGTTGCTCCATCGAGTATATGGGCAGGCTTAACTATTACTGAGGCCTGGCAGACCTAGTATACATCCACAGCTACACATAAGCATCGCAATTTGCCCCTTCTAATATGCTGAGCTATCTGGATTGCCCGAAACCACATAATTTTTCAGAACCATCCACCGCACTGGTCTATTATTTCCGCCAAAGTTCTGGCTGACTACACCCTTATACCAGATGACCCACCCCCACAGAGGCCGAGGAATATTGTACCTGAAAGTATTGATGATAGTAAGCCATGAGCTTATTTTGACGGGGCTGCACAAGAGTCTGGGTGCGGTGGGGGTGCTATTCTACATATCAACTATCATCATTCCTACAGCATGCTCATGGGTTTCAGAAGAGGCACTAATAACTTTGCAGAACTACTAGCTCCAAAACATCTCATGCACTTTACTTTGGAGAAAAATGTCAGAGACATACAACTATTTGGGGACTCCAAAATCATATGTGACTAGCTAAATAGAACATCTAGATGCTCTTCTTTTTCTTTGAGTCATATTCTGGATGAAACTCTGAGATTGATTACATTTTTTAACTCCTTCACATGTAAACACATTTTCAGGGAGCGGAACGGGGTTGCTGACAGCCTATCCAAAGAAGCTGCGATCGGGGAGCCGGGCATCTGGATGATCCGGGAACTGCATGATGGAGAACACTACCAATATTATCACCAGCCGTTTATGGATCTAATAGATTAAATTTTTGATGGCATATGAACATTATCATTTTGTGTATATATTTATTGCATGAAAACTTCACAGTTTTTTATATCCTGTTTTTTTACAGCTCCATATATATTGCTGCCTCCTTGCGTGGATCAAGGCAACAATTTTTTGATCAGTGTTGTTGTTGATGGACAGGTTTCTTGAAAATGATCTAAATATGCATTTATGCATCTGCAAAATGTAATTTCCTTTTACTAATGAAATTACGATTTTTCCCGAGGGAAAAAAAGAGACTGAGCAAGAAAGAAAATACAACACAATAGCACCGTTATTTTTGGACAAAAGTCCCCAGAAAAAACCCAATGCGGGAAAACCAGTGCAACAATTCTGATGATTTATTATTATTAAGCAGTAGCAAATTCTGAATACCTCTCAAGTTATTCAGTTACAGAGAGAGAAATACTAGCAAAAAGATTTGTGAGGTTACCTCACACAATCACTGAGAAAACACTGGCTGATACGAATACTGAATGAAGTGCTTCTGGCAAGCCCTACACTGCTCTGCGGAATCCTCACGCAGTCTCTGTGTAAACCTCTCTAGGCTCTACGTCACCCAGTCTGCTGATCGATGTGCTGCCCGAAGTTTTTGCTCTCTGACTTCTGGTCTCATACCCCGACTCCCGGCTTCTAAAATTGACACTCCTCAACAAAATCTCGAACTCTCTCTCACCCTTTCCGCTGCCTCTACGTGGCCCTGCATCAGCGTCTACGTTTGGGCTACTGGATCACTCTTTGCCTCTCTCTGCTGGTGATTCTCCGGCTGAGAAAATCTATCTCTCCATATGTTATCCCTGCCCCTCAACTGCAAGAAATCTCCTCGATTGAAGGATCGTGTTCTCATTCTTGTCCTTCTTCTTTTGAGGACACTGTGTAGCATAGTGACCCATCTCACCACACTTGAAACACTTGATCTTCGACACGTCCTTCTTACGTCTATGATGCTCCTGTTGTCCCTTCGATGCAAGGGCTACATTATCCTCCTCCTTGGGCTTCGACCCACTGCTGTTGCGACTTCCATCAAGTTTGACCTTGACCAAATCTCTCCTCAACTCCTCTTATTTTAGAGTTGCCCACATCTCATCCTAATTGGGAAATGTTGCTCTACCCAAGATAGTCTGGACAAAGACCTACCACTCATTTGAGACAGAATTAAGGGCCAGTCTAACCAACTCTGAATCCTGAGGTGTATGCCGCATAACAGACAACTCATCAAGGGTTTCCTTCATCTTTGTGAGGAATGGATCCGCACGCTCTCCCTTCTGCATCTGAACAGATCTCACCGTCTGCTCTAAGTACATCTTCCACTACTCGGAAGATCCCTGATATAACGTGGCCAAGGCATCCCACATCTCCTTAGCAGTCCCTCTGCTAGCAACGTGACACACCACGTGATCCTTGACTCCATCCAGGATCATCCTCTTGGCCTTCGCCATCTCTGCCTTGTACTTCTTCAACGGATCTAGATTTTCTAGTTCAGCCACCACGTTGTCGACGTATGTCTTGAGGGCATGCTCATCTAGAAGGAACGACATTCTTGCCTTTCAGATGACGTAGTTGGATGTTCCATCCAACGTGTTCTGAACCCTCAAGCCACTGGTTGCCATATCTGCCAAAAAAATGTCGAAAATCTCCTCTCTGCTTTGTTGATTTGTGGTAGCATCGGATGTGCTCTAGACACGAAATTTGGTGGAGAGGTTGGGGCACATGAGATCTCCAATACCCAGAAAGGGTTTGGGCAGATTCTAAACAGTTCAGGAGATATTAAAATAATTAATATTTTTAATGGAGTCCCTAAGTCTAAATTTAGGGAAATTAAAATATTAATGTGGATTAATATAAAACTGTGTTAGAATGGTCCAAAAGACATGGATCAAGCCAGATCTAATCTTAGCCGTTGATTAGGGACTTAATCTCAGTCGTTGATATGTCAAAGAAAAAAGTATAAGAGGGGGCTTGAGGGTCACTTGGAGAACAGACCAGATGATCAATCATTCTATTCTCTAGACCGGGGTTTGCTAAGAGAGATAGAATCAGTGATCGGAGTTGCAGCTGAGGAGCAGTGAGTACGAAGAGACAGAGAGGCATAGATAGTGCCAGGAGATTAGCGCAGGAGCCAGAAAGAGTGACGCAGTAGCAGCCAAGGCTCACGCAGAGGCAGCCAGGGGCTGCGCAGTGCTTCAGAGAGGCTAGCGTTGCTGACGCAGGGCCTCTTGAGGCTAATGCAGACCCATTCAAGGTGACGTAGGGCCAACGTTGTGCAAAGAGAGGCTGACGCAGTCTAGAAAGGCTGATGCTGGGGTTCTAGGGCAAATTGGAGCTGAGGAACTGCCGGAGGGTTTATCCGGGTTTCAACCAGGACATTTGTCTCAGACTAAGAGGTACTACTGCCAAGGGCATTCTCTATTGGGTAAGCCAGATTTGGCACCCATATTGTACTCTGAAATTGCTTAATAAGAAAACCCTCAGATAGTTGCACCGACTTTCTTGCATTGGGTTTTTCTGGGGACATTGGTCCAAAAATAACGGCGTCATTTTGTGTGCTTGTTTCTGTTTCCTTCAGTTGATGATCTATAATATGTTGGGCATGCACTAGTGTTTAGTTTCAGTATTTACATTGTAAGTAACTTGTTAAGTAACGGAACAAGTAGGTAGGAATAAATCAGTAAAGTGCATGGAGGGTTTCTAACTAGTAGACTTAGAAACTTCAACATGGTATCAGAGCATGGTTGCAGATCACAGGAGAACTGAGGACATCAGCCGAGCAGAGCAATAGCAGTAGAAAACAGTTGTCCTGAGTGACAGAAGTTGTTCCTAACAGAGCAGCAACAAGGGAAGGGTGACGCAGTGCCTACGTCATCAAGGGTGAGCTAGGAAGAGGTAGCGCAGAGGCCAAGGGAGGCAAAGGGAGGCTCACGCAGAGGGCCAGAGGGTTGTGACGCAGTTGGCTGAGGAGGCCGAGTTGGTGGTGTCGAGATTGCGCAGAGCCTAGGAGCTCTCACCTTCAAGTTGCTGGGGTTTAGGAGGCTGTGAGAAAGTTGCAGAGTGGAGCTGGTGGGGTACTGTAGTCAGAATAGTACCTGATAGGGCAAGGCCAAGGAGGAGGGAGTTGCTCCCGAGGGTTTCTAGCCGAGAAATCCAGATCATTGGTGCAGGTGCACAGACGATTAGAGTAGGGGGTATCTCAACATCGGCAGAGGGATTTCCAGGAGGGAAATCGAGACTCAGAGGGAGTCACATCGAGAACTTCCAGGAGGGAAGTAGAAGAGCATCATGGCATTACACAGAGTAAAAGACTAGGATAGACCGAATGGAGCGTCAAACTTTGCAGTCTGGAAGGCCAAAATCTTATCTGTACTTGACAGTGTCAAGCACTTTGCCTTGAAGACGATAGCTATCCCAGTTGACCGAGTTGAGAACGACAAGTACGAGGAGGAAATGGCGAGGGCCAAGAACATCATCCTTGATGGGGTCAAGGACAATGTTGTACCACACATTGTCGAGAAGGAAACGACAAATGAGATGTGGGAGGCCCTGAAGAAATTGTACCAGCATACTTCTGTGTAGAGAAGAATGTTACTAGAAAATCAGTTGAGGTCATATTAGATGAAGAAGGGAGAACCGATTGACACCTTCCTCGGAGAACTGAATGAGATCCAAGATCAGTGGACCTCCATAGAAGCCACGCCGGATCAGGAATTGATGGTGAGGACAGCCCTGAATGAAGTCTCAGAAGACTAGGAGGTATTTGTCCAGACTATACTGGGCAGAGGGACACTTCCATCTTGGGATGAGATGTGGGCAGTTCTTCGCCAAGAAGAGATCAGACGACAGACAAAGGCAAAAAGCAGCAGTAAGGGGATCACAGTCAAAAAGGAAGAGGAGGGAGATGTTGCCCTAGCATCTATGGCAAAGCAAGAAAAGTAAAAGAAGAAGGATCTCTCCAAGATCAAGTGCTTCCACTGTGGAGAGCTGGGTCATTATGCGACCCAGTGTCCAAGGAAGAAGAGTAAGGGAGAGTCTTCCAAGACCAAGGCAGCGCCAGTAAGGGCAGAGAAGGAAGTGGAGACAAACAATCACTGTGCCATGAGTGCACACGCACCACTTGAGCAGAAGTGGGGAGACATCGAGCTGTAGTCAAGTGGACTACATGCGATGAGGGACAGGATCCTCGAGGTACTCAGCCTCTTGGATTAGACCTTACTACGGGAGCCCCGAAGAGTAGCACGACTGGTTGATGTGGGTAGAGACGGATGCAGATGAAGCAGTAAAGAGAGCTATACTGCAAGGTTCCTAGAAAAACGCGAGGCTAGGAGGCTGCAGCAGTGCGAGAGGCACGGGAGTGTTGCACCAGTGCAGGATGGCACGAAGAGGTGTGCAACAGTGTGATATGCAGGGAGTTGTTGCAGCAGCACAGAGGTCAGAGAGGGAGCACTTGTCAGCGGCAGAGGGAGCTTCAACATCAGGAGGGTTTTTATGTAGCATAAAAACTTATGCTAAAACGCAAAAGACTGACAGCTTGTAGATTTAATTGTTAAAAATACACACAGATATTTAAAATAATTATTTATTATTATATAAAAATGTATAAGATGATTTGAATGTACAATGAGGACCCTGCTTTTATACCTCAGCAGGTGACCTTTCGTGAATGGGCATGTCTTTTAGACATGCCTTTTCACTTAATTTAATGACTAATTAACCTAAATAATATTTAATTATTTAATATTTATATTTATTTTATTTAGCTAATTGTTATGAATTATATTCATAACATAGCCTCTCCCTTCGGAAGCTTTGTCCTCAAAGCTTTAATACTAGGGTTTTCTTCACTTAGTCGTTGTCGATGTATACAACTTGGTCATTGATTCATCAGGTAGCTTATCAGTACTATTTCCTTGGATTTTTTTATTTTATATATATATATATTTTTAATTCTTTTTTTTTTAATAATTCTAACAAAAAAAATTTTGTAACTATTAAATTTTTTTTTTAACTCTAATTATTTTTTTTTAACTTCTAATTATTATTTTTTTTTAATGAATTATATCATATAATTAATAATTATAAAATTTTATAGTATATACTTATAACTATACAATATAATGATTAACTTTATAATCAACCAACCTTGTAAGTCCATACGGTGGTTTCAATAATGGCTATGCATACGGTGGCTTGAAACGGTGCAACGATTGACTATGCTTTGGACCATTTTTAGCGGACCCGTCGTATCACCGAGGGTCATGTAGGTATGACCCAGCGTTTTGACCGTGGGCATAACCTATGATAACGGCAACCGTTTTTTTTTTTTCGTTCTTTCTTTCAAAACTAGCTTCCTTAAGAAGCGCCACGACAATATTTATAACAATTTGCAAATGAGACGTTCCTACGCGTTTGAATCCTGCAAGGACGAGATCCAACATTCAGACAATTTCTGTTACTATATCTGATGGTAACTTCCTCTTAAAAGACCACGGGTTTGCTTTCTCTGCCTGACTCAGATTCTCAGCCCGAGTCTGAGTCCGAGGGTCTATAATAGGCTTAGGGAAACTGCTTCCACTATTCAAATTCCGTAAAGGCTGTTGCCAGCTGGAGGCAGTTCCCTGAGACATATTATTTTTTGGAATTTGGGAGCCTAAACCTGGAAAATTCTCGTTCGATAAATTAAATCTTTTGTCAAGAGGCTGCTGAGAGACCCAGTTGCTTCGTGTAGGAATATCTTCTTTAAGCGCCAAATTATTTTTTGACGTTTTCTTGTTTCTAGTAACAATCTGATACCCAGCATCATCCATTCGACGATGGTAGAAAAGGATATACGCACGCTAATTTAACACAAATTCTAAGCTGACCTTTTTAACTTCCCCATCATTACACTCATACCAATCGCCATTTGCAGTTTTGACATACGCAACATAATGCCCATTGCTGGTCGATTCACCAATGTGAACGGTAATGGCATACAACTGGAATAGGGTTTCGGTAGCAGAGGCCGAGGACGAGGACGAGTCCATGTACTTTTGTAGTTCGATACTCTCCTGGAATTCAATGTTTCTTTCCATCTTGTTGACCGCGGAAAAGTTCACATCGAATCTCTTCAAATAAATGATCAGAACATTGGAAGGGTTGCGAATTTGGAGTTGGGTGGTAGAAGATGAAGAGTTACTGAAATTTCCGCAACTGAGTTTGTCCTATGGGTCGAACAGTTCGTTCAAACATTCCTCCACCAACGGATAGTTTTGCATTCCCACGCTAAAGTCGATATAAGCCTCTTCTTTATCAAACTTGTAACCACAGGCAAAGCAATTGGTGTGTGTTACGACTATGGCTTTAAATATATCGTGCACATAAGGATCCAATTTCTCACAGGCGTTGATGAGATTGATGTTAAACTCTTGCACATCTTCTTGTGTCTCCTTGCTGAAATATGACCCAACCAGTATTAAATTTTCTGTAATATCACCCGCAGTTCTTCTTGTGGACAATTGGGTTAATCTTTTTCAACATTTTCCGCTTTGTTATGATATTGTTTATCTGGATCATTATCTATTACATCTTTGTGTTCATTATCATTATTCTGAACAAAATCTTCTTGATCTATATCAGCATCATCCAAATCATTATCTTGGTCTAGATAATCCTCATTTTCATCACGATCAACTTTATTTGACTCCTCACCTAGATCATCTCCCTTATTATTGATCTTGTTTCGACATTCTTTAACTTTTGCAAAAGATTTTTCTAGTCATTGAAATGCTTCTTGAATACTAAATTGTTCAATGCATTCAGGATGTGAACGCAATGGCACATTGTGCTGCGAACAACGTTCAAAGACTCGCATGATTATATCATGTGCCATGGCTCTGATACCACTGTAGCATTAAAACTTATGCTAAAACACAAAAGACAGATAGCTTGTAGATTTAATTGTTAAAATACACACAGGTATTTAAAATAATTATTTATTATTATATAAAAATGTATAAGATGATTTGAATGTACAATGAGTGATCCGAACTTAAACAGGAACGCAACAAATTATAGAGATAACCATAAACACAGAGATGCAGCGGAAATAATACTTCATTTCGTTAATGTAAAATACTGAAATATGCTTACAAACAGGAATGGAAATAAACCAGCTAGGGCGATGGTAGCTTATCTCTGAGAATAGATGTGGCGGCTACATGCCTCTGAACTGTCTTACAATGAGGCTCAAGGGCCTTTTTATTATTGAACAATAAGAGAAAACCCTAAATAACCAAAACCCTAACCCGAGGAGATGTAACACCAAGAGTTTGTGGGCCCCATTGGGGTGAGTTGGACAACCAACTTCCCGGGGTCGCGAATTGGTCATATTATCTCCGTTTGACGCGCATGATAGCCCGTTGGAAAGATCTCTTCTAGGACTACGACGGAAATGACGATTTTAGACAGAAAATCGTTGGCGGTAGATTTCCCAAAAAACGTCGTTTTGAACATCGTTTAGGACCTTAAAACGGCTCCGGAAGTTTAGGACCCGAAAAACTGCTAAAAATAGTAAACTGTGCTATAATTAAGGAAACTGAAAAACTAAACGAGACAGTTGTGGGGGTCCAAATGGGATAGGTGGGTGGCCACCAACATCCACCTGGATCATTCCTCCCCCCTTAGGAAGCAATGGTCCCCATTGCGTTGAGTTCCTCCCTGAGATGAGGAAGCTTCTGCTGAGCTGGGTCTCTGGTGAGCTGTTCTGCGATTTCTGATGTGTCTAGAAATGGTGGGAAGCATGGTCGACGACGGTCCACATTGAACACTCGATGCAAGCGAAGGAATGGAGGAATGTTGTACTTCAAAGCATTGTTGCCCGTAGCCTTGTTAGTAGTGTAAGGACCATGTCGAAGTGGTCTGAGTTTCTGATGGGTTCTGGTAAGGCATTCTCTCTGTAGATGTAACCAAACTTTGTCGCCCACCTGAAACTTGTGGGGTACCCCTATGGGTAAGGAGAAGTTGTTCTTGTGTGCTGTCATAACTGTATCCCTCTTTTGCTACTACTGCGTGGAGGAACCCTTCGCGAGGGTATTGGATGTAGCAACGATCTTCCCCTTACTTTGGGAGCGAACTAGACAGAAAATAAATTTCCTAGTCTGTGAGATGAGCTTGTTGCCTTTCTTAGCAGTGATCAAAGAGGTGGCGGTAGGTGGAGCTACCTCTAGTATCCTGTATAATGAATTATTCAAAGAAATAATGACAGCACGAGGCCTTGACTCATACACAGCGTGTCGCCTTCACAAGTATGGCTGGCCTAATAATACGTCACAAACATCCAAAGGTGTAACATCACACTATACCTCGTCTATGAAGGGCTTGATGCTGTAGGGAAGGCGGCACTGCTGGCGAACTTTGAGATCTCGTCCTTCATGAAGCCACCCGATACTGTACGGCTGTGGGTGTGGTGTAGTTGGTAGGCCCAACCGTTTCACGACCTTTGCTGAAATAAGGTTCTTTTGGCTGCCACTGTTGACAATGAATTGCAGCGGCGAACCCTTCGTCCACATTTATGAGTGGAAAAGGCGTTCCTCCTCCTCTGGATCTTCGGGCTCATTTTTCTGGATCTTGGCGGTGGCAACAGTGGCGCTGAGCTCCACATCAATGATCTGCTTCCCTTTGCCATTCCCCTTGTCAGGTTCTGGCTCAGGGTCGGAACATGCATCTGATTCGGAAGCCTTCAACTCAGCCACCAGCCACTGCTTGGTCCGACACTCACTTGTGTTATGAGTGGGACTCTTGTGGAACTCACACCACTTTCCTGTGTCCTTCTTCAGCTTCGTGGTGTTGTTCTTTTCTTGCAGCTTCGACGAGTTGTCTTGGGTCACCCCGCCTTGGCTTTGTCCTTTGGGATTCGGATTTGCAGATCCAAAGTCTCGCTTCTTCTGTTTGAACTTTTGCTCGATTTTGACAGCGTATCGATACGTCGTGCCGAGTGAGGAGATGTTCAGGAACTCCATCTCTTCCTGGATGTATCTATGTAGGCAGCTGCGGTATTTGAGTACCAGATGTATCTCAGAATCTTTGATACCCAATTGTGTGCGAAGGGTATGAAAAATGTTTGTGAACTCCGGCACATCTTGGTCTCGTCCCTGCCGCAGTGTGGTCCATTTGATGTATTTGTCCTCATAGCTTTTGACAGGGTAGTACTGCTCCTTGATGGCATCCCGGAAGTCATTCCATGTGGGTGCCGCTAAAAACAGTGAGCCTGTACTTTCATCCTTCTGCTCGCAGTAGGTTTCCCACCAGTCCTTGACGTGGGGGGCTGCTTCAAGAAGAGCGAAAACAATCTTTTCCCGACTTGAAAATTCATGAACAGAAAAATACACATCTAGCAGATTTAACCATTTATCTACGACATCTACGTCTATTTGACCCTCGAAGATGGGGATTTCAAAATTAACTTGTACCTTAAAGGGTGTGGCATTTCCAGAGTAGCTGTTGGAAGCAGATGCGTCGCCTCTGGGTAGCCGTTGAAGGATCTGCGCAAAGCTATCCATCATCACGTTCCTTTGCCGCTTGAGGGCTTCTTCGAGCAAGATTTTGATAGGATCTCCTGCCCCCTCGTCTCTCTTCTCATCCGCCATGGGAGGTCGTTGAGATTTGCGAGGCTGGTCTTGCAAAGGTTCGACTAGTTCAAGCCCTAACTCCTTATATCCGACCTCGTTGGGGACATGCAAAGAAAAACAGAGAAAAAGCAGACCGCTCTAATACCACTGATCCGAACTTAAACAGGAACGCAACAAATTATAGAGATAACCATAAACACAAAGATGCAGCGGAAATAATACTTCATTTCATTAATGTAAAATACTAAAATATGCTTACAAACAGGAATGGAAATAAACCAGCTAGGGCGATGGTAGCTTATCTCTGAGAATAGATGTGGCGGCTACATGCCTATGAACTATCTTACAATGAGGCTCAAGGGCCTTTTCATTATTGAACAATAAGAGAAAACCCTGAACAACCAAAACCCTAACTCGAGGAGATGTAACACCAAGAGTTTGTGGGCCTTGTTGGGGTGAGTTGGACAGCCAACTTCCCGGGGTCGCGAATTGGTCATATTATCTCCGTTTGACGCGCATGATAGCCCATTAGAAAAATCTCTCCGAGGACTACGACGGAAAAGACGATTTTAGACAGAAAATCTTTGGTGGTAGATTTCCCAAAAAACGTCGTTTTGAACATCGTTTAGGGCCTCAAAACGGCTCCGGAAGTTTAAGACCCGAAAAACTGCTAAAAATAGTAAACTGTGCTATAATTAAGGAAACTGAAAAACTGAAAGAGACAGTTGTGGGGGTCCAAATGGAATAGGTGGGTGGCCACCAACATCCACCTGGATCATTCCTCCCCCCTTAGGAAGCAATGGTCCCCATTGCGTTGAGTTCCTCCCTGAGATGAGGAAGCTTCTGCTGCGCTGGGTCTCTGGTGAGCTGTTCTGCAATCTTTGTTGTGTCTAGAAATGGTGGGAAGCATGGTCGACGACGGTCCACATTGAACACTCAATGCAAGCGAAGGAATGGAGGAATGTTGTGCTTCAAAGCATTGTTGCCCGTAGCCTTGTTACTAGTGTAAGGACGATGTCGAAGTGGTCTGAGTTTCTGATGGGTTCTGGTAAGGCGTTCCCTCTACAGATGTAACCAAACTTTGTCGCCCACCTGAAACTTGTGTGGTACCCCTATGGGTAAGGAGAAGTTGTTCTTGTGTGCTGTCATGACCGTATCCCTCTGTTGCTGCTGCTGCGTGGAGGAACCCTTCGCGAGGTTCATGGATGTAGCAACGATCTTCCCCTTACTTTGGGAGCGAACCAGATAGAAAATAAATTTCCTAGTCTGTGAGATGAACTTGCTGCCTTTCTTAGCAGTGATCAAAGAGGTGGCGGTAGGTGGAGCTACCTCTGGTATCTTGTATAATGAATTATTCAAAGAAATAATGGCAGCACGAGGCCTTGACTCATACACAACGTGTCACCTCCACAAGTATGGCTGGCATAATAATACGTCACAAACATCCAAAGGTTTACCTCGTCTATGAAGGGCTTGATGCTGTAGGGAAGGCAGCACTGCTGGCGAACTTTGAGATCTCGTCCTTCGTGAAGCCACCTGATACTGTACAGCTGTGGGTGTGGTGTAGTTGGTAGGCCCAACCGCTTCACGACCTCTGCTGAAATGAGGTTCTTTTGGCTGCCACTGTCGACAATGAATTGCAGCGGCGAACCCTTCACCCACATCTGTGAGTGGAAAAGACGTTCCCCCTCCTCTGGATCTTCGGGCTCATTTTTCTGGATCTTGGCGGTGGCAACAGTGGCGCTGGGCTCCGCATCAATGATCTACTTCCCTTTGCCATTCCCCTTGTCAGGTTCTGGCTCAGGGTCGGAACATGCATCTGATTCGGAAGCCTTCAACTCGGCCACCAGCGACTGCTTGGTCCGACACTCACTTGTGTTATGAGTGGGACTCTTATGGAACTCACACCACTTTCCTGTGTCCTTCAGCTTCGTGGTGTTGTTCTTTTCTTGCAGCTTCGACGGGTTGTCTTGGGTCACCCTGCCTTGCCTTTGTCCTTTGGGCTTCGGATTTGCAGATCCAAAGTCTCGCTTCTTCTGTTTGAACTTTTGCTCGATTTTGATAGCGTATCGGTACGCCGTGCCGAGTGAGGAGATGTTCAGGAACTCCAACTCTTCCTGGATGTATCTGTGTAGGCAGCCGTCGTATTTGAGTACCAGATGCAGCTCAGAATCTTTGATACCCAATTGTGTGCAAAGGGTATGAAAAATGTTTGTGAACTCCGGCACATCTTGGTCTCATCCCTGCTGCAGTGTGGTCCATTTGATGTATTTGTCCTCATAGCTTTTGGTAGGGTAGTACTGCTCCTTGATGGCATCCCAGAAATCATTCCAAGTGGGTGCGGTTGAAAACAGTGAGCCTGTACTTTCATCCTTCTGTTAGCAGTAGGTTTCCCACCAGTCCTTGACGTGGGGGGCTGCTTTGAGAAGAACGAAAACAATCTTTTCCCGACTTGAAAATTCATGAACAGAAAAATACACATCTAGCAAATTTAACCATTTATCTACGGCATCTGCGTCTATTTGACCCTCGAAGATGGGAATTTCAAAATTAACTTGTACCTTAAAGGGTGTGGCATTTCCAAAGTAGCTGTTGGAAGCAGATGCATAGCCTCTGGGTAGCCGCTGAAGGATTTGCGCAAAGCTATCCATCATCGCGTTCTTTTGCCGCTCGAGGGCTTCTTCGAGCAAGATTTTGATAGGATCTCCTACCCCCTCGTCTTTCTTCTCATCCGCCATGGGAGGTCGTCGAGATTTGCGAGGCTGGTCTTGCAAAGGTTCGACCAGTTCAAGCCCTAACTCCTTATATCCCGACCTCGTTGGAGACATGCAAAGAAAAACAGAGAAAAAGCAAACCGCTCTGATACCACTAATCCGAACTTAAACAGGAACGCAACAAATTATAGAGATAACCATAAACACAGAGATGCAGCGGAAATAATACTTCATTTCATTAATGTAAAATAATGAAATATGCTTACAAACAGGAATGGAAATATACCAGCTAGGGCGATGGTAGCTTATCTCTGAGAAGAGATGTGGCGTCTACATGCCTATGAACTGTCTTACAATGAGGCTCAAGGGCCTTTTTATTATTGAATAATAAGAGAAAACCCTAAACAACCAAAACCCTAACCCAAGGAGATGTAACACCAAGAGTTTGTGGGCCTCGTTGGGGTGAGTTGGACAGCCAACTTCTCGGGGTCGCGAATTGGTCATATTATCTACGTTTGACGTGCATGATAGCCCGTTGGAAAGATCTCTCCGAGGACTATGACGAAAAAGACGATTTTAGACAAAAAATCATGGGCGGTAGATTTCCCAAAAAACGTCGTTTTGAATGTCGTTTAGGACCTCAAAACGATTCCGGAAGTTTAGGACCCGAAAAACTACTAAAAATAGTAAACTGTGCTATAATTAAGGAAACTGAAAAACTGAAAGAGACAGTTGTGGGGGTCCAAATGGGATAGGTGGGTGGCCACCAA
Source organism: Pinus tabuliformis (assembly GCA_031772625.1). NCBI lineage: Eukaryota > Viridiplantae > Streptophyta > Pinopsida > Pinales > Pinaceae > Pinus > Pinus tabuliformis. The sequence goes on from CM062820.1 coordinate 1,280,483,167, forward strand.
CATCCACCTGGATCAATGAGGACCCTGCTTTTATACCTCCGCAGGTGACCTTTCGTGAATGGGCATGTCTTTTAGATACGCCTTTTCACTTAATTTAATGACTAATTAACCTAAATAATATTTAATTATTTAATATTTATATTTATTTTATTTAGCTAATTGTTATGAATTATATTTATAACACTCTAGCCCAACAGAGAGGTCAAATTTGGGAGATCAGTTACTTACTTCTCAGTAACTGAGTTGCAGTGCAGCAATGGGCAACACGATGCAGCACGATAAGAGGAGATGCAGTGCAGCAGTGGGCAACACGATGCAGCACGATGAGAGGAGATGCAGTGCAGCAGTGGGCAACACGATGCAGCACGATGAGAGGAGATGCAGTGCAGATGCAACAATGGCAGTGGCAGAGCCATGGGTAGCAGCACAGATGCAGAGGGAGTTGTCGTACAGATGCAGCAGTGGCAGTGGAAGAACCATGGGCAGCAGTACAGGATACAACAGTGCAGAGGATGGTGGGTAGCAAGCCTGCATCAACACAGGGACCAATGCTGGAAGATCAAAGTGATGCTCAACGAGGAGTATTGCTAGAGCACAGTCCTCGCTAAGAGGGAGTGTTGATTTGTGGTAGCATCGAATGTGCTCTAGCCACGAAGTTTGGTGGAGAAGTTGGGGCACATGAGATCTCCAATACCCAGAAAGGGTTTGGGCAGATTCTAAACAGTTCAGGAGATATTAAAATAATTAATATTTTTAATGGAATCCCTAAGTCTAAATTTAGGGAAATTAAAATATTAATGTGGATTAATATAAAATTGTGTTAGAATGGTCCAAAAGACATGGATCAAGCCAGATCTAATCTTAGCCGTTGATTAGGGACTTAATCTCAACCGTTGATATGTCAACGAGAAAAGTATCAGAGGGGGCTTGAGCGTCACATGGAGAACAGACTAGATAATCAGTCATTCTATTCTCTAGAGCGGGGTTTGCTAAGAAAGATAGAATTAGTGATCGAAGTTGCAACTAAGGGGCAGTGAGTACAGAGAGACAGAGAGGCAGAGATAGTACTGGGAGATCAGCGCAGGAGCCAGAGAAAGTGACGCAGTAGCAGCCAGGGCTCATGCAGGGCCACGCAGAGACAACCAGGAGCTGCGCAGTGCTTCAAAGAGGCCAGGGTTGCTGACGCAGGGCCTCCTGAGGCTGACGCAGACCCATTCAGGGTGACGCAGGGCCAACGTTGGGCAGAGAGAGGCTGACGCTAGGGTTTCTGGGGCAGATTGGAGCTGAGGAACTGCCAAAAGGTTTATCCGGGTTTCAGCCAGGACATTTGTCTCAGACTGAGATGGTACTACTGCCAAGGACATTCTCTGTTGGGTAAGCGAGATTTGGCACCCAAATTGTACTCTGAAATTTCTTAATAAGAAAACCCTCAGATAGCTGCACCAATTTTCCTGCATTGGGTTTTTCCGGGGACATTGGTCCAAAAATAACGGTGTCATTTTGTGTGCTTGTCTCTGTTTCCTTCAGTTGATGATCTGTAATATGTTGAGCATGCACTAGAGTTTATTTTCAGTATTTACATTGTAAATAACTTGTTAAGTAACGGAACAAGTAGGTAGGAATAAATCAGTAAAGTGCATGGAGGGTTTCTAACTGGTAGACTTAAAGTAAACTTCAACATGCTTCTCACTGTTGCTGCTCAACCAATAAGAAAATGGACTTCTTGGCGGGAAGTCTATTGAGGAAAAGTTCCCTAAAAGTGCTTCTCTTCTCTCTACTAACATTTTTCAACGCAACAATCTGCCTGCTGAAAATTTGCGTCCCACCAGCTCTCCTCACGCTGACGCTTCAGCGTTGCTCCATCCACCATGGAAAAAATTCGAACTAGGAGTCCTCTCCGTCAACTCACTTGGAGAGAGACTGCCTTGAAAATCTACCCTCCCAGCTTAGACTCCGCAAACCCTCTGGGGTTTCAAATTGCCGCCTCCTGCAACTTTTTCAAACTCCATCTTATGCTCAGCCCTGGATCTACTGGCTCTGCTCTTCTTGCTTCACCTACAGCTCTAATACCATGTGAAAATTCCTCAACAGGAACCCCTACTGCAGCAACTGATAATGTGTCTTCTACTTGTTAAATTAATCGACCAAATTATTTGCAATTTCCTGTGAAAATTCTATCACTGCAACATTTGATTTACTTTGCCTACTTATTTTCCAATAAGTTATTTATGAAATTCCTTCAATAGACATTAAAATAAATTCTGCTGCAGATATCACACCATAATATAGAAACAAACACATGCACAAGAATCAACACATCGACACAGATATTTTGGACAACAGTCCCCGGAAAAAAACCCAATGTGGGAAAACCGGTGCAGCAAGGGAGGATTTTATAATTCAGCAATTCTTCAATACAATAAGGTGCAAACTAGCTTACCCAACGGAGAGAGAAACTTCTCCAACACCTCTCCTAGTCCCACCGTCAGCCTAACTGACCTCTACGCGGCTCCCAAACACTCTGCGTCAGCCCTGGGCCTCTCTGTGTTACCCACGCAGGCCCTCTAGTGACTGCGCAGTCTGCTGCTGCCTCTGCGTTTGCCTCTCCTGCCTCTGCACTGGTCTTTTGGTGTTGATCCCGACACTTTGTTCCGTACTTGCTACCTCCTGCTGCTCTCCAAAACACTAGTTCGAATTTCTCAGCTAACCCTGCTCCGAAAATCAAACTGACTAGTCTCCCTCAGTGTGTTCTCCAACTGACCCTCAAGCCTCCTCTGATGCTTTTCTCGTTGGTCCATCAACGACCGAGATTAAATCTCTAATCAACGACTAAGATTAGATTTAGCTTGATCCATGATTTTTGGAACCTTCTAACCCAGTTTCATATTAATACCCACTAATATTTTATTTTTCCTATGTTTAGACTTAAGAACTCCATTAAAAATATTAATTATTTTAATATCTCCCAAACTGGTTAGATTCTGCCCGAATCATTTCTGGGTCTTGGAAATCTCATGTGCTTTAGCCTCTCCACCAATTTTCATGGCTAGAGCACATTCGTTGCCACCCCAAATCAACACTTCCTCTTAGCGAGGAATCAAGATTGTGCTCTAGTAATACTCCACACTGAGCAACACACTGATTATCCGGCACCGGTACCTGTGCTGATGCTAGGCCTCCCCGCCCAACATCCTTTGCTTTGCTGCATCCTGTACTGTTGCCCATGGCTCTGTTACTACCATTGCTGCATCCGTATGGCAACTCCCTCTGCATCCGTGTTGCTACTGGTCCTTTCTCCCAACACTGCATCTGCACTACAACTCCCTCTGCATCCGTGTTGCTATCACCCCCATTTCTACTACTGAAACGGATTCTTTATCATCCCCATCTTTTCCCTGAAATAATCAAACTTCGTCCTTCCAAGGACCTTGGTGAGGATGTCTGCCACCTGTTCTCCTGTAGGAGTGTAGCTCAACCGTACAGCTCCTTGTGGGACACAGTCTCTGACAAAGTGACACTGGATATCAATATGCTTTAACAGATCATGAAACACTAGATTATCAGAGAGCTTGATGCAACTCTGATTATCGCACATGATCTTGGTTGCCTCCATTTTCCTTCTGAATAGGTTTACAAGCAGTTTTCTAAGCCATATGGCCTCACACGAAGCTGTGCTCGCCGCCATATATTCTGCCCTAGATGAGCTCAAAGCCACGGACTTATGTTTCCTACTGCACCAGGAAATCATTCCTAATCCAATGTTGAAACAGTATCCAGAGGTACTTTTCCAATCCACTGAACTACATTCCCAATCTGCATCAGTAAATCCACTCAATCTAATATCCTTACTCCTGGTGTACAAGAGTCCATAATCGACTGTTCCCTGTAAATACCTGAGAAAATGTTTGGTTGTTTCCCAATACACCCTCTTCGGTTCCACCATGAACTGACTGAGGGTGTTGACAGCATAGCAAATCTCTGGCTTGGTATTGACCAGATACATCAGGGACCCTATGAGTTGCCTGTATAAGGTGGGATCAACATCCTTGTCTTCTGATGCATCAATCTTCTTCCAGTTGGTGATCATTGGAGTGGCCATGGGTCTACAATCCTCCATCCTGAATCTTTTCAAGATTTTTGTGGCATACCTCCCTTGCCCAAGGAAGATCTCTCCATTTTGCTGCCAAACTTCCAACCCTAGGAAATAATCCATTCGTCCCAAATCCTTCATATCGAATTCTGCAGCTAGATTCTTCTTGCAGTCCCCAATGAGCCTAGATGATCTTGTCATAAAAAGATCATCCACATACAATACTAAGATTAGCGACTCATTCTCAACTACCAGATAGTAGAGATTTGGATCCGCATCACTCTTGACAAATCCCATCTTTTGCAAGTAGCCATCGATTTGACCACACCATGCTCTAGGTGCCTGTTTCAGCCCATACAAGGCTTTCTTCAACCTGCATACATGAGACTTCTTCTCATGTGTCTCAAAGCCCTCTGGTTGTTCAATGTATACCTCTTCTTCTATTACCCCGTTCAGAAAATTCGTTTTGACATCCATTTGATGAATCTCCCACCCCATCTGTGCTGCAAGAGATATCATGGTTCTAATAGATGTATACTTGGCTACCGAGGCGAAGGTCTCCTCGTAGTCAATTCCTTCCTTCTGAGCATACCCCTTAGCCACAAACCTGGCCTTATATTTCTCAACACTACCGTCTGCAGCATATTTGATCTTGTAGATCCATCTCGAACCTACCACTGATCTGTCTTGACACCTTGGCACTACCTCCCAGACATCATTCACCATTATGGAGTTGTACTCCTCTACCATCGCATCTAGCCAAACCTGATGTTGAGCTGCCTCCTGGAAACTAGCGGGTTCACCATCCTCAGCTACTAACGCCTTATATATATTTGGTTGTTTTCGCTCCCTCTTATTGTTTCTTGGCGCACCGATGAAGTTCTCTGCATCTCGCAGAATCTGACGAAGTTCCCCGCTAGTTCTTCCTCTGCCAACGGGTTCTTCTGTTAGCTCCTCTTCATCCTATGAATCTTCCTGACTCGAGGAAGAATTCTTTACTTCCATTGGTTGAAGAGGTTTAAACAACGGCTCCTCTTTTGACTGCTCCTCGAAAGGCATCTCACGAGATTTTCTTAAGGCCCTGTCCTCCATGAACTTCACATCTCGTCGAACCACTAACTTCCTACTCCCTGGAAGATAGATTTTGTATGCCTTAGCGTTCTCTCTATATCCCACTAGATATCCCTTTTCCACAGTTTGATCCAACTTTTTCCTCTTTTCCTCGGGTACGCGGCAATATGCTAAACTCCCATATATCCTGAAATGACCGACTTTAGGCGTCTTCCCTGTGAAAACTTTCTCTGGAGTAATCTTGCCCAATGCCCAATAAGGAGTCCTGTTCTGAACATAGACTACTATGTTGCATGCTTCCGCCCACAGGAAGTTTGGCATATCCTGATTATACATCATGGCCCTAGCTGCTTCTACAATAGTCTTGTTCTTCTTTCTGCTACTCTATTCTACTCCGGATTGTGAGTTGTCCACTCTCATCTGATGCCCTCCTTAGCACAAAAATCTGTGAAATCCTTATCGACATACTCTCCACCATTATCTAAGCGCAAAACTTTTATTTTCTTCCCAATCAGATTCTCCACCAGAGCCTTGAACTCTTTGAATCGACAGAAAAACTCGTCCTTGGTTTTCAGAAAAATAAATCCAAGTTTTCCTTGAGTGGTCATCAATGAAGGTAAGGAAGCACTCAGCACCACTAAGAGCTTTAGTGGACATAGGTCCGCAGAAATCTGAGTGTATTAATCCTAGTACACTCTTGGCCCTGTTTTTACTTCTAGGAAATGTTGCCTTGGCAAACTTTCCTAGAGCACATCCTCTGCATACATCATCTTGTTCCGTACTAAGATCCGGAACTCCTGTTACATTGCTCCTAAGAATTCTCAGAGCCAGATGGTCCAAATGTCCCATTCTTCTGTGCCATAGTTCGTTCAAGTCCTTGTCTCCATGACTGCCTATTGTTGCCATTGGTGATTCTAGTTGTAATCTATAGAACCTATTACTTTTGATATCGATCTGCACTTTCTTTATCCAGCTCGAGTGTTTGACATATACTTTCTCCTTGATGAAGAAGACGTCATAGCCCTTGCCTTGAAGTTGCGACACGGAAAGTAGGTTCATCCCCAATCCTGGTACATGCAGAACATTGGTAGCACAGAACCGTTCTCCCAATTCTGTTTGAAAAACTATGGTACCCCTCCCTACTGGAGTACACTTTGCCTTGTTCCCCATGGTGATCTGAAAATTCATCTTCTCTTCTCGATAATCTGAGAAACATTCCCTGATTCTCGTCATATGCCAAGAGGCTCCACTGTCTATATACCATACCTCTGATGATGCAGAACTAGTCATACAAGCCACTTCTTCTTCCAGCCTGGAAGCCAACATAGAGAAATCGAAATCACTTTCTCTTGTGCAATTTTCTAAAAATCTGTGCGAGTCTCCTAACGTGGATGGATCCGCATCATGGTCTCGACCCATAATTAATTTCCCCTTCCTGTCTCTGATTACTTGCTCTGATACCATGTGAAAATTCTATCACTACAACATCTTATTTACTTTGCCTACTTATTTTCCAATAAGTTATTTATGAAATTCCTTCAATAAACATTAAAATAAATTATGTTGTAGATATCACACCATAATACAGAAACAAACACATGCACAATAATCAACACATCGACACAGATATTTTGGACAACAATCCCTAGAAAAAAACCCAATGTGGGAAAACCGGTGCAGCAAGGGAGGATTTTATTATTCAGCAATTCTTCAATACAACAAGGTGCCAAACTGGCTTACCCAACAGAGAGAAAAACATCTCCAACACTTCTCCTAGTCCCAGCGTCAGCCTGACTGACCTGTGCGTGGCTCCCAGACACTCTACGTCAACCCCTGCTTCTCTGCATCAACCCTGGGCCTCTCTGCGTCATCCACTCGGGCCCTCTAGTGACTGCGCAGTCTGCTCCTACCTCTGTGTCTGCCTCTCCTGCCTCTGCGCTAGTCTTCTGGTGCTAATCCCGACTCTCTGTTCCGTACTTGCTGCCTCCTGCTGCACTCTAGACCACTAGTTCGAATTTCTCAGCTAACCCCGCTCTAGAAATCGAACTGACTGGTGTCCCTCAGTGTGTTCTCTAACTGACCCTCAAGCCTCCTCTTATACTTTTCTCGTTGATCCATCAATGACCGAGATTAAATCTCTAATCAACGGCTAAGATTAGATTTGGCTTGATCCATGATTTTTGGAACATTCTAACCCAGTTTTATATTAATACCCATTAATATTTTATTTTTCTTAAGTTTAGACTTAGGAACTCCATTAAAAAAATTAATTATTTTAATATCTCCCAAACTAGTTAGATTTTGCCCAAATCATTTCTAGATCTTGGAGATCTCATGTGCTTTAGCCTCTCCACCAATTTTCATGGCTAGAGCACATCTGATGTTACCCCAAATCAACATTTCCTATGGCAAATATCGAAACATACACTGCAGCCTTCACTTAATTAAATGTTATGCGGAAAAAAGAGACTGAGCAAGAAAGAAAATACAACACAATGACACCGTTATTTTTGGACAAGTCCCCGAAAAACCCAATGTCGAAAAACCAGTGCAACATTTCTGAGGATTTATTATTATTAAGCAGTAGCAAATTCTGAATACAACTCTGAATACCTCTCAAGTTATTCAGTTACAGAGAGAGAAATACTAGCAGAAAGATTTGTGAGATTACCTCACACAATCACTAAGAAAATCCAGGCTGATCCGGATACTGAATGAAGTGCCTCTGGCAAGTGCTGCGCTGCTCTGCACAGTCCTCACACAGTCTCTGTGTCAACCTCTCTAGGCTTTGTGTCACCCAGTCTGGATATCGATTTTCTAACCGGATTCTCTACTCTCAGCCTCCCGATCTCACACCCCGACTCCCGGCTTCTGAAACGACTCTCCTTGGCAAAATCTCAGACTCTCTATCACCCTTTGCAATGCCTTTGCGTGGCCTTGCATCAACCTCTACGTCTAGGCTACTGGATCACTCTCTGCCTCTCTCTGTTGATGATTCTCCAGCTGAGAAAACCTCTTTCTCTCTGGATGCTATCCCTGCCCCTCAACTGCAAGAAATCTCCTCGATCGAAATTTCCTCCTAAGAACTTCTCACTTCAGAAACTTGATCTCTTGATCTCTCATTGTGTTTTTCAAATGACCCTCAAGCCCCTTATTATATCTTTTTGTTGGACAACCAACAGCCTAGATTAACTCCTAATCAAAGGCTCAAATCATTTTGGCTTGATCTTCATCTTCTTCTAGAAGTTACACCAACAATTAGATTAATACCCATTAATATTTTTTGTTTCCTAAGATTAAACTTAGGGTGTTGTTATAACATATTTTGGCACACTAAATGATTTTATAAATGCACAGGCTGCTAGTCTAAATGTGCCACAAACAAACATCAAATGTGTTTTCATGGCAGAGGAGTAAAGGCTTTTCTGTTAGGTTTATATGTCAATTAGTTGATATTAATCCTATTTCTAAGTTTTAAATCCTTATATCACCCCTCCGCTCACATTACTCTCCACCTTCATATCCCTAAGTATTAACACCCCTCTTAGTGATCAAAATGGATTAAGTTTTGCCTCCAGATCAAAAGTTTTCAAATGCAGGTGAAAGTGGGCTCACGTTGAAGTGCTCATTAATACGAATCCAACGGTGCAAATAGCGTGTAAATCCGAGTCCGGATGAAGAAATTAGAGCCAATTAAAGATTTAGGTCAAAAGTCAATGCCTATGTCAGCAGGACACGTGGCAACCCGGGAATGAGTCACAGGTTTTGGATGATGTCAGCATAGAAGGTGACGTGGCAATCTGTGATTGGTTCACACCATACTCGTTGGATCATCCGATCAAAGGAGATCGACGCATATCGCGTCGAGACATGCAAGCAAGATAACCTTGAAAACAGACGCGATGTGGTTATTCAAAAGAAGTTAAACTTCTTTGAGTTCTGGCAGGAAAGTGGTAAACGGTTTCTCGCACGCCTTAAAGGCTGGAAATGGTTTTTCAGAAATCTACACGATTCCACTCAGCGTTCAACACGTAGCACACCAAAACAGCCTTTCTCGCGTGCTTTCGGAGAATTTTCGCCAACCCCACTAGGTATCCTGTCACTTCATTAAACTCCATCCACTTTCCTTCCATCCCTTGCATCTCCCTTTGATCCAACGGCCCATATTCCTCCTCGGCCCTCCCTTGTTGTCCGAAGGTTATCAGCACAGGGGGGGTCCGAAATAGGCAGTTTTCTATACCGCCCACTTAAACAGCCTTATCTGTTTTTTAGTGTTTCGGGACTTAAAATCCCAAAACTACTGACCCCCTCACTTTACCCCAAACGCGGCATAGCAAATAGTCGTTTACCGTCGCTCCCACGTCATCGTCCACGTCCGCTCCCATGTCACTTCCTCTGTCTAATCAACCACTGCCACTTATCTCCTCCTGCCTCATCCCACTCCTGCTTACCGTTCCATCCCATGCCTTCTTTCTGCGTCCACATCATCTCCTACCTCCACGTCATATGCTTGTCTCATGGTCGGCTAAAATTATGTTTTTTTCGCTATACAACACTAATGTCAAGTGGATGCTTCTAGGTTTTGTTGGTGAAATTGACCAAGGTATTCTCGAGTTTTCCAAGGGTTGCCCAAAGCTGGAAAGGCTAAAAATTAGACGTTGTTATTTTAGTCAATCTCCATTGGCCGCTGCAGTGCTTCAGCTGAAATCGCTGAAGTACATATGAGTTCAAGGATATAATGCAACTGTTACTGGTGCTAACCTTCTAGCGATGGCTAGACTTTATTGGAACATATAGTTTTCTCCTCCTTTGCAATCGAGGGATGTTTCTGGAATTACTATCAAGTAGTTGTCTTCTAATGTGAATATCTATGTAAAACATGAGTCCCAAACTTACATGGAGAATCATCACTCGAGGATTATGAGGAGCTTAACAAATTTCCAGCGGTCATTCAACAAATTTCCATATCCTTGGCATAAAAACAGTCAAAGAATCCATTTCTAGAATTAGAAGCAGAAGATTTTCCAACAACTCAAAATATTCTGCAGTTTTCCTGAGATACTCTTTATTTTTAGATTCTTGTTCAGGATTTTGCTCCTGAAAGTTTGTAACAGTTTAGGGAAAATTTAGTCTATATATTTGATCATTTGTAATAATGAGAGTGTGGGCTTTTGATGCCAAAACTCTTAACTCTATAATAAAGCTTTTGTTGTAGTTTTTCTAATGAAAGCCTTATGGCTCTAGTTTTGACAGAATTTTGTGCTTCGAGTATGTTTTCCAGTTTTTCATATCTTATTTCTACACGTGATAAAAGTGTTTATAGGAAGGTCTGCATTGTAGGAATTTACAGGGTAAGTTCCTCAGACAGAACACCAAAGGACACCGCTCACAAACAAATCACAAATCAATACACCAGTATTTTGACGTGGTTAAAACCCTCAAAGAGGGAAACAGTCCACGGCCTGAGCCAACGCGGCCACTTCAGGCAATTTATTAATAAAAGAATGAAAATTTACATATGCTTCTCTCATAGACAGATTACCCTACAAATGACCCTCCATGCGCTTTAAATAGAAATCATGGACCAATTGGGTGTTAAGCCACGGATCAAGTGTCGATAATACCGAGGAGAGAATGAACCGTCGGATCACTTCATATCATGACCGTCGGATTGTAAGTTACAAAATGTACAAGGTAAAGAAACACACTTTACCTAACTCTATACTAGACCAAGTTGTACTTAACAATATGACACAATAGGAGAAGGAAGGAGGCACTAGAGCCTATCCCCCCTTAGTGACAACTTCCTGAACTCCAACCATAAATCGAAGTTTAGTGAACTTCGCCTCTGTGAGAGCCTTTGTAAAGATGTCTGCAACTTGATCATCTGTTGAACAATATTGCACTTCAAGAACATGGTCATGAATGAGCTTTCTGATGAAGTGCATGTGCAGTTCAATGTGTTTGCTGCGCTGATGTTGGACTGGATCTTTGCATAGCTGAATGGCACTTTGATTATCACACCAAAGTGTAGTCGGATGCTGCTGCTGAAAGCCAAACTCTGACAGGATCTGACGAAGCCACAAGGTTTCCTTACTAGCTTCTACGGCACCACGATACTCTGCTTCTGCTGAAGAAAGAGAAATGGCACCATGTTTCTTGCAAGCCCGTGTAATAGGTCCTGAACCAAGAGTGAACACATAACCTGCAGTAGACTTCCGATCATCAGGGTCACCAGCCCAATCGGAATCAGTGAAACCAACCAATAGAGGAGCTGCTTCGGCACTGTAATGAATCCCAAACTGAACTGTACCTCGAACATAACGAAGTATTCTTTTAGCTGCTTTCCAATGACTTTCACGTGGGTTTTGCATAAACCGAGCAACAAGGCCAACAGCAAAGAAAAGGTCAGGACGAGTATGGGTTAGATACAAAAGTTTACCTACAAGTTGACGGTATAAGGTAGCATCAACTTCAGGAGAAGTACAAGTGACTGAAAGTTTGACTCCGGACTAAAAGGGAGAAGGGGCTGGCTTACAGTCTTCCATGTGAAAGTGGCGTAGAATATCACAGGCATACTTGGACTGAGAAAGGGAGTTCTGTCTGAGGAACTTACCCTGTAAATTCCTACATGGTATCAGAGCACCAAAGGACACCACTCACAAACAGATCACAGATCAATACACCAGTATTTTGACGTGGTTAAAACCCTCAAAGAGGGAAACAGTCCACGGCCTGAGCCAGCGCGGCCACTTCAAGCAATTTATTAATAAAAGAATGAAAATTTACATATGATTCTCTCATAAACGGATTACCCTACAAATGACCCTCCATGCGCTTTAAATAGAAATCATGGACCAATCGGGTGTTAAGCCACGGATCAAGTGTCGGTAATACCGAGGAGAGAATGAACCGTCGGATCACTACATATCGTGACCGTCGGATTGTAAGTTACAAAATGTACAAGGTAAAGAAACACACTTTACCTAACTCTATACCTAACTCTATACTAGACCAAGTTGTACTTAACTATTTCCTATGTGTCGGAATATCCTAACATGCATTTAGAAAGAGATTTGTTTATTGGACTATTTGTTCATCATAACTCCTCTTTAACTGGTTTTTGTTTTGTGCTTTTTGATAGCCATTAAAAGAGATTAGATTATTAGGTTATTTGTCTGAAATAGCTCCTCTTAGAATTGGTTTCAGTCTGGCCATTCTGTTTCCCTTTAAATCTATTTTGTTGGGCTATAGAAATCTTCTACACGCATCCAAATCTTCCTAGTGGTCAAGTAATCAGTCTGGCTACTCAATTATTAGGAATCTCCTTACATTCTTCTGCCAAATTCTTATACAAATCAAGTCGTTCTGTCAGGCTGGAAGCTGACACTTTCAAAAGGAACCCTGTGAGAGAGCCTTTAAATCATGAGTAGGGATTATCATTGATCGCCAACCACCCCTAATTAAAACCATAAATCTGGCCATTGTGCTTCAAAGGTTGTTGTTCAGTGACAGGTGAACAACGTTAAACAAAGCCTCGTAACAACTGAGGGAGCCCCCTCTAGTTCAAGGGCCAGATTGAGCCTAAAGGCTAGTTGAGTTGGTTTCCTGGCATAGTTTTTGCAGCCAAGGATTGCCTACGGGAAACAGGAACAACATCTGGTTCCGTTGCCCGGGAGCAAAGTAAAAATCTTTCTCCAGGGAACGATAAAGTTTAGATCTATTTATTGCTGGTGAACAAGGAATAGGCATTTGTGTTGGTTGCATTATTTTCACTTGGCAACTCCACTTTGTCTGATGGCGATTCCACTGGATTACCGATCCCACTCTTGTTGTGAAATTTCAGCTGCCTTTACTGCTATGCGAGGTTTGTTGATACTTGCAGTAAGCAGTATATGTATCTTCCTCTCAGCCTTGATCAGAAATCTAAAATGTCAGCAGAGGATGCAGCTTTTAAAGTACACCTATGAGTATAAGTTTTCCATGGGATTTTATGTTCATATTGTATATATTCTTCAGATTTTCAGCTGCTGGCAACGTGGTTTGTCAATAGATCCACTCCACACTTGGTTACATTGGAAAACAGATTTCACCTAACAGTGTAACGTTTCCAATTCAATTAGATAGAAGTGTGGGGATTGAATAGATATTCTGAGTTTCAGTATGCAGTAGATCAGCATGCTCATTGTTTAATGAATGGTGTGATTTGAAGAGTGTATGATAGATCATCTTATATTTTCAGTCTTTAGGATTTTTTAGTTTTCAGATTTGAAAGAGTATCCGAATTAGTGCTGGCATATGGTTGCATTTCACAATTGCAAGTTGCAGTCTGCATTAGCAGGCTATTCAAATGACAGGGTTGATCCAGGAGAGTTGGTTATGGCAGATGATGGTTGATGATCAGGTTTACAGTATGACTCCATGCGCAATGCTAAAGGCAATTGATCTGCTTGTTCTCTGCATCCCACAGGGGGGAGCAGTCCCCATTGGAGCCGATGTTGTAACATATTTTGGCACACTAAATGATTTTATAAATGCACAGGCTGCTAGTCTAAATGTGCCACAAACAAACATCAAATGTGTTTTCATGGCAGAGGATTAAAGGCTTTTCTCTTAGGTTTAAATGTCAATTAGTTGATATTAATCCTATTTCTAAGTTTTAAATCCTTATATCACCCCTCCGCTCACATTACTCTCCACCTTCATATCCCTAAGTATTAACACCCCTCATAGTGATCCAAAATGGATTCAGTTTTGCCTCCATATCAAAAGTCTTCAAATGCAGTGAAAGTGGGCTCACGTTGAAGTGCTCATTAATACGAATCCAACGGTGCAAACAGTGTGTAAATCCGAGTCCGGATGAAGAAATTAGAGCCAATTAAAGATTTAGGTCAAAATTCCTATGTCAGCAGGACACATGGCAACCTGGGAATGAGTCATAGGTTCTGGATGATGTCAACGCAGAAGGTGACGTGGCAATCTGTGATTGGTTCACACCACAGTCGTTGGATCGTCCGATCAAAGGAGATCGACACATATCGCGTCGAGACATGCAAGCAGGATAACCTTGAAAACAGATGCGATGTGGTTATTCAAAAGAAGTTAAACTTCTTTGAGTTCTGGAAAAAAAGCAGTGAACGGTTTCTCACACACCTTAAAGGCTGGAAATGGTTTTTCAAAATCTACGCGATTCCACTAAACAGTCGACACGTAGCACACCAAAACAGCGTTTTTCGCGTGCTTTTGGAGAATTTCCGCCGGCCCCACCGGGTATCCCATCACTTCATTAAACTCCATCCACTTTCCTTCCATCCCTCGCATCTCCCTCCGATCTGACGGCCCATATTCCTCCTCGACCCTCCCTTGCCGTCCGAAGGTTATCAGCGGGGGGGTTGGGGGGGGGGGGGATCTGAAATAGGCAGTTTTCTATACCACCCACTTAAACAACCTTATCCGCTTTTTAGTGTTTTGGGACTTAAAATCCCGAAACTACTTACCGCCTCACTTTACCCCTGAACATAGTATAGCAAATAGTCGTTTACCGCCGCTCCCACGTCATCGTCCACGTCTGCTCCCATGTCACTTCCTCTGTCTAATCAACCACTACCACTTATCTCCTCCTGCCTCATCCCACTCCCGCTTACCGTTCCATCCCACGCCTTCTTTCTGCGTCCACATCATCTCCTACCTCCACGTCATATGCCTGTCTCATGGTCGGCTGAAATTATGTTTTTTTTGCTATACAGCGCCAATGTCAGGGGGATGCTTCTAGGTTTTGTTGGTGAAACTGAACAAGGTATTCTCAAGTTTTCCAAGGGCTACCCAAAGCTGGAAAGGCTAGAAATTAGAGGTTGTTGTTTTAGTCAATCTGCATTGGCCGCTGCAGTGCTTTAGCTAAATCGCTGAAGTACATATGAGTTCAAGGATATAATGCAACTGTTGCTGGTGCTAACCTTCTAGCGATGGCTAGACTTTATTGGAACATATAGTTTTCTCCTACTTTGCAATCGAAGGATGTTTCTGGAATTACTATCAAGTAGTTGTCTTCTAATGTGAATATCTATGTAAAACATGAGTCCCAAACTTACATGGAGAATCATCACTTGAGGATTATGAGGAGCTTAACAAATTTTTAGCGGTCATTCAACCAATTTCCATATTCTTGGCATAAAAACAGTCAAAGAATCTATTTCCAGAATTAGAAGCAAAATATTTTCCAACAACTCAAAATATTCTGCAGTTTTCCAGAGATACTCTTTATTTTTAGTTTCTTGTTCAGGATTTTGTCCCTGAAAGTTTGTAACAGTTTAGGGAAAATTTAGTCTATATATTTGATCATTTGTAATAATGAGAGTGTGGGCTTTTGATGCCAAAACTCTTAACTCCGTAATAAAGCTTCTGATGTAGTTTTTCTAATGAAAGCCTTACTGCGCTAGTTTTGATAGAATTTTGTGCTTCAAGTATGCTTTTCCAGTTTTTCATATCTTATTTCTACACATGATAAAACTATTTATAGGAAGGTCTGCAAAATCATTATCTTTTGAAAGAGATTTGTTTATTGGACTATTTGTTCATCATAACTCCTCTTTAACTGGTTTTTGTTTTGTGCTTTCTGACAGCCATTAAAAGAGATTAGCTTATTAGGTTATTTGTCTAAAATAGCTCCTCTTAGAATTGGTTTCAGTCTAACCATTCTGTTTCCCTTTAAATTTGTTTCGTTGGGTTGTAGAAATCTTCTACACACATCCAAATCTTCCTAGTGGTCAAGTAATCAGTGTGGCTACTCAATTATTAGGAATCTCCTTACATTCTTCTGCCAAATTCTTATACAAATCAAGTCGTTTTGTCAAGTTGGAAGCTGACACTTTCAAAAGGAACCCTGTGATAGAGCCTTTAAATCATGAGTAGTGATTATCATTGATTGCCAACCACCCCCAATTAAAACCATAAATTTGGCCATTGTGCTTCAAAGGTTGTTGTTCACTAACAAGTGAACAGTGTTAAACAAAGCCGTGTAACACCTGAGGGAGCCCCCTCTGGTTCAAGGGCCAACTTGAGCCTAAAGGTTGGTTGAGTTGGTTTCCTGGCGTAGTTTTTGCAGCCAATGACTGCCTACGGGAAATAGGAATAATAGGTCCTATTAAAAAATATTAATTATTTTAATAAAATCGTTCTGGGTGGAATTTCCCAAAAGGCTTTCTGGGTTCTTTGGAATACATGTGCCCAAGCCTCCCTGCAAAATTTGAGGCCTAGGGCACATCCGATGCTACCCCAAATCAACAATTTTCTCACTAGTCGAAGTTCGGCAAGACGAAATCGAATCAGAGGGAGAGTTGCAGGTGAGAAGGAGAGAGGGCATCAACATCAGTCGGGAGTGCAGGAGCAGAACGAAGACGTGGAGCAGAACGAAGACGCAGAGCAAAAGAGGGACAACGCAAAGGTTGTGACTTTGGGACTGTGCAGTCCCTAGAGTTGCACAATTGTCACAACACACTGTCTCTGTAACATCCTCCAATCACGTTGTTGATGTCTGACAACTGTAGTTGCCTACCACTATCCACCAACAACTACGTTAACTCCGATTCATCTGCCATTGACTATAGCTGAACCAAAACTGTTGCATGTGTTGCTGCTGACACTGCACTATGTGAAAATTCCGAAACCCGAAATCCTATTGCAGCGACTGGAAATTATTCTCCTAATTGTTAATTTAATTTAACAATTTATTTATTGTTTGCTACAGCAACTACTGAATAAATCACACTGCAACCTACACAAATAAAACTACGAAAGAATAAACGCTGGAAGAAATGCTAGCACACACACATAAAATAACACAGTTATTTTTGGACAAATGTCCCCGGGGAAACCCAACTTGGGAAAATCAGTGCAATAGATGAGGGTTTTAATATTAAGCAACATTGAAATAATCTAAGTACAACTGGATGTCGAAACTGGCAATCCTATAGATAAATACTGGCAAAAATCTAAAGAGGAATTTTCCTCACCCCACAAGCAATCTCCCGGCACAACTTGCCCTCAGAATTTCGGCCTTCTGAGGCTTTGCGTCAGCCTCTGCATTGCTCTACGTAGATGGCTAGACAACTTACCTCTGATGAAGTCATTATGCCTTTTGTTGATCAGAAAGACGCTTCTCTGGCACTCAAGGACTCCTTCTCGACCTCTGAAACTGAAAACGTCAATCTTTCCCAACAATTCGACTTTTCCTCTAGAGGCTACTGCGTTGCCCCAGCGTCAGCCTCTTTGTAAATGCACTCACCGGATTTGGAATCCTTCCTCTAACTTCACTGTCTCTGCCCCTCTCTCATTGTTTTGATCTCACTAGCTCTCTCTCCAGCCACTGACTCCTGCTACACTAGAAATCGATCTGCTCAAGAAATCAAATTGCTCAAGTGATTTCTCCAAGCCCCATCGACTTCTTTTAATCCTTTATTGAGACTTCAACGACCAAGATTAAATCTTAATTGATGGCTAGGATTAACTTGAAGTCAATCAGTGTGAGTTTCTAGAACACTCACACCTTAACTTAATTAATTCTGATTAATTAGTCATATTCCCTAAATTTAGACTTACGAAATATTTAAAAATTGACTAATAATCTAATTAAGTTATTTATATGCAGAATTTCCAAAAACGATTTCTGGGTTTTGGAGACCGCATGCATTCTAATCTCTCCACAAAATTTCAAGGCTAGAGCACATCCGATGCTACAAAAACTATCACTGTACATCCAGTATAGCTGCCAACTTTTCATCTGAACTGCGACTCCCTCTCAACTATTGTTGCTGCTACTACAACTGAGAAGCATCCAAAATACTAAATCATTTGTCTCTTTGTGTTGCAACTGTCTCCTAAGCCTCAAACTGCTACTAGCCTCTACATTGTCCACTAGGATAATATGCATTGTTGTTGACTCTACTACTAAGTCTTTTGCTCCGCTGTCAACACTGCTCTATGCTCCACAACATCTGAACGCCACTAATCTGCAACTGCCACTCTGGAATCTAACTACATCAACGAGACTGATCCTCATGCTACTGAATACTGTGGACCCTATTACCGCTCAAACTAGCAGGGAACCTAAAGGTGATCCTTAAAGGGAAAATGATAGGGCAAGGGAAACAAATGGAGACTGCCCACTATCACCTCAGCTAAGGCTCCCTTCTATTTCAAAACTTCCACCAATGGGAGGAAACACAGTATGATATGGAGTCACCAATGAAGGATAAATCAATGGATGGATACGAGTGACCCAAACAATCCTCTTCCCAGAAGAAGTTTGAAGGATAGAGCTTGCTTGCTTTCTAAGCAAGGTACAATGTCTTCTAGGGAAAGGAAGGGAGGATTTGAGAGTTATTTTTATGGAATATGCCTTGTGTGTTGATTTCTGGTAGCATCAAATGTTTTCTAAGTCACAAAATTTGCAGGAAGGCTTAAACACATGCATTCTCCAATACCCATAAATCGTTTTGGCAAATTCCACCCAGAGAGTTTTATTAAAATAATTAATTATTTTTAATGGGACCCTAAGTCTAAACTTAGGAAATTAAAATAATTAATGGGTATTAATCTAAATTGTGGCTGTAACTTCTAGAAGAAGACGAAGATCAACCCAAAATGATCTAAGCCATTGATTAGAAGTTAATATGGGTCGTTGGTTGTCCAACAGAAAGATATAAGAAGAGGCTTGAGGAGAACATATAGATGGGAGATCAGCAGTTCGATTTTCTGAAGTGGAGCAGCTACTGGAGAGATTTCCGATAGTGATCTTTTGCAGTGAGGGGCAGAGTTAGTATCTGAAGGGAAATCTTTCTCGGTCGGAGAATACTCGGCAAAGGAGGCAAAGAGAGATTTGGGAGAGGCAACGCAAAGCCAAAAGAGGCTGACACAGGGCCATGCAGAGGCAGCGCGTAGCCTTGAGGAAATCCGAAAATTTGCTAGGGAGATTGATTTCTATAGCTGGAAGTCCGGGTGTGAGACTGGGAGAGCAGAAGTCAGAATCTCAGAGGCAAATCGATCAGCTGAAGGGGTGACACTGTCCCCAAAGGGTCTGACATTGTGCTAACGCAAAGTCAGCTCATTCAGTGGCTAGATCAGCTAGGATTTCCATTGATAGTGTGAGGTAACCTCACTTATCTCTTTGTCAATGATATTCTCTGTAACTGGATTGCCGAGAAGGCATCCAGAGATTGTATTCAGAAATTACTATTGCATAATAATAAAACCCTCAGAGCTGCTGCACCAGTTTTCCCACACCGGTTTTTTTGGGGACATTTGTCCAAAAATAACTATGTAGATGTGTCGTATTTCCCTCTTGTTCAGTTGCTTGTTTCCGCCTATAATTTAAATGGTGTATGTTGCAGTGTATTTGTTTCAATGTTTCTTGTAGGAAACAGTGAATAATTTGGTTCAATAATTAACAAATAGGAGAAACGTAATTAGTTGTTGCAGTAGAAATTTGGGCATCCACATTTTTACGTTGTGAATGAGTTTACCAACCCCCAATATCATTGTTGAAATTGGTATCCCGGATTGTTTTTGAAGAATTGTCTTTTCAAAGGAACGGGACCAACTGGACCCAGTTTAGGGTAGGAGGAAAGAGTATGGCAACCAATGATGTTCTTACCTTAGACAAGATGGGGAAATGGATCAAAGAAAGAATTCTCACTTAAAGGTGTTGACTTGATCATATGAGGCACTAGCCTTCCGGGTACTAGGGCAAAGATTGATCTCAAAGCTAGAGCTTGGCTTTTCCCACAACGCCACCGTCAGAATGGCTTCAAAATTGGAGGAGGCCGTGAGGAGATACCAGCGCAAGAGACCCTAGGAGATCAAATTTTTTGGAGGAATAGTTTTCCGTGAAAATAATGCCCTAGGTGACCCAACTTGGCTAGACCTGGGAAAAGGTGAAAAAGATATGATTTTAGGTAACCACCTATTGACAAATCAGTGCCTTGTCTTGGGAGAATGGAGTCTATGATGAATGAGTGAGGACCTTTGGTTCTTGGTCAAGGAGGCCTCAAGACTACTTAGCTAGCCTTCTAGGTCAAAGAGAAGCAATCTTGCAGCTTTTATACTTCGATGTGCAAAGGAGATGGCTTATCAAGGTCAATTTGCTAATGGATTTAACCCTAGGAGATTTAATTCATATTACATGGCCCATACATTGAGAGATACTATAATAGAGACAAAATTCCACAATTTAAAGCAGTGAATGTGTGCAACAATTAGCCCTAAAAATAGTGAAAATCTCAGTCCAATGTATATGACAAAGTAAAACAAGAATAACATTAAAAGCATGTACTTACATGTAACAAAATATATCCAATCATCCACAATTGACAAAAGAGAAGCTCCAAGATAAAATAGACCAATATCCACACATCAAAATTCATCCATAAAGCTCCAAATCATCTTCTATAAAAAGTGTGAAATTCTGAAGAGAGAGAAAAGATCCAATCCAAAGGGATGATGAGCAAATGAACTCATCTCACTTGTATTTATACGCTAATGAGGAGTTTGAATTAGCCTCCTTGGCCTATATAAGCCGCAAAAATAAAATAATGCTCTAATAATTCAACTTTTGGTGACAAGCCCACCAAACTAACTCATAAATGAAAGAATAAGCCCTTCAAGAGGTCAAATAATAATTTATGCATGTCGTAGGGCCCTCTAAGGGACTAATGAGGTCCATGGGTGCCATAATGAAGAGTAGGACCCTCAAAAGCAGTGGACAAGGGGTTGGCCCCTTATAATAACTTGTGGTGCTCCAAATAACATGTGGGGGCACACAAGTGTCCCCATGGGTCTCCAAACAAAGCCAAGATGCCTGTAGATCGCCTGCAAGGGCTAGGATGATGGTGTAGGTGATGCCACATCATCGTGCAAGTATTGGATCATTTGTCAAGTGTATGGTGCAAATTTGGGGTCAGGTGGGCATGATGAATCAGATGCATCTTCCTCGTCCAATACGTGAACCATGAGCAATCTTTGAAGGGTTGTGGGGATCCATGTGTTTATTTGGGGTAGCATCGAAGGTGCTCTAGCCACGAAATATGGTGGAGAGGTTGGGGCACATGAGATCTCCAATACCCAGAAAGGGTTTGGGCAAATTCTAAACAAATCAGGAGATATTAAAATAATTAATATTTCTAATGGAGTCCCTAAGTTTAAACTTAGGAAAAATAAAATATCAATGTGTATTAATATGAATCTGTGTTAATGTGGTCCAAAAGGCATGGATCAAGCCAGATCTAATCTTAGCCGTTGATTAGAGACCGTGCTGCCTACACCTACCTACGAGTCAGTGAGGAAAGCTTTCAACCCCACAAGGTGTGGTTGGTGGCAGGGAACTCAGAGAAGGGGTTGTCACACTAATCCCGACTCTCTCCGTTTGAGCTATCTCCTAAGTTAGCTAAGGGGGGTGGTCCCTAATGAAAAGTTAAGTTAAAAGATGTGAATTTCTAAGAGAATTGTTAGAGTTAAATAGATTATTTCTTTAAGATTTATACGCAAAACTGATATGAGCAATAACCATAAATACATAAGATAAGCATGAAATACATAAACAACTAGTGCCTTCAAAGTATTGTTCTTTAAGAAATGAAATTGTATTTGCTTAGAATGAAGTGAAATGCTTTCAAATGGAAAGCCAAAAATAACCCTGAAAAGTGAAACAATAAATTGTTATCACAAGATATTATAAATGCATTCAAGATGAATAAGTCTACAAATCAAAGCATGGAAACTATCTTGCTCAAAAGGATACAAAAATAACTCAAATGTTAGACCAAGATGACAACATGCAATTAAGTTTGCAACCCAAAATAATAGTACTTGAAAGTGAAATCAACCATTTATGACAATAATTAAACCACAAGATGAGTCAATTTCCAAGTACAAGAAAAATTAAACTTGTCGCAAAATAAAATAAAAAAAATCACAATGCTTGCATCCAAAGTGCCTCTTGAAACAAGATTTGCATGTGAGACTTTAAACCATCAAGATAGCAAGAAATTTAAGAACTTTGCAAACAAAGCAAATATGATGGAATGAGTTCTTAGTTCATTTTATTAATTAGTGCGCAGGTAAAGTTACAATTTAACTCTAGTCCTCAGACCTCATCCTCGCCCAAATGTTTGGATCTCACAATGAGGAGTCAATAGAGGTAGTGTCCCTAAAAGTCTATTCAACCAACTTAAGTTGGAGGTAAGTTTTAATGAGGCTTGGGGCCTTCCTATACTAAAATGCCTAGATGAAATGCAAATTGTGTTAATTCCCCAAATTAAACTAATGTTTCATGCAAATGCTTCAAAAAGAAGTAGTTTGCAAAACTTGAGAACGTATGCATGTGGGAATTTAAATACAAAATTAGTAAAAATTTGCATGTGGAATGAAATGTATTGATTTTAAGCATGCACAATATGAAATTTAAAAGCTAGAAAGCTAAGAAAAAACTAAAAGCAAAATTAGGCCACCCACAAGAATCCCTCCTCTAAATGAGAAAGGGGGATGCCATGGGAAAAATCTCAAGCTCCTTCTAACAAATTTTTTTATCTTTTATTAGCGCTTAAACCAGGTAAAAATGCCTCTAAGAGGGAAACCCATAATATAAAAGAGATCTTTACAAGGATGAGACTCTAACAAATCTAGACTCTCTCCCCAAAAAATATAACAACAACAAACTTGAAGATAGAAAAAAAGTCTCCAAAAGAGATTCACAAGGCTCAAAAGGCCCACGGCCTCGATGAGTTTGCAACTCTGTCCCAAGTGCTTATGGCCTCCCTAGAAATCAGTGTTTGGATAGCGTGAAGGGGTCCTGCATACACACGAGTGAGTAGTTTTCCAAAGTTTCTCCTTAAGCTCCAATTGTCAGTGTAAAATTAGGAAAAATAAACCAAAACTAAACTTAGAATTTAATTTACAAAGTACTAGCTCAAGTAATTGAAGTGAACCTTATACTTTCCTAGCTTTAGAAATTACTCTTGAATACAAGATATAACTTTGAAAGAAATAGAATCAAAGAAGTATTTTGAATTTTATGATGGAATGACAAGTGTATATGGGCGATAACCCATGTGGGGACAATTTCCCACAAAAAATTTCCCTCAAATATTCTCTCAAATCCTCCCAAATGTGCATTAACTTCACAAATTCGAATTTCCAAGTAAGCAGTTTTCTCATTTAATGCCAAACATTCAATTTTATTTGAGCACATGTCATTTCCTTGATTTTAGAAGTCCACATCACCTTGGGACTTCACTTTAACTCCCCCATAATTTTCCACAACATTTATCATGTGTGGATATTTATTTTTCTCCATTTATTTAATTTATGGCTTAATTAATTGCCAGATTTCCCACTAAACTTAGAAAAAATGGGTTTTGATGGTTCAAAACACATTTTTAACCCTTCAAAGTGTGTCAGGGTAGAAAGTTGAGGGTGAGAAGTGCAAATTTCATTACTCATACCCCATACAACTTCTCTAGACATCACTTATTACATTACAAATACAATTTTATTAGCAATTTCCGCAATGCGGAAAATTTTAAAAAAAATTAAAATGACTACCTAGACCTAACCAAATTCCACGAAATTTTTTGTGGGATCTAGCATGGTAATATACATCGACTTTAGACACTAAGATGTGTTAGGGGCTCAACCTTCAAACCGTCACCCCGGCTCTGAGGTAAAAAGTGAGTGAAAAACCCAAAAAATTATCCGCCTTTGAAAAAGAAGGGATAACTAACCAGATCAAAAAAACACTCCAAGGTGTACTCGTTCGCTGATCGAATCCCAATATCCTAGGCCTGTTACAGACTCAAAACTCATCGTTATTAGTATCACTTATTACAATTCCCCGCAGGGTGTGGAATATGAGTACAAGAAAGATGATGAGAAATAGAAGTAGAGTTTAAAAAACTTTGTTGGCTAATGATATGTGATGGTACAAGTGTTCTCTAGATCATCCTTGGGCATGGAGTCTTCATATAATCATCAGGTGTCACTCCAATGGTCAACAAGGAGCAAAACACTTGTCCGGTGTCCCTGCAACGACGCCAAAAATGTTACCGCTCAAACTGGCAGGGATCCTAAAAGGGGATCCTATGGAGCAACTACTAGGTCAAGGGGCAACAATGGAGCAATAGCCCATTGTCGCCTAAGCTAAAGCTCCCTACGCTTTACGAACTTTCACTGATGGGAGGAGACCTAGTATGGGGAATCACAAGGATTGGTAGGTCAATGAAAGGATGAAGGGTGATTCCCAAGGCCCATTCACAAGGGAAACTCAATAATAGGGCTTTCTTGCTTGAAAATCAAGGTGATAAGCTCTCTAGGAAAGGTTGGGAGGATTTTGACGCTCGGGTTTTGGAATATACCTTGTCAAGAGGTTTCCTAGACCCAAAAATCTTTGTGGGGAAATGGTCTTTATGTGATCTTTGTGGAATTAAAGTTGTAAGGTTGCGGGACCACATGGGACCAAGTGGACCCAGAATTAGGTCAAGGATGTGGAGATGATCAACCAAGGAGGGGCTTGACCTAATTATGAAAGAGAAGAGGATCAAAGGACAAATCTTCTTTTGAAAATTGAATGCAATGATCCAAATGAGGAAACTAGCCAAGGGAAACCTAGGGCAAGAAACGATTCTTGAGGTAGGGCTTTCTATATCTCAAGATCCCATTGTCGAAATTGCTTGAAATTTGAGGGCCACTAAAGAAAACCCTAGCGCAGTTATGAAAAAGACATCGAAGTTTTTTTACAACTATTATGGGAGAAGAATGATGCCCTAGGTGACCTTTGGAGGCTACGCCTAGAAGGAGAAGGAGAGGTGAGAGAAATATTCTTTAAAAGTGATCACCTATGTAAGGATTAGTCCCTTATCCTTTGGGAGAGATGGAGTCAAAGAGAATTTGTTGTTTGGAAAAGATTTACCCAATCAAAGAGACCTTCAAGCAACTTCGCATGGAATTAGTGTTGAAAAATGTGTAACTAAGTTTGGTCTTCGTAAGTATGAAATGTATTTTTGTCTTGTAAATTATAAAAGGAAAGAAAAATTATTATTATTATTTTGGAGCATGAGTTTCATGCTCAAGGTATTTTATTTTATTAGTTCAAACTGACCACAAATCTAACAAAGGTCAAACCTGGTCAAATTTCCCAAAATAATCTTAGTCAAAGTGGGATCAAACTGCCCAGAAACAGGTCAAATTTCAGCCTCCTAATGCTTTACAGAAAGTTCGGCCAACTTGCCTCAAAAAGCCTCAGAAATTTCGGTCAAACACTGCCTCAGAAAATTCGATTAGTGTTGGTCAAACAGATCTCCGCGAGGTTGACTTAACTTCAGAATACTTCCTCCTTCCTTCGCATGTGTGAACAGAAGATTAGATGATGTGATCCAAATTTTCACTTCAAATGAGGAGGTCAAGTGCCAATAGATAGTAGTTTAGGGGTGCCCCAAAAAGTTTCTCTTGGGCTAGGCCGACTTGACTTTCGGAGGCAAAATAAATTCATATTTTCAATTTTCAATTCTCTCCTTTTTATTTTCCATGAAGGGTTGACTTGAATACCTACTACATCTAACAAAATTCAACAGTTGCCACGCGGCACACCTTGCCAACTTTTTGTTTGATTTCTCGAAACTTCAAATTTCCATAACTTTCTCATACAACGTCCATTTGACTTCATTCAAGCGTCGTTGGAAAGCTCTCAACGAGATCTTCAACATGGAGACCTTTGCATCAAATTTTGAAGACACCATTTTTTATCGATCATGAGGATCCTCCTAGATCATGGACATAATTTCCTCTCATTGCTAAGGGGGCCAAGAACCCATTATTTGTTCTTTTTCCCATTTGGGTTTTGTTGTCGCGCGAATTGACACGACAACGCTCAGACCGGGGGCTGTCACTCTGATCCCTGATCCCTCCGTTTAAGCCTGTCTCCCGCGGCTAAGGGGGGTAGTCCCTGTGAGATGATGAGACCAACTGTCGACCAATTGGTTGGGAGACACGAGACACGATATGAAAAGCACTAGATGGATTTGTTTAATTTAGCAGACCAGTGCCTTATGAGAGTGATGTCTAAAAGATTACTTGTTGGATGATATAGAAATATGGACCATGAACAGCAATCATCTATCATCAGCTAAATCACAATGACCAAAACGATATCCAGCAACTGAAAATTTAGAAAAGATGATATGCTTTGAAAGTTTAAAACCACCACAAGAGTCATGAATCATTAACCACCACAAGAGTCATGAATCATTAACCAGATATCATATTCGTATCTCGACTTAGATCTCAGCATAAAAGATGATAATATGATAAACAACTGAAACTGGATCCGAAAAAGAAAATTTCCAAATTTTTTTTTTTTTTTTTTTAAACTAAAAAGGAAAAAATCTAGAGAAAAGACAAAATCTAACAATTATAAAAATTTAAAATGAAAATTAAACCAAAGCCTAAAAACTAAATAAAAAAAATTTTATTTCCTTTTTATTTCAAATCGATCAACAAAAAAAAATCATAAATGGAAACCCTAATCTAAAACATAACTAAACTAAGCATAAAATCGAAATTTAAATCTAAAAATTTACGAGCTATGTAAATAAAATTAAACGTAATGTCAAAAATTAAAACAATAAAATCTACCCAAAACCAAACATGAAACCGTAACCCTAAACAGATAATCGGGCTTTATGCATTAGTCGACGGCGGCAAGGAAGAGCTTGAAATCGATTGCAGGATTACCTGGAGACAATGATACGCAGATACTTGAGGATATTACCTAGCCCGGCGATGAATATGGCGGATATCCTCTGCAATAGCTTATCTGGATTGACGGCGGACAGAGAAAGAAAGCGAATGCTTGCAGGTTTCAAGGGCGTAAGATGAAATCGAAGAAGCAAACCCACGCAATGTCTCAGCCGCAGGAGGAAGGAGCGTGACCCGGATTCGATGCTGGTTAACCCGTCTACGTAAAAGAGGAATACGTATTGCGTGACTGATACAAACAAGACCTCATTCTATTTGCTACGATGCCGTGCAGAAATCGATGGGTTACGGGTTGATGCCGACGCTGAAACCCCTGTTGTTTCGAAGGGAGACTGAGCCAGATCCCACTTGTTAGCAAAAGAAAATTTCAATGATAATTACAGGCCCACGAAAATTTTGCAGCGGCCATTATATGCTATGATCTTGCTGTTCTCTGCCCTGATGCCAAACGCATATAGCTATACTGGAATTTGGAACTTAACAATAAATGTATGGCATGGCCTGCGTAGAGATAGGAGACTGGCTGTGTATTTTGCAGGTGGAGGGGAATATCAACAGTAAATGGAAGAGCACAACTCCAAAGCCAGACTTTTAAAGAAACTGAGAGCTCCAGACCACAGAAAATAGATTGCCTTAGAAACAAAAAACTGCAGCTCTCCACAAAATTTATATTTGAAATTTCCAGCTCGAAATTTGCCTAATGAAACCCCGAAACTTCTCAATCACATGCACCTGTAACCTGCAAAGGAAGGAAAAAACCCTAATAATATGTGCACAAAATCAAAATCAAAACCCTAGATCAACTGACTAATTTACAGATTTTGGCCCTTTAACAGCCAGATCTGGCAATAAGCACGGAAAGTATTTAAAGAACAGAAATTTCAGATTGTCACTGTGAAAAACTTCAGAAAATCTCTCATGCAGATCAGAAAAATAGAACTGAATGATAGACCCAGGATCAAATCCAACTGGGCTCAGCAAAAAATGCTTGCGGGAGTTGGCTGGTTCAGCCGAGAACTTCCCCGAACGCCCACAAAATTTCCTTCAATGATGTTTTCTGCACAGCTCAAAACAACTGTCAATAAAGAGGGCAAAAATGCTGCTAGATCTCAGGAAATAATGGAGACACCTGCCATTACTTCAGAAACCCTAACAACACCCAAACCCCAGCAAGTGAACAAGATACCTGTGCTCACAATACTCTACAAAAGCTATTATTAACAGCAGAAAATAACATATGCAGAAAATGAAACAATCTCACAGCATTTTAAGAGAGTAACACCAGCAAGATATGGACCCCAAAGTCTTCTTTTATTAACCAGAAATCAGATTACAAGAGAGCTTTTTCGGTATTGACTCACAGATCGAATGAATCTGAAATGACCACCTAAGACTCTATATAAAGGAAATGATTCCAACGGCTAGTTCGAATGATCCATGTAGAAATGATCTCGACCGTTGATGAGGATCAAGACATCTCTTGATCTCATCCGTCGATTTATTCAATTAATTTTTTATTATTATTTTTTAAATTTTTAAATTTTTAAATTTTTTATTATTTATTATTTTATTATTATTTTTTAAATTTAAAAAAAAAAATTATTATTTTTTATTTATTTCATTTTTTAAATTTTTAAATTTTTAAATTTTTCATTATTTATTATTTTATTTCATTTTTCTAAATTTTTAAATTTCTTAGTTTCTATTTATTTTATTATTTTATTTCATTTTTTAAATGGATCATCGAACCAAAACCTTTGGAAACATCACCTAAGACCTAGGACTTAGGTCTCACGAGGGGATTTAAAACATTTTTCGACCCTCAAGA
Source organism: Pinus tabuliformis (assembly GCA_031772625.1). NCBI lineage: Eukaryota > Viridiplantae > Streptophyta > Pinopsida > Pinales > Pinaceae > Pinus > Pinus tabuliformis. The sequence goes on from CM062820.1 coordinate 1,280,511,954, forward strand.
CACATTACATCATGACTTTTACAACTTACATCTCAAGGGGACAAGCCCACTTAACACAGACCCTCATAAATCACCCAGTTCTGCGACACAACTATAATCTAGCAGATTAACACACTAGGATTCTCCTAAAGTTCTAATGACAAAATCCATCCCGGCTTTGGGGTCAGGTTTGAAGGAAAACTCTGCCGATCCATGGATCGGTGAGACGAAAAACTTTCCGGGACATAGATTATCATAGAAAGTTAGGTCCACCTAGGCAATTTTACATACATGACTCTGATCTGCTTAGATTATTTACAATTCATACATGCAGACTGGGTTTACAATTGAAATGATCAAGCTGCTGATGACTGTAGGCTGGCACGGACACGTCGTTCAGGTGCTACCCCTTTCTGCCAAGAAAAGAGGGTGTACTGCATGGGAAGTTGACTAGTAGTGGTCAACATCTGGCTCTACTTGGGGACACGTTGCTGCTCTGTAGGAATGTGAGAATCCAGAATCTGCATCCATGCAACACACAACAAAATATAAGTAGCGTCCGTCCAAAATCATCATATACATTAAGCACAGGAAAGATAAAAGCTCTTCATTTATTAACTAACTAATAACATGAAAAGTAAATCTAATCCTAAAAACAGAAATGAAATGCTGAAAAGACAAGGAGTAGGGATAGAAATACAATACAGAAGATGCCCCATGGCATCAGATATCATCTCTGAAGAACATCTTGAGCATTTGGCCGTTCACTGGTAGATCAAGTGGTTCGCCATCCAATCTGCTCAAGTAGAATGAGTTTGGCCCGGCTATATCTCTAATGATGTATGGTCCCAGCCACAAACTATCAAACTTCTTATGTTTTCCCAGCTTTTCATTTTTGCGATCCCAGAGTAAAACCATATCTCCAACCTGCAAAGATCTAGATTGAGAGCATTTATCAAAGCTTTTCTTAATATTAGATTGATTTTTACATATAGCCTCAAAAGCTGTCCGACGAGCCTCATCTAATTCCACAATCTGATCTATCCTATTCTGAACAACATTTTTATTAGTGGAAAAATTTTGGAGAAGCTAATAGGCTGGCAATTTTAGGTGCACATGTAAGGTAACATCCAAGCCATAAACTAATTCAAAGGGAGATTTACCAGTAGACTTCTTCTTAGTAATTCTGTCTGCCCACAAAGCATACTTGATTTTGCTGTCCCAAGACTTCTTGTTATCTCCTACTATCTTCTTGATAATGGTTATGAGATTTTTATTACTTGATTCAGCCAAACCATTACCCTGAGGATAGTAATTCGACGAATGAGATAAAACAATGCCATATTTGAAACAAAAAGATGTAAACTCTGAAGAACTAAAAGCCTTGTCATTGTCCGTAGTGATCTTAGCGGGGACACCAAATCTAGTAATGATGTTATTCTCAATGAAATCCATAATCACCTTTTCAGTGGCATTCTTAGCAGGAATGGCTTCGACCCATTTAGTGAAATAATCGGTAGCAGTCAAAATCCATGAGTAGCCATTGCTAGAATTTTCATGGAACTTCCCTATGAAGTCCAGACCCCAATGCTGAAAAGGTGCCTCCACAATAACAGGTTGTAGAGGAAGGGCCGCAAGCTTCTGCTTCCCAGTGAACAACTGACAGGCTTGACACGTTCTAACATACTTGTGCACATCAGAAAAAATCGAAGGCTAATAATAGCCAACTCTCAGGATTTTGTGGGCGGTAGTTCTAGCGGCATAATGACCACCACAAAATCCCGAATGAAAATCGGATATTAATCTTTTGGACTCAACGTCGTCAACACACCTAAGTACTATGCCCTCAGGATTTCTCCATCCAAGGCCATCCTTCATAAGGCAATACTTAGTGGCCTTTAGTCTAAGAGCCCTTCTCTTATGAGCGACTAAATGGTTAGGACATGCAAGATTTGTCAAATAGTAGACTATGTCCTTATACCATTCATGCTCTGCTAATCTTCTCAACTCTGGCGAAGATAGCTCGTCAAGGCAAAACAAACCAAGAGTCTTTTCATTACTTTCTGTTAACATTTGAGCTAAACCTTGGCCTTTGATCAGCTTGGTGGGTCTAATTTCTAAATCATACTCTTGTATCTTAGTAACCCACCTAGCACGAGTCCCTAAGCAATCAGTTTGAGTTAATATGTCCTTAACAGCAGAATGTGGGACGAAAGCAATGATCTTAGAATAACCCACATAAGTTTTAAAATGCTTGAGAGACTTGACCAGGGCATAGGCCTGCTTTTCCATGGTGTTGTACTTCAACTCAGAGTTTTGAAGTGCTTTACTCATGAAAGCAATAGGCTGCTCATGACCATCTTTATTCTTTTGAAGCAAGACACCGGCAATGGTATCTTCAAAAGCGAAAGAAAAAATCATGAAATCCTTGGAGTAATCAGGACTAACTAGGACAGGAGATTTCGCGATAGCAGACTTGATTTCTTGGAAAGCCTTTTTGCCCTCTTCTTGCCAAACAAATTTCGCATCTTTCTTCAGAAGACTTTGAATGGGCCTAGCTATTTCTGCATAATTTGGGATGAATCTTCTAATAAAATTTATCTTTCCAAGGAAAGACTGAAGGGACTTGAGGTTATGCGGGAGAGGAATCTTTTGAATTGCTTCAACTCGTTCGGGATCGACCCTGACTCCTTCCTTAGAAATGATATGACCCAGTAATTTCCCTTCTGTTACCCCAAAGACAGATTTAGCCGGATTCAAAGAAATTCCATATTCTCTGCATCTATCGAAAACTTTCCTAAGATGATCTATATGACTGATACCATCTTTAGAGAAAACAGTAAGATCGTCTTGGTAAATTTCGATAATTTTCCCGATTAACCCTTTGAAGGCATAATCCATGGCCCTCTGGAATGTAGCCCCAGCATTTGTTAACCCAAATGGCATTCTGATGTATTCAAAAGTGCCCCATGGTGTTGTGAATGTGGTCTTGTGTCGATCTTCCTTTTTAACCCAAACTTGATTATACCCAGAAAAACCGTCTAGCAATGACATCATTCCAGACCCAGTTACTCTTTGCAACAAAGTTTCCATTTTTGGCAAAGGGTAATTATCCTTTTTGCACGCTAGATTAAGGTTTCTAAAATCGACACAAAGTCTTATTGTACCATTCTTCTTCCTGACAATCACTAAATTCGAACACCATGTTGAATGCCTAGTTTGAGCGATGATCCCTGCTGCAAGCATTTTCGCAAGCTCTTTCTGGACAAGGGGGGCTAACTTAGGATTAATCTGCCTAAGTTTCTGCTGGAAGGGTCTAGCATTTTCGTCCTTTAATGGAATAGTATGCTCCATAATATCCTCCCTATAGCCTTTTAATTCATCATAGGAAAAAGCTAAAACATCTCTATATTCATGAAGTAAATCAGTTAATTTTTTCCTTTCCTCCAAACTAGTACCTTTACCGATTTTAACTATTTTCGGATTTTCAGAAGTTCCAATGTTGATTTCGAGGTACTCGCCTGGGCTCATCTTGCTTTCTTCTCTAAGCTTCGTGGCATCATGCCGATCAAAATGTTGCTCCAAGGCAACCACATTTCTAGGAGTAGGATTTATGATATGTTCACGATTTAAAGATCCATCCTCCTGAGAAATTATCCGAAAATCTTCAAACTCATCCAAACTATTGAGAAAACGAACGACTTGTTTTTCATCATTAAAAACTTGCCAATGCTCTGAGTTGTCTGGAACAGATGGTCTGAATATTACTTCCATTTTAATTTTATCGTTAATTAACTCGTCAGACAACTGGAAAGTGGTAGCAGCTACGGCAAGTTCATCCGCCAAACTATTTTGTTCTCGAGGGATTGCTTCAAGGTTAAGGGCATCGAAGTGCTCCATAGTATCCCACACAGCATTTCGATAGTTTCTTAATCTCTGATTTCTACATGTGAATTTGTTTTTAAGTTGCATGATAACCAGATCGGAATCCCCCTTGATGCTAAGCAATTTAATCCTCAAAGCTTTGGCCAATTCAAGACCCAACAATATAGCTTCGTACTCAGCGACATTGTTGGTTGCGTCAAATTCTAAACGATAGGCAAACTTGAATATATGACCAAGGGGCGATTTAAGCACTACTCCCGCACCTTTACCATGACTAGAGGACGCACCATCGAAGTACATATACCAGACGTTATCCTTAAGATCCTTAATCTCATCATCGGGAGGAATTATGAAATTGGACATGATAGAGTAGTTCCCGATGTCAGATTGTTCTCTAATTATTTCGTTATGAGGCTTCTTAGGATTTTCAACATGAAATTTCCTCTCGGGCTCTCTATTTAGCCTAACAAAACCATCACCGCTAGGAGAAGGAATCATAGCATATGACCAATTCATCTGAATGCTTCCTCCTAGATCAGAGGCCCACTTTCTAGATAACAGCATACCCCAAGCATCAGGTACATCAACGACAACGATATCCATAACAACCATGATGTCCGGGTAAACTGAAAGGTGAACTTGTAAATCCTTGATTAAACCATGTACTTCGATTTTCTTAGAATCCATAGCACATATATTATAGTAGGGTCTAGAAACTCTTAAGTTAAGCTGTTCCATGACCCTTTTAGTCATAACGCAAGCAGATGCGCCTGAATCCAACATGCAGTTATTCAATTTATACCCGTTGACTAATAAGGTGATAAAGAAGGGTTGATGATCTTTGTTATCAGCATCTACGCTTTGCAGATAAATAGGAGCATCATGATAGTCAACCTCGTGAATCTTCTGCTGAGAAGTGTTGACTTGAGGACCCTGAATTGCCTTTAGTAACTTGTCTTTTTGGGAAGGGATCTTAGCGATCTCAGATACAGGAACCCAGATCTTTGCATTGTTAAACCAACTTCCCAAATCAACATCTATTCCAGGGTTTATGCCAGGGTTTAAAGTTCGAGGAAGAGTGACAGCCCCCGGTCTGAGCGTTGTCGTGTCAATCCGCGCGACAACAGGTTTCAAAGGTGTCTCTATGTTATTGTTGTGTTAATGGCTGTGTACATTAGTACTATCTATGCATTTTAATTCAGTTTACCAAATCTATTTACAATCATTTCATACAAAGAAAAAGCAGGTAAAGATTATAAATTAATTTTTGCATTTTTTAGTATCAATGTTGTTAAGATGGATAGCCCAGAGGCCTACCATTTGTAGATCAACTAAGGAGGTGGACAACCAATGATTAGTGTTATATTTTCATGTTGGGGTGATTTCTACATTTTTTTATGTAGTTCAACATATCTAAGGAAGCTTTTAGCCTTTGTATAGTTGGTTGCTACATATTTGGATGCATATCCTACCCTTGGGGCACCTTTCCACATATTTGGAGGCATGACTCATCATCTTATGGACCTTTACATGCTTTACAGGGCAACAAGGTTTCTAGGAGTTCATCCTTCTAAAGGATGAATACACATGGCAATGATGAAGGTTTCTAGGAGGACATCCTTCTCAAGGGCAAATACACATGGAAATGGTGACTTGATCATGGATGGTTTCTTTCACACCTTTGTGAGGACACCTCCTTTTAAATGGAGTTTTGAAGTTAACTATTGAGAATTGTGCCCACATTGGAGAGCACACACCCTAGGAGGTTGTCATATGGACCTAAATTATTCCTAATCACATTAACTGAAAAACACTTACCAAATTTAGAGGTGTTGAAAAGTAACTAGGTCCGGTCTTCATAATGACGTGTAATTGTGATTTTATGTAATTGATGAAAAAAAGAAAAAAAGAAATATTATTGTAATGCTTGTCTCATGAGTTTCAAGAGCAAGGAATTTTATTTTTAGTTTGACTCCCATTGTGAATCCTTAGGATTGGTCATAAAGTCAAATTGAGTCAATGTCATGTATGAAGGACCCTTCTTGGGCATATTACATTTTGTATGATGAGTCATTAGATAAAGTTGAAATCCCTCCAAGACAAGCACAAGGCATCCCTCTTCAAAGTCGGCTTCAAATAGAATTAATCATCTCTCCAACTGACATGTCAGCTTATATACATGGACAAACAACTATAAATAGGCCAGTTCAGATCTCATTTTAGACAGAAATTGCAGAACAGTAATTCGGTCAAATCTGAAGTAAAAATAGTGTGAAGGAAGCTTAATTATCAGCGAGGGGAGAAGGAAGAAAAGTGAGGCTCTTAGCTTCATTTTCATGGATCTGTTTTAGGGTAATTCTGCTATCACATATGCGTAGAAGGAGGTCATCTGTTGCAGTAAGGTCGAGAGGAATTACAGTCCTCTTAGATAGTTGAATTGGAAGAAGAACAAGTCTGAGAGGAAGTCAAGGCAAGCTAGAAAGAGTCCCTATGCAAATAAGGCCTAATTCTAGAAGGCTGAAACTAAAGAAGGACTAGGAAGCCGAAGTTTGAAGGGTAGCCGTAAAGAAGGAAGTTGCAGAAGCTTGACTAGTGTTGACTTGGGCTCGAAAGAGAAGCAGTGAAAGAGGACTTGTGTCTTGGTCTTGGAGAGGCAAATAGGTCAAGGGTCTTGGTCTTGGTATTTGTCAATTGGAATCTCTATAAGAAGAAGAATTTGTTTGGGTTTTCCTCTCAAGAGTGAGAGGTTTTGGCCCTGGATGATAGCCTATATTTTGTGTCTCTTGTCTCTTTATGATTTATGCATTGGTAGCTGTTTGATGAAGAAGAACACTAATAACCTAAGTAAAAGAAGATCCTAATCTAAAGAAGTAAAAAGCACTCACAAGCAGTTACTAATAGAAGAGAAATCACTTAATTGCTATGCCCTAGATTTCTCAACATGGTATCAGAGCTAAGGTGACTAAGTCAAGGAAGGGCATCTTATCAAGAGACACACAAGGATCAAATCTCAAGGAAGGCATCAAAGTGAAGATCATCTTGAAGTCAAAGGAAGCATCATAACCCTAGATCAAAGAAGTCTACAAATAACTATTGAGATCGTCATCAAAAGGAAGAAGGCCAAAACCCTACATCAGCTCAAGTCAAAGTGTTATGAAGATTATTCATCCAAAGGAAGCTAGATCAAAAGGCGGTATCATCTCACTCTCTATGGGATCAAGGATCATTCTTGAAGAAAACTACCTTCATCAAGGAGAAGTTTTCTATCCTCTATATCATCATCAACATCAAGGAAGCAGCAAGAAGAAGGAGCATCCTATCAAGTAAGTATATTTATGTCCACATCTGAATCTGTCAAAATGTCTTTTTGCAAGGAAAGTAACAAATTGGTTGGGGCTTCAAACTATCTTGCATGGAAGAAAAGGACAAATTTGAATCTCATTGAAAATGAGGTTATGGAACATGTCAAAGGTTCTATCACTAAACCAAGAGAGGAAGATACTCAAGCTCTTGCCAAGTATATGAAAGGGGAAGTTAGGGCTCAAAGGATTCTCATAGAATCCATCAAGGATCCCCTCATCCCATATGTATCTAAACTCGAAACTTCAAAATAAATCTATAACAAACTGGTAGAGTTATATTCTGTAAGCACTGCTGGAAAAGTCATCTCATTAAGGCAAGAACTCTACAAGTTGAAGATGTCAAGGGAAGATGGAATAGCCTCATACTTTATGAGGATACTTGAGATACAGGATCAACTACAAGATCTGGGATAAGTCATGTCTGATAGAGAAATGACTACAGTTGTATTAAATGCACTACCGAAGGAGTGGGGTAACTTCACTTCAAATATTTATGGGAAGAAAGAAGCTACTCCACTCCAGGATCTATGGTCACTATGCAAGATTGAAGAATCTAGACTAAAGGCCAAATCTGATGTGGGAGCAAGTGAGCAAAATCAAGCTTATGTTGCAATGACAAGAAGAAAGGGAAAATTTGGAAAGTCTGGTTCTTGGAAAAAGAAAACGGGCATGTCTAAAATTCAATGTTATGGGTGTCAAGAATATGGACAATTCAAAAGAGATTGTCCTAAGCTCAAGAAGAACAACAAAAGAGGAAGAGAAGAAGCCCATATCGCCAAAGAAGTAGAGGAAGTTGAAAAGAAGAAGTCAAAGAAAGAGGAAGTAAGAGATCTCTATCACTGAGATAATCTTCCTCACATAAGTTCTTCTCAAGTTCCTAAGTCTTCTATTGTAATATGTGGTTGTCATTATTCACTAAATGGGATGCATCAAGGCATCATAGGAGCATTGGAAGCAAGAGCTCGGGAAATCATCATAGAGAAGCATGAAAGATGGTTAAAATCTATTGAAGTCAAGGATATAGCTCTTGGGAATCTCATTGGAACATATGTGGCAAGGTCATCTAGTACAAGGTGTATCATACATCTCTCAAAAGGAAACATCTGTTGATGGGGATACTCTAGATCCTCAAAATCATTGAAAGGTTCACCGATCAAGAGAGGAAACAAGTGTTTGATCAAGAATTCCAAACTTGTGGAATTCATGGGATGATGGTATGATGACATAAAAGTAAAACAGATCAATGGATTGAAACTCTTTCAATCAAGGAAGCTGTTGTAGGAAGTTTGGATGACCCAAAGGAAAAATGAGGTATGTATGCTTACATTTGATATTGTGGAAGTCATGTCATATGGTTGCAGGTAACATGGATCAATGCTCTATCTTGAGAGCATAATCAAAAGGAAGGATCTCCTCCCTCGAAGAAATGCAAGAATGCATGAGTCATACATTCACTAGATGAAATCAACATAATATGTCCTCATATGAAGTATGAGGTGGTTGACAACAATTGAGGAACTCTGATTGGAAGCTCCTAGGAATGAGGTGTGTGGCAAAAGAAAGGAAGAAATCATGGAATATGCAACCATGGTAAAGGCTATCAACATCCGAAAGACCAAGAAGATTTGACTAGGATATCTCCATGGAAGATATGAAGACTCTGACGGAGTTTGAAAAAGAAAGAGACCCTTGACAATATATATCTTTGGTAGATGTGTCGATATGTATGCAGGATGCTAATGCAAACTAAAATATGTCATGTTAAGAGACCATCACAAAGATAATGTTGATTTAAATGTTCATTCCTTTATTTTTTTATCAAATATCTGGATGGGTTTATGCAAGGCTGCCAAGGGAAGATCTATGGATGTCTTCCACCACTGATGCACATGTGGTAGGATCAAATATCCTTAAGTAAACATGGCATGAAGGAAGGCCAGATACGGACTGATGGATCACTTTCCAATGATGACATGACTAACTCATGGATGAAAGTGATGGATGGTCTGTGCCCTAAGAAGAAGTCCCAAAATATGAAGACTCCTGAATGACGAAAAGAAGTTCATGACATCGTGAGGAGGAGTTCTTCAAGAAGTTGGTTGTCCCATTATCTCCACCAAGGAGCTGTTGTAGGTCGTTAATTAAGAGGGAGCCTGGAAACAAGTTTCTTACTTGGAAGAAACTTGGAAATTCCTAAGCCAAGAGGGAGATTATGTTGAAGTTTCTAAGTTTACTTAGTTAGAAACCCTCCATGCACTTTATATGATTTATTCCTACCTACTTGTTATTTTACTTAACAAGTTATTTACAATGTAAATACTGAAAATAAACACTAGTGCATGCTCAACATATTACAGATCAACAACTAAACGAAACAGAAACAATCACACCACATAACACCATTATTTTTGGACCAATGTCCCCGGAAAAACCCAATGTGGGAAAACCAGTGCAGCTATCTGAGGGTTTTCTTATTAAGCAATATCAAAGTACAATCTGGGTGTCAAAACTGGCCTACCCAAAAGAGAATTTCCTTGGCAGTAATACTTCTCAATTTCTGACAAATCACTTGGCTGAAACCCCGAATAATCCTTTCGGCAGCTTCTCAACACCAATCTGCCCCAAAAACCCCAGCGTTAGCCTCTCTGGACTGCGTCAGCCCCTTTCTGCCCAGCGTTGGCCCTGCTTCACCCCGGATGGGTCTGCGTCAACCTTAGGAGGCCCTGCATCAGCCCTCTGGCCCTCTGCGTCAGCAACGCTGGCCTCTCTGAGGCTCTGCGCAACTCCCAGCTACCTCTGCGTGGCCCTGCGTGAGCCCTAGCTGGCTCTGTGCCACTCTCCCCGGCTACTGCGCTGCTCTCCCGACACTATCTCTGCCTCTCTACATATCTATACTTAATGCCCCTCAGCTGCAACTCCTGATCACTTATTCTATCTCTCTTAGCAAACCCTACTCTAGAGAATAAAATGACTGATCACTCTGGTGTCTTCTCCAAGTGACCCTCCAGCTTCCTCTTATACTTTTCATGTTGACATATCAATGGCCAAGATTAAGTCCCTAATCAACAGCTAAGATTAGATCTGGCTTGATCCATGTCTTTTGGACCATTCTAACACAGTTTCATATTAATACACATTAATATTTTATTTTCCCTAAGTTTAGACTTAGGGACTCCATTAAAAATATTAATTATTTTAATATCTCCTGAACTGTTTATAATCTTCCCAAACCCTTTCTGGGTATTGAAGATCTCATGTGCCCCAACCTCTCCACCAAATTTCGTGGCTAGAGCACATCCAATGCTACCCCAAATCAACAGATTAGGTACATTCCTTCTGTAGGAATGAGTACATTCCTCTATTGGAATAGTTATGTCCTCCCTAATTAAGAGGGAGAGATAGACACATCATTTTTGTCTTCACTTGGGAAGACATAATGGAGGATTGGGTAAGCATTTAGCATTCGATGCTCTTTGAGGATGTATTAGGGCATCTAAGATAAGAGTAGTCATTGAGGACCGATATTCTTGAGGACTGGGAATCCAAGATAAGAATAGTCCTAGTGGAACACACCTTGAGAACCCGGGTGGGGTATGTTCTGAGAGAGACAATGATGAGGATGTCTATACATCATTGGTCTCGCCAGCATTGTGGTCAGATCTCATGTAGAGATAGAGTTGTTAGTCAAGGCCTTGTTATGTGACAACGCTGGTTGATATGATGCTATACAGATGGGTTACCAATCTGACTCTTCTTATGAGAAATTCTTCAGATTAAGAATGACCAAGTACCATTATGAATACCTCCCTAATTAAAGGAGAGTGTTGAAAAGTAACTAAGTTCGGTCTTCATAATGACATGTGTAATTGTAATTTTAAGTAACTGATGAAGAAAGAAAAATAAAATTATTATTGTAATGCTTGTCTCATGGGTTTCATGAGAAAGGAATCTTATTTTAGTTTGACTCTCATTGTGAGCTTAGGATTGGTCATAAAGTCAAATTGAGTCAATGTCATAAATGAAGGACCCTTCATGGGCATGTTACATTTTGTATGAATCATCAGATAAGGTTGAAAGCCCTCCAAAACAAGCACAAGGCATCCCTCTTCAAATTCGGCTTCAAATAGAATTAATCATCTCTCCAACTGACATGTCAACTAATATGCATGGACAAACAATTATAAATAGCCCAGCTCAGATCCCATTTCAGACAAACAATTGCAGAATAGTAATTTGGTCAAGTCTAAAGTAAAAATAGTGCAAAGGAAGCTTAATTAACAGCAAGGGGAGAAGGAAGAAAAGTGAAGCTCTTAGCTTCATTTTTATGGATCTATTTTAAGGCAATTCTATTGTCACATATGCGTAGAAGCCTGAAGGAGGTCATCTGTTGCAGTAAGGTCGAGAGGAATTACAATCCTCTTAGATAGTTGAATTGGAAGAAGAACAAGTTTGAGAGGAAGTCGAGGCAAGCTAGAAAGAGTCCCTATGCAAAGAAGGCCAAAACTAATGAAGGACTAGGAAGCCGAAGATGAAGGGTAGCCGTAAAGAAGGAAGGAGCAGAAGCTTGACTAGTGTTGACTTGGGCTCGGAAGAGAAGCAGTGAAAGAGGACTTGTGTCTTGGTCTTGGAGAGGCAAATAGGTCAAGGGTCTTGGTCTTGGTATTCGTCAATTGGAATCTCTATAAGAAGAAGAATTTGTTCGGGTTTTCCTCTCAAGAGTGAAAGGTTTTGGCCCTAGATGACACCCTATATTTTGTGTCTCATGTCTCTTTATGATTTATGCATTCGTAGTTGTTTGATGAAGAATGTTAATTTTAGGTATGTTCTATGCTTAGAGAAATTTATTTCAATTTTCACAGTTAGCTCCATATCTTTTCCAGATTAGCAATCACATCAGCATTAAAGTAAACTGCAGATAGAACATAAACATAAATCGCAGAAGACAAGCCAAGACAAGAGGACACAAGATGTGGCACTATCCAGGGACAAACCCCAATGTGGGGAAACCCTTGATCAATTCTTCTTATATGTTCTTCAATAGTTCAGCAAGGAGAGAGAGAGAGAGATAGTACATTTACAACAGAAGTCAACACTTTGAATTATCTATATAAGAGCATAGATCATCTCTAAGAATATGATACATGAGATCAGTTGAAGACATGTTGCTTCAACTAATTCTCCAAGGTGACTCCTTCACCTATCGTTGTGTTGCATTTCATCATCATGTTGCACCTCACCGCACTGCACCATGCTGCACCCATCATCACTATGTTGCATCTCATCACGCTTCATTAATCATGACTGTACCCATCACTGTACTGCATTATGTGCCATTGTTGCACCATGTTGCCATCCTGACCTATGTGTTGGTTGCACCTTGCTTGCTTGTTGTCCCTTGCTTGCTTGTTGTCCCTAGCATGCTTGTTGTCCTTAACATGCTTGTTGTTGCATGCTAGCTGTAACATTGCATGCTTGGTGTATTTGTTGCTAAGTACCATACAATTGTCCCAATGTTAGTTAGTTGTCCCTTGCATGTTGCTCTCCTTCGGAGACAGATGCTCCAGCTGTTTCGGCAGTTCCCAACAGTTCTGGCAGTTCTGGCAGTTCCGGCTGTTCCCAGCAATTCTGGCAGTTCTGGCAGTCCCGACAATTTTGGCTTTTCCGGCAGCTCCGGCTTTTCCGGCTTTTCCTGCAGTTCCGGCTTTTCTGGCAATTCCGGCTTTTCCAGAAATTTCGGCTTTCCCAGCTTTTCCGGTAGTTCCAGCTTTTCCGATGGTTACGGCTTTTCTGGCAATTCCGTCTTTTCCAGCTTTTCCGGCAATTGCGACTATCTGCCCTCCGGATCAGGGCAACGTTATTCCTTAAGATCTCTTCTCCTACTAAAACCCAAAGACAAATAGAGAGAGGAAGAGATCCCAAGTGTGTTGAAATGACTTGAAGGCCACCTCTATTTATACTAAAACATTGAGCACATGTGGGGTTTATTTGGTTGTTGACCGACCTTGACGAATTGTCTTATAACGCAAATAAATTCATAACTCCATGAATACTTATCGGAATCGGATGATCTTTAGATCAATCCTACACCTCTCGATGAGAGGGATCCAAGAAAAGTATCAGCTGCCATAAATAAGATGACATGGAGTTTGGCCCTAGTTTCCAATTTTAACACTCCCTCTCAACTAGGGAGAACTCCATCCATTGATCCATATGTCCGACTATACTATCTCTGCCATCAGTGCCCTGCACTGCTCTGCTCTGCTCTGATCTGCTGAGCTCTACTCTGCTTTAATCGGTTGGCTCTGCTCTGCTGAGCTCTACTCTGCTCTGCTCTGTTGAACCATGAAGAAGAAGAATTGATCGAGAATGTCTCATACCATTCTCTACTGACCCGAAATCAGTTTCATCTAAAGAGAGTGTGTCACATCACTCTTACTAACCCGAAGTCAGCTTTATTGATCCCAGATCAATATCACAAGAGAGTGTCGCAAACCACTCATACTGATCCCAGATCAGTTTCATTGATCCCAGATCAATGGAGATCATCCTAGCATAGGGAGTACAGTAGATACAGCGATGCGTCCATCGATAGTACTACTATGGTCCCTATCCTCATTTCCCTGCTCATTGATCAGATGAGAGGTACTTCCCATGAGTCCTAGACTGCATGGGTAGGATGCCTCGACAGGAGAACTAATCATCATGTCCACAGGGGAACGAATCATCCTATCAGTGGATGCCACGGAGAACTAATCATCCTGGCCCACGGGAGAACTAATCATCCTGTTCCACAATCGCCACGGAGAACAAATCATCCTGGCCCACAGGAAACTAATCATCCTGTTCCATAATCGCCACAAGAACAAATCATCCTGGCCCACAGGAGAACTAATCATCATATTCCATAGTTGCCACGGGAAAACTAATCATCCCGGCCCACAAGAGAACTAATCATCCTGTTCCACAATTTTCACGGGAGAACTAATCATCCCGGCCCACAGAAGAACTAATCATCCTATTCATAGCGCACCACCAAGGGAGAGTGAGTCACCCTGTGGTCATATGTTGCTCCAGTAACTACCCCAAGCCCCCTAGAGCTCCCAGAGCTCAATGCATGCAACATGCAGGACCCTTATAAGAAGGTCTCTCAACGACTCCAAGTCGTTCGGGAAAGTCACAGATTTGACCATTCCCCGGGGCTTTGACAAAATGTCTGCAACCTGTACATCAGTCTCAATGCGATGGAGCCTCGTCACTCATCGACTTACCATATCGCAGATAAGGCAGTATCTGGTGTCTATTTGCTGGAGCAATCATCGAATACGGGATTCCTCAATAATCGAATCCCCCCTCCGGTTGTCACAGAGAATCACAGTGGTATTCATCATGTGTACAAACAACTCACTTAAGAGCTTCTGCAACCATGCAGCTTCACACGAGATCATACTCGTAGCTATGTATTCGATCTCAGCAATGCTTATAGCAACCGACTCCTGCTTCCTGCTTATCCATGATATCAAAGCAGAATCCAAAGAGAACCAGCACTGAGAAGTGCTCTAGTGATCCTCCACACTGCCTACCCAGTCAGCATTCGAATAATCATGCAATTTCATATTTCCGGCAGTGTATCTCAATCCATGAGAGATTGTGCCCCGAGATATCTCAAAAGATTCTTGGCACCAATTTAGTGAGGCTCAACCAAATATGAGCTCACCATGCTAACTGCAAAACATATGTCCGGACGGAAGTTCACCAAGAACATCAACGCAAATGAGTTTAGGCATTTCCCAAATCTGGTCCGACATCACTACCATATAACTTCTGAAATTTAAGATCCTCGAGGTAGTCACAAGCTTGCAGTTTATCATTTCACATCCGGAATCGAACTCCCTCTTACTTCTGCAAATGAGAGGGTTTGCAGCTGTCAGAAATAGGTCGTCCTAATAAGATGCCGATATGAGAGGTTTATCATCCACAACCTTCGGGTAATGGTTTGGATCAGTTTCACTCCTAGTGAATTTCAACTTCATCAGACAACTATCAATCCTCTCATACTACGCCCAGAGTGTTTTACTTCAAGCCATAGAGGGCTTTCTTCCACTTGTATACATGAGATTTCCGATCATGAATCTCAAACTCCTTGGGCTGTTCCAAACCTGTGGACCTGCTGCATGAGGGGAATGGTCCCTGTTGACCACTAGAGTGGCACCTGATGATTATATGAAGACTCCATGCCCAAGGATGATCCAGAGGACACTTGTACCATCAGTTATCGTCAATCAATAGAGTTTTTTAACTCTATTTCTATCTTCTCATCGTCTCTCTTGTACCCAAATTCCACACCCTACGGGGAATTGTAATAAGTGATACTAGTAATGATAAGTTTTGAGTCTGTAACAGGCCTAGGATGTTGAGACTCGATCAACAAACGAGTACACCTTGGAGTGAATTTTTTAACTAGTTAATTATCCCTTCTTTTTCAGAGGCGGATAATTCTAGGTTTTTTCACTCATGTTTTACCCCAAAGCCGGAGTGACGGTTTGAAGATTGAGCCCCTGACACATCTTAGTGTCTAGAGTCGATGTGTATTACCATATTAGATCACACAAAAAAATTTGTGGAATTTGGCTAGGTCTAAGTAGGATTTTTTAATAATTAAAATTTTCCCACAAAACGATATTTTTTAATTATTTTCTATGTAATGATGTAAATAAGTGGCCTTAGGAAATGCCTGGGGCATGTGACTACTCGAAATTTATCCTCAGAGGTTCAGCATTATCCTAGGGCCCACTTTCAGGGTCAAAAGGCAACTTATAGTCCCTCAAAAGCCAATTTTCCTAGTGACAGTAGCAAAAATGAGGAAAAAATTCAAAAAAATGAATAATTGGAAAAATTTATAAATTTTTCCAAATTCAAAATAAATCAAATTTTGACATGGAAATGATGTGGAGAGTCAAGGGTGATGTGGGAAGCACATGGGACCCACCTCATAAGGTACAACAAGCTCAAGTCAAAAGTTTCAAGTCAAAGTCAAAGGGGCCCACAATGAGCTCATGAGAAGTACATACAAGCAAATGTATGAAGTGACTTTGATTTAATTTAAATCAAATGTTAATTAAAGTCTAAGGTGAAAAAGTTAAAAGAAGTTGGAGGGACCCCACATAACTATAGCCTACATATTAGTTTGATAAAAGGCACATGATAAAAGAAGCTTCCACGTACAGTTACAGCAAAGGAATATCCACGTTAGTCAAAGATATCTCCACGCAGCAAAAGAAAATCAGCATAGACTTTGATGGAATGTTAAGTAAGGTTAACTCAGGTTTTTGTGAGGACTGTCTACGCATTAAACTCCACTTAGCCTCCACGCTGCCAGCTAAAAGGTACCTACAGCAGTCAACGCAGACCGACGAGAGACAATACGCAGTGGTCATTTAAATGAGGATTTATCACAGCAATCAAAACTTTGGTTTGGTGGCAGTTTACGACAGCAAATTGATGGGAGTTAAACCCCTCCTTATCTCCACTCATACTCACACTTGGCAGCAAAAATATGGCACGTTAATCTTCAAGAGAAACACGCACATCAGATCAACCTCTAAGTTGGCTGCTATACACAAATTTGTTTGGCAGCATTGGTATTTGGTTGCAGATGTGTCAAATCACAGGTTTTAGTTGAAGATTTGGGTGGGAGTTTGTCTCCCATTTACTTTAGTTATATATGCACTTGGCAGCCATAAATAATATGCACCAACAGTTGGATGAACGCTGATTCTCAAGGGAGATATACACAGCCAGTTAGGGAGCAGTTTACAACAGTGATCTCCAGCACTTGGACAGTTCTTGCAACCACTTGCAAATTCGTTTTTGCTTTGGGATCTTCACCCTTCCACTTGTCACTTGCACTCACAATGGGATTGGCTCCCATTTTCATATTTAAATGAGCTTTGGCTCTCATCTTCAAGGGACAGAACGAGTTGTTGGGCTTGCGGAGACTCTGTTGGATTTTGTATTCATCTTTCATATAAATAAATAAAAGTCTTTGGGGTTACTAGCTTCTCTTGTGGTGCATTCTTTGGTTGATGAAGTATCCCGGTGTCATTTGATGTTATTATTCATTTGATTTTACATTGCTATCTAGTTGTTTTTTTTTGTGCATTTGCCTGAGGGCATTATTGTCTAGGGAAGAGAAATTTGTAGCTATCTTAAATCTCCTTTGGGCTTGGTATATTTTGAGCTCTTGTTGTAGCTTGTTATTTTCGGTTGAATGACAAGCTCAACTTGGTCTCTATATGCCAAATCTCTTTTGCACTAACAATTGGTTTGCAGGCATTTTTGTGTTCAAAAGATAGGTTTCCAACTCTATTGAAGTGTGAGGACTTCTTCGGTTGGAATAGTCACCTCCAAGGATATCAAAGATCCCACAAGTTGTTCAAGCCAACAATCTCATAAGACATCAAGAGATTTATTTAAGAGGGGGTTTCATGAGCCATTTGCTTCTTTTCTATCTTGAAAGAATATCATATATTTTCTTCTTTCATTTGTGTTCATATTGGTTTTATCTAGCATTTGAGGCCCTATTTCTTTTGCATGCTAACTCTTTTGCTTGCTTTCCTACAGGTGTTCTTGAAGGTGTTAAATTGGCAACTAGGGCCAAACTCCATGTGGGTCAGTTTATTTATGGCAGCTGATATTTTTATTGGATCCCTCTCGTCGAGAGGTGTAGGATTGATCCAAAGATCATCCGATTCTGATAAGTATTTATGGAGATATGAATTTATTTTGTTTATGTAATTATTATCAAGCCGACCAGCTCTTATGTAGGCTCTAGAAGCCCAGCCGACGTGTCTATTCAACCTCTACGTTGTTAGTATAAATAAAGGAGGATTTGAAATCATTTGGCAACACAACCCTTGAGTGATCTCCTCCTCTCCACGTTTTGGGTTTTTGGAGAAAGAGTGAGACACCAAGAGAAGGCAATAATATATGCAGTGGTAATATCTACACGTTGTTCATGATCAGGACACAGGCAATGATATAATATGCCGGTAATACACACCGCAAGTCCATAAAGCTGATCCGCAGTGATGAAGAGGCAACACAGTCTTGGTTATACGTTGGACAGTCATACGTTGGGCAGTCAGGTATTCACACGCAGATTATGGAAATAGTAATACGCTGGTCATGGAGTAATACGCTGTTCATGGAAACCTAGCCGCAGTCACAAGTATGAAAAGAGTCGCAGTTAAGGGAGCCGTCTCTGCAGTGATGTTCCTAGATCTAGCAGCGTGGTTGTATGAAACGTTGTCATACCCTAGATCTGGCAGCGTGAGATACGTGGACACATATACATATACACGCTGATACGCAATATAGGTATGGGTATGGAACGATACGAAATATGGAAATAAAGATATATATAATGGAACGCTTTCATGATGCCCTAGCTCTCATGCTGATATGAATCAACTACATACAGCAATCTCTAATCCGTTGACTTACACGCTGGAGAGTTACACGTTGTTAAGGTAAGCGTAGTCATGATTGCATATACGTTGGGCATTATTTGTACGTTGTTCAATATGCTTTGTAAGAGTTCATATATACATTGGAAATATGAAGCCAACAACGATGCGGCAAACAGCAATACAGTCATTCGCTATCATAGAGATATCAGTCATATGCTATCATGTCATCGCATTCACTGGAACTCATACATGTATACGCAGTCATACAAGAACTCGTTCATATATACTTGTAGTCCAGTTCATGCTAGAGATACACGCAGTCTAGTTCATGCAAGGATACCTATTATACGCTGGTCATAGAAACTCCAATACGCTGGTATGAGGGACGCTTATACGCATAATGTAGTCCATGTTTAAGATTGCCCTTATATATGAGGGTAAATACGCAGCAAGTCAAAGATCTGGCCGCAGTTAGAAGGGAGGCCTGTAGCTGCCAAAAGGAATATCTTACGCAATATGAAGGTGTCACTATTACACAAGGTGGCACACATGTGGCAGCACTATGAACAGCATGATAGATCTATTCTCTCAGCTCAATGAAGACTATGTTAGAAGTTGCACAACTCTGATAATGAAATAGATTTCAATGACAGTCAGAGATCCTTGGCATATGGCAATCTCATCATGTTTCAAAGAACAGTGACAAGGATCATGTTAATCATATATATGTATAGCAGCATGATGATGGATAGAATCATGAGCATGGGCAGCATAATCATAGACAGCTTGATGTTGAGGACAACTCAGTGATACTTGGATGCAGCACTACATAATGAATAGGCAGCATCAAGAAGCAGCACAACACATGGGTAGCATGATGTATGAGGTCATGGACAACATGATGTGTGGGCAGCACAATGATCATGAGCAGCTCGATGATACAACATGATGGTGCTACACGGTCAGGTGCAGCAAACGGACGAGATGCAGCACGATGATAGGTGAAGGAGTCACCTTAGAGAATCAGTTGAAGCAGAATGTCTTCAACTGATCTCATTGTTACAGAAGATGATCTATGCTTAGATCTAGACAAGTCAAAGTGTTGACTTCTGTTGTAATTGTACTCTCTCTCTCTCTCTCTCTCTCTTTTCTCTGCTGAACTTTGAAGATAAAAGAAGATTTGATCAAAGGGTTTCCCCACACATTGTGGGGTTTGTCCCTGGCTCGCGCCACATCTTGTGTCCTCTTGTCTTGGCTTGTCTTCTGCGTTTTATATTTATGTTCTATCTGCAGTTTATCGTAATGCTGATGTGATTGCTAACTGTGAAAATTTAAATAAATTGCTCTAGCATAGAACATACCTAAACTTAACATGGTATCAGAGCTGAGGTGAAGACAATGCCCAAGCAAGAGTGAAAGAGCAATCACCGAAGACAGTTGGGACAAGACAGAAGGATCAATGAGTTCCTCATAATTCACCTAGGGTGAAGTCGAAGCAGAGAATGTTATCAGAATGGCACAGCGGAAGTTTCTGATGGCCCATCTAAAGATCACTTCATTGGGAAGTTCGGATCTAAGGGTGGAAGGAAAGGTGGATGCCTTATTGAAATAAGTTCGGCCGTTATGCAAAGGAGCATCCAAATGGCAGAGGCACATATCTTGATGAAGATAACAATCATTCTTGGGACATCTTCAATGATCAAAGGAATGACTGGTAATGCAGGTCATCAAGGAAATGGTCGACTCTTCCACAAAAGCAAGGAACCCCAAAATCTCTTTTATGTACCTGATCGAACCTGATGTCCATCTCGGAAATGGAAGTCAAAGGTTACAGGGTGGCACTTATCAATGGAAAGGTACGTGTTTGAAAATAGATCTTTTAAAGATGTTTTTGAGTTCAGGGTTGTATCAAGTTGCAGGAAGTCCACTAGGGACCATGTCCATTGACTCAGCTCCGGAGGTCTGTGAGTCAGATGGTGACTAGGATGCCTGAATTCAAAAGGAAGCATGAAGGTACATGTCTGAAATGTACCGAAGGAAAATATTATAAGGGGACCATTCCCCTCATGCTGCAGGTCCACAGGTTTGGAACAACCCGAGGAGTTTGAGAATCATGATCAGGGAATCTCATATATACAGGTGGAAGAAAGCCCTCTATGGCTTGAAGCAAAACACCTCGAGCGTAATATGAGAGGATTGATAGCTATCTAATGCAGCTGAGATTCACTAGGAGTGACACCGATCCAAACCATTACTCAAAGGTTGTGGATGATAAACCTCTCTTACCGGCACCTATGTCTAACAGGTGCAAACCCTCTCATTTATAGGAGACAGAGGGAGTTGGATTCTGAATGTGGGAAGATAAGCTGCAAGCCTGTGACTACCTCGAGGATTTTAACTTTCAAGAAGTTATATGGTAGTAATGTCGGACTTGATTTGGGAAATGCCTTTGAGTTTCATAAACTCAATCGCGTTGATGTTCTTGGAGAACCTCCGTCTGGACATATGTGTTGCAGTTAGCATGGTGAGCTCATATTTGGTTGAGCCTCACTGGATTGGTGCCAAGAATCTTCTGAGATATCTTCAGGGCACAATCTGTCATGGATTGAGATACACTGCCGGAAATATGAAACCACATGATTATGATGAGTGGGCAGGCAGTATGGAGGATCACTAGAGCACTTCTCAGTGTTGTTTCTCTTTGGAATCTGCCTCGATATCCTGGATGAGCAGGAAGTAGAAGTCAGTGACTCTGAGCACCACCAAGGCAGAATTCATTGCTGATAGTATGGCCTTCTGTGAGGCGGTCTGGTTGCTGAAGCTCTTCAGTGAGCTGTTTGTACACATGATGAATACCACTGTGAATCTCTGTGACAACCAGAGATGGGATTCGATTATTGAGGAATCCCGTATTTGACAATTGCTCCAGCAGATAGACATCAATTACTGCCTTATCTGGGATATGGTAAGTCGATGATCAAGGAGGCTCCATCACACTGAGATGATGTACAGGACAGAGCCCTGAGGAAAGATCAAATTTGTGATTTTCCCGAACGACTTGGAGTCGTCGAGAGACCTTTGTAAAAGGGTCCTGCATGCTGCATACATTGAGCTCTAGGAGCTTTGGGGGGCTTGCAGTTCTATTGGAGCAACATACGACCACAGGGTGACTCACCCTCCCCTGGTGGTGCGCACTGAAACAAGATGATTCGCTCTCTTGTGGGACAAGATGATTCGCTCTCGTGTAGCAGGATGATTAGTTCTCCTGTGAGGCCTGGATTGATGTGTTCTCCATGGCGATTGTAGCAGGATTGATGTGTTCTCCTGTGAGGCCTGGATTGATGTGTTCTCCATGGCAATTGTAGTAGGATTGATGTGTTCTCCTGTGAGGCCTGGATTGATGTGTTCTCCATGGCAGCCTGGATTGATGTGTTCTCCATGGCAGCCTGGATTGATGTGTTCTCCATGGCGATTGTAGCAGGATTGATGTGTTCTCCTGTGAGGACAGGATTGATTAAGTTCTCCTGTCGAGGCTTCCTACCCATGCAGTCTGGGACTCATGGGAAGTACCTCTCATCTGATCAATGAGCAGGGAAATGAAGTTAGGGACCATAGTAATACCGATGGACGCATCATTGTATCTACCGTACTCCCTACGCTAGGATGTCCTCCATTGATCTGGGATCAATGATACTGGTCTGGGACCAGTGGTAGGAGTTGTACATGCTATGACACTGACTTCGGGTTGGCTGAGACTGGTCTGGGACCAGTGGTACATACTCCGAGACTGACTTTGTGTCAGTGCAGTACTGGTCTGGGACCAGTGAGAGTGGTACATACTATGACACTGACTTCGAGTCGGTTGAGACTGGTCTGGGACCAGTGGTAGACTCTCTGAGACTGCGATACTGGTCTAGGACCAGTGGTAGGAGTGGTACTTACTATGAAGCTGACTTCGGGTCAGTTGAGACTGGTCTGGGACTAGTGATATGCACTCTGAGACTGACTTCAGGTCAGTGGAGAATGATATGACTCATTCTCGATCAATTCTTCTTCTTCATAGTTCAGCAGAGATGAGCAGAGCAGAGCAGAGCAAAGCTAGCAAAGCTGAGCTGAGCAGAGCAGAGCCAGCAGCGCTGAGCAGAGCAGAGCCGAGCCAGCAGAGCTGAGCAGAGCAGAGCAAAGCCAGCAGAGCTGAGTAGAGCCAGCAGAGCTAGGCAGAGTAGTGCAAGGCACTAATGGCAGAGATAGTACAGTCGTACATATGGATCAGCGGATGGAGTTCTCCCTAGTTGAGAGGGAGTGTTAAATTGGCAACTAGGGCCAAACTCCATGTGGGTCAGTTTATTTATGGCAGCTGATATTTTTATTGGATCCCTCTCGTCGAGAGGTGTAGGATTGATCCAAAGATCATCCGATTCTGATAAGTATTTATGGAGATATGAATTTATTTTGTTTATGTAATTATTATCAAGCCGACCAGCTCTTATGTAGGCTCTAGAAGCCCAGCCGACGTGTCTATTCAACCTCTACGTTTTTAGTATAAATAAAGGAGGATTTGAAGTCATTTGGCAACACAACCCTTGAGTGATCTCCTCCTCTCCACGTTTTGGGTTTTTGGAGAAAGAGTGAGACACCAAGAGAAGGCAATAATATATGCAGTGGTAATATCTACACGTTGTTCATGATCAGGACGCAGGCAATGATATAATATGCCGGTAATACACACCGCAAGTCCATAAAGCTGAGCCGCAGTGATGAAGAGGCAACGCAGTCTTGGTTATACGTTGGACAGTCATACGTTGGGCAGTCAGGTATTCACACGCAGATTATGGAAACAGTAATACGCTGGTCATGGAGTAATACGCTGTTCATGGAAACCTAGCCGCAGTCACAAGTATGAAAAGAGCCGCAGTTAAGGGAGCCGTCTCTGCAGTGATGTTCCTAGATCTGGCAGCGTGGTTGTATGAAACGCTGTCATACCCTAGATCTGGCAGCGTGAGATACGTGGACACATATACATATACACGCTGATACGCAATATGGGTATGGGTATGGAACGATACGAAATATGGAAATAAAGATATATATAATGGAACGCTTTCATGATGCCCTAGCTCTCATGCTGATATGAATCAACTACGTACAGCAATCTCTAATCCGTTGACTTACACGCTGGAGAGTTACACGTTGTTAAGGTAAGCGTAGTCATGATTGCATATACGTTGGGCATTATTTGTACGTTGTTCAATATGCTTTGTAAGAGTTCATATATACGTTGGAAATATGAAGCCAACAACAATGCGGCAAACAGCAATACAGTCATACGCTGTCATAGAGATATCAGTCATATGCTATCATGTCATCGCATTCACTGGAACTCATACATGTATACGCAGTCATACAAGAACTCGTTCATATATACTTGTAGTCCAGTTCATGCTAGAGATACACGCAGTCTAGTTCATGCAAGGATACCTATTATACGCTGGTCATAGAAACTCCAATACGCTGCTATGAGGGACGCTTATACGCATAATGTAGTCCATGTTTAAGATTGCCCTTATATATGAGGGTAAATACGCAGCAAGTCAGAGATCTGGCCGCAGTTAGAAGGGAGGCCTGTAGCTGCCAAAAGGAATATCTTACGCAATATGAAGGTGTCACTGTTACACAAGGTGGCACACATGTGGCAGCACTATGAACAGCATGATAGATCTATTCTCTCAGCTCAATGAAGACTATGTTAGAAGTTGCACAACTCTGATAATGAAATAGATTTCAATGACAGTCAGAGATCCTTGGCATATGGCAATCTCATCATGTTTCAAAGAACAGTGACAAGGATCATGTTAATCATCTATATGTATAGCAGCATGATGATGGATAGGATCATGAGCATGGGCAGCATAATCATAGACAGCTTGATGTTGAGGACAACTCAGTGATACTTGGATGCAGCACTACATAATGAATAGGCAGCATCAAGAAGCAGCACAACACATGGGTAGCATGATGTATGAGGTCATGGACAACATGATGCGTGGGCAGCACAATGATCATGAGCAGCTCGATGATACAACATGATGGTGCTACACGGTCAGGTGCAGCAAACGGACGAGATGCAGCACGATGATAGGTGAAGGAGTCACCTTAGAGAATCAATTGAAGCAGAATGTCTTCAACTGATCTCATTGTTACAGAAGATGATCTATGCTTAGATCTAGACAAGTCAAAGTGTTGACTTCTGTTGTGATTGTACTCTCTCTCTCTCTCTCTCTTTCTCTGCTGAACTTTGAAGATAAAAGAAGATTTGATCTAAGGGTTTCCCCACACATTGTGGGGTTTGTCCCTGGCTCGCGCCACATCTTGTGTCCTCTTGTCTTGGCTTGTCTTCTACGTTTTATATTTATGTTCTATCTGCAGTTTATCGTAATGCTGATGTGATTGCTAACTGTGAAAATTTAAATAAATTGCTCTAGCATAGAACATACCTAAACTTAACAGAAGGCAATTCAAGTTTGAAGAAAGAAAGCTAAAGCATAAGCTAAGTAACCCTTTTCCATTTGGAAACCCAAGTCCAAGGTTATTTGGGCTTTCATTTGAAAGCATTTCATTTCATTCTAAGCAAAAAAAAAAAAAAAAAAAAAACATTTCTTAAAGAGCAATACTTTGAAGGCACTGGTTGTTTATGTATTTCATGCTTATCTTATGTGTTTATGGTTATTGCTCATATCAGGTTTGCTTATAAATCTTAAATAAATAATCTATTTAACTCTAACAATTCTCCTAGAAACTCACATCTTTTTTTAACTTAACTTTTCATTAGGGACCACCCCCCTTAGCTAACCTAGGAGATAGCTCAAACGGAGAGAGTCGGGATTAGTGTGACAACCCCTTCTCTGAGTTCCCTGCCACCAACCACACCTTGTGGGGTTAAAGGCTTTTCTCACTGACTTGTAGGTAGGTGTAGGCGGCAGGGTCAACATCTTTGGCACCGTTGCCGGGGACAAGCTTTCTTGTACCTGGGAAATCGACTAACCTTTTGGTTTTAGCATTTTTGAACTTTAGATTTAGATTCTTGCTCAAGTGGCGACTCCACTCAATCCAAATTTTGCAAGAGTCTCTACTAGGAGAAATTCAAGTGGTCTAGTTATCCCCTCTTCTGATCCTGAAAGGGTTTTTAGAGAGAGGTTGAATAGACTTTCTCGTAGTAGAGCTCTTGCTAGTCTTGGGCAAGAGGCTATTTCTGATATTCATTTGCTTTTTCAAGAACAAGTAGAGCCTAGCATCATGAATGATCTTTTTGCTCCTTGTGACTTCACTAACATAAATGGCTATCCTCACAATATCCCTGACAAGGCTATTGAAAAGTTGCCTTCCTTTCAAGGTAACAATGCCATTAGTGCTACATCACATGTGAAAAACTTTAATGTCTGTATCTTTAAATGGTGTAACGCTGCTAATTATGAGGATGTGAAGATGAGGCTTTTTGTTTTATCTTTAGAAGAGGATGCTCTTGATTGGTTCACTGAGAAACCTGCTAACTCATATAACTCTTTACAAGCCATACTAACTACATTTTTATATAAGTTTAGAGAGAAGAAGGAAAATAGGCCTTTGATCAATGCCATTAACAACATGAAGAAAAATGAGAATGAGACCATGGAGGAGTTTAACAAGAGATTCAATGAATTAGTAAAAAGCATGCCTGCTACTGTTAAACCTCCTGATGAATTTCTTTTATGCTCATATCTAGATGCTTTTGTGGTTGACACTGCCTATGATTTGAGGAGGAAGGAGCCTACAAATCTAAGTGTAGCTCAATCTGAAGCCTTGAAGATAGAAAGGGCTAGACAGCAATCAGTAAAACCCTGAAATTCCTAGTTTCAATAGAGGGCCATCAAAATCAAATGATTACAAAGGCAATGCCAAGGAAGAGACCACACATGATCCTATTAAAGAATTAACTCAACTCATTAAGAGCATGGAAGAAAATCACATCAAAGAAATGAAAAACATGCAAAATAGGTTGGTGGCCATGGAGAGATCACAAGTGCAAAGATTCCAAACTAGGCCAAATGATAGATGGCAAAATAATAAAGGCCCTCAACAGGAGCATAGGCCTCCAAATCCATTGGAATCCACCAACATGGTAGATCAGATTCCCCCTTTTTGTAGGCCATGTAATGAGTTCCATGAAGAAGCCACATGCCCGTATGTGAAGAGAATCATAGAAAGTGGCATGTTAGGAGGGACAAGTGGTCAAATCAATATGTTCTCCATGGAAGATTACATATACACCTTTGAGAGAAATCAAGAGATTGGCCATAGGCCTAATAATCTTGGGGTTTACAGTATGATTGCAAATTTTGACGAGGTCACTAAGATTTTTGGGGAAAAACCTACATCTGGATAGATTCTTGCTATGGCAAAACACAAAGGGATGACTTATCAAAGAAGGGACATCCAAGACCAGAATAATCACAGAAATTTTTCTCCTCCTACTTCAAAATTGAATTTTGACTTAGGCAATTGGTTGAATAATGCAAAGGTTTCTATTCCAGTGACAAAACTTTTAAAGATACCATCTCAAAGGGCCAAGTTACTAAGTGCCATTGAAATTACTCAACAGGAAGAAAAGCCTAGTGGCGAACCAGAAGATGAAGAAATTGTATTGAAAAGTATGAACTGTTATGTGGGGAATGAAGATCATCTACCATTTTATGTTTTTTTGATAGTGAATGATCGTCTTTTACACAACCGCATGCTTGATTCAAGGGCTTCATCAAATGTCATGACCAAGAAAGTCATGGAGCAACTAAATTTAAGGGTTTCTAGGCCCTATCACAACATATGTTCAATGGATTCTAAAAGAATTGAAGTGTGTGGGATAATTAAAGATTTACAGGTTTTCCTAGTTGCATACACAGATAGAATAATGACTATGGATATTGTTGTGATAGATGTTCCAGATTCATGGGGAATGCTCCTATCAAGAAAATGGGCATCAGATCTAGGTGGCAGCCTTCAAATGGACTTATCATATGCCACCATCCCCATGCCTGATAATACCTTTGTCAGACTTGATCGAGAGTTAGAGAAAAGATATCATGTTGAAGATCCAAGGAAACCCAACAATGAGATTATCTATAGATCATGCCAAACAGGGAGTGATGCAGTGTTGACAAATTTCCTTCCCCCCTTAACAGAACAGATTCAAAACTAAGTTACCAGAAAACGGATACGGGTACGGGGTTTGAAACGAATACGGCAAATTTTCAAAAAATCTGGATACGATATGGCAGGAAACGGCACATAATAAATATATAAAAATTTAAAATATATATATATATATATTAAAAATAAAAAAATCATATTACCATTCATATTTCAGAATCTAAATTATCATCTATGATCTATCATGATTCATAGATGAACTAAACCTAATGGATGGGCTGTTCTATGAACATTGAAAAACCTAGCCCTACAGCAGAACTAAACCATGTCAAAGTACAGCAGCATGTGTTTATCATTAACTAGAAACCAAATGATTGGATATGGTTAAGCATAAGCAACCCATGATTGCATTATTATCTTCAGTACCTACTACCATTATGTTATGAAGCAGTGGAAGAATTTCTAGATACAAATTCTATAAGACAAATGGGAATCAGGTACAGCATATCCAGAAATCAACTGGCAGTACTTGTAAGAGTTGTTTCTCAATCTATCATATGACATAAATTCATACATGAAGAGACCATGTCCCTCACAAGAGTAAGAACAATGAGATAATATAAATATATGAGTCAAACCATGTCATGACTGAGGATGGATGCCTCATTTAAAGATCAATAATGTACAGTAATGTCCACCTACAAGAAATTAGAAATTTAGAATAGGCCACGTTAAAGGATTGCGAGGTAGTAGGGTATATCTGTATCATTGCTTCTGGGACAGAGCATTGGACAAACTTACAAAGCCTAAAGGCCTTCACAAAACAAGAAAAGGGAGAGACTCAGAGAGCATGATGCACTTGCGGTAGTTCACTGCCAGCCTCCAGGCTCCAGCAGTTATCCCGGATGTTGGAGGCTGCAGCAATTTAGTGAAGTCATTTTATTTTCGATGTATTCAACTGCAGCTTTTCTTTCATGGGGCCTGACACTAGTCAAAGGGACCGTAATCTAATGGCTAGAACTCCATTCGTCCATTCATCATTTATTCTAATAATATGACCCTAATTGGTTGTTAAAGTTTAACTTCTAAATTTTATCCCTGTTTTAATACTATGTTTGCAACAAGGCATAGATATAAATATGTTTATATCAGCTGAAGAATATGTGCGTAGATATAAATATATTTCTTTAAACTGAAGAATCCGTGCAATTGATATTCTATTATTCAGTCGTTTCCCCTCTATTAACCGTTAAATTTTCGAAAGAGTCGGGATCTGTTTCAGGCTCTAATACACATATTATTCGAGCGTTCACTCAGCGAGTCAGCAGTCAGCACTGCGTCTCTTTTCAGTGTTCACATTGTTGAATCGGGCCATAGGATAGGGCAAAGCCGCAAAGGTTTTTGAATCGGGCAAAGCCGCAAAGGTTTTTGACTATAAACCGACGGTATTCATAAAACTGTGACGGTATTCATAAAACAGTCTGTGAGTCGTGACTATAAGCGAACAGTGATGCGACTATAAGGCTTAAGCTATTAAAAGTTACGTGCGTCGTGTACCTTGAGGCTTGTAGTTGATGCCGGCAGGAACCAGTCACTCCAGCGATGAAATTTGAACACTGAAACTGCAGTGAAAACTCTCGAGTCTCAACTCTCAGCCGCGGCACTCACTCAGAAGTTCAGAACTCTTCAACGGTTCAACCTTGTCGTTTAGGGATAGGTTAGGTAAGGTAGTTATAGTAGTGAATAGATTCTAGAATGAAGCTAAAACATTGAATACCGTCGGCTGTTCAAAACCTAAAAATTAAAATGCCAAATTTCGAAAATCAGTTCCCGGCGGCCAAGTGAAATGAAAATCGACTGAAACGTATTGAATTTTTTTAGATACGGATTCGATTTTCCTGATACGTTTTAGAAAATTTGAAATACGTTTTCATTTTTGCTGAAACGTATCAAATTTTTTTAAACTGGACGTATTTTCCTTCGAAACGCCTGAAAAACGGCAAAAGAAAATCTGATACGTTTCCAAACCTGCAAATACGTTTTTCGGCCGTTTTTTTGCCGTTTCCGGGCAGAATACGTTTCTGATACGGAAAACGGCGTTTTTGCCTGCTAGGGAGCCGTTTCCGGTATCTTAGATTCAAAACGAAGAGATTAGGCATAGCTCAAAAAGATTGGGTACTACAAATTTTACATCAAAGCATTTTCAAGAGAAAGCAGTAGGATTGGCAATAAATGCATCATCATCACCATCGCAACTAACCAAGAAGAAAAGAAAAAAGCGAAAAATATAAAAAATGAACCACCAGTTTTGAGCAGGATCAAGTCTCAACGCATCAATAGTCGGAAAAGGAAAAGGAGGAGGTTTGGTATATCTGATGGCCACAAACATGTTAATATTGGGGCAAGTCACAATCCCAAGATAGTCAGAATTGGGCAAGGCACATCAAAGAAAGAACCTATGGACTTGCCTGCGAGTAGGCAAGTTCTCAAGATGGATTTCACCGAAGACATCTAATGCCATGGGGCATCTTTTTGTATTATATTTATAACCTTATCTCGTGTCATTTTTGTTTAAGTAGTTTTATTTCATGAATAAATTGTCATTTATGCTCTTAGAATATTTTTCCATTTCTTCGTTTCTGTACTTTATTTCATTTGATGATATTTTGAATGGATACTGCTGATATGTGTCTTTTGTCGGTGGATGCAGATTCCAAGTTCTTGCACACCATCACTTAATATATAGCATGCATCCCCATATGGAGCCAAATGTTGACCACTGGAGTGGCACTTGATGATTATATGAAGACTCCATGCCCAAGGATGATCCAGAGGACACTTGTACCATCAGTTATCGTCAGTCAACAGAGTTTTTTAACTCTACTTTTATCTTCTCATCGTCTTTCTTGTACTCAGATTCCACACCCTGCCGGGAATTGTAATAAGTGATACTAGTAATGATAAGTTTTGAGTCTGTAACAAGCCTAGGATGTTGAGACTCGATCAGCAAACGAGTACACCTTGGAGTGTTTTTTTTATCTGGTTAATTATCCCTTCTTTTTCAGAGGCATATAATTTTCTAGGTTTTTTCACTCATGTTTTACCCCAAAGCCAGGGTGACAGTTTGAAGATTGAGCCCCTGACACATCTTAGTGTCTAGAGTCGATGTATATTACCATATTAGATCACACAAAAAATTTCATGGAATTTGGCTAGGTTTAAGTAGGATTTTTTAATAATTAAAATTTTCCCACAAAACGGGATTTTTTAATTATTTTCTATGTAATGATGTAAATAAGTGGCCTTAGGAAATGTCTGGGGCATGTGACTACTCGAAATTCATCCTCATAGGTTCAGCATTATCCTAGGGCCCACTTTCAAGATCAAAAGACAACTTATGGTCCCTCAAAAACTGATTTTCCTAGTGACAGTAGCAAAAATGAGGAAAAAAATTCAAAAAAATGAATAATTGGAAAAATTTATAAATTTTTCCAAAGTCAAAATAAGTCAAATTTTGACATGGAAATTATGTGGAGAGTCAAGGGTGATGTGGCAAGCACGTGGGACCCACCTCATAAGGTACAACAAGCTCAAGTCAAAGTTTCAAGTCAAAGTCAAAGGGGCTCACAATGAGCTCATGAGAAATACGTACAAGCAAATGTATGAAGTGACTTTGATTTAATTTAAATCAAATGTTAATTAAAGTCTAAGGTGAAAAAGTTAAAAGAAGTTGGAGGGACCCCACATAACTATAGCCTACGCATTAGTTTGATAAAAGGCACATGATAAAAGAAGCTTCCACGTACAGCTACATCAAAGGAATATCCACGTTAGTCAAAGATATCTCCACGCAGCAAAAGAAAATCAGCATAGACTTTGATGGAATGTTAAATAAGGTTAACTCAAGTTTTTGTGAGGACTGTCTACGCATTAAACTCCACTTAGCCTCCACGCTACCAGCTAAAAGCTACCTACAGCAGTCAACGCAGACCAACAAGAGACAATACGCAATGGTCATTTAAATGAGGATTTATCACAGCAATCAAAACTTTGGTTTGGTGGCAGTTTACGACAGCAAATTGATGGGAGTTAAACTCCTCCTTATCTCCACTCATACTCACACCTGGCAGCAAAAATATGGCACGTTAATATTCAAGAGAAACACGCACAGCATATCAACCTCTACGCTGGCTGCTATACACAGATTTGATTGGCAGCATTGGTATTTGGTTGCAGATGTGTCAAATCACAGGTTTTAGTTGAAGATTTGGGTGGGAGTTTGTCTCCCATTTACTTTAGTTATATATGCACTTGGCAGCCATAAAGAATATGCACCAACAGTTGGATGAACGCTGATTCTCAAGGGAGATATACACAGCCAGTTAGGGAGCAGTTTACAACAGTGATCTCCAACACTTGGACAGTTCTTGCAACCACTTGCAAATTCGTTTTTGCTTTGGAATCTTCACCCTTCCACTTGTCACTTGCACTCACATTGGGATTGGCTCCCATTTTCCTATTTAAATGGGCTTTGGCTCTCATCTTCGAGGGACAGAACGAGCCGTTGGGCTTACAGAGACTCTACTGGATTTATATTCATCTTTCATATAAATAAATAAAAGTTTTTGGGGTTACTAGCTTCTCTTGTGGTGCATTCTTTGGTTGATGAGGTATCCTTGTGTCATTTGATGTTATTATTCATTTGATTTTACATTGCTATCTAGTTGTTTTTTTTTGTGCATTTGCCTAAGGGCATTATTGTTTAGGGAGGAGAGATTTGCAGCTATCTCAAATCTCCTTTGGGCTTGGTATATTTTGAGCTTTTTTTGTAGCTTGTTATTTTCGGTTGAATGACAAGCTCAACTTGGTCTCTATATGCCAAGTCTCTTTTGCACTAACAATTGGTTTGCAGGCATTTTTGTGTTCAAAGGATAGGTTGCCAACTCTATTGGAGTGTGAGGACTTCTTCGGTTGGAATAGTCACCTCCAAGGATATCAAAGATCCCACAAGTTGTTCAAGCCAACAATCTCATAAGACATCAAGAGATTTATTTAAGAGGGGGTTTCATGAGCCCTTTGCTTCTTTTCTATCTTGAAAAAATATCATATATTTTCTTCTTTCATTTGTGTGCATATTGGTTTTATCTAGCATTTGAGGCCCTATTTCTTTTGCATGCTAACTCTTTTGCTTGCTTTCCTACAAGTGTTCTTGGAGGCAATTCAAGTTTGAAGAAAGAAAGCTAAAGCATAAGCTAAGTAACCCTTTTCCATTTGGAAACCCAAGTCCAAGGTTATTTGGGCTTTCATTTGAAAGCATTTCACTTCATTCTAAGCAAAAAAAACAATTTCATTTCTTAAAGAGCAATACTTTGAAGGCACTAGTTGTTTATGTATTTCATGCTTATCTTATGTGTTTATCATTATTGCTCATATCAGGTTTGCTTATAAATCTTAAATAAATAATCTATTTAACTCTAACAATTCTCCTAGAAACTCACATCTTTTTTTAACTTAACTTTTCATTAGAGACCACCCCCCTTAGCTAGCCTAGGAGATAGCTCAAACGGAGAGAGTCGGGATTAGTGTGACAGCCCCTTCTCTGAGTTCCTTGCCACCAACCACACCTTGTGGGGTTAAAGGCTTGTCTCACTGGCTTCTAGGTAGGTGTAGGCGGCAGGGTCAACAGTCCCCTTATAAGATTTTGCTTCGGTACATCTCAGACATGTACCTTCATGCTCTACTTGAATTCAGACATCCCTATCACCATTTGACCCACATCAGGTAGGGCCCCATAGGTAGACCTCCGGTGTTATATATGCGATATGTTAATTGACATGATCCCCAATGGACCATCCTGCAACTTGATACAAATTGCCAACCCTGAACCCATGAGAAAAAGCATCTTTGAAAATTATATATTTTAACACTTACCTTTCCATCGATGAATGCCACCCTAAAACCTTTGACTTCCATTTCCAAGATCGACACCAGGTTCTTCTTGCAATCAAGTACATAAAAGAGATTCTGTAAATGAATCGAGTTACCCTTATTCAATTGAGAGTTAGCATTCCCTACACCTTTTCTGGGATAAGTGGCATCGGCTCCAAGTATAATTCCACGATTGTTTCCATCTCTACCAAATTAGAGAGTGCACTCATCTATCCGATCAAGTGCCTTGAAGCACTACAATCTATAAGCCAAATTCCCAAAGAATCTGAAGGAGAGGGCCAATACAAGATAACGCTTCTTTATCTTATCAGAAACAACATTTGATTCTTCATACCTGGGGTTCCTTGCTTTCTATGAAGAGTCGGCCATTTCCTTGATGACCTGCATTACCTGTCATTCCTTTGATCATTGAAGATGTCCTTGAATGATTGTTATCATCATCAAGTGATGTGTCCCTGCCATTCGGACACTCCTCGGCATAATGGCCAAACTAGTTATCTGCCTTTCCTTCCACCCTGAGATCCGGTCTTCCAATGAAGTGATCTTCAGGTAGGCCAATTCCGCTACGCCATTCTGATAATATTCTCTGCTTCGACTTCACCCTTGGTGAATTTGAAGAGGGATGAGGAATCCACTAATCCTTTTGTCCTTTCCCAACTGTCTTCGATGATTGCTCTTTCACTTTTGCTTGGGCATTGTCTTCACCTCAGCTCTGATACCATGTTAGTTTTAGGTATGTTCTATGCTTAGAGCAATTTATTTCAATTTTCACAGTTAGCTCCATATCTTTTCCAGATTAGCAATCACATTAGCATTAAAGTAAACTGCAAATAGAACATAAACATAAATCGCAGAAGACAAGCCAAGACAAGAGTACACAAGATGTGGCACTATCCAGGGACAAACCCCAATGTGGGCAAACCCTTAATCAATTCTTCTTATATGTTCTTCAATAGTTTAGCAGGGAGAGAGAGAGATAATACGTTTACAATAGAAGTCAACACTTTGACTTATCTATATAAGAGCATAGATCATCTCTAAGAATATGATACATGAGATTAGTTGAAGACATGCTGCTTCAACTAATTCTCCAAGATGACTCCTTCACCTATCGTTCTGCTGCATTTCGTCATCATGTTGCACCTCACTGCGCTACACCATGTTGCACCCATCATAACTACGCTGCATCTCATCACGCTTCATTAATCATGACTGTACCCATCACTGTATTGCATTATGTGCCATTGTTGCACCATGTTGCCATCCTAACCTATGTGTTGGTTGCACTTTTCTTGCTTGTTGTCCCTTGCTTGCTTGTTGTCCTTAGCATGCTTGTTTTTGCATGCTAGTTGTCCCTTACATGCTAACTGTAACATTGCAGCTTGGTGTATTTGCTACTAAGTACCATACAACTGTCCCAATGTTAGTTAGTTGTCCCTTGCATGCTGCTCTCCTTCAAAGACAGATGCTCCGGCTGTTTCGGCAGTTCTGGCAGTTCCAGCTGTTCCCAACAGTTCCGGTAGTTCTGGTTGTTTCTGGCAATCCTGGCAGTTTCGGCTTTTTCGGCAGTTCCGACTTTTCTGGCAGTTCCGACTTTTCTGGCATTTTCGGCTTTTCCGGCTTTTCTGGCAGTTCCGGCAGTTCCAACTTTTCCGACATTTCTGGCTTTTCCAGCATTTCCGGCTTTTCCGGCAGTTCCAGCTTTTCCGGCAGTTTCGGCTTTTCCGGCTTTTCCAGCTTTTCCGGCTTTTCCGTCTTTTCCGACAATTCCTTCTTTTCCGACAATTCCGTCTTTTCCGACAGTTCCGACTTTCTGCCCTCTGGATCAGGGCAATGTTATTCCTTAGGATCTCTTCTCCTACTAAAACCCAAAGACAAGTAGAGAGAGGAAGAGATCCCAAGTGTGTTGAAATGACTTGAAGGCCACCTCTATTTATACTAAAACGTTGAGCACATGTGGGGTTTATTTGGTTGTTAGCCAACCTTAACAAATTGTCTTATAACGCAAATAAATTCATAATTCCATGAATACTTATCGGAATTGGATGATCTTTAGATCAATCCTACACCTCTTGATGAGAGGGATCCAAGAAAAATATCAGCTACCATAAATAAGATAACCCACATGGAGTTTGGCCCTAGTTTCCAATTTTAACAAAGAAGAACACTAATAACCTAAGTAAAAGAAGGTCCTAATCTAAACAACTAAAAAGCACTCACAAGCAATTACCAATAGAAGAGAAATCACTTAATTGCTATGCCCTAGATTTTTCAACAAGAGGAGCACCCTATTTTAAGGATGCAATTTGAGTAATTTGAGGAGCATGGTGGGTGGAGAAAGCATCTAATAGAAGAGTGTCCTACCTAGGATGGCTCACCATGAAGAGTTTAATCATTAATGCATATATCAAGGAAAAGAATGGATTTCTATAGGAGTGGCCTTCATGGAAAGAAGGCAATTGGCATCTTTGATACATTCATGTGCTTATTTCATTGTTTATTTCCCCTAGCAAAAGGAGTGTCCTCCTTGAGGGACCTTTTAGGAGTTTCTTCTTTGGATTTTTCTTGTTGGGAGAAAAGGAAACGAGCTTTCTAAAGATGGTTTTATTATATTTTATTAAAGGAAATGTGAATTTAAAAATTCCAAATAGTATTTATTGAGGTAGCTGAGAGGATGATCTATAAAAGGAGAGCCCTTTCATTTGAAAAAGGTGAAGGAAAAAGGAGAACCCCGCCCCAGCAAGAGGCCAAGTACACTGTTTATTTGCAGGTCTATGGGAGGTAGGGAAAATTGACAAGCCTGAGTGGAACATCTATCTATTTTTTCTACGAGTTTCCTTAATATGTTGCTCTGCTAATAGATATTTGCTGCAGTTATCCTCATGTTCATGGCTGTTTATACTTTATTCATCTTGAAGGATAGTTTTGGGCTTAAGGAGAAGGCTAAGGTTGTGGTATTTGAACCTCCTTACCCAAGGATGTAAATCTGAAATTAAATGAAGGAAAAGGCTGCACCTTATGCTATTTCTGAAGGTTGTTTGCTATCCTCTTTAATTAATTGTTATATCGTGTATTGGTTGAAATATATGAGATGGTGGAATAGTATCTCTTAAGAGATTCCATTTCAGTTGAAAATGTCAATGAGATTCATTTGCATTAGAAAGAATATATCTTTGATAGCCTTCATTTTCTTCTATTCTGCTGCAAACCATCTTGTCATCATTGCTCCTACTTCATAGCCCAATTGAGAAGACATGAGCCTTCTTCGCTTCCACCATTATAAATCAAAATTCTAAAAACCATGTTCATTCAACATATCTGATTTTTCACATCTGCTACAAACGACAGATTTGTGGTCTTAGCTTAGGGTTTCCTCCGAGTTGGAGGAGAGCTGGCATAAAATGAGAGGGAAAATTGCTGAGATGACAATGAGCAATTTCCCTCACTGCCCCTAGGGTTACACTTCTTTCTGGGTGCTGAACATCATTTGAAGTGCAGGTTTGGGTGGCAACAGGAACAACAGTATCTTATGGCATGCAGCAAAACAATAAAAGCAAGTAAAACTAACTAAGATGGAAGGAAACTCATAAAATTGCATATTACAAAATTGAGTGAATTTGTATTTCCAAAATTATGGGTTCAAAGGTCTTTCCCAAAGTTTCAATGTGAAGATAAAAATGTGCATTCAATTACTATCGATCAATCTGCAAAAGAACTCAACCTGGAGACAAGCGATTGCTTACTTTTCAGCTTCATCGGCCCAGATCTTGCCACCAAATGCAGTTTGTGGACCTGCATGAGATAAATCTCTTATTACTGTAAGAGAAAACACAATTCAATTATATTTGCATAACATACTGAAGATGAACTGAAGAAAAGAATATAAATAAATGATGCTTGTATTGACACAGTTATTTGTCAATCACTTTGCTAGGGCAACTGTTATGGCCAAAATCACTAGATAAACGAGCTGACTTAAAACCTGGATGTTAGCCACAATTAGTAATGATCAAGGTTGACCTATACCCAAAATAACACGTAACCTGAGGAACCAGTCTGACATACCTCAGAAAGGTTAAATAAACATAACACTGCCTAAACTAGGACCACTAGGCCAATTTATAACAAGAACATTTTGAAAAAATTATGTATTAATAGTAATACCCCACGTTTGGGCACATTTTCAATATGCAAATATGAAATATATTCTTAAATATTGTGCACCCACGACAGTGCTAGGTACATAACATACTCTTCTAAGCTACTGGGAGGACGAGGCGTCAGTGGTCTGTGATCAGGCCTGGGGCTAAAATCCATACGCTGCAGAGGGAAGACCTCCTAACTCTGTCATAACTGCTTGAAGAGTCAGCTTGGCACTCACCTCATTTTTGGTTTGCTGCAACTTGTCTAGTTTGGTGGTTGCTACATCCTCCATCCGATCACCAATTCGCTCGAAATCATCCTCAGTCAAAACCATTTGAACTAAGGATGTGCAGGTAGCCTTCTGCATTTTCCTGGCCTTTGTGGTCGACACACTCCCTGCACTACTTCATAGTACCCTCTTTTTCCCAGACATTGGTTGTTCCCCTGAAGCTATAGGTTCTTCCTATGGCTCTTGTTTCGGGACAACCGGAGAATGAGCTTCCTGTTGCCCTTGTCCTGAAGGGGTTCCGGTCATGTCCTCCCCACTTGAGATGTTCTTGACTTCGGGAGAGTCTTCCCTTAGTACTCTCTAGGCAGTCTCCCATGTTGTAGTCAAAATCCCAATTTTTTGAGAAATCCTAAATACCCTAAAGTCTTAACTTTTAGCCTTTACTAATCAATTTAGTAGGGTTGCCAAGGTCCTTGCAACCCACTATGATTAGCACACACATGATGACAGCCCAATGTCACCTAAGCCCAACTACCTCCAAGAAGGCTATGGGGGGATTCCTTTCAAATACTCCATCCAACCAAATGAGGATCAGTGCCTTTGATGGGGTCTATGGATGAAGTGGAGGAGTTAATTATTTATTGTCCCATGGGTTTGCTATGAAAACTCTGCAATAAATGTTTCCAAACCAGCAATATCAGTCACTCAAATTCAAGAGATATAGTAATGTAAATTTCTAATATGAGTGTATAATTAATATACTAACCAAATCTATAATTATTTCTGTGATTGGAGATTTGGTTAAAGGGGTTCCTTTGTTAATCTGCTTGCTGTTCTATGACTGCAAACCGTAAAATCTGCAAAAAACGCAAGTACATCAGGCGATTCCCCTTGAAAATGGCCACCCAAATAGTGCCTTTGCACTCTAGCTCACAGATCTAAGGGTGGAAAAGATAGGGGGATATAAGATGAACCACTTTGGGTCAATCCCAAGCCTTATACCAGCAACAAAATGCAATTTCCAGCAAGCTAGAAATTGCCTTGTTGGGGTTATAGGGTTCCGCTACTCCATTTTGCTGTGGGTTGTAGGGAGTTGTCCATTTTCTTTTGATACCTTCCTTTGCGCACAAATCTATGAAGTCTTTATCCATGTATTCCCCACCATTATCTGAATGTAGGACCTTGATCTTTTTCCCTGTCATGTTTTATACGAGAGCCTTGAACTCTTGAAACCGGTCAAAGACCTCATCCTTTGTCTTTAAGAAGTAGATCCAGGTTTTTCTGGAATGGTCATCAATAAAAGTGACGAAATACTCGCCACCACTAAGAGCTCTGGTGGACATAGGGCTGCAAATATCTAAGTGTATCAATCCCAACACACTATTGGTTCTATTGTCACTTCTGG
This sequence comes from Pinus tabuliformis, assembly GCA_031772625.1. Lineage (NCBI taxonomy): Eukaryota > Viridiplantae > Streptophyta > Pinopsida > Pinales > Pinaceae > Pinus > Pinus tabuliformis. The sequence continues at coordinate 1,280,551,554 of CM062820.1, forward strand.
GAAATTTTGTGTACTTCCCAAGTACACATCCCCGGCATAGATCATTGTGCTCAGTGCTAAGAGATGGAACTCCTGTCACAGTCTGTTTGAGCATCCTAAGTGTTCCATGGTGAAAGCGTCCAATCCTCATGTGCCATAATTCCTTCAGCTCCTTCCTACTGTTGTTATCACTACCTATCAGTGCCATTGGAGAATCGATCTGCAATCTATATAGCCTGTTGCTTCGAGCTCCAATCTACCTCACCTTCTTCCAGCTGGGATGCTTGACATATACTTTCTTTCCCACAAAGTATACATCGTACCCCTTGTCCTGCAACTAGGATACTGAAATTAGGTTCATACCCAATCCTGGCACATGCAATACATTGGTGACGCCAGTGTTGGTTCCTTCTTTCGTCTGAAAATCTATGGTGCCTCTCCGTACTGGAGTACACTTAGTTCTGTTGCCCATAGTGATTTAGAAGTCCATTTGCTCCTCTTGACAGCTCGAGAAATATTCCCTTATTCCAATCATGTGAGCTGAAGCTCTGCTATCAATATACCAGACACCAGCGGATGTCGATCCTGAAAGACAAGCAAACTCAGCTTCCAATTTGGAAGATGATTCTGAGGCTTCTTGACTATCCATAATTTCCTGTGCTATTTGTCCTTCCCAACACTGAATTCATAGTTGCAAAATACACGTCCTGCTCTGCGTGGAAACTGCTATGTTTCTCCCTCTGCCTCTAACAAATCTCGATCAGGAAAATTTTGTTCTTTGTCGACTCACTCAGAGAATTAATTTTCCACGAAAATTTACCCACCTAACCAATGGACTGCACAACCTCTCTGGGGTTTCGAACTGCTGCCTACGCAGTGCTTTTCGAAATCCTTCTTCCGTCTGCTACTGAGCTCTGATACCATATGAAAATTCGGTGATCCTGAATCCTACTGCAACAACTGATATTATTTCTTCTATTTGTTAAATTGATTAAACAAATTATTTGCAATTCTCTACAACAAATATCGAAACATATACATTGCATCTACACAAATAAGATTCTGCAGAAATAAATGCAAGGAAAAATACTAGCACATATATGTTGATTTTTGGTAGCATCGGATGTGCTCTAGCCATGAAATTTGGTGGAGAGGCTAAGGCACATGAGATCTCCAAGACCCAGAAATCGTTTGGATAAATTCCACCCAGATGAAGAGATATTAAAATAATTAATATTTTTAATGGGGTTCCTAAATCTAAACTTAGGAAAATTAAAATATTAATGTGTATTAATATAAAATGGGTGAGGAGAGCTCTGCAGCTAGGGTTCTGACCATACTCTGAGACGGCGCAGACTGTTCAGACGAGGCAACCATCAAGGGCCTGACCTCCAGCTTTCTTACGACAGAGCAGTACGAGGTTTAATCGAAGGGCACATGGACTTCCCCCGGGGGGGGGCATCAACGCCCTCCCCCAAAGCAAATACTATGCCGCCAGGGCTTGAGGGGACTATCGTGTTCGGATCCGTTGATGAGGAGGCGATCAACAAGGGGATCCCGCAGCACAGCAAGCATAATACGACAAGCAATCAAGCAGACACGACAGGCGATACTACAGGAAGAAAGGACAAGCCAGAGGAAGGACCTAAAATCACTTCGAAAACCTGCAAACCAATAGCAGCCGAACAACCCAGAATAGAGCTGCCCGGCGAGAAGATTGACGAGCGAATACAATACATGAGGGATCATGCCCTCATTGGGAAATTTATAGGGTTCTGGCCGACAGAAAAAGCCCTATATGGATGGATCGCAGCTAAATGGAAACCCAAAGGCCACGTGACACTGCAGCTAGGACCGAAAGGGTTCTTTACTGCGATTTTCTTTTGCCTAGAAGACAAGTACAGAATCCTGGACGAAGGGCCATATTTTTTCAACTCAGCTGGTCTGTATCTAAGGGAGTGGGTAGCAAGATTTAACCCGGACAAGGAAGACCTCACATGGGCTCCAGTTTGGATCCGAATGTATTCACTTCCAGATGAATATTGGGATGAAGGCATACTCAAAGACATAGGCAATGGACTAGGGGAATACATTAAAGCGGCGGAAGAAACGAAGCTGCGCAGATACACATCCTATGCCCGCATCTGCGTTTTCATGCGCCTGGACAAAGCCCTGCCAGACTCGGTAAGTCTTTCTCATCGAGATAATGAATGGATCCAACCCCTGGATTACGAACATGTTCCTTTTCGCTGCCGAAAATGTCATGCTCACGGGCATTTATTTAGGGATTGTCCGCTAAATGCCAAGGCCAATGCTCCTGACCCCTCCGACTCTTTGACCCATGATGGCTTTACCAAAGCACCCAGCCGCAAACGAGCGCACAAAAAGCCTTCTACCGGAAAAAAGCCCCAGCAAGATAATGCCTCTGGCCCTGCTACAAATAACAGCTTTGAAATTCTAGCCCAAACCTCCGATGAGCAAATCCTGTCCTCTAAGCCCAGCTCCGCGCCCACCTCCTCCTCATCCCAGCCTCCTCCTTCGGGCTCCCCTCCTGATTCACAAACCCCCAAAGGGGTTAAGGCTAACCCCAAGGATATTCAAAAGGAGCCTGCTGAGAAAGCAAATGATATGGAAGTAGATGGAACTCCTGATCCCCCCCAAAGCTTAGATATATCCACAGAAGGAAAAAGTCAGGTGCAACAGATGGATGAAGAACCAGAAAGTATAGATCTGGAAGGACTAGACATTTTAGAGCTAGAGCTAGCATGCAAAAAGAAGGATTACGACAATATCCCAGAGCTTCAACTCAACAAACTGGAAGTGGTCATCTCAAGGGCTTATCAGCAGAAACAGCTAGGCATCCAGCCGGGAAGCCATTGGGATGGCGGCCTCCCCCCAAAAGACTCCAAGAAGAGGGGCAGAAGAACGGATCTCCAGCGAACAATAGCAGTAGGGAAAATCCTGGTGGACTCAGGCAGGTATGCAAAATTGACAAAGTACTACAAACCCTCTATCAATAGTGAATCATGAAGCTCATTTCATGGAACTTAAGGGGGCTCAATAGCCCAGGGAAACTTAGAATGTTAAAAAATATGATAAAGATGGAAAAGCCGCAACTATGCTTTCTTCAGGAAACCAAGTGTAACAGCACTACACTAGGAAGCATCCTTTCTAAAGCATGGCCAGGTTGCCAATCGGTGGCAGTGGATGCCTCTGGAGCATCAGGTGGGCTTGCCATTGCATGGAACACGCAAGCGCTAACCCTCTCCGACTTCCATGCTTCTCACCACTTCATTCAGGCCACCTTCCACATTTTAGGCACCAATATACATGGAAACCTCTCCAATGTTTATTTCCCGCAGGAAGCAGGACACAAAATAGCTCTTCTCAATACTATAGAAGCTCTGAATAACAACAGATTGCATCCTCTTTATATCATCGGAGGGGATTTTAATATGATCACCAAGTTGGAGGAAAAGCTTGGGGGAAGAAACAGGTTGGAACAGGAAAATACCCACTTTAAAGACTTCATCCAAAATACTTCTCTAATTGACCTGCAATATTGTAATGGCACGTACACATGGAGTAATCGAAGAGCAGGGAAGCACCAAATCGCTTCTAAACTGGATAGATTCCTCATATCAGATAACTCGGTTCACTTAGGAGGAGACATAACTGCTGCAATTCTCCCCCACTCAGGCTCTGATCATTGGCCAATCTCCCTCCAGTGGCAAAGACTGGGCAACACCATCAGGAGGCCCTTCCGCTTCGAAGAGTTCTGGCTCACCCACCCTGCATTCAAAGACTTCATCAAAACCACTTGGAAAACCTTCATTCCGCCAGAAGGCTCCAAAATGTTTCAGTTCCAACAGAAACTTAAAGATTTAAAATCCCATTTAAAGCGCTGGAACAATGAGACCTTTGGAAACATCTTCACGGCGCAACAAGACTTAAACAGGAAAATGGCAGATCTCCAGCAACAAGTAATCACAGGAGGTCACACGGAGGGGACCCTGGAGCAGGAGCAGCGTATCCACAATCAGCTGGAGGAGAGGAGAAAGCAGGAGGAGATTTTATGGAAGCAGAAGTCCAGGATCAGATGGCTGAAAGAGGGCGAACGGAACACTAAATTCTTTCACCGAACCACTGTTCAACGAAGAATGCACAACAATATCCCCTTCATTCAGAAGCAAGGTGGGGCAAGGGTTGAACAGCATGAAGAAATCGAGGAAGAACTCCTAAATCACTTCAAGCAAGTTCATCAAGAGCCCAATGCAGACAGGCGACCTGCAATAGAAAGAATAACCCAAAATGTGCCAAAACTTATCACTGAGGAACACAACGAAATTCTCCTTCGTCCTATACTGACTCAGGAGGTGGATACTGCCATGTCCCAACTCAAGGAGGGCAAAGCCCCTGGTCCGGATGGCTTCACCACAACTTTCTTTCACACCTTCTGGGAGCTGATAAAAAATGAGGTATGGCAAGTGGTGGAGGAATCGAGAGCTCTTCATTGGCTGCTACCTTCTCTCAACTCAACCTTCATTGCACTAATACCAAAAGAGGAGGAATCCATCACCCCGGACAAATTCCGTCCGATTGCTCTCTGCAACGTCATATACAAAGTGATCTCTAAAGTTATCGCCAACAGGTTAAAGCCCCTCTTGCCTTTGCTCATCTCCCCGGAACAATCTGGTTATGTAGAAGGGAGACAGATCATGGACAGCATAATCCTCTCGCATGAGATTATACACTCCCTCAAACATTCCAATCAGGCAGGTATGATTCTAAAGCTTGATCTTTCTAAGGCCTTTGATAAGCTCAGTTGGACTTACATTCAGAAAATGCTAATTGCTTTTGGATTCTCTCCCATGTGGATTCGTTGGATCATGAGTCTTATCTCCTCATCCTTCTTTTCCATTCTTGTGAATGGGATCCCATCTCGACCCTTCAGCCCCTCTCGAGGAATCAGGCAGGGTGACCCTCTTTCCCCCTTCCTCTTTGTTTTAATGGCTGAAGGCCTGGGTCGTCACATCAAACAAGCCCTCCTCTCCCAACAGCTTAAAGGTCTCTCCATTCACCACTCCCCAGCTATAACTCATCAGCAGTTTGTTGATGACAACATGCTCTTTGGCTACCCATCTGTCCAGGAAGCCTCCCGCTTCAAAGCCCTACTCAATGACTTCTCTGAGGCCTCAGGAACCAGCATCAATAATACCAAGTCGCAGATCTTTTTCTTTCACACCCCTCCTGTTGTTAAGAATGTTGTAGCCCGAATATTGGGATTCCCCATTGCCACTCTCCCTTCCAAATACCTTGGAGCCCCCCTTATTGCTTCGGCCATCAAGCACTCCTCCTGGCGCATTCTCATTGAGAAGCTCGAATCCCGCCTCAATCTGTGGACGCATAGAACACTGAATATGGCCAGTCGTGTAGTGCTCATAAAATCAGTTCTACAGGCAATGCCGCTCTACTTATTCTCAATCCTAGCGGCGCCTAAATGGGTTCTAAAAAGAATTCGGGATCTTCAGCGAGGCTTCCTATGGGGAAATTCAGCTACAAATCGCAAATGGGCCCTGGTAAAATGGACCACTGTCTGCACGCCCAAGGAAAAAGGGGGCATTGGCCTGAGGGATCCCACTCACAGTAATGCTATCATGAGCGCAAAAATTTGGTGGCAATGGCTCTCTACACCAGAAAAACCTTGGGCAGCCATTTGGACTGCCAAATACGCTAATCACAGACCTCAGGAGGAGCTCATCAGGTTCACACCCAATGTCAAAGGTTCACTAATATGGAATGCGGCCAAACAACATTTCCAGTTGATACAGCAGCACAGTTTTTGGGAAGTAAGAAATGGAAGAACTGCACGATTCTGGACGGATGCCTGGAACCAAATGCCACAGCTTAGCAGCATTCTAAATCCGCTTCCAAACTACATAGGAGAGGAACAGCAACAAGAAAAGATTTGGCAGTATTGGACTCAGGAGACAGAGCAAGGCTTCAGGAAATGGAAACAAGGTGACCAACTCATCAGAAATGAGGAACACCTATTCATAGAGGATCTGGAAAGGGAGCTACGCAAAAGGAGCATTAGATATGCCGAAGGCAGAGACATTCTACGATGGGGATACCAGCCTAAAGGCACTTTTACTACTTCTGAGGCTTACAAAATTATGGGCTCTGACCTTACGCCCCCTGACCCAATTTGGAGCAAAATATGGGGGTTAGGTTCTTGGCCTAAAGTCTCCTTCTTCCTTTGGCTGGTCGGACATCAGAAAATCCTCACCTGGGATAAACTTAGACGAAGAAACTATCATGGCCCCTCTATCTGTGCTAATTGTAAATCCCAAGAGGAAACACTTCAACACCTCTTGGACTCATGCCCCTTAGCCAATCAGTTGTGGGAGAAGGCAAGCTTCAGATGTCAAAGAAGATGCAGACTTGCGGACGACATCACCAACTCATTGCGTCACTGGCAACAGAATCCTTATAAAAGTGAAATTCTCAACCATTTATGGAAAATAATCCCCGGGCTCCTCTTATGGAGCGTTTGGAAAGAAAGGAACAAACGCATATTCAAAGATCAATGCTCCCTGCTAGAAAGTATCTGGAGCACGCTCTGTGTGAATCTCAAAGAGACGCTGATGCTCCGCTCATGGACAAAGGAGGACCTTCCGACTCTAGACAATGAGAAAGCCATCTGGGAGAACTGGCACATGCAACTCCCTCAGGAATCTCACAACAAAGTCCCTCCTAAAAGCAGCGACATAAAAAAAGTCTCCTGGACTGCCCTTCCAAAGCACACCTTCAAGGAGCCTCAAAGGGCAATCCTGGAAATGCAGGCTTTGGCGGAATTTTTAGAAATCATGAAGGCACGCCCCTTCTGATCTACTATGGAAACATTGGGTGGGACACCAATAACTCGGCTGAGTTAGAGGGTCTATGGCAAGGTCTCCTTCTTTCATGGAAACACAACTTCCACCCCCTAGAGGTGGAAGGAGATTCCCAAATCCTTATTAATATGGCCAAGCAACTCCTAAATGGATCTCATGCAAGGAAAATAGCCACCAGTTGGAGGCTCGAAGCAAGACTGGAAGCCATCGAAAAAGAGCTTCACAGAAACAGGGCCATCACCTTCAATCACATAAAGAGGGAAGGCAACAAGGTCGCAGACCTTATGGCCAATTTAGGAGTGGAAAATGAGAACACTCTACTCACAGGGACTCTAGACATTATATCAAATCATGATCAGGCACAGGAATGCACTCGTCTGGTTCAAAACGATGCTGCCCCCCCGGATGCGGGTGCTTGAGGAGATGGGACGGGCGATCACCTGCGGCCACCTGCCCGCCATGCGCAAAGGAGCTGTCTACACATGGGAGATGGGACACTCTCAGCTGCAAGGAATAGGAATTAAAGGCACACAGCAGAGGAGCATAAATGCTCTGTTCACCTCAGCACGCGAAGCAGGGACAGGCTCCTCGGCTCCCATGAATGCCATAGTAATGGCGGGAGAACCTCGAGGCAAAGGCAGATGTGTTATATATGTCTGCGGAATGGGACTAACAATGCGAATTCAGGGTCTGTTCTGTTTGTTTCCGCAACCTCTGGCGCTGTTGATCGCTCAAACCTTTCGTCTTTCTGCCTGGGCCACTCACCCGCATGCTTATGGTCTTTCCTTGACTGTTCTGGGATTTAATTCTGCGGTGAGCTCTATCTCGGCCTCAGACATAGAGACTCTGTTGGGCTCTGCAATCATGGTTCGGCCTCGACAGAGAATGCTCAGCCGTCGAGGCACCTCCCGAGGCGGGTCCTCGCGCCCCCCAGTCGACGAAGACTCTCCCCATCACTGCCATTGCCACTGCCCTCGCACTCAAGGAGCAAGCCTCCTTCGGTCCAGCCAATTTCTGGATGCCAGCGCTCCTGGGTCCTCTTCCTCGCCCTCCTTTGGCTCAGCAATCTTCAATTTCAACAGTTCTTTGAACCGTCCCCGGATCAACGCCCACGTTTCGGTGCTCTTCATTGAGGAAACCCAAGATGAGGGCGATTCCAGAGCCCATCGGGGGACGATGCCTTTTGATGGCTCTGCAAGAGCCATGGAGACACCCTCTGCAGATCCTGTGAATGTTTCGGATAGGCCATTTGCTGGTCCCACGAGTGCAAGGGAGACAATGATCAGCCAGAATGAGGATGTCAAGATGGAGCCCGTTCCGACAGCTACGGAGGAGGCTCAGGACATGGCGGAATTCGGGTGGTGCAGGGTAGTGGAGGAGGATCCGGAAGACTAGCTGCAACTTCTTTTCAGGTCTCTGCGCCCATTAGTGTGGGCATTTGGTATTTCTTGTTTTCGGATATGCTCCTGTGTCAAAGCTGTAGTGTTACTGTCCGTGTCAATGTTGTTGGGAATTTGTCTGTGTTTAGGTTCTGGGACTTTTTTTCTCTGTGGTTGGGAAAGTTTTTGGCTCCCCTGCGCGGGATTAGTTTGCTGTTCCACTGGCGCCCCTGCGTGGGATTGCTTTTTGGTCTGGTTTGTCCTCTGAGACTGCGGAAGCTGCTGTTCCATGCTGCCACCACCTCCAGGCAGCTGGTTCTTCTTGCCATGTAATGATGTAATTGTTCTCTGTTAATGTAAATAATAGAATAGTTTTAACGAGAAAAAAAAATATAAAATGGGTGAGAAAGTTCTAAGAAACGAGGATCAAGCCAGATCTAATCTTATCCGTTGATTAGGGACTTAATCTCGGCTGATGAATCGTCAACAGTAAAAGTATAAGAGGAGGCTTGAGGGTTAGTTGGAGATACATCAAGTTGATCAGTCAATTCGATTTTCTGGGGCAGGGTTCGCTGATAAATGGAGTTAGTGATATGTTGCAGCGAGAGGTAATTCAACAAAAGGCCGAGAATACATAGCAAAGAGGCAAAGATAGTGTCGGAGAGACAGCGCAGAGGCAGCCTGGGTTGACGCAGAGACAACCAGAGCTGACGCAGAGGCTTGGAGGACCAACACTGAGGACGCAGGAGGCCGAGAAGCTGACAAAAGCAGAAGCAGAGGCTAGCAGAGTTGACGCTGGGCAGGAAGAGCTGCATTGTGGTGTTTTCATGGGGCAGATTGATAGCTAAGAGGCAAACGCAGAGCTATAGAGGGTGACGCAATCCCTAGAGGGTGACGCAGTTCCAGAGAGAAGCTTGGAGCAACTTTCGCTATCCAGCTAAGGAACTGTCGAAGTCACTGTGGGGTTCATCATCCAGTTGTTGATCAGCTGGAATATTTGTCTCCGGAGCAAGGTACTTCAGCCAAGGAAATTCTTTGAAGGGTGAGCCATTTCTGGCACCTTAGTTGTATTCAGAAAACTACATAATAATAAAACCCTCATATCTGCTGCACCAGTTTTCGCGCACTGGGTTTTTCTAGGGACGAATGTCCAAAAATAACGGTGTCTCTTGTGTTGTCTCAGTTTATTTCAGTTGTTGATTTGTATATGTGTGAAGGTTGCATTTGTGTTTATTTCGGTATTTATATTAATAAATAACTTGTTAATGGAAAGAACAAGTAGGAGATAATGAACCAGATAATGCAATAGGGATTTCTGATGTGTCAGACTTAGAAATTTCAACATGGTATCAAAGCGTTGCAGATCACAGGAGGATTGAAGACACCAGCAGAAATCTGAAATTTGCAGCAGAAGCAGTTGTCCCAAGAGATAGCGTTGTTCCTAAGCAGAAGCAGCAAGAGAAGAAGTGATGCAGAGCCTGCATCATCATTTCAAGCCAAGGAAAGGGCCAGCGCAGAGGCAAAGAGAGGCAAAAGAGGCTCACGAAGAGCCACGTCATCCTGCTCAGCCAAGTAGGATTGACGCAGTTGGCCGTAGAGGCAGATTCAGCCTTTATCGGTATTGCGCAAAGCCTAAAAGGCTCAGTTTCTTTAGTTGTCAGGGCTTGGGGAGCTATGGGCAAATTGTGATTTGAGGAGTTGGTGGGACGTTGTTTTTGTCGATATAGAACAGTGTCTAAGGAGACTGAAACAAGGTAGAGAGAGTCACTACCTTGACGGATTTTTAGCCAAGGAATCCAGATTTGAGTTGCAGTTGCAAGGAGGATTGGAGAGGAGTGGTTCGATAGCTGGCCAGAGGATTTCCAAGAGGGAAATCAGGACTTAGAGGGAGATTTCCAGGAGGGGATTCGAGACTCGGAGGGAGTCCAGAAGAGGCGTTGAAATGGCAGCGAACGGATTGAGGGATTAGGACAGGTTGGCCAGGGCTTCCAACTTTGTCCTCTGGAAGGCCAGGATCCTGGCAGTTTTGGATCGACATCGCATCAAGGACTTTGCCTTAAAAGTAGTGGATATCCCAGTTGACCCAGCTGAGAATGAGAAGTATGAGGAGGCAATGGCGAGGGCGAAGTGCATGATCTTAGACGGGGTCAAAGATCATGTCATACCACATATTGCTGAGAAGAACACAGCAAAGGAGATGTGGGACACCCTAACCACCCTATACCAGGGCTCTTCCGTGCCACGGAAGATGCTATTGGAGAATCGGCTGAAATCATATTAGATGCAGAAGGGAGAGCAGATAGATCCATTCCTTCTCAAGTTGCAGGAGATTCGCGACCAGCTTACTTCTGTGGGGTCTACACCGGATCCAGAGTTTATGGTCAGGACTGCCCTGAATGCAGTCTTCGAGGAGTGGGAGACCTTTGTCCAAAGTATTTTGGGCAGGGCTACTCTTCCTGGTTGGGAAGAAATGTGGGCAGCTCTTCGACAGGAATAGATCATGAGGATGACCAAGGCAGGGAGTAGTGGTAAGGGAGCTCGAGTCAAGAAGGAGGAGGATGCAGCTCTCGCATCTGCGGGACAGCAGGGACTACAGAAGAGGAAGAAGGAGGACATCTCCAAGGTTAAGTGCTTCCATTGTGGGGAGCTGGGACATTACGCATCCCAGTGTCCCAAGAAGAAAAGCAAGGGAGAGGCTTCCGATTCAAAGGCAGTTCCAGCTAAGGCGGAGAAATAGGTCGAGACTGATGACGATTTTGCCATGAGTGCTCATGCATTTCTAGAGAAGAGGTGGGGTGACATCGAGTTGTAGTCAGGAGGACTACATACTAGGGGCAGGATCCTTGAGGTGCCCAAACTCTTAGATCACATCCGGCTACGGGAGCCCTTAACGACAATAGCATGATGACAAGTATCGGGTGAAACAAAGTGTGATGGAGCGGTAAGGCAGTGCTAGAGTGCAAAAGTCTGTAGCAGTGCAGTGGAGGTTGCAGCAGTGCGAGAGGCACGGAGGTGTTTGCAGCAGCATAGTGGCAGCATAGGGAGCACAGGATAGCAGTTGAGGTAGCTTCAGCATCACGAGGCTTCCAGACTGACCGGGATGTCAGTATATGGGTGAAGTCAGTTACTTCTCGATAAATGAGTTGCAATGCAGCAGTTAGCAGTGGCAGTGCTATTGTAACAGTCCAAAAATAAATATCTAATTAACTTTACTAATCAACATTTAATTTAAATCAGAGTGACACTTATCTAGCCAGATAAACATGTAATTAATAAACTAAATGAATAGTGCTTACCTGTGGTAGAAGTAGGCTTACGCAACAAGGTTTTGGGGACGACTCTCCACCCAACCATAGGCTCAATTGTGCAAGAATTCGCTACAACTGGCCACCCCCGAGCCCTCAATCAACGTACTACTGCCAGTGCTCCTAGGTCTTAGTATACCATTCTCCCAAAAGAATGAAAGATAGAATCTCGGAATGATAGAATGCAAGAATGCCTCTCATCTTCCTCACCATCTATTAAATAGAACAAACATTGGAAGGGGAACCACATGCACACACTCCATGTGTCTACATGCAACTTTGATTTTTAGCTTTCTTGTTTTATTTACTGACTTTTTTATTGTTTTCTTTGCTTTATTTCTATTTCTTATTTAGAGCTTTAGTATAGTTATTACTATTTTTATTTTTATTTATTTTCTTGTATATTTTTAAATATCATTTATTATTTAACATTTATGATTTATTATTTTTATTATTTATTGTTAAGTGATTTATTATTTATTATTTATATTATTATTATTTATTTGTATTATTTATTATTATATTATTATTTATTATTTTTATTATTTATTATTTATTATTAAGGGGAGGGATATTACAGCTATGGGTGGCATGATGCAGCATGTTGAGAGGGATTTGTAGTACAAATGTAGATGTGGCAGTGGCAGTGTCATGGGCAGCAGTACAAAAAGCAATAGTGTAGTGGATGTGTGGCAGCAGGCCAAGCATCAGCACAGAGGACCAATGCGGAGGATTAGTGTGATGCTTTTATGGTGAAGCATTGCTAGAGCACATTCCTCGCTAAGAGGGAGTGTTGATTTTTGGTAGCATTGGATGTGCTCTAGCCATGAAATTTGGTGGAGAGGCTAAGGCACATGAGATATCCAAGACCCAGAAATCATTTGGAGAAATTCCAGCCGGATGAAGAGATATTAAAATAATTAATATTTTTAATGGGGTTCCTAGGTCTAAACTTAGGAAAAATAGAATATTAATGTGTATTAATATAAAATGGGTGAGAAAGTTCTCAGAGAAGAGGATCAAGTCAGATCTAATCTTAGTCATTGATTAGGGACTTAATCTCGATAGTTGAATCGTCAACGGGAAAAGTATAAGAGGAGGCTTGAGGGTCAATTGGAGATACACCAAGTTGATCAGTCAATTCGATTTTCTGGGGCAGGGTTTGCTGAGAAATCGAGTTGGCGATCTGTTGCAGCGAGGGGAAGTTCGACAGAAGGCCGAGAATACATAGCAGAGAGGCAAAGATAGTGTCAGGGAAACAGCGCAGAGGCAGCCTGGGCTAACGCAAAGACAACCACAGCTGACACAAAGGCTTGGAGGGCCAGCACTGAGGACGCAGAGACAACCAGAGTTGACGCAAAGGCTTGGAGGGCTAGCATTGAGGACGTAGGAAGCCGAGAAGCTAACGCAGGCATACGCAGAGGCTAGCAGAGCTGACACTGGGCAGGAAGAGCTGCGTTGTGGTGTTTTCGTGGGGCACACTGAGAGATGAGAGGCAGACGCAAAGCCGTAGAGGGTGATGCAGTCCCTGGAGGGTGACACAGTTCCAGAGAGAAGCTTGGAGCAACTTTCGTTGTCCAGCTAAGGAACTGTCGAAGTCACTGTGGGGTTCATCATCCGATTGTTGATCAGCCGAAATATTTGTCTTTGGAGCAAGGTACTTCTGCCAAGGAAATTCTCTGAAGGGTGAGCCATTTCTGGCACCGTAGTTGTATTCAGAAAACTGCATAATAATAAAACCCTCATATTTGTTGCACCGGTTTTCTCGCATTGGGTTTTTCCGTGGACGATTGTCCAAAAATAACGGTGCCCCTTGTGTTGTCTCAGTTTATTTCAGTTGTTGATCTGTATATGTGTGAAGGTTGCATTTGTGTTTATTTCGATATCTATATTAATAAATAACTTATTAATGGAAAGAACAAGTAGAAAATAATGAACCAGATAATGCAATAGGGATTTCTGATGTGTCAGACTTAGAAATTTCCACTATATATAACCACAATGATAGTTATTTTTGACCAATTGTCCCCGAAAAAACCCAATGTGAAAACCAGTGTAGTAGATGAGGGTTTCTTTTATTAATCTTCAGCAATAATTTATGTACAAGATACAAATAGCCAAAATAGAGGAGGAATCACTGAGAGAAATTTAGTGATGAATTGCTCACACTCCACAACGTTTTTCTGACCCTGAAGAGGACCTTCTGCCCTTTCGTTGGCCTTACTGCGTCACCCTCTGTGCATTGATTGCGTGGTGCCTACCTCACTCCTCTGCGCTGATGAACTGTGTCTCTCCTCTGTGCAGCCCCTTCCAGATTTGTCTTGCACACTCATACTTGTTGATTTCTGGTAGCATCAAATGTGCTTTAAGTCTCAAATTTTGCAGGAAGGCTTGGGCACATGTATCCCAAAGAACCCAGAAAGCGTTTTGGGAAATTCCACCAAGAGACAGTTTTATTAAAATAATTAATTATTTTTAATGGGTCCCTATGTATAAACTTAGGAAATTAAAATAATTAATGGATATGAATCTAACTGTGGGTGTAACTTCTAGAAGAAGACGAGGATCAAGCAGAAATGATCTTAGCCATTGATTAGATTCTAATCTGCACCGTTGAATGTCAACGAGAAGATTATTTAAGGAGGCTTGAGGGTCATTTGGAAGACACACCGAGAGTTGATTACTCAGATCGAATTGCTGAGCCAAAGAGCAGCACAGTGATTTTGTGGTGATCACGCAGAGAGGGGCAGAGATAGTTTTCGCTGGAGAATCTCCTTTGGAGCCAAGAATACGCCGCAGAGAGGCAGAGAAAGACGCAAAGGAGGCATCATAGTGCCTAGTGAGGGTGACGCGGAGCCAGGAAGGGCTCACGTAGAGCAGCGCAGTGCCTTCCAAGCAGAAGTTCGAGATTTTGCTGGGGGTTTGACGTTCTGAGCCAAGAGGACATTCGAAGCTCATAAGAGAAAATCGATCCAGCAGAGAAGTGACGCAGTGCCTCAAAGGAAGTGACGCATGCCCACGCAGTGACTGCGTAGGGGCAGCACAAAGGTAGCCAGGGACTCGTTGGTTAAACTGTCGGATCAGTCGGGACTTGCAGTGTAGAGTGAGGTAATCTCACTAATTTCTTCTGCCGAGTGATATTCTTTGTACTAGATTGCCAGCAAGGCACCCAGAGTTTGTATTCAGAAATAACTTATGCTTAATAATAAAACCCTCAGATTTGTTGCACCGGTTTTCCTGCATTGGGTTTTTCCGGGGATATTTGTCCAAAAATAATGGTGTTATTGTGTTGTATTTTCCTTCTTGCTCAATTTCTTGTGTCTTCATTGTATTTAATTAAATGAAGGTTGTAGTGTATGTATTTCGATATTTTCTGTAGGAAACTGCAAGTAATTTGTTTAAAGGAATTTAACAAACAGGAGAAATATCATCAGTTGCTGCAGTAGGGATTCCGTTTAGGAATTTTCACAAGACTATTGTTGATGCCCTCTCTCTCTCACCTAGAACTCTCTCTCAGACTCAATTTTCTCTTACCAAACTTTAGCCACTTAGAAAATCGATCTACTTGAGCAACTGAGTATCTGCTCTGGTATGTTCTCCATCTACCCATCGACTTCTTATAATATTCTGTTGGAGCACCAACGGCCAAGGTTAAAATATAATCGATGGCCCAGATTAATTCTCTGTCGATCTGTGTGAGTTTCTAGATGATTCTCACCACATCTCAATTAATACTGATTAATTAACCATATTTCCTAAGTTTAGACTTAGGAAATAATTAAAAAATTGGTTAATAATCTAATTGAGACACTTCTTGTGGAATTTCCAGAAACAATTTCTAGGTTTTGGAGAACTCATTCATTCTAGCCTCTCCACAAAGTTTCGTGGCTAGAACACATCTGATGCTACAAAAACTAACAACAACTGGGAAACAATTATTATGAATGTCAACGCCAGTAATCTGTTATTGAGAATAGCCTGATGCGTTCTCTTCAATTTATGAATCTGCTTGTCTATTGTTATTCAATGCAGTGTTGGTGTCCCCGCTTGTCACCTGTTGCGCCGTGGGTTCGCTTGCTCGGTTGCAGTAGATTAATTTACCTTCGATAACCAGTAGATCACTATCTCCAGCTAGCACAACATCGTTGTTTTTTTTAACTTCTTTTGTGTGGGTCCTCTTTCCATGGATTGTCCAACAATTATGAAACCGTGGCCTAACATTCAAATATGCCTACTATGATCGTGTAGTCTCTTGATCTTGGGGCCATTGAATCCTTTGACCAACGCACCCCTCTGTTTGCACCCGGTGGTCTGATCTCTTGTTCCCTCGGCCCCACTTCTCCAACTCTCGTGCCACAACAAACAATTATCTCGACTTCTTCCTCTGGGTGAAATCGGCTTACCTTCCAACTCTTGGTGCTATGGCCTCTCAGCGAATGCAATATCACAGACCAAGACTGATAACTTGGCCTTGCACGGCCCGATCCTGTAATGGAAGTCTAATGATATTGAAAATGGCGCCTTTTTCAATAATAAACCCTCAGGCCCAAACTATTATTATTATTTTTTCTTTCGATAAACCTTCCACAGATATAGATCTAGTCCTAGCTATAGTTAAACTGGAAAATAAGAACCCAAATAGGGTGATATCAAATATCACCGAAGATGTAAGATTCTAGCTAGGGTGAGAAAAAATCCCACCGAAGATCCCTGCATAAAACCCTCAGGTTGGCAGGATGCACAACTCTGATACCACTGTAAGTTCCAAACAGCTAATTAATCAATAGATCTGGAACATTTAAGTGTTCTAATAAAATACTTCCAATGAAACACCAAACACAGAAGGGGTCTAGAAAGAGAAGTGCAACCACTTATTTAATTAATCAGTGTAAATAATACATGCCAAATTGATAACATAAAAACCCTTGCCAATGGCATGCAAGGTTGCCCATCAAATGAGAAAACAAGACACTGAAGCACAATTGTGGATCCTAGATGGATCCACCGGACAAATCACACCCACAGGGTTTTCGTCCCTGGGATCAAACTGGAACTGGCCATGCCAAGTTCTCAAGAAAACACAATAAGGTAGATAAACTCAAGATGAATCAAATGCCTAGCTCCTATCCCCTTTAATAGGCTTGAGGGACTCTCTAGAAACCTTATTTTATTATTTTCCCTCGAAAAATGAAGGCAAATACCATGGGTCGATACCATGGGCAGATTCCGTCCACTTGACCATATCAAGAAAAGGGAATATTACATTCAATTTCAAACAACTGGGAAAATACAAACTTTCTATGCATCTCTATAACTTAGTAACTTCCAAGATAAAAGGTAAATTGGTGAAGAAGCATTTGCTCGCAATTTACCTGCAAATTCTAGCATCCACCATGTATTTGATGTCTCGTGGTTGAAAAAAAATGTAATGTTTCACATCAACACACCAATCAAGTTACCAATTTGACACGAGGAGAAAAGTTGGTCTCTAGTGTTGATTTCAGGTAGCATCGAATGTCCTCTAAGCCTCAAAATTTGCAGAGAGGCTAGGACACATGTATTCCAGAATACCCAAAAATCGTTTTTGGAAATTCCACTCGGAGACAATTTTATTAAAATAATTAATTATTTTTAATGGATGCTTAAGTCTAAACTTGGGAAATTAAAATAATTAAAGGGTATTAATTAAACTGGGGGTGAAACTTTTAGAAGAAGACGAGGATCAAGCCAAAATGATCTGAGCCATTGATAAGAATCTAATATGGGTCGTTGATTGATCAAAGAGAGGATTATAAGAAGAGACTTAATGGGCATTTGGAAATCACATTGGGTGAGAGATCAAAGATCGATTTTCTCAAGAGTGCAACGCAACAGTTGCCAGAGAAGGTGATCGAGGAGATTTCTTGCAGTGAGGGGCATGGATAATTTTCCGGAGGAAGTTTTCCTGATCCGGAGAGTGCAAGGCAAAGAGGGCAGAGAGTAATTCGGACAGGCAGAGCAGAGCTTCAGAGGGAGTCCGTATTTCTGCTAGGGAATAGTCGGGATCTAGTATCAAAGGCAGGGTGTGAGACCAGGAGGCCAAAGGGCCGAAGTTTCCAGCGAGCAGAGGATCGAGAAGAGGTGCAACGCAGTCCCAGCAGCAATGACACAATAACTGTGTGGGTACGACGCAATACTGCGCAAAGACAGTGCAGATCAATGCCAGATTTCCCAGTGACAAGGTGAGATCATCTCACTATCTTTTTTTCCAATTAGATCTCTATATAGGATTTGCAGTTTGGCATCCAAAGAATTGTACTCGGAAATTACTGCATAATAATTCAAACCCTCAGTTGTTGCACCGATTTTCCCCCATTGGGTTTTTCCAGGGACATTTGTCCAAAAACAACGGTGTCACTTATGTGTAATATTTCTTTCTTGCTCAGTTATTGTTTTCACATATTATTTAATCTTTGAAGGTTGCAATTGTATTTATTTCGATGTTTACAGTGTAATACTGTAAATAACTTGATTCAGTAGCAGAAATATAATCAGTTGTTGCAGTAATGATTCATGGCTTCCAAATTTTCACATGGTATCAGAGCGCAGGTGAAAAAAGAGAGCAAACTGGAAGAGTTGAGTGTTGAAGAGGAGGGAGATCAAAGTGTTGCGTAGGCAGCAGATTGAATCCCCAAAAAGATTGTGCAGTCCAGGCCAGGAGGGCAAGATTCTTAAGGAAGATCTCTCTCTGAGTGAGTTGACAAAGAGGTAAGATTTTTAGATCGAGATTTGTCTGCGACAGAGGGAACAGCACAGCAGAAGCTTAAACACGGAACAGTCTTCAGGTGAGACGCAGTTTTTTGCAACAGTTGTTGGGGCAGAAAAACATTAGAAGAAGGAAGGAAACACTTTTTGAGGGAATTTATTCCTCAGAGAATTCCTAGCCAAAGAATTCAATTTTCAATTACTGAGCAGCAGTAGAGAGGGGTAGGTCTACTAACTCCAACAGGGAGTGCGTAGGCCAGCCTAGCAGCAGCGCGGAGAAGAGAAGAGGCAATTGGACATTTTGTTGGTAGAGATGGCAGCTAATGGTCTATGAGATCAAGATCGGTTGTGACGAAGCATCCAACTATGTGATCTGGAAGGCTAGGGTCTCCTGCCTTTTGGATGAGAATAATCTCAAAGCCTATGTCGATAGTGTGGTAGTTGAACCTGCAAATGCGGATCCACTCAAGAAGTACAAGGCTGAAATGGCGAAGGCCAAGCGGTTGATTCTCGATGGAGTGAGGGATCATGTTGTATGTCACATTGCTGGCAAAGGCACTGCCAAGGAGATGTGGGATGCCTTGGCTACATTGTATTAGGGATCTTCCGAGCACTGGAAGATGTACTTGGAGGAGAAAATGAGATCCACAAGGATGCAGAAGGGCGAACGCATTGATCCGTTCATATCGAAGCTTCAGGAGGTCCAAGACTTGTTGGCAGTTGTAGGATCAGCACCTCAGCCCACCGAGATCGTGAGGTTGGCCCTAAATTCAGTCTTAGAAGAATGGAAAGAGTTTGTCCAGAGTACCCTGGGTAGAGAGAGATTGTCGAATTGGGAAGGGATGTGGGTCACTCTTCAGCAGGAAGAGATGAGGCGAGACTTAGTCAAGTGCAAACTTGATAGCAGCAACAGTAGTGGGACGAAGCCCAAGGAGGAGGAAGAGAATGTAGCCCTTGCATCAAAGGGGCAGCAGGAGCAGCGGAGGTGGAAGAAGGACATCTCAAAGATCAAATGTTTCCGGTGTGGTGAATTTGGTCACTACACTACACAGTGTCCTCTCAAGAAGAAGGACAAGGACGAGAAACATGATCCGCAAGTTGCAACCGCAAAGATCGAGGAGGAGGAGTTTGCCATGATTGCCCAAATACCTCCAGGGGAGAGGTGGGGTGATCTAGTACTGTAGTTCGAAAGAACTACAGATGGGCAGGGTCCTTGAGGAGTCCACCTCTTGGATCAATACCTTGCTATGGGAGGCCATATCAGAAGTAGCAGGATGGACCAGTGACAATTGGTACAGAGGAGTGTCAGAGTGACAGTTTTAGTGGCTAGGAGCGCCAGATACTGAGCAGCGCAGAGAAGAGTTGGCAACAGCGCAGAGTCAGCAGCAACGCAAAGGCTTCAGAGGGTTAGCGCAGAGACTAGCAGTAGTCAAAACTCCAACAACAGATGCATCACGCTGAACACAACTGGTTCAATATTTTGGATGTTTTTCTGTTGCAGTTGGAGTAGATTTGCAGTGCAGATGCATTGGGCAGCAACATGCAGAGTCAACAACAGCACGGATGCAGCGTTTGCGCAGTAGTTGGTGGGCAGTGATGTCAAACATTAGCAGCGCAGAGGGAGATGTTACGGAATCAAGGTGATGCTTCAGCAAGTTGCATTACTAGAGCACATTCCTCGCTAAGAGGGAGTGTTGATTTCTGATAGCATCGGATGTGCTCTAAGCCTCAAAATTTGCAAGGAGGCTAGGACACATGTATTCCAGAATACCCAGAAATCGTTTTGGGAAATTCCACCTGGAGACGATTTTATTAAAATAATTAATTATTTTTAATGGATACCTAAGTCTAAACTTAGGAAATTAAAATAATTAAAGGGTATTAATTAAACAGGGGGTGAAACTTCTAAAAGAAGACGAGGATCAAGCCAAAATGATCTGAGCCATTGATTAGAATCTAATTTGGGCCGTTGATTGATCAACGAGAGGATTATAAGAAGAGGCTTGATGGGCATTTGGAAATCACATCGGGTGAGAGATCAGAGATCGATTTTCTCAATAGTGCAGTGCAGCAGTTGCTGGAGAAGGTGATCGAGGAGATTTCTTGCAGTGAGGGGCAAGGATAATTTTCCAGAGGAAGTTTTCCTGATCCGGAGAGTGCAAGGCAGAGAGGGCAGAGAGTAGTCCGGAGAGGCAGCGTTGGGCCACAAAGAGGCAGCGTTAGGCCACAGAGAGGCAGCGCTGGGCCACGTTGTGGTAGCAGAGATTTAGAGGGAGTCTGTATTTCTGCTGGGGAACAATCGAGATCTAGTGTCGGAGCCGGGGTGTGAGACCGAGAGGCCAAAGGGCAGAAGTTTCCAATGAGCAGAGGATCGAGAGGAGGTGCAATGCAGTCCCAACAACAGTGACGTAGTAACTATGTGGGTGTGACGCAATACTGTGTAGAGACAGAGGAAAGACAGCGTAAAGGCTCATCTCCAGCACAGATCAGTGGCGGATTTCCCATTGATAGGGTGAGATCATCTCACTATTTTTTTGTACAGTTAGATCTCTGTATAGGATTCCTGTGAAAATTCTACAACAGGAACCCCTACTGCAGCAACTGATGATATTACTCCTATTTGTTAAATTCCTTTAAACAAATTACTTGCAGTTTTCTATGGCAAATATCATAAATTCAGAAATTCGATCTCTTGATCTCTCAGTGTGTTTTCCAAATGACCCTCAAGCCCCAACTGTATCTTTTTGTTGGACAACCAACGGCCTAGATTAACTCCTAATCAAAGGCTAAGATCATTTTGGCTTGATCTCCATCTTCTTCTAAAAGTTACACCCACAATTAGATTAATACCCATTAATATTTTAATTTTCCTAAGTTTAGACTTAGTTACTCCATTAAAAATAATTAATTATTTTAATATAATCGTCTCTGGGTGGAATTTCCTAAAACGCTTCCTGGGTTCTTTGGAATACATGTGCCCAAGCCTCCCTGCAAAATTTTGAGGCCTAGAGCACATCCGATGCTACCTCAAATCAACAATTGTCAGTTTGGGCATCCGAAGAATTGTACTCAGAAATTACTGCATAATAATTCAAATTTCAAATCATCAGCTGTTGCACCGGTTTTCCGACATTGGGTTTTTCAGGGACATTTGTCCAAAAACAATGGTGTCACTCATGTATGCTATTTCTTTCTTGCTCAGTGCTTGTTTTCGCATATTATTTAATTTGTGAAGCCTGCAGTTGTATTTATTTCGATGTTTACCGTATAATACTGTAAATAACTTGATTCAGTGGAAAAAATATAATCAGTTGTTGCAGTAGTGATTCAGGGATTCCGAATTTTCATATCTAAACATAAAGTATCCTCGATATTGGGAAGAACATTCTCAATATCGGGCAGTCATACATTTCTAAATCAGATGGAAAGGAGTCCCTCCCTACCAAGACACCTAAGAGATTCTTTCTTAGCAAGCACTTCACATCCCATTGCATCACTTGTAAATTGTAACCATCTCATTTTAAGCATTTGAAATTTAAGAGCTTTTCTGAACAATTTTTCGCGCATCTCTGTAGCTTACCTTTTTCTTATTGGTGTTTCTTTCATGGTTTATTTCTCTGGAGTGTAACACCCAAAATAGTTTCGCTGGCAACATTTCCCAGTATTTTATCTTCTATTATAGCCCCGATCTGCAATTCCTAACTTGGCCTGCGGAAGGAACTTGAGACATCTCAATTTTTGCAAGAGAAACATAATGTTTTGGCCTAGAACCGACTTGGCCTGCCTCTAAAGCTCTATAATCAAAATTTTACTCATTAATCTACTATGCGGTAGCAGCTCCACAGTCTATTAAAGTTTGGCCTATTTCAAGTCAGTTAAAACAATGTTCCAGAAATTGGCACCAGCGATCACCCAAAAGTATTTGGAATTGACTCAAATCTTCTAAACCGAAAGCATCAAAACAGAGTGAGACTATATGTTTCTATTAAAGTTTGGCCTATTTCAAGTCAGTTAAAACGATGTTCCAAGATGAGAAATTGGCACCTGAGATCACCCAAAAGTGCTTGGAATTGACTCAAACCTCCTAAACCGAAAGCATCAAAATAGAGTTAGACTATATTTTTCTGCTTGACACTTTTAATTTTGTCTTGGATAGTTTATAACTTGTACACCTCTTTATGGTCGGTTGACATTATTTTTATTAGGGTTTTAAACCCAGATTGTCAGTCAAATTTGTTCATTATAAAGTTTATTGAGCTGGATAAAGGTTACTTGTACATCTCTTTATGGTCGGTTGACATTATTTTTATTAGGGTTTTAAACTCAGATTGTCAGTCAAATTTGTTCATTATAAAGTTTATTGAGCTGGATAAAGGTTACGGTCTCAAGATGTTTTAACAAGCATAACCATGGTGGTCCGTTATAAAAGATTTTTCAATTGAGATCTCGCATCATTAGGCCATGACAAACGCCAACAAAAAGCCCGGGGATCCAACCCCTAAAAAAGACTCTGTTAACAGCTTGGGAGTTGAAAAGGTTTGTGACAGATGGTTTTGTCTGCTAAGGAACCTGTTTCTTGTCTATGAAACTATTTGTAATTCTGATTGGCGATGGTTTTCCTTTTGGTGCCTATACCTTGCAAGTTACAAAACAGCCTCATAACTTCTTGGGCACTCTATTTAGTTGCTATCATTGCAGTAAGTTCCAAGGCGCTATTTGGATTCGAAGCCATATAGTAAGTCATCGCACGCCAGTTGGTTGGGTGCTTAACAAGGTTTAGATATGCTACCTGATGTGC
The DNA here is from genome assembly GCA_031772625.1 of Pinus tabuliformis. NCBI lineage: Eukaryota > Viridiplantae > Streptophyta > Pinopsida > Pinales > Pinaceae > Pinus > Pinus tabuliformis. Next base: position 1,280,574,655 of record CM062820.1, read on the forward strand.
CCATGGTGTTGCGTCTTCTGGTAGAAAGATATAACTAGCTTATAAGAGGACATCTTGAAATTTTCATGCTTAAACGGATCATAATTTAGCTTCACATTATTATGCATTGGTACCATGGAGTATTAGTGTTTCTCGCCAATTCAGAATGGAAACAGGGGGAGAAACCCAGAACAAAACAATAAAGGTTGCGATTAACGGGTTTCAAACATTCCTGCCGATGCCATTCCCCCTAAGTCCCTGGGAATCTCACATGCCTTCACTAGAGATTATCTCAGCGCATTTCTTATTCATAGAATAAAGGACCTGATCCTCCAAGCCATTTCATTGACATCACTAACCATTTACGATTGTCCTAAGCACCTACAACGGCCTTTGTTGAATAATTCTCTCTCAGCTAAGAATTTGAAACTGAAAACTGTACAGCTAAATGCAGATAGCGGTCAGTGGAAAGCAACTGGCGATCATGGACATGCGGTTTGAGATTAATTTGGAGAAAGGAGAAGAAAGAGGAAACGAGAAAAGCACCTCCGCCTCCAAGGCAAGCCATGCAGGAGTGACCGTCGGGGAATACCATGTCGTCCACAACCACGATGAACGTAACCATGTCCATGTCGATGTCCGTAGGTTAATGATCTTTGGGAGGATTTCCCTGCGCATTAACAGTTGAAGGTCGGGAAGAACACTCCCGGTAGAGCGTAATAACAGGTCAAAGATCGAAAAGAACATTTACGTTGTTTAATAATTAGTGTTTTTAATTAATGGTGTAAGAGAATCTATATCAATTCCAATGGTTAATTAATTGTAATAATTGAAAGATTAGGCAATTTGCAAATTAAAATATTAATATAAGTAATATTAAAATGTTTACGATATTTGTGATAAATTCGACTATTATTAAAGTCAAAAACACATTTGTAATTAGGAAAATCTGTTGAAAGTTTGGAAAATCTCTTTATGCTTTTAACTTATATATAAGTTTTATCAATGTCACGAAGCAATTTAAAAAAAAAAAAACTTATGATTGGGTCAAATATGTCCAAAGGTTTTTTTACATAAAATTTAAAAAATTATTGTTCTTTGTCATTTATCAATTGAGATAAAACATCACAATGAAAATTATCAAAATTCACATCCATGTATCTAAAAAAAAAAAATTAATTATATATGTTAATTAATTCATATCCATGTATCTATAAAGTTTTTAAATTATATATGTTAATTAAGTTTAACAGCTCCTCACATTGAAGTGGGATTAGATTGTGATAATGTAATAATGACTTGATAAGTAAGATCAATTTCTCTCTACCATAAAATAAGATAACACTAACAAAGTGTAATAATCTTAATTTACACGTGTTGTGTAACAACCTATTATTAGTGATCACAACAAAAGACATATTAGTTAACACTCACATGAGTAATCAATCAAAGATAACAGAAAACCATATTACTAAACAATGAGGCAATAGTCTACTATATTAATGTTAATTGCATACCCTTGAATATTAATATGTTTAAGGTAGGTAGTGTCTTCTTTAATGGGCACAATGAGAGGTAATGATATAGTGCACAACTATTTTTTTAGAGGTAAAATAAAGATGGCGGCTAGACTAGGAAAAGTAATAAAAACATGTTCGGATCAATTTCCACAAGCTCAGCAAAGGTTGGAAGTGTGTTCTTTTAATGAACTAAATGAAAAGGCAACTTGTGAGTTGGAATTGCAATGTTAGAAATTTGAATAGTGTAAGCCAAGAGAGGCAGTGGATTAGGGGATGCATGGAATGGATGGCTAGGATTAGGCCCTCATCCCTTATGTGATCTTTCTATGGATTTGTTAAATGGGTTGTCATATGAAAGGTAGAAACTTATAGGAGAGTTTATATTCCTTACAAGATAAAGTTCGAAGAATTGGAAGCAATTAAGAAAAGCTCAAGAATGAAAATTCTCCAAGCCATAATGGTCTCCTAGCACAAATCTACAAGATGTTGCATGTGTTTGGCCTTGACTATTTGGAAATGTGTCAAGAATCTATCATAAGTAGGCTTTCGGGCATTTTTCAATGTAGGTGTTATTATGATTATCTAGGGACATGGTAAGAGGTTGGTGTCCCATTACTCTCCTTAATGTTTAATACAAAATTCTAGCCAAAGCATTCACTAGGAAGATTAGGTTATTCGTTGCTCAAATAGTCCCAAAGGACCAAACCAAATTTATTACAAGCACATTTATCCTTTATAATCTTATAATTGCTTGGGAAGGTTTTGAATATGCCCGAGAGTTCAGCGAAAAGTTTATTAGTTTTTTTAAATTATTTTTTATCAAGCTTATGAGAGGATTGAGTTGTAATATGTTAGCTTGGATGGGGTTTTTATCCTACCATCAAATATAAGTAGAGACTCCCTCTTTGTAGACTTCAACAAGGATTTCTATGAATGGTGTGCTTTTTAGCCTCATTCTTCTACAACAATCTATTTGGAAATGCTTCCCTTTTCTTATTTCTATGTGATTGCAATTGATGCATTGGACTACTTTGGAGGCACTAAAACTGTAAAGGCATAATAGAGGAATTTTTACCTAAAAGAATTCAAATTCTCAACGTCCACTTCATGGATGAGTAGTTTTAACACCCAATTGACTCAAGACTCTATAGGATGCATTATTGTTTGACTAGACAATTTTATCAAAGTTACTAAAGTAGTTGTTAGCGACAAAAAAAAAATTAGAGGTCTACCTTATTGACCAATATGATCACCCTATTTCATTGAAACATAAATGGAAGATTATAAATCCTAGGGATATTATCTATTCTTTCGACATTCCCTTTGGTAGGAATATCTTTATTATTGGATAATGGGCATATTTGAAGAAGAAAATCAAGCTTGGAATAATCTTTATCTTTCATTTTTTGGAAAGTTATGAATGTTGATGGAATATTAATAACATGGCTTCTTTTGTCTTTTTCCCTTTCAAGCAGCATATACACTATTGGAGAACGCAGTTGAAGGTTTTATATGGTGCAAGTAATGTGGGAGCAAAAGATATTCTTATAATGCCTTTCAATATTTTCATTGTCACAAAAGATAAGGGGGATTCAGTATCCATGACATAGATCTCCATGAGCTATTCTTATCCATGACATAGATCTCCATGAGCTATCCTTGCTAATAAATGGTATGAATAGTGGAAGGCAGTGCATTGCAAAAACCTTTATTCTACATCAAATTCAGCATGCTCATCACATTCATAGAATTGAAGACCGCTTTTAGATGTGCAACCTAACATGTATTGCTAAGGCATTACACTTTCAAGTTCAACTCCAGTAAATGTCATGAGTTGCATGTCATATAATATTTGATTTTATCACATGGAAATTTGAGGGGTCTAAGGTTGAGACCTATTTTGGTATCTCAATCTTCAAGAGGTCATTGTGGTCTCTTGGCTATGCTTTTTGGTGAATGATTTGTTAAAAAAGGTATATTTTTATTAGAGATACTATTTTCCGGAAGAAAGAAACCATCCTTTCATTATATATGAAATAAGAGTTTAGTTACATATTATGAAACAAAGCCTCTGGCGAATCATGAGCATTATGCCCACATAGGATGTCACAAAGAAGAATAAAGTCTTGAAACTTTACAAGCAAGAAAACATCGTCAATACAAAACAACTGTTTAGAAAGATAAACAGAAAAAACAGAGTGTTGATCTATGAACAAATCTCGAAGGGTTGTAACACTATCCAGAATTGGTATACACAAAACAAAACCTATCCAGAGACACATAACTAAGGAAAATACTTTAGGGACCAATATCCATCTAGGCCAGCTACAAATCCATAGTTACCTGCATAGAGCCTCTTCTCATAAGATGAGTACCTTTACGTTCTTAAAAAAGATACTGCCCTCCTCCTTCTGCAAGGCTTTTTTGGATAGAAAGGCTGACTGCTGGTTCCAGACTCTCAAAATATGCCGGATGAAAAGGTTTTGGAAGTAACCTCTAAGTTCTAGAATGTGATCCATTCAGAACTTTAGTGAGATGACGTTCAACTGGCCCTTACTTGACATTTCCCAAACACACACATTTTGGGGAAATGTCCCCAAACACTTGCAAAGTGGATATCTTCAATGAGGTTGCAAAGAATAATAGAGCCCAGGCAACCACTATTTCTGCTTTTGTATTTGTGACTGTGCCTGCATTCAACCAGATGTAATAAGAGACATTGTTTGGAAGAAAAATAGTGGTTCCCCCTCCACATAGCCCATCTTGATAAGCTCCATCAAAAAACCAGCATTAACACATAGCCCATCTTGATAAGCTCTATCAAAAAACCTGCATTAACAAAAAGGGATATGGGAGGAAAACGAAAAGAGCGAATCCTGGATGGCTTCCAAGGCTTGAAATAATCTTAAAAGAAACCAACAATCTGGCCCACAATACCATTTATATACTTTGGTCTGCCTTCAAAGATAAGTTTATTTCGTACTTTCCAAATTCCCCATGAAATGAAAATGGGTAAGGCTTTGAAGTTTCTTCTGTTTTGATCCCACCACAACAGACATTGTACCAAAGGTGAAATTGGCCCATTTTCCAACAAGTTTAAAACTCCATGAACTTCCGACCAAAGGGCCTTAGAAAAATCACAGGAAACGAATAAATGATTGATTATTTCTTCATCTTTAGAACAGAGAATGCAAATATTTGGCCCTTGAAAACCCTTTTTGAACAGGCGACCCCAAGTTTGAATACAAATTTCTAGGGCAAGCCAAATAAAACATTTTAGTTCTGGCACAACTGGCCAATTCCATAGTTTGGAATGTTTCCCTTGTATGGAGGACGTACCTGATACTGCAGAATAAGTGCTACGAGCAGTAATAGTCCTGCTTGAGTTCCAGGCCCACTCAAGAGAATCACCTCTTTCAGAGAGGAAGAGACCGCTGGTAATAAGGTACTTTATAAAATTATCCCATTCCTCCGCAACAGGACCACACAAGCCCAGATCATGAGAGGTTTTCCATCTTCCCGCTGGAACCCTTGTGAAGAGAAAATAAAAGCCTGTTGAAGACTCTACAAACCCTAAACGTTGAGCTAATAAGAAAGCTCAGTTGATAAAGGATGGATAGTGGATACTCCACTAACTGGAAAGGATCCAAGTCTAACATGATTCCCTCTACCAACCTTCCACTTAATCCATTTTTGAATCCAAGGGACAATGACCAGCATTCCCCTCCAAACATTCGAACCTGCTTGAGAAGAGGGTTTAAAGGACCAAAGCCAGTCCATAGGCAATCGGCCATGAACATATTTTCCCAAAATAATTTTACTCTAAATGCCATCTCCAGTGAAATCCCTCCAGGTGTTCTTCATGGCCAAAGCAAGACCAAAGCGATATAGGTTTTTAAAACCCCACCCACCTTGGTGTTTGACTGAGCAAGAATCTCCCAATTCACCAACTGATGAGCAACACAATTCCTATTACCGATCTACAGGAAGTTGCTCATACATTGGTGAATCTTATGATAGATTGACTTTGAAATCTTTTCAAGGGAAAGCCAGAACACGGATACTTTCCAGAGTTGATTTGATCAGAGTCAATCTGCCTCCGATTGAGAGCCACGGATAGCACCAATTATTCACCTTACCTTCAGTTATTTTTAACAACCATCTCCAGTCCTCAATCCTATAGTAGTTTGGTTTAAGAAAAAAGCCCAAATAATGAAAACCTTGATCCATAGGCAACATCTTGTATGGGAAGGTAGAATCAATGAAGCAGACAGTCTGATCAGAGACGTTATTAATGTAAAATGCAGACTTGTGTTCACTGATTTTCATACTCGAGGCCGAGCAATAAATAGAGAAGATGCTATAAAGGTATTCCACTCAGCTTCAGTACCATCACCCAAGATAAAAATGTCATCGACAAAAAATAGGTGTGTTAGATTGATATATTTTGTCACCTTAACACCTTTGAGGCATCGTTCCTTCTTCGCTGCAATGATCATTCTACTCAAGCCTTCGATTACTAACAGGAATAGAAGCAGCGAAAGAGGGCATCCCTACCTTAAGCCATGAGAGGAAGAGAAAAAGGCAGACAGAACTTCATTTATAAGGACCGCAAAATTAGCAGATGAAATATAACCCATAATCCAATCTGTAGTCGGAGCATCTATACCAATATGGAGGAGGAAAAACCATAGAAAAGACCAGTTTACCCTGCAATAGGCTTTTACTAGATCCATCTTGAGAATGATAGGACAACATTTTCCGATTTTAATAGTGTAACGCCTCTTGAGCATAACCAATTGCGTCATGAATCGATCTGCCAGTGAGGAACCCAAACTGCTCCATGAAGATAGATTTTGACAGAACTTTCATACTTGAAGACAGAATCTTAGCAATCACCTTGTAGATAAGGTCGCAGAGCGATATTGGCCTAAAATCATTGAAAGTCTAGGGCTTAGACATTTTCGAGATCAGGGCCAAGCAGGGGGAATCTATGGCCCCCGTCACCTTCCCAGTCACCCTCGCCTCCTCAATAACACTGAGTATATCCCCTTCAACTAGATCAAAAAAATCCAAGTAGAACTCCATCGTCCAGCCATCATCCCTGGACTCTCGTCCTTGGCAAAAGAGTTCATAACCTCCTTGATCTCATCCATTGTCACAGGCTTTCCCAAATTTACATTGTCCTCTTCCGAGAAAATGTTTGGCATATGCTGGAGGACTTTGTAGTTTATTTTGAAAGTTTCAGTCTCCAGAATCTCGGAGAAGATCTGAAAAAATATTTTTAGCTAAATTTTCTAGCTCCTGCTGAGAAGTAAAGGAGTTACCCTCATTTTCTAATATGGCATAAACACCAATAATGGCGTAATCATAATTGAGCTCAAAGGTTAAATCAGTGAGATAAACCCATTTATGAGAACATTTGTAGAATGATTCCTAAAATTTATCTTTTCAAAATAATTCCATTGGTTAAATCGTATTTGGAGGGATCATAGCTGGATAGTGGGAACCCCTTCTTATAAGGCACACCTTAGAAGTTGTTCTACACTTGAAAAAAGGGTGGTGAGTACAAAATAGTGAGCCACAATGGTTAAGGAGGTCCCAATCTATTTCAAAAACTAATTCCTCCTTTAAGCATGAAGTATCGAGGTGGTTTGTGCTCCCCAAGTCCAAGGTTCATAAATATATGGTTACAAATGCAACATATAATGATAGGGATGAAATTATTAAAATTATTGAGATTGTCATTTGGAGATTTCCTTCATTTTTCTATGAAAAAAATGTAAATATCCATGTCTTAATAAGTACGGTTGAGCCCTTTACATGGAATTCTTGTGTCTAATTCATCATTATAAAAGGCTAAAGCTTGTTTATATTCAATTACATCTATAGCCCCTTTAAAGGATAAAATTTATTCAAAAGAGCTCACATTAGCCATTCATCCAAGATCTATGGAAGTCCATCATTATACAAAATATGAGATAAAAGCATCAAAAATATTGGAGTTTGGGATCATGGTTCATGATTGTATTTTGTAGTATATCCATTATAAACTATGGTAATAATCTAAGTTCCTCAACCCAACCCAACTCTACCTTGTGAGGTCCTCGTCTACAACATTGTTCTTGTCCCTATAAATTTGACTCTAAGATGTGTATGAGAAATATGTAGGTATATTGACAATTTCATCATACAAGAATTATAATGTAAAATTCATAAGAACAATTTCCTTTTGCATCCATTTGATAACCAACATCGAGCCTTCAAAAATTTGTAATTGGGTTACACCACACTCTCTTGCTAGTTTTAGAATTAGCTTTAAAGACATCATTTCGTTAAAATTATTGGTTTCTTCACCACTTCCAACTGTAAAAGAAAGATTGAGATATGAAGTGTTAAAATTTGGCAACTCAGGGAGAAATTCCCTCCATTGGGGATGCTTCCTCACCCTTTGGAGACCCTACTAGCACTTGGAAGAATTTAATTTGCACAAGGAAAAATATTATTTTTAATATGAAACCCACAACTACACAAAAGTACAAGTCTCCCTTGGCAAGGAAATTCGGCCTCCTCAACCTCATATAAATAGACCACATGTCACATCACTTGGAGGCATCTCATCACCCATCCATTCATCTTCTGTTGGTTCTACTTCTAAAAAATGTAGGTCCAAGATCACACACATGAAGAGGAGAGAGAAAGAATTTGTTGACTGCGTTGACTTTATGTTTTGTGCCTTTGACCAACATTGACTTTTGGGATTTTTGGCATGGTTTGACTTGGGATTTTGGATCTATTTTGGAGGTTGAATTCATGTGCAATGAGGATGAATTTTTTTGGGCACTTAGACCAAATTCGACTGCAGACTTGTGGCAATCTTTGACCATAGGGTTGACTCTGATGTTGATTGATTTTGAGGCAGAATTTTGGGACTGTTTTGACCGGGTTTGACTAAGGGAAAGAGGTTGAATTCTTTGTTGCCTTGACCAAAACTTTTGGAGCACTTTGGCCGTTGACTGTTGGCTGGTTAGGGCAGAATTGACTATTGTTCACTTTGACCAGAAATTTCAGATTTGGCTTTTGACCAGAGTTGACTTTTTGAGCTTATCTTTGATTGGATATTGGATGGTTGATTTGACTAGTCAAGGCTTTGACCTTTGACTCATTATTGATGTACTTGGACATTATATCTCTTTGATGAACATTTAATGACAATCTAATAGAAGAAGAATTTGGAAAGGGTTTTGCCCCTTGTGGGGTTTTTCCCTAGTCTTTGACCAAATTGTTGTGTCTCTATTGTTCTTGGTTGTCTTTTATTATGCATTTGGTTTACTATTCTATCTACAATTTCTTGTTGTTGCTAGAAGATTAAATTATATTGGAAATTGATTACTAATTGAAGAAGAATTGATATAAGTGATTATGTTAAGCATATAAAACTAGAAAATTAACATTGTATCAGAGCTAAGGTGAAGACAAGCCCAAGGAGACAAGAGCAGCCACCTTTGAAGGAATCTAATTTGAAGGAGCTTATTTGACTTGGTCAAGATGTCTACCCCATACTTCAAGATTGAAGAGAAGTTGAATGATTCATCTAACTATGTTATTTGGAGAACCAGGGTGGATGTGACTTTAGATGAAAATGATGTCTTGGAATATGTTGAAGGCAAGGTACCTGAACCTCTAGAGAATTTTTTGTTGCTAACAAGGCCAAGTACAAGAAAGGTGATATCAACGCTCAGAAGATTATTATTGATTCATTAAGAGATCATTTGATGATTTATATTTCAAAGTTAAAGAAGTCCAAGGAAATGTATGATAAGTTGGTTGGGATGTACGAAGTCAACAACTTGAGCCACATTGTTTCTTTGAAGAAACAATTCAAGGACAATAAAATGAATAAGGGGGAAATTGTGCAGTGATACTTCATGAGGATATCCCAACTCAAGGATCAATTATTATCTTTTAGAGAAGTTAATTATGATAGAGAGTTGATACTCATTTCCCTTGGAGCTCTTCCACCTATTTGGGCGACATTTGATGAGCTCATTGGCAAGTGCACTCAAGAAGAGACTAGGATGATTTATAAAGGAAGGATTCAAAAGCATGAAGAAGGAGAACCCTTTGCATTTACTACTCAAGCTAAGAAGAAGAAAGGAAGAGGAGGTCCATCTAATTCAAGAAAGTACGTTCCAACAATTGGCAGGGATTCTACTAGAAGAACGAAAAGGGACAAGGAATTGTTACATATTCAATGCTTCATTTTCCATAAGCGAGGCGTTATGCCCAAGATTTCCTAGAGAAGAATGATGCTCCTAGATCATACAACAACAATTGTGGCTACAACAACAACAGGTTCAGAGATAGAAGAAGAAGAAATGCTCATGTTGTCATGAGGAAAACCATTGTCCTCAAAAGAGATCAAGGAACTCAAGGTATGATTATAATGCAACTGCTGCTAAATCTAAATATTTTCTTATTTATGCTCTTTCTAGTTTGTCTCCTCCGGATTTTCTTAATAGTCAGTTCATAGATAGTGGGGCCTCTAGACACTTCATTGGTTATTGTGAAGTTCTCTCAAATTTGGATGAAAGGGAGACAAATTTGAAGATCATTATTGGGGATAATTCTACTTATCCTGTGGAGGGCTTTAGTTCTATTTCATTTCATTTGAACTATGGGGAAACTATACATCTACATGATGTTCTATATTTTTTGGGGTTGAAGAAGAATATGGTGTCTATATCTACCTTGGAGGACCAAAAAAATGAGGGTTTCCTTTATAAGAGGAAATGTCCTCACCCTGCCTATGGAATATTGCAAGAGAGATGCGTTCACTTTGGGATCAAGAATTGAAGGACTCTATAAGGTCAATGGAAGACTAATCTGAGCATTGGTTCATGATAGTAATCATCAATGTGAGTTGTGAAACTGAAGATTTTCTCACCTTGATTATGATGCCCTACCGAAGGTGAGAAGGATTGTTTCTGGTATGCCTGAGGTTCAAGCAAATCATGATGGGGTTTGTCCGGGATGTGCTAGTGGAAAGAAGACGAAGGGACCGTTCTCGTCTAGCAGGAGCAGGATTATTGGAATTCTACAACATATTCATTATGATCTATGTGGACCCATGTCGGTGACTACTCTTAGGGGATACTTGTGTGAAAAATCCTACACTCAAAGGAACCCCTACTGCAGCAAATCTAAATCTACTTCACCTACTTGATTTTTTAACATACATTAACCAAGTTATTCTTATGAATGCTAAAGCAAATTACTTCTGCAACCTACACTAATTAAATATTTGATCTCATGAAACAAAAAATAGAGCAAAGAACAAGATACATAGGACACACTTATTTTTGGACACAATAGTCCCCGAAAAACCCAATGTGGGAAAATCGATGCAGCAACTCTGAGGGTTTATTATTATGCAAGAGAAATATCTGAATACAAATCTAGGATGCTTATCTAGCAATCCTTTACAAAGAAAATATACTGGCGGAAAATCCGAGTGAGTTTTATCTCACTTCAACTGGCAAAATTCTGGTTGATCCGGCACAAGATTGGCTAACCCCGACTATTTCTACGTTGGCTCTACGTCAACCCTGCGTCACCTTCTTTTCCCTCTGCGTCAGCTCTCCCGGATGTTTTGGCAGCTCCCGGCATTTCCCCGCAGTTCTGGTAGTTCCTGAAAGTTCTGGTTGTTTTGGATTCTGTGTGACATGCAGCTTTTCTGCTCTGGGCTAACCCTTCTAGCTCTGTGTCAGGACTGCGTGGGCCCAGACTGGCCCAGCGTCAGCCTTTTTTCGGCTACTATTTTTCCTCTCTACAAGCTCTCTCCGCCTCTCTGTTTGTATTCTCTGGAAAGTCCTTCTCCCAAATTCTGTCTACCCCTCAGCTGCAAGATCTCCCCAATCGATTTTCCTCCTGAGAACTTCTCACCTCAGAAAATCGATTTCCTCAATCTCTCTGTGTGTGTTTCCAAATGAACCCCAAGCCTCCATTTTATACTTTTCCTGTTGAGTCTTCAACGACCGAGATTAAGTCTCTAATCAATGGCTAAGATTAAAACATGACTTGATCTGCCTTCTAGATCATTCTCACCCATATTTTGATTAATACCCATTAATATTTTAATTTCCCTAAGTTTAGACTTAGGAACCCCATTAAAAATATTAATTATTTTAATAAAATACAATTCGAGTGGAATTTCACCAAATGGTTTCTAGGTTCTTTAGAACTCATGTGCCTTAGCCTCTCCACCAATTTCAAGGCTAGATCACTTCCGATGCTACCAAAAACTAACACTCCCTCTTCACGAGGAAAGTGCTCTAGCAACAATGTCCACCTGCATGTTGCTCTGTCTCTGAAGCATCTCCTTTCTATATTGTTGTTGCCACCAACACTATGATGTTGTTGCTACTGTATTGTTGCCCATGACACTACCACTGATACTATTGCATATGTAATACAACTCCCTCTCAAACGCTGCATCTGCTATGCTGCTAGCACTACCACTTCTAACATTGCATTCGTACCGCAACTCAGTTTTTGAGAGAAGAAACTGAAAAGCATCCAAATTTTGAACTTAACTGTGTTCATCATAATACAATGAATGTTGGAATCTGGCTACTACTGACCCTCTGAATCTTCTGCACTGTTGTTGACTTCTGCACTGTGCCATCTGCACTACTGCCAACCTTGCTTTATGTTGATCAGTCTCTGGTCCCAAGCTACTTCATCTGTCCTCCAAACAATCCACTGCATCATCTGACACTAATTCCATCTCTCTACTATTGAATCTCGGGCTCCCGTAGAAAGGAATTGATCCAAGAGGTGGACTCCTCAAGGATCCTGCCCACAGGTAGTCCTCCCGACTACAACTCAATATCACCCCATCTCCCTCCTAGAGATGTGTGGGCACTTATGGCAAACTCATCCTCGTCAATATTTGCTGAAGCAGCCTTAGGATCATGTTTCTCATCCTTATCCTTTTTCTTCAAAGGACAGTGGGATGCATAGTGGCCCATCTCGCCACAACTGAAACATTTCATCTTCAAAATATCCTTCTTTCCTTTCGGCTTTTGTTGTCCCTTTGATGCTAGAGTTGTGTTCTCCTCCTCCTCCTTCGTCTTTGTTCCACTCGCACTGCTACCATTGAGGTTGACTTTCACTAAGTCCCTCCTTAACTCCTCTTGTTGAAGAACCACCCACATATCCTCCCATGAAGGTAGTTTTTCTCTGCCCAATATGCTTTGGACGAAAACTTGCCATTCATCTGAGACTCCATTCACGGCTATCCTCACCATCGTGGTTGGCTGAGGAGTGGAACCCACTGCAACAAGTTGGTCAAGTTGGGAAAATACCATGGTTATGTTAATACCAAGACTATATGCACCAAGGTAATATCACGTGCCAACCTACTCCACACACACATACTAATACCATGGTAATGCCAATAACAAGAATACCTATACCATGGTAATATTCCTGCAACATCATCATCAATCCAACACAAGGCAACGCAAGGAAACACAATACTACCATCAAGCTACATCATCAAAGATTGACATCAATGCCAACTCAACTAGATGCAACCATGCTACAAGGAAGGCATTCACACATCAACTAGGCTACATAGGGTTGACATCAATGCCAACATGAGCTAGCTTCCATCATGAACCAATGCCAACATCAACTAGTTGGAACCATGCACACCATAATGCCAACAATCTTCTTCCTTCATTTCTTATTTGGAATCCAAACTTCCTTCTTCCTGCAGTCTTCCTGAAACATGCTGCATATGCTTGAAAATCACCTTCATCGGATCTTTCAATATTTCCTTTTGACATGAGCCTTGATTCTTCTTGAGTACATGTTGTCCATAGTTTTTCAAACTTTTGGAATTCCTTTCTAGCACATATGCTTGATGCAAATGAGTTCCATGAACCTGGTAGACCATTGACTATTGTAGATACTAGTTCCTTTTCATAAATGATCTCATAAGTTACTTGTAATCGGTCTCTTAATTGAGAAACCATCATGAAATATGATATTATGGTATAATTTTTTGTCATCTTCACATTACAAATATAATTCTTCAAAATTATTGCTTGACCAATGTTGTTTATAGAGTATCATCCAACTAGGGCATCATACATATTCTTCAAGGAATCAAGATTTGTGACATAAGGAATCAAGTGATCTCTAATGGAGTCTGCAATGATACTTCTAGATGTAATATCATCTTTCTCAAATTTTAATTTTTCTTCATTTTTTTGGGTTCATTGACTTTTCCCGTCACATTACTAAAGAGTTCATTCTTTTCAAGAAGAAGATTAATCCTCGTTTTCCAAGCTCTAAAGTTTGTGGCTTCTTCCAATTTGTTTTTTGCCTTCATGTGGGAACCCACAGTCATAGACAAGTAAATAGATCTCAGATAAGGTCTTATTTAATGCTCTTCCTTTTACCAAAGCTTTCCAGGAGTGATCTCAATGCCCTTTCCTTCACCAAAGCTCTGATACCATGATGATTTTCCTAGTGCAATAGATACAAGCATAAATTTCTAAAATATTGATAATTGCTTCTAATGATATAGATATTCTTTTAATAAGTCCAATTTATCATTAAGCAATTACACTTCAAAAATTCAACGATACAACCATAAGCACATTAGAGATCACAATGCACAAAGATAACACAAGATTTACCCAGGGAAAACCTACTTAGTGGATAAACCCAACAAAATTTTCCTTAGAAAAATATTTAATTCAACAAAGAGATACATCTAATGTTGCTAGTCAATTATGAGGTCAAGCTAGCCAACAATGCTTGGGTCAAACCTGGTCAACAACCCTCATGTCAAGCCTCCAACCTGCTCAATAAATCAGCTTGATCTAATCTGCCCTAGGCCAAAATTCGACCTCCCAAAACATTCTAGAAACCTAGTAATTTGGCCTGCCGAGAATATGTCACCCAAAAAACTGCCCAGAAACACACATGTGAGCTAGAAGAGAGAGAGATAGTTGACGAAGATGAATCTATCCTTCTTGTCCTTCTTCTCCTTCACTTGGTTGCCTAGAAACTATCTTTCTTGTGTGTGATCGAATGGTGCCTTTTTGGAGGAGGTCAAATGCTTTTATATAGTGATATGCCTATCCATAATGGATGTGTCTCTTCACTGGGGAAACTTGACTTGAGGGAGGGCTGACTTGACTAGTTTGGAGCCAAAAATTCAAAATTCAAAATTCACTTTTTTCTCTTTTAAATCCAACATGAAGAACATGTCTTACAACAATTCTTTTAAGGGACAATCAAGGAAAATGACATGAAGAAAATGTCTAACAAATTCTTTATACATTATAAGGGCTAAAATATAAATTATGAAGATTGACCATACCTACAAAATTGAACACAACTTAACTGCTATAGGATAGTGGATTCAACCAATAATCTTAGCTACTACAGGAAGTTGGCTTGACCTCCATTCTAGCTAATTCGAACCTTATCCATCAACTGCTACATGAGAACTATGATGATGCAGAAATTTCACCCCCCAACAAATGATTTGATCCCCCTTTTAAAATTAATTGCAATGTTTAATTAACTCGACCTTCCACAAATCCAAATCGTCCCACTTCAGAATTTGATTCGCCACTAAGGGAATGCATCCCTCCTTACCAATTCGACTTTCTTCTAAACTGTATTCACCCTCATTCAAATGACTAGCTATACAAGGTATATGGTCTCCCGAAAAGTGCTACTCATATAACTTCTCTAAGACCACTTGAAGTAACTTGGTCCTTACAAATAAGAATTTCATGTAACAAGGGGCTCAACCCACACAAGTTATTCAACCTTGCTAATTTAATTCTCCTCTAAGAATATAGGCTACCCTTCTCAATTAATTCAACCTATTTAATGATGGATCAATCTGCCTCTAGAGATAAGAAAATTGACCTACACAAGGAGTAAACTTGTCCCCTTGCTTGACACCTTTTTAACTTCCAAAAATTGGATTTATAAGCTACAAACATGTGAGGAATTTGTATAACCCATCCTCTAGACTAGCTAGGGTGGTTGATTCTCATCATTGAACTAGTTTTGATTAGTTAGGGTGTATGATCTCAACACAAAAATTGATCTATGCCAAAATTCTCAATGAGCTCTCAAATTAGAATATAAGACAAATCACTAGTCCTCCCCATGAGTGAAATCCAATCTTTCTTTTAATGTCATGGGAAGTCAGAATGCCATGGGTGATTACCATGGGTTTCCTTAATAAAGTGACTTGATAAGTTTTTATTCCTTAATTAATCAAAAGTCACTTAATAATATCTTTTTAATTTAGTTACTCAACGTCACCTCAAAGATGGCATTAACTGATTAATTGATGCCCTTTTTTTTACTATAGCCTACGGGAATATGATAGGATAATGAGTCATTCTGCTATGATGATCACTTGGAAAAGGACATGAAAATCTTCCCTTCCTGAGATTGCTTGTCCTTAAGCAATTACAAAGTAGTGCGCTGCAAAATATGCTCTCCTTACCATGTGGCATCCACCTCCAACAAGTCTCTCCACTTGATAAGATATTCCCTTCTTACCCTACTCCTCAACCTTTTCTCTCTAGTTTCCTAGATCTTCTTAAGAATCAAGACTAGTAGTCCCTCTTCATCTAGTGATGGCAAGATATGACTTGTTGCCTCAATGCTCTTTTTAGGCAAGATACATGAAATACAGTATGGATTCAACTCCCTTATGGTAGTTTGAGCTCATAAGCCACCTATCTAATCCTTTGTATCACTTTATAGGGACCATAGAAATTAGGCTTCAATTTATCTGGCCTACTTTTTTTCCAGTGTGGTCTGTCTATATGGCTGCAATATCAGAAAAACCATGTCTCCTACTTCAAAGTTTCACTTAACCTTGTGTTTGTCTGCATACGTCTTCTGTTGATTCTAGGCCATATACAAATTCTCCTTAAGAGTCCTGAGAATGTCTTGACTCTCTTCTATCTAATATTTGGCCTTGACGGCTCTGTTGTCCCTTAAATCCAAGTCCACTAATGAAGGAGAATCATAGCCAGACAATGCTCATAACAGAGTCATAGTGATGGACATGTGGTAGATGGTGTTGTGGTAGTGGTATCCTAAGTGCAACCATTTGATCCAAGATCATTGTTTTGCAGTCACATAGTTGCGTAGATATTCCTTGAGCTATTTGTTTGCAATCTCTGTCAGACCACTAGTTTGAGGGTGATAGTTGGTGCTCAGAGTTAGTTTTGCGCCAACCAACATAAATAGGTCCTACCAAAGTACACTGAGAAACCTACAATCCCAATCATTGATAATGTTCTTAGATAACCCATGGAGCCTAAACACCTCTCAAAAAAATAATTCTACCATCTATACTGCCTTGATTTCTAAGGGAATGGCGAAAAAGAGCACAAGATTGATCTACCATTCAACAACCACAAAGATGCATTCTTTACCCTGTAACAACCCCAAGTTAAAAGCTCATGTAATGAAGTTAATAAAGTTAAAATAATACCAAGGTCATGGCACACTTATTCCAAGATGAATGTTGGGAAAAACATCCTAGTGGGTGTTCATTTGGTTTATTATGGCTGAAGGGAAATTGGGAAAGGCAATGATAAAGGCTTTGAAAAGGAAAAGAGGCATTAATTAAAATTTTATTTGTGAAAATAAAGGAAATTAGGAGAAAAGTAAGGTGAAAGGTCACATGTTGCATGCGAGGAGGAAATTGAAGAAAATAGAGGCTTCATTAATAAAAAGCCTTCTAAGGATCAATTCACAGCCTTTTGAAAATTTTGGGTTGGATTCTCTCTCTATTCTATACTATCTCATACTCTTGCACACTTAGAGCTTTCTTGGAGCACTCTACCATTGGAGAAAGGAAGGCAAAGGAAGGACAAGGAGGAAAAGGGAAGCAAAGACCAAGTAAGGAAGAGTTGGATCAAGTGAATACAATGAGATTACTTGCAAATATTGAGTTGCATGTATGATTTCCTTACTAGTTTTGGCATGCATGGTAGATGTATGTGTGTATTTTGTTCTTTTGCTATCATTGGTATGGGTTTTTCCAGGTGTGACAATGGTTTCGGTTTTGCTGTGCCATTTCTGGATAGCCATGGTGTGATGGGGTTCTTTTACTTGGTTGAGTTGGATTGTTGAATGGTTTCGAAACTAAGTGGGGTGGTCTTAGGAAAATTCCCAAAGGCCTAGGAATCCCTTGACTGATAAATGGAAGGATACACTATAAAACCTAAGGGTGGAGATAGGCAAATTCCTCGCAGTTTAGGTGGAGATATTCAGAGGTATCCATGTTTGCTTAGGGCCTAGTGATCCCTTGACTGGTATATGGCAATTGTGGTAAAGAATGTAGTGTATGTTTATTTGTTTGGGCTTAGGAATCCCTTGAATGGTAATGACAGGATACACGGTAAAGCATGGTTGTATAGATGAGGGTTTTAGGCCTAGGAATCTCTTGACTGGTAATGGAGGGATACATGGTAAAGCCTGATAATCCCTGGTTGGTTTTGTTGTGAGTCCCATATTCATGCTTGGAATATGGCACGAGGGTGATTAGTTGAAAGAAATATTTGGTTCACCCCAATCTATGGTCAAGTGGTACGTGGAAGTCCATGACTTGGTTGGATTTTCATATGTTAATACGAGTTCTTTTTCCCATGTATTTCATGAGTAAATGTACTTGCTATTATGTGGCTTTGATGGCTATTCTATCATTTTATTATTTAGGTTATATGTTGGTTATAAGCATGGTTTTATGACAAACTTTAGTTATGGCTCTCATCATGTTTTGGTTAGTAAATGTATGCTTAATTAATTTATGACCTAATAGATGATAATGCAACTATTTTGAGAGGGCATCAGGCCTTCTTAAAGAATCTCAGATAAGTATGAGGCCCCTATGTTTAGAGGTGTATTTATGACCTGTACATTACATGTTCATGATGCGTTTGACGAAATTCCTGTCATGGTTAGGATGGGTCAGGTTAGTTCCTTGTTCAATTTTTGCATTAGAGGCATTGTTTCCTTATTATTTATCATCTCTGATAGTTTCATTAAGTTATGGGCAGAGGCTTGGGTCCTAACCCTAAAAAAGTGGCTTAGATCTCGAGGTTGCTGGCACAAAACTAAATGAAAAAGGCTACAGTTTATGGGATGCAGGCTCATCAAAGGAATGGGGGGTCTCAGCCGCTGGTTTTCCTTGTCAAGGAGTGACTGAGAGCCCACGTTAGTGAACATATATGTTAACTCAGGGGTTGGGCGCCTGGGGCGGTTGATTAGCTCTTGGGGGTCCTGTAGCACTTAAGGGAGGTCTGTAAAGTTTTGTATCATTGGTTCCACTTCCTTAACTATACTTAGGGAGTTGAATCATATCATAGTAACCCTTCATCACATATTTACCCCAGTGGACCGGTAAGCTTTGGTAAGTGTGGGACGAGGGTGTTACAGATTGGTATAAGAGCATGCTTCAACCCTTGGACTGTATGGGTAGAATGTGTTGTCATGCATGCATGTAGGTTGTATATGTGCTTGTTATGTATGCATGGTGGTGGTCATTGTTACGGTTGTGCTGTCATGTAGAAGTTGATGATGTTGTTGTTGGGATGCATTTTTCATGAATGCATGTCTGTTGTATATGCATTTGTTATGCATGTCGATGTCTATATGTTGTTATCTATTGTTATGGGCATGGTTGTCATGCATGACGTCATGGTATGCAGTTGGTATTATCATGTAGGATGTTTATATTGTTATGATTATGATTATACATGTATTGTGCTAATCTGGTTGATCTTGTAGACGAGATATCCTCCCCTGAACTATACTAAGGTATATTGGTTATGTTTATATTTTGGTTTAGCTAACATGATATACTTGCAGGAAGAAGAAGATCAAATATGACTATCAAAATGGTGGATTATAGTTCACAAGATTCTATCTATATATCAGATGAGAAGCATGGTGATGAGTACTCCCCTCACATAGGAGACACTTTGAGAAGTTTGAAGGCAAAGATAAGAAGTATTAAAGCAAATAATGACAGAATCATTCAGTCACAAAAGAGACTTGCCAGGGCATAGGAGAAACAAGCAGAGGTCAATGTAGTTATTCTTCAAAGTTTTTCAGACTTGCAGAGACAGGGACCACTTAGTATCAGTCATGGATAGGAAGACATGACTAATGGAGCCTATGGTAGTATATCTCATGATGGGCATAGGTCGGACATGGATGATACCATCAAGGATGGAAAATTATTGGACACACCTAATAGGAGAGGTAGTGGACATGGGATTTATTCTTGTTCTAGTTCGGACAGGTACCATGGTCACCATCGCTATCATCCTTACAGGAGGAGTGATAAGGGATATTTTCTGGATGAGTTCAAGAAAGGTAAACTACCTACATTTGATGGAGAAATGAAGAAGTCACAGGATGCAAAAGCTTGGTTGCTTGGGATGAATAAGTTCTTCAGATTGCATGACTATTTAAAGAACATGAAATCCAGGATAACTACCTTTAGTCTTAAACGTAAAGAAGGCATTTGGTGGGAAGACATGAAGAATGTCAAAGGCATTCGGGAAGAGTAGTTGACTTCGAGGGAATTTGAAAGAATTTTCAAGAAGAAGTGTCTATCTGAGAGATACTATGATGATAGGGCGAAGGAGTTCTATGAGTTGAAGATGATTTCTACGACCAATGAGGAGTATACTAGCATATTCTTGGAGTTGTTGAGGTATGTGCCTTATATTAAGGAGGAGAAAGAAAATATTTAGAGATTCATCTGTGGGTTACTGGTAATGTTCAAAGACATGATTGAGTTTGATGACCCTAGATCGTTGCAGGATGCCATCACAAAGTTGAAACAATGTTATGAGAAATCAAAGAATAAGACAGAGTCTCAACAAGGTTGGAAAGGGAAAGACAAAGCTAAGGGAAGGTGGCCACCGAAGTGAACAAGACCTCAGGATGCAGGTGAGAAAGAGAATGTGGTTCCTTACAATAAGTTTAATGTAGTTGGAAATGGACATGGGTCACAACTTTGAGGGAAGCAGAATAAAGGTGAGGGTAAGGGACAATTGTAGCGTTGGATATGTGGCAAGGAGAATCTCAAGAAGGATTGTCTGTCATATTAGGGTGGCAGGCCTCATATATACAATGCATAGGAAGCAAAAACAGTTGGGGATGTTGGATAGAGCATTCCTCGGATCTATGCAGCATTAGACAACACGCAGGCGGATTACCAAACATTTATGATCGATATGGACGATAAGCTTTGTGATTAAGTTTCTTGAATTTTGATTGAACCTAGATATAATTATAGTTATGTGAACCCTGACCTGGTGGATAAGTGCGGTTTGAATAAAGAAGTGCATGTAGAGTCTAGGTTAGTGCATTTGGATACATGTACTAAGAAGAGATTTCATCACTGGGTAAGAGCTTGTGCATTTGAGTTGAGTGGTATGCCTACATCAGCGCATCTGAATGTACTTCCATTGGAATCATACAATATGCTTCTAGGTATGGATTCGTTGTATCTTCACAGGACCAAAGTAGATTGTTATGACAAGTCTATTGAGTGCTTGGATGATAATGGAGAACAAATAATCTTGTAGGGTAAGAAGAAGGCAACATCAGTTAGAATGGTTACACATTTGCAGGCCAAGTGTAGTCGCAAAAAAGGATGTGTATTGTTTGCAGTACATATTTCTAGTGACAAAGGTAACGAAGTTGAGGATGCAAATGTCTTGAAAAAGTATCCGCTTCTGCGTAGTTCCAAGAATCATTCCTAATAGAGATTTCATATTTTTAGCCTCACAAGGAAGTGGTGTTTTCTATTGAGTTGGTACCAGGGGAAGCACCAACATCAAAGACACCATATTGGATGAGCACTCCAGAGTTAGTAGAATTGAAGTTGCAGTTGAAGGAAATGCTTGACAAAGGATACATCAGGCCAAGTGTATCGCCGTGGGGTGCATCAATGTTGTTCGTGAAGAAGAAGGATGGTACTCTTATACTGTGCATTGATTGCATGTAGTTGAACAAGGTAACCATCAAGAACATGTATCCCTTTCCGAGGACCGATAATTTGTTTGACCAGTTGAAGGGAGCAGTGGTGTTCTCGAATATTGATTTGAGATCAGGATACCATCAGGTATGCATTAAAGAAGAGGACATCTACAAGACTTCTTTCTAGACCAGGTATGGGCATTAGGAGTTTGTTATAGTTCCTTTTGGTTTGACTAGTGATCTAACGACTTTCATGTGCTTGATGAATAGTGTGTTTGCGTCCTTATCTGGAAAAGTTTTTTATTGTATTCATTGATGATATATTGATATATTCTAAGAATGAGGAAGAGCATGTTGAACACTTAGAAACAATATTGATACTGCTAAGAGAGAATCAATTGTATGCCAAGATTAGTAAATGGATTTTCTTTCAGAAAAAAAGGTACTTATTTGGGACATGTGGTTTCCAAGGAAGGCATAACAGTGGATCTGGAAAAGATAAGAGCTATCATGGAATGGGAAACTCCTAGGAATCTGGATGAGGTTAGATCATTCATGGGGTTGGAAGGTTACTACAGGAGGTTCATCGGGAACTTCTCACGAATTTCCAATCCTATCACCTCATTGCAGAAGAAAAGAAAAAAATTGAATGGACAGAGGAATGTGTAGCAAGTTTTGAACAGTTGAAGCAATTGTTAACAAATTCTCTAGTTCTCAAGATTGCAGATCCGGATAAAGAGTTTGTGGTGTGTACACATGCTTGCAAGAGAGGACTTGGTGGAGTCCTGATGAAAGAGGGACATGTGGCATGCTATGAGTCAAGGAAACTGAATGAGCATGAGTAGAACTATGTAACGCATGATCTTGAGTTGGCAGCAATCATTAATGCATTGAAGATGTGGAGGCATTATCTTCTTGGTAGGAGGTCCATATTAATGAGTGATCACAGTGGGTTGAGATATTTATTTTACCAACCTAATATGAATGCTAAGAAAGCTAGATGGTTGGCCACGATCATCAAGTTTGACTTCGAGATAGTGTACATCAAGGGTAAGGAGAACAGGGTTGTAGATGCTCTTAGCAAAAGAGTAAATGTAACTCACATAACAACTATGAAATCATATGGGATATGTTTATGGATTGTCTATTACAGGCAGGAAAACAGGATGACAGGTATAGGGAGCTTAGGAACAAGTTATAGAAGCAGGGTACAAATGATCAGGACGTGGACTATCGTCTCACAACGGATGGTTTGGTCAGATTTAGTGACATGATCTATGTGTTAGATAACAGTGAGCTCAAGAAGCTTATATTGCGAGAATTTCATGTTAAGTCGTATTTAGGTCATCTTGGATATCATAAGACATTAACAGTGGTGAAGAAGTTCTACTATTGGCTGAATATGAAGAAGGAAGTGGCAAATTTTATGGCTAGATGTTTGGATTGTCAACAAGTAAAAGCAAAGTCTAAGCATCCAAATGGTCTACTACAACCAATTATGATTCCAAAGTGGAAATGGGAGGTTATTTCCATGGATTTCATTACAGGTTTGTCAAGGACATCTAGACGACATGATTCTATTATGGCTATGGTTGACGGGCAGACCAAGATAGCACACTTCATTTCAGTGAAGTCTAGTTATTCAACTAGTGACGTAGCACAGGTCTTCATCACACAGATAGTGAGGTTGCATGGTGTTCTGAAGAAAATTGCATGAGACAAAGATGCCAAGTTCACTTCCAGGTTTTGGAAGGAGTTATTTGTAGGATTGGGTACAAAGTTGGCCTTTAGCACAACTTATCATCCATAGATGGATGGACAGATAGAGAGGGTCAACAAAATTATGGAGGACTTGTTGAGAATGTACGTCATGCATCAACAACGGAAGTGGGAAGAGTATCTTCCACTGGTCAATTTTGTGTATACCAATGGGTATCAGGAGTCACTAACGATGAGTCCATTTGAGGCACTCTATGGGCAAAGTTGTAATACTCCCATCAGTTGGAGTGATATAATGAACATGGTATTGATTGGACCAAACATGTTGATAGATATGGAAGAAGAAATTCAGGTTATTAAGAAGAACCTAAAGGCAACACAAGATAGACAAAAGAGTTATGCAGATCAACACAGGGAATTTAAGGATTTTTAGGTTGGGGAACATGTGTACTTGCGCATCAAGCCTAAGAAGAGCTCCTTGAGGATTGGGTCATGTGCGAAGCTGGCACCTCGGCATTGCGGGCCTTTCGAGATCCTTGAAAGGATTGGATGAGTGGCCTATAGACTGCACTACCTCCGGTAGTGAAAGTCCATGATGTTTTCCATGTTTCATTTCTTAAAAGATATGTAAAGGATGTTGATCATGTTATTGATTGGTATGTATTGCAAGTGGAGCCAGAAGGAGAATTCTAGCTGGAACCTCAGTGCATATTGCAACAAAAGATGCTCATGCTATGGAATTGAGCAATTGAGCAAGTTAAAGTGTAGTGGACGCACTTTGGGCCTCATGAAACTAAATGGGAGATGGATTCTCAGATGCGAGCTATGTCTCCTTCATCTTTTTCCAATGAAGGCAAATGAGTTCTGGTACATGTACATATTTATGTATGGTTGTTATTGTAAATACCGTAACGAGATGTGTTATAAAGCTCCAATAAGTTGTATGGGTGTCATGTTGGTTTTGTTTTTAGCATGTTGATATTGTAATATTGCATCGAGCTAAGTTATAAAGCTCCATGGGCAGTATGTTTTTCTTTTCAACGGTCTTTCTAGTTGTAGGTGTCATAGAACACCGAGGACGGTGTTCCCCTAAGGGGGAGGGGTCTGTAACAACCCTAGGTTAAAATTTCATGTCATAAATTTAATAAAGTTAAAATAAGACCAAGGTCATGGGACAATTATTCCAAGCTGAACATTGGGCAAAACATCCTAGCGGGTGTTCATTTGGTTTATTATGGTTAAGGGGAAATTGGCAAAGGCAATGGAAAAGGCTTTGAAAAAGAAAAGAGATATTAATTAGCATTTTATTTATGAAAATAAAGGAAATTAGCAGAAAAAAAGGTGAAAGGTCACAGGTTGCATGTGAGGAGGAAATTGAAGGAAAATAATGGAAATTAAAGAAAATAGAGGCCTCATTAATAAAAAGGCTTATGAGGATCAGTTCACAACCTTTTGACAGTTTTGGATTGGAGCTCTCTCTCTATTCTGTACTCTCTCATACTCTTGCACACTTAGAGTATTCTCGGAGCACTCTAGCATTGGAGAAAGGAAGGAAAAGGAAGGAAAATGAAGCAAAGGGAAGCAAAGAGAAAGTAAGAAAGAGTTGGATCAAGTGGCTACAATGGGATTACTTGCAAGTATTGAGTTGCATGTATGATTTCCTTGTTATTTTTGGCATGCATGGTACATGCATGTGTGTATTTAGTTCTCTTTATGTCATTGGCATGGGTTTTTCCAAGTGTGACAGTGGTTTCAACCTTGCCTTTCCATTTTCAGATAGCCATGGTGTGATGGGGTTCTTTTATTTGGTTGAGCTAGATTTCCGGATGGTTTTGAAGCTGAGTGGGGTGGTCTTAGGAAAATTCCGAAAGGCCTATGAATCCCTTGATCGATAAATGGTGGGATACATGGTAAAGCCTGAGGGTGGAGACAGGAAAATTCCTTACGGTTTAGGTGGAGATATTTGGAGGCATCCATGCTTGTTTAGGGACTAGTGATCCCTTGAACGCTATATGGAGAGATTGTGGTAAAGCTGGTAGTGTATGTTTCTTTTCTTGGGCCTAGGAATCCCTTGACCGGTAATGGCGGGATACATGGTAAACCCTAGTTTTATAGATGAGAGTTTCAGGCCTAGGAATCCCTTGACTAGTAATGGCATGATACATGGTAAATCCTGAGAATCCCTCGTTGGTTTTGTTGTGAGTCCGACATTGATGCTTGGAATATGGCATGGGGGTGATTAACTGAAAGAAAGATTTGGTTCAGACTAATCTATGATCAGGTGGTATGTGGAAGTCCCTGACTTGGTTGGATTTGCATATGTTAATAAGAGCTCTTTTCCCCTTATATTTCATGAGTAAATGTAGTTGTTATTATGTGGCTTTGATGGCTATTCTATCATTGTTATTATTCTAGTTATATGTTGGTTATAAGCATGGTTTTATGACAAACTTTAGTTATGTCTCTCACCATGTTTGGGTTAGTAAATGAATGGTTAATGAATGTATGACATAATAGATGATAATGCTGCTATTATGAGAGGGGGTCAAATATTCTTGACAAATCAAAAATAAGTATGAGGCCCCTATGTTCATAGTTGTATTTATGACCTGTACATTACATGTCCATGATGTGTTTGACAAATTTCCTTTCATGGTTAGGATGGTTCAGGTTAGTTCCTTGTTCAAATGTTGCATTAGAGGCCTTGTTTCCTTATTATTTATGATCTCTGAGAGTTTCATTAAGTTTTGGGCAAAGGCCTTGGTCCTAGCCTTGAAAAAGTGGCTCAGATCTCGGGGTCACTGGCACAGAACTGAGTGTAAAAGGCTATAGTCATTGGGATGTAGGCTCATGAGAGTGACTCACGGTTTGAACTACTGCCTTTCCTTTTCAAGGGAGCGATTGAGAGCCCAAGTCATTAAAAAACTAAGTTAACTTAGGGGTCGGGCACTTGGGGTGGTTGGTTAGCTCTTGGGGGTCCTGTAGCACCTGAGGGAAGGTTGTAAAGTTTTCGTTCATCTATTCCACTTCCTTAAGTGTACTTAGGGAGTTGAATCATATCATAGTAAATCTTCATCACATATTTACCTCGATGGACCGGTAAGCTTGCATAAGCGTGGGAGGAGGGTGTTACATACCCTATACTCTCAGTAGTTTTGTAATAAAATTCATCGATATGCTATCCCAATTCTGCTTTGTAAATGTAGTGGTTGTAACAATCATGCAGGGTGGGTCTGATCTGACTTGTTTTGCTGGAAAGTCATGCAATCCCTCACATGTCTAAGTACGTCCTTCTTGAGGCGCTTCCAGGAGAACCTCTCCCTAATCTATCTATAAGTTTTTGGAATATTCTACCAACATAAGTGATTCCCAATCTGCAGATATCTACATAAGGAAGCAAGCCATTAGTTTCCTACAGAGAGCATCAACAACAATATTCTTCTTTCCCTTTACAAACTTAATGTTGAAATCATATGCTTGTATCTTACTCATCCATTTATATTATCTCTCATTCAAATCCTTCTGCTCTAGGAAGTACCTCAAACTATTGTGATCACTCTTGACTATAAATCTACCTCCCACCAAATATTTTCTAAATTTTTCCAAGGCATGCATGATGACAAGAATATCCTTGTCATATATGGAATATAACCTTTTAGGTTCCCTAAGTTTCCAAATTTCAAATGTGATTCGATGCCTATTTTGCATCAATATCACTCTAACCCCTTCCCTCGAGGCATCACATTCTAGTACAAATGGTTGAGAAAAATATTGAAGTGCCAATAATGGGAAAGTACTCATCACCTCATTGAGTTTGTTTAATGTTTGTTGAGCTTCCTCTAACCATTTGAAGGCTCCTTTATTCGTGAGGTCTGTCAAGGGTGCACTTAGCTATAAGAATCTGTTAACAAATTTCCTAGAATAGCTACATAGACCCATGAATCCTCTCAATTCTATAAGGTACCCAGGCATTGGCCAGTATATTATGACATGAATCTTCTCCTTATGGATTTGCACTCCTTGTGCACCGATCACATGCCCCATGTATAAGATCTATGTCATTCCAAATTCACATTTTTATTCTTTAACATACAAGAATTGATCATCCATGATCCCTAATATCTCCTCCTAATGCTTCACATGCTCCTCCCAAGTCTTGTTATATATAAGCAGATCATAAAATAAGATTAGCAAGAAGTTCCTCAATTGTTTTTTAAAGATATGATTCATGCAAGACTGAAAAAGTAGCAGGTGCATTAGTCAACTCCGATCACATGACCAAAAAATCATAGTGACCATAATGACATCTAAAGGTGGTCTTGTGCACATCCTCTTCCCTAACCCTGATCTAAGGTCAATCTTTGAGAAGTAAACTATGCCATGTTTCCCATCCAACAACTCATCGATCCTAAGAATGAGATACCTATTTTTTATGGTCTTCTTATTGAGGTCCATGTAGTCGATACATATCCTCATGGTCCCATCCTTCTTTTTAACCAAAATAAATAAGGAAGAGAACGGTCTAGAACTGGGGCTAATGTGCTCCATCTCCAACAATTCCTTGATTTCCTTTCTATTTCATCCTTAAAATTCTTGGGATGCATGTAAGGTGTGGTTATGACTGGCTTGTCTCCCTCCTACAACTCAATGGTGTGCTTGAAACCCATGTCAAGAGGTCTTCCTAACGAAATATTCTCAAATACCTTGCTATACTTGTTTAATAATGACTAGATGTCTATATAGAATTGTCTAGTATCCTTTGGAGCCTTTAGTGTGGTGACTAAACACATTATTTCCCATGATATGTTGCCATGCCTGAATATACTCTCCACATTTTTGTTAGAGACAAACCTGGGGTACCATTGTTCATCCCTCTCAACACTACCTTGTTTCCTTCCACTGTAGTGAATTCCATTGTTGGTATCTTGTAGTCACATGTGTGTTTACCAATAGTAACCAACCACTGAACTCCTAATACAAGATTGGCATATGATAGGTTAACCATATATAAATCACCAGTCGTCATTTTGTTACCTATTTTAAGTTGTAGTTGTGGAACCCTCTTTGTGCACACCATCTTATACCTGTCAACTACCTCAAAACCAAACCATTCAACATCTTCCATGGGTAGACCTTTTTTGGAAACCAATGTTGCATAAATGAAGTTGTGGGTTGCCCCACCATTGATTAGAATAATGACTTGCTGACCCTTTAACGCGCCTCTGATTATGAAAGTATTATATATAGGAACACATGATATCCTTGTTATGCCACCTTTAATCTCTTCACGTGGTTGATCCTTCTTTGGTCTGTCCTGTTCTTCATCATCTTCTTCATTACTATTAGAGTAAACCTCTATGTAGTGTATATTTCCTTTTTCCAAGCACCTATGACCTAATTCCCAAGGCTCCCTGCAGTTAAAGCATAAATTCTTCTTCCTCAACTCCCTCCTCCCTGCAGTTAAAGCATAACTTCTTTCTGAACTCCCTCCTCTCTTCATTAAATTTATCCTTTCCGGGCCATTCTTTTTGGTAATAATTCTTGTCTTTGTTCTTCTAAGGAATGATGGATTTGGAAGAACCCTTAGTTTTGAGTACTACATTTTCCATGTCTCGAGCCCTACTAATTTCATCAAGTAATGAACCTAGTTTGAAGGCTTTAACCCAGCCTTTTATGGGTTTGGAAAGTCCTTCAAAAAATAGTATGACCAATTTGTGCTGACACATTTAACACCATAACAACCAACCTCTAGAATTCTGGAAGATAGGTATTTATTGTCCCTGTTTGCTCGAGTTGAGTCAAATCTTTGAGATTTTCTTTACAATCCTTTTTGTCAAACCTATCAATCAAAATTTGAGTGAATTATATGTAGGAGGTGATATTAGCATGTCCTAGTGTGATTAACCCATGGCACCACCATTCGCGAGCTTCTCCCTTCAAGTGTAGTGTAGAAATTTTGTGGCATCTAATCCGGTCATGGGTTTGAGTGTAAAAACGTATCAAACTTTTGTAACCATGCTATGGAGGTGCATTTGGCTGACCCATCAAAAGCGGGAATTATAGCTTCCCAATCTTCTTTAGACGCTCATAATTTTGTGACCCTCTCTTCTAGTCCCTTGTTTTGTTCCAGAGTTTTATGGAGTAGAAATCTTGTAGGGGCATAACTACCTTAAACTCTTCTCCTAAAGATTGATATTCCCTTAAAGAATCCATGAAACTTTCTCCTTGTCCTCGCTGATTTTGATTTCCCATGGTGGGCTTATCCACAAATTTAGGTAGTAGCAGTCTTAAAGAAGACTTACCTGCTGATTGAGGGATTTCTTAGGTGTGATTATTAGTGTTGTTTCATTCAACATGGTTTCCATTATTATTCTCATGTCTATTTGGACCAACATCCTATTGGTTCCCTAATTTTTTTTTCCAAGGATTGTGACATGGATTGCACCATTTGCTTCTACCCCCATATCCATCAATTATTGTTGTGTTCTATCTAATGCCTTCAATACTTCCTCCATATCTTTAATTTCATTATGAACCCCCATGGTTTCTTCTTCTTATGAGTTTGAAGGGAGGGTGTTGTCTCTTCTTCTTTTCCTTTGATAGGTGACATGCCCCATACCCTTATGTTGATGATGTTGGATCTGCCAACATTCAGGGGGTCTCCCCAATATGAAGTCCCAATTAGACCTCACATCGTTTGGAGTAGGAGCCCCATCTGAAATACGACCTGGTTTCCGAAGCAGTGGGTTTTAATGATGTGCCTTGGCTGCAATAACACATAGAGTGGTGTATTTATGACTTTGGTGGAACAAGTGTGTGACTTTGTGGAGGGTCAAGTGCATTGCACGAAAGGTTTTAACACAATGAGGGAAAATGAGTGATCCCCTTAGAAGCCTGTAATAGTACGCAACTTGAAAGGAACACACGAGCATAAAATACATCACAAGTTAGCCTGCAAAATAGTTCACAAGTTAACTGTGATGGAAATATACAATACAACACATTCAACAAGATTCATACTAATGCAAACTGAATATTTCATAAGCGTTAGCGTAAGTGAAATAACATATATTGAAAACATAACAAGAATAGTCCTACTATATTCACAACATATGCATGAAACGTGTCAACTCTGAGCTTTTTATTAAAGTGAAAGTTCCAAGCATACATATACCATTGACAAACCACTAGCCCCAATAGTGGAACAAGAATTCCACACCTGATCCTCCGAAGAAAGATACTCCCTCTATGCTACTGAGAAGCCAAGGCTCTTAACGAACTCCCAAGCTCTTCATTCTAAGCCTAAGCCTAGCCAAAAGCTAGGCTCCCAAAAGCCGTTTACATGAGTTATGAGGATATATTTATAAAAAAAGGGGTGACTTTTCATCTCCCTTTGTGACTCTTGGAATTCCCTCATGACCCTTCAACTTCTTTACAAGATGACTCTTCAACTTCATTACAACACGACTCTTCACATTCCACAATTGACACTTGAATTTCACTTACAAATTAATTACAGAAGAATATTACAATACAATTGTACCAATATAGGACAAAATTAGGTAGAGCCAACTAGATAGCCTAATAAGACAAAACAAGTTAAGCTTGAGTTTGGGGAAAATCTAGCTCAACAACTTCCACTTGTTGTTTCTCGGTCACATAACGGTGCCAAGCCTTGTACTGCGTGATGACTTCCTGAAACTATGCGATGGTGTCAGTCTGGAAGAAAATTATAGCCTCTATGGCATCTGGGTACACTAATTTGGAACCGATATGAGTTTCCTTCTTGAGGAGGAGCAACATCGTGTTGATTTGGACAAGCCATTAATGAACTTGTGCATATTCTGCCTGTTCACTTCTTGATCTTCGCTGGTAGTGATCTTTCTAAACTGCTCCAAGTATTCTTCAATCTCTTTCCTAACCAAATTCTTGTGTTTGACCTTAGTGAGTGAGCCAACTGATGGGATCCTGTGTGATTTAACCATGAAATCCACGTTGTTATACAATCATGCACATGAGGCTTGAATGTTGGCAATGCATGAGGAAATTTGTTTGTTATTCTGGATAGGCATCTGAACCTTTGCTTTCTCAAACTTTGCCTCTTGCTTTATTTTATTTCCTAATTCGAGTGGTGCCCCTTTGGATTGCATTGACCATTCATGCATGACAGTAATAACTGCTTGCACAACCTTGAGAGTTTTGACATGATCTTTACAATTCTCTTGTAGGCCATGCAAGTGGAAAACTACCTTATGCACGGTGACAAGCTCCTCATAAATATTCCGCATGGTCTCTCCCAATTCCGATACTTTGACGAGTATGGATGACTTAAGTTCTTCCAGACAGACCTATGCAGGAATTGTGTTCTAGATTTCCGTGTGGAGATGTTCAACTTCTTACCTCGTAGCCTGTATATTGTTTTACATCTGCTTGTTCTCGACCATCAAATACTCGGTGTTTTAATTTTCTACTCTAGTGAAGGCCAAGTTAGTTGTGACAATGGAATTTGGATTCCTTCTAGTGTCTATCACAATCACCCTTTCTCTAATGAATGTAGGTGCGAGGTCGTCTGGAAAATGTTTCTTCCTCACTTATACAATATTCTTCTAAAGCTTGTCATAAGTCAGATTGTACGTGTCCATAACCGGACCATCTTCAAGAGGAACAATTTCATCTTCCTCGCGTGGAGCTTGCTCTACTGTTAAAGGAGGGGGACATTAAATGGTGACCTACTGAGTGTTCAACATCAGAACAACATCTTTGTTCTGCGGCTCCAATTCCACCTCCACGTCTTGGATCACAATCAACTCCCTAATCTCTTGAGAGAGCTCCTTGTCCTGCAACTGTCTTCTTTCCTCCTCTAGTTTTCATTTCTACTCTTGTTCTTCGGTTTGTCTTCATGTTGCTTCTTCTTCTTCTCCTCTTCGCCTTTCTTCTTCTTCTTACTTCTACTTTTCTTATTCCAACCTCCTATGCTCTTGTTCTTCCCTCTTATTTTTTTTTGCTTCCTGCATCCTCTGTTTCCTCTTCTTCTCTGCTGCTATGGCCGCTTTTAGAGTGAATAGATCTGATTTCATCTTGCGGCTTCGCTCTCCCCTTGGGCTATGTGCAACTTTCCTCTTACCCTTTTCGTGCACTGGGTTGTGCGTCTTTGCTGGTACTACCTGTGGAGTGTCTTCCTTCTGCGGAGTAACCTACTATGTTCCTACAAAGCTGACTGGATCATGGGACTTGGAGGCATTGTAACAATTCTTCATATCTTCCTCCTCAGGCCTGCGAAACGTCCTACTTGGCCACTAGAAATGAATTCTCGTACTGTGGTATTTACAAACTTTCCTTGGATTGTACAGATTGAATTCCAAAAGATCGAATGTGAATTTCTCTATCACCTTGCCTTCAATGTCTGCAACTTTCAGATTCTTGATTTTGTACAATTCGATTTGTATAAGAAGAGTGGGCCAAGACCCTTTCTTCTTCCTGTGCAAAACTACTGACAACCCTATGGAGAGATGGTAGGCAATTTCTTTCATGACCAACTTACCGATGGAATACCTCAGTAAAAGATGCAGAGACTTCTGTCTGCCAAACACTCTAAGGAAAGTGCCATCCGGTGAGGCAAACCAATCTGCTATCTCTAAGATTGCTTGCATTGCCCCATGTGACATGCAAGGTGGATCTTCCTCAAAGATAAACTTGTACAAAGAAATGAGGAAGTGATTAGTCAACTTTTCCATTACTCCTTTGTGGTTGCACTCCGAAAGAAACTTGTAGTAAATATGCATGGCAGGCTCTCTTAGTGTCCAGGTCCAATTCATGCCAGGGAATGAATATGCACATAGATTGCATCCAGTAAGTAGGCAGGCATGCAGAATCTAGCTTGCTTTCCCTGGGGAGGATTCCGAGCATTCTCTACATGGATCTTCAGCGGTTGAGCCAACAAATATGACCAATTGAATGGTTTTCCTTCATTCAAAACCTGGTTTAGCAAAAAATTCCAACCCTTCGGGGAAAGGTCTCAGTACTTTGCTGATCGTAGATTCTGCAACATATAATTATCAAGAACTGATATGTTGGGTGTGTGTTATATTCTTTCCATGATAGCCCCCCCTATTCGTTCTGTCGTGCACAACAGGGGGGGTTTCAAGGGGGTAGATAACCCCCCCTCCCCTGTTTTTTTGGAGCCTATGTTAGGTGGGTGGACCTACCTATGGTTTTGTGCATGGGTTTTACACATGGTTTTGGGCATGATGGTTTTTTTCCCATGGTATTTTGTCGATCCGATCAAGGGAACTATGATTATGTTCTAATCGAGGGTTATGTATTGGGGTTTATGAATGCTTCAACATGTATATATATGTATTGTAACATTGAAAGGAACATAATGAAAAATCAATTTGGTAGTCCCGATTTTGGGATCCAAGGGAAATATCTGTGTATTTGTTTTGTGTTTCTCGCCATTGTATATTTTTTATTTTTTAAGAATTCATTTGCAGGTAATTTTTGTATAGGGTTAAAACTTACATTTGGTATCAGTGTTGTTTCGACTTCAAGGGGACGCCTTTGCTGCTGAGGGGTTTTGCTTGGGCCTATGGTAGACCCTGTTCAGTGGGATATTTGTGGGATTGATTCTTGCGGTAAAAGAAGATGGCGAGCAGTGGAAATATAGAGATCGAGAAAATTAATGGTCAGAGTTTTGAGTTGTGGAAGCTCAAGATGGAGGACCTGATAGTGGATAAATATCAATGGATAACGGTAGGCCCAGGTACTAAACCAATGAAAATATCAGCTGAAGACTGGGCGAAGTTGGATCGGAAAGCAAAGAGAACAATACTTAATGATCAAAGTTTTGAGTTGTGGAAACTGAGGATGGAGGATCTGCTGCTGGATAAAGATCAATGGATCGCGGTAGAACCAGGTACTAAACCAATGACAATATCAGCTGAAGACTGGGCGAAGTTGGATCAGAAAGAAAAGAGCACAATATAGTTGTGTATCTCATATTCAATATTATTGAATGTATTAGGGGAAGCTACGACAAAGGATTTGTGGGACAAGTTAGGGAATTTGTACCAATCTAAGTCTCTGGTGAACAAATTGTTCCTATTGAAAAAGTTGTATAACCTGAGGATGAAGGATGGAGACTCGGTGACAAAACATCTGAACACCTGTAATATTGTGGTAAAATAGTTCTTATCTGTTGATATTAAAATTTAAGATGAAGATAAGTGCATCATTTTTTTGTGTTCTCTACCAGATTCATGGGATAGTCTGGTTGTTGCAATAGGTAGTAATACAACTACCTTGAAGTTTGATGAAATAGTCTCATCCTTGTTGTAGGAGGATATGAGACGAAAAAATATAGAGGGCCAAAAAGGATATGCCTTGCCTGTATGAGGATGGTCCCAGAAGAGAAATAAAAATAAGTCCTCGAGTGGGAGATCTAAATCTAGAGGAAGATCTAAATCTCTAAAAAAACCCGTAAAGGTATGTTGGAAATGCGGGAAGGAAGGGCACTACAAAAAGGACTCTGGATCTAAATCTCCTGAGAAAGGAAAGGGATATGATGATGCTCCTTCTGTAGAGGTAAAAACCACTTTATATGAAGGTGGGGATGTGTACTTGGCTTCTTCTTCAAGTACACATGTAGATCATGAGGCATGGTTGATTGACTCAGGTGCATCCTTTCACTTCACTACCCATAGGGAGTGGTGTTGCTAGTATGAGAAATATGATGGTGGTGATGTCTTATTAGGGGACGATAGGAAGGCTAGAATCGTCGAACACAAAAAATTCAAGCTGAAGTTGCAAGGTGGAAGGATTAGAACACTTCCGAGTGTTCTGCATATTCCTTCATTTACCAGAAATCTGACTTCTGTAATGAATATGGATGATGCAAGTGTAAAAACAATGTTCAAGAACTATACTTGCAAGATGGTTCAAGGAGGCCTGGTGTTGATGCGGGGAGTTTGGATTGGAACTCTCTACAAGCTTCTGGGTAGTACTTTTATTGATGGGTGCAATAGTTTTGTGGTTTCTGAAAGTGGACATATTGGAGAGAAGGGCCTTCAAATACTTCACATGTGGTAATGTTATGGTAGAAGGTATGTCTAATTTGTATCTGGATTTTGATTTCTGTGAACATTGTGTATATGGGAAACAAAATCAGGTGAGTTTCCCCTATGGTGCTAAGAGGGCGAAAGGGATATTAGAGCTTGTGCACAATGATGTGTTTGGACCTGTGTCAGTTCCATCACTGGGTAAGTCTGTGTACTATGTATCCTTTATAGATGACTTCTCAAGGAATACATTGATATATTTCCTCGGGAATAAATCTGAAGTCTTTGACAGGTTTAAAGAATTTAAGGCTCTGGTGTAAAACCAGATAGAGAAAAAGATAACAATGTCAAGGACAGGCAATGGTGGAGAGTTGTGCAAGAAGGAATTTGAAGAGTTCTATAATAAGTGTGTTATAACACGGTATAATACTACTCTATACACACCTCAACAAAACATAGTTGCATAAATAATGAACGAGACATTGATGGAAAAGGCAAGAAGCATGCTCAGTGGTGCCGGGTTAGGACAAGGATTCTGGGCAGAGGCAATGGAGACTACATGTTACCTAGTTAATAGATCACCTTCATCAGCGTTGGAGGATAAGACTCCACATGAGGTATGGATTGGTAAGAAACCCTCTCTTTCACATCTGGGGGTATTTAGCTATGATGCATATGTACATGTTCCAAAGGAGAAAATAATCAAGTTGGATAGTAAATTTGAAAGATGCATCTTTATTGGGTATAAGGATGGTTTAAAAGGTTATAAACTTTGGAACCCAGAAACAAGGAAGGTTGTGTACAACTGAGATTTGGTATTTAGAGAGATGAAAGATGTTATTAAACATGAAGTCCTACCAAAGGAACCTGAGGAGATAGAGTTTGAGCTAAAGGAGGAAGAATCAAACTCTACAACAAAACGAGAATCAGAAGATGAAGAAACACAAACTCCAGTTGTGAGAAGACCAGTTCGAGAAAGAAGAAAACCAGAAAGGTATAGTTCATTTGCTTTCTGTTCAAATTTTTCTTTATCTATTACTAATGATGATCCTAGAACTGTTAGGGAGGTAGTAGATTCAGAGGATGGAAAACTTTGGAAAGATGCCATGGTTGATGAAATGGCATCTTTGGACAAAAATAAGGCTTGGGATCTGGTGGAGTTGCCAGCGAAAACGAAACCCATTGGAAGCAAATGGGTGTTTAAGAAGAAGATGAAGGTGGAGAAATACAAAGCTTGGTTGGTAGCAAAAGGTTATTCCCAGGTGTCGGGAATTAATTTTGGTGATATTTTTTCTCCTGTTGCCAAGGTAGCTTCTATTAGATTACTTTTATCTGTTACTTCTGCTTTTGATTTTGAGCTACAACAAATGGATATGAAGACAACATTTCTTCACGGGGATCTGGAAGAAGAGATCTACATGAAGCAACCTGAAGGGTTTGCAATGAAGGGAAAGAAAGAACTGGAATGCAGGTTAAAAAAGTTTTTGTATGGGTTAAAACAATCACCAAGGATGTGGTATCAGAAATTTTATACATTTATACGGGGTCTTGGCTTCACCAGAAGCAAAGCAGATCACTATGTGTATTTTAAATTAATGTCTTGTATGTGGATGATATGTTGCTTATTGGAAATAACAAATAAATTATACAGGATTTGAAGACCCAATTTTCCTCCAAATTCGACATGAAGGATCTTGGTGCTGCAAACTATATGTTGGGCATTAAAATTAAACAAGATCGGGCAAAGAGGAAGATCTGGTTAAACCAGAGGAAGTATGTTGAGACAATACTGCAGAGGTTTAATATGCAGGATACTGAACTAATGAAGGTTCCTATTCCCATAGGTGTAAATTTATCTACTGAACAGTGTCCCAAGACACAAGAAGAGGAAGAGGACATGTCCTGTGTTCCATACACAAGTGCAGTCGATAGCATGATGAATGCAATAGTTTGGACTAGACCAGACATTGCACATGTAGTGGGAGTATTGAGCAGGTTTATGTCAAGACCAGGGAAGGAGCATTGGACAACAGTGAAGTGGGTTTTCAGGTATTTGTGTGGCACTAGTGATTATGGTCTGTGATACCAAGGAAGACCAGGATTGGACAGAGTTTTGGACATCTGTGGATTTTTTTATGCAGGCAGAGCTGGAGATTTAGATCAAAGAAGATATACAAGTGGGTATGTGTTTAACCTATTTGGAGGAGCAGTCAGTTTGATGAGCAAGAGAGAGTCTCTAGTGTCACTTTCAACTATAGAGGTAGAATACATGGCAACCACTCAAGCAAGCAAGGAAGCAATTTGTTTGCATAGATTGCATTCAAGTATGAGGTTAGTAAAACGAGCTATAATGATAGATTATGACAACCAAAGTGCAATTTTCTTGGCAAAGAACCTTGCTTATCATTCAAAGACAAAGCATATTGATGTTTAGTATCACTTTGTGAGGGATATGGTTGAAGACAAAAAGGTGTTGTTGGTAAAGGTGGACACTTTGAAGAATGCTGTAGATGCATTGACGACGTTTGTGAGCACTGAGAATTTTTCTTGGTGTAGAGAAACAATGGGCATTTTAGGGTTGGACCAATGATTAAGCTCACTTGTGACCCCTTGTGTGGAAAAGAAAACAACAAGTGGGAGAATGCTGGTTGTATTTTATACTCTTTCCATGACTAGTCACATGCGCGGGGGGGATAGGGGGCGAGAGCCCCACTTGTTCGTTGTGCCGAGCGCAACAGGAGGGTCACAAGGGGGGTGCAACCTCCTCTGTCAGGGGGTTTAAGGGGGACGGTAGCCCCCCTATACGAGGTCCAGGGCATCGACCTAGGAAAATTGTTTTGGACCCTATATTAGGTGGGTGAACCTACCTATGGTTTTGTGCATGATGGTTTTCTACCCTTGGTATTTTGTAGATCCAGTCAAGGGAACTACAGTTATGTTCTAATCCAGGGTTAATGGATTGGGGTTTATGAATGCTTAGATATGTATATATATGTATAGTAACATTGAAAGGAACATAATGAAAGATCAATTTGGTAGTCTTGGTTTTTGGATCCAAGGGAAATCTCTATGTATTTGTTTTGTGTTTCTTGCCATTGTATATTTTCTATTTTTTAAGAATTCGTTTGCATGTAATTTCTGTATAAGGTTAAAACCTATATGATAGGCCCTACTAAGAGATTTTGTCTTGTAGGTGTTGGTGGGTGTATGAAGGAACTTTGCTAGCTCTTTCACCCAACTTTTGACAATATCCTTTGTGCTCAAGTAGTTGGTGGTTGCATAGAAGTAAGAATCCATGAGTGATTACGACTTTGACAAATGATACATGAGATGTTAATCCGGGGCTAGGAAAGAGGCAAACCTTTGTCTGCTAGAATTCCTGAGAGTCATAATCTTTGCATCTGTATGAGACAATATCTCGCTGACAATGTCTACACATGGGAAGGTAGGGTGCCTACATGTAACCATGTGTAACCCTGACCTTCGGACATTGATATACACCTGCCGGTCTTCAAGGTCTGCTTTGAAGCTTCTTGCTAAGAATGCTTCATTCACTTTCTGCGATGTGATGTATGATTCTTTTTATATGAATAGTTGAGAATTTGAGAAAATTGGCAAGTTCACTAGAGTACTCTCAACTCCCTCCCCGGTGCTGCTTTCAGTAGTGTCCTTTGAAGCAGATCCCTTTGGTGCCATGATGTCAGTGTCTGATGAAGAGAGGTGCTCAAGAACTGCAATATTTGTAGGAGGAAAATGAACTCATGGAAAACACTAATTAATTTCAACAAAATTACTCACAAAGAAAGATCAAGGCAACAAGCACATGATTGAGGAAGAAAATTGCGCAATTCCTGTGCCAGGGAA
Source organism: Pinus tabuliformis (assembly GCA_031772625.1). Lineage (NCBI taxonomy): Eukaryota > Viridiplantae > Streptophyta > Pinopsida > Pinales > Pinaceae > Pinus > Pinus tabuliformis. The sequence continues at coordinate 1,280,613,857 of CM062820.1, forward strand.
AGGGACTGACTTCCTAAACTGCACATTGCACAGTCTCAACAGCCAAGGGAACAACTTGAGGCTTGAGACTGTGCAATGTGCAGTCCCAACCTAGGAAGGCTGAGGGAGAGATTGCGCATTGTGCAGTCCCAACCTGGGAAGGCTGAAGGAGAGACTGCGCATTGTGCAGTCTCAATGACGAAGGGTCGGGCTTGAGTCCTGTAACTGCACAATGCACATTTGGGCTAACCAGGTACTACACATTGCGCAGTCTCAGAGGCCAAGCATACATCTTGAGCCTTGGACATCTTGAGGCCAAGCATACATCTAGTCAATCACAACACATCCACTTAGATGCAAAATATGTAAGTTTTAATCTTTTCAACTAGTTTAGTTTTTCTGTAAGACAATTTTGTTTTCTCAAGGATTCTTTTATTTTGATTTGAATTGATATTAATGAATTTATTTAATGTATAATGGCTGTTCATGACTATGAAGCTACCATGTTATTCAACGGGAAAGTTGTAGCCAAAGGAGCAGAGAGTATGATGAGGAGCACCATAAATTGTACTTGTGAGTTAATTTGAATTTATTTAATTCTAAAGTCACGTTTATTCATAAAATTTTAATGGTTGCATAACACTGAAAGTTCAATAATCAAAACTAAATCATAATTTTATTTTTTATTATTATTTAATTGATCAAAATAATTAACCGCTCTAGTCTCATACTAAATGTTCAGATTATACAACCAATCTTTCTTAGGGGTCTCATAACTTACCCCAAAAAAATTCCACTCATAATTTAATTTATTTATTTCTAAAGTCATGTTTATTCATAAAATTTTAATAGTTGCTTAAGACTAAAAGCTGTAAAATCATAGTAAATGAGTTTTCATTGTTTATTTCTAAATCACATTTATCCATAAAAAAATAATGTTTGAGTAAGTATGCTTTAATAATGAGAATTAAATCATAATTTTAATTTGCTATTATTATTTAATTAATACAAATAATTAGTCTGTTATATAGAATTTTATTTTAATTAATAAAAATAACTAGTTCATGTAACATAAAATTAACTCCTCACAATTTAAGAAATTAAATACATAATTAAAAAAACTCTCTCTAATTAAAAAAAATAACTTATTTGATATTTTTAAAATAATATAAAATATTTTATACAGTAAAACCATAATTAAAAAAGTTACAAACAAAAAACAGAAATATTATACTACTAAAAATTTGTTTTTATACTTTTACCTAGGTGGAAAAACCTATCAACTCAGGTGTCAAAACCAACAGTGAGGACAGCCATCTCTGGCTGCTATCCGCGAATGTCGGTTTGACTCATCACAGTTAGATAGGAAAACCACGCCACCTGAAATAACCCGCTGGTGGTCCGTAAGGGAGCAGGCTCATCACTCCTGCGAGATGCCTCTGGGTCTTGGGCCATTAACCTGTTTCCTTACGTCCGAGGAAGACGAGCTCTTAGCCAAGCAGAAGCAGTTTTACGGCATACTCCAGGCCGAATTTGTTTTTATACTTACAATAAAAAGTAATAAACATTTATATGATACCAAAAATTTGTTTTTATAATCACAAAAAAAATAAACAGGGTAATATATGATATTTAAATAAATAATAAAAATGAAACTCAAACCCTATGTGAATTCATAGATATGAGTGCCCTTCAAATTTACCCTGCCTCCCGGTCAAAAGCAGATGCATGATGTCACTGACTCACAACTGAAAATTATAATTTATGCTCCCTGGTATCACCACATTAGGAAAAAGAAAAGAAAAAGAATTATGATTTGCAATGACAGGATGTTGGGAATACTGTCCTTCTACTCCGTCATTGGAGCGAACAGCATTTAAACAACGCCGTACCATATGATCACCGTAACTTCAAGTATGTGCCAAGTCGGCCGCCGCCAAACGAACCATATGCACTTTCACTGGAGTTGTGGAGTTGTGTCTAGCATAATATTTTGATGGTTTATTTAGGTTTAATTTTTTTAAAATTTGTAAAGAATTTATTAAAATCACAAGTTTGATAAATAATTCCTATAGAATCTAAGTGTTTTAAATTTTTTTGAGATGTTGAATTTATATACACAGCGGAAAAACCAATTTAAATAACACAAACCAAAATTTCACCTCAATTTAAAATCAAAAAATCTAAAAAATCACACTAAAAACAAATCAGATATATAATATGAAAATGTTTAAAAAAAATTAAATGTGTAACTCGGGTTAAGGTTGACACAGTAGCCGATGCATATCCTTCCGATATATAATATGTGGATGTTTAAAAAAGAATTCAATGTGTAACTCGGGTGAAGGTTGACACAGTAGCCGGTGCATATCCTTCTTAAATCACCATTTTCATGTATGTACTTCTCGCGTAAAGTTGACATAGTAACCGGCCCACGGATGCATATACTCCTTAAATTACCATTATGATGTGAGTACCTGAAAATTAATTCCATCCTCTTCCCAAAGGCATCGTCATTAGAAGAAAATGGAATGGCAAAGGAGTCGTCTGCTCTTGTGCAGTTGTAACTTCTTTCATTCCTGCATCTTCTTTTGTCTTCATTTTCCCTCTATTCATTCACCTTTACCATTGTTGTATTTGCAAATTGTCATCATGTCGGCAGCTCCGGATATACTTTCTACACTTCCAGATCCATTGCTTGCTATCATCCTTTCTAAAATTCCAGTTAGAGAGACTGTCAGATGCTCTGTTCTATCGAAGAGATGGAGATTTCTTTACGCTCAAAGTCCCCGACTCACGCTTTCTCCCTTTCTTCTTTTGGGCAGTGTCTACCCAGATCCATACTCTTTTGCAACGGTGGAGGAAATAATCTCCAACCTTCTGCTGTTGCATTCGTCAAATCTGGAGGCTTTTCATTTGTTCAACTACATTTCCGAATTTGGCCCCAACGAAATCAACGATTGCTATTTTACTCCTCAAAGCGTATGGCAATGGGTGCGTTATGCAGCATCTAAGAACGTTCAAAGTTTGTCAATCTGTGTTTCCTCTTTGATATTCCCGGTAGAGGAAATCGTACCACCTGCCTTTTTCCATTGTACTCGGCTCACTGCGCTCACACTCCATAATTACATTCTCACCTGTATTCCAACCCATTTCTCCGGATTCAACCATCTCATTACTTGCTCCTTCGTGGGAATGGAATTCACAGATGACTCTCTATCTTGCTTTCTCTCTCATACCCCATTTCTTGAGGATCTTAGCGTACTCCAGTGCGTTGGCCTAACGAAGCCTATCATCTCCGCTCCCAACCTTCAACATTTATGTATAGGTGGAGAGGAGGTGGAAGTGTTTACGATCAACTGTCCGAAGCTTAGAACTCTCAAGTGTGCTATTTTTACGGAGCAGTTCAGCGACCAATTGATTATGATACATGACCTGCGAGTAAATGGGCTGTTGTTTCATGAACTTTCATATTCGGTCTTTGGAATTGCAAATCTGGATGATGGTAATATGGAATTGCAGTTGAATTTGCGTGGGAAGCCATTTTCGGCGCACAGGTTTCTTGAGATAGTAGGGCGTTTGAAAACATTGAAGACTCTCTTCATCGCGAAGTGGCCGCCGTTTGAAAGCGATAATCAGTTGGTTGATCTCCTACACAAGCTGCTCGAGAGGCTTCCTGCACTTGAGCAACTAGAACTGTGCGCCATGTTTGACCTGGTAAGAAAAACAAAATGTACTATTTCACTTGCACTTTTAAGCTCGCTTCCCTGCTGCAATGTATCTTTCGATGATCATTTTATATTCACTTTATGTTGCCGGCTTGTTAGGTGAACACAAAGATAGACATCTTCCTCTTAAACAGAAAATCCGTCGGGATGAAAATTAATCATAATGATAATGTTGGGATAAATGTCAAACTATTTATTTGCGAAAATCTTGCTTTTGCAGTAATTAATAAAAATTTATTTTATAGTTTTGTCAGTATGAATAAGTCATTAATGTTTTAAATAGATAAATTTAAATATTTTTTTTTTCTTTTCGAGGAAAATCATTCTCTCTCAGCTTGAGAGTGAGAGCAAGGCACATGATTCAAATCAAATCTAGGTTGTGGTATTGTATAAGTGAAAGGTAATTAAATAATATTTAGATAGAAGTTAATTATCATAATCTTGCTTTGATAGAGAGTAATCAACAAATTATTATAAGTTTTCTGAGTGAATATTAATAACTGATTAATATTTTAAATAGATACATTTAAATATTTTTTTAAGGGAAATAATCTTATTTCTCAACTCAAAACTTAAGGGTGAGAAGACAGAGGAAATAGAACCTAGGTGGTGTATTGTATCAATAAATTATTATTAAATAGATATATTTATTTTTATTTTTTCAAAAGTTTTTTTTGTTGGTTTTTAGTTTGGGAGAGAGAGCTAGGCACAAGGAATCAAACCTAGGTGGCGAAATAACAACTAATCTTCCAACCACCCAAGATAACTACTATTGACAAATAATTACATTTAAAGATATTTATATAATTATTAATATAGATCTATTTAAAGATATTTATATAATTATTAATATAGATCTATTTTAAGGATGGATAGAAGTGCCTAGAGATCAAATTTCTTCATGTGCAAATTTCTTTTATAGTGCAAAATTTAAAAGAGATTAGCACTTATAGAGATTTGATACCTTGGGATGTTTGCAAGATAAACAAAAGTTGGATCTATGGTGATTATACACATACATACTTTAAAAATAGCCAAAATACAAAAAGATTACTTGAAATATTTTAACCATAAGAATTTATTATTTTCAATTGTTATATCTATATTTATTATATATATATATATATAATTGGAAAAAATAATTTTTTTCTCCAAAGGTGGCAAAACCTATCAAACTCAGGTGTCAAACCAACAGTGAGGACAGCCATCTCTGGCTGCTATCTGCGAATGTCGATTTGACTCATCACCGTTATCAAGGAAAACCACGCCACCTGTAATAACCCGCTGGTGGTCCGTAAGGGAGCAGGCTATCACTCCTGCCAGATGCCTCTGGGTCTTGGGCCGTTAACCTGTTTCCTTACGTCCGAGGAAGACGAGCTCTTAGCCAAGCAGAAGCAGTTTTACGGCATACTCCAGGCCGTGGAAAAAATAAATTTTATGACTCATATTTATTATTATTATTTTAAATCCTATATATTAATTTTATAATAAAAATTAAATAAAATGTGTTTTTCAAATTAAATAAAATGTGTTTTTCCTTTTTATTATTCTAATAGTAATTGCATTTTTTACTTTAATAATTTCTTCTATTTTTGTTTTAATGATTTCATCTATTTTGATATTAAAATATTTTATTAAGATTAATATTAAAATAAATTATTTATGTTTAATATTTGAATAAATAAATTAATATAAATACTTAAATAATTTATTTAATTATTATAGTGAAATATATATATATATATATATATATTAAGGGTGGGCATTTTTTTTATTTTAATAATTTTTTCTATTTTGATAGTAAAATGTTTTATTAGGATTAATATTAAAATAAATTATTTATGTTTGATATTTGAATAAATAAATTAATATAGATATTCAAATAATTGATTTAATTATCATATATATATATATATTAAGGGTGGTTCACGGATATTGAGTGATAGTGAAATATATATATATTTTAAGGGCAGTTCACTGATATTGAGTGATATATATATATATATTAAGGGCAGTTCACGGATATTGAGTGATAGTGAAATATATATATGGCATTTTTTTACTTCAATAATTTCATTTATTTTGATATTAAAATATTTTATTATGGTTAATATTAAAATAAATTATTTATGTTTGATATTTGAATAAATAAAATAATATAAATATTCAAATAATTTATTTAATTATCATATATATATATATAAAGGGTGGGCATTTTTTTACTTTAATAATTTCTTCTATTTTGATATTAAAATATTTTATTATGGCTAATAATAAAATAAATTATTTAGGTTTGATATTTGAATAAGTAATAATAATTTATATATATATATATATATATATAGTAAGGGTGGTTCACGGATATTGGGTGGCATTTGCTACATCCACGACTGGAAGGGATGGGAAGCACGACCTAACCTCAAGGGTGTCCAGGAGATTTGACCTCGTGACCTCCCAAGTGAGCTAACCTTTGGGATTATTTTAAAAATATTTTATTTATTTAGTCCATAGATATATAAAATATTTTCTATTGAGACAAATTAATTGATATGCATATTTAAATAATTTATTTAGTTAACATATATATTCAAATAATTTATTTAATAGTGACTTATTATAAAAAAAATAAGAATTATACATCTAAACACATTTAAAAATAAAAGTAAAAGTATAAATATAAAATTTCGTTTACTTGTCTTATTTTAAAGTTAATATAGGCATCAAAATATTTTATTTATGTAAAGAGTGATTGCTAAACATTTTTTTTACATTTACAAGACCCGAGCACATTGAGAGTGAGATTATTGATATTTTATAACATTTTTAATTAAAATTAACAAAATATGTGTATTTATTTTTACTATAGCAAATATTGTTTTTTTATTTAGAGCCTATTTTATTTTTATTTGAAAAATGATACTGGTTAATGCATCGATATAATCACATATTGCCCTTATATGACTGTAGAATGTGCCTCTCTGCCCAATGAAAGTTTTTAGTCCATTACAAGGATGGAAGTTTAAAGTTACTTTGGTTGATCTTACTAATCCCTAATATGTAAATTATAAAACCTCTAACAATATTTTGGTAAATATATTTATATTTCTAATTATATTATATTAGTCTATATAAAATATTGCCAATTTTTAATGTAAAATAATTTTGTGGCTAATTATTTTTAGGAAAAATACAAATTTGTCTTTTTTTTTAAACATGGAAAATTAGGCCACTTGCAAATATTAGGCCATACAATTTTCAATTTGCATGATTTTATGTTAGAAAACTAAAAACTAATAATTATTTCCTTTGGGAAATTACGATACAATATAAAATGTAATGAAAATAATTTTATTTTAATATAATTAATTATTTTAAAATATAAATTAAATTGTTAAAAATTAGATTTTTTTCTTCAATGGAATGTGTATGAGAATTTTATTAAAAAAGAGAATTGGGATCCAATCCAAAACCCTTACATAATTACGATACAATATAAAATGTAATGAAAATAATTTTATTTTAATATAATTAATTATTTTAAAATATAAATTAAATTGTTAAAAATTAGATTTTTTTCTTCAATGGAATGTGTATGAGAATTTTATTAAAAAAGAGAATTGGGATCCAATCCAAAACCCTTACATTTCTTCCATAGTATCAATATTCCTTGCTGGTTTGAGATTGACCACAAAAAACTCTTAAAATCAATATGCATTTACACTCCATTTTAAATATTTTAATTTAGACCGACTTTTAATTTTTCCTAATAAAATAAATTTTTTCCTTCCCACTTTAATCCAATCTCTCGTTTCTATTACATCCTATAAATTCTATAAATTCTATGATACATTAACCTTATTATTTTCCATATCCCATATCTTATTTACCATGGCTAAGCCTCACAATATCTTATTTACCGTGGCTAAGACTCACAATCATGTCAAGTACATATCACTCATAAATCCTGTAAAGTACGATACAAAGTTAACAATTAAGAAATCGCTAGGCCATACATAAATTTTCCTTCTAAGATTAAATCATGTCAAATATCTATCACTCATAGATTCCTTAATTTTTCACCAAAGTCAACAATTAAGAGATCGCCATACATACATTTTCCATATTAAGATTATTGACATTGATTTTGATATACATATGATACACGACGATATATTTAAAGTTAAAAAGATGCCTTCAAAAATGTGAGAGATAAAGGCTGAGTAAGTATGGATGATCCCATCAAAATGATTTAACAAGTAATTGGATGAAAATCTCTGCAAACCACACATTACGGAAAAACTAAACTAACAACTCAAGGATGATATATTTAATATAAATTATTAAAAATAGAGTAAGTATTGATGTGATTGAAATCTCATTATGAATATTTAATAATAAATTATAACAATTAAATTAATATTTACAGATGTAATTGAAAACCCATTATAGCTCACAAATGCATGTTTGAAAAAAGCTAACAACTTTATTTTAAAGACTGTTTTTAATTTTTAATTTTAAAGGAAAAGTAAAACTAAATATTAAGAAAAATACAAAGAAATATTGATGATAGTGTTTAAAAGATATATGATTAAATTTTTTATAATAATTATACTCTATTAAAAAATTAACGATCTTTAATGATATGAATTAAATAATTTATAATAATTATAATTTAAAAAAGTTAATTAAAGATAATTAATTTTAAAGATAGTTTTTTTAATGGAAAAATTATGTTTTAAAATGTGAAAATTAAAAATATATGAAATTAGCTAAGTTATAATATATATAATGTTTCAAATCAAGAGTTCAGATGACAAATTTTTTTAATTAGCCATGGCTTCCATTTTGCCAAATAATCATAGTTTTCTACTTTAATTGAGCTACATTTAAACTAGGGAGCAAGTATTCACTACTATGTAGTTTGTTTAATAGAGTTTTAGCTTTGGCTGATATTTGACATATTTTTATGGGGTAGCATTGGATCATATCGGAATTGATGGCCTCCTAAGTTGCATAATATAAATAAATTATTATAGATTTATTCAATTTTGAATTAATTTTTTTGAAGTGTAATTGAAAATTGAAAAAAGAAAAAGATTTATATTTTTAAGAATGTGATTCCTTTTAGTGTATGGTAGATTCAGAGTTAAGAGATCTAAATTGGTTTTGAACATAAGTATGGATGTAAAAAATTTAGATCATTGAATTATGGACATGTCCATTGAACTTTAGATCATCATCGATATGTGTATGGTTTAGATGAATTTGATCTTTTTATTTTTTATTTTTTAAGGAAAATTCTATGAAAGAATTCTTTAGTTACTTACCCATAATTCATGGATGATAAAGGGGGAAAATAGTCATATTTGATTACTAAACCTAACTTATAGTGTTCAAACTAGTCCACTTGTTCACATTGCCAACTTTGGGGGAGTGATAAGAGGTTTGTGTTACCACTTAAACTGATCCCAAGGTTGATTAAGGTGAAGAATAATAAAGCAACAAGTAAGAAGGTAATAGTATCTCTATAATAAATACTAGATCGATTATATAGTGATCAACCTTAATATGTTTTCTTTAGTTTCTTATTTTATTTTTTCTAATCCACACTTTAACTTGAGATATATTTTAATGAAGATCATACTCTAAATCTCTTGCTTTTCAATGTTGCATTTTATTACATCTTTTGGTTTTATTGCATTGTACATGTTAATGCATTATACATTTTTTAATATTCTATATACATTAATATTATCATTGGTTTAATGTGCAAATACTACTATAGGAATCATCTAAATAATGGACTTCAACTTATAATATGTATTTTGAAATTAGTTTTATTTTAGAGAGAAAAAATTAAAGAACCTCTAGGGATTTGATCACTTTTAGTGCATGATAGATTTGTAGTTAAGAGATATCTATGCTGATTTCAAACATGGGCTAGACTATCAAAATTTTAGATCATTCAATTATAGACATGTGCTTTGAAACTTTAGATAATCATCCGATATGTATATGTTTTAGATGAATTTGATCCTTTTTTTTTTGTTAGGAAAACCATATTAGAAAATCCTTTGAGCACTTCCCCATGATCCATGGATGGTAAATAGGGTAAATAGATGACCTCGATTACAATTCCTTGTTGGTATTGTGATGACAATGGAGAAATAATAACAAGAATGAGAATAACATACAACATGTGAAATTTACATAGTAAAACTCTGACAATTTATTAGAGAAACATTCATAGGGAAAGATAAGTTATTTTCTTAATCAAGATGGATTTTACAATCAGACTTACAACCCTCTTTAACTATTTGGATTCATATATATATGGAAGTAGACATGGTTACATTCATTATGAAAACTATCACTAGTTTTGTGGAGGAACACCATTAGAGTAACCATACAAATTTATTTAATTTAGTCTCTTCCATTTTCTTTTAACTAATTTTTGTCACATTCTAACAACTTCCACCTTAAATTTTTTCCCCAATACCTTGCCCAAGCCCATTCATCACCTCTTTTATAAGCTAAGAGAAAGCAAATACTACCACAACTTCTCAAACAACATTGATTTGTAAACATGTCTACATAGTTTTCTTGAGTGTGGACTTTTTAAAGATCCACCCCACCTCCATTAATTACATGTCTTACAAAATGATATTATATTAATATGCTTAGTATCACTGTGGTAAGATTTATTTGTAGCTAAATGAATAACTCTTTAACTATCAAAAAATATAATTAGATTATTTTCTGCTCTTCCAAGCTCACCCAAAAAAACCTTAAACCACATTTCCTTCTTGCAAGCATGTGAGACAATGATATATTTCATCACTATAATGGATAAAGCCACTATTTCTCTAGTAAGACCAAAGACAACTTGAATTAGACTTCATCTTGTTTAGATTACTTGCAAAATTTGAATCAATATAATCACACATAGAATCACTACTATTGTTAAAGGTGATGCAATAATCACTTGTGCTTCTAATATATCGAAGCACCCATTTCATTTCATTCCAATGTTTTATTCCTAAATATGCCATGTACCTATTGAAAACACCCATTACATGTGAAATATCTGGTTCGGTACATACAATTGCATAAATTAGACTCCCTATTGTATTAACATCAAGTACATGAGGCATATAATCCTTTTCTTCCTCACTACTTGGACATAAATCTAAAGAATTATTAAAATAAGAAACAAAAGGCATATTTGTAGCTTTCACATTAATCATCCCCAATTTTACAAGTATTTTCTCAACATGCTTCTATTGTGAAAATTTGAGCTTGCGCTCACCATTTTTTTGTCTCTATGTGTTTTAATACCCAAGATTTGTTTTGTTGCTCCTAGATCCTTCATATAATCAAAGTTCCGTGCCATCTGGGCCTTCAACTTCTAAAACTCATCCATGCTTTTATTTGTAACAAGTATTGTGAGCATATAACACCAAACTAATGAATATAACATTCAAACTTTTGAAGTAAACACAATGGTCATGCTCACTTATAGTATAAATATGGCTCAACATGAAGGAATCAAGCTTCTTGGACCATTTCCCGGGAGACTACTTAAGACCCTACAATAATTTCTTGACCTTGCAGATGAAACTTCTTTTGCAATGTTGAACTAAACCTTATGGATGTCCCACATAAATATCCTCATCCAAAGTTTGTTTTATTTAACATCTAATTGTTCTGATACCGAATTAAGCAAAGCAACTAGTGCTAACACGATATGAGTAGATACAAGCTTAACAATTGGGAAAGAAAAATCATAGATATCTGTACATTCAATTTGAGAGTAAACCTTTGTGGCCGATCTAGATTTATACCTCTTGATGTCATCATCAACACTTTTCTTTAATTTGTAGACCCATTTACATCCAACAAACTTTCTAGTTTAGAAAGTTCTACGAGGTCCTAAGTTTTTTTTTTCCTTGAGGCATCCATATTTTCTTTCATTGTTTCCTTCCATTTGATATTATTGATATCATATATGACTTCCTAATAACTAGAAGGTTCCCCATCATCAATAACCAAAGTATTATATTAAATAAAATTGATATACCTCTTAGGAATATTTCACTCCCTTGTAGATCTTCTCAGCATGTTGGTTATAAAATTTCTACATTTTCCTGAATATCTTTAGCATTCATGACTTTTTTATCATAAGAATCTTCTTTTTACTTCCTTGTGTCTTTAAATGATTGGGCATCTAATTGAATTTGTTAATGTTACATGTTCTTGTTTCAAATCAGTTTCTACCCTATTTAATCTAATAAGAAGAGGTTCATCAAATATTACATCTTTGTGAATAATTATTTTGGGGAAAGTAAGATCCCACATTATATATCCCTTATGGATATCGATATGGTGTCTAACTTAGAATCTTAATTCTTAAGAGTAAGAACTTAAGCTTCACAATATATATCTAAAATAAATTTAAATATGTTTAAATCTTAAATTTTTTAATAAAATATCAAGTATTGTTAAATATGTTATTTATTTTTTTAATTATTATTTTAAAAATTAACAACATTATTATTTTTTTATTATTATTTCAAAAATTAACAGTATTATTATTTCAAAAATTAATTATAGTTTGCTATTCGAAGGTCTAAATCAGTGATGGTCTGATTTATATTTGCAGCCATTTGTAGTGCTTTGCAATAAAATATAAAATATTTATGAACGACATGACCAGTTTTTGCTCGGCTTGCCATGTGATTGCAGAAGCTAGAAAGAGATCCGATGTTACCTTGTACCACCTCTCTACTCGATAATCTTCGCAACGTAAAGCTACGGATGATCGAATTTGATATGGGCGAAATAGCTGTAATTGGTAAGCTGCTTGAGAGCGCTTCTGCTCTTGAAATAATAGAAGTGGAACTGCCACCATATTTAACCAGCTACGAAAGGGCAACACGAGTAGTTACCTTCTTGAAAAGTCTATTATATCTGAGTAGAGCATCCACTATGATTTGATAGCTGTGAAGGACCGTTATAGCTGTCTATGATTTGATCGAAAGACACAAACTCCAAAATAAGCTTGCTGCTGTCTTTTAGTCTCTTTTCTGGTGAGCAATACATGTTGCTGTTTCCAAGTAATATACATTGCTGTTCAATGGCTGTCAAAACATTTTTAAGTTAGGTTGTTGTTCATATCATCTGTCAAAACATTTTTAAGTAAGTTATATTATTGTTTAGTTATATTTTATTGTTATTTTAAAATTAAAATTAAAAACTGTGTTTTAAATAGAAAAATAATGTAGGTTATAATAAATAAAAAAATGGATATGTCCGGCCTGGAGTATGCCGTAAAACTGCTTCTGCTTGGCTAAGAGCTCGTCTTCCTCGGACGTAAGGAAACAGGTTAACGGCCCAAGACCCAGAGGCATCTGGCAGGAGTGATGAGCCTGCTCCCTTACGGACCACCCAGAGGCATCTGGCAGGAGTGATGAGCCTGCTCCCTTACGGACCACCAGCGGGTTATTTCAGGTGGCGTGGTTTTCCTATCTAACTGTGATGAGTCAAACCGACATTCGCGGATAGCAGCCAGAGATGGCTGTCCTCACTGTTGGTTTTGACACCTGAGTTGATAGGTTTTTCCACCTAGCTGAAAAAAAAATAAAAATGGATATGTCATAAAGTAATTATTAGTAAAAAAAAATTATGTAAATCAGATACTTTTCAAAAATATTTCAACAAAAAATTTAAATAAATTATTTGAAGATCTACGTTAAAATATCAACTTTATATATATTTATATATACATTTTTTTTATAATTTTTATGGTTAAAATTTTTATTTGATCATATATATACTCTATTTAGCATTAAAAAAAGAAAAATAACACATTCTATTTTAAATTCTAAAAAAATTTATGCATGAATAAATTTAATTTCTAGACTCATATTAAAACTATACTTAAGATAAATCTATACATACTATTGATAGATAATTTCACTCTTCCTTTTTATTGTAATGTTTCATGCAATTACTTGGGTTTTGCTAAATAGACACATTGCTAGATTTAAGCACATGTCACGAAACACACGGGGAACATTGGATTATCTTGCCCAACAATCTCCCCCTACAACGCAAGCCAGGGGTGTTTCAAACTCGAAACCTTTGGCTCCGATACCACTTGTTGGAGAACATGATTGCCGTTACACCAAAACACGCAAGTATTAGTAAACAGAGACATTAAGCACATGCCACGAAACACAAAAAAATCGTTAAATTATCTTTCTACACCACCATTAAATTAATCAAAGAATACATTAAATTAATCAAAGAATACATATTGTTCTTGTCTGAGATTTTTATCCAACAATATCGCTTTCTTCGTTCGTTGTTTTTCGTCTCAAAATTTTCATTACTAATTATTTTGTAAATTAGAAACGTTTTAATGTTTCCCCAAACAATTGTTCCTTTTTGAATTTGCTTCTAGTAATATTATTGTAAAAGGCATAATGTCGTAGCAATCTAGAGTAAGATTAAATGAACAAACACGTAACATTTATGGCAGGTAAAGCCAAAATCTCACAGGTGTAACATTTTATTCGCAAATTAAAAATAAAATAAATGCAAATTTAAATTTACATTTATCGCGGCAAGCCAAAATTTTACAGCTATACCATTTTATTCACAAATTAAAAAATAAAAATAAAAATAAACGCAAATCTAAATTATTAAAAGAACAAAAAAATCTAGTGTCATTGAAAAGGAAAAAAAACTAAAATTCAGTAACGTTATTGTTTAAATAATTAATTAATAAATAAATTATTAATTAAATATAAAAATTTAAGAATTTCCAAATTATTTATAATAAGTATTTTTATTACTGTTTTTGGGGTCAACCAATGTGGCTTATTTTCAAGACAGAAATAAAGATGTAAGTAATTTTTTTTTTTAAACATAATTGTTTTTCTAGCAAAAACCTTCCATTTGAAATTATAACCCTAAACCGTAATTGAATTTATTGCAGATAATTAGTAGAAAATGTTGATATCAAATTCACTTAAATTCATTTTATTTTATTTTTTAATTTATTATTAATTAATATTTATTATAAAATAAATTATTAATCTTTAACAATAACGTTAGTTAGTTTGAGAATGTGTTATATTTATTATTTTAATAACAAAGGTAGATGTTTTTAATTATTTTTTTAGTTTTTATATATATAAAAAACTTAGTTTTTTTTTATGAGTATTATTTATATATTTAAAAATAATTATATTAATATATTATTATTATTAGTATTTTTTTAAATTTAAAATATTTTGTATATATTATTATTATTATTTTTTAAATTTAAAATATTTTGTGTATGGTATGTTGGATAAATGGTGATTGGGTGTCTTGTTAAGGGTACTCTTTAATGTGAAGTTATTAGTTCAATTCTTTGTCATGATAAAGATGAAGTCCCACCAAACTTAAAAAAAAAGAATCATATCAATTTTTTTTCCCTTTGGAAAAATCGTAATTTTCATTAGTAAAGGAAAATTACATGTTGTATATGCGAAGTGCATATATTGTTGTATGTGAGGTAGAGTGCCTGTCGAAAATAGAACTATCCATTTTAACAAAAATAGTGTAGTGCATCCATGTAGGGAGGCACTGTTCTACGAAGATTGTTTAGCAGAGAAAAACAAAATAACTCTACATAGAGAGTGTATGTCTGCTAAATATACATTTGATAATTTAAAAGAATAAAATATTTACATATGCAAGAAAATGAAAAAATAGGCTCCAGCTGAGCCATTTAGTTTGTAATGTCCATAAAAGGTTGATAGTAAAACTGGTAGTGAGTACCATCCCTCTGTTCTCGAATCAGCCATGTGCCGAAAGCCTTGACCGCGACTTCTTTGGATAATAGATGAATAGTTGTGTTTCGTTCCCTGTAAATATGACGACATGCAAATGAGTCAAAATGAGTAATGAGTCGGTGTGCCTCATCCAATATATGTCTCAGAGAATATGCAAAGTAGTTTGATGTTTTGTTTATCCAGTTACAAACAATTTTTGAGTCACCAAACAATTGTAGATTACTACAGTGTTTTTCCAAGGCAAATTGGATGAGGTATTTTGTTGTGATTAGTTCGGCGAAATTGTTTGAGCCTCTCCCCAGTCCCATTTGAATATGAAAATGATGGGATTCAAATAAGTACAGTATGGCACCTCCCCCACAGCCAACTTCCTGTGCTGAACCGTAAAAAAAAATCCCATGGTTGAGAGTAATTTATGGCTTCAGGGACAATGATTCTGGGCGGAGAGGTTTCCTCATCTTCAGGGATGATGTTGTAGTCTGTTAGGATACGAGCTGTGATGGAGGGCCAGTGGGGAGCAATATCCTGAAAAATGTATCTATTGCGAGCTATCCAAATTGCCCAACAAATGAGGAGGGGAAGATTTCTGGCCTTTGTCGGGGCTGCATTAGTCCACCATGTAGACCATGCATCCTTTATAGTCAAGCCCTGCCAACTGTTCTGGGAGGGAAAGGTCAATAGGATCGAGTTCCAGAGATCCTTTGCAGCCTGGCAAGCGAGGAAAAGGTGGTCTACATCTTCGGTGTTGTTCTTGCACAAGCAACACCAAAAGGGTCCGTGTTGTGCATGTTTGATGAGGTTGTCACTTGTGGGGATCTTATATTTGAGGATTGTCCACATGAGAAGTCGGGTCCTGGGGGGCGCTTTGAGCTTCCACATGTGCTTCCACCAGAGTTTGATAGCTTGTGGTCGATGAGCCTCGGCTAATACAAGATAGTCATCCTTAGGGGAGTATCTCCCTCTGATTTAGCAAGCGCCCAGGTTATCTCGTTCTCCGCTTCGACAATTCTAATATGAGATTCGGTTAAGGCCGCAGTGTATTCAACCCATTGTTGTTCCCAGTGCTGTGGTATGTGCAGGTTGCGGGCGGATTTCCAAGCTTGTAGAAATAAGGTGGTATGTTGAGAGTCCACAATATGACAGATATGTGTGATGCCTGCATTGCTTAGGTGGATTTTAAGCTCAATAGGCAGATTGTGAGCGTTCCCACAGCCAATCTAAGGATCTTCACCTATACGCACAGATGTGCCAGATTGAATTCTCCAGGTAAGACCCGCTCGGATAATGGTCAGTGAATTTAGCACTGCCTTCCAGATGATTGATATCCCTATGTTGTTCCATTGTGGTTGTCGTAGCCAGTGCATCAAATTTAGAGGGGCAATGTATTTTGAAAAGGCCACCATACTCCACAGGCTGTTCGTAGTGATTAATTGCCAACCAAGCTTTGCTGCTAGCAAATTGGATGAGGTATTTTCCTGTGATTAATTAATATTTATTATAAAATAAATGATTAATCTTTAACAATAACGTTAGTTAATTTGAGAATGTGTTATATTTATTATTTTAGTAACAAATGTAGATGTTTTTAATTATTTTTTAGTTTATATATATAGAGAGAACTTAGTTTTTATTATTATTATATATTTTGTATATTTATTTGAGTATTATTTATATATTTAAAAATAATTATATTAATATATTATTATTATTATTTTCTAAATTTAAAATATTTTGTATATATAATTATTATTATTTTTTAATTTTAAAATATTTTGTGCATGGTATGTTGGATAGATGGTGATTGGGTCAAGGGTAATCTTTAATGTGAAGTTATTAGTTCAATTCTTTGTCATGATAAAGATGTAGTCCCACCAAACATAAAAAAAAAAAGAATCATATCAAAATTTTTTTCCCCTTGGAAAAATCGTAATTTTCATTAGTAAAGGAAAATTACATGTTGTATATGTGAAGTGTATATGTTGTATGTGAGGCAGAGTGCCTGTCGAAAATAGAAATATCCATTTTAACAAAAATAGTGCAGTGCATCCATGTAGGGAGGCATTGTTCTACGGAGATTGTGCAGCGAAGAAAAACAAAATAACTCTACATAGAGAGTGTATGTCTGCTAAATATACATATGATAATTTAAAAGAATAAAATATTTACATATGCAAGAAAATGAAAAAACAGGCTCCAACGGAGCCATTTAGTTTGTAATGTCCATATAAGTTCGATGGTAAAACTGGTAGTGGGTACCATCCCTTTGTTCTCGAATCAGCCATGTGCCGAAAGGCCTGACCGCGACTTCTTTGGATAATAGATCAACAATTGTGTTTCGTTCCCTGTAAATATGACGACATGCAAATGAGTAAAAATGAGTAATGAGTCGGTGAGCCTCATCCAGTATATGTCTTAGAGAATATGCAGAGCAGTTTGATATTTTTCTTATCCAGTTACAAACAATTGTAGATTACTACAATGTTTTTCCAAGGCAAATTGGATGAGGTATTTTCTTGTGATTAGTTCGGCGAAATTGTTTGAGTCTCTCCCCAGTCCCATTTGAATATGAAAATGATGGGATTCAGATAAGTACAGTATGGCACCTCCCCCACAGCGAACTTCCTGTGCTGAACCGTCGAAAAAAGCCCATGGTTGAGAGTAATTTATGGCTTCGGGGACAATGATCCTATGCGGATAGGTTTCCTCATCTTCAGGGATGATGTTGTAGTCTGTCAGGATCTGAGCTGTGATGGAGGGCCAGTGGGGAGCAATATCCTGAAAAATGTATCTATTACGGGCTATCCAAATTGCCCAGCAAATGAGGACGGGAAGATTTCTGGCCTTTGTCAGAGTTGCATTAGTCCACCATGTAGACCATGCATCATTTATAGTCATGCCTTGCCAACTGTTCTGGGAGGGAAAGGTCAATAGAATCGAGCTTCAGAGATCCTTTGCAGCCTGGCAAGCAAGGAATAGCTGGTCTACATCTTCGGTGTTGTTCTTGCACAAGCAATGCCAAAAGGGTCTGTGATGTGCACGTTTGATTAAGTTGTCACCTGTGGGGATCTTATATTTGAGGATTGTCCACATGAGAAGTCGGGTCTTGGGGGGCGCTTTGAGCTTCCACATGTGCTTCCACCAGAGTTTGATAGCTTGTGGTCGATGAGCCTCGGCTAATACAAGATAGCCCTCCTTAGGGGAGTATCTCCCTGATTTTGCAAGCGCCCAGGTTATCTCGTCCTCCCCTTCGACAATTCTAATATGAGATTCGGTTAAGGCCGTAGTGTATTCAGCCCATTGTTGTTCCCAGTGCTGTGGTATGTGCAGGTTGTGGGCGGATTTCCAAGCTTGTTGAAATAAGGTGGTATGTTCAGAGTCCACAATATGACAGATATGTGTGATGCCTGCATTGCTGAGGTGGTTTTTAAGCTCAATAGGCAGCCTGTGAGCGTTCCCACAGCCAATCCAAGGATCTTCACCTATACGCACAGATGTGCCAGATTGAATTCTCCAGGTAAGACCCGCTCGGATAATGGTTAGTGAATTCAGCACTGCCTTCCAGATGACTGATATCCCTATGTTGTTCCAGTGTGGTTGTCACAGTGAGTCCATCAAATTTAGAGGGGCAATGTATTTTGACAAGGCCACCATACTCCACAGGCTGTTCGTAGTGATTAATTGCCAACCAAGCTTTGCTGCCAGCGAATTGGGTGAGGTATTTTCTTGTGATTAATTAATATTTATTATAAAATAAATTATTAATCTTTAACAATAATGTTAGTTAGTTTGTGAATGTGTTATATTTATTATTTTAATAACAAAGGTAGATGTTTTTAATTATTTTTTTAGTTTATATATATATAGAAAACTTAGTTTATTATTATTATATATTTTGTATATTTATTTGAGTATTTTTTTTATTTATTTATTTATTTATTTTTATTATTTATTTATTTATTTATTTTTTATTTTTATTTTTTTTATTTTAATTTTTTTTTTTTTGCGTAAAGACTATTTCTATTAAAAAAGAGAAAAAATATGTACAAAGAGGTCAAGACCTCAGAGGGGGGCTGAAGCCAGCCCTCAACCAGAGATTCTGATACATACAGATCCTTTTAACCGCCCTTCCAGGATTGAGAGACCTTGAAACATGATTTATAAGTCCCTGACAGACAAGAAAGTAAACCAGTTCTGTGTCTAACACTACAGTACTATCGCCGACTATGGCTTTGCTGATAAACATTCTGTCATAACCGCCATATACAAAATTAAAGCAAAAACAAGGCTTGCTGAGCCATGACTTGTTACTGTTCATAAGACTATATTGGCTCGCACCGATACAAAAACAAGAACTGAAGCAAGAACAGAGTTGACAATATCCAGAGACGCATAACATAAAAAGAAACAGAACAGAGGCGAGAATGCCATCAGTAGGCATTGAACCAAATTCATTAAACATGTTTAGGAGAGTCGAGAGCATCCTTATCCACCTGGCTAGGAGAGCCAATCCACGTGACGACCGCATTATCTGCATCTCCCGTGACACCACCATCTGGAGGAATCACCAAATTCAAAATGCTGCCTGGAGGATGTACCGGCTCACATGCAAGCACATTGCGCTGAGTAGAGTCTGCCGGAGGTTGAGGAGCTTCAGGCACATTGCCTTCTTCCTGCATGTTGTCACCGTTGAACACGACCCCAGCCACCTCCCCCTGAAGGACACTATCATCCTGAGACTGAGACGTGGTGGTGTGGGCTGAGCTGTTGGGCTTATCCTCCTCCTCAGCAAGGATTACAGTGATACTGGCTGACAGAACGGGCTTATTGAGCCTGCTATGGAATTTGAAGCGGGTTGTTTGAAAGGAGTTGTGCGGGAGAGGCCTGGCATGACCAGAAGGCGGAGAGGACGGGGAGGCAGAAGCGAGAGGGACAATGTTCTGGGGAGTAGATTGAGAGGCACAACCTTGATTGCCAGAGGTGCCTCCACGGCGAGAGACTCCACGACGACGAACCATTTCCAAATTAACAGAGAGACCAGGGAAGGGAAATTGGCAGAACCAAAGGGGAAAGGGCCGAGCACAGGCGGACCAGGCCAGACTTAGAAACCAGATGAGCTTCCAAGCAGCCTGAACGAAGCAGGGGTGCGGGAAGAATAGCGGGCGGAAGTAGAAAGAGCCGAGGAGGGCAATTGCATAAACCAGAGACCAGGCCATGGATAAATCGCCGCGCACAG
The DNA here is from genome assembly GCA_031772625.1 of Pinus tabuliformis. Taxonomy (NCBI): domain Eukaryota; kingdom Viridiplantae; phylum Streptophyta; class Pinopsida; order Pinales; family Pinaceae; genus Pinus; species Pinus tabuliformis. Next base: position 1,280,634,643 of record CM062820.1, read on the forward strand.
TCTCTCGAGCCGAGCGCGCATTCAATACCAAATGCGTGACCATTATTCTGTACCCTGGCGAATTCATATCGAATGCTGTGGGATTGTGGGATCCGCGTCCGCGAGCCAAGTGCAGGGACAACTGCCGGCGAGGAGTAAATCCTCATAAATGTTCTGCAGTGACACCTGCATCCGGGTGTATATTTATTTGAGTATTATTTATATATTTAAAAATAATTATATTAATATATTATTATTATTATTATTATTTTCTAAATTTAAAATATTTTGTATATATAATTATATCAATATATTCTTATTCTTATTCTTATGTTTTAAATTTAAAAGATTTTGTGCATGGTATGTTGGATAGATGGTGATTGGGTGTCTTGTTAAGGGTACTTTTTAATGTGAAGTTATTAGTTCAATTCTTTGTCACGATAAAGATGTAGTCCCACCAAATATAAAAAAAAAGAATCATATCAAAAATTTTTTCCCCTTGGAAAAATCGTAATTTTCATTAGTAAAGGAAAATTACATGTTGTATATGCGAAGTGCATATGCTGTATGTGAGGCAGAGTGCTTGTCGAAAATAGAAGTATCCATTTTAACAAAAATAGTGCAGTGCATCCATGTAGGGAGACACTGTTATATGGAGATTGTTCAACAAACAAAAACAAAATAACTCTAGAAAGAGAGTGTATGTCTGCTAAATATACATCTGATAATTTAAAAGAATAAAATATTTACATATGCAAGAAAATGAAAAAACAGGCTCCAGTTGAGCCATTTAGTTTGTAATGTCCATAAAAGGTCGATGGTAAAACTGGTAGTGAGTACCATCCCTCTGTTCTCGAATCAGCCATGTGCCGAAAGGCTTGACCGTGACTTCTTTGGATAATAGATCAACAGCTGTGTTTCGTTCCCTGTAAATATGACGACATGCAAATGAGTCAAAATGAGTAATGAGTCAGTGCACCTCATCCAGTATATGTCTAAGAGAATATGCAAAGCAATTTGATATTTTGCTTACAATTTTTGAGTCACCAAACAATTGTAGATTAGTACAGTGTTTTTCCAAGGCAAATTGGATGAGGTGTTTTCCTGTGATTAGTTCGGAAAAATTGTTTGAGTCTCTCCCCAGTCCCATTTGAATATGAAAATGATGGGATTCAAATAAGTACAGTATGGTACCTCCCCCATAGCCAACTTCTTGTGCTGAACCGTCGAAAAGATCCCATGGTTGAGAGTAATTTATGGCTTCGGGGACAATGATCCTGGGCGGAGAGGTTTCCTCATCTTCAGGGATGATGTTGTAGTCTGTCAGGATATGAGCTGTGATGGAGGGCCAGAGGGGAGCAATATCCTGAAAAATGTATCTATTACAGGCTATCCAAATTTCCCAGCAAATGAGGAGGGGAAGATTTCTGGCCTTTGTCAGAGCTGCATTAGTCCACCATGTAGACCATGCATCATTTATAGTCATGCCCTGCCAATTGTTTTGGGAGGGAAAGGTCAATAGAATCGAGCTTCAAAGATCCTTTGCAGCCTGGCAAGCGAGGAAAAGCTAGTCTACATCTTCGATGTTGTTCTTGCACAAGCAACACCAAAAGGGTCCATGATGTGCACGTTTGATTAAGTTGTCACCTGTGGGGATCTTATATTTGAGGATTGTCCACATGAGAAGTCGAGTCCTGGGGGGCGCTTTGAGCTTCCACATGTGCTTCCACCAGAGTTTGATAGCTTGTGGTTTATGAGCCTCGGCTAATACAAGATAGCCCTCCTTAGGGGAGTATCTCCCTGATTTAACAAGCACCCATGTTATCTTGTCCTCCGCTTTGACAATTCTAATATGAGATTCGGTTAAGGCCACAGTGTATTCAACCCATTGTTGTTCTCAGTGCTGTGGTATGTGCAGGTTGCGGGTGGATTTCCAAGCTTGCTGAAATAAGGTGGTATGTTGAGAGTCCACAATATGACAGATATGTGTGATGCCTACATTGCTTAGGTGGATTTTAAGCTCAATAGGCAGCTTGTGAGCATTCTCACAGCGAATCGAAGGATCTTCACCTATACACACATATGTGCCATATTGAATTCTCCAGGTAAGACCCGATCGAATAATGGTCAGTGAATTTAGCACTGCCTTCCAGATGACTGATATCCTTATGTTGTTCCAGTGTGGTTGTCGTAGCCAGTCCATCAAATTTAGAGGGGCAATGTATTTTGAAAAGGCCACCATACTCCACAGGCTATTCGTAGTGATTAATTGCCAACCAAGCTTTGCTGCCAGCACTGAGGAGAAGTCCTCCAACTTCTTTATGCCCCACCCTCCCCATTTCTTTGGTAGGGTAAGTGCCTCCCATTTGACCCAGGCAAAGATTCTCCCTGACTGTTTACCCTTCCAAAGAAACCTGCAGCATAGATTTTGTATTCTAGAGAGGATACCTCTGGGTATCCATGCTAAAGACATCCAATATACCGGAGTGGCCTCAAGAACTACTTTTATAAGTACTAATCTGCCTGCCCTGGATAGGTACTTGTGGTACCAGATGTTGAGCCTCCTTTCCATTTTGGAGATAAGCCATGTCCAATCTGCTATCTTATATCCCTGGGGCTTTAGCCTGTATCCCAGATATCTAAGGCCATCCTCCATTCGCAGAAGGGTAAAAGGGAATCTATGGAGTGCAAATTGTATCTCATGGGGGGAGCATCCAGTAGCTGTAATGGTGGATTTGATGTAGTTAATAACCATGCCAGTGGCAGTTTGAAATAAAGAGAAAGTATTCTTCATTATAGTCAGGTCCCCTATGCCACCATTGAGGAATATCAACACATCATCCACAAATAATAAGTGAGTCAGGATGCATCTGTCAGTGATTCTGATTCCTTTGAGCCTTCCCCTATTATGTTCCTCTTTTATAAGTCTACTAAGCCCTTCCATGATGAGTAGAAATAGTAAAGGAGACAGAGGGCATCCCTACCTGAGGCCTCTTTCTGAATGAAAGAAAGGCGATGCTGCTCCATTTACAAGGACACTGAAAGATATATTTGTTATACAACACATGATCCATTTAATAAACTCATAAGGGAAACCTAGGTGAGTTAGGAGCATTCTGATGTACAACCAACTTACTCTATCAAATGCTTTGGAGAGATCTACCTTTAAGATCATACCTTTCATCTTCTTCGTCTATAGAGAGTGCAATACTTCTTGTGCTGTTCCGACCGCCTCATGGATCTGACGATCTTGCAAGAAAGCAAATTGCTCAGGAGAAATATGAGTGGATAGGATGGGGCAGAGACGATTGGCAATGATTTTGGCAATGATTTTATAAATGCAGTTGCACAGGGATATGGGGCAGAAATCATCAAAGGAGGTCAGGTTGTCAGATTTGGGAATGAGGGCTATGAAAGTGGTATTGAAAGCTTCATACATCTTGCCATTGAGCCGACAGTCTTCAACGACCTTAAGGAGATCTGCTCCAAGAGTCTCAAAAAAAGCCAAGTAGAACTCCACCGACCATCCATCTGGCCCTGGGATTTTGTCGCGCTTGAACCATTTTAATGTGGCCTCAAGTTCCCCTAGAGTGACTTCCCTATTCAGTTCCATGGCAGTCTCCTGATCCACAAATTGGGGAAATAGTTGTGCCACTCGAATGACTTCAGCAAGAGTGGCATTTGGAGGTGCCCTGTATATCTGCTTAAAATGGGATGTGGCCATGGTTGCTAGATGCAGAAAGGTGTTGACTATGTTCCCCTGCTCATTTGTGAGCTGCCATATGGAGTTAATGGCTTTTCGACCATTTGCAAATTTGTGATAAAATTTTGTATTATCGTCTCCCTCTAGCAACCAGATTTCCCTGCTTCGCAATCTCCAGGACTCTTCTTGATCCTTTAGGATTTTTCATCTCTTAGATAATAAGGATGTGAGATTTTCCTTTTGTTCATTTGAGGTGTAGACCCCCCCTTGATCATTTTTTAAAGCAGCAATCTCTGCTTCAGTATCCCTTAGGGTTTGTTCATCCTGCACTCTCTTTTTGTGTGCCCAGATTTTAGAGAGTCTCTTCAGCTCTTTTAGGTTATGTGCAAAGCCTTCTGCTATATGCCCTCCAACAGCAGGGGGGTGGGACTTCTAGAAATCATTAACCATGTGAGCATAAGATGCATCCTTTAGCCAATAAGAGTTGAATTTGAAAGGGACTTTAGGCTTATTGAATCCCCAAAACTATTTCAAGTTATATTAGCAAATGGTTTGAGATACCTCCCGATCCCACCCATTGTCAATAGTTATAACCCATGTTCAGTAGGCGCTCCTTGATAAGGAAGCGGTCAAGTCTTCTGGCGAGACTATCATCACCAACCCTGTTGTTCCTCCAGGTGGGCTGCAGTTTTGCTGATGGGATGTCCATAAGACTGTGGTTTTCCAGGATGTTCTCAAAGTATGCTGATAGGGGATCAATCTGGGCGTGATGTCCCCATGATTCAGAGAGGCCGATAGAGAAATTTAAATCCCCTCCAAGGATTAAGTAGTCCTTTTGCAAGATATCAGTACTCAGTAAATGGTCCCAGAAGTCTGCACGGTGATGGCACGGCCCGTACACATTTATCAGTCTAATCTCAATGCCCAGATCAGATGAGAATATGTCCACCCCAATATGCCCAATGCCTCCCCAACTGTTACAGAGCTTGATGGTTCGAGAGTTATAACCCAGGGAAATGCCTCCCGAGCATCCATTTACATCAAGAGCTAGAAAGGACTAGCCCGGGAGCATAGATTCAAGTAGGTGGGTGATGACTTCAGCTAAGCCCAAGGTTTCTTGTAGGAAAATGACATCGATTAATTCAGAGTTGAGCAGTCTGCGAAAAGCTAGTTTTTTATCAGGGCTAGCTAACCCTCAATAATTGAAAGAGAACAACTTCATGGAGGGGGAGCGTCCAGGGTGTTCAGAGCTTTAAGTACCCTATTGATGGTGTTTTGTTTCCCAAATGATATCTCCTCTCCGGCCTACACCTTAGCTTTGGAAAGGGAGGAAGGACATCCTCGGGGTGGCTTTGGGGGAATGGGAGGAGTATCCAGGCCAATACCAATAGCGTCAGGGGCCTGTGATCGCACCCGGGATCGAAGCGGGTATCTGGGGGATAGGGGCCCATGTTCAGAGGCAGAGGATATGGGAGGGGCTCCCTCCGGGAAGGATGGTGGAGTGAAAGAGAATGTGGGGGAGGGGGGGTGGAGGGGGCATGCCAGGGAAATGGGGGGCTAAGAGATGAAGGTCGAGACCTGATTAATTACAGTAGAAAAAGCTATGCTTTCAGAAGGAGAAAAGATATTAATAGAGCAGGGAATAGAAGTGTTCATACCCGAAGATAGCACAACCGCCCTTGCCCTGGTTAGAGGAGGAGAGGGAGGCCGATATGGTGCCTTGCCACGCTTCTTCGGAGCCTCCTTGACTGGTGCTTCCTTTGCTGCTTCAGGGTCGTTATGAGTCGTTGCGGCTTCAGGAGGGGGTTGATCCACATGTGCTTGAGAGTCTTTGGTAGGTATAGCCTTGTCGTTTTCCCCTGCTCTTGCTTTGTTGTTGAGGGGACAGTCCCTAAAGAGATGACCCACCTTATGGCACCTCCTACACCGAAAAGGCACCCCTTCGTAGTCAAGAATCTGCTGCCGAGAGAAATTCCTCCATTGGAGGGTAATGTGTTCCTGTAAACCCTCCCTGGTATCTAAGTGAACCAAAATCCTCGCGTATGCCATTATGCCAGTGGAGAGGTATGATTTGTCATGTTCTAGATATGTGCCCAAAGAGTTCCCAATGCACCGAAAGATGTCTTCAGACCAAAATTACAGGGGTAGTCCTGGTAGACGGACCCATAGAGGGCCAGCACCAAGTTGCTCCCTCTTTGGATTGAAAAGGGGGTTCCATCGACTTAGGAGGATGGGGGCCTGTTCAATGTGCCAAAACGATGACAAGACACAATTTGTATGCTCGGCTCTGGCGAACTGCAGTGCGAACCATCCCCTGACGAAAGTTTGGACGAAAGGTAGCTCGGCCAGGTGTTGTCCCCAAACTTCTGCCATCCATTGCTTCAGCCGGGCCACAGTGTAATTTCGTCCCCGAACCCTACCAACCAGGACTCTGTCCGCTGTGTCCATAGTGTCTCCCCACTGAATATCCTCTCCCAAGCGGATGATGATGTCTTGTGCCTTGGATTTTACACACCTTTGTTTTTTGCTTGGTTTGTGCCCTGCGTCGGTGGAGTCTTGCTGGGTTCCGCTCGAAGGAGGGTTAGGTTGAGGGTTTGCAGGGTTTAAACCCGGCCTAGAGGGGAAGGCACCTGAAATAGGAGGAATGTCAGTGAAACTGCCGGATAGGGGGGTCGATATAGTCACCGCAGGAGGATACCCTTGTGTTGTGGCCAAGGGTTCGCTAGAGGGAGAAATTGAAGGATTGTGAGAACCAGCAGATGGAGGGAAAGATGGGTAGCCTGAGGAGCAGGTAGCTAGGTTAGGGCCTATGGAACGGGCCGCAAAATGTAGGGTGGACGACGACGGGGGCGGGGTAGCAAAAGCTGGCCAGGAGGGGGTGGCCTCTGGGAGGGTAACGACCGAGCATGAGGGCCCCAAGATCGAGGGCAACGTCGCGATGGTGTCTGACAATTCACTGCAGAAAGGGAGCAGGCCTTCCGTGTTTGCATGGGGGGTTGTCCAGATGGAGGCACCCTCTAGTGGGTCTTCTGAATAGTCCACAAAGTCCATGTCCATAACTGCTCCGAAAGTCCCGCGCCAGCTGCCACCGTGAAAGTGTGAAGGCTCGTTGCTGTTGAGATCGAGTGCAGGTAAGGGAGGTCGGTGTGAGAACGACGAATTCACGGAGGGGGTAAAAACGAAACCGCAACGGGGAAACAACGGATGGAGAACGACGTCAGGCAGGTACGGTTTCAGTAAGGAACAGAACGGATCGGGTGCAGGAGGGTAACCGCATCAGGAGCTGCAGCAGTCGAACCCTAACCCTTGTCGGGCCTCCACAACAGGAAAATCGCCATCCTTCCATGAAAACCTAAACCATAAAAATTTTCATGTATATATATATATATCAAAATTCCAATGTTATATTTATTTTATTAAATTATTTAATTTGGAAACAATTTCAGGAGAAATCACATTGGTATATTTAGGCCGACGCATTTCGAACCAACTAGTGTGGTTCATCATCAGGACAAGATGAAAAATCAGATCGTAGCAGAAAGTTAAATAGGGAGTCAGGACCTCCAAACAGCTAAGGGAAAAAATGGCTAGATAACGGCTATATTTAACTGAATGGGAAAAAATAATTTATTTAGAATTACTAATCGATTTATTATTATTATTAATATTTATTTATATATTTAAACATTTATTTATTCTAATTTATTTTTATAATTGGATCATTATGGGATAATATCTAACTAACCTAACCCCTAAGATAGAAATAATTACTATTTATCCATTTCTAACTAACCTAATATTATAATATAATCTAACTAGCTTAACCATAAGAATAGAAATAATTATTAATTATTTATTTAATAATAATATTAGTATTTAAAAATAAAAATAAAATAAATAAATAAAAATAAAAATGTATGAAAATTGAGTTTAAATGAAATATGAATGAAATAATTAGTAATAGAAAGGACGAAAATAATTAAATTGGTTGTAATGTGAATAATCAAATATAAATATTAATTTTACTTGTTTATTATTATTATATTATTTTAGTTTCTATTTATTCAATATATATATATATATATATATATATATATATAACAAACAAACAAACTTTAAGGTGAATTAAGAAAAAAATATAAAAACCAAAGGGAGGAGAAGGATAAACGAAGGGAAGAAAGCTAAGAGGAAAGCGCTGGAATCCAACAACTACTAATTTTCCACCCGTCGTCCCTATTGAGATTATTAGGCCGCCTTTCAATTTCTATGGCTTCCCTGAATTTACGGTGATGAAAGTGAGGAATTTTCGCAATGACCTTCACCTCCTCAATGCAAATATGATGATTGGTCTTCTAGCTACCCGTGATATGAGGGTTTCTGATGACGACCATTTTTCTAAAGAGAAATCCCATCTCTTGGAGGTTTTTGTCAATAATGGCTACAGTAAGAAACAATCCAAGGGACAACCGATAGGATTGCTAGAATCCTCAGGAAACACAACGTTACCTCAACCTTTCGACCCCTTAACACCTTAAGAAGTTCCTTAAAACCAGCGAAATACCCTGTGGACCCTAAGGATTTGAAAGGAGTTTATGTCATCCCATGCTCATGTGGAACATCGTACATTGGTGAAACAGGTCGATCCATTAATCAGAGGATTAAGGAACATGCTGCCGATATCAAGCATGGTAGGACTTGTTCTTCGGCCTTAGCAGAGCATGCTGAGAAGAACAATCATCATATTTGCATTGAGGAGGCGAAGGTCATTGCGAAAATTCCTCACTTTCATCACCGTAAATTCAAGGAAGCCATAGAAATTGAAAAGCTGCCTAATAATCTTAATAGGGACGAGGGGTAGAAAATTAGTAGTTGTTGGATTCCAGCGCTTTCCTCTTAGCTTTCTTCCCTTCGTTTCTTCTTCTCCTCCCTTCAGTTTTTATATTTTTTTCTCAATTCGCCCCTAAGGTTTCCCTGTTTATATATATATATATATATAGTAAATAGAAACTAAAATAATATAATAATAATAAACAAGTAAAATTAATATTTATATTTGATTATTCACATTACAACCAATTTAATTATTTCCGTCCTTTCTATTACTAATTATTTCTTTTAAACTCAATTTTCATACATTTTTTTTAAATACTAATACTATTATTAAATAATTAAATAATAATTGTTTCTATTTTTATAGTTAAGTTAGTTAGATTATATTATAATATTAGGTTAGTTAGAAATGGATAAATAGTAATTATTTCTATCTTAGGGGTTAGGTTAGTTAGATATTATCCCATAATGATCCAATTATAAAAATAAATTAGAATAAATAAATGTTTAAATATATAAATAAATATTATTAATAATAATAAATTAATTAGTAATTCTAAATAAATTACTTTTTCCCATCCAGTCAAATATAGCCGTTATCTAGCCATTTTTCCCTTAGCTGTTTGGAGGTCCTGACTCCCTATTTAACTTTCTGCTATGATCTGATTTTTCATCTTGTCCTGATGATGAACCACACTGGTTGGTTCGAAATGCGTTGGCCTAAATCTACCAATGTGATTTCTCCTGAAATTGTTTCCAAATTAAATTATGGATCACAGAAGCTTGAATTCGATTATTAAATTATTATTTATTAATTATATTTTATATTATTAAATTATGTTATTGTATAAGTAATAATAAAAATGGTTTTATATTAAAAGGAACAAGTATATTATTACTTAGGGAAGAATAATTAGATTATTACTTGTGGTTTTGTCATATTTTTTCATGAAATTTTGTTTTTATAAATAATCAATGACTCATATTAAATATAACTTATAAAAAAAATTCATATAATAAAAATAAATGGAAATTAAAATTGTTTTCTTCCTTTTCTACTTTAATTTATTATTATTATTTAAATTAAGTTATTGCTATTAATATTTATTATAAAATAAATTATTAATCTTTAACAATTTTAGTAACAATGGTAAATGTTTATAGTTGTTGTATATATATAATTTTTTTTTTCAAAGAAAAATGCGTAATTTCCATTAAGTTTTTAAGAAAATTACAAGTTGTATGCCAACATTTGTGCAATGCTTTCACTACTATTAGGTGGTGGATCAGTTCTGTTGTTCAGTTATGTTGTTTGAGCAAAAATATTTACATATTCCTTCATTAAACTTGAAGGATCAAAAAATAAACCGTTACTATTTTTGCAAAGTTCTGTAGAAGTAAAAAACAAAAGTACAGTGAACATTAACTAGGATGATTGTATCGATCAGTCCTGTGGATGTATTGCCTCGTCGATGTAAGGCCTGTGGTAGATCTGGAAAAATTCTCCATCCCTGTATTCCTGGATTATCCACTGTCCTCTAGTCAGTTGCGCGACCTCTTTGGAAAGAAGATCAACGACTTCATTCCTTTCCCTGTAAATATGAGAGCAGAAAAAAGACTCAAACTGTGATTTTAATGCAATAGCTTCTTCCACCAGGTCTCTGAGTGTTGGGTCTCTATAATACTAGTGATTACCCCATTACTATTGTAGTTATACCCCTTATTTATATTGTTGTGCCTCCATTGCCCCCATATTGTTATTAATGTGCCCATAGAATCCCTCTATTGTTATTTTTGTGGCTTTATATTATTATTGTTAGGTCGGTTGGATTATATTGTGACTCCTTAGACTCCTATATATAGAAAGGAGGTTTTGTCATTTGAATCATCGAAGAATTGTTCATTTATGTAATGTAAAGGAGGTTTCCCCCTCGAAGAGGCTGAATTCTAAGGCGTTGATCTATCTTTTCTATCTTTTTTTGAGCTGGTTTCATAACATTTGGTATCAGAGCTTTGGATTCTAGGGTTTCGCTGCTCCAAACAGGTCATCGTGGCATTTTCGCTATAAATTTTTTCTGTGACGTTTCAGAAGTCGCAAAAAAAAACCCATTTGAGAAGAAATCGCGCTGAACCTTGGGTCCGAATTTCAGAGCTTTTCCGCGATATTTTCGGAGATATGATCTGAGGAAGTTGGTTTTTTTGCAGACTCCTGAATTACATTCAAAACAAGTGACCTGGGGAAAATCATCATAACTTTCTCTCTGAGGATCGGATTGAAATTTCGTAAGAAGGTACAGAAAGAGGACGGACTTTAGTTTCTTGTATGCGTTTTTCAGATCCATAGGTCGAAACAATGACTCGTGGCACGTCGTACAAGTTTGCTCTACTGAACTAGTCTATAAGCAAGTCACTGTGGGAGATTTCATATAACTGTTCCTTGAAGAAACCAATTTGGGTCAGACTTGTGGCATTGGAAAGAGGACTCAGAAGGCTACTACAGATCAAAATTTCAAACTGGATGATCCAAAATTACAGAGATACATCAGATTCAATATCAGGCTTCTACAAAGTGAAAAAAGGTGTGTAGTTTTTTTTTTAAATTTTTGCATAGGCTTGGTTTGAAGGAATTCAAAGGGCATAGTAAAGCATTATTATCGGTAACTGATGCCCTGAGGAAAGAAAATGCAAACACCTAGTAAGGAACCTGAAAGCTCTAGCATGACTCATGAAGAAGAGGAAGAAATGCTACATGATATATCAAAATTACAAGAACAAGTGCAACAAATGTCACGCTCACAAAAGCTAACAGAAGCTAAGATAAATGGCGTGGAATCTAAGATAAAGGGCATGGAAGCTAAGATGGATGATTTGAAGACAGATTTGAAGACAAACATGGCAGATTTGAAGACAGATTTGACAAATTTTCTACAAGAAATACTTACTAATGGTGAAAAGGTTGTAAAGGAAACTCATGATGTGAACAAAAGAAATGTTAATCATGATTCCATAGACTCTAATGTTGGATCAAAGACCCACCATATTCCAAAAATCGATATGAGGAAGTTTGATGGCAAGGATCCCGCCACATGGATATTACAGATGGAGCAATTCTTCGATCTCAATAATGTGCAAAACACACAAAAGGTACGTATGGCAACTTTATATTTGGAACCAAATCAGTTTGTATGGTATCAATGGCTTTGCTCTCGTAAACAATTTATCACTTGGGCAATTTTTACGGAAGAATTGATAGCACATTATGAGGATACAAAAAGCAACACTTTTTTTAGCCAATTGATAAGTCTCAAACAAAAGGGTTCAATAATGGAGCACATTGAGGAGTTCCAAAAATTGAACATAAGGGTAAAAGATATTCCAGAGGAGCATAGGATTGATGTGTTCATAGGGTCTTTAAAGGATAATATCCAACATGATGTTCGCCTTTGGGAACCTGATTCATTAGAGAAGGCATTCAGGTTAGCAAGAAAAATGGAAAGCAAAATTATGGCAACCAGGAAGCATACCACTCACAACTATAAAGACGGAAGTGTTGTTGCCCCTAGTCTTCCACAACCTATAAGGTTGACACCACAACAATTGGAAGAAAAAAGAGCAAAAGGGCTTTGTTACAGTTGTGATAGCAAATACACTAAAGGTCATAAGTGTGCTGAGAAGAAATTATTCTACATAGATTGTGAAGAGGAAGAAGAAAAGGAGCAAGAAAGGTCAAAAGAAGAGGATATACTCCAGAACAAAGCCTAGATGAAGAACAAATAAATCCGACCATATCTTGTAATGCATTGGCGGGAATTACCACTCCTCAAACCATCAAGATAGAAGGACAAATCAAGAAGAAAAAGGTAATAGTGTTGATTGATTCAGGAAGCACCCACAATTTTATTCATTGTAGGGTAGCAAAAGAATTGAATTGCTTCCTATATCCAGCACCAGAGTGTCAAGTGATGATTGCAAATGGAGGAACAATAAATTGCTCTGGAAAGTGCCATAATATCAAGCTATCCATGGGAGAATATGTATTGACTAGCCCAATGCTTTCCATTCCAATGGGAGGTGCTGATGTTGTACTAGGAGTCCAATGGCTACAATCCTTGGGTACAATAGCTTTTAATTTTCAAGAACTTTTCATCAAATTTTCTACGGAAGGAAAGGAAGTTGAATTAAGGGGTATTGCAGGGAAACCAGGAAAGATAATCAGCTCTAATGGTATGACAAAGCTTCTAAAAAAGGAGCAAAGAGGTGTAATTGCACAATTATGTTCGCTAGATGTTTCCACATTAGAATCATCTATTTCTCCAGATCTCCAAAAAGTCTTGGACAATCATTCCAAGGTATTTGAGACTCCCAAAGGTCTCCCACCTATGCGTGATCATGATCATGCTATTCATCTGATTCCAGGAAGTGTTCCTCCAAACATCAGGCCGTACAGATATCCCTATGTCCAAAAAAGTGAAATTGAACGTATGGTTGCAGAAATGCTAGAGGCTGGTATAATTCAACCGAGTCAAAGTTCTTTCTCTGCTCCAGTAGTATTGGTGCACAAGAAGGATGGATCATGGCGCATGTGTCCAGATTATAGGGAGCTCAACAAGCTCACTATTAAAGATAAGTTCCCCATTCCTGTCATTGATGAATTACTGGATGAATTGCATGGATCAATTTACTTCACCAAGTTGGATCTTCGTTCAGGATATCATCAAATCAGAATGAAGATTGAAGACATTCCGAAAATGGCATTTAGAACTCATGAGGGTCATTATGAATTTTTGGTCATGCCTTTTGGCCTTACCAATGCACCTTCAACATTTCAAGGTTTGATGAATTCAATTTTCAAACCATTCCTTAGAAAATTTGTGTTAGTATTTTTTGATGATATACTAATCTACAATAAGTCTTGGAAGGATCATGTTGAACATGTTGACAGGGTGCTACAACTATTGGAGGAGAAACAATTATATGCAAAAAGATCCAAATGTTTCTTTGGAGTCCAGGAGGTGGAATATTTGGGTCATATTGTATCTCATGAAGGAGTTAAGGTAGACCCTAGCAAAATTAAAGCCATTAAGGAATGGAAAATCCCCACATCCATAAAGCATCTGCGAGGATTTCTTGGGTTGACAGGGTATTATCGCAAGTTTGTTAAGAATTATGGGAGAATAGCAGCACCTCTAACAACATTATTGAAGAAAGATGCATTTTCATGGACTCTGGAAGCAACAAAGGCCTTTGAACATCTTAAAGAGGCAATGTGCCAAGCACCGGTCTTAGCTACACCGGACTTCACAAAAACCTTTATTGTGGAATGTGATGCTTCAGGAAATGGAATTGGTGCTGTTCTAATGCAAGATGAAAGACCCATTGCTTTTGAAAGTCGTCCAATCAAGGGAAAGTTTTTAAGAAAAGCTATTTATGAGAAGGAAATGTTGGCAATACTCCATGCACTTAAGAAATGGCGACCCTACCTAATGGGAAGACACTTCAAGGTAAAAACGGATCATGATAGCCTTAAATACTTTTTAGAACAAAGATTATCCTCTGAAGAGCAACAAAAGTGGGTCACAAAGATGTTGGGTTATGACTTTGAAATCATCTACAAAAAAGGGAAGCAAAATGTGGTGGCAGATGCACTCTCAAGAAAGGATGAGGATGTGGAAGCATTGTTGTGTGCTATTTCTATCATCCAACCAGATTGGATAAATGAAGCAAGGGAGGAATGGAAGAATGACGAAGAAGTGTGGGCACTTATTCGAAAGCTACAACAAGATTCCAGTACGTCTGATACATTTAGCTGGCAAAATGATTCGTTATGGTACAAAGATCGCTTATACCTCTGTAAGAATTCCCAGCTAAAACAAAAGATTCTTATGGAATTGCACACTTCTCCCTTAGGAGGGCACTCAGGATTTTTAAAAACTTACCACAGGGTTAAGAAGGAATTTTTTTGGGATGGCCTTAAATCAGATATTCAAAAGTTTGTGGCAGAATGTTTGGTTTGCCAACAAAATAAAGTTGAAACAATTAAGACACCGGGTCTATTACAACCTTTATCCATTCCAAGCCAACGTTGGGAGGAGGTTTCAATGGATTTTATCACAGGTTTACCCAAGTCTGAGGGAAAGAGTGTCATCATGGTGGTAGTTGACAGACTTACCAAGTATGCACACTTTTGTGCATTATCACATCCATTTAAAGCCAGTACAGTTTCTACTGCATTTATGGAAACAATTCAAAAGCTACATGGAAACCCAAAGATTATTGTAAGTGACAGAGATCCCATTTTCACTGGAAATTTTTGGACAGAATTATTTTCTTGTCTTGGTACTCAGTTAGCTCATAGCTCATCTTATCATCCTCAATCTGATGGGCAAACTGAGATAGTAAACAAATGTTTGGAAGGATATCTTCGTTGCTTTGTATCTGATAAACAGACACAATGGGTCAAATGGTTGCCTCTGGCTGAATGGTGGTATAACACTTCCTTCCATACAACAACAAAAATGACCCCATTTATGGCACTTTATGGGTATCAACCACCATCCATCACATCATATTTAAGAGAAAATTCTAAGGTTCAGGCAGTGGAACATCACATCGAACATCAACAACAAGTCCTCCAACTCTTAAAGGATAACCTCGTGTTGGCACAGAATAGAATGAAACAACAGGCATATCAACATCGCAGTGAAAGAAGTTTTGATGTAGGTGATTGGGTATTCCTACGGCTACAACCATATAAGCAAATGTTCCTCAAGCAAGCTAAGAAGGATAATAAGTGTTATGGTCCGTACAAGGTGTTGCAAAAGATTGGTACTATGGCATACAAATTGGAGCTTCCTGCAGCTTCTCGATTGCACCCAGTTTTCCATGTTTCATTCTTAAAGAAGGTTATAGGCGACAAGCTCTCAGTTCAAAAAATATTGCCAGAACTTGACGAGGAAGGAAAAATTATATTGGAACCGGAAGCAGTTATAGAAACAAGAACTCGACAGCTACGAAATCGATCAATTTCAGAGTACCTTATCAAGTGGAAGAACTTATCCGCTGAAGATTCCACATGGGAGGATGAGAATTTTATGCAGAAGTATCCAGAACTACTTAAGCGTTGAGGACAACACATTTTTTGAAGGCGAGGGGCATGTTGGGTCCCTATACTAGTGATTACCCCATTACTATTATTATACCCCTTATTTATATTGTTGTGCCCCCATTGCCCCCATATTGTTATTAATGTGCCCATAGTATCCCTCTATTGTTATTTTTGTGGCTTTATATTATTATTGTTAGGTCGGCTGGATTATATTGTGACTCCTTAGACTCCTATATATAGAAAGGAGGTTTTGTCATTTGAATCATTGAAGAATTGTTCATTTATGTAATGTAAAGGAGGTTGCCCCCTCGAAGAGGTTGAATTCTAAGGCATTGATCTATCTTTTCTATCTTTTCTTGAGCTGGTTTCATAACACTGAGTGTGTGCACGTGACAATTATAAGTCCCATTTAGCCAATTTATGATGAGCTGTGAGTCCCCAAAAATTTGTATATTGTGGCAGTGTTTTTCCTTGGCAAAGAGGAGTATATGTCTGAGACTGTTTAGTTCTACGAAGTAGTTGGTGCCTCTCCCTAGTCCCACTTTTATTTTATAGCTCATTGACTCGGACAGGTGAAGGACTGCTCCACCACCACATCCCTCCGGTTGGGTTGAACCATCAAAATATGCCCAAGGTTGGCCCTTGTCTATAGTTTCTGGGATTATTGTCCAAAGGGGATGTGGTGCTTGGTCTTCGGGGATGGAATTGTAGATGGCCTGGATGTTGTTGCATATTGCCGCTCCCAGAATGTCTTTGTCCTGGAAGATTTTATGGTTCCTGATAATCTAGATGCCCCAACAGATGATGGGAGGTAGATTTTTTTGCTTCTGGCTGTCAGTCTTGGACCACTAGTTTTCCCATGCCTCCCTTATATTATTGTCAATCCAGCGACAAGGAACATTTAGCCCTGTGGTAATTATATTCCAGATGTCCACCGAGACAGGGCAGTGGAGAAATAGGTGGTCGGTATCCTCCATCACCAGATTGCAGAGGCTGCATCTTGAAGGCCCATGTATGCTCTGTTTTGTCAGGTTGAGGTCTGTGGGGATTTTGTTTGAAAGGATAGACCAGAGGAGGAGTCACGCTTTGTGGGGGGCTTTCAACTTCCATATGGAACGCCACCACCAGCATAGTGGGCCGATTGCTCGAGCTTCCATGATGGCCGCAAACCCGGATTTGGGGGTGTAGTTGCCGTTGGGTGCCTTTGCCCAGATTAGCTTGTCTTCTCTTGTTGTAATCTTGATGTTTGCCTCTTCCAGGCCTCCCACGAAATGTGACCAGTCCATGCTCCATCTATCTCTGATGCCCAAATTTCCAAATGCCCGCCATTGTCTGTAAGGAATCTCGGCCCGCCCCTCCTCTTTGATATGGGCTAGGTGTGTGTATCCGGCCGCGCTGAGTTCCTGTCTCATTTCCTATGGTAGAATGTGGGCATTTCCACTACCTTCCCAGGCATCGGCCCCAATTCTGATTTGTGAGCCGTTTCCCACCTTCCAGGCCAGTCCTAGTTTGATGATATTGATAGAGTATATGACTGCCTTCCAGATATTTGAGACCCCCACTTGGTGGTGATTTGTGCTACGTAGCCAATCTGTGGTTGATTGTGGATAGATGTATTTGTTGTAGATCACTTCAGTCCAGAGACTATTTGTGGTGATGATTTGCCAGGCCAATTTTGCTCCCAAAGCCTTGGCAAAATCTTGGGGTTCCTTTAATCCCCAACCTCCCCACTTCTTTGGTTTTGCTATCCTCTCCCACTTGACCCAGGCGAAAGTTTTACTAGCTGTTTGTCCCCTCCAAAGGAATCTGCAATAGATCTGTTGGATTCTACGATGGATGCCTTTAGGGATCCAAGCCAGGGACATCCAGTATACCGGTATGGCCTCAAGGACTGATTTGATGAGAGTGAGTCTCCCTGCCCTGGTGAGCCACCTCTGTTGCCAGATGTTTATGCGGGTTTCAATCTTAGCTATCATCCATGCCCAATCTGCAATGCGGTACCCATTTGGCTTGAGTCTGAATCCCAGGTATTTTAGGCCGTCTTCCAGCTCCTGTCTCAGAAAGCCGAAATGTTGGGAGGCGAATCTTTGTTCATTCCCTAGGCAGGAGCTGAATATGATTGTTGATTTTATATAGTTCGGCTCCATTCCTGTAGCTTTACAAAAGAGAGTTAAGATTGCCTTGAAACTAGTGGTATCCTTGTAGGTTCCATTTAGAAAAATTAGAATATCATCAACAAAGAAAAGGTGAGGGATGGTGGTCCTGTCATTGATTTCCACTCCTCCCAGAGTGCCATTGTTCCTTGTTGATGTTATGAGTCTGCTGAGTCCTTCCATTATTAGAAGGAAGAGCATAGGGGAGAGAGGGAAGCCTTGTCTGAGGCCCCTTTCTGCATGGAAGAAATTTGAAGCTGCTCCATTGATCAGGACGCTGAAGGAAACTGACGTGAAGCAACACCCCATCCACTTGATGAATTGGTAGGGGAAACCAATGTGTGTGAGCATGAGCTGTAGATAGGTCCAGTTGACTCTGTCGAAGGCTTTGGACAAGTCAATTTTGAGGATGGCTGCTTTTTTTGAAGTGATTTTTATGGAATGGAGCATTTCTTGAGCAATTCCTATAGCCTCCTAGATGTGGCGGTGCTTGAGGAAAGCGAATTGTTCCTTAGAGATCATCCTAGAGAGAATGGGTTTAATACAGAGTGCGATTATCTTGGAGATGATCTTGTAGATACAGTTGCAAAGGGAGATAGGTCTGTAGTCATCAAAGGATTGTGGTTTGTCCACTTTGGGAATGAGGGCTATGAAGGTGGAGTTGAAGGCTTCAGACATTTTTCCTGAGGTTTGGCAGTCTTCGGCAGCTAGCAGGAGGTCCTGGCCGATGAGCTCAAGGAAGGTGATGTAGAATTCAATGGGCCAGCCGTCCGGCCCAGGACTCTTGTCTTTGCCCAGGCTTTTGAGGGTAGCCTCCAACTCATCCATGGTGATGGGCGAGTTCAGCATCTCCTTTTCTTCTTCTTCGACAAAAAGAGGGACCGCTTCGGCAACCCGGAGGATTTCTGCTATGTTTGCTACTCTTGGGTTCTTATAGATATTCGAGTAATGTCGAACCCCTAGATCTGCCAGCTGTGCGAAAGTATTGGCTTCTCTTCCATGTTGGTCCCTTAGAGCCCAGATGGTGTTGATGTTTTGCCTTCCTCTGGTGTATTGTTGGAAGAACTTTGTATTTTTGTCGCCAGCTTTTAACCAAGTTGCTCTGCTCTTTAGTCGCCATGTCTCTTCAGCTCATCTTAGGAGTTTTATTTTTTTCTTTTCTAGGTTAACGAGCTGTTCCCTTGTGTCGAGAGTAGAGTAGCTTGTCAGCCCCAGGGAATCGAGTTGGGCCAGTTCTGCCTCAATCTTGACCAGTTCCTCCTCTTCTTTTTGTTTTCTAGTCTTCACCCAGGCGATTGTTTTCTGTTTGAGACAAATTAGGTTTTTTGTGATGGCAGATCTGGGAGACAGCCCGTCCTCCCTGTTATAATGGGTCCAATTCCTTTTTACCAGATCCTGGAACCCTTCTTCCCCAATCCAAGCGGCATTGAATTTGAAGGGGGATCCTGGCTTTCTGGCTTCATCTTCAAGTTCTAGAAAAATTGGAGAGTGATCTGAGCTGCCCCCAGAGCTGACCCAATGCCTGATTCGGCCAAGACTGTTTAGGAGAGGAGTTCTGATAAGGAAACGATCTAAGCGACGGGCAAGGGCATGCTCCCCAATGCGACGATTCCTCCAGGTGGGCATTTTGCAGGCTAAGTCTATGCTTATGAGGTGATAGCCATCCAATAATTTTTCAAAGAAGCCAGTTAGGGCATCAGATTGTGCCCTGTGCCCCCAAGATTCTGCCAGCCCCAGGGAGAAATTTAGATCTCCCCCAATAATTATATTCTCTCTCTGCATGAATTCCGACTGTAGTAAGCTTTCCCAGAAGACCTCTCTGTGATGGCAAGGGCCGTAGATGTTGAAGATTCTCAGAGTGAGGTGGGGAGAGTTGGAGATGATGTCCGCTCCCAGAAAACCCTGCCTCCCCAAGCATTGATAATTTTGACCGAGGAGATGTTAAAACCCAGGGCTAGTCCTCCTGAGCGACCTCTCGCATCCAGGAAGAAGAACTCCCAGTTGGGAAGGAAAGATTTAAGTGTTTTAAGGACCAGTGGACCATCGCTAAGAGTTTCTTGTAGCATTAGGAAATCCAATTTTTCTTATAGACAAAGCCTCTTTAGAGCCAACTTTTTATTGGGGCTGGCTAATCCCCTACAGTTAAAGGAGAGGCATTTCATGGGTTCAAAGAGGCAGGGTTCCACTTTTCTCTAAGGACCTGATCTATGGGAGTTTGTATGCCAGAAGCCACCTCCAAGCTGGCTCTTTTAATGGCTTTGGAGATGTGGGATTGTCTGCCCCGTGGAGCTTTGGGGGGGAGGGGTGGGATTGGGTCTTCCTCCAATCCGAAGGCATGGAGGGGTGGAGGGATGGAGCGCAGGTTATAGCAGTGGGAGGATCCGGATATCGAATCCTTGAGGGGCTCGCTATGCGGGGTGTGATGGCTAGTGGTGCAGGGGGTGTTTGGGACTGGGGTAGGAGCGGGAGTCACAGGGCAGCATATTTGGCTCAACTTGGGGGGGGGGGACTATATTCAAATTTAACTGTAAAGAACTAGAAACAATATTGATACATTCAGTCGGAGAAATAGAGTTAGGGGGAGAGGAGGTACCCGTGAAGCCTGTGCCTTCTCTGGAGCGTGCCCTGGTGCTTGGTGCCTCGGGGTTCCAATTTGCCATTCCTGGGAGGCCTGGAGAAAACGGGGGCTGTCTTTCCGGTCCCTTAGACTGTCTAGATTGTAGATTAGTAAGCTCTGCCATTCCCAAGTCCGTCTGTGTGTTGGCCACTGCAAAACTTCTCGGGGGAGATGGTCTTTGTCCTGTAACTAGTGGGCAGGTCTTGTAGAGATGGCCAACTTCATGGCATCTCCTGCATCTAAATGGTATGCCCTCATAGTCCAATTCCTGCCAGTGGGTTGTGGCTCCCAGTTGGAATTGATAACTTTCCACCAAGCCATCTCTAGTGTCCAGGTAGACTAGGATTCGAGCCATCGCTAGGATGCCAGTGTCCATGTACGTTCTGTCATGGTCTAGATAAGTGCCGAGGTCATCCCCAATGATTTTGAATATGTCCTCGGACCAGAATTGCAGTGGGAGGCTTGGTAGGCGAACCCATATTGGCCCTGCTCCCATGCTCTCCTTCTCCGGGTCAAAGAGCGTAGACCATCGCTTGAGAAGCACTGGAGTCATCTCTATGTGCCAATATCGGGTTAATATCCAGTTCACATCTTCTGGCTCAGCGAAGATTAGGGCAAACCATCCTCTTGACATAGCCAACACCACCGGAAGTTGTGGCAGGACGTTCCCCCAGACCTCCATCGTCCATCGTTTCAGGCGACCTGGCGAGTAGTTTCTTCCTCGCACTCTCCCCACTAGGACCGTGCTCTCTGTTAGGGCTGCTTTGTCCATTCCAATACCTTCACCAAAAACTAGTTTTCTACCCCTTTCCCTTGTCTTGGATAGCTTGGATTGTTTGGCCTTCTTTGCCTTGAGAATCTGTTGCTCAGTCTGGCTGCTTCCTTTTCTCGTCGGGCTATTCTTTGGGTCTGAGTCCCTTGGCTCTTCCCTGTTAGGCTCGTTGTTTACCAAGCCCTCGAAATAGCCGGAGGGTTGTACCTTGTTCCTTGGGTCGAGCTGCGTGTAGACATCCTGTGGGTGCTCAGGCCTGTTGGGCTCATTGTTTGTTGTCCGGTGGGCTATGTTTAACTCTATGATACCGAAGTCCAGGTCTTCAGAGGTCCCAGTCGTGAAACCCTCGCTTCCTTGTAGATCCTCGGGGAGCTGTTGTTGTCTGCTCCAATCTAAGAAATCAGACGGGGATGGAATAGTGAGAAAAGGGGAGTTGGAGCCCTCTACGAGGTTGATGAAACCCTCAGTGACTGCCACTCTCGGTTGGGTAATTTCCAGCCCTTGTAAAGAAGTTTCCATGTCTTCCATCCCACAGGTGCCATAGTTTACCTGTTCGTCCGGTGCGTTGTCAGTAGCCGGTCTGACCCCTGCTTGTGTTAATGGACGGGAAGCCACGAAGATCTCGGATTCTGGGTAATTGTCCGAGGTGTAGTCAACGAGCTCCTCCTCGTAACCCTCTTCCATCCTCAACAGAATAGTTAACTGGTGGGGTTGGGTCAAGAAACCTCAGAGCAACTGGCTCGAGGAGCAAGTGGGGTTCAGGTTTGGAAATCGCGAAGCGTTCACACCTCCTATCCCTTAAACCGCGGCGGGTTAGCTTCCGGAGTCTTGTTCCCTTGAGGTTTGGGCACCCGAAACCACAACGCTATCTGCGATGGTGGAAGAAACCGGGGTTGTCCGGGGACTGTGCGTCGAGTTGTGGGGCAGGCCGACAGACTACAAGAATGTTAGCTGACACCTACTGTGCGACGTTGTGACTGTTCTAACCGGCGCACTGTTGGAGTGCTCCCTCGCCCTTATCAGAGAAACTATCGCGGAGTATTGGAAAACTGTGATGATACCAGACCTGGCTTCAAAACTCCTCCCCTTTGCTCCATTGCTTTGGCCAGAGTACTCACCCAATAATTATTTTCAAAGAAGAAACTTTTGAAGAATGTTTTAAAAAAAAGAAAAAAAAAGTAAATATTTCATTGTTTTATTTTTTTTAAAATTATATATATATATATATAATTCAATTATTATTTATTATAGATTTATAAATTCCAATGTTATATTTTTTTACTAAATTATTATTTATTATTTATATTTTAAATTTTTATTATTATTATTTAAATTAAGTTATTGTTATTAATATTTATTATAAAATAAATTATTAATATTTAACAATTTTAATAACAAAGGTAAATGTTTGTAGTTTATATATATATAGATATAAATTTTTAATTTTTTTGTATATAGCTTGTATATTTATTTGAATATTATCTCTATATTTAAAAGTAACTATATCAATGTTTTAATTTTTTTAAGTTATATATATCATCATAAGCTCAACTGGAACTCTAACATTGAGAAAAGGATTAATGGGTGGAAAGCTTATTTTGGTCTTGAAAATAATTGTAAAACATCAAACCTTGTAATGTGGGATAGAAAGAAGTTCCTCTTTGAAAATTTAGTCACTCCTGTTATCTTATAAGGATGTGAGATTTGGGGTTGCAACATCTCTAGAGAATCCTGGAGAAAGATTGAGCAAATCCATAAGCGTTTTATAACGTATAACCTCAAAGCAGTACACCCTATCCTATTCTCCTTATAGAAGTGGGTCTTTCCCCTATCGAGAGCCTAGCTATGACTAGGCTTCTGTTGTACAAGCACAGACTCAATAACATAGGAGACCATATACTTCCTAAGCTAGATTTAAATTCCAACCAAAACCACCTAAGGCTCAAACGAGGTTGGTATAAAGACACCAGGGCCTGGTTAAACCATTGGGAGATCGACGAGAATGTTGCATTACAAAGCATTAATAACATTAAAAATATTGTTACTTCTAAATCCAAAGAAAAAATGTGGTGTGAGAAAGATTTAGCAGCTAAAAGAAAATTAAGATATTATAAAGAGGTCATCAACCCCGCCCAAAAAGATCAAAAGTATCTCTCTGTTTTAACTAGCTCAAAGAAGAAAATTAATATAGCCAAGATTAGAACGAACTCTCATGAGGTCCATAGTGAAACGAGCTGTTGGGAAGTTCCTAAAACACCATGGATGGAAAGGATCTGCCATCTTTGTGAGAATATGAACATCTAGGATGAAAATCACTTCCTCTTAGAGTGCCCCGCGTACAACCACATTAGATCTCAGTTTCATAATCTTTGTTGCAATACTGACCTTCCTAGTTTTTTAAGATGTCAAAATTATAGTGAGCTCCAGAGGCTTCTCTCCAAGCTTTTTGAGCATAGGAATAAAATCTTAAATCAAACTAAATAATAATTTGTTTCTTTAGGTCTGATAAAACAAAGTTTGGTCTCAGTAGACGTTAACCATCATCATCATCATCATCATATTTATAAATTCCAATGTTATAATTTTTTACTAAATTATTATTTATTATTAAATTATATTTATTATTTGTATTTTATATTATTTACTTATGTTATTGTATTGATAATAACAAAAATGATTTTGTATTAAAAGGAATAAGTAGATTGTTTTGTAGTAAGAATTGTTAATATCTTTTTTACCCAAATTCATTTTTCATAAATAATAAATAACTCATATTAAATATAATCTATCAAAATTTTTCATATAATAAAGAAAATGGAAAGTTAAAATTGTTTTTTTTTCTTTTTTCTCTTTCTTTTCTATTATAATTTATTATTATTATTATTATTGTGTTTTTTGGTAGGTCAAATATTTCTATTAATTCTTGAAAAGATTACGTCGTGCGAGAACTTCTTCCAGATAACTAAGGCCTCGCCCCTATTGTATTTGTTGGCCATCAAGTACAAACAAAAGAACTTCGATATTAATAAGACAAAGCTATAAGACCACATGTCGATGACCCAAAAGGCCCAGAACTATGCAAAAACCAAAGTGTGCCCCACTCACCTCGTTACACATCAACATTAGTTGGATCCGAAACAACATTACCCCCCTCATCAAGGTGGTGGAAAGCCTCGTGAATGCGTGATTCCATATGTTCCATGCAACCCTTGAAGATGCACATTTGATCTTGGAGCCTCTTTGGGCTGCAATGAAGTGAGTCTTGACATTCAAGGATATGCCATTGATTATGCTGGATATCATTGAGAAAGCTGATAATTCTGTTCATGTCATTGTGGTGATCCCAAGCGTGTTGACTGATTGATGCCCAAAAAAGGTAAATTTTAGTTTCTATCGAGCCAAAAGGAGGGGGAAATTCCACTCGCCCAAGGGAATCACCGAGTAGTTGGTCCAACTCGCCTTTGTCAACTAGTGGCACCGCATGAAGACACCCTCCCTGTCCTCTCTAACCTCGACCAAGTCACGACCTGCCTCTTTGGTGTTGAAAGGGTTGGCCTCACACACAACTACATAGCCTCCAAACATGTGACCAAACTACAACACCATTGGCTATACTCCTGTCACCAACACACTAAATCTGTGATACTACCAAAAGCCTTCCAGTAAGCCCCGCTCCTCTCATACAGATAACAAAAAATACTAAATTCAACACTCGAATTAATGGAGGCTAGATTAGTTCAATGACCACTCCTCTGAGTATGCAACTCATAACCACCAGTTTGGCCTCAATTATGACTTCCACAAAAATTTAGCCTCCAACTTTTACACAAATGCACTGCTTAGGGGGTCTCCTGACTCGTCTATCGAAGCTCACAAACTTACAAACCTCCACTAGGCTTAAGGATCTATGAAGTCGTCAATGACTGAAACAAAAGAAGCAAAGAAAGAGCACCCGCTAGGGCCACCCATAGGGGGAAATAACCCATTTTCCAACTGTTTGGGCTGCCAATTGGGCCACACGAATTGAGAATTCTACACATTGATCACAATAGAAAGAAAAAAAGCATAATTACTTGAGACAAAGCTCCAACCCTTGCTACATCACCCTTTGCTCTATAATGCCCTAATCCCAAGTCAAACCTTGTGCCAAAATTACCAGAGCAATGCACTAGGCTCTCTGAGAGGGCCAAAAATAAAGAGTAAATCAAACCAGGCTCCCACATTACATTTTGGTTTGTGAAAATAGACCATGTGCCTACAAATTTTAATTCAATATCCACAGGTATTATAACGTCCACTATGTAGGTTTTAACCCCGTACAAAAGTTACCTGCATACGAATTCCAAAACACAGAAATAAACAATGCGAGAGCATAACACATAAAACACATATACATAGAGATTTTCCCCTGGATCCCAAAACCGGGACTACCAGCTTGATTTTTCATTATATTCCTTTCAATGTTTCAATACATATGTATACATGCCGAAGCATCCAATACCATGGACCGAAAACTATCGCGTCCAAAAAACATGTGCGAAATCATGCACAAAACCATAGGTGGGTCCGCCCAACCTAACATAGGTTCCAAAACCAAAATTTTCCGGGGCGCTGCCCTGGACCCCATAAAGTGGGGTTACGGGTATGCCTCAAACCCCATGTGACCCCCCCTCTAACCCCCTGGTTAACTACGTGGGCTAGTCGTGGAAAGAATATAACACAACCCAACATTCTCCCACTTGTTGTTTTCTTTCCACAGGGGGCCACAAGAGAGCTTAGTCATTTTTCCAGCCCTGAAACGCCCATTGTCTCTCTACACCAAGAGAACTTCTCAGAGCTCACAGATTTTGTCAATGCATCTGCAGTATTCTTCAAAGTGTCCACCTTTATGAGCAACACCTTTTTGTCTTCTATCATATCCCTCACAAAGTGATACTAAACATCAATGTGCTTTGTCTTTGAATGATATGCAGGGTTCTTTGCCAAGAAAATTGCACTTTGGCTGTCACAGTCAATCCGTATAGCTTCCTATACTAACCCCATACTTGAACAGAATCTCTGCAACCAAACTGCTTCCTTGCTTGCATGAGTGGCTGCCATGTATTATGCCTCTGTGGTTGATAGTGCCATTACAGATTGT
Source organism: Pinus tabuliformis (assembly GCA_031772625.1). Lineage (NCBI taxonomy): Eukaryota > Viridiplantae > Streptophyta > Pinopsida > Pinales > Pinaceae > Pinus > Pinus tabuliformis. Next base: position 1,280,660,942 of record CM062820.1, read on the forward strand.
TTCTTACTCATCCAACTGACTTCACCTCCAAATAGGTTAAACACATACCCACTTGTAGATCTTCTCTGATCTAGATCTCCAGCGCAGTATGCATCAACAAAGCCACGAATATCCAACACTCTGTACAATCTTGGTCTTCCTTGGTAGCACAAACCATAATCACTAGTGCTACGCAAATACCTGAAAATCCGCTTCACTGCTGTCCAATGCTCCTTCCCCGGTTTTGACATAAACCTGCTCAATACTCCCACTGCATGTGCAATGTCTAGTCTAGGACAGACCATTGCATACATCAGGCTACCGACTACACTTGCATATGGAACACGGGACACGTCCTCTTCCTCTTCTTGTGTCTTGGGACACTATTCAGTAGATAACCTCACACCTACAGGAATGGGAACCTTCACCGGTTTACTATCCTGCATATTAAACCTCTGCAGTATTGTCTCGACATACTTCCTCTGGTTTAACCAGAGCTTCCTCTTTTCCTGGTCTATTTTAATTTCCATGCCCAAAATATAGTTTGCAGCACCAAGATCTTTCATGTCGAATTTGGAGGACAATTGGGTCTTCAAATCCTGGATAATTTCTTTGTCATTTCCAACCAGCAACATATCATCCACATACAAGACTAGATAAATAACACGGTCACCAATTAATTTAAAATACACACAGTGATTTGATTTTCTTCTGGTGAAGCCAAGTCCCTGTATAAATGTATCAAATTTTTGATACCACATCCTTGGTGACTGTTTTAACCCATACAGAGACTTCTTTAACTTGCATACTAGTTCTTTCTTACCCTTCACCACAAAGCCTTCAGGTTGCTTCATATAGATCTCCTCTTCTAGATCCTTGTGAAGAAATGTTGTCTTCACATCCATCTGTTTTACCTCAAAATCAAAAGCAGCAGCAACAGATAAAAGTAATCTAATAGAAACTACCTTGGTAATAGGAGAAAAAATATCACCAAAATTAATTCCCGGCACTTGGGAATAACCTTTTGTTACCAATCAAGCTTTGTATTTCTCCACTTTTCCTTCTGCATTTGTCTTCTTCTTGAACACCCATTTGCTGCCAATGGGTTTCCTTCCAGCTGGCAACTCCACCAGATCCCAAGCCTCATTTTTGTGCAACAAAGCCATTTCATCAGCCATGGCCTTTTTCTAGAGTTTTCCATCCTTTGAATCTATTGCTTCCTTCACAGTTCTGGGATCATCATCCATAATAGATAAAGCAAAATTTGAACAGAAAGCAGATGGACTATACCTTTCTGGCTGCCTTCTTTCTCGAACTGATCTTCTCATAGCTGGAGTTTGTGGCTCTTCATCTTTTGATTCCTCCTTTGCTGTAGAGTCTGATTCTTCCTCCTTTAGCTCAAACTCTATCTTCTCAAGTTCCTTTGGTTGGACTTCATGTTTAATAATATCTTTCACCTCTCTGAACACCACATCTTGGCTGTACATAACCTTCCTTGTTACTGGGTTCCAAAGCTTATAACCCTTTAAACCATCCTTATACCCAATAAAGATGCACTTTTCAGATTTACTATTCAACTTTGTTCTTTTCTCCTTTGGAACATGTACATATGCATCACATCCAAATACCCTCAGATGTGAAAGAGAGGGTTTCTTACCAGTCCATACCTCTTGTGGAGTCTTATCCTCCAACGCTGATGAAAGTGACCTGTTGACCAGGTAACACGCCGTATCCACCGCCTCTGCCCAGGTAACTTCAGATTTCTTCTTAAGGAAATATATCCATGTATTCCTTGAGAAGTCATCTATAAATGATACATAGTACACAGACTTACCCAGTGATGGAACCTTCACAGGTCCAAACACATCACTATGCACAAGCTCTAATATCTGTTTCGCCCTCTTACCACTAGAGGAGAAACTCACCCGCTTCTACTTCCCATATACACAATTTCACAGAAATCAAAATCCAGAGAGCTATTACTCATACCTTCTACCATACCTTTACCATGAAGTATTCGAAGGCCTTTCTCTCCAATATGTCCAAGCCTTTGATGCCACAACATGGTCTTCTCTCCAGAGATCACTAGATTTTCTGCTCCACTTTCAGGAACCACAGAACTGTTGCACCCATCAATAACCGTGCTACCTTGTAGCTTGTACAGAGTTCCAATCCGAACTCCCCACATCAATACCAGTGCTCCCCGAACCATCTTGCAGGTATCCTTCTTGAACACTGTTTTTACACTTGCATCATTCAACTTGCTTACAGAAATTAGATTTCTGGCCAATGTAGGAATATGTAGAACACCCAGAAGTGTTCTAACTCTTCCACCTTGCAACTTAAACTTTACCTTTCTGTGACCAATGATTTTAGCCTTCCTGTCATCCCCCAAGAAGACATCACCACCATCATATTTCTCATATTCGCAGAACCACTCTCTATGGGGAGTGAAGTGAAAGAATGCACCTGAGTCAATCAACCATGCCTCATGATCTACATGTGTACTTGAAGAAGCCAAGTACACATCCCCACCTTCATCTGAGGTGGTTTTCACCTCTGCAGAAGGAGCCTTATCAGATCCCTTTCCGCATTTCCAGTACACCACCTTTATAGGTTTTCCTGGAGATTTAGATCTCCCTATAGATTGAGATCTCCCACTCGATGACTTATTTTTGTTTATGTTCTGGGATCGTCATCGTATATACAAGGCATCACCATTCTGGCTCCCCATATTTTTCCGTCTCATCTCCTCCGTTAGCAAGGCTGAGACTATTTCATTAAACTGCAAGGCAGTTGCATTGCTACCTATTGCAATAACCAGACTATCCCATGAATCTGGTAGAGAACAAAACAAACTGATGCACTTATCTTCATCTGAATTTTAATATCAACAGATGCTAACTGACTTACCACAATATTAAATGCATTCAGATGCTCTGTCACCGAGTCTCCATCTTTCATCCTCAGGTTATATAGCTTTTTCCGCAAGAACAGTTTATTCACCAGAGACTTAGATTGGTACAAAGTCCCTAACTTATCCCACAAAGCCTTCACTGTAGCTTCCCCTGATACACTCAACAATACTGAATCTGAGACACACAATCATATTGTGCTCTTTGCCTTCCGATCCAACTTCTTCCATTCTTCATCGGACACTCGTGTTGGTTTAGTACCTGGATCTACTGTGATCCACTGATCTTTATCCACCAACAGATCCTCCATTTTGAGTTTCCACAACTCAAAACTCTGGCCATTAAATTTCTCGATCTCTATCTTTCCACTGCTTGCCATCTTCTTTCACCACCAAAATCAATCTCACAGATCTCCCACTGAACAGGGTCTACCATAAGCCCGAGCGAAACTCCTCAGCAACAAAGGCGTCCCCTTGAAGCCAAAACAACTCTGATACCAAATGTAGGTTTTAACCCCATACAAAAATTACCTACGTACGAATTCTAAAACACATAAAATAAACACTGCAAGAGCATAACACATAAAACACATATACACAGAGATTTTCCCCTGGATCCCAAAATCGGAACTACCAGCTTGATTTTTCATTATATTCCTTTCAATGTTACAATACATATTTATACATGCCAAAGCATCCAATTCCATGGACCGAAAACCATCGCGTCCAATACCATGGACCGAAAACCATCGCGTCCAAAAAACATGTGCGAAAATCATGCACAAAACCATAGGTGGGTCTGCCCAACCTAACATAGGTTCCAAAACCAAAATTTTCTGGGGCGTTGCCCCAGAATCCATAAAGTGGGGTTACGGGTATGTCTCAAATGCCATGTGACCCCCCCTCTAACCCCCCGATTAACTACGTGGGCTAGTTGTGGAAAGAATATAACACAACCCAACACACTATCTGAAGAACATTTGTTTGCAACGCTGCTAACCCTGCTTTTCGAACACACTTCCTCATCCTAATTATAAGGACCTGCGGTCCGGGTCATCTTCACCATGCGAAGGATGGGCGAGGAGATCATGCGAAATGTGAAGTGAACGAGCCAAGGGTGGATTTATACGAAGTTGGGTGAGTTGAGAGGGCGGTCCCACAAGTTGGGCGGGCCGACCCTCCACTCGGGCGAAGGCAACATGTTGAATGAGTCGGCTTAGGCATTGGGTGTGGGTTGGCTGGGTGACATAACCTGCCACCCACCCGTATATATTGGTGGAGCGTTTGAGGAGACAAGCCATCATCATTCAGCCAACATGAGTTCAATTGAGGAGTTCTGCGGTGCATGGATGAGCTCGCATGACGGGCAGAACTAGGGTGAAAAACTTGTGCAGAAAAGTTGGGTGAGAAACTCGGGCGAAAAACTCGTGTAGGGAACTCGTGTATAAAACTTGGGCGAGGTCGTCGGGAAGAACTCGGGCGAGGTCGTTCAGGTAGAACTTGAGCGAGATCGTCGGGTAGGAAACTCGGGCGAGGTCGTTTGGGCGACCCGGGTGAAGTCGTTCGGGCGAGTCGGGGAGGTCGTCGGGCGACCTGGGTGAGGTCGTTCGGGCGAAGTCGTGTGGCGTCCTGTGTGAAGTCGTGTGGCGACTCAGGTGAAGTTGTTCGGGTGAAGGCGTTTTGGCAGACTAGGGTGAGTCGTGCGAAGGCGTGGGTGAACGTGCAGACGGGCGGCCGGGTGAGGGCGCACTGTGCATGTCGAAACGAAGGTTGGAATTGGAGTTCGTGAACGAAGAGTTGGGCAGGTAGGACTGCGTGTGGTCCATCGAACGGAGGTTGGGTAGGATAGCATGATTTGGACGTTTGCTGACCAAACGAAGAGTGAGTCGGGTGAAGACGTGCGATGAGGTGAACGAAGGGTTGGTGAGTTGTGCGGCGACTGTGTAGAGGTGCCGACGAGCTAGGAAACATAGTTTATCGAAGTTGGAAATTTGGCTAAGTGTAAATTTGGGGTTTCCCAAGATTTAACTTGTACTTATGAAAGAAGATTATATATATTGATTCGGGCAGACTCATATTGCAGGGAGTTGCCCCTCCCTTTATACTGTTGTGCATTTCTATTGTATAATGCTGTTTATGTGAATGTTATGGGCTTTCACTGTATAAAGGACAAAGATAATAGTTAGTAACGAAAAATAAACTAAGTATGGAATGTTAGGCGTAGTCTACAATCGTAAGTATTGGTGAAAAGAAAACGGTTGGTAGTGCTACACCTCGCTATAGTGCGGTTGGAAGAGTACCGCCAGTGTAGGGGCGTGACAGGTGGTATCAGAGCTGATGATCAGGAAGCTGATCGGGTTGACGATGAAGTGCTGATCCCACTGCACTATCGTGACAGGTGGTATCAGAGCTGGTGAACTGAATCAAGGAGCTGATTCTATGAAGACCAAAGACTTGGAAGGAAGTTCAAGTTTTGCAGGTGACAGGTGGAATATCAGGGTAATTCAGGTGAATGGTGAAACATGTTTAGTAGAGGTGAAGCTTAGTGCTTGGACCAAGCTGAACGACAAGGCATGGCAGATTTGGAAGAATGCGAAGGGAAGATCTTTCTTACCTTATACAGGTTGAAGCGGATGAAAGAAGAGAACCCCCAGATTCGAAAGGAACTTGAAGTCTTAGAAAAGAATGTTGAAGACGAACTTCTTCAGCTTGGTTGGAAAATGGAGCAGAATGAAGTTGCAGATTGTGCTGACAAGGAAGAGGAAGCCGTGATGTTTGAGGATGTTGCAGATGTGACAACGATGGAGGATGAACTTGAGATTGATCAAGTTGGACCAGGATCGTGCAGTTTGCAGACATGGATGGATGAGGATACTCACATGGAGGAGCCTCATGATGATGATGTAAGTACTATTGATACTTGTGTTTCATTTGAGCTTTTGGGAGATGAACCGTATGCAGGGAAGGGCAAAATTAGTTTGCCGATGTAGGGGAGCATCTTACCATGGATGTCTACGATGAGACCTTGTATGGAGAGGCAAGGATTGTTGATTGTTGCAGGACTTGTTGGGGTTGTTTGTGACCTTATGATAGAAGGTACAAAAGCCCATGACAAGGGAGGAACATGATGATCATTGCGGAGGAATGGGTCATGCTTTAGCCACATGGAGAATTGGCTAAGTGCCCGGCATGACTCATGGACAGATTGGAGGAGGGAACACACTTGGGTATGATGATACTTGGGCGGACTTCTCATGGCCGAGACCAAGAGGAAGTCTTGGTGAGACCTTTAGTGGGGGAGCTATGATGGAAGGGACTCATGATGATGATGATATGGTTGGGTGACTGAGTTCACTAAACCGACGATTGCAGACTTGGATGAGGATGAACGATTGTTGTGATGGGTCTACTTGGTTGGACTACATGGGCAACTTAGTCATGGGCATCAGGTTGGAGACATGGAGCATGGCAGTCTTATGCAGGGACATTATGTAGGAGCACTTGTAGAGGTGTCACTTATGGGCATCCAATGAGGAGTGCCAAGCAGGAATGTTGTGCAGGTGGATTTGCTGGTGTGACATGGGGATGTTTTACTTATGAGCCGATGGAGATGTTGTGCACTCTTATACAACAAGGACATGAACTTGGATGGAGTTGTGAGCAGACTATGGAGCATTCCTACTACATGGAGAGCTGAGGCATCTTGCAGAGACCTTTGGGCCAAGAATTGTATGCTTGCTAAGATGTTGGTTGGAGATGACTCATGGAGCTCATGATGACATGAGGTTGTGACTTTTGGGGACTTCATATATAGTGGCTTGATGAGGAGGATCGATATGAGACACTTTGGAGTGATGGAGTTACAACGATGATGATGCCTTGGTGGCAACACTTGGGCATGGGTTGAGCCGAGACTTAACCAACTTTGACACATGGGAGCTGATTGATCTATGATCATGGGTAGCACATGGGAGATGAGACAGGTGTATACTTGTTTCTATGGCAGACTTAAGGGATGGCACATACATATATGATGGAGGTTGCTTCATGGACCTGGATGTGGCACATCGAGAGTCGGGGGGATGATGAGATGATCTCTTCACTTTGAGGAGATGGATGTTTTTCAGATGGATGATGATGTTGGGATAGATGTGGCTGATTTCATGCAGCACATTGACACCAAACATCATGGACAACATGTTGCAGATGAGATGAGGAATACTTATGGACCTGAGCATGGCTTATACCTGTATGGAGATGGATTCTTGATCGAGTTGAGGATGTGACAGGATGTTCAGAGAAATGACTGATGGTGGCATGAGGATGTGCATTCTCATGGTTTGGGCGTGACAGTTGGATTAGCTACCCAACTAGTTCGAGTCATGAGGGGATCCAGTGTACAAAGATGTGTTAGCATTATGTTGGAGTATCATGGCAATAGTTCACACGATGATGATACATGATGAGGTCGACATGATATGTTGCAGTGGGCATGTAGCTTGAGATGGAGGGGCCAGCCTTCCACGATGAGAGCAGCATGTGGAGATTGTGACAGGGTGGTTGATGATCATGGATTGAGATGATTTTCCGATGTATGACATACCGATGGAGTATATACCTTGGTATGGATATCTTGGTGACAGATGGTTGCCGGGATGAGATATTGTCGAGGATGACAATGACTTCAGGTGGGGGAGGATGTAAGGACCTGCAGTCCGGGTCACCTTCACCGTGCGAAGGACGGGCAAGGAGCTCGTGCGAAATGCGAAGTGAACGAGCCAAGGGCGAGTTTATACGATGTTGGGTGAGTTGAGAGGGCGGTCCCATGAGTTGGGCGGGCTGACCCTCCACTTAGGCGAAGGCAACATGTTGAATGAGTCGGCTTGGGTGTTGGGCATGGGTTGGCTGGGTGACATAACCCTCCACCCACCCATATATATGGTGGACCGTTTGAGGAGACGAGCCATCATCATTCAGCGAACACGAGTTCGATTGAGGAGTTCTGCGGTGCATGGATGAGCCCGCACGACGGGCAGAACTCGGGTGAAAAACTCGTGCAGAAAAGTCAGGTGAGAAACTCGGGCGAAAAACTCGTGCAGGAAACTTGGGTGAGGTTGTCGGGCAGAACTCGGGCGAGGTCGTTCAGGTAGAACTCGGGCGAGGTCGTCAGGCAGGAAACTTGGGTGAGGTCGTTCAGGCGAGCTGGGTGAGGTCGTCGAGTGACCCGGGTGAAGTCGTTCGGGCAAGCCAGGTGAGGTCGTTTGGGCGACCCAGGTGAGGTCGGTCGGGCGAACCAGGTGAAGTCGTGTGGCGCCTCGGGTGAAGTCGTGTGGCGACTCAGGTGAAGTTGTTTGGGTGAAGGCATTCGGGTGGAATAGGGTGAGTCGTGCGAAGGTGCGAGTGAACGTGCGGACGGGCGACCGGGTGAGGGCACGCCGAAACGGAGGTTGGAACCGGAGGTCATGAACGAAGAGTTGGGCAGGCAGGACTGCGTGTGGTCCACCGAACGAAGGTCAGGTAGGATAGCACGATTTGGATGTTTGCTGACCAAACGAAGAGCGAGTCAGGTGAAGACGTGTGACGAGGTGAACGAAGGGTTGGTGAGTCGTGCGGCGACCGTGCAGAGGTGCCGACGAGCTGGGCAACTGAGTTTGCCAAAGTTGGAAATTTAGCTAAGTGTAAATTTGGGGTTTCCCAAGATTTAACTTGTACTTATAAAAGAAGATTATATATATTGATTCGGGCAGACTCATATTGCAGGGAGTTGCCCCTCCCTTTATATTGTTGTGCATTTCTATTGTATAATGCTGTTTATGTGAATGTTATGGGCTTTCACTGTATTCATAAATTCCAATGTTATATTTATTTTACTAAATTATTATTTATTAGCTATATTTATATTATTAACTTATATTATTGCATTGATAATAATAAGAATGATTTTGTATTGAAGGGAACACCTAGATTGTTATCCATGGTTTTGTAACAAGAAGATTAAAGAAATGGTCAATAACATTTATTTAGTTAACTAACTCAAGTAATAATATTTTTTTGAGTTAATTAATAAAAATGAGTGAAATAATTAATAGACAAAATCATTTTATTAATTATTTTTAAGTGAAACAGTGAAATGGGTTAGAAATATTATTAAATAATGATTTAATAAACTATTCCCAAAAGAATGTTGCAAATATTAAGGAATAATAAATAACAAATAATTTGTTTAATTATTCTAATGGAAAAAGGGAATGTTAGTGGAAACAATTTAATTATTTTCACATTAATGGGTAAAAATATGAAAATATCATAAAGTTAAATGAATTTATGGGTCATTTTCATGTGGGGAAATTATTTAAATGGAAATAACTTAGGAAAAGTGGCTCCCTAAATTATTTCCTATGGTAAAAGTGGGTTTTAATGTGTAAAACTCATACTACATGGTGTATTTCAATCAACCTAGTAAAAATTGGCTACATTGTCACTTTTTAAGTGATAACAATGAAGGAATTGAGTATTGAAATAACTCTTTTGAATATTTATAGCCCGTACACTCAAAGAGTTTACTTTTGGTATGGGCTCGTGACTGGTAGTATCCTCTCGAGCCCAAATCTTATTATTGGTGACTAACTTCATTTTACTAACTCTCTTAGGGAGGTGGGGTGAAAATATTTATTTGGACAACCTATGCAACTATTTTTATACTTTCATTGAAAAAAATCATTTGGTGAACCCAAAGCCTATTAAACTTGTTCTGACATGATGAAATTTCTAAGTGAACGGAGATGTTGTCATAAAAAAATTAGATTAGTTTTTTATTTCAAATGAGCTTATTAGCTTTCCTTTCACCATTCTATCCTAGGCTTCTTATAAGGGATTCTTTGACTACCTTCCCATTCTTCTCCAAATGGTTATGGATTGTGATAAACCACGCTTTCCTATTGCGATATAGTTAATTTTGGTTTATGGAGAAATATTTCAAAACTTTTCTCCCAAATACTTAGTTACATCTGGATTCTTCTTCCTCATACTATGTATGGTCCAACTTGCAGATAATATTTCTAGGCTAAAGGAAATTATCCAATGGAGTTCAAAAGTAATATGCAAGCCTAACTAAATAATGTGGAACTTTAGATTGAATCTATTCTTGAATCCTTATCAAATGGTGTCTTCATTAAACATTCCCTCTCAAGGCTTCAATCCCTAGATTGACTAGACACTCAATCCTAGAAAAAGAGGAAGTGGAATGACATCTTGAAGCTCGCACCATATGGATTAAAGAGGGCAATAATAACACCAAATTATTCCACCACTTTGTCTCTAAGAGGAGGAACATGAACACTATTTATGATATCAAAAGTGCTAATGGGTCATCGACTTTATCCAACAAAGACAAGGCTATAGAAGGCGTGAAACACTTTCAATCCTTGTTTAACGATCCTTAAAGATGATTGATTAAGAAAATCCTAGGACTCCCTTTCTTCCATACTATTTTCATTAATGATCAAAACCAATCACTTGAGGAAGAGGAATTCAAAGATGAAGTTAAATCAACTATCTTCTCCACGCAGAAAGGTAAGAGACTAGGGCCTGAGAGACTTTCGGTTGAATATTACATGGTTTTCTATAAATTTCTAAATATGATATTTTAAAATTGGTTCAAGAATCTTAAAGATCTGACAAGGTTTTAGGGGCCTTGAATTCCACCTTTCTCACTCTCATACCAAAAAAGAAAGACAATATTTATTTTGATGAATTCTAGTCAATATCCTATTGCAACATGATCTACAAGATCATTTCCAAGATAATATCTGAATGCATTGAGCCTATCTTTAGTGATTTAATCTTCGAGGAATAACATGGGCTTATTCATGGATAAAAAATTCATGATGTTGTTTCCTTGGTGCAGGAAGCCATCTATTCTATCAAATCTATCAATAGTTAAACAATGGATCTCAAGTTAGATTTATCAAAACCTTTCAACTAGGTTAAATAAACCTTTGTTGGTAGGTACTAATCAAGCTAGGAGTGGGATTTCACATTTTCAATTGGATTATGGGTTTCCTCTAATCAAAATCCTTTGCAATCGTAATAAATGGTGTCTGATTCAGGAAATCCTTAGAGTCCTTCCTTTCTTTCATAGTATTTTCATTGAGGGTCAAAACCAATCACTTAAGGAAGAAGTATTCGAATATGAAGTTAAATAAACTATCTTCTCCATGCAAAAAGGTAAGAGACTAGGTCCAGATAGAATTTCAGTTGAATACTACATGGTTTTCTATGAATTTCTTAAATATGATATTCTAAAAGTGATTCTATAATCTCAAAGGCATGACAAGGTTTTAGGGACATTCAATGCCACATTTCTCACTTTCATACCAAAAAAGGAAGAAAATATTTCTTTTGATGACTTCTAGTTAATATCCTATTGCAATGTGATCTACAAGATCATTTCCAAGATAATGTCCCAATGAATTAAGCCTATCTTTAGTGATTTCATCTCTAAGGAATATGATGGGTTTCTTCATGGAAAAAAAATTCATGATGTTGTTTCCTTGACACAATAAGCCATCTATTCTATCAAATTTCTCAATAGTTCAATAATGTCTCTTAAGTTAGATTTATCAAAACCTTTCGATTGGGTTAATTGGAACTTTCTTGGTTGGTACTAATAAAGTTTGGAGTGGGGTTTCACATTTTCAATTGGATTATGGGTTTCCTCTCGTCAAAATCCTTTGCAATCCTAATAAATGGTGCTCCATTGTCCTTATTTAAAGCCTCTTGGGGTCTCTTCCATGGATTCCCCCTTTCTCCCCCTTTTTCCCTCTCATATGATGTCTTAAGAGGAGTTGAGATTTTATTTCCCTTTCCCCAAAGTCTACTGATGATGGTTTCAAATATCTATGCTTATTTTTAAAACCTAGTAATTGTCATTTTGGGGATTGGATATGGCCTTACAAAAATATATAATCTAGGATTTCATGTTGGGTAAATAGATTACTCTCAAGGGGAAGTTATCTGGCTCTTCTCAATGTTGTCATTAAAATTATCCTGATACACTAGTTATTGATTGATCATATTCCCAAAGGCATTATGACCAAAACCTGTAAGTTCAATTTTAACTTCCTCTAGATTGAAGGTTGCAATTAAGGTGGAATGCCTTTAGTTAAATGAGATAGGATTGCACTCCCAAATAAATTTTTAAGTTGGGTCATCAAAAAAAAATTTCATTTTGCTAAAGCTCCAATAGCTTGTAGCCTCTGGCGCCTTGCTGAAAACATCTCTCTATGGGGAAGAATTTTGAAGAAAAAATATCTTCCAAATATGTCTTTTAAAGAATGGTTCAAACAACCTGGAAATATACAAAGGGATCAATAGTCTAGAAAGCCTTAATTCTTGATTCCCCTTTAATTGGATCCTGGATAGATTAACACATTAGTAATAGTCACAAGGTTCGTCTTGGTGTGGATCCTTGGGTAAGGATGGTAATGATTTCAAACTCTAAGATGTTATTATAGCTCATCGCCAATAAGCAAGGATCTTATATCTATCTAATATTAAGTAACAATCACCCCAATTATGGGGATGCGGGGGATGTAAATCTACATCATTTTTGGGGGTTTTCTGGTCCTAAAGCTTTAGAATGGGAGTCCTTTAGTGGCCTCTTCACATAAAATTACACTAGGCTTTGAGATGAAGTTGAATATGATCTTTCTTGTTTGAAAAAAAAGCCCAAATAATGACAACTTCACAAATCTAGTCTATTTAACATATGTAGAATCCCTTTTCTCAAGATAGATGAAATAGTAGTGGAGCATAATGTGGAAGCTTTATGCCCCTTTTAAATTATAAATTACATTTTCATTAAAATTGGAAAAAAAACTCCTAACTTGGGACAATGGATTGAAGAGGGGCTACAATTGGCCCAAATAATTGTCCTTTATGCAAGATTTCGAATGAAAGTGTCACTCATCTCCATCTCTTATTCCTATTTACTGCAAGTTGCAGTTAACGGGGTGTTTGAACTTGGTATCTAAATCAATTGGTCATAGTCGTGTTTATCAAGATGCTTAAAGGAATAGATAAAGGAATGTGTTGTTGAACAATTTTATGGATTTCCTTGTCTATTTGCTTACATGTTAGGTCTCTATAATACTAGTTTATCCCCCATATTGTTATTGTTGTTCTCCATAGAAGTCCACTATTGTTATTATTGTTCCCTTACATTATTATTGTTATGTTGACCCTAATTGTATTTTGACCCTTTAGACTCCTATATATATACCAAGGAAGTTTTTTCATTTGGATCATCCAAGAATTGTTGATTTATTTGATGAAAAGGGAGGTTTCCCCCTCAAAGTGGCTTATTATCTAGTCATTGATCTATGTTTTCCTTTGTTTCTGTGTTATTTTTTGTTGTTGTGAAGCCTCAGACTGTGAAATTGATACCATGTGAAGTAGAAATCTTGATGAACATCTGGTTACAATTTCAATCTTTGATTCACTATATTTTCAGAGATATTGTCCAAGTTAGGGTTTCTGCATGCTCTAGAATTCAATCTCAACCCATAACACTTGGTATTTTATACAAAAGCATATAGAACTACTCAAGCGTTGAGGAGAAAGCATTTTTTAAGGAGAGAGGCATGTTAGGTCCCTATAATACTATTTTAACCCCCATATTGTTATTGTTGTGCCTCATAGAAGCCCACTATATCATTGTGCCATTATATTATTATTATCATGTAGGTCCTAATTATATTTTGACCCTTTAGACTCCTATATATACCAAGGAGTTTTTTTCATTTGAATAATCAAAAAATTGTTCATTTATGTGATGTAAAGGGAGGTTTCCCCCTCGAAGTGGTTTATTAACTAGTCGTTGATCTATCTTTTCTTATGTTTCTGTATTATTTCTAATCTAGATATATAACATTGCATGACATGGTAGGCTCGAAACCATAGTTATTTAAGATATAAAGACATTAAAATCAACATCATGATAGGACCGATTACAAAAATCCACATGGAATTCAAGACTTATCTCAAGCGAAAGAACAGTAGAAGGCTAGTTCCATTGATTATTTATTAGGGAACTCCATAACTTCGATGGAGAAATTAAATTCACCTCCCTTTATATAGAGACTGGGTTGACCTATACATAAATGACACTCACTATTTTCATGTTATATATGCACCTAGTAATGGCACCACCAATTGTGCTAAATTTATCACCCTGTGAACTCATTTCTTGGTTCCTTTCCTCAAAACTATCACAAAATTGTAGGAATTAGGAGACTCCAACTTAGTATTTGACTTGACCAATAAGAAAATTGAGGTGGAAAACATTTTCATTCAGTCTATGTTCTTAGATATTTAGTTCCTATAATTGTTGTCTTTCAACCACATTATTAGAGAGCTTAACACTGAAGTAGATGAACTTTCAAAAGAGACAATGGAGCTTCCCATTAGCTAATTTGGGATCATTGAATTTTTGGATGGAGTTGAACATGAATCTATGGAATTCCATATTTAGAGATCCAAGATCATGGGGTGCCTAGGATGGTACCTCTACAATAGGGAGATTAATGAGCTTGGGTGATCTAAGGTCGAAGATATTGCAATGTAAGGCATGAGTTCTTATGGAGCTTAATGCGACGATTAGATTATCTACTTGATTAGTCGACTGACATGAGGGGATCCAACATATCGTTATATGCATAGGTGATTTCTAGAGATGCAGTTAGAGACTTCGTCTAGAAAATCTATACATCATGATGTTAATACCCAGTGGGAGATTACTGGAGGGTTATGGCTGGACTATTGCTAGGATGGAAATAATTTTGAGTGGGAGAGAATGTTAGACCCTAGATTTGGACATGCCTTTAACCAAGGTGCATGCCATGGGTGACATCCCTATAACATTATTTGTAATGAAGATACCACAAAAAATGAGACGAAATTGGAGGTTGGGCAATGTTGGGAAATCAAAAGGTAAACAATTAGGGTGACTTCTCTTTACTTGATAATTGCTTTTGAAGTTATGTCGGCTTCTTATTACTTTTATTATATTCTTTTCATCAAACAATTACCAAAACCATAAACCATGAAGATCACAAAAAGATAATGAACACAAGATGTAGGCTCCAAAGTCATGGCAAAACCCCTCCAAGGGGAAAACCTAGGAAAATATTCTCTTCTTATAGAATCATATCAAATGATAAATCCAATACCCAAAATCCAAGACCAATACCTCCCACAAGACCCAAGTCAGTGCTCCTTCCAAGCTCCTCCAACAAGTCAAAGTCAATTCAAGTCAAAGCCTTCCAAATTTGATCAAATCTGAAATATTCGATCCCTGCTACAAAATTTAGGGCATAAATTTCGATTCTTATTCCTTAGTAATTTTCTCTCTCAATCCCTTGACTTCTTGCTCTTCTTCACTTGTATTATACTCTTCTTGGCATAAAAATCGAAACATATTGCTTGAGATTCTCAAAATGAGGAGGAGTTGAACTATATTTATACACATCTAGGAGGTCGAATGGGTCCCTTCCAGGGCTGACTTGTCTAGGTAGGTCCGACTTAGTCTTGCGTGGACAAAAATGATATTTTAGACTCAAATACAATTCTTTTTACGCTTCTTTTAAAAAGTACAAATAAGAATTGACTCAAGCACAATAATTTAACTCATGACAAATATTATTTCGACTCAGAAACCTTAGAAGCAGGAAGAACATGCTTGACCTAGTTGAAAAATTAACTTGAGCATGAAATCCATGCCTCTAAAATAATTTTTTTTTTTTTTTTTGGCTCTTTACATGAAATATACAATAACATAAGTACAATAGAAATTATGAAGATCGAACCTAGTTACATTTTCCAACACTCCCTCCTAATTAGCGAGGTATTCATAATTATACAACTAGTAGAAGGATACTCTCAAATTGAAATATTCTCATAGGAAGATTCAAATTGATAAGCCATTATTAAGCATCAATATCATGACCAACATTGTAAAATTGCAACATAACAAGTCCTTGACTTTATTAGCTCTAAATATCCACAAGAGTAGAGCACAATGCTAGGAGGCATACATATGGAAACCAACACCACATCCTCTTAGGGAACATACCTCATCTAGATGTTCACCAAGTATGTCCTTCTAGGACTATTCTTATCTTGGATTCCCAATCCTCAAATAATATCAGTCCTCTTCGACTACTCTTATCTTGGATACCTTGTCAGATCCTCAAAGAGTATTGGTCCATGAGATTACTTCCTATCTTGGATTCCCAATACTCAAGGAGTACCTGTCGCAAATTCTTATTCAATCCTCCATTCCCTGTCTTAGTTCCTTCACTAGATGTATGACTATTAGTCCTAGCATAGTGCATGACACATGGAAAATACGGTATCCCACATTACTCCATCTCAATTAGGGATGTAATCCTCATTCCCTCTCAAACAAGGAGTAGATCTTAGCTCCCTATCAACTAGGGAGATACAACCATACGATTCATATTTATCTCATTCATTAGCTACATGTTCTTATGTGGATATCATAGTAGTATCTTCAAAGGCTCTCACTCTCACATCATTACATCTTACCTGATATTTGACCTTCTTGGATGTTATGGAGCCAAACTCTCTTGTAATATATCTTTTTGACAGGGTCCTCGTCATCAACCTTTAACATCGTTTTCCATCAACTATCATTAGTATCCTTGTCATCAACAACATATTTTCCAACCAATCAATGTAGAGCTAATCATAGCTCCCTTTTTTCATCTTGGAATGTGAATATCATCAGATCCAACATGACCAACATGTTATCTCATGACTTTCTACCTTTTCTTCTTTTAGGGTTTGCACATTTTCACCATATGTACTTCTAAGTCCTTTACCAATGTTGTCTAGTCAATCCATGTGCTCTTGAATTGAGTTTAAACTATACAGTTGTAGATATATTATCTCAACAACTATCTTTCCAGTCTGTACTTCTGCAACATGTTCTTTTAGGTAGCCAAATCATATCTCAATAAAATCATCAATATCAAAGTTACCAAGTCATGACAACCTCTTGCCAAGATGTCATGTTTTGCTACTTGCTCTCTCCAAGGTCAACATCCCTTTGCATGGTATATATTCATACTAGAATCCTTCTTCATTCTATTTTCCTTTCAAACATCAATAAATGTGTTAAGGAATGAACCAATCAACACGATTTAATATTGTATCCATCAGGTCTTTACAACCCCCTCTCAATTTGCCATTACCAACTTCCTCATTTTATTTGGGAGACCATATAAGATGTTGATCAATATCACCAAGTTTTGTACCCATATGTCATGCTACTATATATTGAATAATCATATGAAAGAGTCCTCTACCTTCCATATAGCCATCCCTTCATCTTTATTTTTAATGATCTGCTTCTTTCCTTGAAGAAGAAACTCCTTTCTCAAGATGAGAAATGGTTCCAATATACCTTCATGCTGCAACTCGACTACATGCATGCAAGCTTCTTCGATGCTTTCTTTCATAGTCTTCTAGTAGAAATATATTTTTTCCATGTTATAATGAATCTTGAGTAACCTTCTCATAATGATGGTTCTATTTCTATAGGAGATCCTCATGATTCTTTTATGCTAGAAGACTATTTCTATAACAACATGATGCCAAATAGTTGCTACATGTACTATGAAGTGCTAGATGGTCCAAATTGTTTTATCCTTGCACTTCTAGATGACTGCTCCCAATGAGATGCAACTGACGGTGTAGAATTTGATCCTTCCAATATTTCTATCCATAATGCCATACTTTGAAAAATCCAAGATTCTTCATTGAATGTAACTACATATGCTACTATAACTGCCAATTTCAAATAAAAGAGAAAACATAATGTAAATAAACATGGTAGTTGATTTCTTCAATAATAGAGATCCTTAGGATATTTATTCTTTGGCTTCTTCTTAGATTCTTCATTTTCTTCAACTATGTGAGCTTCACTCCTTTCCTTTCTCTTATTGTCTTTTGTTTTGAGGATCTTTAGGACAATATCTTTTAAAATTTCCATATTCCTTACATCCAAAGCATTGTACTTTGGACATATCTTGTCTTCCTTGTGGTTGATTGTTGTTATTTTGATGAGGTTCAAACTTTCCAAAATTCCCTTTCTTCTTCTTCAATCTAGCAGAAAAATATTGAGATATTTCATTGTTGGATTTGGTATCGTCCTTTGCCTTCAATCTTGTCTCTTCTAGAATACACAAAGACCATAGCTCATCAAAGTTTGGAGTATCTTTTCTTAAATAGATGCTTGTCGCAAAACTACTCCATTCTGAAGGTAATGCATTGAGTATACATGTTGTTGATTCAGAATCGAAAACCACTTCTCCAAGCCCTTGTACTTAATCCTTCAACTATGAGACCTTTATGAGATATGAGGTCAACTCTTCATCGTTTGATAACCTTGTCTTGTAACGTTGATTCGTCAAAGATATTTTCTGACATGTCGTACTAAGAAAATATAGTTTCACCAACTTGTCATAAATTGCTTTGGATGTGCCCAAATCTGTAACAAAGGGGATGAGATGATCCTTGATGGATTCAATAAGAATCATTTGAGTCCTAAATTATCCTTTAGTTTACTTGGCCCATTCTTGAGCTTAATCATCCTCTAGTTTTATAACTTTGCGTAGAACACAGTACATGACTTCATTTTCGATGAGCACCAAATATATTCTCTTCTTCCAGCTTAGATGTTTGTTGATCCACTGAGCTTATTTCCTTCCTTACAAAATGAATTCATTTTATTTGAATATTGAGACATAGAGAATAATATAATACTTATCACAATATTGACTTGTTTGATGATAATATCTTCTTGATGCTTCCAAATATTTTGATGATCCCAATATTTCTTCAAAGATGTCCTTGAATGATGACTCCTGGCATGGATGACACAATGGTGTATTCAAGCTGCTTCAAAGATGAATGATGATGCCTTCTAGGATTCTTGATACTTCTTTAAAGATGTCTTCCAATAAAAAAGCTTCCAGGAGAGATTGATGTCCTACTTCAAGATGATGATGTGTAATCAAGAGATTGTCAATGATGGAAAGAGAGAGATGATAGTTTAATGTAGTATCCTTCATTCATGATTAATGATGAACTCATTAGAGGAAATTTTAGCTTAAAAGTGGCCTCCTAAGGAAAAATAATAAAATAATAGGAAAATAATAAACTAAGAGTTATGAATTTTGGAGGGAAAAGAAGAAAACTATTTTTTTCTTTAAATGCATTTTTGGCTTGTCTCCTTATAAGTTTACTCAAATTTCAAGTGTAGAAACTCATTAGATGCGGAATTAAATTTTGCATCCAATCAGTACCCATTATGCATACTTTTGAGAAGACACATATTAATAAAGAATTGAAGATAAATTAAAAAAGCTTGTTGAACATGTTTTTTAATATACAATTTTTATCAATGTGGGTCTTCTCAAAAGTATGCATAATGAGTACTTATTGGATGAAAAATTTATTTTCACATCCAATGAGTGTATACACTTGAAGTTTTAGTAAATCTATTAGGAGATAAGCAAAAGATACATTTAAAAAAATAGTTTTTTTTTTTTTTTTTTTTCCAAAATATTTACATGTACCTTTTTTTAAATTCAAAGTATTTTGATTGGTTTACATATTATGTACATGAAAACTTCATGGGAATTTTTATGTTGATATTTCCTCTAATGTTGACTCTTATTCCTTGTGCCCTTCTTAGTGTCCTTTCTTATAACATCTGCAAATAATATCCTCCAAAGTATTTCTGATGATTATCTTACACTTATGCCAACACTGAGTGATCTTCAGGCTACCTTCTTTTCACTTTAGCTCTCATACCATGTTGAGAAATGAAAAAGGAAACAATTAGGTTGATTTATTTTGACTTGATAATTTCTTGCGAAGTTATGTTGGCTTCTTATTACTTTTATTATGTTTTGTTCATCAAGCAATTAACAAAACCATAAACCATGAAGATCACAAAAATACAATGAACACAAGATGTAGGCTCCAAGCCAGGGAAAAACCCCTCCAAGGGGAAAACCTAGTAGAATCTTCTCTTATTATAGAATCAAAGCAAATGAGAAATCCAAGATCCAAAATTCAAGACCAAGTTATCCCTCCTTCCAAGCTCCTCCAACAAGTCAAAGTCAAATCAAGTCAAAACCTTCTAAATCTAGTCAATTTTGAAAATTTTGGCCCATGCAACAGAGATTTGGACCTTTAGTAGGTCTGCAACTTTTGCCTCTGCAATTACTCTACAAATTTGTACATGTGAGAGATTTAGGGCATAAAGTTCGATTCTTCTTCCTTCTTGATTTTCACTCTCTCTCCCCTGACTTCTTTCTCTTCTTCACTTGTATTTCGCTCTTCTTGGCACAAAAATTGAAACTTGATTGAGATGCTCGAATGAGGATGAGTTGCATTGTATTTATACACATCTAAGAGGTTGAATGGGTCCCTTCTAGGGTCGACTTGTCTAGGCAAGGCCAACTTGGTCTTGTGGGGACAAAATTGATATTTTAGACTAAAAAAAAATAAAAATTCCACTTCTTTTCAAAAGTCCAAATAAAACTTGACTCAAGTACAATAATTTGACTCAGAAAACCCAGAAGCATGAAGAACATGCTTAACCTAGATGAAAAATTAACTTGAGCATGAAAACCATGCTTGTAAACCAATATTTTTTCATTTTTATTTATTTATTTAATTTATTTTTTTTACATGAAATATAAAATTACATAAGTACAATAGCAATTATGAAGACCAAACCTAGTTACACTTTTTAACAAGCGAGAGCACACCAACATGGTTGTCGAAAAACTAAAGTTGGGGTTTCTTGCATATGGGATTGGTGGAATGAGCACCACAAGGGTGCATCATGACCAAGATATACGACCCCTAGACAAGTTGACCAAGTGTCATTTAACCAAGTTCTTGTGTCAGCTTGAGGTACCATGGGTTTGAGCGACAAGCAAGCGAGTATGGTGGGATGAGCAATGGGAAAGCATGTGAGTGATGGCTGAGTGATGGATGGGTGAGAGAAGGATGGATGGGATGGTGGGAGGTCAGATCCACCTGATATTACATGGTGAAGCAACAATCTAACCCCAAATTGGAATGGTAGGGCCGAGGAGGAGAATCACACCATAAACCAAAGTTGTATTTTATGAATGATGGATCTGACCTTACCATAAGAAAAGGGTTGTGAGGAGGAGTTGTATGATGTAATGTAAGTGACATATACATTAGGGGAATTTTGAGGTTGAAAATGGGCCTCCTAAGGAAATTACAAAATAATAGTTGAAATAATAAAATAAGATTAGATTACATCATCAAATTTTAGAGGGAAAAAAGTAAATATTGTTTTTTAAACTCACATTTTCAACTTATCTCCCTATGGATTTACTCAAATTTTGAGCAGGAACACTCATTGGATGAAGAATTTGATTCCTCATCCAAGGAGTACCCATATTGGATACTTTCGGTGGAATCCACTACACGAAAAATGAGAAATACATGAAAAATGTGATTGCAATAACGTTTTTTCATGTATTTCTTATTATTCATGTAGCAGGGTCCATCGAAAGTATGAAACATGGGTACTCCTTGGATGAAGAATTAAATTTGCATTCAATAAGTAATCCAACTTGAAATTTGAGTAAAACCTTAAGGAGATAAGTTGAAAATATAAGTCAAACAAGTAGTTTTATTATTTTATTATTTTTTAATCTTTTTACTTTTTTACGCCAAAAATGGTGAATCATCCCCCATGGTTGACATCGTCATCTTGAATCCTATTGGTTCTTATAAATTTTATTTTGGTTGTACATTTTTCTTAGGAGACCCATTTTAGACCTCAAAAGTTCTCTAATGATTATAAGCACACAAAGGGAATAAATGAGACACAAGTTAAAGGACACATCACATAAAAGGAAGTTGAAAGGCATAACGGAGAAATGAGTCGAGGTCATAAGACATAGAGCAATGTGTGAGGACTAGGGCAAAATACGAGAGAAGGAAAAGTAGCTCGATGGGGCTGCGGTCATGTAGACCCCAAGTGAAGGAGAAGACCAAACCGAAACATTCCAATTTTGGTGAAGGGTGACTTGTGTGGGGTGGAATTGAGTGAACAAGTTCCTTTTTAGGTTGCTTCTGGTTTTTGGCATTATACTTTGTGAGACCAAGCCATTGTCTCTAGTGTTGATGTAAATTTGTGATCTCTTATAAAAGAAGATAGTTGGATGGTCGTTTCATATAAATTTGTGCATGTGTGATTGTATTGATAATGATGTGATATATTTACATATTGCTCATGAATGCTTGATGATGGAAGTTAACTGAAGTAGAGTGACAATAAGAATTAGTTGCACTATATTGAAGGGTTATAATATTATGCTAAGTAATCAATAATATAGAGATTAAATAAGTAAGCTTATTTTGAGGCATAGTCTAGGTGGAGTAACTCTATACTACATTAGGTAGTTGCGAAACACATTGGTGTCACACGCTAGAGGGGTTGCAGCGCACCCATCAAAGTGCCATTAACTGTGGGAGCCCCTATGGTTGTGAAAATGTGTTAGCTTTGGATATTACATGGGTTGTTGGGGCATGTGCAAGGGAAGGTGGATGTGTTAGGGGTGATTCCCTTCATTACCCCAATTCATTACTTTTTTTTCTTCTTCTTCTTCCTTTTTTAATATTTTTTAAAGTAAAGCTAAAAAAAATTAATATAATATTTTTAAGCTTTTTTAATATATATGAAATTTTATTTGTTTTGTTTTTTTAACAATATATATATTTTAATTATTTTTTGGGTTTTTTTTTTGTAAGTCAAAGAGTTTCTATTAATAAAAAAGCATATATAAAGATGACAAAATGCATGTGGTCTCACCCTGACCAGGTTTGTTGACTAATGCGGTAAACATACAACATATACAAAGCAAAATGCCCAGCTAAGAGGTCCATAGCCTTAGAGGCCTAACATACTAGAAAACTAGAAGAACAAGAAAGACACTAGTGATCATAATAAGTCGTCTGAGGTAATTGAAGCAGGATTATTTGGCCCTGTACCTAGAGGAGGAGGAGGGTGATACAAGAAATTGACATGATGCTCAAAGTGAGCAAGCCAAGCTTCCAACTTTTCAACTTTCTCTGTCAGTAGATTTTTCCCACGTCAGACAACCACAACTCTTTCGTGAACATGGAACTGGAAGTATTGGAGTTGTTCAAGTTTTTCCATGACAACCTCATGCTCTTCATTCAGGCTCTATCGAGATCTTCTAACCGATAAATGATAGATTGAACCAACTCCTGAATCTTGTGGAATTCCCAGAACTCATGGAAGGAGCATGACCTGCTGACCTTGCATGACCTTGAGTGTTGCGTCGACCACGAAAGGCCATAGCACAACCACGACCCTGCCCTCTTCCACCTCCTCTAGCTCCACGACCACTCTAAATTAACATATTCTTGCTTCTACTTGCCATGGAGATGGTCGGAGACTTGCGCGCCCCATGATATCAACAACCCCCATGCCCAACACCATGCATTGTAGCCGTGCCCCGCCTGGAGTTTCAACCTCCTACATTTGATGCACCACCCAAACTACCTACAGGAGTAGATGAGCCTTCCACCTTTTCCCGGGCTAGGACACAGAAGGAGCGAGGACCAAGCTTCATGATGAAGTCCAGAAGGAAGCCGAGTCCCTGAAGGCAATATCCAAACTAGACCAAAGGCCACCAGAATGAACCAAGAAGAACACAGACAAGAATCGAGAGCCCCATTGAACAACCACCTTCCACCATAGGCCAAACAGACCCTGCCGCAGACTGAGAGGGGGAGAGAATCCAACTCAGCAAATTTCTCCCACAGGAAATTCACCACAATACAAGAACCAAGCGAGACCAGAACAATAAGTCACAATAATAATAATAATAATTCTTTTCTTTATTCTTTTGACAAGTACATTACATAATGACTCAATTACATTATTGAAGACCGAACATAGTAACATTTTCCAACACCCCCTCTTAACTAGGGAGTGATTCATAATGTACATATACAATGGAAGATCTCAAACTATATGAACCATGAATAACTTTAGGCACCGCAATGCCATGGACTAGATTCCTGACTAGGGCAATCTATCCAAACAGTCACTCAGCAGTTTAGGCACCGCAATGCCATGGACTAGATTCCTGACCAAGGCAATCTATCTAGGTAGGACTAAGATGGAATCAATATTTCATCCCCTCCAGGTACCATCAAGTTTAATTGCTAACCATCAACCCAAAAATCCATGTGCGTATCCAAAACAGAGCTCAGTAATCAACATCACCTTTCCAACTTCGAGACTCGGACATCAACACAAAGTGTCAGCCAAATGTCTTCCCAGACAATGCTTTACTCACAAAGCCTCAACACCCCTTGATTTAGAAAATCAATAATGACCAATCTCTCACAATCAAACTAATTGGTAACCAACATGCTATAAAAATCCTTTGAGAGATTAACCTGTACAATCACAACCCCAATCAATAATATACTTTCACATGTACATAATCAAATACAAACCTCTGGGGTCTTACAGACAACAGATGTTGCTTCTCAACTTTCCATAGTAGGACTATCAAATGAATATTTGACATAATATTCCTAAATCATATGTTTTCCTTCCTACTTTTCTTGCAACAACATATCCTCTGAAATTCATTCTTCAATCAATACCAAGCTATGCCCTCCCTCTCAATTAGGAAGAATTTCTTCATCCAGACTCCCTCTTAAACTTAGGGAGATCTCTTCTATTCATCTTTCCTCCAGGAGATACACTTCTTCTTTTCGACATTGGAGAATATTTCGTGGATTCCAACCATTTCATCAGATTTATCATAAACCCCATCGTGCTTATCACATCAATGAACATATTTACCAAGTTGAATATTGTGTACTTGCACAACTTCAATAGAAAGTACAACCAAAACTATAGAAGCATGATTTTAGCCATATTAGAATCACAAAAGCATTTCATATATATATCAGATACCCATGCTTAATTATAAACAAGAGACATATACTCTTCAACATCTTGCTAGGGGCTTTGTCATACACCCTAGACTACTTCAACTTTCATTCCATCTAGAGTTTCAATGTTACTTCCAAAGGTATGACATACCTTCCTTCAACATATAAAAATCCCTAGAAACAATTTCACAAAAATATAGATCTACAAAGCATCTAACAACCTTTCAAAATACATATGTTAGAATTCTCACTAGGGATTCATACAAATTTTAGACTTCTTATTAATCAAATTCAATCATAGCTTAGTCATTAACCTGACCAGCTTCCACTAGGGTTAGTTCCAAACCCCTATATTTTTTCAATCAACCATCAATTAGTCACTGAAATGACCAACTACTACTAGGGTTAGTTGAAAACCCTATATTTATGAGAAATCATTAATCTTAACCAATAGTTCAAATTTCAACAAATCTCTCACACATCTCAAGTTATCATATAGTTAACATTCATCAACTATTTCTACTTCAACTCCAAAACCATAGAATTCACAAATACAAATCTCAAATCATCATATTCAAGATATTTTACTTTGACTAAGGTTTAATTCCAAAACCTTAGAATTCCATTTTCACAATCTCAACAATCATTACATACATAAATCTCAGATTGTTACATTTCACACTAGACAATGTCACTACTAGGATTTAACTGTTAAATCCTATATTTTCATATCTCATCATCCTAGAAACTCAGATAAGGACTTCCATTAAACCCTAAAGCTTATGACCATTAATAACCAGGTCAACACACATATTTAGGAATTCATAATCATTCATATATGTCCAACAACGTTAATACATCTGACCTAGACCAAGCTAGGGTTTACAACTGAAAGGACGTATCTGTACATGCCTAAATTTCATCATCATGTAAATATATTTCATTTCATGTGTTAGTCAAACCCAAATTCACAAATATTAATAAGAGTTAGACACACAATCATCTTGGTTACACTTAAGGTTTGATCAGACAAACATACACATACCAAAGGAAACGTTACTAAGAGAATATAAGGGTATTTTTTTACACATTTCACCAAACCCTAATGAGCTAGGGTTCCAATGTAGAACACACATTCCACCAAGACCCAATGAGATAGGGTTCCAATACGGAAACATATATTCCACCAAACCTTAATTTGCTAAGGTTTGAATGAAGAAACATAACCAACCCTATATTACCAAAACTTCAAGAGTTTCATGATTTTAGACCTTATCACTCAACCCTAACAAGTTAAGATTTCCTGATCATACCAAAATCCCAAACATGAAATCATCATTAAAACTTCAACTAGCATTTCACAATATCCCTAAGCAGTTTAAGGTTTCAAACATTCATACTAGAAAACCCTTCGGTTAGGGTTTTTCAAAATCTGTTTAGGGTTCTACAAAATCAGATAAGAGTGGGGTCGGTAGATTTATCAAGAGATGAATCACCCAAACAATAATCACTAAGATTCAATATAACTAGTCATAACAAAGTTAGTAATAGATCATCAAATGAGTAATCCTTTAAATCAATGTATTCATAGCATACCTTTGCTTCTTGACTAACCCTGTCTTGAGAGATCCTCCTTCTTTCAGATGTTTTCCTAATTAAGACAACAAAGGGAGAAAAGGTGATTAGTATTTAATATAATCAAAACTAAATGAGTGCATGAACCCAAAACTGAAAAGACGTGAGATACTTATCTTTGAAAGTTGTTGGGAGCTCCATCCATAGCTTGAGGGAAACCTACAAACTTAAAGCAATACAAAATTTATTTTCCAAAGATATGTTAAAAACCTATAAATTCTAAAACATATAAAAAAAGTTATGTAAAGAAAATGACTTAATATTTTAAGTCCCTAATGTTAGATTCTTCAGGCTTGACTTTCTTTGAGTCTCCTTCTTCAGCAAAGTTGGCTTGATCTCTTCCTCTCTTCTTATTCCTTGGATTCTCGGGATAGTCAATCTTGTAGTGACCTTTCTTATAACATTGATAGCACTCTATCTTAGACATGTCAACTTCCTTCCTTGAACCCTTCGATCTCTTTCATTTATGATGAGAAACATAAGCATTTGATACTCCTTAAGAATTCACAACCATTGAGATCCTTAATTCTTCTTGACTATAGGTGGTCCATAATTATTCAAAGGTTGGAGCTACCTTCCAACTGTTGAGACCTGCAGCAAATGCACCCCAAGAGGGTGGAAATTCTAATAGAGAAGCGATCACTAGTTCTTTGTTCGAAACAATCTCATCAATGGCCAAGAGATCATCCTCGTGTCTAACTATCTTCACAAAGAAGGTTTCCACATTATCTTACTTAGTCATGTTGGTAGTCCTCAGCTCATTCTTTGAACTTGCTACTTGACCAATGTTCTTAATAGTGAATAGCTTCGACAAGGCTTCATACATCTCCTGAGCATGGTCGATGTTAGTTATGAATGGGACAAGATTGTATTTTATCGCTTCTATCATTAGAGTCATAGCCACCAATTCTAAATCCCTGAACTTCGCTTTGTCGACACCACTAGCTTCTTTTGTAGGCTTCTTTACATTTCCTTTTACCAAATTCAACACCTTGTTCTCCTAGTGGATTAGATCAATCCTCTTTTTCCAGGATCTGAAGTTGGATGCTCCTTCAAGTTTGTTCTCACCCTTGATTGAGTTAGACATCTTCTTTGAATATAATAAACTCTTTCCTTGAGATAGTTGTTGATTTCTAGTAGCATCAAATGTGCTCTAAGTCTCAAATTTTGCAGGGAGGCTTAGGAACATGTATTCCAAAGAACCCATAAATCATTTTGGGAAATTCCACCCAAAAATGATTTTATTAAAATAATTAATATTTTTTAATGGGACCCTAAGTCTAAACTTAGAAAATAAAATATATTAATGGGTATTAATCTAATTGTGGGTGTAAATTCTAGAAGAAGATGAGGATCAAGCTAAATGATATTATCAACTGATTAACTTTTAATCTGGGCCGTTGAATGTCAATGAGAATATTATTTAAGGGAGCTTGAGGGTCATTTGGAAAACACACCGAGAGATCAAGAGATCAACTTTCTGAAGTGAGTTCTTTGGAGGAAATTCTTATCAAGTAGATTTATTGCAGTTGAGGGGAAAAGATTACATTCGGAGAGAGAGATATTTTCTCAGCTGGAGAATCATTAGAAGACAGAGGCAGAGAGTGATCCAATAGCCCAAGCGCAGAGGCTAAGCAGGGCCATGAAGGGCCACACAGAGGCAGTGTAGAAGGTGAGAGAGAGTCCGACCTTTTGTTGGGGAGAGTCAGTTTCAGAAGTCAGGAGTCGGGGTGTGAGACTAGGAGGATGAGAGTAGAGACTCCGGGAAGAAAATCATTCAGAAGACTAGGTGACGCAGTGCCTAGGGAGGTTGACGTAGGGACTATGTGAGGACTGCGCAAAGGCAACATAGGGCCTGTCAGAGGCACTTCATTCAGTATCTCGATTATCCGGGATTTTCTCAATGATTATGTGAGGTAATCTCACAAATATTTCTGCAAGTATTTATCTCTCTGTAACCGAATAACCCAAGAGATATTCAAAGATGTATTCAAAATTTGCTACTGCTTAATAACAATAAACACTCAATACTGCTACACCGATTTTCCCGCATTGGGTTTTTCCAGAGACATTTGTCCAAAAATAACGGTGTCTATTGTGTTGTATTTTATTTCTTTCTCAATATCTTGTTTCCACATAATATTTAATTAAGTGAAGGCTATAGTGAATGTATTACGATATTTGCCATAGGAAACTGCAAGTAATTTGTTTAAAGGAATTTAACAAATAGGAATAATATCATCAGTCGCTGCAGTAAGGGTTCCTGTTGTGGAATTTTCACATGGTATCATAGCTGCAGGTGAAGCAAGAAGAGAAAAGCTAGTAGATCCAGCGTTGATCAGTAGAGGGAGTTCAAAAAAGCTGCAGGAAGTAGTAGTTTGAAACCCCTAGTGGGTTGATGCAGTTCTAAGCCGGGAGGGTAGATTTTCGAGGCAATCTCTCTTCGAGTGAGTCGATAGATAGAAGGACTCCCAGTTCAATTTTTTTTCGGGGTAGAGGGAGCAACGCTGAAGCCTTAGTGTGAGGGGAGATGGTGGGATGTATATTTTTCTGTAGGCAGTTTGTTGGGTAGAAGATCGTAAGAAGAAAGAGGAGAAGCACGATTGAGGGAATTTCTTCCTTAGATAATTCCTAGCCAAGGAATTCGAATTCTCTAGAGTCGAGTAGTAGCAAGGGGCAACAATTTTACTAGCTTCAGCAGGGAGTACGTAGGCTAGCCCAGCACAGTGTAGAAGAGAGAGGATACTTTCGACATTTGTGGAAGAAATGGAAACCAATGACTTGAGGGACCAGGACAGGTTGAACGAAGCATCCAACTACGTCATCTGAAAGGCTAGAATGTCATTCCTTCTAGATGAGCATGCCCTCAAGACATATGTCGACAATGTGGTGACTGAACGAGCAGATCCAGATCAGTTGAATAAGTACAATCCTGAGATGGCGAAGGCCAACATGATGATCCTGGATGGAGTCAAGGATCATGTGGTGTGTCACATTGCTAGCAGAGGGACTACTAAGGAGATGTGGGATTGCTTGGCCATGTTATATCAAGGATCTTCCAAGTAGTGGAAGATGTACTTACAACAGAAGCTGAGATCTTCTTAGACGCAGAAGGGAGAGCGTGTGGATCCATCCCTCATGAAGTTGAAGGAAACCCGTGATGAGTTGTCTGCTGTGGGGAATACACCTAAGGATTCAGAGTTGGTTAGACTGGACCTAAATTTTGTCTCGATGAGTGGAAAGTCTTTGTCTAGGGTATCCTAGGCAGAGCAGCATTGCCGAATTGGGATGCGATGTGGGTAGCTCTAAAACAAGAGGGGTTGAGAAGAGACTTGGACAAGGTCAAACTTGACGGAAGCAGCAACAACAGTGGGTCAAATCTCAAGGAGGAGGAGGATAATGCAGCCCTTGCATCGAAGGGACAATAGGAGCAGTAGATACGTAAGACATATTGAATATTAAGTTTTTCAAGCGTGGTGAGATGGGTCACTATGCTACTCAGTGTCCTCTAAAGAAGAAGGATAAAGACGAGACACACGATCCGAAGGCTGCGCCCATGAAGATCGAAGAGGAGGAGTTTTCCATGACAGTCGAGATAGATCCAAGAGGGAGGTGGGCTGATTTGGAGTTGTAGTTCAAAAGAGCTACAGATGGGCAGGATCCTTGAGGATGCCACCTCTTGGATCAATACCTTGCTACGAGAACCCAGTTTTGTAGTAGCAAGATGGACTAGTGTCGGATGGTGTCGAGGAGCATTGGGGAGACAATTGCAGTGGTTAGGAGCGCCAGAGACTGAACATCATAGAGTAGAGTTGGTAGCATTACAGATGGCACAGAGTAGAGGTCAGAAGCACATATTCATAGGGTCGATGCAGAGACTAGAAGTAGTCAAGCTCCAACATTCATGTGGTATCATGTTGAACACAATTAGTTCACTATTTTGGGATTTTTTCGTTGTTGATAGAGTAGCAGAAACAGTTTGTAGTGCAGTGATAGTTGGCAGTGGCAGTGTCAGCGACAAAAAAGATGTAGAATTTTAGAGAGAATTGTAGTATGGATGTAGTGTTAACAGTGGTAGGATTAGCAGTAGTACATATCCAACATTTGCATGGTGGTTGGTGGATAACATGTCATACATCAACATCGTAGGAGGAGATGCTACAAAACAGGGTGATGCTCTAGCAGGGTGCATTGCTAGAGCACATTCCTCGCTAAGAGGGAGTGTTGATATCTGGTAGCATTGGATGTGATCTAAGTCTCAAATTTTACAAGGGGGCTTAGGCACATGTATTCCAAAGAACCCAGAAAGCGTTTTGGGAAATTCCACCCATAAACGATTTTGTTAAAATAATTAATATTTTTTAATGGGACCCTAAGTCTAAACTTAGGAAATTGAAAATATTAATGGGTATTAATCTAATTGTGGGTTAAATTCTAGAAGAAGACGAGGATCAAGCTAAAATTATCTTAGCCATTGATTAGCTTTTATTCTAGGCCATTGAAATTCAACGAGAAGATTATTTAAGGGAGCTTGAGGGTCATTTGGAAAAAACACTGAGGGATCAAGAGATCGAATTTCTAAAGTGAGAAGTTCTCAGGAGGAAATTCTGATCGAGTAGATTTCTTACAGTTGAGGGGCAGAGATAGCATCCAAAGATAGCTGGAGAATCATCAGCAGAGAGAGGTAGAGAGTGATCCGGTACCCCAAACGCAGAGGCTAACACAGGGCCATGCAGAGGCAACGTAGAGGGTGAGAGAGAGTCCAATATTTTTCTAGGAAGAGTCAATTTCAAAAGTCGGGAGCTGGGGTGTGAGACCGCGAGACACATTGCCTAGAGCGGTTGACGTAGGGACTGCGTGAGGAATACACAGAGGCAATTTAGGGCTTGCCAAAGGCACTTCATTGAGTATCTGTATCAGGGAGGATTTTCTCAGTGATTGTGTGAGGTCATCTCACAAATCGTTCTGCCAATATTTCTTTCTCTGTAACTGAATAACCCGAAAGGTATTCAAAGATATATTCACAATTTTCTATTGCTTAATAATAATAAACCCTCGTAACTGTTGCACCGATTTTCGCATTGGGTTTTTTCCGGGAACATTTGTCCAAAAATAACAATGTCTATTGTGTTGTATTTTCTTTCTTGCTCAGTATGTTGTTTTTGCATAATATTTAATTAAGTGAAGGCTGTAGTGAATGTATTACGATTTTTTCCATAGGAAACCAAAAGTAATTTGTTTAAAGGAATTTAACAAATAGGAGTAATATCATCAATTGCTGTAGTAGGGATTCCTGTTGTGGAATTTTCACAATAGTGCCTATGAATGGATCTGCCTTTTTTTCTTCTTTCTTCACCCAAGCTCTGAAACCATGTTGGAAATCAGAAAGGCATAAAATATTTTCTTGATCTTGATAAATATTAGTTGTGATGTTTCTTATTATTAAGATTAGTTATATCTTCTTTCTTTAGTTTATGAAGCAATTACTAAAAGTAGCAGCACATAAAACAATGGACACAAGATGTAGACACATGCTAGGGAAAACCCCCTTCAAGGGGAAATCCCAGTCAAAGTAATTCTTCCTTTCAATAGTATTATTTGAGACTCTTCACCCTAGACCAAGACCAGACCTTCCCTTCACACGAAGTCAACCTACAGAAGTTCGACCTCTTCCCAGCAACTTCGAATATGCAACAACTTACGACAAATGGCAGCTTCTGTCAATAGTCTAACTTGGAAGACTTTGATATGCCAATCTAGAGCATGAAACAATGAGAGACCACCACCAAAATTTCGATTTTCCTTGTATCCTTAGACTCCCCCAAACTTGCATTCACTTCGGCTTCCCGACAACAGACTTTCCCAACAATAAGAGAACTTTGCACTTCTGCCCAACAACAATATTTTCACACTTTTTCCCAGTAGAGAGAATTCGAACTTGATAAGAAGTGATGATCCAAATGAATTCAATGACCTTCCTTTTATAGGCTTCTTGTGGGGTCGAATAGGGTCTTAGGCCGACATGGTGTGGAGGTTCCTTAATTCATATTTGACTCAATACTAAACCTTTTTACATGATTCAAAAGCCCAAGAAGGGTCTATTTAAATGTACAATAATTCTATAGACTCAGAATAAATCCTAGAAGTCCTCAATGGGGACTTTGACCTAAAACATGGTGACCCAAGCATGAAACCCATGCTTTAATAAGTCACAATAATAATAATATTTTTTTTCTTTATTCTTTTGAAAAGTACATTACATAAAAACTTGAGTACATTATTGAAGATCGAACATAGTTACATTTTTTAACATTTTCTACAAAACTTGGGAATGAAACTTTTTCTAGAATGCAGTGATTGAAAAGTAATGGATTGTGACAAATCTTAAATGTGAAAGCCTTCAATGATTACTAATGTGTGTGTATATAATCATAACTAATCATAGTATCCAATATAAATATGAGACTAAGCATAGAATAAATATTTTTGGATTTTTTGTTTTATTTTCAAGCGCTCAACCTGTCATGAACCAAATACAAATAATAAAAAATGGAACAAAAAATGCAGCATTTGAAACATCTAACTAATTTAAAGAACTGGATTGAAGAAAACATTAATCTACTTGTAAAGTGTAAGAAATGGAATCAAAATTATGAAAATAACAACTATATTATTTCTCACAACTGCATAGGGGGCCCACTTGATGTGCGTGAGAAGCTAGGAAGTCAGATCACAAGACTTAGAATTATTACGCGGTTATAATTATGCCATGAAACAAAGTATTTGCATTACTGTAAAAAGAAAGTCTTTTTCTCCAGAGAATAATAACAATAATTCAAAATTAACACAGATTGTATTTTGCTTCTAGATTGAAGCATTTTATAATGTCTTCTTGGATTAACAACTTAAGAAATTAATTCCAAGAGATAAGTTTTAAATTCGACATCTATGTTTTGAAAGCACATTAGGAAATTTGCTCTCATGATTTGTTATTGAAGGAGAAAATCATGAAAGGGATCTTATTGACACTTCATCAGTTAAGATTCTAGATTCCATATCTCACTCGCTTGATATCTCCCATGCCTGCTTGATGATAAAGTCGATTCCTTGACATTCTACATGAAAGGAATGTTCCATAGCCACATTTGAATTTTAGTTTGACCAATAATATTCACATATTCTGTGAGCTTCCAATTGCGCCTAATAGATGGATGTCCATGTGGCTGACACCTGACAATTGTTCATGTGTCCTGTTTGTTGTCTAACACGTGCGAACCTATAACACCTATGATTTTGCTGTAGAAATGCCTGTTAGCTGCAGAATGTGCATCTTACAGTAGGTATAGCATAATTTAAATCAATTTCACAAAGAAAACATAGACTATGACCTGAGAGTGGATGATTACCTTTTTATTATAGTTTTGCACGACTTGGATGACCTATAATTCATAGATGAAGTGAAAAAGTGAATAAAATAGATGAAAAGGAAAAGGGTTTGTCAAAAGGAGGACAACTCAGAGGTTCAACAAATACCATGATTTAAAAAGTTGGAATTTTTAGGTTTTTAGTAATCATGATATTCGGTTTTCAATGGCATGTTTGAAAAATGTTAGAATTTTAAGTGTTTTCATAGTCATGGTTGAAAAATGTTTGAATTTTAACTCTAGAAAAAGGGTGCTAGCGACAACACAACTTTTTTATTAGGGGCGTTTTTACATGTATTTTATGCAAAAATATGGAATTTTGAAGGCGAGAGCTCTCATTTTTAAGGTCATTGTTCTCTTTAAGGTGTTAACTTTGTTATTAACTTGTTGAAGGTGAAATAAGGTTCTTAATAGTTTATTTTGAAAGTGTATTGCTAATAATTAAGCTTTAAATTTTGTCAAAAAAATTTAGGAACTTAAAAATTCCTAACATAGTGGGGTATAAAATGAAATGGATCTTGATAATGAAGGAAATTTGATAGATAAAAAGGACATGGTTTGGGATTATGCATAGTCTTGAAAATTTGAGTAGTCAAGTATGATAAGTTTAAACTAAAGTCTCAGGTGCTCAAATAAATGAAATAGATAGATAATTGACTGAGGATACAACTATTTGCGTCACTCGATTGAGCATAATAAAAATGGATGAACATATTGGTGGTAAATATGTGGGATCTTGAATGAATGCTAATAGAGTGCATTGGTAGAATACCTAGTATGCTCTAGTAATTGTTGTCATTTAACTTTGATGAACTATGGTGAATAAGTAGTTAGAAGATGAAGAGCTAAGTAAAGTGTGCTGGTTATTCAATTAGCTCACAGGTTTAAAGAAGTGATTGATCTTAGTGTTTTCATAAATGATGCATAAGTTAACCTCTATGGAATGAACAAGAGGTCAACAAATAACTAATAAAAAGTAGCACACACATGTCACATCAATAGTAACTATCAAATCAAGTCATTGAATTTAGGCAATCAATAACGAATGAAATGTGGAAGCCAAATCAATTTTTAACTAACAAGTAATGAAGAGGACCAATTGTAATTGTCTTATTGTCCCACAAGAAGGTGATCTATGATAGTTTGAGAGTTGGTATAAGTTATACAACAAGGATGTTGTACATATGTTGTAGTTATTGGTTGATTTCAATAGTAAATAGAACTTGAGACATTTTCAATTAAAAAAACATCGCTTTGGTTAGTTTAAGCAATCCATGGATAGGCCAATAAAAGAAGATATAAATAAGGTTAGAGGTTAAACCATCAAACAATGAAGTTTGATTAAAAGATCATAATTGAATAGGATTTTGGTTGTGTAAATAATTATTCTTAAAGATTATGAACATCAACTTATGTGTTAGAAGCTATAATAGGTAGGAAAATTTCTCAAACAATTGAATTAAAGAATTTATCTGTAAGATTATAACCTACATTTAATTTGTATATATGACCATGTAAATGTGAATATCTAAAGTCAATGTAAGTTTGCATTAGTAAATAAATAAAATATACATATTGATATTGTTTCTTTTTATTCCACATATTAGTGATTCAAAGTTGATTAAGTGATATAATGACATATCTACGAAGATTTATAAAACCAATGCTTTTAGCTACTTATAGCCACATTTACAATATAATTTATAATTGAAGTTTTCCCATTTGAAATAATGGTATTGCATTCATGAGTATCTTAAGAAATGTTTTTCCTAATACACATCCATCATTTAATTAATTAGTCTTCTAGCCCTTTCTTTCTCAACTTTCCTCTTTCTATTTTTCTTTATGATGACTTTAGAGAGATTGAGAGCCAAAGATTGAAGAAGAGAATTGATTTCAAAAGCATTAAGAAGAACTATGTTGAGATAAAGAACATGTTGATCAAGGTTGTGGAAGATTTCATGAAGCCTTAATGGATTTAGTACATCCACTAATTATAAATGGATGATTAATGCCACTATGAATTGATATGAATATTTAGTTTCTAAAAAAAGTTAACGTATCTAAAATTACAAAGGGCATTAGGCCTATCTATATTTGTATTTTCAATAATGCATCATGGGAAAACATTATTAACTTGCACTCATTTTATATTGTTGAGATATCATGCATAAAATTATTTAAACCTATAAAAACCAATAAACCACATTTTATAGATAAAACAACCATTAAATACAAAATTAGGTGGAAACCATGAAATGTTAAAATATAACAAAAGCATCATCAAAAAAAAATCCATGGGTGAATAGAACTGAAAGTATGAAGTTATTTAATCTTGTTGAAAACTTTTGTCTAATTATTGAGTAAGCTATTATCTAAGGGCATTGTACCACTATGCATAAATTTTTGATACTAGAGGTATGTGGTAAATCTTCCATATGTTGGAAAACTTCTAACTCTTAACACCCAGGTTTATTAAACAATGGATTAAATCTATTTTTAAATTCAACTAATTTCATTATTTTTGGAAACATTGTTAAAATTCAATTTATAAAAATGTAGATTACATGATATTATTAATTTGACAAATACATTTGTCAATAAGCAAGTAATAATTTATTCAAGGAGAAATATATTTTTAATAATTTAAAATATTTATATACTCAATATTTTTTTTGAAATATAGATTATATATTATTTTAAAATTTGACTATTTTATTATTTATAATTTGAATATAAAATTATTTTTAAATTAATAATCTAAAATGATATACAAAATCAATTTACCATATAATAATAATAATCTAATTTATGGCACACCTAAGTTAGACATTGTTCGTGGTATAAGGAAATGACTACTAAAGTCTATGAAAACATATATACTCTATAACCTATGGACCTTACCTATAATATTTCAAGAGAAAATATATACTCTTAACTTTTTCCCGGGGAAAATAGAGTTCGTAATTTCTATTAAAAAAGTGATAATAGAGATTACATGCTGTTGATGCCAAGGCATATGCAGAAGTGTGGTATAACCACTTACAATAACCAATACTTCAGAGAAGTATGCAGATAAAGCCCTCGGTCAGGGCATCCAGAAACAGGGTATGTAAACCCCAACAGGAGTGTACGCCAACCCAACAAGCTATTAGCTAATAATAACAGTAAATAAACGATGACTCAAAAACCCTCCAAACAGGGCAACAAGAAAAATGGATCAGTAAACCTCAAACAGGAGGATACCACAACCCATCACTATCTAAAAACAGAAAAATAACAAAGGCTCCTGTAGATAGAGCAGAAAGTTCGAATGACTGCCAAGTCAAAGAGGAGAGGCACGAAATGGAAAAGGGCAGCCAGATAGCCCCACCCCCCACCCCCTCAACTCTCCTGCTGAGAGAAGCCAGAGGAAGATACCGCCCATGTCCAAAGAAGCCCTGAGACATGGCTGACCAGTACAAGTCATTGAAGAGACGGCACGAATCGGTGTAGACAGATCCACACCACAATCCCTCAACGCATCCAATAACTGTCCAGGTAGCCAGCGAAAATCCAAAAATAGTACCCCATGGCTCAGCAAGAGAACCCATCAGGGCCCAGCAGGAGCCATGGAGAATCGGTTCCGGGGGCAGAGGCGGCTAGGGCAGCCACCTCGCCCCCATAAAGCCAAGCAAGCCCCCGCTCCCGCTCCAAGAAGAAACACGGTTAGGAAAGCCCTCAAAATAGAGGTCCGAAGAGAGTCGAGAACCCCGAAGACCCGAAGGGGATGAAAGCAGCTCCGCCGCCGCCCAAAAGCAGAGCACTAATAACCGGAGTTCTGTTTTATAATATGCAAAAACAGAAACTCAGAGGATGCGCCGATAGCCGCCGAGGTTGTCTCACTCCGCCGCCGCCCAAGTGCCGAGCTCCAGGCAAAACCGTGACCGAAGATGCGCTGTCCCCTGGATAAGCGGTGACCAAAGATTGAAACCCTGTCACAAGATACAGGACCCGCAGAAGCTACAGGTACCCCACCAGGTGCAGAGCCCGTCGGAGCACCAAGCAGAGTCGGGGCGGCCTGATGCCCAAGGAAACCTTGCCGCCGCAGGCGCTTTCAGCAACCAGAGCCGAAAGGCGAAGACCTCAAAATGTTTTTGGTCGGATGGGGAATCGAAACCTATACTCTTAACTATTAACCAACAAAACCAATTTATCAAAAGATCACTTATCACTAAATAAATACATTTCCATATTATTTTATAAGAGTAAACATATCATCTCTTAAGTATATAAAGATATCTAAAAGCTATAACTTATAAAAACTATTGAATATATTACATATTGGAATGGTTTATATCTTTTTATTATATTTTATATTTTTATATAAGAATAAATATTAAGAGTTAAAATTTTAAATGTTAAAAAATATATTTTTATAGTTTACTTTTTTATTTTTATTTTTATTATTTATATTAGAAGGGAAATTAGTAATCAGAACCATACAATCATAGTTATCACCTAGGAACACATTGCATTCTTGCCAATAAAACTCTTTTTGGCGTAGTTTAATAGCCCGCAAACCATATCGAATAAGATAAGTCAGAGTTACCCTTGATGAGCTCACCCACGGGGTTTAAACTAGTGACCTTTAGAAATGAGTGCCTTAGCAGAACACTCAATCACCAACAAGCCTCGCCTCGTGGGATTTTTTAAGTATAAATTTAAATTTAAGATTATCATTTTAATAAAAAATAATTTAATATTTATTTTGCTTTAATAATTGTTTAATTTCTAAAATTATTTATTTTAATATATTTTATTATTTTTAGGGGTGGCAGGAGCGGGAGGGGCATCTTCCCCCCCGATGAGCAAATAGAAACACAATATGATTGGGATTTGGGTGATGCATCTAACAATCAAGCTGAATATCTTGCACTATGACATGGTTTAGAATTAGCTATAGTAAGGAAAATATCCAAGATCTCAGTGTTCAAAGATTCAATGATTGTAATTCAACAGGTGTGGAAAGAAAATGGGTCACAAAACTATGCTCTTTCCCCTACATTGCAAACCTGAATAGTTTTACAAATTCAACACTTTGAACAAATAGAATTTTTTCATGTGTATAGACA
The DNA here is from genome assembly GCA_031772625.1 of Pinus tabuliformis. Lineage (NCBI taxonomy): Eukaryota > Viridiplantae > Streptophyta > Pinopsida > Pinales > Pinaceae > Pinus > Pinus tabuliformis. The sequence continues at coordinate 1,280,700,094 of CM062820.1, forward strand.
ATGAAATGCAATAGCTGATTCATTAGCAAACAAAGGAAAAATTCCAGAATAGGGATCCTTAGAATTGGATCAGGTTGATAATAAATACACCTTTACCCTGTCATCAATGATCAAGTTTTATGACCAAAATAATGCACATAAAGGCTCTTATACCTGAATAAATGATCAAGCATGCCAAGATGAAGACATTCATTCAATTGAGACCCCAATTGAAAATACTTTGGTACTTAATCTGATGCTAGTAAGAATGGAATGTCGACCTCTATTAATTCTTCACACTTGAATACAAACAAAGGCATACCCTTATCCATATTATTGTAACATCCAGCGAAAGGAACAAGTCACATGCGTCCATAGGTGGGCATAAGTTTCAATAATTGAAAGAGGCAACATGTATACAATGATGAGGGAGCTTCTACTATGTCAATTCGTTCTTGTTCAGTCTAGAGTTAATTATATTCTCCCTCCGCATCATCTGACTGTCATTTTGGGGAAGAAACTATGATTCAGACATGGATTTGGAAACCTTACAATTTAATGCTCCAAGGTGGTGCAACAAAAGTAATGGAAAATATATGTGGATTAACGTTGTTCACTTTTGAGCTCGATCTACATTTCTGATGAGTGTTTATAGTCGTGAGAATTGGAGGATAGCCAATACAAAAGACCAAATCATGGAGCATAACCTATCTCTTATGGTAGATCCAGAGACATCAACATGTGGAAGCAAGAAAGAAAAAATGAATTTTCTCTTGGAAAGATTGTTGGAGTCACTAGAAGGGTTGCTGAATACCATGAAATAAAGTAGTGTTGTAGAGGCAAAGGAGAAGAGGACACACCATCCATTAAGGGACACCAAGTATGAATTGTTGTAGAGAAAATTGGAAAATTTCCACCAAGGTCAGAATGGAACTAGCAGCCATGGACATCCAAATTACATAGGTTGAGGAATCCTTTAGCAACGAAGTAAAGTTTTCCTTGGAAGAGGTTGAGGCTAGCGAAGGACTCGTGAAGAAAAATGATAAATTGTTGAGGGGAAAAGAATGGTAGAACAAGGCTGAAGATACTATGCTACAAGGAGAAGCTGTCGAAGCAGGATCATCAACTGACATATAAATTACCATGCTCTGAAAACTTTTGATGTTATGTAGGTACAATTTGTCATTAGGAGTATATTGTAAGGAATATAACAGACACTTATTTATAATAGTTAGTAAAAATTGTCATAAGCATAGATTAGAAATATTTTGGACTTATGAATGTGGTTTAATTGTGGAACATGAAGAAGTATGTACCGGTTTGTGGCTTGGGAACCGGATTTTTATTATAATACCAATATCCTATAGGTTGTTTTGATATATATATATAGTTTTAGTTTACTATATTGATTTAATTTAATTTATTTATGTGTTAATTTATTGATAACAAGAAAATAAATATGGTTAAAATAAGAAAAAATTCTCGTGAACTCCATGGGAAGGTGGACTTTGGTCATTTCCCAAAACACGATCTATGGGGAAGGTGGACGTTGGCCAATTCCCAAAACACCATAGGATGAAAGATTGGTCACCTTTGTGACACTAAGAATGTTAAACATGAAAAGTAATTTTTCATAAACTATCCAACTTATATTCATAAAATATTTAAATATCAAAATATTTATCATACTACCAATCTTTTTTACCTCTTAACTAAACAAAACTATAGTGATCTTGGAACCCTTCTCTTAATGCATTTCCAGTATAAAAATAAAAAAAGAATTATGAGTAATCTCTTAGATTATTAAGGTTAGATAAATCATTTGGGTATTAATGGAAGTTAATAATCAATATTATAACCATAATGATAATTAGTTTATTTTTATTTATATAAAAATATGTTAAATATAATTAACATATTTTTAAAAATTATATATATATATATATATATATATATATATATATATATATATATATATATATATATATATATATATATATATATTAAAAAATATATATATTAATATTTGATCTAATAAACAAATAATAAAAATAAAAGGAAGATAAATATAAGATTAAATTTTAATATAAACAATAAATAATATATTCTTTAAAGTGGTCGTATATATGCAAAATTTAGTCATCATTTGTAATCACAAATTTATCATCTGCAGTAGTGATTTATCTTTTTTTGGTACTTCCATTTCACTATATAAATGATTGATTTAGTAATTTCTATTCATTTAATTTAATTTCATTCATAATTGTTATAAATGACTAATTTATTCATATATTCATTTTGTTCGTGTTCACCATTAATCAATATAAACTACTAATTTAGTAGTTTTAGATTGATTTTATGTGTTCATTATTAATCAAAATAGATTAATTTGTACGATTTTGCGACTAAATAAAAAAAAAATGTCATTATACAATGTGCATGTTCATCTAATATGATAAAGAAAAGTTACATATGTTAATTACAAGAGTAAGTGCAAATAAAAATAATTTCAACCACATAAATTTTATTATATAAAATGTCAAGTATTACAATATGAGTTTCCAACTTAATATTGGTTAGACTACAATTTACACATGAAATATTGTTTCATCATTTCAAAACATTATCACTGTGTTGCTAATGCTTTGCAAACGAATTCACCAACTCTCAAGACTTGACCATCAATTTCTATGTATGTGTCTTATGCAAGATATTTATGCTAAGGGTGTCACTAGACCGGTTCTCTTCTCTTTCTCATTTTGCATTTGTCGCTCTAGTGTTATTATTCTCCTATTTCTTCAATTCATGCTTCTTACGATCAATATTTAGTTCCTTTCCTAAAAATGAAAGAAGATACAATGCAGAGCGTAAGACATGAAAGACGATGAATACTTGAATATAAACTAAAGTAGACTATGAAAGATTTATATGACATATACCTCAACATCAGCATTGTCAATGTAATTTCCCCCATAAGAGCAAGAAACTTGAACCAATTTTCTTTAGTTGGGGATAGTGCCCATTATGTGGCCATATGACATGTATAAACAAAGCAAATAAAACATCACCATAGAAAAGAACACCTTAGTAACTCAATTATATTCAACCTTAAGAGAAAGCTTAGGCATAGTCATGCCAACTAAGTTACATGTTAAAAATCTTAGGTTGTAGATAACGTGTTAAAAAAAATCTGAGGTGTGATGTTTAACCCTTGTCGCTTTATTCACAACAACATTTCATTATCTAATGCATGAATTTGGTCAAGTATATAGACAACCTATGCTCAAATAACAACATGAAAGGTTTTTTTTTTAATAATCATGAAAATACGTTAACACAACAACTAAAAGGATTTCAATTAATATCGTGTAATACTAAACTCATCTTTAAGCTTTGGATGTTTTTTAAATGGACATGATACCTAGTATTTTCAATTCCATAGTTAACAGACAGAACAAAATCAAAAGAAACATTCAAAATACAATCAAACAATAAAGAGAGGGTATGATGGAATTAACATTGCAATTATAAGAAATATGTTTACATGTCCACCAGTGCCTTGTCTAGCATTCCTAAAACATTTTCTTGCCCAAAATAACCATGAGGTGAAAGAATCACAACATTAAAAACCATAGGAATCCCTACTAGAAACATTTCTAAAGTTGATGGCCTTGGTGCCTGAAGGATCTTCAATTAAAAATGAATCATATCCAAGACATGCCCTGCATTGTCTCCCCATCCCTTTTCTAATCCCATTTCCTGTAACCTGCCCACACCAGAGTCAAGTAACAACCAAATGAAGACATTGACATTTTTTATATCTTTTATATGTATAAAATTTGAATCTGATTTGTTTCAGGAAAATACTAATTCATATTTAAACCCTTCCTGTCATGAGAAGGTATCAATCAAGTAGGACATCAGAAAAAATTGACCTTAATGAGGTCCTCAAACAATTCCTACAATATTAATATTTTCTTGTTGTGATATTTTGGGTAGAAAATATAACATATCTACAAAAGAAAAATCCATATATTACTTGTGTTCAAACTCTGTATGTGGTGTATTCATAGGCAACTTTTTAAGATGTTCTTCTGTCTTTACCAAAGCAAACTATAGCTTGGTTAAACTCGACAACCTTTCATTCAACACCCATTTCTGCAAGATAAATGTCACACATTATTCTTTTCCATTTCTCAACATGCTACAAATGATAAATTGAAAGTCACATAAAACTAAGAGAAAATCGTTTTTTTCTAACCAAAACAAACAAACAAATGGTGCCTCTAATTGAACTTCACACCTCAGAAATTACTCTACCATGTGCATGGGCTAAATCTGAGATTCTTTGAACCATATTTAGGTAATACTTAATGGGATATTCGTATGTTTACCATGATGTCAATTTAGTGTTAAAATAAATATATAGATCTAGGTTATTATTAGTGAAATTCAAGTATAATTCAAAAAACATAATGTCATTGCAAGGTTGTGGAGAGAGAAACATCTTCATAATTAGGCTTCTCTATTTTAGTTTGATTTGAATTGAGTTTGTTTTTTAATATATAATTTTCTCCAAAGAAGTGAAATAGAAATATGAGATTCAAAACAACCCAGAAAATCCCAAACCTTCCTTTCCTGGTTACCCATACATATTTCCTAACCTTGCTAAAATATTGTGCTTTAAATTATTCAAAGAGTAGAACAAATTTGCTACAAAAAAAAAATTGTGGTCATCATGATATTAATTATAAGCTCCACAAATAAAGTTGTCAATTGGATTTATCTCTAGTGGTTATGAAGAATGATTGTTATCCTTCCCACCTAGTTTCAATTCCCATAAGTGATGTGTTGAGCTCATAACAAGCATATTTGTGTAATGACATTGTGTTGAGAAATCTAGGGCATCAATAATTAGGTGATTTCTCTTTCTTTAATAACTTCTTGTGAGTTCTTTTTACAAATTTATATTAGGGTCTTCTTTAATTAAGTTATTAATGTTATTCTTCATCAAAAAGCTACCAATGCATGAACATAAATAGATAAGAGACACAGAATGTAGGCTATGAGCCAGGGCCAAAACCTCTCACTCTTTGAGAGAAAAACCCGCACAAATCCTTCTTATCGAGATTCCAATTGACGAATACCAAGACCAAGAAACTTTACCTATTTTCCTCTCCAAGACCAAGACACTAGTTTGCTTGATTGTCAACCTTCTGGTCTTTTTCCTCTTCTCGATTCCTCTTCCGCTTTGACCTTCTTAGAACTGAGATCATCTCCCATTTGAGCATAGCGAACTATAGACACACTTGAGATGACACCAAAACACATCACTGTAATGTCACCAAAATATCATCACTATAGCAGATCCAAAACACTGTGATATATCACTGAACAATAGCTCCTTCATAGCTCTGAATTGTAGCTAATATAAAGCACTGAACTTTAATATATACTTGTTTGAACTATGTAGCACTGGGACCTTCTTTCAGAGATCCAAAATTTTGTTTCTTTGATTAGCCTAGAAAATATTCTCGCTTCCCCTTTATCTAAGTTCTTTCTATACCTTAACATCTGAACTTGTCTCTTATCTCTTCACTGTCTCTGTGATCTGAATTCCCTTGAATTCTCATTGAACTGTAGCCTTCACTGAACTGCGTGGCACCGAAACTTCCTCCTAAAATGGTCATCCAAATTTTAGAAGTGATATGAACTTCTTCACTGTAATTGTCACCCAAAATATTAGAGATATATGCGAACTTCATTATGGAAATGTGAAGACCCTGCCCATGTATATATAGTAGTTTGTCTTATATAAATAAGTTGACATGTTCATCCGAATATGTGTGTCTTCATTTATGTGAGCTAACATGAATCCTTCTTTTTTTCTTGAGGATGACTTGAAGAAGGATACCGTGTGCTTGTCTTGGAGTGCTACTAGACCATTCTATTGACTCATATACATTAGTAACATTCCCAAGAAGGGTTGTTCATACATCACATTGACTCTATATGACTTTTATGACAAATCATAAAGGTTATTAAAGGGAAACATCTAAAAATAAAATCTCTTGCTCATGAAACCCATGAAGCAAGGCAATAATAATTTTATTTTCTTCTTTACATCATTTACAAAAATCACAAGTACATGTCATTATGAAGACCAAACCTAGTTACACTTTTCAACACATTGAACCTTGTTGTTGATGGACATTCAACAAGGTAAGTCTTTTGGTCTCCATTCTTTCTAATTCAATCCAAAAACAATTGGCCAGTTGCCACATAAGTGATGTCATAGTTGCAATTTGTGAATTGTTTCCTAGCATATGGCTTGTTTCATCCTAGAATTCATTTGCCTTACTAAAACATTCGACTTATTTATTTCCCGTATTCAATAAAAAACATATGTGGGATTGACAGAGTCAGTTCAACTAAATCACCCATTTTATGCTTATGACAAGGATCACTAAAGATTTTGTGATTCATTTTTGGTCTCAACTCCTCCTGTATTGGAAAACCATTAGATGTAAAAAGTGAATTGCCATAAGTTATTTTGTCTAGAAAATCCTTCACAATCGAATTTGGAGGTAGTTCTTGCACAATAATCTATTTAACAACAATAAGAAATCCTTTATTCATGAAATTGATATGATGGTAGAAATTTCAAACAACATACATAAAAAATTATGTAAAATATTAGCAAATGAATTTTAAAACAAGTAGATTGCAAAACAACTACATCATAATACGGTGTTTTTAGGAATACCATACTCACTTTATCATATTACATAATTAGAAGGAGACTATCATCCACATGGTGGGCTACATAATTCATCCATATGTGGGCAACCATATTTATGGGAAGGGAAAGGGAAAGGTGGTCTCATGTTTGCATCCTGGGGAGATAACCGTAGTTTAGTGTCCATAATCTCAATGTTCCACATTAGCATCCATCATGCCCACTCGACCATATGAACAATGAAGGAAGAGTGTGTTTCTTAACCCTCCTTGTACCTCCAATGTGCAACAATTCCAAACCCAACTTCTTGATGCATTTCTTTAGTCTATATTTGTATTTATAGTGGAAGACCATCATCCCCAAAAACAACAGCATGCAAAAACTGATACCTAAAGAATTTGGACCACAACAAGTGTTAGGTGAGTAACCCAAATAATCCCTTTGGTTTGTGCCTAACCTAATATACAAATGATGTAAATTCAATAGAGCGGAATGATGTATATCCCAAGCCAAGGAAATCATAAAATATATATGCTTTGCATATGAAAATGTAGTGCTAAATTAAAATTCTTATATTTGGGGAGTGGTAGAAATGCAAAATATTTTCAAAGGGGATATTGATGAATGATGTAAGTACGAGCATTTGTTATCCAACATATCCAATTGAATTTAAAAAAAAAATAACAATATCTTATCAAGAAATAGTGCAAATTATGACACCGCCACCATGCAAAACATGTCGATATGCCACCATGAAAAAATTTCTGATATGATTGGTGATATGCCATTTAAGTTGTACATTATCCTATAATACCTCAAAAATGTCATCCACAAATTTGCAACAATCGATTTGAATTCCCTCTTTCACGAGAGATTTCAACATATGATTTGATACTTCAGAATGTATGATGACCATCAAGAAGGTGTTTGTTAAAAGAACCTTCCTCTCATATACTACAACTATATGATCTCCCTTTTCATAATTTATCGACCTCCTCGAAGCTCAGGCCTTTCATCTCAGGAACAAAATCAAGGAAAAAGAGGAATGCAACCCCATCAATAGAAACAAATACTATAAATGTTTTGGATGTTCCCAACACATCAATCAAAGATAGGAATCTCTCTGAAACAATCAGATTAAATATCCAACAAATTGTTGCAGCAATGCCTCCACACATACTTCTATATTTTGAAGGATAAATTTCAGAATTGATTTTCCATGGAACTGGTCCCATGCCAGGTGAGAAGAAAGCTATATATAAAACCAAGCCATGAACAACAAGCCAACCATAGCTAATTGGACCCACATCATTGTACCAAGAGAGAAAATGATGGGAATAGTATTGCTTGGATGTTGGCCTTTTTATTAATGAGGTCTGAGGGCATTAGTTCTGCTAGAGCCCCCAATACGACACCCAACCTTATCCTTTTTTCGACATGACATATGGGTTGGGAAAACCCAAGTGAAAATGGGACCTTGGTAGGGAAGACCTCATACTCCATTGAACTCAATAGTGAACCAAGGCCCTGTTGGCTATATAAACATGCTAAAATAATGAGTTTTAAATGCTATATGATCTTTAAATCCCTAGCACTTGCAACAGTACCCTTACTACGAAGGCTTGAAATTCGAAATAGTTTAGGGATATGGCAAGGGTTTCATGCCATAAGGACATAATATTTTGATCATAGGACTAATTATTATCTTTATCGTGCTACCAAAACAATATATTTCAATAGAGGTAGTATTGCGGAAGCTCGACACTGAAATTTTTGAACAACAAAAACAATATGTTTACACTCGGGAAGTTAATTCTAGTAATATTTCTACTATCTATAATTTGTTTAAGGGACATCATTGGGATATGCTCGAGGAATTGTCATCTGAAATGATTCCATCTGTTGTAATTCAAGTATTGCTTGGAATCTAGGATATGCTAGATTGGCATTGCAATTCTTCAGCTTGTTAGAAAAACAACATATTCAACAAATTATACAAGTTCACTTAAATCTGATTCATATATTGATAAGGCAAAGATGTCCAGTGATGCACAGGCTGTAATGGATCGTTATGTTATTGCTTGCAAGGATAAAATCTCAATTTCGGGCATTTTTAGGGCATTAATTTCTACATATTCAGGCTATTAGGCACCTATAGTCCTTAACAAGATGAACAAGACTTGTGCACAACCTCAAATGATTCTAGAAGACGTTGACATATTACAAGACTTTGAAAGTGACGTTGATTGTTGCAATATGGTTTTTTAAGATTTAGATCATATGGAACAACTTGAATTAGTGACGGAAATATTTAAAGAATTGCAAGAAAGGGCATTTTGTCCTACTAATACTTGGAATTATGTTATTGAAACTTTTTATGGGTAAGCTACCAGAAGCCCCCAAAATTATATAAGCCATCCATCAAATAGGCTGTGCTCCTAACTTTTGTACCTATCATTTACTTATTGATGGATATTGCAAGGAAAGTAGAGTGTCAGAGGCTCTTGACCTTGTGAATGATCTCATTTCACAAGGAGGCTTTGTGCCTCAAATTAAAACTTAGAATGCACTTATCAAAGGTCTCTGCAGGATAGGTAATTTGAAGGATGTCAACTGCCTCCTGCAACAAATTCATCAAAGGAGATTAAAACTAAGTTTTGAAATTTATACATTTTTAATTGAAACTCATTTACAAAAGGGAAGCATTAGACATATTACAGAGCTACACAATCAGATGCTAGAACATGGTCTTCTTCTTAACATGGATAGTTGTAGTTCATTCATTAGCATACTTTTTCAGCTTGGAATGGTAGAGGAAGTGAATAATCTTATCTTTCAAATGTTAGACTAGGGATTGGTTCCTAGATCAACGATTTTTTCTGTAGTTGTGGAGATCAACTGTCTCAAGGGCAATGTTGAACAGCTAAACAAAATCCATGGTGACATTATTAGAAAATGTATGGTATTGAATGTCGCAACTTGTACTACACTGATTGAAGGGTTGTATAAAGTAGGACAACTAGAAGAAGCAAATGAATGGTTTAATGAAATGCAGGAAAGGGGTTTGACTCCCAAAAATAGTAGTTATGTCAAGCTTATACACAACCATTTCTAGAGTGGGAATGCAAGGACGGCATTGAAGTTGTTGGAGAAAGTGATTCACAAAGGTTTTCTTCCTCCTGCCATATTTGTCTACGAAAAGGTTGTTGGTGGGATTTGGGAGGATGGAGAGATTTAGGAAGCTCATAATCTTGTTATTCAAATACTAAAGAAAGGTCTTGTACTCTAAAAAAATTATTTATGCCACACTAATTCATAGGCACTTGCAAGAAGGAAATATTTAGGAGGCTTCAGTTCTAATGGACAAAATGCTCTCAAAATGAATTGTTTCAGAATCAGTCATATGCATATTGTTCATTACTTGACTTTGCATGCAAAGAGAAACATATGCAGTTGATAAACTTTTTCACTGCATGATCGATAATGGGTTGCAGCTCACTGTTTCATACTATAACCTATTAATTGATGGTTATTGCAAGGAAGATAGAATACAAGAGGCTTTAAAAGTGTAGGAGAATATGGTCAAAAAGGGCATGGATTCTAACATTGATGCTTTCAAGATACTCATTAGTGGGTTATGTGTAAAAGGAGAGTTGGAGGCAGCTAAACGACTCTTGGATAATATGTTGGATAGGGGGTTGACTCCAGTTGTTTCTATTTACAATGATCTTATCCATGGCTATTGTAGGAGTGGAAAATTAGAAGTGACATTTAGAATTAGGGATAACATGTCAGTTAAAAGCATAGAACCTGATGTGGACACTTACAATGCACTTATCTGCGGAATTTTACACTTCTGACAAAAACAGTTAATGGGAGAGGAGGGAACTCAAATCAGCTACCAGTGATAAGTTACTGATGGCACATACAAGTTAAGATATCTCCTTGACGACTCCAACTTCTAGATGTTGAGTTCTATGTTTGCAATGATGCCATTAAATATGTTCTGGCAAAGTATTTTCATGTTTTCCAGACAAAGGACATTATGAAAAAATAATATATCTCTGGATAACATTCATGAAATATGACAGTATATTTTATTCAGAAATCATGAGAAAATTATATTTTGTTAAAAAATGTATGGAAATGGCTACCTAAACGTGACCTCAATCACAAGTGTGTCTCATGAGTGGGATATTCATTAAGTGTTGTAGTATTTCAAGCAAAAATTTCAACATTTACTAGTTTTCCACTAAAATCTTTCCTAAAAAACAACAAGGATATGCCTTACTTTCGACATAGTCTATCTAATAGACAAAATAGACTTCTTGCCTACCCTTTTTTTTCCGCCTCTGAAAATTTGACACCCTCAAAAACATTTACATCCTGACCCTTCTGCCATATTTGTTCCGTCTTCATCTTCATTTACAACCCATATTCAACGTCCTTACATTAATGTTGTGATGTGACATATTGCCAAGTAATCTCCTGGAATTCAAATGGGAAGTAGAGGCTTTCCCCTCTTACTCCCCTGTTTCTTTCATTTCCTCCCCTGTCTACAGCTTGGATCGTCTTTGCTCTGTGCCTTCTTCATATCCAATGGTTTCATGGTTTCGCAGATGAAAAGGTGTAGCAACATTGCTCCAAAATAATTTATTTCTTCCAATATGTACCAGGACATGTTGATATGTATCAGGATAAAGCGGGACCTGTTCACTTTAGGCAGTTTTTTAGTTGTGTGTGCTGAACATGCAGCTCTATAGCAAGGTAAGGAGGTCCATGCCCACTTTATTCCTAGATTTGGATCAGGTGTTATCATGGGGAGTGCCCTTATTGAAATGTATGAAAAATGTGGGGATGTAGAGGATTCAATAAAGGTTTTTGAGAAAATGCTTGAAAGAAATGTGGTTTCATGAAATGAAACAATTTTTGGAAGTGCTCAACATGGCTGAGGTATAGGGGTTCTCAAATTGTTTGGGTAGATGATGCAAGTAGGAATATGTCACCTTTATAGGTGTGCTCTGTGCTTGCGGGCATGCTGGTCTAGTGGACAAAGGTTGTAAATATTTCAATTTTATAAGTGCAAAGTATGGTGTCATTACTGGAGTAGAGAAATTTGGTTTCATGGTCCACCTTCTTGGCCATGTTGGGTGATTGGATGAGGTGGAAGACTTTATCAACAAAATTCCAGTTGAAATTGATCCTCTTATGTGGGGAGCATTGTTAGGTGGGTGAAGAATTCATGGAAATATGTATATAGGTAGATGTGTAGAAGATGGACTTCTGGCATTGCAACTATAGAACCACGGAACATATGTCCTCATATGAAATCCATTTTTTTCTAGTGGCATGTGGATTTTGAGGTTGGATTTATTTTGTAGGACTCTCAAACAATATTTAACTTTAGATGCCACACCCAATAGATGCACTGCTCTATTCCAAACACAAAACTACATGAAGCAAACAAACTATTATATAATTATTTGAAAAGAGGGCTTGGCCTTTGATAAGTTCCCTTATCTCCATAAAACCATGGAGATAATATACCCTTCCATGGCTATTTGTGGACATTAACTAGAAAATATTACCTTATCTGATATTATTTGTCTATACTTAGTAGGCTTTATTAGCACTGAGTTACATTTACTAAAGCTTGTGTGAGAAGAGTTATCTTTGATAAGTCATTTTATTTTGGCTAGATCCATGAAAAGCGAAATATCTGTTTGCATATTCAATCTCCAATTATGATATGATTTTGTAGTCCATGTTATTATTCAATGCTAATATTGTGAACTCAAATGAGTTAGCTCTCCAAATTCCTCATTTTCTTTGTGGGCTCATATTAATCTAGATACAAAATAGTCTTGATGACTCAAATTTGGCACAATTAGAATTATCAGGTAAACTAGTCTTTCAACACTAATGTATGGGCATTACAAAGGTGTCAATTATAACGTAAATTGTTATGATGGATAAAGAAATCATGCATCCTATCAGATATGGGCAGCATGTAAGATCATATAATGTGATGCCTCTGCATATGACAAAGTAATGTAATTAGGTTCCACAAAAGTCACTCATTAATGGCTAGATAAGCAGTACAATTTCTTTCAGTTATAGGAAAATCTTAAACAAGAAAGCTGATATGTGGTGACTCGTAGTCTCAACTTTTTTTCTTTTCTTGTTAAACATAAAGAGGAAGCTCAGAAGTATAGAAAGTGATGTCAAATAAACCAAACTTCAGACCTACTTAGCTCCAAGGAGGTATATTTTATGCACATGGAGGCACCCAAAAACATACACCTACATTTATGATAGTGTGAGGATAATACTTTGTTCATTTTGGCTTAGTTTGAATTTTTATTGTCAGCCAGACATGGTACGATTGTTGGGAAGACTTAGGGACCTCACATACGGTTCAGTAGGTAATGGAATAAATAGTTTGTCAAAAATTTTTATTCCTAGATGAAGTAAATATTGGATGCATAGAATGTAATATGTACATGCCCTTCAATCAAGGGTTGGCCTAAAACTTGTAGAGTCTTTAGGTCATTGGACCAAGGATTTGGCGTTAGATTTATGGAATGAGAATACAACGAAGTTGACTCAAAAATTTATCATATAAAACAACATCATTTCGTTGAGTGTTCTTGGCATTAACAATCATTACATGAATAATAATTATAGTAAAAGAAATATTTTTATATCAGCACATGTAGCGTTAGGTTTTTGGAGTGAAAATACAACAACAACATCGTTTGGTTGACTGTACTTGGCATCAACAATCATTACATGAAACAAAATTATATTAAAATAAATACTTTCATAATAGCACCTTATACCTAGCAAGGTGACACCTTGTAAGTATGCAGGAAGTGTAATTGGAGGCCACAGAGACTGTTTACAAACTGATGTTTGCATAAAGAGGAAACCAATCATGAGTACATTAATTAATTTATTGCCATCTTGTTTTCTTTGTGTGAAGCAGAAACTCACATATATGTCTAGAATTCAACATTGAGAGCATACCAACCAAAACTTCCGCTCGGAACCTCCCAAGGAGAAGGTTATGGTAACTCCATTTTTTCTGCTACTCAATGAATTGAGGTTGCCTAGTTAAGATAGTTGAAGATAAGATGGCTTGCAGGTCAATATGCCTCATTCTAACCTCTAGGCATGCTTAAATCAGGTTTTTAACCCAATAAGTACCAGGATAAGTAATGGTCCCTTAACAAAATTATACCATACTTCCTATGGGCTTAGAATTTGAGGCTCTCATAAATCCTCACATGTCCTTTTTTCATGGTTGCATTATGCAGTGTTTCTTCTCTACCATACATCTCTCTCTCACACAAATATATCATTATGTTTGGATAAATTACACACTTTGAATAATACATCATGTGGCTCTCCTTTCTCTACAAGTGTTCTGCATAGTTGCCAGTGAAAGTTTGATATGGCAATGATGCCAAGCTACAAAGTTAGCATCTAGGAGGTCAAATCCCTAACTAAGAATTGAGATAAAAATAAGGACCCTGAGTCACCAAGAAGAGTTGCACACTAATGAAGTTTTCCTTGAAGAAGCACAAAATGTAAGTCTAGTACCAACCACCAACATGACCTAACAAAACTGCACTGGTAGATACTAAGTACTTTTGAGTTACAAGCATTTATGAAGTGATTTAAGCATTTAATTCACATTTCTTTTCTTTATGGCTGCATTTTCCAGTGGAACTGGTCTACCTTACATATCTCTCTCACAAAGATATCGTTTTGTATTGATAATTAAACATTGAATACTATATCAAATGTCCCTCCTCTCATTACAAGTGTTATGAATATGTTCATATGAAACTTTAATATGGTATTGATTCTAAGCTATATATCAAATGTCCCTCCTCTCATTACAAGTGTTATGAATATGTTCATGTGATACTTTAATATGGTATTGATTCTAAGCTACAAAATCATCATCTATCACATAACAATAGAGGAAGTATATAAATGTTGAAAAGTAAGTGCCAGGGACTAGAAGCTTTGGTGACAGGTAAAATAATTATATCAAATCAAATCAAGAAACAATAATATTATGGAAAATTTTATAATAGGTTCGTGACTAAGATCAAGGATCACCAAACTCTGCACTGCATGTTGAAGGGAGATATGCACCTCTCATAAAAATATTGAGCATTTCAGGACAACCTGACTTCCCATTCCACTAATAAAGGAATATGGTTTATCTTTTAATAGAAAATTTTTTGCACTAGACTTTTAGACTTTCTTCCACTGAGGCTCCTCCCCACATACCAAAATTCCAACAATTACCATAATAGAATCGTATTTGTTTAATGAGTATTCAAATGCAAATCCAAGCACTTGATCTTTGCATATTAGGTGAACCCAGTCCCACACTAGGAATCTTCCCAAATGAATCTAAAGCAACAGTAAGCAGTTTCCCTCTAGCTCTCAAAAGTATGCCACTGACATATCTGGTCGAAAAAACTTCAAAGTCATGGCATTGTCTTGTAGCTCTAAGGCCTCCAACATTGATGCCAATAATAATTTTAGAAACTCACTTTGAAGCATGCAAGAAATCATATCAAAGTAGATCCCAAAAGATTCCTAACTGTTTTTTGAGTCCTTAAAACACAGTGAGGCCAGCCCTACAACTTTACTGAACCCAATCCCACCATAGCAGAATTCCTATGGAAACTAAATACTTCAATTCTTGTTATAAATTAAGATAATTATTTGAAATAGTTATTTCATTTCTTTGATAAACCCTTCACTGAATCCTCAACAAAAATTTCCACAGAAACTTCAATACCATATCTTGAAGGTCCTATATAACCCCTAATTTCCATTGATTTGATGCAACGGTCCCTAGAGTCTTCCTTATGAGAGGTAAATTTGTGTCTCCTATAGATGCTTTTAGAAAATAAAATTAGAAATCAATTACCAGCTAAGATTCAACCTGTAATATGTTTCTTTGATACTCAAATATATATTCAATGTTGACTACCAACTACAAACCCCCCTTTGAAATCTCATTTGCATATATAGTAAGTTCCCCTATCAATGTGAAGGAATGATATGTTAGAGAAACTATGTTCCATGAGCTTAACTTGTTCTAGAATTGACTACAGTTTCAGGTTCTTGTCCTATAGCTTCCTTTTATACATTTTTGTATCATCTCAGAATCCTCATATATCTCAATCTTAGGGATCCCTTTGTCTGCTGCCAATTTTAGTAGGAACTTCAATGCAGGCAGATCAACATAATTGTTTTTTCCCATGACTAGACCTGCTTTAAAGACCAAAAGATGTTTATCAATGATATACAAACAAATTCTAACATGACAAACAAAGACTTTTCCTTGACTCACTTAATCAAAGAAGCCCAAGGACATTGACAAAACTAGGGAAAAGGTTTTGCCATTTGCACCACTTCTGCAATAGTCACCATTTGCTATTCTTCATAAATATGTGTGAAATGATCAGTGCCCTAAGTGTTTCCATGGAAGAAAATAATCATGCCATCTACCTTTGTAATTTTCCAAATAGTGTTAATGTTCTTGGAATGATTCATAAATTGGTGGAACATACTAATGTTGTTATGTTGTTGATCTAGGTAGATTTCTTGGCTCTCAGGTCTCCAATCCTTAATCTCAGTCATGAAGCTATCCTTTACTAAGGAGGTCTCAAAGGCTATTCTTCCACTAGCTTGAGGTCAAGAATCTTGGCAATAGGCATCCTAGTTAGACTATAAAAATAAATGGTTTGAAGATAAATATATCAAAACATAGTTCTCTTGATCTGATTGCACTTAGAGCCATTTGGCCAGAAATGAAATCTAGCATCTTCTAGGAGGAGTTTCCTCCATTCCATGGTCAACAACAAATCAAATACCTCTATGATGGAATTAAATATAATCAAATACCTCTATGATGGAATTAAATATATCACAAAGCCACAAGTTTGTCTCCACGGAATGGGCCATCCTCACCATGAAGATTCTCAAATCCATTCCCATCTTTTGTATTTTCAATAGACACCATCATTAAAAGATGGAAGAATAAAACATATACCCAACATGTGTCTTGATAGAAACATGCAACAAAATGAAGGAAAAGGAATGAGAAGAGTATGAAAATAGAGCATTCAACACAAAGGGAAAAAAATACAAGTAAGAGTAGACATAGACCTTGCCTCTCATATATTCAACAATAATGATTATGGTATCCTTTAAACTCCCCTTCAAGCTCTCCATAAACCATAGCCATGAGTTGCAGGGCTATTAAGACCCTCCCTTAGGCCTCTCATGAAAAAACCCTACAAATGTGAAATTTTGTAAAAGAAATTTCACTAAGCACAAGAATTATTCATGAGCATTTTTTTAATGGTGAGAGCACTCTCAGTCACCCAAGGAAACCTCTAGGCTCACTTAGGGAGTGCTTTAAGTTCCTCATGTTCATTCCAAAAGCACTAGAGAAGTGCACTTCTGAGAGTACCTCCCATGGAGGCATGGAACACTCCTTCATACCCTAAAGAGTGCTCCCAAACAGGTTTGTCACAAGAGTGTGCTATCAAAGGTTCTTCCAAGACTCTTGCACTCAAAACACTCAAAGAGGTCAAGAATCAACAATTGTGGGAACAATTCATTTAAGAAAAAATACAAAATTTAAACTAAGCAAATAGCATGAGGTAGCAACAAAAGAGAGTTACTCACTATCGTGATTCAAATGTATACATGCAAAATGAAGGAAGACCATAACATATTATAAGGTCAATGCATCTCAATTATTCTACCTTGGGCCCAGATAATCAAAATCAATAAAAAAATCTATATGAATAAGGTCAATGTATCTCAATTATTCTACCTTGGGCCCAGATAATCAAAATTAAGAAAAAATCTATATGACTAGAACCAAATGGTCACAAGGCTATTAAGACACATGCACAACAACCACCAATAGTAATCAATCTCAATGAATTGAAAAAGAACCTCAATTTATTGACTATGAACTCTATGCTAACTTCAGAATCCCTTACTTTCAAATCTACAAATCATGCAAAGCCACGAGGCCTTCAAACTTTGCAAGATTTTTAAAGAAATCTTTTACAAAAAAGACTTGGGAGCGAAGCATTCCCAGAGACATTATATACACATATATTTACATTTTATATATTATAATGCATATATTTTCAATTAAAATGGGCTTGTACAATAGGACCTAAATCATTGGTAAAGCAAGGCTAGTGATATTCCCCCACCCCACCTACTCTAATTACCAAAAAAAATAAAATAACATGTTAGCCCCTTATAATCCACCATGGTTGTGCAAATGGAATGAATATTATGATAAATAGAGTTTCTAGCATTTATTCCAAGTTGCCAATACCTTCAAAAAAAATGCATAGAATTCTAAATTAGTTGTGGATAATGTAGACTTTAATGCTAATAATAGGCAATACGATATTCTTAAGAGCTTAGAAATGTCATTC
Organism: Pinus tabuliformis; assembly: GCA_031772625.1. Classification (NCBI taxonomy): domain Eukaryota; kingdom Viridiplantae; phylum Streptophyta; class Pinopsida; order Pinales; family Pinaceae; genus Pinus; species Pinus tabuliformis. The sequence goes on from CM062820.1 coordinate 1,280,718,316, forward strand.
ATAGTAGATTAGAATATCAAGGATTTAGTATAAGTCTCAAGAATGTATAACCAATGGTAAACTATTTAGAATTTACAAATTCAAAAGAAATAACATGAAGTAGAATTGGAAATGAAATTTAACCAAATAACATCAGCCATCTAGCAATTACAACAGTTATGAACCATATTGGAAGGTGTAGAATATGAAATGTAATAGGCCATCATCACCAAAGAGTTATAGCATGTATAGAATAATGTTTACAAGATAGGCCATGTGCCTAATTTATAAAATAGATACTAGAAACTAAAAAACTAAATAGAGTTGAAGTCTATGACAAGTAATGAAATAAAAAATAAAAATAAAAACATAAACAATTCTACTATCTATTCTTGATTTTTCTTGCCATGAGAAATTCTCAAAACCCTAATAACCAATGAATGAAATGAGTCGATGACAATTGGAATAAGCAAAGAAGATGGATTGGAGTTTTTATAAGCTCTAAACCATCCTCCATAGTGTTTGGGGCCTACTAGGGCCTTCACATAGTCCACAATATTTTTAGAAAAAGGAAAATAATTAGTCATCTTTCAACCATATGGGGAGTGTTCCCATGAGTGCTAGGAACATTCTTGGGAGCACTTGGATGTGTAGCTGCCCAAGTCAATCACACACTCCTACAACACCATATGTATCACAAGAATGAGAGGGGCAAATGAACTCCTATGTAATATAGGTTTCTACTAAGCCCTCCACATTTTCCACTGACAATTTGTTTTTGAAAGCTCCAATGAATCTAAGCCTCAAAAGCCGACTTTCACGCTTTCTCCAAAGGGATTAAAGAACAACACATGATAAATATCCAATAATACTCCCATGAATAGATTATTGTATTACATCTGAATTGCTAGGGTTGGAATCTGGAATGATGTCCTAGAGGTTTTGAAGATGAACAAAAAAGCTAGATTTTAGCATTTAGATATCTAAGTGGACAAAAAAACAAAATCACTGTAAGTAGCAAATGTTTTCCTTACAACTATTTTGGACGGGGGAAATAGTGAACAATTTGATTGGACAAAAAGAAATCATTTTGAGCTTTATATGTTTTTCAATCGACAAAAAGAAAGAATTCTGAGATTTATATGTTTTTCAAAATTCAAAACCATGTTCTTATTGTTTACTGCCTTGATTATTATTTCCATGACACAAATTCCATTAAACAAGAAGTTTTCCATGTGATTTATCCTTTTTTTTTTTGTTGCAAATCCACTTGTTGAAGTTGCTTATGCATTGATGCATGTTGTAGTCACTAGGACATCTGAGTAGGAAGAGCCAAATCTACATGTTTTTCTTTTGCAATGTGGCCTTTTGGAAAGAAGATACTAACATGGATTCCACAAATTTTATGGTACTATGAATGTTGAAAAGTATCAAAGGAATGGATTCCTTGATCTGTGCCTTGATTCAAGGAATCGATTTGGAGATCTTCTTATTCATGTATGAATTCCAATGATCAGGACAAATTCAAGAAGCAGTTTGACTAGTGCAAGTTTGTGGAGGATGAGTTATATGTACTCTAGTGTGCGTTAAATTGGGAACTGAGTCATCAAGTGGAGTGATCCTCCTAAATTTGAGGAGGGTCTAGTTAAAGTATGTTGAATTTTTTTAACTAGAAAAGTTCCAGTTCAATTCCTAATTTATAAAACTCACTAAAAATAGCCTAATCGAAAAGCTTATAAGAAGATCAAAGGCACAAACTTAATTAATAAATTCTTGAGAGAACGAGTTTGTGAGAAAGAGAGCTTGTGGAGGAATGAGCCAAGTGTTCCTCATATGAATTATTGAGGAAGGCAATTTTCTCTTTGGAGTGCACAGAGAAATAGGGGAAATCCCTATTTAATAGGAGCTCAACTAGTGCTAGGAAATATGAGATTATTTCCTAAGGTTTTGTATTGGAAAATTAGAGCCTTTAGTGTGTATAGGAGGAGGAAGTAGGTTAGTTATCAGGCATAGGTTTCAGGCATGGCAAGAAAATTCTTGTATTTTTAGATTGGAACCAACTTGTATGCGTATCAGATATGTTGCTCAATTTTCCTTAATAAAAATTTGAAGCAAGTGAGGGTTTTCCCTGTTGGGTTCCCTAGAAAAATTGTGTGTTTTATTGTGTGAATTTTGTGAAATTATTTATGTTCTATTCCATTTCTATTTGGTAGAGAAATCTTGTGTCTGTGTGAAAAGAAAATTTGTTTTCAAATTGTTCATAACATCATATCAGAATTTCGTTGAAAATCTACATGGTATCAGAGCTGTGAACAAGAATTGATCAGCATAAGAGTCTTCAAGTTTGCAAGATGACAACTCACACAGGATTGGGATTGAGAGAGAAGGATAGATTGGATGGCTCCTCAAAAATTGGTGTTTGGAAGGTCTGCATATAGTTCATGTTGGATGAGTTTGGGTTGAAGGAATTCACTGAGAAAGGTGTTGGAGAACCTTTAGATCTAGATGAGTTGAGGCTCTTCCAAAAGTAGATGGCCAAGGCCAAGAGAATGATACTGGATGGACTTCGGGATCATGTCATCCCTCATGTTGCAGTAAAAAATATAGCTAAGGAAATGTGGGATGCCTTAGTCTAGCTCTACCAAAATTCTTTTGAGAATCTAAAGATGGTCCTCAAAGATAATATGAGGACAATCAAGATGAGTGTCACTTCCAATCTCACTAGAGTTCAGGAAGTATGTGATGAGATAGAATCTATTGAAGAGAAGGCTATAGACACAAAGCTAATGCGTGTGGCTTTGAATGGGTTTACCAAATATTGGCATACTTTTTTTCGGAGCATCATTGGACGAGATACATTGTAAAATTGGGAATACCTATGGAGTGACTTCATACAGGAGGAGCTAAGGCTCAGTCTAGTTGAAACTTCTAGTAATAATGACAAGGGTTCAAAGGTCAAGAAGGATGAGTATAATCTTGTTCTTGCAGGTAAAGTCAAAGGCAAGAAAGGCAAAGAGAAGAGAGAAAATATTCAAAAGGGTGACAAGAAGAAGACAGATCCGAGTAAGATCAAATGCTTCCATTGCCATAATTTTGGACAATATGCTTCCAAGTGTCCTAATTGGAAGAAGAATGGGTCAAATAAGGAGCATGTAGTTGCATCAGCTAAGGTAGATGAGTTTGCCTCTCAATTTGAGAAGGAATTATCAATGATAACTTGCATGGAAAGCCCAATAGGGAGCAATATGTGGTATATTGATTTAGGAGCCTCTTTCCATAGCATTGGAAATCAATAGTATTTTAGCCAACTAGATGAGAAGGATATGAAAGTAAATATAAATCTTGGAGATAATGGAAAGTATGTTACTAAGGGAATTGGTACTATCATCTTTGAAAGGGAGTTAGGTAGTACTCTTCATCTCAAAGTTGTTCTCTATATTCCATGGTTGAAGAAGAACTTGGTTTCCGTAGCTATCCTTCCAGATAAAGGATCTGATGTCACCTTCAACAAAGGTAAGTCTTACCTCCAGCACTTAGCTTATGGATGTAAGAAACAAATAGGTGTAAGGGTGAAAAATATCTACAGTTTTCATGTAGAGACTGGTGCAACCTTGAGCAGCAAGGCCGAATGTGCAGATGTAGGTGAATTTTGGCACAGGTGCATGGGACATTTGCATGATGGGGCGCTGAAGATTTTTCAACAAATTGCCACAAGATTACCAACAAGAGGCTTTGACAAGAGTGGAGTGTGCAGGGGCTGTGCATGCGATTCACACTTTGCAAGTATGCCAACTCTTCCTTCCATGGTCAAGACAATAGGGCCAAACGTATTTTGGAGCTGGTGCATTCAAATGTGTGTGGGCCCATCTCTTCTCCATCACTGATGAGACACATGTATTATGTTACTTTAATTGATGTTTTTTCTTGGAAAACTTGGATATATTTTGTGAAAAGGAAATATGAGATCTTAGACAAGTTCATGGAGTTTAAGGCTTTGGTAGAGGAGAAAACGAGGAAGAAATCCAAGGTAGTGAGAAGTGACAAAGGTGGAGAAAATATCTCCAATTCCTTCAGTGATTTTTGTGCCAAGGAAGGAATTAGGAGATAGTTGATAGCATCTCATAACCCTCAATAGAATGAGGTGGTTGAGAGGAAGAACAACAGTATTTTTGGAACAACTAGAGCTATGTTGCATGATTGAGATCTGCCTAGCTTCTTGTGGGCAGAAGCATGCAACACTGCAGTGTTTCTACAGAACATGAGTCCACACAGGGTGCTTGGACGAGCTACACAGAGGAGGTCTTCACAGGCAAGAAGCCTGATGTTTCACACTTTCGAATCTTTGGCATAAAGGTCTACTGTCATGTGTCCAAAGATAACAGGAAGAAGTTGGATGCCACAACAAAGAAGGGTACCTTTGTGGGGTATAGGGATACATCTAAGTCATATAGGGTGTATCTTCTAGGATCTAGGACAATAGTTCTCAAGAGAGATGTGAGATTTTAGGAGGATCAAGCTCTGAGAGTTTCCTTAAAGCATGAGCATATTGTAGTACCTAAGGAGGAGCTACTCACTCTCAAATAGGAGGCACAAAAAACACCTTAAATTTAGCCACAACCACATTCTAGTGGAAAGAGGGTAGCGCAGTAGGATGAGGAGGAAAAACCAGGCTGAGAACAAATTGATCAGATAAATCTAGCCACCACAGGGATTAAGAAGGCCAATTGGGTTGAGGGGCTGATCCAAGAGGCTCAAGAACATGTTGAGGCTCATAGCACCATGTTTAGGCAGAGTAAACAACCACATAGGTACACAAGTTATATGGAACTGATGAAAAATTTGGTGGACACTGAGCCTTCTTCTTATGAGGAGGAAACTTCTCAACAGGTTTGACAGGATGCCATGGTGGAGGAGTATTCCTATATCATGAAGAATGATGTCTGGGAGGTTGTTCCATGACCTGAGGGGAAAATCGTAGTTGGATCTAGATGGGTGTACAAGTTGAAGCATGGAGTAGATGGGAGTGTGGAGAAGTTCAATGCCAAGTTTGTGGCCAAAGGCTTCTCACAGATTAAGGGCATAGACTGTGAGGAGACCTTTGCCCCAGTAGCATAGTATTCATCCATCAGGACTATTCTATAACTTGTAGCATAGATGGCATGGAAGATCCACTAGATGGATGTGAAGACAACATTCCTCAATGGAGTTGTTGAGGAGGAGATCTATATAGAGAAACCAAAGGGGTTTGAATAGTTCAACAGAGACACACATGTGTGCAGGTTGAAGAGAGCTATTTATGGGCTCAAGTAAGCTCCAAGAGCACGGTACACTAAAATTGACAACTACCTTTGAGGATTGGGCTTCACTAATAATGAGGTAGATGCCAACCTATACTACATCATGGTTGGGGTCTTCTGTGCATTCTAGTTCTCCATGTCAACGATATTATAGAGACTGGAGATGAGAGCTTGATCCATGATTACAAGGAGGACCATGAAGGATATGGGGTTTGTACACTATTTCCTTGGCTTGGAGGTTTGGCAGGGTGATGGTGAGATATTTGTGCAACAGGACAAGTACACAACAAAGATTCTCTAGAAATTTCATATGCAACATTACAGGCCCATGCCTACACCTCTAGTCAAAAACTGGATGAAGGTGAGTGCTACTACAACAGAGTGAGTGGGTCTTAGAGTATACAGGAAACTTAGTGGATTCTTGATGTACTTGTTCAACACATGACTTGATATTTGTTTTGCAGTCAACTAGCTAAGTCAATTCATGGTTGAATCGACTAGAGTGCATTGGGTTGTTGAAAATCATGTGTTGAGATATCTCAGAGGCACAACAGACTCTAGATTATGGTACAAACAGGTTGATTGAGTGAGGCTTGAGGGCTTCACTGATGTAGATTGGGCAGGGAGCTCCACAAACAAAAAGAGTACTTTAGGTTGCATATTCAGCATTGAGTCAGCTGCAGTTTCTTGGTACAACAGGAAGCAGAGATCAATTGCACTCAGTTCAATAGAGGTCGAGCACATGGATGCTAGTCAGACAGCTTGCGAGGCTATTTGGATGAGGAAGTTACTTGTGGGACTTTTTAGACAGAGGATGGAGCCTACCATGATATATTGTGATAATCAGAGTTGCATTAAACTCTCTAAGAATCCAATGTTTCATGATCGCCCAAAGCATATCAATATCCCGTATCACAATCTTAGAGATTGTGTGCAGAAGGGGATAGTCAAGCTACAATACATTCCAATATTTGAGTAGACGACAAACATATTAACCAAGGAATTGGCAAGAGGTAGTTTTGTTCAAAAAAAAGATTAGTTGGGAGTCGTACAAAATCCCTTCCTCGCTAAGAGGGAGTGTTGAAAAGTAGCATAGGAATGGATTCCTTAATCTATGCCTTAATTCAAGGAATCAATTTGGAGATCTTCTTAGACATATATGAATTCCAGTGATGAGTACGAGTTCAAGAAGCAATTTGACTAGTGCGAGTTTGTGGAGGATGAGTTATCTATCCTCTAGTTTGAGTTAAATTGGGAATTGAGTGAATACGTGGAGTTAGCCTCCTAAATTTTAGGAGGATCCAGTTAACTAAGAGTGTTGACTTTTGTTAAATATAAAAGCTCTAGTTCAACTTCTAATTTATAAAATTCACTAACAATATCCTAATCGAAAAGGTTATAAGGATATCAAAGGCACACAATTAATAAATCAATTCTTGAGCACGAGTTTGTGAGAAAGAGAGCTTGTGGAGGAAAGAGCCAAGTGTTCCTTGCGTGAATTATTGAGGAAGGAAATTTTATGTTTGGAGTGTGCATAGAAATACAAAAAAACCCTATTTAATAGGAGCTTAGCCAACGATAGGAAATAAGAGATTATTTCCTAATGTTTTGTGTTGGAAAATCAAAGCCTCTATTGCATATAGGGGAAGGAAGCAAGTTAGTAATTAAGAAGAAGTTTCAAGCCCAGGACAAGCAGTAAAATTCTTGTATTTTCTTATTAGAACCAACTTATATGCGTATCAGATTTGTTGCTCAATTTTCCTTAATAAAATTATGAAGCAAGAGAGGGTTTCCCTGTTGGGTTCCCTAGAAAAATTGTGTTTTATTGTGTAAATTTTGTGAAATTATTTTTGTTCTACTCTATTGCTATTTGGTAGAGAAATTTTGTGTCTATGTGAAAAGAAAATTGTTTTTAGACTGTTCATAATAGCATATCAAAATTTCGTGGAAAATCTACAATGAATGGCACATTAAAGAAATAAATATGATAATCTTCCAAGAAAATGAATTCAATGTGATATATTGGTTAAAGAGGGTATATGTTTATCCCTTAAACAAAGTCATTCATTTGGGCAGTTCTAAAACGTATCAATACTTTACAAAAAATTTCGTTGTCTGAAATAACCCAGACTGTGAATGTTGTCAGGATGTCATGCCAAAGACTCAAGAGTGCCTATTTGATGAAAGGGCACCAAGTTCAAAATCCTATGAGTCATGTTCTAGGTTTCTTTGGAGCATACAATTGTAGAAGTGTGATCCTATGAGTTAGTAGATGCCCATGCCATGTCATAAGCATTGATTGATATGATAATAGGTAGGTATTCATTAAAAAGGCTTGGTGCATTAACAATAAATTTTTGAAAATTTGACATTGGTGACACTTCATAGGTCTAATGGTGCCATCCCAAAAATTGTGTCAATGGAATGTATAAGGACTGACATGGTTTTTTTTTTCAAAATGAGCTCATGTGATTTTCACATTTCTATATTAATTCCATGGTTACTGTAGATATATTTTGGTTATCCTAGTAATATTAAAATGCTTTCGATTTCAAAATACAAAATAAAAAACCTACTACTACAAAGAATCTTGAACAAACAAGTAACACAAAAAAATAAGTACATAAAAGAAAAAAACCACAAATAGTGTTAGATGTGAGAAAAAAACCTCTACTGCATCTAGCAAATTCCCTTCATCTTTGTACAAAACTCCACAGTACGTGAGGGCACAAACATTCTGGGGATCAAGTGAAAGAGCTTCTACAAAGCATTCAAATGCATTTGGAATGAGACCTTGTATAGGGACACAAATTCCATTTCTAATGTGAGACACGACATTGATAGGCCCTGTTTCCAGAACACATTCATAGAGAAAAAGTGCACCTGCAAAAGTATTCCTCGATTACAGTATATTAACATATGAAAATGCATGCTTCCCTTGAAATATTCTTAGCAACGAGGATGAAGGGGAGGAGAAACGAAGAAGAGAATAAGTAGAAGTAGGGATGTTACTAGAAGTGTTTCTCATTGAATGATGGTTCATTGAATAATGACTCACTGCTCCATTGATTTTCGAAGGTAATGGCCTCTGTGAGTGCTCATTGTTGCCTAGAATATCCCCCACTCTCTTCCAACATTCACTATCTGAGACTGAGTAGACTTAGTGAATTGAGGTTTTGTCCCTACCATAGCTGGACCCATTCCACCATTCAATGCCCCCATTTTTCCATACTGCTCCACTTCACAATCCTACTTTACCAAAATGAGAAAACAAGCGCATGGTTACAAACTTATTTCAAAAATTCAATCATATAGTAACCCCATTGAAATCCATTACCAACGATGGATTAAATCCTCCAGGAACCTCACGCAAAATTTATTAGAACAAACTACATTCAAAATAAAGTCCCTAATCGAAATCTAACAAATGCATTTAGCATTTGGGATTCAACATTTGGGATGATTACCTTACGGCCAAGCAGGACAAAGTCTGAATGGCTACCATTTCAACCATGGAACAACAATAGTCAAAATAGACTTTGAAATCATGAAATGTTAAACTCCCACCATATTAATAAATGCGTAGAGGGAAATATAAAAGCAACAAGCAAAGTCGAGATCACTTTAAAAAAATGAAGAGGGAAACAAAGAGGGCTCTCTTAACATTGGATGACTTATAAATAATCTTTCTTTTCTTTATTCACTTTTCTAGTCTTTTGCCTTGAAGAGGGTGGCCTAAGTTGTTAGAAGGAAGAGATCATGCACATTATATTTCTTTTAAATAGTCTTTCTATTTTTTATTCATTCTTTTTAGTCTTTTTCCTTTTTTCTATATTTTTTTATATGTTTTTTATTGACTTTTATAATTCTTTTTATTTTCTATGTTGCTAGGAAAATTTAAGCAAATAGTCAAAAAATTATCCCTAAACTAAAATGATTAAAAAACAAAAGACTAATAGATGTTGATATAGAGGCATGGAAATAAATTCTTAGACAATTACAAGAGGAGGAAAAGATCACAAGTGAGAGTGTAACATGGGGAAGGAACCTTAAGATACTAGCATGCATGGTGGAAGATTTATATCCCTTGCACGTTGTAAATTGTTAATTTCATATAAGTAGATGGAATTATTTGATTAATTTAATTTAATTTTATTATTTTCTTTTATATTAATAAATGCTAACTGCGAAAACGGACCACTTCCCTACGTTCAAGTCTTTATTATGCATTAATACACATCTCTTCTCATTTTATGTATACTTATATATTCAATTGTTAAAAACTAAATTAGGGTGAAAATGTGGTGGTGGTGATAGTCGTTAAGAAGAATCGTGTGTTTGTATCTCTCTCTCTCTCTCTCTCTCTCTCTCTCTCTCTCTCTCTCTCTCTATATATATATATATATATATATCACTTTTTCTATTTACGACAAGGATATTGACCATGTTAATATGTTTTGAGGTTAATCATTTTATTAAAATGATGGGCAACTTCTATGTTGGTTTAGTAGTGTTTTTCTTTGTTTTTTAAGATTCGAACATATGACCTTTTAAAGTCAATATTAGTCCATAGAACATTGAAGCTCAACTACAAAGTTAGCCTATAAAAAAAAAGTGTTTAAGGAAGTATAATCTTTCAGCCAATCTATAACAACCTTTGAATCCCCTATCACTTGTAAGTTTAGATTGTTGAAGTGACACAATTAAAATGACTAACATAAATGACTAAATCATATTATTGTAGTTCTTGTTAGGTAATCATATTTTGTTCGTAGACTAAATTAGTCATTCATATTAGTCATTTTTAGTTGTATTACTTATTAACTAGTCATATATTTTTAACCCTGGACTATATTAGTCGTTTATGTAGTTATTTTTAGTTGGGTCACTAAGTATTTGATAATTTTTGGTAGTATTTCACTTTGAAAAGTTGCATTGACTAACGTTTTTAGTCACCTAGTCACTAATTTCTCATTTTTAACTAGTGATTTGAGATATGAAATCTAGAAACCCTAGCATGGTCAATGTGAAGATGTTCAATCACTTGTGTTAGAATTGATGAAGCCCTAGATGGGATAGTCTCTAATAGTCCAATTTGTTGATAAAGTTGGTCGAAATAGTGAAGGTAATATTTTCATATGGACAATAGACAGTGGTGGCTCTTGAAAGCTAGTTCAAGAGAGAGATGACCACTTCTCATTCAAGATAATTACTTTTCGATTTATGATGTTCCTTTATGTTTTTACTTTTGACTTATGGATTTAATTTAATTTTTTATTATTATTACTTATACTCCCTGCATGTATACTTGAATATTTGGATGATTCTAACCTCCTTATGAGTTTTCATAAGTGGATACTTCTTGAGCACCATGGATAGTTCAGGAAGAGAAGAACTAGCATTGGAAAAAAGGGACCTAATGAAAAGGTTACAAAGTGCTACAACTGCCGATATAAAATAAGAAGGTGTACAGGTATCTAAACACTACAAGGTATGTATGGTGGTATGTTTCAGCTGCAATATTGATGGCAAGGTAAGCCCTAAGGTATGATGAGAATGTCTCTTTCACAAATGGCTCATGCATATGAAAGTGATTTGGATTCATGGTTCTTATGATGAAATGGTGTACTTGGTATTGAACAAGTATCTTACTTGATGATCTTTGATATATTGGTATACTTGATGTTTGGCTAACATCTATCATTTTTGATATCTTGATGCCATAAAGAAGATTAACAACTTGATTATAGTATAGAGTAACTTGATACTATTGATAATGTTTGTGAAAAACATGGTGGCCATGATGATAGAAGTGTAATAATGAGATTGATATTCCAGATCTTTTGTTGACCATGGTTATGTTTGATAGTAATTATAGCACAAGGAAAAATTGAATGACTTGATTTGATGGATTGAGTTATGTGGAAAAGAAGTAATGGTGTGATCATGATTCTTTAAGTATACTCCTATTCGCTGTTTGACAGTAACCCTTGATGAAATATTGATGTCATGATGTTATGATGATATGACCATGAGAATATGTGATATAGTTGTTTGGTAAATTAATTGTCTTTCATTAAATGTCAACCAGGATTCGTGTACTTTTGAAATGTATGTTCACTATATATGTTAGGGTTCCTTCTATAAATTAAGTGATCTAAGAATGAAACTAATTCCAAATACGAATGAATGATTTTTATACAATTTGGAGAGAATCAATGCACATGTTCTTTCAATCTAGAGTTCTATCTAAGATGATATTTTGAAAATAAAATATCTTATCTATTTTGCAGAAATCCACACTTAATTATAACTGTAAAAAAGAAATGCTTGAAGACTGATCATAAAATAAAATGATTTAACTCTGCTACTACGGAATTGAAATTATTCTTCCTAGTTGCTGAAAATAAATCTTTAAGCTATTTTACAACTACTGGAAGTAAATAACAATGAAATATAAATTGCAAAAGATAAAGTTGATTCAAAAGAGAACGACAATGAAATCTAAAATGTGAAACTTTAACTCAAGCCTGGTTGCTAATGTGTGCATCAACCTCTAAAGTGTACTTTGTTTATCATATCAAAAGTTAAAAGTGAACATGGAAATGACTAAGAGCAATTGAAATTGAATGCTAAAACAATCTAAACAATGATATAAAAAATGCATAGCATACGTGAACTCTTTTTGGTATTTTTGGTTTATGAGTACCTTTTAAAAATGATTGAAACGAAGTTACTGTGAAGAAAATTAAAGCTACAAATAAAACCTAAAAAACTTAATGTAAAACTAAAACAAAACCTCACAACTCACAGTGGGCCTCCCAAAGTGCAGGGTAAATTTAACAATCAATGATTCTTCACGCATGCATTTAGAGAGTAATAGGAACTCGTATTAAGAGAAAAAAGTATCAATTTGTCCACAAAAGGCTTATAAACTTAATAAAAATAATCTCCACTACTACTGTGTTCTTTGTCTCCTTACTATTACTTATACAAATGATAAAAACAACTCGAAAGAGTTTTAAGCCGATAATTTGTAAGCAAATCTGACACCTATGAGATTGATATCTAAGAGTCCAATCTCTTTATGAATTTCTATTGAAAAATCAAGTCATAGGATATTTCATGTTTTAACAGCTAAGTGCCTCGCTCCCTTGACTATCTTCTTCCCCCGTTTAACTCTAACACGCAGTTTCCAAGTTTGACTCAACCTTTGACTTCAAGATCTCTGATTTCGCTTGGCTTGCCAAGCAATGTCAGTAGGTGGTTATCCATCTGGGAACCAAATGTCATATTTTGACAATCTTATTTCTTCTTTTCAGATGTTTCAACCTATCTAACAATGGATTCTGCTGCGGAAACGGATAGCAGTTGCAGAATATACAAAATTCGATAATTGCAAAATACTTTTGTCATAATTTCACTAATAATGGGAATTTAAATATGGATGATTAATACCTTGTAGGTATTGATCTTGACCTTAATATGTTGAGGCTTTTGTATAAAAATAACAAAATTGTGAAATGTGATGGGAAAAGGGATGGTAAAAAAGAGACATTGCTAGCCTTCAACATTCCCCCACACCAAAGGGTTTGTATGTCCTCATGCACCAAAATTTCAAAAACTGGTTCTTTCTTCCTTCTTTAGTGAATGATCGTTGAGGCCTGTGCAAGTACATCCAAGCTAGTATTCTCTTTCTTCTATTTAATGGAAAACATGGTCCTTGGTTTCTTCATCCAAATTTTACTTTGTAATCCTTTAACCCCGTTTTTAAGAAGCTTATTTTCAACTTTAATTTTCTTATTCTTTTTGCACCAATGACAAAGGTGTAGAAGTATGTTGTCATTATGAGTTCTGAGTATCTCATTTTGAACCTTAGCTACTTCCCTTTCCTGAATTACATGTTTATTCAGGATTTCCAATTCATAAATATATTGCTTCAGATTCTCTTCAATGTTGTATCCTTGTTTTGTTCTTGGTTTGGTTGCTGAGGTCTCACATATTTCAAACTAAGATGACTTTTATTTTTGTTGTGTATTTTTCTCTAGAGATTCTATGTAATCGTAGATGTCTTGTTGAATTGGATCGATTTCTGGGGCCAACCTTGTTGGAATGCCTACTGGACTACCTGTTGGAAAGACTGTATGAGGAGGTGTGTGAAATCCTTCATCTTCAAGATTTATCATTTCCGTTGATTGAGTGTTTGACAATTTTGAAATTATTTTACTCCTTAAAATTATTCCTGAGCTTCCAATGTTCTAATTTTCTACTCTTTTGTCCTATGTTTTCTTCTTTTGTTCAGGTACTGGCTAACTCGGGCTAGCTTTCTTCCTTCTAAGGTCTTTCTTATCACGTTTATGTTTATAATTTTCAAGTGTATTGACACAGTGGAGTATTTTCTTCAAATGGGTCCTCATTTCAGTCATATTTGGCTCTTGGATTTCTTCTTCGACTCTCTCCTTTTTAGGGTTAGGGTTTCTTCTACTTCGTTTAACCCTACGGTTTGGTTCTTTTTCTGGAGCTTCTATAAAATGATTTCTTACTAAGAAATCTTTCCAATTATCCCCTTTTGCTTGTAAATGTGCTTCTATCAAATTTTTAACAAGTCCATGATGGTACAAAGAGTTATCTATGGACCTAGATTCTCTTTGGATATTAAATGTCATTTTCTTTAAACTCTGAAGTAGAAAGTAAGGTAGATTGATTTCAAACCCATCAACAAAGTGAATCATAAGACTAGCATGATAGAAAAATATTATTCCAAATATCCCTTCACATGTTATAACATTTTGAATTATGAGCAAGAGATTTCACCATTTTCATTTTAATGTTGTCACTGGAATGCCTTTCTTGAAAATAGAAAAGCCCATACCTAGTTCCCTTAAGAAGTGAACCCACTCATTTTCTTTAATTCTTCTATTTTTTAACCAACTCTGTCCATTCCTTGGTAAAAATTTTGCTTCAGCTACAATTTATTTATTTATTATTTTTTTTTTTTTTTCTGAGTAAAGACTATTCTATTAAGTAAAAGAAAAGAGAAAAATATTTACAAAGAGGTGGCAATCTCTGAGGGGGCTAAAGCCAGCCCTCTGTCTGAAAAATTCCGGCCCTCGGCGCTTGACTGTTTGTTTACATAAATAAAACCGAGAGCCCAAGACTCAATATCCCTATACCTCACCACCAAAAAGCACAAACAAGAGGAAGATAGAGCATTACAATGACAAAAGGCTGACGAGGACATCAGCGGCAACACAAAACCGCGTAACAAAAACCACCATTTTATCGGACCGCCGTCGACCAACAAGCGGTTTCCATAAGGACAAGCCCGATAAAGCCTCCTGTTGACGCGTGGCTTTCGCCTGACGTCATCAAGTCTGACTTTTCGGGGCGTAAAGTTCCGCCAAAAAAGGCCTTCCGAAATCCTCCTCCGCCGTCCGATCTTCTCCATCAATCCTCGCCGTTGATTGATTCTGCCCGAGGTGGTAACTCTGCATCATCGCTGTTGGCCTTGCCCGGAGAACTGACCCACTCAATCATTACATTGTCTTCAACGTTCGTAATACTGCGCCCAGGAGGCATCACCGGATACAGAACAGTGCTGGAGAACTGCGCCGGTACACAGAAAATGACCTCCTCGTGTGAGGAAGTTTGCTGAAGACCTTCATCCTCTTCATGACCTTCATCTTGCTGCATCTCTGGAAGATTGGGGGTGACCTCTACCCTGCCTCCTTGAGTGTCCTTGGAATTCTGGGAGAGATTTCGATCAATTGAATGTTCGGCAGAGCCAGGAAGGTCATCTTCTTCCTCTGAGAAGATGACCGTGATAGTGGCAGAGATAGTAGGCTTGTGAAGCTTGCTCTTGAAAGTGTAGCGGGAGGTGTGGAGAGAACTGGAGTGGGATGGACCAGAGTGGTCGGAAGGTGGAGAAGCAGGTGAGGCTGAGACAAGCCGGGAGCTGCGTCGAGGAGCAGGACCTCCCCTTCCTCTAACCCTCCCCCGTGTGCCTGAATTTCTTCCCCTTCGGGAACCACCGCGAGGTCGAGCCATACTAGCAAGAAGAGGTAAGCAGATGAGGCCGACCTGTTGCAGGTTTCGGTGGAGCGCTGATGGCCTCCAAATGCTTGGCTCTGTACCTAACTCCTGTGAACCAATACGACCTGGGATATCTCTGCTAGAATGAGTCAGAGAGAGTGCCGGGCTCTGGGCAATTGATATAGATCTAGATTTTATCATCCTGAAGTACTTACCGCCCTTGCTATTTACCCAATTCCTCATTAATGGGACTTGATGCTCTGACAAAAGTCGCCTACTTGCTTTACGATGGCGTCCCACGTCGGCGTCGCTCGTACTGATCTCCTCCCTCAGCGTAGCTTGATAGCGTGCCGGTATTAATAAACCATAAATGCCCACCTTATGCCACTTGCGCCAGCCTATCACCTCGCCCGCTACCATCTGCTCATGTGGTGACATTAACTTCTCATGTTGACACCCGCATTCGGGTGTGGTTCTTGTCCTGACTGCATATCTCTTGTTAATATGGAATGGAAGGTAGAAAGTTGGTTCTCCGAGGCTATGTCTTGTAGTGATCCTGCAAAGAATTCTTTCCCACTGTCCACGCCAATATTGGCAAGAAAATCTGCAAGTTTGTTCCCTTCTCTTCGGATATGCTTGAATGAGATAGCTTGGTTGTTGTTGAGCCATTGTTGAAGACGCTCCAATCTAGTGGCCATTCTCCAGCTACTGCTGACCTTCTGTACCGAGGATCCCTGTTGAATTTTTAATGCCATATTGATAAGAATTTGGGAGTCCCCTTCAACTATCAGAGGGAAGAGCTTTTGCTCCTGTGCTAGAGTTAGTCCTCTCCATAGGCCTTCCAATTCCGCTACGTTATTGGTATTCCAACCTATTGAACCAAAGAATGATATGAGGGGCTTACCCTGGTAATCTCTGATGACTCCGCGATATCCTGTTTGACCAGGATTTCCTTTCGACGCTCCATCAAAATTAAGTTGAAACACATTGATTGGTGGCGGGGACCAGCTCGCGGAGTTCCCTTGATGATTAGGTGTATTTCCATTGGCAGAAGTTGGATCTTGTAATATTATCTGCCAATTGTCCCATATCGCTTGTTCCTGCGGATGCGATGGGATGTCCTCCTTAGACCAGCCTTTAATAAATAAGGTTTCTCTGATGTTATGGTGTATCCCATTCCATATCTGCTCCAATGTCATTGATTGATTTTTGAAAATCCTTCTGTTTCTCTCCTTCCAAATGTTCCACATCAGTAGTCCCAGTATGATTTGCCAAAGAGTGTTTAGAACCTTGCTTTGATATGGCTCTTGAGTCCAGTTGCGGAGGGTACCAGTGATATCCCCCATCACTCTTCCATCCCTCTGACATCGGAATATTACCTTTTCCCACAATTTCCTTCCGAGCTGACAGTTTTGCATGAGGTGTAAAGCTGATTCTTCTTCCTGATTACAGTTGAGACATATAGATGGCCCATAGAAATTTCTTTTCCTGAGGTTGTCCCATGTTAGAACTCTGTTGTGTGAAAGAAGCCACAGAAAGGTTGAAACCTTCGGCCAAATAGGAGGATTCCAAATTCTGTCCCATATTTTGTCTTTGACTACTCTGTCTTTAATGATGATTTTGTAAGCTTCCTTGGTTGTGAAGATCCCCTTTTCCTCATATCCCCATCTAAGAGTATCCATACCTGCTAGCTTTAGAATTTTTCGTTTTTGAAGCTCTGAGGATAGAGAAAGTTGAATCTGCTCCGAGCTATAAGGTAAGATATGACAAGCTTCTTTCCATTCTCTATATTCTTGGGTGGTTTGTGATTTCCAAAAGTAGCTTACCTTGTCAAGCTGGTTGATTTCTCGTTCTTCAATTCCCTGTATGCTGTCTTTGAGATTTGGAAGCTGCTGCCATGAGTCTTCCCAAAACTGTGCTGAAAGGCCATCTTTCACTTCCCAGAAGCTGTGTTTTTGAATTAAGTCTCGATGTTGGATTGCTGAATTCCAGATGATCGAGCCTTTACTAACTTCCGACATTCTAATTCTCTCCTCTAAGGGCAAGTTTCTAGCATATTTCGTTGTCCATAAGACTACCCAGGGGGTATTTGAGTTTGAGAGCCACCTCCACCAGATTTTTGCCCCCATAGTTTTGTTGCTTTGTTCAGGATCTCTTAGCCCAATCCCTCCTGCTTTTTTAGGTAAGCAAGCCTTCTCCCACTTGACTAACGCCCACTTTCTATTTGGCCCCGAGCTTCCCCATAGGAAGTTACGCTGCAGCTGCTTGATGGCTTTGAGAACCCATTTCGGTGCTGCCAGGATAGAGAAAAGGTAGAGAGGCATAGATTGCAGAACCGCTTTAATTAGCACTGTCCTACTGGCTAGATTTAAAGCTCTGTGTGTCCAGAGGAATAGTCTGGCCTCCAATTTTTCTAAAAGGCTGGTCCAAGAAGAATGCTTGAGAGCTGAACCAATTAGAGGAGCTCCTAAGTATTTAGAAGGAAGGGACGCTATGGTGAAACCGAGAATGCGTGCTATAGCTCGTTGGGTAGAGGGAGGAGTGTTAAAAAAGAAAATCTGAGATTTGACATTATTAATGAGGGCTCCTAAGGCGTTCGAAAAATTATCAAGAATGGCTTTAAAAGAGTGCGCTTCTTGCACAGAGGGGTGACTGAATAGCATATTATCGTCAACAAATTGTTGGTGCGAGACAGCGGGGGCTTGGTGGAGGGCTAGACCTTTTAGATTGCGGGAGAGAATGGCCGATTTTATGCTGCGTCCTAGGCCTTCTGCTAAGATGACAAACAAAAAGGGCGATAAAGGGTCCCCTTGTCTAATGCCCCTAGAGGGACGAAAGGTGGGGGACGGAAGGCCATTGATGAGAATGGAAAAGAATGAGGAAGATAGAAGATTGCTGATCCATCTGATCCAGGGGGGGGCGAAGCCAAAAGCTTTGAGGATTTTTTGCAAATAATCCCAGCAGATGCTGTCAAAAGCTTTAGATAAGTCAATTTTTAGAAGCATACCTGGTTGTTTTGATTGCTTGAGGGAATGTATTATTTCATGGGTTAAAATAATCCCATCCGTGATCTGTCTTCCTTCTACGTAACCAGATTGTTCTGGAGATATAATGAGCGGAAGCATGGGCTTCAGTCTCAATGCTATGACCTTGGAGACAATCTTGTATATGATGTTTCATAAAGCGATAGGTCTGTACTTATATGGAGTATTGGATTCCTCTGCTTTAGGAATTAAGGCGATGAAAGTTGCGTTCAGGGCTGGATACATCCATCTGAGCGTACGCGATTCTTCCACCACCTACCAGACTTCCCATTTGATTAGTTCCCAGAAGTGCTGAAAAAAATTAGAAGTAAACCCATCTGGTCCTGGCGCTTTCCCTGCTTTGAGTTGATTCACCGCTGTTTCGACCTCTTGAAGACTAACAGGTTTGAGAAGGAGAGTGTTGTGATCTTCAGTGATTAATCTTGGTATCTGCCCGATGATGGTGTCAATGGCATCTGTTCTATCTATATTGGGTTCTTGATTCATCTTCTTGAAATAGTTGATAAACTCCTGTTCTATTCCTTCATGGGTTTCAATTTTGGTTCCCTGTTCATTGTAGACATAGGAGATTTGGTTGACCATTCTTCTTTGGACGGTGGTTTTGTGAAAGAATTTCGTATTCTTTTCACCTTCCTTCAACCATCTGACTCTCGATTTCTGCTTCCAGAGAGTTTCCTCCTGGAGGTCTCGTTCGAGGATTTTATTCTCTATAACCTGCTCCTTCTGGACTAATTCTTCAGAACGTCCTTCAGAGATCATTTTTTGCTGAATATCTTTCATTTCTTGGGTGAGGAGTTCCTTTGATTTGAATATGTTGCCAAAAATGGATTTGTTCCAGCGCTTTATTTGCTCTTTGAGGTGCTTCAACTTCCTGTGGAATATAGACATTTTTGTCCCATCCGTTGGATTGAAATTTTGCCAAGTTGATCTGATAAATTCATGGAATTCCGGATGTGTCAACCAGAAAGCCTCAAACCGAAATGGCCGTCGTGTGCTACTACCCGGTCGGTTCCAGTGTAGGGCTATGGGCCAATGGTCCGAACCTGAGTAAGGGAGGATGGAGGCTGTAAATTCTCCCCCTATATGCACTGCATTGTCGGAAATCAGAAATCGATCTAGGCGCGAGGCTACTTGCATAGGTGCTGCTCTTTTGTTATTCCAAGTGTGGAGGCCGTTGTTTGTAGGAATATCTATTAACCAGTTATTTTGAATGAAATCTTTTAATATTGAGCCGTCCCTGTTTGTTCTGCATCTCCCTCCCTTCTTTTCCTCTATAGAAGCGATCATGTTAAAATCTCCGCCTGAGACCCATAGCGGATAAGTCCTTTCTGCATTAAGCTGCATTAAGGCTTCCAGGATTTCTATCTTGTGCTGGCTTTCTTGAGGGAAGTACACATTTGTTATGTGGCCATGGATATTAGTCCCCAAAATATGAAAAATAGCCTGTATGAAGTTTTTTTTAGCATGTATGTTACTTAATTGGATCATTCTTGCATCCCAGAGCACTGCAAGTCCTCCTGAGGCTCCCTGAGCATCTACAGCTGTGACTAGCCCCCCCGGCCAGGCTTTTGCTGCAACTTTTTCCAAGACTGCCAAGTTACATTTTGTCTCCTACAAAAAAAGGATTGCTGGTTTTTCTTCCATAAGCATATTTTTTAAAAGTCTTCCTTTCTTTGGGCCATTGAGCCCTCTTATATTCCAAGAAATCATCTTCATTGGGAAGGTTTGGGGTTGTTTTTGTAGTACTTTGTTAGCTTGGCATATCTGCCTGATTCAACCAAGACTTCACCGATCCTGATGGTTCTTTCTAAAGCCGTTTTTCTTCCTCGCTTTTTGTTGTCTTTGGTGATGAATTTCCCATCCCATTGACTGCCGATTTGAACCCCTAAGGAGTATTTCTTTTGGGCTTTGTTAAGAACTTCCACTAGGTTATCCACCTGTCTATCAGGTATTTTGTCGAAATTCCCTGTTTTGCATGCTTGTTCTAGACCCAGAATATCGAGCTCGCCAATATCTATTGATTCCGTGTCCTCATCCATGATCTGAGGTTCTTGATGACTTCCTTCTCCCTCCTTCTCTTTTCCTGTAACTGGGTCCGTATTATCTATCTCCATTTCCGGGAGGTTCCAGGTTTTTGACGCGGTCTTGGTAGTATTGCCATCTTGTTCCGCCTTCTTTTCCCCCGTTTGAGATTGGGTTCCTTCAGTTTTGTCCTGGGTAGATATTTTTCCTTTGGAGGTCAAGAGATCCGGATCCTGCACCTCTTCATTTGCCAAGACTTCAAAGCTGTTGCTTGTGGAGGGCTTTGATGGGTCCTTTTGAGCTGCCTTTGTCTGGACTGCAGGTTTTTTATGTCCTCTTCTTCGATTTGTCACCTTTGTAAAACCGTCCAATGGCTGGTTTTCCTGGTCAACTTGCGCTGGAGGATTGCTGTTTAACGGGCAATCTCTATAAAGGTGGCCTAGATCATGACATTTTCTACACCTAAAGGGTACATGCTCATAATCAATTAACTGGATCCATTCCGTATCTTCATGATCGAGACTTACCGTATCAGGCAGGGGTTGCTTCAGATCCATGTAGACGCAGATCCGTGCGTAAGAGGTGTATCTCTGCGTTTTTGTGTCTTCCGCTACCTTCACAAAATCTCCCAATACCTTGCCAATAGCTTTGAGCGAGTCTTCTTCCCAGTACTCCCATGGCAATCCATACAGCCTGATCCATACCGGTGCCCAGCTTAGATCTTCCTTATCTGGATTGAATCGTGCGACCCATTCTCTGAGAAATAGCCCAACAGAGTTGAAGAAGTACGACCCTCCCTCAAATACTCTGTTTCTGTCTTCCAAGCAGTTAAAGACTGCGGTAAAGAACCCCTTCGGCCCAAGATGCAAGGATATGTGTCCTTTTGGGTGCCATTTAACAGTGATCCAGGCTCTCAAGGCTTTCTCATTTGGCCAAAAACCTATAAATTTACCTATGAGGGCATGATCTCTCATATATTGAATTCTGGCGTTGATTCAATGACTGGGTAGCTCCACTTTTGGCCTTATCGTGGCTACTGGCTTACATGTAGATGAGCTTACTTTTGGCTTGTCCGGCTGTGCCTGTTCTGTCTGCTTCTGCTGACTATTGTCGTTATTCCTTTCAGTACGCCCCTGTTCCTTTTCTGGACCTTCACTATGCCCTGGCTGCATGTCGTTTACTGGAGGAGGCATCCCTCCTTCCCCCTGGCGGGGGTTCATCATTGCCGTCTGCCCAAAGGCTGCAGCCTGTGAGCTGCTGTGCTGCCGCTATCAGATCTGGTGGCTTTCGTCCAAATGTCCTGCCGTTGCAGGTCTTCGCAGAAACCCTAGCGTCGAATCGCCGCACCAGAACTAGTTAGGAACTAGTTGTTCTCGAAAGCGTAATCATTTTTAATGTCCATTGTTGATATGTATTACAGAATTGCTTCAGCTACAATTGACTCTATAAGGATGAGTTTAATATATCCTATTTCGGCTTCCACTCCATCAAATGCTCGGACAAAGGATTTAGTAATCTTTGTTTCATGTCCATCGAATTTTTCGAAGTACTGGACCCAACACACATGCTATAGTTGCTCCTTAACCCTTGGATAAGCCTGGAGGAATTTCACACCATTTGGTTCATAGCGTACAAGTGTACCCATAGTGTGTAGAAATTTTAGGTCTAAAATGATCTTTTCGACTGAGAAATGGAAGAGAATGAGGAGAATGAAATGATTTGGAACGAGTACAATGAATATAGAGCGGGTTTGAAATGATGAAAGGGTAAGATACTGATGGAGGAATTCATGTTGCGTCCAACTTGTACTTGAACAACTTCCCATATCTGATTTCAAAGGACTGGTGTTATGTGTGTGATCTTATTAATAAGATCTTTATGTGACAAGAAATGAAATGATGAGGGGTTATGGTCATAATAGTTAACACGTCTATAAGGTCCTCAATCTTTTGATATTTCATCCATGATTTAAAATCTAAGTTCTTAAATGAAAATATAACTCAACTAATCTTGCATACCTTAATGTTTCTTTTGATATCCTTCTTGATGTTGAATTTGATTTTGATTGCAGAACTATGAATTGGCTGCAAAATGATAAGAATTTTACCTCTGCTCTTTATTCACAGACTTCCATTATTGATTAGAAGAAGGCTTCCTTATTTTTTTTGCTGCTGATGATGATGACCCATAAAAATACTGATCATGAATTTAGTTTTGGCCCCTGAAAGGAAAGAGAAGGAAAAAATAAATAGGGACTAGAAAGAGGGGTTTTGAAAATCTAAACTGCTAAGAAATCTTGGTTTTCAGTTAAGATTTTCTACATAAATATGCCAACATAGTTGTTTTTCATATTTATACTTTATTGTCCACAGGGTCTTGGATTGATGGTGGTCGGGTTCTATGTTAAGGCGCTCCTTGATGTGAAGTCAGCGGTTCAATTCCCCAGCCCGATCGGGGTGATATATTGGACATGATGAAGATGTAGTTCTACCAAGCTTACAAAAAAAAAATATATTTATACTACTTTTATTATTATTATTATATATATATATTAAAAAATTACAATGAAGTTGGAGGGAGAGGAGAAGAATCCTCTTCCTTAACCAACTTGAATTTAGAATTCTCTTGCAAATATTTGACAAATTTTTCCCTTGTTAGTGGTTTATGATACAATCTTAATCTATGACCATTAACAAGGAAAGTAATTTGTTCATCATCAATAGTTTTGATTTTCACTGCTCCATTATAAAAAAAGTGTCAATCTCATAAGGACTGAGCCAATGAGTTTGAAATTTTCCTGGAAAATATTTAAACTTGGAATCAAAGAGAAGAACCCAATCACCTTGCTTGAAATTTTTAACTTTGATAAGCTTGTCACGCCACTTAAATCTTTGTTGCTGAACTATGTTGGTTCTTTGGATATCATCTTGTTAGATCTCATCTAGCTCATTTAATTGAGCTAACCTTTGTTTCTGAGCTTCTGAGAGATCAAGACCCAATCAAATTATTATTCTCAAGGTGTCTACTTGGAATTCAATTGGAAGAAACACTTTCTTCCCATAGACAAGCTCATAAGGAGTATGCCCAGTTGTGTTTCTCCATGTGGTTTGATATGCCCATAATGCTTCTGGAAGCTTTTATGCCCAATACTTTCTATGAAAATAGACAATTTTGGTAAGAATTGTTTCAAGAACTTTGTTTGTATATTCCACTTGCCCATAGGCTTGTGGATGATATGGAGTAGACTTCCGATATTTTATTTTTTATTTCTCCATGATCTTTTGCACCAACTTTGATGTGAATTGAGTACCTTGATCTGTTACAATTTCTCTTGGAACACCAAAACGAGTGAAGATATCCTCAAAAAGAAATGTAACTACAACATTTTCAGTTGCAAATAAAAGAGGTTTATCTTCTACCCATTTTGTAACATAATCCGTGCAAACAAGTATATACCTTTTCTGTTTAGATGGAGGATTTATTGGTCCAACAAAATCTAGAGTCCATTTTTCAAAGGGTTCTACAAGTACCCGTGGTTGTAGAGGCATCTCATCTGATGGAATGATTTTTCCCATTCTTTGACGACTATCACACGCTTTAACATATTCTTTGCCATCCTTAAAAATGGATGGCCAATAATATCCCAAAAGAAGGATTTTGTAAGCAATTATTTTATCGGAAAAATGTCCTCCACATGGTTCATCATGACAAACTTTTAAGATTTTAGGTACTTTAGATTCTTGAACACATCTTCGCATAATCAAATCAGGTCCAATTTTCTACAATTCTCCTTCTATCCAGGAATAAGGTGCACTGGTTTTGATCACTTTTTGTTTTTCTCTCGCTGATTTTTGTGGAGGTAACTTTCTTGTAGCCAAATAATTAGCAATATCTGCAAACCAAGGTGTCTTAGTAGATATTGAAAAAATATATTCATCAGGAAAGTTATCTTTTACAAGAACATCCTCATTATTATTCTTCAATGTAGAAAGAAAATCAACAACTATATTTTCTTTTCCTAGTCTATCAAGAATAGTAATGTTGAATTCTTGTAGTAATAACAACCATATCGTAATTATACCATTAGAAATTGGTTTATTCATTAGATATATAATGGAAGAATGATATGTATGAATAAAAGTTTCATAACCAGTAATATAATGATGAAATTTATTAATGGCATGAACAACAACTAAAAACTCCTTTTCTGTTACAGTATAATTTAACTCTGCAGGAGTAAAATTTTTACTTGTATAGTAAATGGCATAAGGAGTTAAATGTTTTTGTCCAAAGACAACCCCTAGAGCTATATCTGAAGCATAGTATAGATATGGAAAGGAAGAGCCCAATTAGGTCCTCTTAAAATTGGTGCTTCAATAATCTTTTGTTTCAATGTCGCAAATGCTTTCTAATAGTCAGACTTCCAAGAAAATTCTCAATATTTTGTATGGAGTTTGAAAAGTGGAGAGGCTATTTTCGTGAACTTTTCTATGGATCTCCTATAATATCCACTAAATCATAGAAAACTTTATTATAACCTATAATAAAGGAATTTTAATGAAAATATTCTTAAGTTCATCTAGCATATCATAATCCAGTAAAACAATTTTCCTTTCTATTCCTTTATTAATTTTAAGCCTTTCAGGAAAAGCTAGATCTTGTAAAGAAACAGAAGCTTGTTCTACTAGAGGAATTGTAGGAGCTTTCTTTATTTGTTAATCCTTTGATAATATAAGAACATATTCCTTTAGGGGAATATTTTCTTGATCACGATTTACATCTTTCTCAGAAACTTTATTCCCTTTAGATTTTTGGATGACAGTCGTTGGTGACTTCTTTGGTAAAACCCTACTAGATCTAAGTTGAACACCATTTAGACCTAATGGGGTAATCATACAAGCTTGAACATTTTGTCCTTCGACTTTATAAATAGATTGTCGATTTTTATTGTTTGGATTCAGAAGTGGTTGGGCAGGTAGTTGATTGGGTTTTTGAGGAAATGGTAATGAAAGTTGTTGGTTTTGATTTTGAAATTGAGGAAGTTGAGTTCGTTAATGAGGATAATATTGTGGAGGAAAAGAAGGATATGGCTACTGGAACTGAGGATATTGAGGATATTTTCCATAGGGATTTTTCCAAACTTGAGCCCAAGATGGATTTTGAGATTGTGGGGGCCAAGGTTGCCATGGCATGGGTGTAATCCAATTGTTCTGTGGTTGTGCATATGATTGAGTATTGAAACCTTGAGTCATATTTGTTTATTGATATTTCCATGGTATTTTAGCAATAAAACAAAGAGATTCAACTTGGGTTACCCCAACTTCATCTTGAAAAATAAATTTAAGGCTAGGTATTGAAGGACATTCCTTTGTATTATGATTTTCAACACATATGACATAAATTTCTATACTATCAAGGGGACATTCTCTTTGGGCATGTTTCTTTCTACACTTGGGACAGAAAATAGATAATGCAACATTCTCAACTTTTTGCTTGTTTTGTATCTTAAGGGTATCTAGTTGTTCACTAAGACTCCCTAAGATATTTGTTTTGAAATTATCAAGAAAATTGCCTATTTCAGCTCTACTTACCATTCTAGTTGTAGATTTATTAGTTCTGGACATAACATGATCTCTTGGATTTTTTCCTGTCCTAGCCTTACCCCTAGAGATATGTTTACATAAATCACAGATTTCTCCAAATGAAAGTTGTGACACATATCCCTTGCCCATTAAATTCAGAAGATCAATCCATTCATCTTTAATGGCTTTTAACAAAAAAGCTTTTAGTGTTTCATTATCCAAATTATACATTTTAACTCTTTTGATGTTATAAGAAAATATTTCAACTAAATCTTCAAGGCTTTCATCATCTTTTTGCATCATATTAAAGACTTCATCTTTGAGGTTAAGGGGCATACAATAATCCTTGTATTTTTCTAAGAACACATTTTTAATGTCATCCCATGTTTTAATTGCATGTGTTCCTAATCCCATAAACCATTTAAGTGATCCATCTTTAAGAGTTACCAGAAACAATTTCAACTTTTGAGGATCAAGTAAATAATCATAAGTTCTACATAGAACTTCAAACTCACGGGGGCTTCATTAGGGAAGCAATAAATACCATGTGGGTTCATATTGGGGGATATATAGGGGGTAAAGGGCTTTTGTATTGGCAGGTATAAAAATGGTGCTGAAATTTAATGAAAAAATATAAAGGGGTATTAAAAATGTTAGTAAAAAAATAGACACCTGCAATATCTATTATCTAGTGGAAAGTGGAGTTTTTTAAATTGGGAACATGTATTGAGTTTGTATTGGTAGGGGGTTAAATAATGTGATTTTTAGGGGTATTTTCCAATATGTAGTCAAATTAAGGGTATTGTTTAATATTCCACGAACACACGTGATAGGTCAGAGGTTCATTGAGTGAAGCCCCTATATTCAAACTCAAAAAGAAATGTTTCGGGATCCTCATGTCTTAAACCATGGAAATTAGAGAGAATGGAGGGTGACATGTTCTTCATCGTAGCAGTGGTATCTTCATCAAAGATGGGAAATCCATAAGAATTTGGTTCTCCCCTACCACCTCTACCACCACCTCGACCTCCACCCCCTCCTCTATTCCCTCCTCTACCTCTTCAGGCTTCAACCCTAAATTCACCACCATATACATTATGCACTTCTCCTTCTCCTTCCCTTGCCATTGTAGATTCTTCAGAGCTAATATAAGGTTCTATGATAGCATTATTAATCTCTTCTTCTGGTTCCTCTACTAATGGTATGTTAAAATAAGGTTCGTCTTGTTTTTCACTAGGCACCTCCAATTCTTGTCCTAGAAGTGGTTCTCATGTTGAAAATAGGAAAATTACTGCTTCTTTTGGGGATGTGGGTTCGTCAACTACAATTTTTGTAGAAGAAGTTGGTGAATCTCTAGATTGGATTTATGATCTATGCACCTCAGGAATTATATGTCTACCCGTCAATGATGAGATGTGAGTGTGATTGGATGGTGTGGCACTGCGAGGTGTAGTTGGAGTGAGTGGTGATTTTGGAATTTAACTTCTACCTCTACTTATGAATCTACCCCTAGAATCCCTTTCTCTATGCATAAATGTTTTTTATCATTTTCCATTTTGTAAAATTAAAACTTCCTAAAATGAAATGCAAGAATGAAATCTTATATACACTTCGTTGGAGACAACGTGAGAATGTATGGTAAATTAGTTGTCTTTAATTTACTTCATTAAATGTCAACCAGGATTTGTGTACTTGTGAAATGTATGTGCACTATATATGCTAGGGTTCCTTCTATAAATTAAGTGATCTAAGAATGAAACTAATTGCAAAGATGAATGAATGTTTTTTATACAATTTGGAGAGAATAAACACACATGTTCTTTCAATCTAGAGTCCTATATAAGTTGAGATTTTGAAAATAAAAGATCTTATCTATTTTTGATAAATCCACACTTAATTCTAACTGTGAAAAATAAATGCTTGAAAACTGATCATAAAATAAAATGATTTAACTCTGTTGCTAAGGAATTGAACTCATTCTGTGCTAGTTGCTGAAAATAAATCTTTAAGCTATTTTACAAATACTCGAAGTAAATAATAATGAAATATAAATTGCAAAAGATAAAGTTTCTTCAAAAGAGAATGAAAATGAAATCTAAAATGTGAAACTTTAACTAAAGACTGGTTACAAATGTGCACATCAACCTCTAAAGTGTACTCTGTTTATCATATCAAAAGTTAAAAGTGAACGAGGAAATAACTAAGAGCAATTGCAATTGAATGCTAAAATAATCTAAACAATGATATAAAAAATGCATAGCATAAGTGAACTCTTTTTGGTATTTTTTGGTTTATGAGTACCTTTTAAAAATGACTAAAACGAAATTACTGTGATGAAAATCAAAGCTAAAAATAAAATCTAAAAATGTTAATGTAAAAATAAAACAAAACCTCACAACTCACAGGGGGCCCTCTCGGAGTGCTGGCTACAATCAATGATTCTTCATGCATGCATTTAGAGAGTAACAAGAACTTGTATTAAGAGAACATAGTATCAATTTGTCCACAAAAGTATTATAAACTTAATAACAATAATCACCACTACTACTGTGTTCTTTGTCTTCTTACTATTATTTATACAAGTGATAAAAACAACTTGTAAGAGTTTTAAGATGATAATCTGTAAGAAAATTTGACACATATGAGATCGATATCTAAGATTCCAATCTCTTTATGACTTTCTATTGAAAAAGAAAGTCATAGGAGATTTCGTGTTTTAACAGCTAAGTGCCTCGCTCGCTTGATTATCTTCTTCCTATGCTTAATTGCAACATGCAGTTTCCAAGTTTGACTCAGCCTTTGACTTCAATATCTCTGATTTCGCTTAGCTTACCAAGCAATGTCAGTAGGTGGTTATCCATCTGGGAGCCAAATTTCATATTTTGATAGTATTATTTCTTCTTTAGGAATGTTGCAACCTATATAACAATGGGTTCTTCTATGGAAATGGGTATCAATTGCAGAATATACAAAATTCGATAATTGCAAGATACTTTTGTCATAATTTCACTAAAAACAAATAATCTAAATATGGATGATTAATACCTTGTAGGTATTGATCTTGATCTTAATATGTGATGGAAAAAGGATGGTCAAAAAGAGACATTTCTAGACTTAATAATAGTCTGACTTTCGGATATAAGAGATTTGCTAATGCATGACAATATTATAGACAAGTTGGTGACTTGAATGAAGATGATTGAAGTGGATTCCCATTCATAGGGAGAATCTCTCCATAAAATCCTTACTCCTATTATCATTTGCATTATATGTATATTCTTTATTGTTGAAATAAGATTTATGGACATGAATAGACAAAAATATGATATTGTTGGTATGCTGCAAAGTTCTGATATGAGAAGAGAGAGTTTTCCCATACTCTAAGCTTCATTCACACAGAAGAAATATTACAAGTGTGACTGTAGCCTCTCAACCACACAAAAGTAAGGTCAAGGGTGCAACTATAGCCTCTCAACCGCACAAAAGTAAGGTCAAGGGTGCGACTTTAGCCTCTCAAATGCATAGAAGAAGGCCTATGGGTGCAGTTATGTCTATAGGACACAAATATGAAGCTTTGTGCATGAAATCAAATTTTAGACCTAAAGGATGATAGCCCTACAGACATGAAGCTGAAAATAGAAAGTTCTATGAGTAGGGATGTTTGAAGTTTTACTATAATATGAATATGTTAACTGAACTTGTGTTTGCAGGTGATCGGGATATGCATATTAATATGTCATTAAGATTTAACCATTGTGGCTTGTGTATGATAGTATTTGATAACAATTGTAAGGGTTTGACTAGATTTGGTTGATTAATATAGATGAGTAGTGTTTGAAGTTTTGACATGATGCTTGATAGTGATTTAGAACTCTGACTTGATGATTGAGATATGTTTTGGGCTATAGATTTCACAGTGATAGAAAATTTGGATTTTGACTTGATGACTAATGATTTGATTTGACGATTGATTATTTTCCTTAATAAAAATGTTTTATATTAGTATTTTGTGTTTCCATCATTATCTTTGACACATTGGTTGAAGTATAAAAAGTTTTGATTCAATATGAAGCAATCTCACAATAAATGGATGGAACATGCATGACTTATTCTTGGTGTATGCAGTTGCATCTAGTGACTTATATTATGATCATGAGTGTGACTTGATGATGTTTGATTTGATATTACTTGGGAATGACAACTTGTTGGCATAGGTGAAGCCATAACTTGATATTTGTATGAAGAGCTCCACCTGTCACCTAGTCTAAAGAATTTGATACTATGATCTTGATGATTTTTCTATTAGTTATGATCTGGCATCTAAAATTTGATCAGCTTACGTAGTTGATTTGATTGCACAATATTGATTTGTGTAAGGTTAAACATATTGCTTTGGTCAAGTGTGATGATCGCAGAAGGCATTGTATGAAGAAAGATCCTTGATCATGATATGTCTGTATTGACAGTTATTTGGAGAAGCCAAGATGATGTGTTGATTCAAACCTCTACATCAAAAGTGGTCCAAGGTACAACTTTGATTCTGGTTTTACATACTGATTGTCTACTCTTGACATGTAATGAGCTTCTGATGATCAATGTAAGAGGGAATTGGCTTCTGAAGCTCTAAATAATGAATCATGGCATGATGAATCAATTTCTGAAGTTGGAAAAATAAAATATATTGAAGAATTGTTGGAAAGTGGAAATGAAAATCCTTGGACACTCCGATTGAATTTCAAGAAGTTGTGAAGAGATATTGTTTAACTCAACATGGAAACCGATAGTTGATTGAAGCATTAATGTTCTGTTTGAACACCCATCTGTATACATATATGTTGTGCATAGAACCTGAGTCGATTCATGATTTAGCCACTTCATACACATTAAGTTTCCACTGAGCACCCTTCAAGATGTTTGCATGGGTCGATCAATTTTTGATCTGAGATATTCATTCTATGATATGTGACTGCATGGATGTATTGATGATATTTGGGATTATTATTGATGAGCACATCTGGGTACTACCTTATTATGAGATTTTCCATGATATGAGAGGTATGTATCTTTAAGCACAACTGAGGCTAAGTACGAGGTTTCTAGCATGGCTAGAAATGAGGTAGGATGAAGAAGATTTTTGGAGAGATGTTTGAGAAAATTCTGAATATAACAAAGATACATTACGATGACAGAGTGGGATCTGATTAAAAGAGAATCCCATATATAGCTGGGATTGAGTTACCATCATATATTGATACAATGTTGTTGTACGAGACAAGATTAGGCTTGTGGTTGGCACCTCCTTGAGAGGGAGGATGAATAAGTTATCATTTTTGTGATATATATATATATATAGATATATATATATATATATATATATATATATATATATATATATATATATATATATATATATATATATGTTCTAATATGATATTTGATTTGATGTCCTGTATGAATGGGAGACAATTTCTATTAAATTCATGATGATTACCATATATGAGAATGATGATATGTTGCTGATCTATAGAGAGAATCGTTGATCGAGGACACTGAGCCAACTCTTCCACCCTATTTGAAATCCTAGGGTGTGGAATTGATATAGAGGACTCACGGGGTTGAGGGATCTCTGGACAATAGGGTATCACCCCTATCTGTTACCCGTAAGGTTGGAGTAGTAGCTCCCCTATCTTTTTCTTTGCAGAGTATAACCCAGTTGGAATCATAAGTTGGGCTTGTTGGGATTGTCCCTCCCTGTCTAGCCAATGGGTTAAGGAGGTTCAGGGGCATGTGATACTTATCTTTGGTAAGTTACGTATCTAGTCGAAGCTCATATTATGATGCAAGTTTTCTACCACATGACACTTGAGGGTCATTGATGGGAAGATCGGTAGGAAATAGAATGGGCTGAGTAGTAGCTCCCCTATATCACGTATTGCTTGATATGGGGTCATAGCTTTTTAGCTCCCCCCCTGAGATTCCAGGTTGAGACTAAGCTCCCCGACATAGAGATGTGTTATCCAATGTTGTTCCGGATTGAGCTAATCTCTTTCAGGTTCATGCGGGTCATAGATACAACTCCCCGCTGACGTTCTAGGGTGGTAGCATTGGGCTCCCCACTAGCAACAGTTTTGGGTGCTAGCAATGGCTCCCTGATGAATAGAGGGTGGTAGCTTAGGCTCCCCTCTGATGGCAAATTCTTCTTCTTTTAGATTCGAAAATATTCAACATATGAGCAGGGACAACCAAGAGATAAGCAAGAATAAACAAGACATGAATCAATATGAACAACGATGAGACGAGATGATGAGATACTTGAGATTGGATATAATCTTATGACAAGATACACATGGCATGATGTAGGTGGAATTATCCCTAGTTGAGAGGGAGTGTTAAAATATTCAAATGTGGTCAAATTCCACTTTGGACAACTCATTTGATGGAGATAATGATTGCATTGAATTCCTATTTTCTAGAGGACCAAAATCAGCCTAAATATCACTCAAATCGGATAACGGAAAGTGTACTTATGAAGAAAATCCTACATGTGGATATTTGATAAGGAAGGCTATAAATATAAGTGACCTCTACCTCATTTGAACATCATCATGAAACATTATTCTATTATATTTCTTGGTTTTCGCTTGCATAGGTTTGAGGCATGTCTATGGAGGAATGGGTTCACTTGAAGATGAAATTGCAGGATCTGGAGCTCGCATCTATGTTTTAGGGTTTTGGACATCATGCTTCAAAATCAGAGTTGAGTATAAGCATTTTTGGGTTCATTTCTGTTGGGTGTGGAGCCTGATTATCTTCTGTATTCAAAGGTATCTCCGCATTGGACCCCAGTTCGTAATGGGGCGGCAACACCGACCATAAAATATTCGTTGCAGGGGGGTCCAGGAGGGGGCAACTGCGACCTTTGGGAGCTCCCCCCTAGCAGGGGGATCGGGGGAAACGCCCCCGAAGCTAAGAATAGATGTAAAATTGCCTTGTAAAATGTTGTAATTTCGTAGTCAATCTGGGTTGTTCATTAGGCAAAGATCTGACGGTAGAAGTTATGTTTAATTTAGGGTTTTTTTCCATAGAAGAAAACCCCTCATTATATATGAGGGAATTGTATTGCATCTATGTAGATCTGTATTCTGAGTGAGGAAGAGAGAGGAGATTGAGAGCAAAGAGGGAATTACAGCGGAGTTGTTGTAGGTTGTATTTCTTCAGTTTGTTGGATAATATAAAAGGAAGGACTGACTGTTTCTCCGTGGACGTAGCCCAAATTGGGTGAACCACGTATATATGTGTCTCTCTTGTTTTATGCATTTTCTGTGTTTATATTTCTGCAATATTTTATTTGTTCCATTGCTCTGTAATATATAATTTTCTAACAATTTCATGAATCTTGTGTAGTTGTTTTAGATGGATAGTTATATGGATGAAGATATGGATCATTGTACTCTCTTTTTCTAAATCATTTGATGAAAATTTAATAAGAATAAGAATATTAAAGGGTTTTCCCCATAGTGGGTTTTCTCCTAGTCTCTAACCAATCCTGGTGTCTCTATGTGTGAATGATTTTATTCTATTATGTTCCACTGCATCGATGATGATGATATTGTTCTTTCTATATAGTTGCATATGCTTCTAAATAATGATGTAAATCTAAATAATGTTATGGTGTTATGGGGTGAATGTAATCTGCTAATGAAGAAATTGAATTATTAAAGCAAAGAAAAATATAGTTGTAGAGTCTCCAAAATGTATTCAAAATATCATCCATTTTCACATTTATCGCCACCATTTCACTACATGTCGCAACTCCATAGCCATAAAATCTTTCATTAGCCTCCATTTCATAATTATATGGGTTACCTTTGTGTTTTCCAAAAGATAATGACTTCTAGTATTATAAGTGAATTAAATGGTTAAAACTCAGAAAAATGACATATACTTGCTAATACTTAAAAGTGGCTTGAGTTTCATGACACATGTAGGTCATTTGGAAGCTTCCAAGGCACCCTTATGTGGCCTCCAATGCTCAAATTCGAATTTTGTTGAAGATATGGAAGAAGATTTCGATAAAGGTCAAAGAGGATATGTGTCTCATCATTACCTATTTGAGTTGTAACTCTATGAGATTTTCTAGGGATCCAGGGAGAGAATAATGGACCTCCATTAATGAAGTAGCTTCTTATATTTTTGTATAAATAGGAGAGCCTTCTCCTTTCAAAGGCATGTGTAAAGCTGGGGAAATGCTCATGTTTTGAATATAGAATTTGGATTTGGCACCATGCTCATGAGTGATATTCACCTTGATTGGTTATGCTTGCATTTGGAGCCTCTCAACTTGCCATCTCTCATACTTTGGGATTGGCCTCCTACAATGTGTGAGATTTATTGTTTTTCATAGATTAAGATTTATTGTTTTCATAGATTAAGATTTATTTCTTTCATATCTTTTCCTGTGTGAGAGGTCAAGAGTGATTGTTTTTATTTGCTTTCTACCTAGAAGTTAAGAGCAATTGTTTTTATTTTCTTTTATATCTTTTCCTATGTGAGAGGTTAAGAGTGATTGTTTTTATTTGCTTTCTACCTAAAAGTTAAGAGCAATTGTTTTTATTTTATTTCATAAATTTTCCTATGTGAGAGGTAAAGAGTGATTGTTTTTATTTGCTTTCTACCTAAAAGTTAAGAGCAATTGTTTTTATTTTATTTCATAAATTTTCCTATGTGAGAGGTTAAGAGTGATTGTTTTTATTTGCTTTCTACCCAACGGTTAAGAGCGATTGTTTTTATTTGATTTCTACCTAGAAGTTAAGAGCAATTGTTTTTATTTGTTTTCGTATCTTTTCCTGTGTGAGAGGTTAGGAATGATTGTTTTTGCTTTCATTTATGAAAGAGGTGTGCTTTTCAATTCCTACAAGATTTAAAGATTAAGATTTCAATTCCGCCAGTTGTACTATAATTGTACTATAATTTCTTTTGAGTTGATTGTTGGATTAGAATAGGTGAATTTGGTTTGTCATTATCTGGTTTCGTAGTTAGATTGATCTAATTTGAAAGTTAATTTCTAGCATATATAGTGCATGCATGCTTCACAAGTTTTACGAAACCCCCGGGTTGATAATTAAATGATAGGTAATTAATTTGCGTCAACATTTTGGCGTCATTGCCGGGGAAGTGTGCATAGGAACTAGCTTTCAGTCTAGAGTTCATATTCTCCAGTTTTTTCCTAGATGCATGATTAAAGCATGTAGATGCATAAATCATTTAGTTGCATATAAGTTTTATAAAAAAGTATAATAAAAAATCGATATTAACCATTTATGGATGAAAGGATCTAGAATGCAGATTAAACATTCTTTGGAGCACAAAGACTACATTGAGGAATTGTGTCGAAACGCGATTGCACCACGACATTCATCCGTTCTTTAAGAGATCTTTGCAGCGAATCTAAAGGTCAAAATGATTTTTCATGTCCTCATGCAAAATCAGGTACATTTCGCAAATTTGGATATGAACATTTCAGAGATTCTATTCTGTAAATGGCTCCACTGGAAACATTTATATACTTAAAAATAATATATATATATATTTCAAGTAGATAAGTTAGGAAATAAAATCAAGCTTGATTGCATATTTTTTTTTTTAATTCTTGGTTGCATTTTTCTAAGTTGTTAGACTTTAAAATCTTTTAGAATTTTATTTATTTTCTTGCATTTTTTTCATTAACGTCACAAATATTTTCAATAAAAAATTCATGTTTTGATTTTAAATAACTAAAAAAAAAAATCATGTTAGATTTTCATTAAAAAAGGAAAAAAAAATCATTTTTATTTTTATTTTTTATTTTTTATTTTTTCTTATTTTCAAAAAAAAAATTCATGTTTTTGAATAAGGAAAATGAAAATTATGAAATCAATTCTCTTCTCTCTTTTCATTTCCAAAAGAATTGACAATTTAAGTTCTCATGCGACCTGTAAAGAAAAAAAAAATTATATTAGCTTAAAAATCAAAATCCAAAATTCATCATTAAAAAAAAAGAATAAAAAGAAATAAAATTAGATCTTGCTTTAAATTGTTGCATATCTATTCCATTTTGAGGAGCTGCAGAAACGACTCATTTCTGCAGCCGAACCTGATTTAATTCCAGCGCATCCATCACGATCTTGGATCTTTCCCAAAGTGAACTCCTCGCTTTAAGGATCTCTTCTTCCCATGGCTTTAGAATAAAAAAAAATGGATCTCTTGTCAAAGAAGCGATGAAAGAGAGACATGCCTGCAAAGAATATCCACTCTACCATAATCAAGAATTGGAAAATTAATAATGCAAGTATCAGATAAGGGTTTCTTCTTAGTTTTGAATAATGAAGGGATCTGATGGATGTGTTGCAACTGAATCTAATTAATCCTCAAAATAATGTAGGCACGCTCCATTCACAACATGTTTAGTGTTAGCAAGCAAAGAAAATCTACTTTTTCATGTCTCTGGTTGCTACCATTGTGTCATTCACTTCCGAGAGATTCATTAATATCTTCAATACAATTCCTTTCAACCATTGGCCTCAAATTCTTGAAGGACCACTTTGCTGTGCCAAATCATTTACAAGCTATTGTGGTCGATAATACTTGAGCAGGCTATTACTTGAGTCAATATTGACAACATCATGATGATCAAATTCATTGCCAGGAATGGTACCTTCACTGGAATAGGCCATTCATGTAAGCCAATAGCCTCCATGTTCCACTAAGAATTCTCCCTTGTTTTAAGATCTTCATTCAACTCAGCAACCCATTTTCCTAACATTGTAACCTGTCTCTCATCTAGCTCTGTCAAAAACTATGAAAATCATGCTTCACTCGCATCTGTTGAAGCTTGAACTTTGGACAGTTTCAACCTAACATCTTCCAACTCCTCAATGTACTGCTTCCCAGTAGAGGAAACCGAGCTTTGTGCTTCAGAGCAGCTTGAGATTGGCAGGAGAAGCAACAACCATTATTTAATTTCAAGACCCAGTAGTTACCTGAGCATTTTCCAGAAATACATAGCAGCTTAAAAACATAAGTTTTAAAACATGATTTCTGGCCAAATGAAAACGAATTTCAAAAAAATAAAACGTGGGTTTTTCTCAGAACGGGGTCAGTTATAAATTGACGAATGATTTTCTCAAATTCATAACCAATGGAGAGATATTTGGGGTTCTCTAGAGCCTTACTTGGAAAATTGCGTGAGAAAAAATGGTTTGCAATTAATACACAGACAACAATTGCGGCGGACCTGATCTGTTTTTCCTAATCTACAGGAGGTAGATCCACCATGGAGATACTCATATGTTGTTGGATCAACTCTTGATACACATCACGGTTTTGTGGTCAAGTATAGTGAGGATCGAGATTGTCGAGAATGGATCAACCCTAAGGTCCTCCGCCTTAAGAACATATGCCTAATATTCCTGCAACTGTTCTAGCTTCTCAAATGAGGGATCTTAATATCAGTACTCAAGATCCTTCTAAGGTACCTTATATCCCTCCAACAGAGGCTCCTGCTACAACTGAAGCCAACTGTTCTACATCTATGGCTTCTACGAAGAAGTCCGTTGAGGGATTTAGTAGTGTCCAGATTCCTTCGAGCTCGGTTTCATTTGGATCCATTAAGTTAGAAAGCAAGTTGGAGAGTGGACAGAGATCTAAGACCACTCTTGTTCCTATTAATCGACCAGAAGGTGGAGGCAAGAGAGCCATTGGCCCTATCAAACTTTATGCCAATCACTTCCGCGTTAGTTTTAATTCGAGAGTGAAAATTTTCCACTATGATTTTGATAAAACGGTTTTCATGGCGATTTGGTTTTCTTTTTATTACGTTGTTGTGTTATATTTTGTTACATTGTATTCTTTTAAGAATGTTATATGATATTTATGTTATATGTTACATTTTTTTTAATGTGTTTTAATGTTTAGTGTATAATGTTATGTTTTTTTTAGTATATATTTTAATGTTATGTCTTTTTGTTATGTATGTTATGTTTTAATATGTTATGTTTTAGATTGTACATTTCTGTTATAGGATTTTTTTTTTGTTAAATTTATTTGTATATATATATATATATTTTAGTTTGTACATGTTCTTTTTTCTTATGTTTTACTTTTATGTACATTTATTTTATATTTTAAGTTTTGTAAATATTTCATTACTTTTTTTTTAGATTGTATATTTTATTGTTTTTCAAGAAAATTGCCATGAGAAAAATTGTCTAAAATTTTTGATGCGAAATTTGGAGCAAATTGAGAAAAAAAATTATTGTGATGGTCCACTCAAACACACCTGTCAAAGCAAGCCAAAAAAAAAAATGCATAGCTGTGTGTACTTAGCTGTATGTTCAAGATTTTAGCTACAGTAATTGCACAATTCTGCAGCTATGTATTTAACTCAATGATCTATTTGTCAACAATGCATTCTAATCAGAAAATCATGATCAAAATTTATTGGTTTTGTCTAATGATGATATTTTCAAGGATGATGCATTTATCTGCAAGATCGATTGATGAATTTTGATTGAGGAAATTGTTTTCTTTTAGAAATTGGATTTATTATCACAATTGTGAAATTGGACTAACTATTTGAAATAAAAACATGTCATGAACCTGTCAATTATGCAAATTTTTGCGTATGTACCTAGAGAAATTGATCACTTCTCTTTGAACAAACTTATGTTTGTTGCAATGTTAGTGCCATGTTTGTTTTCAGGTTCCAAGACAATCGAAGAATTGAAGGAAGCTAATTATGCATGATTGGTTTTCTACGACCAATTTCAAGAGATATGAACCAATTGAATCCATATTCATAAATGCCATCATTTTTCCTCTCCAATCTCACAATTTATCGAAGCATTTTTGCTAAGCATCGTCATCACCATTTTCCTTGCAAAGAGTCGCATGTTTCCTCCACATTTTCCATTTACTTTTTTTTTTTTTTTTGCTTAAGCAAGAGTCGTGCCTTCTTTTTCATTAAATCAAACATAATTTACAATACTTACATAATTCCATCAATAGTAAGGTGTTCTAAAGTCTCTAAGCTCTCTAACCCCTAAGAGTTCCCACCACTCACATTCGGGTACCGAATAAAATAAGTTCCGGGCCAAAACCCTGTGCCGACCCGCTCTCTAACTGCTATAGGAACCCTGCCTCCCAAAATTCTTGAATAAACCTATGCTGGAGAAAACAAACGCTTCAAAATGAAGCATAAAGTCAACCCTCCGACCCCACCGAACCCTCGCACATTCCTGAGCGTTGATCTGACGAGAAATAATCAGACGGTGGAGCAGAATATCGCACGCTCGAAATTGATTGAAGTTTAATGTGCGATGAGGGTGGTTTCCCGACCCTTCCCTCATCCACGTGTCGAGCGATGAAAGGTATCGCTGCCCAAAAAACAAAACCACCTTCGGCTTGAAAGCGGTGCGATCGCACCAAAATCGCCCGAGAGGTGGTTTAGCAGCCCTGCCATGAGAGGAATAGGAAATGATGCCGCAAGAATGTTTAATGTTCTCAACCCATCTCCTGACAGTGAAAACCCAACACTCACCTTCAGGGCTTTTTGGCGAACTGATGATCAAAGCTGCAGAGTCCTCCTCTGTTGTGCTATCTTCCGTTGATCTGTCTGACCAGCCATGTGAATCCTCCAAAAAACTGCTCATTGCGTCTTGGCTTCCTTAGTTCTGTTCTGATACACTCTTTTGCCCTCTTCCGCTTGGGTGTGGAAAAGAGATTTTAGCTGGCTTTGCGGCATTTCTCGCCATCTCATCGAATTTCTGCTGTCTTTACAGGTGACCCCTTGGTTGGCTAGGATCTGCCAATTTGTTGGCCTTTCCACGCAGATGGTTGAATCTAAGAGTACGAAGTCCCTGAAGATGGATTTGAATTTTTTGGAGCACCCTTATTAACCGCCAATGTTTTGTTACTTTTTCTGGTCCTGTGCCATGACTAAGTTTCTTGGCTACGTTGATGACTAACTTTGAATCAGCTTCTATCATCACCTTGTGGCAGTTGTCCTGTTTCAAAAAGTCTAAGCATTGCTCCAAAGCCATTAGCTCCGCCATGTTGTTGGTAGCTTTACCTAAATGACAGTGGAAGAGGGAGATGATGTTTCCTGTTTCATCCCTTAGAGCTCCTCCAAAACCAGCCATTCCAGGGTTATTTTTTGAAGCTCCATCAATGTTAAACTTTAAAAGGCCTTCCGGGGTGGGGGGGGGGGTGTCCAGAAATCCTCACTTAGTTCCCTTAAGATTATTTTCCTATTTAAACCTTGAGGAGTAAGCCCCTGCATGTCTAACTGTCTGAGTATTCTCAGCTCTATTTCTGAGGGAGGATTTTTGGGGAGATCCCTAACTGTTGTGCCCACTGTCTCTTTTAGCTGTTTCAAGATCTGCTCCAACAGGTGGAGAGAAGAGTTATTTTCTTCTTTTACAGTTCTTTTATTTCATTCTTTCCAAACATTCCATATTATGAAACTTGGCAGGAGAGCCCAGGCAGAGTTAAGAACCTCATGGTCCGAAAAATTATCCCTCTAATTGTTTATGGTGTTTGTGATACTATCTCTGTCTCTATCAGATTGATTGAAGATGGAGGCAAAAAAATACCATATCCTTGAGGTGAAAATGCAGCTATTGAGAAGATGTTCCATTGTCTCCTCTTGTGCTTCATAGAGTTGGCAACGGGAGGGTCCTAGCATACCCCTCTTTCTAATATTGTCCCAGGTTAAGATTTTCCTATGGTGAACTAGCCACATAAAGAGATTGATTTTCATCCAGCCTTTGTTCCTCCATAGCTTCTGCCAAGATCTGATCGGAGCTTGTGGTTCCAGCCCTAGGAGAATGCCTTTTGCTTCCTTAATATTAAAGTTTCCCTCCTTGTTGTTACCCCATCTTAGTTGATCCTGCCCTTCAGTGGCTAAAATCATCCTTTGACCAACATCTTTTTTAGGGTCTCTGCTTTGCCGTTGAGGGTTCTATCCTCTTTGCCATCTATTATTTTCCATGTTCTCCATTTTTCGGTATTGCGAGCTTGTTGGCAAAAGTCCTTTACCTTTACTAGTCCTTGGTTATTTGTCTCTTGCTTGAGTCCTGCAAAATCCTCTATCAAAAGTTTTGGTTCTTGCTGCCATTTGTCCTCCCAGAAAAGTGTGTGATCTCCATTTCTTATTTCCCAGAAGTTGTTATTTTGCACCACTCCTTTGTTCTCCCAGGCTTTGTTCCATATAGGGGAGCC
Organism: Pinus tabuliformis; assembly: GCA_031772625.1. NCBI lineage: Eukaryota > Viridiplantae > Streptophyta > Pinopsida > Pinales > Pinaceae > Pinus > Pinus tabuliformis. Next base: position 1,280,759,530 of record CM062820.1, read on the forward strand.
CTTCCTGTTTCCTGTCATTCTTATTAGCTCAGAGGAGTGCTAGGAGCTTGCATATTTTTACTTCCAGATGCTTGCCCATTAAGCCTCAGGATCCTTGACCCATCGCCACCAGAGTTTGGCTCACAGAGCCTTACTGAGAATCTCTGGATCATCTAGTCCTAGGCCTCCTTGGTTCTTAGGGTTGCAGATCTTTTCCCAAGAAACTAAAGCCCATTTTTTCCTAGTTTCCTCCTTGCCCCAAAGAAAATCTCTTTGGATATTTCTAAATTGCTGTAGGACTCCTTTTGGGGCAGGAAGAGCTGAAAGCATAAAGACTGGGATAGCTTGGAGCACTACCTTTGCAAGAACTAGTCTACTAGCCAGATTTAAAGACTTGATTATCCACTTTTTGACTTTGTCTTGCATATTGCTGATTAATGGCTCCCAAATGCTCTTATGCAAAGGTTTAACTGTTAGAGGAACTCCAAAATATTTCGAGGGGAGGGAATCTCTTTGAAAGCCTAGAATCCTGGAAACATTTCTCTGGATGGCAATGTGAGTGTTAAAGAAAAAAATTTGATTTGGAAAGATTGACCGCCATACTTGATGCCATTGCAAAGTCGCTTATAATTTTTTTGTAAGCAAGCGCTTCCTTGACTGTGGGAATTCCCTGTAGCATTGTGTCATCTACAAATTGTTGGTGGGTCAGAGCCTGCCCATTCTCCGATAGTTGGAGTCCTTGAATTTTTCCTGTTTCTTTAGCATGCTTAATGGACCACCCCAGCCCTTCCATCATTAGGATGAAGAGAAAAGGCGAGAGCGGATCACCTTGCCTAAGTCCTCTAGAAGGAAGAAAAATATCTGAGGGAGAGCCATTAACTAAAATTGAGAAGCTGGTAGAAGTCACTAGGGCCATCACCCATCTGATCCAATTGTGATCAAAACCAAATGCAGAAATCACTTTCCTGATATATGTCCAGCTTACTTTATCATAAGCTTTGGCTATGTCCAATTGCATTATCATCCCCGCTTTTTTTTGCTAGTCAATGAGTGAACCACCTCGTGAGCTTGAATGATGTTATCAAGAATTTGTTTGCCTTCCACATACCTAGATTGTTCACCCAAAATAATCGTAGGCAGCAAGGGTTTGAGTCTTTTGGCCACTACCTTGGAAATAATCTTGTAAACAACATTGCATAAGGCGATGGGTCTATACTTCTCTGGTGTTTGGGCATTATCCTGTTTTGGAATAAGGGCGATGAAGGAGGTGTTGAGAGCTTTCAAAATAGTTCTGTTCAACCTAGAATCTTCCACTACCCTTACAATATCCTTTTTGACAGTGTGTACAACAAAATTTGAAAAAATCCACATTGAATCCATCCGGACCAGGGGCTTTTCCATTTTGCATTTCCTTGAGTACCTCGCTTACCTCCTTTTCAGTAACAGGTTTGTTGAGATTATCGTTGTCCTCTCTGGTTACCAACTTAGGGATGTGATTGGTGAAGTCTTTGATGAAAGGCTCCCTTACTAAAATGTCTTCCTGGGCTATACCACTGAAGTGTTTAACTAACATTGCTTCAATTTCCTCATGGGATTGCTGGATCTGCCCATCCTCATTCTTGATCGAAGAGATCCTGTTGTGAGCCCGATTAGAAATGGTAGATCTATGGAAAAATTTTGTGTTGCGTTCTCCTTTAGCCATTGCACTGTTGATTTTTGTTTCCAGAAAATTTCCTCTTGTTTACACAACTTTTCCCATTCTAGATGGTATTTTTCTACCTATTCATTTTTGTTCTTATCAAATCCTTCCTTGATCAGAGTTTGGTTGAGCTCCAGAATTTTGTTTTCCATCGATTTCTTACCTGCAAAAATATTTCTGAAATTATCCTTGTTCCAAACTTTTAGCTTCATCTTGATGTGCTTTAATCTTTTGTGTAGCAAGAACATTGACGATCCCTGAATCTGCAGATCTTCCACCCACTAGTTTTCAATGTTGCTGATAAAATCTGGATGTGATAACCATATGTTTTCAAATCTGAAAGGTCTATTTCTTGGGGTGCCTATGCTCTTGAACTCCATTAGCACCGGCTAGTGATCTAAGCCACTAAAAGGGAGAATTATTGCAATTATTTCCTTGTCTAAAAGCATGAGATCCTCCGAGATCATGAATCTATCTAACTTAGAGGCTACCTCGGAATTCCCTCCTCTTTTATTATTCCAAGTGCAGAGGCCATTGTTTGTCTCAATATCAACTAGCTTCATGTCTTCTGAAAATTTTTGAAAGGCTGCGGCATCCTTGTTTAGAGCTCTTGTACCCCCTTTTTTCTCTGAGAGAGATCTTATCGTGTTGAAGTCTCCTCCTATGACCCAAGGTAACCCTGCATACCTGACCCAGAGATCTACCAAGGAATCTAAAAACCTAATTTTGTCATCCAACCTTTGAGGGCCATATACATTCGTGACTAGATAGGTGTTCCTGTCACCTACAGGCTGTATGATCACTGATAAATAGTTCCTTGATGCCTCCGCATTGATTATTCCAATCTTTAGGGGATTCCAGAGCGTGAGGATACCTCCTGCTGATTTTTCAGCTTTAACTTCTAGAAACTCAAATCTGCTGAGCCATTTACTATGGAGCTTTAATTTTTGTATAGAACATTTTGTTTCTTGGACAAAAATTATGTCCAGAGCTGCTTGTTTCATTCTATTATTCAACATTCTTTGTTTTCTCCTACTGCCTAGACGTCTAATATTCCAAGTTGTGAACTTCATAATTAAAGATCGGTAAAAGAGTAACTGGTTAGATCTTTCATCTTACCCGAGTCTACCACGAGCTTTCCACATTCCATCAGTAGCTCGTTCTGCTTTTTTCTGCCTCTTTTTCTTCCGGGATTTTTGGGTGCTAGCCCCAGAGTTGCTTTTACTGCTTTCCCTCCTTCGTTACTCTGTCTTTCAATGTTATTTACTTCCTTCAGACCCTTTGCCTGCGTTTTCCATAGGAATAGCTGCTGTATTCTATTGATCTTTTCTTGTGGTAGTGATTCTACCCCTCCCATAGTTCCCTGATTCAGGAATCCTTCTAGATTTAGGTTTTCTTTGTCAAGAATCTCATGTAACTCATTGTCCTCTGTTTCCATCTCACTCTGGTTCATTTCTTGATCCATTTCTAGTTTTGAATAACTCATCATGTTCCTTTTCTGCTTTTCATATTCCCGTGTCAGATCCTTATCTTCTTCCTCCTCCGTCTTCTCATAACCCTCCTTCATTACTTGATCTTCTACTGCTGTTTCTTCATCCACTTCGAGAACTTGGTATTGATTATGATTGTCCTTTTGTCCTTCCGCTTGATGTTGCTTTGGCCCTTTCTTGCCACTTTTTCCTTTATGGACAACTCTATCAAAGCTGTCTATATCTTTCATTGTGTTGTTTTTGTTTTTGTTTTCTACTTTACTGAGAGGGTAGTCTCTCAGAAGGTGTCCATGTTCATGGCATCTATGACATCTGAATGGTATGTGTTCATAGTCTACTGTCTGCACCCATTCCTCATAAAAAACCTCCAAGATGACTTCATCCGGAAGAGCTCCAGATAGATCCATCTCCACATAGATCCTAGCAAAGGAAGTATATTTTCCCCTTTTTGTGGCTTCAGACGCTTTGATAAACCTCCCTAACTTATTGGCTATGGAAACTAGGGATTCTAGTTGCCGATAATCCAGATGTAGAGAATAGAGTCTTACCCAAACCGGGATTGAGGTAAAAGTTTCCCTCTCCGGAACGAAGTTCATCTTCCATGGCCTCATGTAGAGCCCTACCGTAGCATAGAAGTAGGGCCCACCTTCAAACACCCTGTCTTTGTCCTCGATGTTGGTGAACACCACAGGGAAGAAACCTTTGGATCCCAAATGAAGATCAATTCTCCCTTTGGGCTTCCAGTGGTATTGGATCCAAGATTGTAATGCTTTTTTAGTGGGCCATAACCCCATAAATTTTCATATGATAGCGTACGTCTGCATGTGCTCCCTATATGCCTACAGCTCTGGATTATTTAAAACTACTCTAGGCATGATTTCAGCCTTGGGCTTACATGGTCCCTTCTAATTTTTGTCTATTGTTCCCTGTTTTTTGTCAGTTTTCTCCTTGTCTTTTGTGCCCTCATTCTCCTCCAATTTGGAGCCTTCTGCTTCCTCTTCCCTGTTTCTCCTTCCTTCCTCCGCTTTCCCTCTGCCTCTATCCGTGGTATTTTGCTCTTGTTGGCTACCGCTTCCTTGTAGGAGGGAGTGAAGCTCCCTCCTCTGCTCCCCTCCATGGTTAAACCTTCCACCACAACCTGTAACCCTTCCGCGCCTCAACTTTTTGCTCCCGCGTCTCCTCCCTAAAATATAATGTTGATATCAATAAGTCTGTCTCATCTCCACATTTTCCATTTACATTTTCCATTCACATTTTTCTTAATTTCCATTCATAGAGACATTCAACTCACTTACATGTTGATTTGTCCTTTTTCTTTCCGTTCGCTTGTTTACCCTCTTTTCATTTTCCTTTCCATTAAATAAACCTTGATCCACTGCAAAATTTTCCATCCATAGTCCTTCCAAAATCATTATTCCATACTCGTGTTAGATGATGGGGGATTCATAATGCCTCCCTTCTAACAAGTCTTGGCCTATCGACATCATCACATTATCTAGATTGAGGGCTAGAGTCTTTATTGGTACCTTGAGGCTTGTATGCATCAATGACAAGTTCTCTTGCCGACAATCATGGGAATACATCAATGTCCCTTCAGCATTGGATCTTGCAAGTGGCTCGACATCAACTCATCTATTCGCACTTCGCAAGATGTACTTAGGTACCTTGGCACTCATTGACATTAATGGCGAGTTTGCCTCGCATTAGTTAACGAAATTAATCAATGGCCGGTAATCCAACGACTTATCTTCATGCTCGACAACAACACATTTATTCGCATGATTAGAATTGTACCATCGGGTTTTGTAGCAGGTGAACACTGTATCATTTCAACATTTTGCAGCAAATACAACAGATTTAGCAACATCAATAAAGGCTCCACTTTCACCACCTCATCCACCATTTATGAAACCAAGAAGCAGATGAAATTATACATCCTATTCCATGATCCAGCAGCAGCTACAACTTCTCTACGTATGCATAGTTTGTCCACTTCCTACATAATTAAAGGTATGTTCTTTTCTAGCTTTTAATCATAGAATTCCTTGAATACTAAAATTATAATTTTTGGAAAATACTTCACCATATTTCCTTTCTCATTTGAAAAAAAACTGTAAACACCTTTAGTTGGGGTGGGGGTGGGAGTGGGGGGTGGAGGGACATCCATTTATGATTACTCTTCATAGTCACTTCATTTCATTTCACTTAATTTCATCCTAACATACTTTTCCTAATCACTATGATTGCATTATGTTTCAAAAGTTATGTGATTTGCAAATAATGCCTAAATGATGAGCATATTATATGGTTGATTTAAAGATGCATTCTTAAATATGTTCAGTAAATATTGTTGCAACAAAAAGAAACAAGGTATTGATACACAAGAACCAATACCAATTAAGATTTGGTTGTCACATAAGAACCAACCAAACATGTTGCAATTCAATGTATGACAAGGAATACTTTGAAAAATAAATGAAATTGTCAAATGCAAAGTTTAAGGACAATTGATATAAGCCAAGCTCATTCAAAAGAAAATCATGATTAAGAAATGTAGTAGATTGCATGAGGACATGCAATAACGTCAGTTGGGGGGTATGTAGAGTCTCCAAAATGTATTCAAAATATCATCCACTTTCACCTTTATTGCCACCATTTCACTCACATGTCGTAACTCCATAGCCATATAATCTTTCATTAGCCTCCATTTTCATATTTATATGGGTTACCTTTGTGTTTTCCAAAATATAATGATTTCTAGTATTATAAGTGAATTAAATGGTTAAAACTTAGAAAAATGACATATACTTGCTAATACTTAAAAGTATCTTGAGTTTCATGACATGTGTAGGTCATTTGGAAGCTTCCAAGGCACCCTTATGTGGCCTCCAATGCTCAAATTCGAATTTCCTTGAAGATATGGTAGAAGATTTGGATAAAGTTCAAAGAGGATATGTGTCTCATCATTACCTATTTGAGTTGTAACTCTATGAGATTTTCTAGGGATCTAGGGAGAGAATAATGGACCTCCATTAATGAGGTATCTTCTTATGTTTTTGTATAAATAAGAGAGCCTTCTCCTTTCAAAGGCATGTGTAAAGTTGGGGAAATTGTCATGTTTTGAATATAGAATGTGGATTTGGAACCATGCTCATGAGTGATGTTCACCATGATTTGGTTATGCTTGCATTTGGAGCCTCTCAACTTGCCATCTCTCATGCTTTTGGATTGGCCACCTACAATGTGTGAGATTTATTGTTTTTCATAGATTAAGATTTATTGTTTTCATAGATTAAGATTTATTTCTTTCATATCTTTTCCTGTGTGAGAGGTTAAGAGTGATTGTTTTTATTTGTTTTCTACCTAGAAGTTAAGAGAAATTGTTTTTATTTTCTTTCATATCTTTTCTTGTGTGAGAGGTTAAGAGTTATTGTTTTTATTTGCTTTCTAACTAGAAGTTAAGAGCAATTGTTTTTATTTTCTTTCATAGCTTTTCCTGCGTGAGAGGTTAAGAGTGTTTATTTTTATTTGCTTTCTATCTAGAGATTAAGAGCGATTGTTTTTATTTGCTTTCTACCTAGAAGTTAAGAGAATTTGTTTTTATTTGCTTTCATATCTTTTCCTATGTGAGAGGTTAAGAATGATTGTTTTTGCTTTCATTTATGAAAGAGTGGTGTGATTTTCAATTCCTGCAAGATTTAAAGATTAAGATTTCAATTCCACGTGCTGTACTATAATTGTACTATAATTTCTTTTGAGTTGATTGTTGAATTAGAATAGGTGAATTTGGTTTGTCATTATTTGGTTTCGTGGTTAGATTGATGTAAATTGAAAGTTAATTTTTATCATATATAGTGCATGCACACTTCACAAGTTTTACGAAACCCCCGGGTTGACAATTAAACGATAGGTAATTAATTTGCCTCAACAATAGCCCTAAGGAAAATTAACACTATCCACTCTTTCCCGATTCTCTCCTTCGCACAAAACTCGTGAAGGATTTATTTGTGTACTCGCTTCCATTATCCATATGGAGCACCTTGATATATTTACCTCTCACATCCTCCACAAGAACCTTGAAATATCAAAAGTGACTGAATACTTCATCCTTTGTCTCCGAGAAATAAATCTAGGTTTTCCTGGGAAAGCCAACGATGAAGGTCACGAAATATTCATAACCCCTGAGAGATCTGGTAGACAATGAGACACAAATATCTGAGTGTATTAACTGAAACACACCACTAGCTCTATTGTCACTCCTTGGGAATGTTTCCTTTGCATATTTTCCAAGTACACATCCTATTCACACATCATCATATTCCATGCTTAATTTCGGAACCCCTATCATGGTCTCCCTGAGAAAATTCAGTGCTCCATGATGTAAGTGTCTCATCCTTCTATGCCATAGCTCTCCCAAGACTTTACCACTACTATTGCTACTTCTGATAAGTGCCTTTGGAGAATCAAAATGAAACTTGTACAACTTGGTGCTTCGAACCCTAATTTGTTTGACATTCTTCCAACTCTAGTGTTTGATGTACACCTTCTACCCGATGAAGTAGACATTGTACCCCTTATCCTGTAGTGCAAAAATTAAAATAAGGTTCATGCCTAGACCTGGCACATACAACACATCTGTAACACTATTTCTCTTGCTTGAATCCATCTGAATGTTGATGGTACCTCTCTCAACTGGAGTACAATGAAGATATGGATAATTGTCCTCTCCTTTGTTGAATCATTCAATGACAATCTAATGAGAAGAAGAATTTGAAATGGTTTTCCCCATAGTGGGTTTTTCCTTGGTCTGCGACCAATCCTAGTGTCTCTATGTGTGAATGATTTTCTTCTATTATGTTCCATTACATCGAGGATGATGATATTTTTCTTTCTATATAGTTGCATATGCTTCTGAATAATGATGTAAATCTAAATAATGTTATGATGTTATCAAAGAAAAGAACAATATAGCCCTAAGGAAAATTAACATTATCCACTCTCTCCTAATTCTCTCCTTCACACAAAACTCGTGAAGGATTTATTTGTGTACTCATATCCATTATCCATATGGAGCACCTTGCTATTTTTACCTATCACATCCTCCACAATGGCCTTGAAATATTTGAAGTGACTGAAGACTTCATCCTTTGTCTTCGAGAAATAAATCTAGGTTTTCCTGGAAAGTTCAATGATGAAGGTCACGAAATATTCATAACCCCTGAGAGATATGGTAGACAACAAGACACAGGTATTCGAGTGTATTAAATGAAACACACCACTAGCTCTACGGTCACTCCTTAGGAATGATGCCTTTGCAAATTGTCCAAGTATGCATCCTCTCCACACATCATCATGTTCCATGCTTAATTTTGGAACTCCAATCATGGTCTCCCTAAGAAAATTCAGTGCTCTATGATGTAAGTGTCCCATCCTTCTATGCCATATCCCTCCCAAGTCTCTGCCACTACTACTGTTGTTTCTAATAAGTGCCTTTGGAGAATCAAAATGCAACTTGTACAACTTGTTGCTTCTAACCCTAATATGTTTGACCTTCTTCCAACTCTAGTGTTTGATGTACACCTTCTACCCCACAAAGTAGACATTGTAACCCTTATCCTGTAGTGAAAAAACCAAAATAATGTTCATGCCTACACTTGGCACATGCAACACATTTGTAACATTATTTCTCTTGCTTGACTCCCTTTGAATTTTGACGGGACCTCTCTCAACCGGAGTACAATTTGTCTTGTTTCCATCTATATCTGGAATTCCATCTCCCATTCTTTGTAACTAGAGAAATAGTCTCTAACCCACGTTATATGTATTGAATCTCCATTGTCAGTATACCAGACTCTTATGGACATGGAGCTAGAGAGACAAACTATGAGAGTGAATTCATCTTCCAACCTAGAAGAGAAATCCTAAAAGTCAACTAAAGTTGTTGTATGCTTCCCCTTATTTTCCTTATTTCAGTTAGGATGTTGGCTGACATAGTCTCCATGTTGACCGCAACCAAAACACTTGACCTTGCTAAGGTATTTCTTCTTCTTATCTCCTTTTGATCCTTGTCCCTTATTGGAGCCCTTCTTTGCCTTCCCTTTTCTTTCTAGGGCTACATTTTCTTACTCCTTCTCCACCTTCAGTGCTTTACCACTGCTACTGGTGCCATTGACCAAGTCGATCCTAAGCTCCTCCTAAGTGAAATATCTCCATAGGCAATCCCAACCTAGAATTTTATCTCACCCATTGATCACTTGGATGAACATGCTCCATTCCTTGGAAAACCCATTCTCTGTTATACACACTAGCTCGTCGTCACTTGACTTGTCTCATAATGTAGTCAATTCATCTTTGGTGAGTCAAACTTTGGTGATATAGGATACCATTCCCTCACCCTTATGCATAATGATGGTTCTCAAATTCTCTTGGAGAATCAACTTCCTATTCTATGTAGGATTCTGGTATAGATTTATAATTGCGTTCCACATCTTCATCATTATGTCTAGCTCTCCGATATGCAAAACAATATGATCCTTAACTCCATCAAGGATAATCCTCTTTGCTTTGACATTATCCTTTTTGTAAGTGGCCAACTGTTGTGGATATGTTGGTACAATAATAACATTCTTCACATACTCCTTCAATCCATACTCATCCAATAGGAATGACATTCTGGCCTTCCACATGCCAAAGTTGGAGGCTCCATCCAACCTGTCCTGATCTCTCAAACCTGCTGCAACCATATCTAGAAATCTGGAAATATAGTGAAACCCAAATAAATCTGGAGAAAAAAAATGGGTTATAAACCCTTGAATTTCTCTTACTATGCTCTGTGTTGATTTAATCGTGCAAACCCTCTATGCTTAGATATGCGTTGATACCATGTGAAATTTACTTAATTGCAACAAATTGGAATTTAATATTCTATCTATTGGAGATTAGTTGTACTCATAAATTTAATTATGACAAATAACAATTAATTCACTAAACTGCAATCTTCACAAATAAATACAGGAACTAAGAAATAATGTACACACACAAATAATTGATACTGGTATTTTTGGACAAATTGTCCCTAGAAAAACCCAGTGTGGGGAAAACAACTAGTTATGCAGATGAGGGTTTATATTATTAATAATTATTCAGAAAATTTGAGAAATAAAATTAGCTTGCCTCTCACTGGAAAAGCTATGGCATATAATATCTCCACCAAGAAAAATCATTTCAGAAACCCAAGTTTCCTTCTGTAGAATTAACTTGACCTCCTCATGGCATTTCACACTCCCTGCCTACTACATGCATTTTTTGAACTAGAAATGCATAGGGACTTAACTCGAACTCGCATTGCCTTTGGAAATAAGCTCTGACAATGATCTATACTTCCTGTAAATCTTCTGAGCAACTCACACCTCCTCCAACACCTGTGTCTGGCAACTTGAAATCAATATACTACCTAGCTCCATGCACTGGCTAATTCACATTACTTTGTACGACCCCACTGCAACATAATTCAGCCTCCCTTCCTCTCCTAGAATGCTAGAATCATTGTGGAGAATTTCTCCATAAATTTTCTTCTCAATCTCTCTGCTAAAAACCTGCTATTGGTGTCTCCCTTCGTGCCCTTGCTATCACTGCATTTCGTTATCTTTGAGTGATCTCCAAATCCCCATTAGCTTGCTCTTATAATATCTCATTAAGCAAGATATGATCATGATATAATTTCAATCAGTGGCTAAGATCATCTTGACCCCATCAAATGACTTCTCCATAAGTTTGTAGAGCAAAATCTATTTTCCTCAATAATTTGATTTAATTAACCAATTTTCCTAAGTTAGACTTAGGAAAATATTTAATAATTGGCTAATTAATCTAATTAAGGCATTTCTTGTGAAACCTTTTCTTGGTATTGGAGAAAATGTGTTCCTTAGCCTCATAGACGCCATACATATTAGAACACTTGTCCGCTACTATTAGAAACTAACACTCCCACATTAGGGGATGAGTTGGAGGAAGCATCATCATGAGATAAGGTAATTTGATCATCATTTATTATGGTTGATTGGATAGAGGGGAGGATAAACCCCTATTCCTAAATTCTTAGACATAATATATTAATAACCTTCCATTCACCTTCTTCCCCATGGTCAAGTAACTTAGGGTCTTTTAAAGGGAAAATCTAGCTACAATAACTTGCCTTGCTACCATTTTGATATCTTGTCAAGGAAATGTCTCACATGTTCAAATCTGTATTCCTTGAAGCAAATTAATACATGTTTGTTTTGAGTTATTTTACTTGTTTTTGTGAAGATTGTGAATCTTTCCCTTTATGTGGTCACTTATAACTTTCAAATCACATTCTAGGATGGTTTTCTTGATTTTGTCATTTCCAAAATCAATACTTTAAAGTTTGATTAATTGTTGTCTTTAGGTCAAGAAACCAAAAATGACAATTAAAAATGGACCATTTGAACTCTAAATAGGCAAAGGATGCTCACTTATAATTCTTCAAAAATTGTTGAAATAAATTATTTTGAAATTGTTTATTAATTTTAGAAAAAAAATCTATAAACAATTATATTTAATCATAATATTTACATCCATACAAGAATTAATTAGATCTTAAACAAATTATTTAAATTTTTTTAACACATCAACAAAAACTTAATTAGATTTTAAACAAATTATTTAAAAACATTTTTTTTTTTGCTAAGTAAATTTAATCTATTATATACAAAAAAGAGAGTAATTACATCCTTGGATAACAGAGAGCCATCAAGCCTGTGGATTAGGCCGTTTGTTCATGACAGATTCAGAAACAGAGAGATTGAACCTTACTTCCCGCGCAGGGGCGACAGAGTGATACACATAACCGACACTAGACATTCCCTGTGAAGGGTATACAGACACAAGTAACATCGCCACATCAGACACTAGATAGTAGAAAACAGTACAGAAAACATGAAGAAATATTTACAGACAGAACCATATATAACCAGAAAAAAGGTGAGAGCTGGAGCCTGGATTACTCATCGGGCTCCTCCTCTACGATCCTACACCAACCCATTTCCGGTTCTTGCATGTCTGGCTGCACATGGGCCTCCATCATGGAGCTGATGGCGTTGGCTGGCTGGGGCTGCTCCTTTTGCATTTCTGAGGTGGGCTTTGGAGAGCTGGGATTATGGACCTCCTCAGAATGAGGAATTGGAGTGCTGGATTCTCCCTCGTGTTGAGCTTCCTCGATGAAGAGAACAGAGACATGAGTCGTTATTCGAGGGCGCGTTAGAGAGCAGTTGAACGAGAAAGTGGCTGAACCAAATGAAGACGAATTGGCCGAGTCTGGAGAATTTGGGTCCAGGAAGTTGCTAGGGGTCAGAATGCGCTCTATTCCCCGATGATGAGAAGGAATCCCCAAGGAACCTGAATCAGCAGGGGGCCGTGAGGGGGTTCCTCTTCCAGAGCCTCTGCGACTCAGCATACGCTGGCGTGGTCTCGGCATCACGCAATGACGAACACAAACAGCAGCAAGAAAGTTTCCAAAAGCCGAGCTGCCTTGACCAGTAGTGACACAGGGGCTGTTGCTTGACTCTGTGAGAGAGTTACACCGCCAGAGCGTAGCCTCAGGCTCAAATCGAAACCAGCCTCCGACGTCAGACCTTCCCTAGACCCATTCTTTCTCACAGCTCCGAATCTTGTCGAATTGAATGAAACACAGATGCAGATTACTGGCATTGAGGTCACTTAAAACGCGGGTGCCCTTCCCTCAATCCTCACCCGCCATTACTATGGAAATTAAGTTCGCTGCAGACCGATATTCTCCTGAGCAGGCGCGAATGGACAGTGTTGTAATTCCAATGCCGAACATCCGAGCTCCCGTATTGTTAATCAACCTTGCATTTATGGCCGCCCACCTGAAGTTCTGTCCGGCGCGCATGCTGGACATGTGCCAGCCATGCTCCGCCCTCCTCCATCCCATCGTGGGTATTGCGCTACAGGTCACCCGCATTCGGGGTTTTAAAAACATTTTAACACAACATAACAAAATTAATTATATTTTAAACAAATTATTTAAAAAAAATTATCACAACTTAAAGAAAATGTGCGAAGTCTACTTAAATTAAATTAAAATAAGAAGCTTTGGCCACCAAGTGAGAAACTTGGCTCTGCATATTGATAAACCATTACATAATAAATTTACTAGTTATACATTGTGGGCAACTTGGATGGGAACACTATGCACCATGTTGACATGCATAAGTCTATGGAAAAAATATTGTCGTCACCATTCAAGTTCAAGAATACACACATTTGTTAATCATGATCCTGAGAGCATGAAATTTATAGATTCTAATAGGTACTGGAAATATCACAAGGTAACTAATGAAAAATGGAAGAAATATTATCATAAAATTCATCTCTAATTTATATTATAACAAAAATACTGAAGCAAGACATGTATTTAGAAAGTACCACAGTAATCAGAATTAGCACACAAAAACACTATCAAAAGATGCTACAGTCATTTAAAGTTGGATTACATTAAAAACAAAAATTTTGATTCTGTAATATCTTTGATTTACTATTATGTTTTTGGGAACGGTTATTGCTCAAACTAGTAGGGGATCTAAAGGGGATTCCTAAAGGGTCACATGCTAAGCCAAGGACAACAAATGGAGACTTAGCCCACTATCACCTCAATTAAGGCTCCCTACTATTTACGAAATTTCACCGATCGGAGGAGACCTTGTATATATGGAGTAACAAATGAAGGATAAATCAACAAATGGATATAAAGTGATCCAAACAATCCCTTTCCAGAAGAGGGTCAAGAATGGAGCTTGATTTCTTTCTAAGCAAGGTACATTGTCTTCTAGGAGAAGGATGTGGGGAGTTGAGGGTTAGGTTTAGGTAATATGACTTGTGAAAGAGTTTCCCAACCCATAAAATCCTTATTGAAATTGGTATCCCAGATGGTTCTTGAAGAATTGTCTTTTCAAAGGAGTGGGACCACTTGGGACTAAGTGGACCTAGCCCAGGCAAAGAGGCAAGAATTTAGCAACCAATGATGTTCTTAACCCAGAAAAGGAAGAGGAAAGGATCAAATCAAGAATTTTTACTTAAAGGTGTCAAATTGATCATATGAGGCACTAGCCTTGGGGATACCATGGAAAAGTTTGATCTTGGAGATAGGGCTTTGGTTATCTCAAAACGCCACCATTGGAATGGCTTCAAAATCGGAGGAGGCCTTGAGGAAACACCAACGCAATAGAGGCTAGGAGATCAAATTTTTTGGAGGGCTACTTTATCGGTAAAATGATGCCCTAGGTGACCCAACTTGGCTAGACCTAGAAGAAGGTGAAAAAGAGTTGATTTTTTGAGTGACCACCTCTTAATGGTAGATCAAGGCCTTAGTCTTGGGAGAATGGAGTGTAGGATAAATATAAATGAGGACCTTGTTTCTTAGTCAATGAGGCCTTAAGACTACCTCGCTTGCCTTCTAGGGAAAAGGGAAGCAACCTTACCACTTTATACTTCGACTTGTAAAAGGTGATGTCTTATCAAGATGAATTCATTGATAGAATTATCCCTAGGAAATTTCATTCAAAATTATATGTCCCATACATTTAGAGATTCTATGTAAAGATAAAATTCCACAATTTAAGTAGTAAATGCATGCAACAATTAGCCCTAAAAATAGCGAAATTCTCAATCCAATGAGTATGAAAAAGTAAAATAAGAATAACATTAAAAGAATCCACTTACATGTAATAGAACATATCCAACCATCCAAAATTTGACAATAGATAAACTCCAAGATAAGATAAACCAAATCCAAACATCAAAATTCATCCATAAATCTCCAATTCATCCTCCAAGAAAAAGTGTGAGATTCTCAAGAGAGAGAAGAGATCCAATAAAAAGAGATGATGAGAAAATGAACTCTCACTTGTATTTATACACTAATGAGGAGTTTGAATTAGTCTCCTTGGCCTACATAAGCCCCAAAAATAAAATAATGTCCTAATAACCTAACTTTTGGTGATAAGCCCACCAAACTAGCTCACAAATGAAATAATAAGCCTCTTAAGAGGTCATATGTTAAATAATACATGTCCTAGGGCCCTCCAATAGGCCTGATGAGATCCATTGGTTTCATAATGAAGAATAGGATCCTCAAAAGTGATGGACAAGGGGTTGGCCCCTTGTTCTCCAGACAATAAACCTATGGTGCTCCGAGTGGGTGTGGGGGCACAATAATAACCTCATGGGTCTCCAAATGAGTCGAAGATGCCTGTAGATCATCTATAAGGGCTCTGATGATGGTGTAGGTGATGCAACATCATCCTACAAGTATTGGGTCAACTGCCAAGCGTATGGTATATTTGTGGGGCTAGCTGGGCAAAGGTGAACTAGGTGCATCTTCCTCGTCCAATAAATGAATATAGAGAAATATCTTAACATCCTCGGGGATCCATGGAGTGTTTTCTACTATTGTGGGGGCCCATGGCTCTCAACACACACCCTACATGTGCCAATGTAGCCCTATGAAGGGTTAGGACCTTGTATAGGGAGACCAAACCCAAGATGGAGACCATCTGCAATCCAGCATAAGATCCAATGCGTCCCCTAGCCTTCCAGTACAACAAGTCATTAGGAAAATCACATAAATGAGCCTACCAACCATGGACCACAGGTGTGGACTTCATAATGGCCTACACTTCAATAATGGGCTTTGAGATGTGCCAATGTCTCCCAAACTTCAAATGGGGTTAACCTAGTATCCTATTAGGTGGTTTCTACTTCTAAAGGGGATATATGTTCAAGGTACATCCTTTAAAAGGTGGTGGTATGTGATAGAGAGGTGAATGAAGTAGGGGATGAGAAGGGGAAACCTTAGGCCACATGCTGGGGTGCAAGGGTAGCTAATAAAAGGGAAGCCCACACTTGGGTTTGTATTGTATATAAGGGAGCAATCATGGTACATGAGGTGCCCCAACCTTGATTTTTCCACCCTTCTTTATATGCCTTTTTCCTTTTTATGTTTTTTCTTTAATTATTTTCTCGGTGCTCAAGGGGTAAGAACATGATGTGTGAGATATATCAGTCGATACCCGCCTTAAGGTGTTAAAAATATGTAACTACGGTCAAATTCCACTTTGGACTACTATTTGGTGGAAATGATGATGACATTGAATTCTTCTTTTATAGAGGACCAAAATCGACCTAAAGATCACCTCGTTCAGACATTGAGCACAAATTCATTTTTTATTTTGTGCGCCTTCTTATAGTTATTGGACCAGGTTAGCTTTACTCTCATGCACACTTGGACAAGTCGGCCTCAACATCAAATGGACATTTTTTAACACCCCTAAAAACCTATAAATACAAGTTCCCTAGAATCTCATTTGGACATCACAAAATCAAACATCTTCTTCCCTTCTATCTGATTTGGTTCGACACATTGGTGAAGGAAAAGTTCGTACGGAGGTCCGAAGTCTCAGATTTGAAGCTTGCACAAAATCAGGGTTTCTGTTCCAGACGCTGACAAAGAATTGGGAAATTTCATCCCTGGAGGCACACATGCTATGGTTAAGACAACATCCAAGAAGCTACAGACACACGCATGCTAACCTGAAGGGAGTGTCTAGGGGTTTCACTACAATTGATCATCATCGGAAGTTTTCTGAAGCTATCTGAAGTCTAAATCAATTTTACTCTGATACATTTTTCCACTATAAACTAGTTTCTGAAGTTGTTGGGTTGTATTGTTGATCATATTGTATTGGGCTCATTGTACTCTCTACTGAACATTTTATGAGAATCTAATAGAAGAATAATTTCAAAGGGTTTCCCCCCTAGTGGGGATTTTCCTTGGTCTTTGACCAAATCTGGTGTCTCTAGTTGACGTGTTGATTGTTTTCTTTGTCATTGTATATATTGTTTTATCTTCAATTAGTGTTGATGAATGGAAAGACTAATTGTAATTGGAAATATTGCTAATTGAATATTGGAATTGGGCTAAAGTAATTGATATATCATAGAACAATCTGAAAAATTAACATGGTATAAGAGCTAAGGTGAAGGACAAGCCCAAAAGGAGACAAGCCTTGAAGCACTCATATTTGGAAACTTGAAAGAACCAATCTAGTCAAAGTCAAGATGACTTCCTATTTCAAGAGTGATGAGAAGCTCGGTAACTCATCTAATTTTGTTGTATGGAAAGTTAGGTTGGAGATCATAGTTGATAACAATGATGTTTTGGACTACATTCAAGGAAAGGTACCGGAGCCTCCGGAGAATGCATTCGATGTTGTCAAGAATTATGTTATGCAATGACTTGAATGACTTGAAATTAGCCTCTTCGAGGGGGCAACCTCCTTTACATTACATAAATGAACAATTATTGGATGATACAAATGAAAAGACCTCCTTTCTATATATATGAGTCTAAGGGGTCCTAAATATAATTAGAGCCTACATAACAATAATATTGTAATGGCACAACAATACAATAAGGGGGTTGCACTAATAACAATAAGGGCTACACTAGTAGTATAGGGACCTAACATGCCCCTCTCCTTCAAAAAAGAGTTGTCCTCAACGCCTGAGTAGTTTTGTATTATTCTTTATAAAATTCTCATCCTTCCATGTGGAATCTTCAACGAGTAAGTTATTCCACTTCATGATATACTCTCAAATTGATCGATTTCGTTGCTTTCAGTTTCTTTTTTCCGTGACTGCTTTAGGTTCCAATATGATTTTTCCTTCCTTGTTAAATTCCGGTAATATTTTTTGAACTGGGAACTTGTCACCTATAACCTTCTTTAAACATATAACATGGAAAACTTTGTGCACTCAGGAAGATGCAAGAAGCTCCAATTTGTATGCCATAGTACCAATCTTTTGCAACACCTTATAAGGACCATAGTACTTTGGTGATAATTTATTATCCTTCTTAGCTTGCTTGAGGGACATTTGTTTGTATGGTTGTAGCTGTAAAATACCCAGTCACCTACATCAAAACTTCTTTTGTTGCATTGTTGATATGTCTATTGTTTCATTCGATTATGTGCCAAAGTGAGGCTATCATTTAAGAATTGGAGAACATGTTGTTGATGCTCGATGTGATCTTCAGATGCTTGAACCTTAGAATTTTCTCTTAAATATGATGTGATGGATGGTGGATGATATCCATAAAGTGCCATAAATGGGGTCTTTTTTGCTACAGTATGGAAGGAAGTGTTATACCACCATTCAACCAGAGGTAACCACTTGACCCATTGTGTTTTCTTATCAGATACAAAGCAATCAAGATATCCTTCCAAATATTTTTTCATTATCTCAGTTTATCCATCAGATTGAAGATGATAAGATGAGCTATGAGTTAATTGAGTACCCAGACAAGAAAATAATTTTGTCCAAAAAATTCTAGTGAAAATGGTCTCTCTATCACTTACAATAATCTTTGGGTTCCATGTAGCTTTTGAATTGTTTCCATAAATGCAGTAGCAATGGTACTAGATTTAAATGGATGAGATAATGCACAAAAATGTGCATACTTAGTAAGTCTATCAACTACCACCATGATGACACTCTTTCCTTCGGACTTGGGTAAACTTGTGATAAAATTCATTGAGACCTCCTCCCAACGTTCACTTGGAATGACTAAAGGTTGAGACCTGGGGTCTTAATTGTTTCAACTTTATTTTTTTGGCAAACCAAACATTTTGCCACAAACTTTTGAACATCAGATTTAAGGCCTTCCCAAAAAAAATCCTTCTTGAAGTGCCCTCCTAAGGGAGAGGTGTGCAATTCCAAAAGAATATTTTGTTTGATTTGGGAATTCTTACAAAGATATAAGTTCTCTTTGTACCATAATGAATCATTTTTCCAACTAAATGTATAAGATATACTTTGATCTTGCTGCAAATTTTGAATGAGTTTCCACACTTCTTCATCATTTTTCCATTCATTCCTTTCTTCGTTTATCCAATCTGGTTGGATAATAGAAATGACACAAAGAAATGTTTCCACATCCTTTCTTGAGAGTGCATCTGCAACAACATTTTTCTTCTCTTTTTTGTAGATGATTTCAAAGTCATAACCCAACATCTTTGTGACCCATTTTTTCTGCTCTTCTGAAGATAATCTTTGTTCCAAAAAGTATTTAAGACTATTATGATCTATTTTTACCTTGAAGTGGCTTACCATTGGGTAAGGTCTCCATTGCTTTAGTGCATGTATTATTTCCAACATTTTCTTATCATAAATAGGTTTGTGTAAATACTTTCCTTTGATTGGACAACTTTCAAAAGCAATGGGTCTTCCTTCTTGCATTAAAACAACACCAATTCCATTTCCTAAGGCATCGAATTCCACAATAAATGTTTTTGTGAAGTCTAAGTAGCTAAGACTGGTGCTTGGCACATTGCCTCTTTAAGATGTTAAAAGGCCTTAGTTGCTTTTGGATTCCAAGAAAATGCATCTTTCTTCAATAATGATGTTAGAGGTGCCACTATTCTCCCATAATTCTTAATAAACTTGTGATAATACCCTGTCAACCCGAGAAATCCTCGAAGATGCTTTATGGTTGTGGGGATTTTCCATTCCTTAATGACTTTAATTTTGTTAGGGTCTACCTTAACACCCTCATGAGATACAATATGACCCAAATATTCCACCTCTTGTACTCCAAAGAAACATTTGGAGGTTTTTTCATATAATTGTTTCTCCTCCAACGATTTGAATACCCTGTCAATATGTTGAACATGATCCTTCCAAGACTTGTTGTAGATTAGTATATCATCAAAGAATACTAACACAAATTTTCTAAGGAGGAGTTTGAAAATGGAATTCATCAAAACTTGAATGTTGAAGGTGCATTAGTAAGGCCAAAAGGCATGACAAAAAATTCATAATGACCCTCATGAGTCCTGAATGCTATTTTTTTAATGTCTTCATTCTTCATTTTAATTTGATGATATTCGGAACGAACATCCAACTTGGTGAAGTAAATTTCTCCATGCAATTCATCCAGCAATTCATCAATAACAAGAATGATAAATTTATCTTTAATAGTGAGCTTGTTGATCTCCCTATAATATGGACACATGCACCATGATCCATCCTTCTTCTTCACCAATACTACTGGAGCAAAGAAAGAACTTTGACTAGGTTGAAATATACTAGCCTCTAGCATTTCTGCAACCATACATTCAATTTCACTCTTTTGGGCATACAAATATCTGTAAGGCCTAATTTTTGGGGGAACACTTCTTGGAATCAAATGAATATCATGATCATGATCACGAATAGGTGGGACACCTTTGGGAGTCTCAAATACCTTGGAATGATTGTCCTAGACTTTTTGGAGATATGGAGAAATAGATGATTTCAATGTTTGAACATCTAGTGAGAAAAATTGTGCAATTACGCCTCGTTTTTCTTTATTTAGAATATTTTTCATGCCATTAGGCCTGATGATATTTCCTGGTTTCCCTACGATACCCCTTAATTCAACTTCCTTTCCTTTCGAAAAAAAATTCAAGAAAAGTTCTTGAAAATTAAAAGCTATCGTCCCCAAAGATTTTAACCATTGGAATCTTAGTACAACATCATCACCACCCATTGGAATGGAAAGCATTAGACTATTCAATACATATTCCACCATGGATAGCTTGATATTATGACACTTTCGAGAGCAATTTATAGTTCTTCCATTTGCAACCATTACTTGACACTCTCGTGTTGGATATATGAAACAATTCAATTCCTTGGCTATCTTACTATGAATAAAATTATGGGTACTCCCTGAATCACTCAATACTATTACCTTTTTATTCTTGATATGTTCTTCTATCTTGAGAGTTTCAGGAGAGGTAATTCCTACCAATGCATTACAAGATATGGTTGATTCATTTCTTCTTTCTTTGAGGTTGGTTCCTGGTGTATATCCTCTTCTTTTGATGTTTCTTGATCCTTTTCTTCCTCCTCTTCACAATCTATGTAAAATAATTTCTTCTCAGCACACTTATGACCTTTAGTGTATTTGCTATCACAACTGTAACAAAGTACTTTTTCCCTTTTCCCTCCAACTATTGTGGTGTCAACCTTGTAGGTTATGGAAGGCTATGAGCAGCAACACTTCTATCTTTATAGTTGTGAGTGGTAGACTTCCGTATTGCCATAATTTTGCTTTCCACTTTTTTGGCCACCCTGAATGCCTTCTCCAATGAATCAGGTTCACAAAGGTGAACCTCATGTTGGATGTTATCCTTTAAAGACCCTATGAAGACATCAATTCTATGCTCCTCTGGAATATCATTTACCCTAATATTCAATTTTTGGAAGTCCTCAATGTGCTTTGCCATTGAACCCTTTTGTTTGAGATTTATCAATTGGCTAAATAAGGTGTTTCTCTTTGTATCCTCATAATTTTCTATCATTTTCTTTGTAAAAATTGACCAAGTGACAAGTGTTTTACGAGAAAAAAAACCATTGATACCATACAAACTGATTCGATTCTAAATGTAAAAATGCAATGCATACCTTTTGTGTGTGTTGCACATTATGGAGATCAAAATATTGCTCCATCTGTAATATCCATGTTACTGGATCCTTGCCATCAAACTTCCTCATATTGATCTTTGGAATATGGTGGGTCTTCAATCCCAAGTTAGAGTCTATTAAATCATGATTAACATTCCTTTTTTTCTCAGCATGAGTTTCATCTAATCCCTTTTCGCCATTAGGAAGAATTTCTTGTAGCAAATTTGTCAAGCCTTCTTTCAACCTTCCATGTCTGATTTTAAAACATTCTTCAAATCTTCCATGTCTACTTTTAAACCATTATTCAAACCATCCATCCTAGCTTCCATTTCATTTTTGGTTACTCTTTGTGAGAGCGAAATTTGTTGCACGTGGTCGCGTAATTTTAATATATCATGTTGCATTTCTTCCTCTTCTTCTTGCGTCATAGTAGAAATTTCACGTTTCTTACTAGGTGTTTCCATTTTATTTCTTTCGGCCATCAATTAATAATATTTATGCTTCATTATTCCCTTTAAATCACTTCAAAATAATTTTTCAAACAAAACTTATGCAATTTAAAAAAAAAAATACACACTTATTTCTTGCTTTGTAGGAGCTTGATATTGAATTTAATTTATCTCTGTAATCTCAGATCTACAAGGTCTAAAATTTCGTCTTATGGTAGCCCTATGAGTCCTCTTTCCAACCCCACAAGTCGGATCGATATTGGATTCTTCAAGAAAGAGTTATGTCCAATCTCCCACGATGACTTGATTATAGACCAATTCAGTAGAGCAAACTTGTACGGTGTGCCACGTGTGATGGTTTCGACTTTAGGACCTTAAAACGATACCCAAACAATTAAAGCTTGTCTTGTTTCTATCACCTTTTACAAAATTCAAATCTGATACTCAGAGAGAAAGTTATGATAATTTTACCAAGGTCACATGTTTGAGATTGAATTGTGGAGCCTGCAAAAACCCTAACTTCCTCTGATCATATCTCCGAAAATACAGTGGGCCAAGATCTTAATTAGTACTTGAGATTCACCAAGATTTTGGCTCCACGTGGCTTTAATTTCAGCTTCTGAAGCCGAGTATAAAAAAATTTATAGTGAAAATTCCATGATGACTTGTTTGAAGTAGCAAAACCCTAGAATCCAAAGCTCTGATACTAAATGTTATGCAATCAACTCACAAAATAGAAGAAGAAATAGATCAATGACTTCAATATTAGCCTCTTTGAGGGGGAAACCTCCTTTACATTAAATAAATGAACAATTCTTGGATGATACACATGACAAGACCTCCTTTCTATATATAGGAGTCTAAGGGGTCACAATTATAATGAGAGCCTACATAACAATAATATTGTAAGGGCACAAAAATAACAATAGTGGGATTCTATGGGGCACAATAATAACAATATGGGGAATACATGGGCACAATGATAGAATAAGGGGGT
Organism: Pinus tabuliformis; assembly: GCA_031772625.1. NCBI lineage: Eukaryota > Viridiplantae > Streptophyta > Pinopsida > Pinales > Pinaceae > Pinus > Pinus tabuliformis. Next base: position 1,280,782,690 of record CM062820.1, read on the forward strand.
TGCACTAATAACAATAAGGGATACACTAGCAGTATAGGGACCTAACAAGGAAAGGTACCTGAGCCTCCGGAAAATGAATTCGTTGTTGTCAAGAACAAGCACAAGAAAAGCGAGTTGAAAGAAAAATGAATTATAGCTAATGGATTTCAAGATAATATACTTGCATATGTTGGGAACTTGAGAAGGTCTAAAGACATGTATGATAAGGTAGCTGGCATGTATGAGGTCAACAATTTGAATGAAATCCTCACCTTGAAAGATCAACTCAAAGACACCAAGATGAAAAAAGGAGAGTCCATACAATCCTACATAATGAGGATCTCTCATATTAGAGATCAATTGCTAAGAGTTGGAGAAGTTGTGCCTGACATGGAACTAGTGGTCGTGACTCTAAGAGGTCTCCCTCCTATTTGGGAAACATTCATCACTACTATAAGCAACACAAATGTCCTCCTTTCATTTGATGAAATTGTTGGAAAGCTCACTCAAGAAGAGTCAATGATGATAGGAAGAGGAAGGATTCAAAAGCACGAAGAAGGAGAACCCGCTGCATACAACGCTCATGACAAGAAGAATAAGAAAGGGAAATGAGGTCCATCAAATTCAAGAAATTCTCCTCCTAGAAATTTTGGTGGAAGAAAGGAATATGTGAACATTGAATGCTACAATTGTCATAAGAAAGGGAATTATGCTCGAGATTTCCTCGAGAAGAACAATGGACCACATTATAATACTAGAAGAAAACACAATAGGTTCAATGATCAAAGAAAGAGAGATGATTGAAGGAATGACTAGAATGGAAGAAATGACAGAAGAAGAAAAGATGCTCCGAGTGACCATGAAGAAGATCGTCATCCACAAAAGAAGTCAAAATTATCCATGTATGAAAATAATGTTGCGAATAAATCTGAATATATTCTTATTTTTGCTCTTACTAGTTCATCTCCTCCTAATTTGTGGGATAATTGGTTGGTTGATAGTGGGGCCACTCATCACTTCTCTAGTTAAAAGGAAGTTCTCTCTAATTTCGTAGAGAGGGAGTCAAATTTGAAAATCATTCTTGGAGACAACTCCACTCATCCCGTTAAAGGTTTTGGATCATCAAATTTAATTTGAATTCTATGGAATCTATTGTAGTACATGATGTAATGTATGTGGCTGGGTTAAAGAAGGATTTGGTATCAATATCTTCTTTGGAATACAAAGGAATGACTGTTTCTTTCATTAAAGGAAAGGTTCTTACTTGGCCTGTTGGATCACTTATGAGAGATGCATTCACTTTGGGAATAAGATATGAACGACTCTACATGGTCACTATAAGACCACTACTAGCATTGGTTCATAATACAAATCATCTAAGTGAATTATGGCACCGAAGGTTGGCTCATCTTCATTATGATGCTCTTCTGAAATTGGAGAACTTGGTCTCAGGGATTCCAAAGGTTCAAGCTCAACGTGATGGAGTATGTTCAAGATGCACTAGTGGAAAAATTACAAGAGGACCATTCCCCTCTAGTGAAAGCAAGACCACTCACATCCTCCATCTCATTCATTCTGATATATGTGGATCGATGCCCATGCACTCTATTAGTGGATATCTCTATTACATCACATTCATATATGACATTTCAAGGAAGACATGGATATACTATTTGAAGCATAAGGATATATCCTTTGAAACATTTAAGGAGTTCAAAGCATTGGTTGAAAATAAAACAGGGAAGAAGATAAAAATATTCATGTACGATAATGGTGGAGAATACATGTCAAATGAATTCATTGACTTTTGAAAAAAGGAAGGTGTCAAGAAGGAAGCAATTGTGCCATATACTCTCGAACAAAATGATCTAGCTGAAAGGAAGCATAGCTTTATAGTAGAATCCACTCGAGCAATTCTACTTGATCAAAAGTTGCCTAAATTTCTTTGGGTCGAAGATTCACATGCTTTCCTATATGTTCAAAACTGGGTGCCTCATTAAGCTTTGAAAACAAAACTCCTGAAGAAGTATTTACAAGTGTGAAGCCCAACATTAGTCATCTCCACATATTTGGATGTCCCACATATTTCCATGTGCCGAAGGGGAAAAGGAACAAATTGGAAGCTACAGAAAGAAAAGGTATGTTTGCTGGGTATTGTGAAAATTCTAAAGAATTTAGAATATATATTCTTGGTCAAATGAAGGTTGAAATTAGCAGGGGTGTTACATTCGATGAAGATGCCACTCTTTGAAAAGAAAGATACCTTCCTCTGCCTCCTCCTCCAGAGAATAATGGTGCTATGGATATCTTGGATGGCCCATCCATGCCTGAATCTGAGACTAATATTGCTGATGATCCGTGGAGCCCATGGATCCCTTAGATTCTCTTCCTAGTAATCCTCCTACTAGGAAGAGACCACTTTGGCTCCGTGGCACTCTTCAGGATGTTGATAGTCATGTTCCCGTTTGAGGATAGTTTAGAGAAGTGAAGAAGCCATGGGATATGTTGCAGCCATGAGAACTATGATTCAAGCCGAACCTTCCACATTCGAGGAAGCCGTAAAAGAACAAGTTTGGAAATATTCTATGGCCAAGGAATATGAATCTATTATGAAGAATGATGTATGGGATGTTTTGCCAAGACTAAAGGGAAAATATGTGGTAACTTTGAAGTGGATATTCAAGATCAAGCATGGAATTGATGGAAGCATTGAAAAAAACAAGGCAAGGTTTGTGGCTTGAGGATTCTCCCAGAAAGAGGGAGAACATTATGATGATATATTTGCAATTTTGGCTCGATATACAACCATTCATTCAATAGTTTCACTTGCCACAAGTCAAGGATGGACCCTTCATCAGATGGACGTAAAGACTGCATTCCTCCATGGCATGCTATAAGAAGAACTATACGTTGAGAAACCACTGAGATTTGAAGTAGAAGGTCGAAAGACACACATTTGTAGATTGAAGAAGGTAGTATATGGTTTGAAGCAAGCCCCAAGAGCATGGTACGCCTGCATAGACAGTTATTTGGTGAAGCTCAAATTCACAAGAAGCAATGTTGATCCCAACCTCTACTCCAAGGTAATCCAAGGTATGTCGTTGATTTTGGTTTTATATGTTGATGATCTATTCTTGATAGGTAGTGAGCCCCTGATGATCGAGTGTAAGAGGGAGCTATCCTCTAAATTTGAGATGAAAGACCTTAGGCACATGCACTACTTTCTAGGCCTTGAGGTGTGTCAAAGGCCTGGTGAGATTTTCCTTTCACAAGGAAAATATGTTGTGAAGTTGTTAGAAATATTTGGAATGATAGAATGCAAGTCCCTATCCACACCGATGGAAATGAACTTCAAGAAGTTATGTGGAGAAGTTGTAGGACTTGATTTGGTGAATCCATCTGAATATAGATAGTTGGTTGGGGCTTTGATGTTCCTTGTCAACACTTGTCCAAACATATGCTATGAAGTGAACACGTTGATTCAATTCATGAACGAGCCTCTCCATGCACATTGGACCGGTTCCAAACAAATTTTGAGATATTTGCAGGGAACGATTACACTTGGTCTGAGATACTCTACCAGTGATGTTTGACTTCATGGATACATTGATGCCGACTGGGCGGAAAATTTTATCGACAGGAAGAGTATGTCAGGACGTTGTTTTACTCTTAGACCTGCCATGATATCTTAGTTGATCGGGAATCATAAGTCTATAGCATTGAGTACCGCCAAGGCAGAGTATATTGCCGCTAGCATGGATATTTGTGAAGCGGTTTGGTTGAGGAAGCTATTTGGAGAACTATTTGAGCAGGTCCTAAAAACTACAGTTATATATTGTGAAAATGAGTGGGATCTGTCTGGAAGAGAATCTTGTGTTTCATGACAAGTCTAAGAACACAGAGATCTGATATCACTTCATCTGTGATATGGTACCGAGAGGAGTCGTTCAACTCCATCACATATCGACAGATGAACATATTGCACATATTCTCACCAAGGCTTTGTCGAAAGGGAGGTTCTTGGTCTTCAGAGAGAAGCTTGGACTAATGGATGTGACCAATCCTGATAAGTGGCACCAATGATCGAGGAAACTGAGCCATACTCTTCCCCCCAGTCTGAGCTCATAGAGTGAGTAATTGAGATAGAGGGCTCTTGGGGTTGAGGGAACTCTGGACAATAGGGTTTCACCCTTATCTGTTACCCATAGGGTTGTAGTAGTAGCTCACCTTATCTTGGTCTTTGCAGAGGATACACCAGTTGGCATCATACCCACAAGTTGGGCTTGTTGGGATTATCCCTCCCCATCTGGCCAATGAATGAGGAACCTTGGGGGCATGAGATCCTTACCTTTGGTAACTCAGGTATCTCACCCAACCTAGGATTATGATGCAAGTGTTCTACCACATTACTCATAAGGGTCACTTTTGGGAAGATCAATGGGAAATATGATGGGTTGAGTAGTAGCTCCCCTACATCACCTATTGCTCGATATGGGTTGAGTTGTAGCTCCCCCATGATATTCCGGGTAGTATCCCGATGACATATTTTTGGGTAGTAGCCTGATGAAATATTTCCGGATTGTAGCCCGATGACATATTGCTGGGTATTAGCTCGATGACCTATTTCCGGATAGTAGCCTGATGACATATCTCCAGGTAGTAGCTCGCTTACAAATATCTGGGTTGTAGCCCGTTGATAGAGGGTGGTAGCTTTTTCTCCTCATGGTTCTTCTTCTTTAGATTTAGAATGTTTCAACAGATAGACTTGAGAATATTTGTACACATGATGACAGGATGACGCATTGATCGATGGAAAGGTTTTACCAGTGGAATTCTTCCAAGTTGAGAGGGAGTGTTAAAAATAAGCTATTGCGGTAAAATTCCACTTTGGACTACTCATTTGATGGAGATGATGATGGCATTGAATTCCTATTTTCAAGAGGAATAAAATTGACCTAAAGATCACCTCGTTCGGACAAGGATAAGTTGATTTTTGATTTTATACACCCACTTATGGATATTGGATCTGGTCGGCTTCACTCTCATGCAAACTTGGATAGGTCGGCCTCAACATCAATGGACATGGTTGAACACCCCTAGAAGCCTATAAATAGAAGTGCCCTAGAAACACATTTGAAGATCACAACATGAAGCATCTTATTCTCTTCTATTTGATTTGGTTCGGCACATTGGTGAAGGAAAAGGTTGTATGAAGGTCCAAAGTCTCAGATCCGAAGCTCACTCAAAATTAGGGTTTCTATTCTAAACGCTGACACAAAATTGGGAAATTTTGTCCCTGGACACATGCATTTTATGGTCAAGACAATGTCCAAGAGCTACAGACGAGCACACGCTAGCCTAAAGGGAGTGGCTAAGGGTTTGACTATAGTTGACCATCATATGAAGTTTTTTGAAGTTGTCTGAAGTTTGAATCAAGTTGTCTTTCATATATTTTGCCACTGTAAACTGGTTTATGAAGTTTTTGGGTTGTATTTATGATCATATTGTATTGGGCTCATTGTACTCTCTACTAAACATTTTATGACAATCTAATAGAAGAAGAATTTCAAAGGGTTTCCCCCCTAGTGGGGTTTTTCCCTAGTCTTTAACCAAATCTGGTGTCTCTTGTTGATGTGCTGATTGTCTTCTTTGTCATTGTATATATTGTTATATCTTCAATTATTGTTGATGAATGGAAAGAGTAATTGTAATTGGAAATATTTCTAATTGAAGTTTGGAATTAGGATAAAGTAATTGATACAACATAGAACAATCTGAAAAATTAACACAAGGTACGACGATTCATTGCCCATCAGGGGTTGGGACAATCATGGGTTCCTAAATGATAAAGGAGGCTCATCTGGGGCCTGTAGGAACTAAGGTGATGGCCATGATTATGGGGTAGAGCTCATGGATTGGATTTTTCCCATGTACTAAATGTGTTTGTCCCAACCATATTTTTCATTTTGTGGTACATTTTCCTGATGAATGTGGCCAATTATGCTTTTTCTTTTCTTTTTAGTTGCATTAACCTCTGGGGCATCATTCTAGGCCTCACCCAAGGTGTGAGCAAAGGGAAGGGGAAAAATAGCCCCATGTGGACCCAGGTGGGAGAAATGATGATTGGGGTAATAATGAGTGGAAATAGGGTAATATATGTAAATGAGGGAGCAGGAACACAATCAAAATTAGGGTCTCCCATGAAATACCATCCCTAAAGCCAAATGGTCATTCAAAGAGACCCCATTATACTAGAATCCAAGGTTAATATCCAAAAGGGGTATAGGGGACAAGAGCACAGACTTGACCCATTCTTTCTACCGAATCCCCCCATTAATCCATTCCCAAAAGTGTCTGTAATAAGCAAACCAAAGTACTCAATTACCAAATGACAAGGCATACCTTTAGGTGTGGGAGGCCCATCTTCAAACATATGATCATTGCAAATGGGTGAGGGACCACATGAATGGCTTAGGTGGCAGAGAAATGACACAATGAGCTAGTTGGTGGCTGCAAGGAGTTGTTGGGTGCCAGCTGAGGACCATCTTGGAGAAAAAAAATTATCCTAGGGATATCATCCACAAAATGGTGGGTAACATTTGGCTCCAACTTGGACATGATCTCTCGAAGAAGTGGACGAAGCTACTCGAATGAGAGGTCATGAGAATGTGAAAATTCCTACACTAAAGGAACCCCTACTGTAGCAAATATGAATCTACTTCACCTACTTGATTTTTAATATACATTAGCCAAGTTATTCTTCTGAATACTGAAGAAAATTGCTTCTGCAGCCTACACTAATTAAATATTTGATCTCATGAAATAGAAAACAGAGCAAAGAACAAGATACATAGGACACACTCATTTTTTGACACAATAGTCCCCAGAAAAAACCAATGCAGGAAAACTAGTGTAGCAGTTTTGAGGGTTTATTGTTATGAAGGAGAAATATCTGAACACAAATCTAGGATGCTCATATAGAAATCCTTTACAAAGAAAATATTGGTGTAAAATCTGAGTGAGTTTTACCTCACGTCACCTGGCAGAATTTTGGTTGATCTGGCACAAGACTGGCTAACCCCGACTATTTATGCATTGGCTCTGTGTTAGCCATGCCTCACCTTCTCTTCCCTTTGCGTCAACTCTCTTGGCTGTTTCAATAGTTCTGGCAGTTCTAGATTCTGCGTGATAGATAGATTTTATCTGTCAGCTCTCCTCGCTGCTGCACTGACTCTATGTCAGCTTTCCTGGTTGTTCTAGCAGTTCCGACAGTTCTTGGCAGTTTCGATTATTTCGACAGTTCTATATTCTGCGTGACAGACAAATTTTCTGCGTCAACTCTCCCAGCTACTGCAATGCCTCTCTGTAAGCTCTCTCCTCCTCTTTGTTTTTTATTTTCCTGAAATTCCTTCTCCCAGATTCTCTCTGCTCCTCAGTGGCAAGATCCCCCCAATCGATTTTCCTCCTGAGAACTTCTCACCTCAGAAAATTGATTTCCTCAATCTCTTTGTGTGTATTTCCAAATGAACCCCAAGCCTCCATTTTATACTTTTCCTATTGAGTCTTCAATGGCCGAGATTAAGTCTCTAATCAATGGCTAAGATTAAAAGATGACTTAATCCGCCTTCTAGATTATTCTCACCCATATTTTGATTAAAACCCATTAATATTTTAATTTCCCTATGTTTAGACTTAGGAACCCCATTAAAAATATTAATTATTTTAATAAAATACAATCTGGGTGGAATTTCACCAAACGGTTTCTGGGTTCTTTAGAACTCATGTGCCTTAGCCTCTCCACCAATTTTCAAGGATAGATCACTTCTGATGCTACCAAAAAATAACACTCCCTCTTAGCGAGGAAAGTGCTCTAGCAACAATGTCCACGTGCATGGTGCTATGTTTTTGAAGCACCTCCTTTCTGCACTACTACTGCCACCAACACTGTGCTATTGATGCTAGTGTACTGTTTCCCATGACACTACCACTACTGCATCTATACTACAACCCCCTCTCAAACGATTCATATGTACTACAACTCCCTCTCAAACGCTGCAACTGTTATGCTGCTAGTAATGCCACTGCTAACAGTGCATCCGTACTACAACTCCGTTGCTGAGAGAAGCAACTGAAAAACATCCAAAATTAGTTGAACTTAATTGTGTTCAACATAATACAATGAATGTTGGAATCTGACTGCTGTTGATTCTGACCCTTTGAATCTCCTATGCCACTATTGACTCCTGCACTGTGCCAACTGCACTGCTGCCAACCTTGCTCTGCGCTAATCAGTCTCTGGTCCCCAGCTATTGCATCTATCCTCCAAACACTCCACTGCATCATCTAACACTAAGTCCATCTCATTATTATTGAATCTTGGGCTACTGTAGTAGGGAATTGATCTAAGAGGTGGACTCCTCAAGGATCCTACCCATATGTAGTCCTCCCGACTACAACTCAATATTGCCCCATTTCCCTCCTGGAGATGTGTGGGCACTCATGGTAAAATCATCCTCACCAATCTTTGCTGAAATAACCTTAGGATCATGTTTCTCATCCTTATCCTTTCTCTTCAAAGGACATTGGGATGCATAGTGGCCCATCTCGCCATAATTGAAACATTTCACCTTCGAAATGTCCTTCTTTCGTTTCGGCTTCAGATTTCCCTTCGATGCTAGAGTTGCGTTATTGTCCTCCTCCTTCGTTTTTGTGCCACTCCCACTGCTGCCATTGAGGTTGACCTTCACTAGGTCCCTCCTTAACTCATCTTGTTGAAGAGTCACCCACATCTCCTCCCACAAAGGTATTTTTTCTCTGCCTAATATGCTTTGGACGAAAACTTGCCATTCATCCGAGACTCCATTCAGGGCTCTCCTCACCATTGCGATTGGCTGAGGAGTGGACCCCACGGAAACAAGTTGGTCTCTAATGTCCTTAAGACATTGAAGATAGAGGTTCACCCCTTCATACAGTGACGACAAGGCTTCCCACATCTCCCGGGTTGTATCCTTTCCCTGCAAGTGTGAGACCACATGATTTCAAACTCCATTGGGAATGAGCCTCTTCGCCTTCCCCTGCTCGGCTTTGTACTTCTTCTTTTGATCGTTGTCAGTAGGAACAATTACAACACTATTGATGTAGGCCTCGAGATCATATTACTCTAGAACAACTAAGATTATGGTCTTCCATATGACATAGTTGGAGGCTTCGTCCAACCTGTCCTGATCTCTGAGCCCATGCGATGCCATCTCACCCAACTGTCGAACTAACTCCTCCAGTCACTGCTTAGCATTGCTCAGTTGCTTAGCAAGTGAGAAATTCTAACTTCCTGGTGGAAAGTTCTCTTAGGACACAATTCTCCTTCTACGCGTCTTTGTTCTTTTCCAGCAGATTTATGCCCCAGCAGAAACTGTGCCCTTCAAGCACTGCGTTGAGGCTCTGCATCACTCCCTCTACCTTTGCAAACTCACAAACTGGAAATTGTATCTCTCTGTCGTCTCACTCAGAGAGATATTTCCTTGGATCTACTTCCTGACAAGGAAAACTCAATCCCTTCAAGGGGATTCAAATTGCTGCCAAGTGCGGCTTTCGGCCTCACTGCTCAGCACTGGATCTGCTCTTCCTGTTTCAAAATAAATGCTATGATACAATGTGAAAATTCCTACATTGAAGGAACCCCTACTTCAGCAAATCTGAATCTACTTCACCTACTTGATTCTTAATATACATTAACCAAGTTATTCTTCTGAATACTGAAGCAAATTACTTCTGCAACCTACACTAGTTAAATATTTGATCTCATGAAACAGAAAATAGAGAAAAGAAAAAGATACATAGGAAACATTTATGTTTGGACACAATAGTCCCCGGAAAAACCCAATGCGGGAAAACCAGTGTAACAGTTCTGAGGGTTTATTATTATGTAGGAGAAATATCTAAATACAAATCTAGGATGCCCATCTAGCAATCCTTTACAGATAAAATATTGGCTGAAAATATGAGTGAGTTTTACCTCACTTCACTCGACAGAATTCCGACTAATTCGGCACATGACTTGCTAACCCCGTCTATTTTTGCGTTGGCTCTACGTCTTCCTTGTGTCACCTTCTTTGCCCTTTGCATCAACTCTCCCTGCTGTTCTGGCAGTTCCCAATAGTTGACGTAGTTCCCGACAGTTCTTGAAGTTCTGATAGTTCCGAAAATTCTGGATTCTGCGTGACAGCTAGTTTTTCTGCGTCAGCTCTCCTGGCTACTGCGCTTCCTCTGCGTCAATTCTCCCGGTTGTTCCAAGAGTTCCCAACAGTTTTGGTTGTTCCGGAAGTTTCGGATTTTGCGTGAAAGGCAACTTTTCTACATAGCTCTCCTTACTACTGTGTTGCCTCTTTGCAAGCTCTCTCCGCGTCTTTGTTCTATATTTTCTAGCAAGTCCTTCTCTAGGATTTTCTCTGCCCCTCAGCTACAAGATCTCCCCAATCGATTTTCCTCCTGAGAACTTCTCACCTTAGAAAATCGATTTCCTCAATCTCTCTGTGTGTATTTCCAAATGAAACCCAAGCCTCCATTTTATACTTTTCTTATTCAGTCTTTGATGACTGAGATTAAGTCTCTAATCAATGGCTAAGATTAAAACATGACTTGATATGCCTTCTAGATCATTCTCACCCATATTTTGATTAATACCCATTAATATTTTAATTTCTCTAAGTTTAGAATTAGGAACCCCATTAAAAATATTAATTATTTTAATAAAATGCAATCCGTGTGGAATTTCACCAAACGGTTTATGGGTTCTTTAAAACCCATGTGCCTTAGCCTCTCCACCAATTTTCAAGGCTAGAGCACTTCTGATACTACCAAAAACTAGCAAAGAACTCCAACAATCCCTTGATTACCGTAGACCTGTTACCTGCACATATAATAGATGAAGAAAATGTGGCAGCATGCTTTCGCAGTGTCTCATGATCTCACATGCTTAGTGTTAGGCCATAAAACCAACAGAACAATAAAATATGCAAATTTTAATTTAAATGAAATTACTCTACCACGAGGAATATCATATGATGTTAGTTCTAATGCGAAAATCAAAATGAAATGCATCATACCCTAACATGCATATAGTAAGAGCAATACTAAGTGTAATCATAAAGCTAGTGCAACTAACATATCATCATGTCACTGTACATATGATTGCCAGTATGATTACTCATGAAAAAAAACCCAAAGCGGATGTAGATCACACAATCACATGGAGGGTGAAGTGGGTGAGAGGTGGGAAAATATTATCTCCATTTGATGTAAAAGGAAACCCTAAGAGAAGTAGAATAGGTCGATCTAGAAGTGCAAGACTTTCCCTCTAAGTACACAATGATGGAACGAAGGATCACTCCCAAGAACTCCCTATCACAATAATTGCTTATAATATTATGCTTTGTAGAGGCCACAAGGTCATGATGAGAGGGGAATGAAGGGTGAGGGACAGAAGGAGCGCAACAAATAGGTCACCCATGGTGATGGCCACATTGGAGAGGGAGGCTATGGAGTGGTTATAATCATGAGGGTGTGTCTAAGGAGACAAAGAATAGTCAATGAGGGGATCTTCCTTGAAATTATACCCAAAAAGGGGGAAGGGCTCATGCTCGCTTGAGATCACATGAAAAGGGGTGAGGGAATCACTAGAAGAATACTCAAAGTGATAAATGAGAGGAAAAGGCAAAGGGTATGGAGAAGTGTCATATTCAACGAGTTTTTCTTCCCCAAAATAAGGCTCAAGTGATTTGAATATAGAATCATAGGTAGCAGCTTAACGATTTCCTCCTTATTAGTATCAAAGATTGGGTTTTCCCTAAAAGGAAAATCGATTACTTTTGACCACCCCTCTTCATGCAAGGGAAAACAATAATTCTCCTTCCCAAGGGTATCAATGGATATGTCATCATAAATCATGCCCGAGAGATAGGGAAAGCCAATATCAGTCTCTTCCTTGTCGGTATCCTAAATGGGAGCACAATCAAGTTGAGGACCAATGATTTCCCACTTATCCTTCTCAATGTGGAAGTAATCTCCATTGTTATCTTCCAATGGGCCAATGGGATCAGATTCCTCAAGGTTTTCAAAAGAAGTGTCATCAGAAGTAATATCGTTGAGAAAGGTTTCAACTTCACTTTCCATAAACTCATCCTTCCCAACACCTGTGTTTCCAAAGTCATCTTGTTCATCATGTCGACCTAATGAGGACTCATCTTCTTGCTCATCACCGAGATGCTCAAGGTTATCTTCATCTTGGTTGTTTAACCAGAAAGATCTCTCTTCTTCCCTATTCTCTTAAAGAACAATGGATAAGGTATTTGTTACATGATTTTGGTAATATGCTTTCAGGAGGAGAGAATTAGTAGGGTTCTCTTTATATTCAGATTCCATCTTATGAAGCTTTAGCTCTTCTTAATGTAAACATAAGAATACTTCATTAGAATTACATTCACTTACTAACCCCTTGAACGTCCTACTGTATTCATCCATTCTCTCTTGCATGATTTGGAGGCTCATAGGATCCAACTCTTTGTCATCCTAGAGGAGGTATTCCCTTTCTCATTTTTATTGGTTAGCCAGAATATTTACATCACAGGTTATGTGAGAAAGGTCAAGGAGACAACTAGGATCAATTTCATAAGCACACCTTACTATGTTGAGTTGTGCTTCTTGCGACCTATAAAACCTGAGCATGAATTCCATATCCATACCTACCAATATATTTTGATAAGATTTTGCATATTTCACTACTTTCTTTTGCAATTCCTGAAACTCTTGGTTATTGAGTTTTGTAAATATAGTGTTATCACTTGAAATTTCACCTCAGGCTGAGAAAGGTAAACCTCAAGGCAACATAAAACCATTTAGCCTCGTAGCTAGCCCTACGGGGCAGGAGAAGGCTCTCTCCGGTCTATCTCTGTAAAATCTTCAATGGATGAGATGACCAACAAGGTAACACTGATATTAGGCTAGTAAACTGATCAAAGAGTTTGATTTGGGGTTTTTTTTGGGTTTTTGGTGGCAAATTGAGGAGAGGGCAATTTCGGGTGCGGGGATTGGACACAGTTTCTGCAGGGGGTTCCTTGGGGCGAGGTAGGAGACAGTGTTGATGCCTTTAACTGAGGTGGATGGTCAGGAATGAAAGATGAAGAGCTAAAGAGAGCAAACAATAACTTTGAATTCTCTTCAGACAGAAGAAAACATTGAAATTAAACAAACTTAAAAGCAGAGCATGGCAGGCATGAATTCTTACTTTATCACTTCATTTGTTTAATGTGCAGAAGTAAAAGAAAGGAAATGAATCACATAACAAGCTTACAAGTACATTGAGAAACACACCATCAACACATGAGTCCACAAGAATCCCAAAGAGGACTGCAAAACCCTGGTCTTCCTTAGCCAAAAATTGCAGAGATACAGTGAATAATACAATGATAGCTTCTCCCTCAAGAGTCCAACCATGAAAATGAGCAAAAAAGTACATAATATAGATGATCTAACCTCTTTCCCTGCCTCCATGGGTCGAGCTCACTATCCTAGGAGTTGTTTCAACCACTTCTAAACTAAGCACTACAAACTAGGCAGTCAAAACAACTTGCCTCTATAAACTTGGAAACCAATTCATTCATTTAATATTTACCCTTTTCATGAATGAATGTTCTAGAAGTGTTACATAAGAGTAAAAGTGTCTAAAAAGTACAATAATTACATCCAAGAGAATCACATTTCATCCCAAAAAGTCAAACTGAGTCAAATCTGCGTTTTCTGGGCTGTACAGTGCATTTCTGGACAAAACTGCCTGACAGGTCGCGCGCCCCTGCCTGACGGGTCGCGCGCCTTTGGGACCACTTTTGGGGCACTTCCAGGTGTCCAAATTGAGCAAGAGTAGGCTTGTTGGAAAGGTCTATGAGTCTACTTTCCAACCCAACTAGAATTTCTGAATTTGGTGGTCATTTGCCCCTCCAAAATTGCAATCTCCCAAGACTACTTTCTGTGTCTCAAAAATGTGGCAGAAAGTCATTTTTTGCTTGTTTTTTGACTTTCTGGAGGCCTAAAACTTCGTAAAATCTCTTGTCCATGGATGAGCATATGTAACTTCTCATGAAAAATCTAGAAATGCTGAGTTTTTGCAAAATGGAGTTGCCAGGATGAAGGGTCGCGTGGGGGGTGAGACCCGTTAATGGAGAAAACCTGTGTTTGGCATAAAAAATTCACAAATGACAAAATTTTCTCCAAATTTCTTGAAATTTGGGCTGGGAGTCCCCAATCAAGTACCATGCTCTGTAAAAGAGGCTTTGGCCAAAATTTGGAGTGGATCGGGCGTTTTCCTTCGTTTTTGTGCTTTGGCCAACCGTCCTTGGAGCACCTTCGTTCTCGCCGGTATTTTTGACATTTCTTTAAAACCATGACACCTGTGCAAAACGTGAAGGAGGTTTTTCTTCCTTGGAATGTTATGGATAAAAACCTCTCTCATTTTTCCAAAATTCATCTTTTATTGCTCTGGAACATCATTTGAGTGCGACTTGTCCCGATGTGTGAAACAAGGAATTTTGTTGAAATGGAGCGAAATGAAGGGAATAGGGGGCTTCTAAATTCTTGGGGAAATTTTTGGAAGTAGGGAGGGATGTTAGGAAGTAGGGGAAAGTGGAATCTCAGAGATTGAGTGAGGGGAAGGGGTCCAAAAGGGCAAAACACAGGCCCAACCTAGAAAATTGTCAGGTTGTAGCTAGAAACTAGGGTTTGTGCAAAAATGAGGAATTTGGCGGATCTAAGGGATGGGAAGTGTTTGATAAGGTACTTTAAGGATAGGGGAAGGTGTATGAACATCAGGAAACAAGTTTTGCCGGTGATTTGATCATCCAAGAGAAATTGCCTTCAAAACCCTAGGAGAGGGAAATGACCTTGCCTAGGCACAACTGAAGCATGAATAAGGTGTAACATGACCCAATGGAACCTAATATGATGATAGCAACCCTCTGAATGATGATAGGCTCAACTGAATGATGACATGGACTGACATTTGGACAACTTTGAAAAGTGTGAAAGCAAACCCTAGACCTAATGCCTAGTGACCAAATTTTGCTTGAAGACTCACTGAAATGACAAAATTTGACCTTGACACTTCAAAATCACTTTGTAAGAGCATATTTGATCACTGGAGGAAGGCTGGAAAGACTGACACTAACATATAGGACCAAGAGAAATATCCATTTTCTATGATTTTACATATTAGGATTATAATAGAACCGCCAGGGTGAATTAAAGTGCCTTGATAAATGCCTGCTTCACCCTATAAGCATTAATTTTGAAGCTCAATGAAGAACTAGGGCTTTGTTCTTCCAATGGAGTCACCAATAATGATATGTCAATATGTCATATAGGTAACTAAAAAAACATTTTGTGTCTCTGACAATGGTGCCAAAATGTTACCGTTCAAACTAGCAGGGGACCTAAAGGGGATTCCTAAAGGGTCACATGCTAAGCCAAGGGAAACAAATGGATACTTAGCCCACTGTCACCTCAGCTAAGGCTCCCTACTATTTATGAACTTTAACTGATGGTAGGAGACCCGATATATATGGAGTCACAAATGAAGGCTAAATCAACAAATGAATATAAAGTGATCCAAAGAACCCTTTCCATAAGAGGGTCAAGAATGGAGCTTGCTTGTTTTCTAAGCAAGGTACAATGTCTTCTAGGAGAAGGGTGTGGGGATTTGAGGGTTAGGTTTAGGGAATATGACTTGTGAAAGAGTTTTCCAATCCCTAAAATACTTATTGAAATTTGTATCCCCGATGGTTCTTGAAGAATTGTCTTTTCAAAGGAGTGGGGCCACACGGGACCAAGTGGACCCAGCCCAGGCTAAGAGGCAATAATTTAGCAACCAATCATGTTGTTAACCCAGAGTGGGAAGGGGAAAGGATCAAATCAAGAATTTTTACTTAAAGGTGTCAAATTGATCCTATGAGGCACTAGCCTCCAGATACTAGGGAAAAGTTTGATCTTGGAGCTAGGGCTTGGGTTATCTCACGAAGTCCACCATCAAAATAGATACAAAATTGGAGGAGGTCTTGAGGACATACCAGCGCAGGAGAGGCTAGGAGATTGAACGTTTTGGAGGGCTAATTTGTTGGGAAAATGATGCCCTAGGTGACCCAACTTGGCTAGACCTAGAAGAAGGTGAAAAAGAGTTGATTTTTTGAGTGACCACCTCTTGGTAGATAAGTTCCCTAGTCTTGGGAGAATAGAGTCTAGGATAAATATGAATGAGGACCTTATTTCTTATTTAAGGAGGCCTTAAGACTACCTCACTTGCCTTCTAGGGCAAAGGGAAGCAACCTTACAAATTTATACTTCGACTTGCAAAATGAGATGGCTTATCAAGATGAATTCATTAACAGAATTATCGCTAGGAAATTTCTTTCAAAATTACATAGCCCATACATTGAGAGATACTATATAGAGACAAAATTCCATAATTTAAGCAGTAAATGCATGTAATAATTAGCCCTAAAAATAGTGAAATTCCCAATCCAATATATATGAAAAAATAAAATAATAATATCATTAAAAGCATGTACTTACATGTAATAGAACATATCCAACCATCCACATTTTGACAATAGAGAAGCTCCAAGATAAGATAAACTAAATCCAAACATCAAAATTCATCCATAAAGCTCCAATTCATCCTCCAAGAAAAAGCGTGAAATTCTCAAGAGAGAAGAGTTCCAATCCAAAGTGATTATGAGAAAATGGACTCACCTCACTTGTATTTATACACTAATGAGGAGTTCGAATTAGTCTCCTAGGTCTACATAAGCCCCAAAAATAAAATAATGTGCTAATAACTTAACTTTTGGTGACATGCCCACCAAACTAGCTTACAAATGAAATAATAAGCCTCTTAAGAGGGCATATGATAAATAATACATGTTGTAGGGCCCTCCAAAAGGCCTAATGAGGTCCATAGGTTCCATAATGAAGAATATGACCCTCAAAAGTGATGGACAAGGGTTTGGCCCCTTGTTCTCCAAACAATAAACCTGTGGTGCTCCCGGTGGGCGTGGGGGCACAATAATAACCTCATGAGTCTCCAAATGAGTCGAAGATGCATGTAGATCACTTATAAGGGCTTTGATAATGTTGTAGGTGATGCCACATCATCCTACAAGTCCTAGGTCAGCTGCCAAGCATATGGCACATTTATGGGGCCAGCCGGGCAAAGGTGAACCAAGTGCATCTTCCTTGTCCAATAAGTGAATCTCGAGAAATCTCTTAACATCCTTGGGGATCCATGGAGTGATTTCTACTTCTGTGGGGGCCCATGGCTCTCAACACATGCCCTACATGTCCGAATGTATCCCTTTGGAGGATTGGGACCCCGTATAGGGAGCCCAAACCCAAGATGGAGACCATTTGCAATCTTGCATAAGATCCAATGTGTCCCCTGACTTTCCTGTACGACAATTCATTAGGGAAATTGAGTAAATGAGCTTACCAAACATGGACCATAGATGGGGACTTCATAATGGCCTGCCCTTTCATAATGGGCCTTGAGATGTACCAATGTCTCCCAAACTTCAAATGGGGTTAACCAAGTACCCTATTAGGTGGTTTATACTTCTAAAGGGGATAATATGTTCAAGGTACATCATTTAAAAGGTGGTGGTATGTGATAAAGAGGTGAATGAAGTGGGGTATGAAAAGTGGAAACTTTGAGCCACAAGTTGGGGTGCAAGGTAGCTAATAAAAGGGAAGCCCACACATGGGTTTATAATGTATAGGAGGGAAAAATCATGGTACATGAGGTGCCCTAACCTTGATTTTCTACCCTTTTTTATATGCCTTTTTCCTTTTTATGATATTTTTTAATTAACTGCTCGGGGCTCAAGGGGTAGAGCATCATGTGTGAGATATAACAGTGGATACGCCCTTTAAGGTAGGGTGTTTCATTGCCCACTAGGGGTTGGGATAATCATGGGTTCTTAAATGATAAAGGAGGCTCATCTAGGGCTTGTAGGAACCAAGGTGATGGTCATGATGATGGGGTAGAGATCATGTTTTGGCTTTTTCCCATGTACTAAATGTGTGTCTTGACCATATTTTTCATTTTGTGGTACATTTTCCTGTTGAATGTGCCCAATTATGGTGTGGGAAAGGGGAAGGGGAAAACTAGGCTTATGTGGACCCAGTGGAGGAATATGGACTCAGGTGGGAGAAATTATGAATGGGGTAATAATGAGTAGACAGGGGGTAATATATGCGAATGAGGGAGTGGGACCACGCAACCAAAATTAGGGTTTCCCATGAAATACCATCCCTAAAGCCAAATGGCCAGTAAAAGAGATCCCACAGGACTAGAATCCAAAGTTAATATCTAAAAGGGGTCTAGGGGACAAGAGCACAGACCTAACCCATTCTTTATGTTGAATCCCCCCATTAATCCATGCCCATATGTGTTATGAGTAAACTACAATACTCAATTACCAAATGACAAGACATGCCTTTAGGTTCGGGAGGCCCACCTTCAAACATATGATCATGGCATATGGATGAAGGACCACATGGCTGGGTCAGGTGGTGAAAAAATGAAATAATGAGCTAGTTGGTGTGTGCAAGGGGTTGTTGGTTGCCAGTTGATGACCATCTTGGAGGAAAAAAATTCTCCTAGGGATATCACCCACAAAATGGTGGGTAACAGGAACTAAAGTAAAATTTAGTATTATATTTTTGTGAATTAGAGTAAAAAATAATAAAAATGATATTAATGCTGAAAATACAGGGATTAAATCCCAAAAAGTGGAAAGCAATTATAAAAAAAATTATCCTAAATCTTTTTCCTCAGCACAAAACACCGCGAATGATACATTGAACTTTAAACTATGGATGTTGCACAACTTTGTCAATGGAGCTGATATTTATAGTTTTATGGATTATTAATTAAACCCCAATTTAATTTCCAAACATTGCCAATCATATAGATGTCACTTGGATTGAATCCCTAAAATTGCATGACAATTATAAAAAGTTTAGCCTAATCCTTTGTCTCGCTATGAAACACAACAAATGATACATTGAACTTTACACTATGGATGTTGCAAAGTGCATCACAATTATAAAAATTATAGCCTAAATCCTTTGCCTCTCACCATGAAGCACAACTAATGATACATTGAACTTTACACCATGGATGTTGCACAACATTGACAATGTAGATGATATTTATAATTTTATGGATTATTAATTAAAACCCAATTTAATTTCCAAAAAATGCCAATCATAAAGATGTCACTTGTCCATAGAAATCATTGTAACTCATGACTCAATATCAAAAAACAAATCCATGTATTTCTAAACATATATTGATAAGAGTAAATATGCTAGTATAAATTTATCTTGACTCTGAGGTTTAGTGGGGTGAAAATCTCTCAAAATGTAAATTTATTTTTTTACTACAAAACTTCAAAAAATGTTTGTACCTGGACATATTTGATTCTTCTCATTTCTTGATAGATCAAAAGTTAATATGGATCTACATTGGTTTTGAGCAACACACTAATAAAATAGTTTAATTATAAGTTGATGGAATAATGAATCATTTGTTAAATATTAAATGTTAAAGTTGTTATTTTGTGTGCGAGAGATTTATGGAGAGATTGATGGAATAATTTATGGAATGATTGTTGAGAGATTATAGGAAATTGTTGAGATATTTATGGAAATGGCATATTTCGGAAGACCCTCATGTATAAATACATGATTTTGATAATGAAATATGTTGAGAGTTAGTGTGTTATTGTTAAATTATTTTTTCTCTCTAATTTCTTTTTCACTGTGTTTTCTTTATTTGGTATCAGAGCCATTGCCCAAAGCCAATAAACTGAAATTGGTTTTTAACTGAATTTGGTGAGAAGTTTGCTGCTTGCGTTGGAGCAAAGGTTGTGTCCAAGTATTGGAGTTTACACTAGTTCAAATGGTTTTGAGTGAAGAACCTGCGTGCATGCCTATTTGAAGGAGCAAGAATATGCTTGTGCCTGGTATGAGATATTTGTTTATTAAGGAGCCTGTGTGCTTATTAAATATTTATGACTGTGTTACGAAGGAGAACGCAACGAGAGAGCCAATGTATAACCTAGATCCATAAGCCATGGAGTGTTTATATGTGTAAGGAGTGAACATGTGGAGTGAGCAACCATTGTGGGGTAAGGAGTCAAACATATTTGCGGATTTGTGAGGAGTTGTTGGGGAGACTTGCGTACAAAACCTGTGGAGTCTTATTTCATTCACGTAGTGGAGTGAACATGTTTCAAAGTGTGGAATTTGGAATCAACATAAGTTAATGATTAAAAATATTTTAAAGAATTTATCAGATGCAAATGTTTTTTTGTATAAGAGAAAAAATGATATTTTTTTTAATATTGTACGAGGGAGGCTTAGTGTGAAAATTCGCTTGAAATGCAGTAATTGGAAATTATTTTTTGAATTGATAAAATTATTGTTCTATTTATTTTGTTACTAATAAAATAATGAATAATTCACACTGCAATTTCTTCACAAATAAAACGTTGTAGAAAATAAACTGGAAACTAAGAAATAATATGCACACACAAAATAAAATTAGACACGGTTATTTTTCGACAATTGTCCCCAAAAAAAACCTAATGCGAGAAAAATGGTGCAACAGATGAGGGTTTTATTATTATGCAATAGTGAAATTATGAGTACAACCTATGGTTTCCCAAACTAGCAATCCAATCTGAGAGAAATACATACAAAATCAATTAAGGGAAATTTACTCTCCTCCATAGCTAATCTCGGCTTAGTATGACAACTTGAACCTAGTTATCCAAGCCATCTGCACAAGATTTTGCGTTGCCTCTAGGAACCCTGTAATTCGCATTGCCCAGATCTTTTGTTTCTCAAGTCGTTTTGCTTGCTGTTGACTCAAGAAGTGTCTCTCCTTCCCTACGGGAAATCTTCTCGACCTCTGGAATTTGAAACGACCTCCTCCCAAGCAAAATCGAACTGCTCTGCTGAAGCTACTGCATAGTCCTTGTGCAACTTCTTGGATAAATAACTTGACCTCCTCTCACCGATTCACCAAAATTGGAAATCTTCCTTCGGCTCCATTGTCTCTGCATCCCCTCTCTGGCTCAAACTTATCTCTACTGAATCACTACAGCTGGGAAGCTCGATCTCTGCCAAGGAACTCAACCTCTAGTGTGTTTTTTTCTCCAACCCCATCGACCTCCTCTTATAATCTCCATTTGGATCTCCGATAACCACGATTAAATCTTTATCGAAGGTTGAGATCATCTCTAAGTCGATCCATGTGATTGTCTAGAGAATTCTCACCTTTCTCAATTAATTCTCATTAATTAATCGATTTCCCTAAGTTAGACTCAAGCATTTTTTAATTATTGATTGGTTAATTTAATTGAGCTCACTCTAGGTGGAATTTTCATAAACGATACTTGGGTTCTAGAGATCTCATGTGTTTTGGCCTCTCCACAAAGTTTGAGACTAGAACACTATCCAATGCTACAAAAACTAACACTCCCTCTTAGCGAGGAAGGTGTTACCTCCCATAACATCCTCCATACACGCTGTTGATGACTGCTATTTGTGACTAATTCCAATGCCCACCAACTACTATGCAACGCTGATTTTTTGGCACTCTCTAGATGAACCACTCTGCAACTGCACTTCTACTAATATTGCACCGTACAACTTGTACTACTGCCAACTCTTCCATTGCACTGCAACCGATCTCATGTTGTTAATACTGCTAGAACCACTACAACTAAAATCCAAAAAATGATGGGAGGAATGGTGATGGAGCTAGGGTTTCTGAACTAGTTTTCGCTGCGGTTTACTGGACTGGCCGACCTCTCTCTTCGCCTGCCCCTGTAACTATCTCCCTAACCTCCGCTGCCGCCGACTGACCGCCTTCCTACCACTTTCCCTGATGTTACCCTCCCCGGGTTGTTACTTACCCTCAGCAGTTTCCGGTGGCGCATTACACTGGACGGTTTTTTCCCTTCACCGTTTCATCTCTTCTCCGACCACCCTTCTGTTTCCGCAGGCAGCTGTCAGCAAAAGGCTATGACAGTTATGGAGGATAACCTAGACTATTCCGCTGACCCGTCGGAAGGAGAGCCCATTTGGACGGAAGCCAGGACCACCCTCGAAGGTTTCTTCTCATTTGATAACGAGCTCACCGAGGAAATTGGTGCACTCCCTCCCATTTCCAGCCCTCGGTTTAAGTCTGTCTCGCTGCCCGAAGACACCCCTGTCGACCCGGAGCTCGTCTCACAGCCATTTCCCCCTCGTACCTTGGTTTTTGCTGGGCTTCAGGCTGCCCCTGTTAGCATACCTCCTGGTGCGGCCACAACTTCGCTCCCCTCCTCATCTGGTTCTGTCAAACCCTTGCCTGATCCTCCTTTGACCCTGGCCTCTTTGATTTCCGCCTGTTCCTCCTTTGACCCCGGCCTCTCTGACTTCCGCCTGTTCCTCTTTTCTTACCCCGGCGGCCCCCATACAAGGCAATTTCATAGGCATTGGTACCTTTCCGGGGTTTTTTGCATCCACTCCGACTGACCCTGCTAGGGTACCATCTTCTCTGGCACAACAGACTTCAGTATTACCGGCTGCGGGGACCACCGGGCTTAGTCAAGGGGCTAAGAGGAAGCGGAGCTTCAAGCTCAAGCAGTGTGAAGTCTTCTTGAACTTCTCAGAGGACACCCCATTACTGGATTCAATGGAGTCGTCGGAGCGTGTTCTGGTGGGTCGAGTCCGAGGTAGACAATATAGCGTGGAGCGCCTACAAAAATGGACCATGGAGGTCTGGGGACAACATCTCAGCGACCCCCCCAGAGTACAGACTTTTGTAAAAGGCTGGTTTGCGATGTGTTTCAATTGCTTGGCACACACCAACTGGGTCCTATCGACAGTCTGGCATATCGATCAAGCCCCTGTCTTGCTTAGGTGGTGGACTCCGTTATTCGACCCAGAGCAAGAAAGAGTGGATGCTGGACCTATTTGGGTTCGTCTCCCGGTCTCCCTTTCCATTTCTGGATGGAGGACATCTTCAGGAGGATTGGGAACGCTCTTGGAGACTACCTCACATATGATGCCTCTTTCGTGACTACGGGGCGCATGGCATTTGCTCGGATCCTGGTGCATATGGACCTTTCGGACGGTGTTCTGGAGCACATTAATATTCAATGGAGGAATATTACCAGACGGCAGATCCTGGATTACGAGGGCATCCCTTTCCGGTGCCAGAGGTGCCACAAAGTCGGGCATGTTTTCAAAGATTGCCCTCTCAATGGCACCAGGAAAATACAGGAGCAGAATACAAACAACAAAGAGGGTTCCGACCAAGTGGAACAGCCACAATTCTCGAAGGAATTTCCTCGGCAATCCGCCTCGCCTGTCAGAAGGATTGGATCTCACTCGGCCCCTCTGGCATCGACTGCACCTCATGCAAAGCCCTCTCAAAAGAAGCGGGGAGCACCTCCTCTTAGACCTCCTCCTCCGTCTTCTGATCCTGCCCGGTCTGCCTCTGGAGACTCCTTCGACTCGGGTATGAGCACCCCTCTTTCATCTCCTTCACATTGTTGTACTTTTGTTAGTAGTTTTTTTACTTCGGGAATCTCAATTAATTTGGGTCATGGGTCGGTTACACCCGCTCCCCCTGCTCAGGTCTCTTGTGATTTCTCTCCCTCCCTACCCATCATCGCCCCCACCCTCCCCTCATTGCTAACCCCTTCCCCTTGTCCTCCCCCCTACTGCTATCATCTCTGTTCCGACGGGGTATCAGACCCGCTCTAAGGCCAAGAAACTTGTTGCGGATTTCATTGGCCTGGACCTTATCTCTCCCTCCCCTTCGCAGAAGCTCCACTGTGGTCGTCCCTCTTCCATTTCTAGAGCACAATCTCAAGCGGGCGATGAGATTGCTGCTGGTAAACAGTCCACTATCCCTGGGGTCCTTAGAGCTAGAGACACCCCCTCAGATCCCCCTCCATGAAATTACTCTCCTTCAACTGTCGTGGGCTTGCTAGGCCTGAGAAAAAACTAGCACTTCGTCGGTTAGTACAATCCGACCATCTAGATATCATTTTCCTCCAAGAGACTCTTGGCCCCGTATTTGACATTTCTAGACTCCTGGAGAACATGCTCCCGGGGTGGAAGTTCACTGGTCTTGATGCTATGCGGAGATCAGGAGGTATTGCCTTCGGTTATAATACCAGGTCAATAAAACTGATCAATTGTTGGGGTGGAGCCGGACATATTGGTGCTGATATCCTTTCAGCAGACCTTGGTATGATGTTTAGAATATATAATATCTATGGGCCATGTCACAACAGGCCGGATTTTTGGGAAAACCTCCTTGGGTCAGAATCCTTCTCTGCTGACCACCTGATTTTGGGTGGTGACCTCAATTTTTCTATCGGTCACTCGGAGTCCTGGGGCCACCGTGCACAGAGAGATATACTCTTGGATTATTTTTCTTCCACACTGGACACTCACCAGCTGATTGACATTCCCTTGGCCAGAATTCAAGCTACCTGGCGGAACAATAGGACTGGGGAGGACAACCTTGCTCGCAGATTGGATCGCTTCCTTGTTAAAGAAAAACTACTAGACTTGGGACTTGGTCTTAGACAATGGGTCGGATCTGGAGGGATCTTAGATCATCTCCCCATCTATATGGAAATCGATGGTGGAAGAGCCAAGCCCAATGGACCTTTTAAGTTCTGTTCAGCTTGGCTAAAAGAAGCTTCCTATATTAGCATGGTCTCTGACTACTGGAAAGCCAATCCTCCGAGCGCTGAGGGCAACTATACTAAGGGATTCCTGCACAACCTCTCAAGCCTGAAGAGACTGTCCAAGCAATGGGCACACCAAAAGAGGACACAGGATGACCTATCTCTGAGACAGATCGAAAATGATCTGTCGCTTTTCGAAAATGAACAGGGAGGCCTTTACACCTCTGCTGATCATAAGGACAAGATATCTTCCCTATATACCGCTAGAGATAACATACTCAAAGCCCGTGAGGAAGTCTGGCGGCTCAGGAGCAGGGCGATTTGGCTACAAGAAGGGGATGCAAACACAAAATTCTATCATAAGTTTGCAAATGGCAGAAAGGCTATCAATACTATTTGGCAACTCCCGAACGAAGATGGATCTACGGCTACCACTTTTCCTCAGTTGGCCTCTCTTGCATCTTCTCACTTCAAAAGAACTTTCAAGGCCCCTCGAGAAGTAAATCTAGCAGAAATTATCAGGGTGGCCCAGAATTTTCCTCGGTTCGTACAACAAGAGGAGCTTATCAAGGAAATTACCCTGGAAGAACTGGAGGCTACATTGAAGTGGTTCAAGAAGGACAAAAGTCCTGGGCCGGATGGCTGGACCATAGAGTTCTACTTGGCCTTTTTTGATGTCCTGGGTACAGATCTATTACATGTTGTTGAAGAATCCAGAACCACTAGTAGGATGGAGCCATCCATCACTTCGACCTTTATTGCCCTCATTCCTAAGGCCGATAATCCCTCCTCATTTGATGAGTATCGCCCTATCTCTCTCTGTAACTGCCTTTACAAGATAGTAGCCAAAATTATTGCCAATCGAATGCGACCCGTTCTCTCTAAGCACATCTCCTCTGAGCAATTTGCCTTCCTTCAAGATAGACAAATTCACGAAGCTGTTGGAACTACCCAGGAAGTTTTACACTCGCTCCACACCAAGAAAAGGAAAGGCATGATCCTTAAAGTGGACCTTGCCAAAGCTTTTGACCGAGTAAATTGGCTTTATATCAGGATGCTTCTAACTCATCTGGGGTTCCCCTATAATTTCATTAAGTGGATCATGAGCTGTATCTCTAACATATCTTATAGTGTACTGGTCAATGGCAGTGCTTCCCCATTTTTCATCTCGGAACGGGGTCTTAGACAAGGCTGCCCTCTATCACCCCTTCTCTTCCTCCTTGTCATGGAAGGTCTCAGCCGGAATATAATGGTGGAATACAGAAATGGCAAACTACAAGGTATCAAGATCACAGACGACTGTCGGCTCACACATCTTTTCTTTGTGGATGATATACTGATCTTTCTAAATGGTAGTATTGGGGACCTGACCTGTATTGGCAACTGGTATGGAACTAAATGAGCACAAATCCACTCTGACCGCGACTGCCTGCACACAGCATGAGATACACTTTGCTCTCCAACGTTTCAGATTCACACTGCTGAGTCTTGCTGAAGGCCTTAAATATCTGGGATATAAGTTAAAGCCACTGGGGTACAGAATTGCTGATTGGGTTTGGCTCATTGCCAAATTGGAAAAAAGGCTCAATATTTGGTATCTCAAATACCTCTCATGTGCTGGTCGCCTCACCCTCATTAAGAGCGTATTGGAAGCCACTCCAGTGTACTGGATGTCCCTGGCCTGGATCCCCCGTGGTATCCTCTCCAGAATTCAATCTATTTGCTGCAGATTCCTTTGGAGGGGCTGCCAAACTGGCCGGACTTTTGCCTGGGTAAATTGGGAAGCTTTGATTTTGCCCAAAAAATGGGGCGGCTGGGGACTCAAAAAACTCGAGGACTTCTCTATTGCCCTAGCTGCAAAACTTGGTTGGCACCTGCTCACAGGTAATAGCCTCTGGGCCAAGGTGACTATATCTAAATATATCGCCCCACTACAGACTCTGGACTGGATCAGGAATCCTACCAGGCATCCTACAGGCATTTCGACTATTTGGAAGGCTGTTATCAAGGCCCTGGGTCCCATCAGGACAGGACTCACTTGGCGTATTCATTCAGGTCACAATGTTCGGGTTGGTATCGACCCGTGGATTGGTTGTGGGAACATGCATAGCCTACCGGCAAACCTTATCCAGCTGCTCCATGATCAGAATATCACTCACATAGCTCATATAGCTGATAGGGAAAACTCCTCATTCCTACACCAGGCCTGGAGATCGGCACAACAGCTCAACATTCCCCCACATTGGCACAATCTGTGGGTGGAGTACACTCAAACCCTTTTTGAAGCCCATATCCGCATAACTGAAGAAGAAGATGAGATTGTTTGGGCCTGCTCGAAATCTGGTAGATACTCTCCAAAAGCAGGATACCTGGTGCTTGCTGAGTCGAGGAAGCCACAAAATCTGGAAGGCTGGTGGCAACATCTCTGGAAACTGAAGGCCCCCCCACGATCCAGACTACTTATGTGGTGCATCCTTCAGAATAAAATACCAACTGGGGACAATCTTATTAAGAGGGCGCAATATGGTCCCCACTGGTGTCACTTATGTAAAAGAGACAATGAATCTGTCATTCACCTCTTCCTAGAATGCTTAGAAGCTCGCCGTCTATGGGATCTTGTTATACCGTCTGTTGCCCCTACCAGCTCCTGGACTGCTGCATCTGTCACCGAAGCGTGGTACTCTTGGTTTTCCTCTTCTACCTCTCTCAAACAGTGCAACCTCCCGCTCCTGACCTGCTGGGCTATATGGATCGCCCGCAACGCCCTCATTTTCCAGAACCTCTCACCTCGATGGTCTATTATTGCAGCTAGAGTTCTAGCTGATTACGCTCTCATCCCCGACGACCCTCCTCCTCAGAGACCCCGTGTCATTACCCCCGAACTTATAGATGACAGAAAGCCATGGGCATATTTTGATGGGGCTGCCCAGGATATGGGATGTGGGGGGGGGGGTATTTTGCACATCACAACACAACACTCATTTAGTCTACTGATAGGACTCAGGAGGGGCACCAATAACTTTGCTGAGCTATCAGCAGCAAAATATCTCATACAATTTGCATTGGAGAAAAATTGCAGAGACCTTCAACTATTTGGAGACTCCAAAATAGTTTGTGACTGGTTAAATAGGAATACAAGATGCTCTACATACACTCTAAGTCACATTCTGGAGGAGGCCTTGAGACTGATTACATATTTTGACTCTTTTACTTGTAATCATATTTACAAGGAGCGGAACACAGCAGCTGATGGCCTTTCCAAAGAAGCTGCGCTCAGGGAGCCGGGCACTATGATGATTCGGGAACAGCTCAATGATGGCCATTATCAGTATTATCACAGGCCATTTATGGACCTACAAGCATAACTTATAGGATTTTTGAATTTTGTTTATTTATGTATATATAAAACTGGACTGCTATGGCATTACAATATTTGCTTTTTCTTGTTTATCTCTGGTTGTTACCTCCCTGCGCGGATCAAGGTAATCAACATATCAGAACTCAGATCACTTGTTGATGATTCTTGACATGTATGTTCAGCATATGCATATGCATCTACAAAATGTAATTTCTCTATATAATTGAAATTACGATTTTTCCTAGGGTAAAAAAAAACTAAAATCCAATATTTGAATCAATTGTATCTATAGAATTCATCTGTCTCCTGAGTCTCTGACTGCTACTAGCCTCTGGACTATCCACTGGGAAATTTGTGTTGTTGAATCTGCATTGTGCCTCCTATATTACTATCAACACTACTCTACGCCCCTCAGCATTTGACTGCAACTGTCACTCTGGAACTGACTGCACCAACTGACACTGATCCTCCTACTACTGAATACTATGGGCCCTTGTAGCAAAGGTATGGTCCTGTTGGAACAATCTGGAACTGATATCGTTGTTTCATCTGCACTAGACCTTGCCCAGATCTCTGCAAATCAGGCACTAGAGCTCTACATCACCCCATCTCTCTCCTGGAGGTATATTTGTACACATGTGAAATCTTCCTCTAGCCTAGATGAAATACTATCGATCTTTACAGATGTTGTTGCCTAATCTTATTTCTCCTTGTTGTCCTTCTTCCTCTAAGGACAATAGGTACTGTAGTGGCCAAACTTGCCACAACTAAAGCACTTGATCTTGGACAAATCCTTCTTCTTCTTCTTCTCTCCCTGCGAGCCTTGTCCCTAATTGGGGCCTTTGCTTTCCCTTTCGATGCAAGGGCCACATTTTCTTCCTCCTTCATACCTTTTGATCCTTTTCTTCTACTACTATTGATGGAGCTATTTACTGGAGCTCACCTCATCTCCTCTTTTGTGACATCTTCCCACATATGGTCCCATCCAGGAAACTAATATTGTCCCAAAATTCCCTAGATGGAGGTCTCCCACTCCTTGGTGACATTGTTGAGAGCCAAACACACAAGTTTTGTAAGTGTAGGCCACTCTCCTACGATTGCAAGCTCATACCTGATATCCTAAATTCTAGTGAGAAATGAGTTGATGCCTTCACCCTTCTGCATTAGAACATTCCTCAACTTTTCCTTCAGGAACATCTTCCACTGCACGAAAGGATTTTGATATAGTGTGGCAATAACATCCCACATTTCTTTGGCCATATTCTTGGCCGCAATGTGTGAGACTATATGATCTCGAACTCCATAGAGAATCAACCTCTTCGCCTTAGCCATCTCCTTATTATAATTCAATAGCTGATCTGGATCTGTAGGTATGACAACAACATTTTCCATGTACTGATTTAGACCATACTTGTCTAGTAGGAATGTCATCGTGGTCTTCCAGATACAATAGTTCGATGCACCCTCTAATCTGTCTTGATGTCGGAGTCCTACTGAATCCATCACTACAAAAACTCGACCTGGGATGTAAACCTCCCTCTTTCGCCTGCTCGATTGCTAGCACTGCTAGTCACACTCCCTCCTAGAAGCGCAAATATGGCTGCTAATTTTTCCATTGGCAAATGGAAAAAAATGGGGTTTCTTCCAATGACTTCAATCAAGAAACCCTCTAATAAAATCTCTCAGTGTGTTCACTTTCTCTTTCGCCCAGAACTAATATGCTACTGCAATTACTGCTACAAATTATTTGTGCCCAGATCAAGAATCTACTCTGCGAAAAATATCAATCCGCTCACCTCTTCTTGTTGGAATCACTTCATGGACAAATCAACCCTTCTACACTCTACGAATGGAAATTCGACCCCCTGTCCAACAAATCTTACTACTTGTCTAGGCCCTACACAGACCCTAGAGAAATCGTGTTGTTGCTACCTCTGAACAACAAATGTTTCCCTCCTTGTCTATGAGTTACTGATCCGATCAAAATTTCTTTGATACCATGTGAAAATTCACTTGAAATCCAAAAACTACAAATTATTATTCTAAATGAAAAAATTATTATTTAGTTTATTTTGTTTCTATAAAAATAATGAATAATTCTCACTACAATTTCTTCACCAATAAAAGGTTGCAGAAAATAAACTGGAAACTCAGAAATAATATGCACACACATAATAAAATTTGACACAGTTATTTTTGGACAATTGTCCCCAAAAAAACTTAGTGTGGGGAAAATGGTGTAGAAGAAGAGGGTTTTATTATTATGCAACAATGAAATTCTGAGTACAATCTATGGATGCCGAAACTGGAAATCCAATCAGAGAGAAATACTAACAAAATCAACTGAGGGAAATATACCCTCCTCCATAACCAATCTTGGCTCAGTTTGACAACTTGAACCCAGCTATCCAAGCACCCTACGCAGGGATTTGTGATTCTTCTATGCAACTTGTAACTCACACTGCTCGGATATTTTGCTGCTCAAGTTGTTCTGCATGTTGCTGACTGAACAAGTGTCTCTCCTTCCCCCTGGGAAATCTTCCCGACCTATGGAATTTGAAACGACCTCCTCTTCATCCAAATCGAACCGCTTTACTGAAGCTACTACGTAGTCCTTGTGAAACTTTCCGGAGAAATAAATCAGTGTCCTCTCACTGACTCACTGGAACTGGTAATCTTCCTTTAGTGTTACTATCTCTACCCCTCACTATCTCAACGTCCCCTCTCTGGCTCGAACTTCTCTCTACTGAATCACTGCAGTTGGGAAACTTGATCTCTTCCAAGGAACTCGACCTCAAGTGTGTCTTCTTCTCCAACCCTATCAACCTCCTTTTATAATCCCCAGTTGGATCACCTACAACCACAATTAAATCTTCATTGATGGTTGAGATCATATCTAAGTCGATCCATGTGAGAATATCCATGTGAGTTTCTAGAGAATTCTCACATTTCTCAATTAATTCCCATTAATTAATCGATTTCCATAAGTTAGACTTAGGCATTTTTTAATTATCAATCAATTAATTTAATTGAGCTGACTCTAAGTGGAGTTTCCTGAAATGATTTTTGATTTATGGAGATCTCATGTGTTTTAGCCTCTCCACAAACATTGAGAGTAGAACACCATCTGATTCTACAAAAACTAACATTTAGTGCCCATGAATAAGAGCACATACATTAAATATTTTCTCACCAATTATGGAAGACGTATATTTGTCTCTTATTAAGTATGTATGGAGAGAGGATTAGTGTTTTGTCCTTATAAGAGAGAATTAGTGTTTGAGATAAAATAAGAATTTGAGTTTGTATATGAGACAAAGTTTAAAAGAGATTATTATCTCTTTTTTTGTGAAATAGTTTTGGGCACAAATATTTTTGTAAACGGTATGTCCCTTTTTGAATTGCGTTGAGACGCATTATTCTACTCAAACATTAATAAAAAGGATATTTTGTGGTGGTGGTTGAATCCCAGTTTTTGGGACATTGGTTCTTGTCCCGGGTCAGAGTGGGACACATTGTGTTCTTTTGTGCACTTTATCTCTCTCTCTCTCTCTCTGTCACTCCTCATGGCGACAAGAACTATTGTGTTGCCTCAACTTGTTGGCACAAACAACGTTTATTGGAGCAAACGTATGCAACTTATATTCATCTCTTATGATTTATGGGAACTTGTAACTAATGGATATACTATTCCTTCTCCTAATGAATTCAAAACATTAAGCGATGATGATAAGAAATCTCTTAGATAACTTATTAAGAAAGATAATGAATCACTTTCACTTATCATTAGAGGAAATTTCAACCTATAAGTGCCCATGAAATTTTCATGTAATTTCCATGTCATAATATGTAAACCAATCAAAATCATTTAAATTTAAAAAGAGGTACATGTAAATATTTTGCAAGGAAAAGAAGAAAAACTACTTTTTTTTTTAATTGTATTTTTGACTTTTCCCCTTATAGGTTTACTCAAATTTCAAGTGTAGACACTCGTTGGATGCAAAATTAAATTCTACATGCAACGAGTACCCATTATGAATACTTTTGAGAAGACCCACATTGAAAAAAATGAAGATATATTAGAAAAACATGTTGACACACTTTTTTAATGTATCTTCGAATTTTATCAATGTGGGTCTTCTCAAAAATATGCATAATGGGTATTTGTTGGATGCGAAATTTAATTCTGTGTCAGTGAATGTATACGCTTGAAATTTGAGTAAACCTATAAGGAGATAAACCAAAAGTACAATTAACAAAAATGGTTTTGTTCTTTTCCCTCCAAATTTCTAATTCTTATTTTATTATTTTAATTATTATTTTATTATTTTTCCTTAGGAGGCCACTTTTAGGCTAAAATTTCCTCTAATAAGGGAGTGTTGTTGAAGAATCTATATTTCCAAAAATCAGTGGTGCAATATCATCTAAGGAAGCAAGAGATATCTTAAAGAGCACATATGAAGGTGTGGCTATAGCTAATTTACAAACATCAATGAGGAATTTTGAAAATGCCCATATGCTAAGTAATGAATCTATTCATCGTTACATCACAAAATGCAATATCTTGATAATCAGATGAGGCATTAGGTGAAGATGTTCTAGAAATAAGGTTCATTGAGAAGATTTTAAGAAGTGTTTTGCCTATATTTCAAATGGTCACCACCAGTGTTATGGTCTCCAAAGATTTAAATAGCATGAAAATTGATGAATTAAGTGGATTATTGTTAACTGTTGAAGAAAATCAACCATCTAAGCAAGTGGAACATGCCTTTTTTGCAAAGCATAGAGGAAGAGAAAGGAGCAAGGGTCAATATCATAATAAGAATCAAAATTGAAATCAAAAAATTTCACAAGGAAATGCATCTTGTTTGATAGGCAGAGGAAGGAATCCCAATCAGTTCAGAGGAAGAGGCAGGGATGGATCTCGCGGAAGAGGACAAGGAAGACATGGAGGCATAAATGTTAGGATATTCCGACACATAGGAAATAGTTAAGTACAACTTGGTCTAGTATAGAGTTAGGTAAAGTGTGTTTCTTTACTGTTGTACATTTCGTAACTTACAATCCGACGGTCACGATATGTAGTGATCCGACGGTTCATTCTCTCCTCGGTATTACCGACACTTGATCCGTGGCTTGACACCCGATTGGTCCATGAATTCTATTTAAAGCGCATGGAGGGTCATTTGTAGGGTAATCCGTGCATGAGAGAAACATATGTAAATTTGCATTCTTTTATTAATAAATTGCCTGAAGTGGCCGCGTTGGCTCAGGCCGTGGACTGTTTCCCTCTTTGAGGGTTTTAACCACGTCAAAATACTGGTGTATTGATCTGCGATCTGGTTGTGAGCGGTGTCCTTTTGGTGTTATGTCTGAGGAACTTACCCTGTAAATTCCTACATGGTATCAGAGCTATTTGAGGGCCGCGTCCGTTGGTGATCCAAATCTGAAGCCGGTAAAACTGCATCCGACTGCCGTTTCCTAGATCTGCTGTTTCTGACTGCTTTTAGGCCGAGAGGACTGCTCTGTTGTGTTGGGAGCATCTGTTCCAGTGACGAACCCCTTTCGTTTCACGCGAAAAGGTTTCCGGTAGCCCTAGCTGCGTCATTTTTAAGATCTGGAGGTATACAGTGTTTATTTGCAGTTTACTGTTATTTTCTCTCTATTTATTTCAGTTTCGGTTTATTTAGCTTTTTTTATTACCGGATCTATACCTTTCATTTATGCGTATGCTCTTTGCCCTGCGACTCTGTGCGATCTGGGCAAATCAGAAACAGAAAGGAAGGATTTTTCTCATGCGTATGCTCTTTTCCCTGCGCCTTAGGGTGATCTCGGAAAATCAGAAACATTAAGGAAAATATTTAGTTTCCGGCCAAAGCTAACTTTGAGCCGCAAGGTTCATTTTTGAAAATATTTAGTTTTTCGGCTAAAGCTAACTTCGAGCCATAAGGTTCGTTTTCTTTGCATGTCCGTGTTGGGTTTTGTGTTTTTTGTTTTGTAGGGAAAAAGAGCTTTCTCAAAGCAAGCACGCAACCCAAAGCACCCCCCCCTCTCTCTCTCTCTCAAATATTTTGTATAGATCAATTGGTTCAAAGCTATTTTAAGAGAGTAGAGGTCTTGGGTTCAAGTCTCCATTTTGTGGGGGCGGACTATTTCATTTCCGCACATTCCCGCACTTCGTCGGCAACTTCAACAACTTTTTTTCAAAAAGCCATAACTTCTTCATCCGGAAGCCGTTTTCAGAGCCGTTTTTTTAAACCAACCTAATTTTTCGAGATCTATCCATTGGAACACTTATTTTCAGCATCTTTAGCTTTAGTTTCCATTGAAATGGAAAGTCAATACCAAGTTACCCTTGACAACACCAACTACTTCCAATGGTTGGCTTACATTGAGGATTTACTTAGAAGTAAAGGTCTCTACAGAATAGCCTCAGGCCAAGAAAAGAAACCGAAGGATGAAGATAAGGCTGCTAAATGGGAAAATAGGCAAGATCAAGCACGTGGATTGATAGGGATGTCTATTTCTCCAGATCTTAGATTCCATATTGCAGAAATTGATACTCCTGATGAAGCAATGAAACAAATCAATAAAGTTTTTGGGATTAAAAATGAAATTAGAGCCCATCAACTTGAAAATGAGTTGCTTACATTGGACCCTAATAATTTTTCTTGCATTGAAGATTTCTTGTCCAAGTTCAAGACCCTTAGATATCTTTTGGAAGGTGTTAAAGTTAAGAAAGAAGATAGTAACCTTATCTATTCCATTCTTACAAAGTTGGGACCAGCCTACTCTGTGTTTGTTTCCACCTTCCATTCTACAAGAGAAGCCTTCATTTCTCAAGGAACAGACTACAAGCCCCCTTCCTTTGACTCTTTTTGTGATTCTTTAATAAGAGAACAAGAAAAACTCTTACACCTTGGTCTTCTTAATCTTGGAAACTCTTTCAAGAAAGCGTTAGCCGCCCAGCAGCAACCAAATTCAAAGAATCCTAAGAAGTCATATCCTAAAAAGAATGGTCCTAAACCAAACAAGGGTCCTAAGCAATTTCAGCCCCAAAATGAAAAATCATTTCAACAAAATGATAAGACAAATAAAAACAAAGGGAAGAAGACTGATAGACATTGCAATTTTTGTAATCGAGATGGCCACTTAGAATCAAAATGCTTTAAGAAGATGGAAGCCTTGGAAGCAACAATGAAGAAGCATAACATCCATTTGGGGCAATCTTCAACTTCAACTTCATCTTCAGGAATGGCACTTTCTGCATGTGGTTGTCAAGCATCTCGGTCTGGCTATGCATTAAATGTATCTTCTTCTTCTCATTCTCATGAGTGGCTCATTGATTCTAGAGCTTCTTATCACATGGCCAAAAACAAAGCCATGTTTTCTTCTTTAAATGATTGTAACACCAAAAATATATATGTTGGTGATGATAGATCTCTTAGTGTTGTAGGGACTGGAACTGTTCATCTAGACAATGGTCAGTTTAATGATGTATTATGTGTTCCAACCTTATCCTGCAACCTTCTATCTGTATATCAGATAACTCATTCAGGTGAAGGTAAAATCGTTGAATTTTCACCTCATGATGTTGTAATCAAGGACTTAAGAGATCCTAAACAGATTTTGGCTACTGGCATTGCTGATGATTCTACAAGGTTGTATAAGTTTCACAACTTTGGGTCATCAAATCTTCCCTCAGTATTTGTTGCTCATAACGATGAAGTGAGCAAACTTTGGCATGAGCGATTTGGTCACTTAAACTATCGCTCCCTTCAGCATCTATGTAAAGAAAATATGGTGACAGGTCTTCCTATGGTATCTTGCAGAGATGGTGTTTGTTCCGGATGTGTACTCGGAAAACATCATCGGAACAGTTTTGAAAAACGTGCCTCTTGGCACGCCTCAGCCCCTTTACAGCTTGTGCATAGTGATTTATGTGGTCCACTTCCAGTTGTGTCATTCTCTGGCTGCAAGTATTTCTTAACTTTCATTGATGATTTCTCCAGACGCACTTGGGTATACTTCTTAAAACTCAAGAGTGAAGTATTTAACACTTTTTTGGCCTTCAAGGCCTTTGTTGAAAAACAATCTGGACATCAAATTCTTAAGTTAAGATCTGATAATGGCGGAGAATATGTTAAAAACACATTCATCAACTATTGCACTGAGAATGGAATTCAAATGCAACATACTGTTCCATATACTCCACAACAAAATGGTGTAGCTGAAAGGAAGAATCGCACCTTAAAGGAAATGGCTAATTGTATGCTACAATCTAAAGGACTTGGTCTTAGTTTTTGGGCAGAAGCAATTAACTATGAAAATTACATAATAAATCGCACTCCTACTAAGGCTTTAAAGAATATCACTCCAGAAGAAGCATGGAGCTCAATCAAACCAGATGTAAGTCACTTTCGTGTTTTTGGAAGTGAAGCGTGGGCCCATATTCCAGATGAAAAGCATAAAGCTTTAGAACCTAAGAGTGAAAAATGTACTTTTGTTGGATATTCTGAAGATGTCAAAGGCTATAGACTTATTCCATTTAAGTCCAAAAATGTTATCATTAGAAGACATGTAAAATTTGATGAAAATATATCGGCCTGCTAGCCTAGTCCGGCGGTTGTGCCACCTCTCCCTATCTCTTCTACTTTTGAAAACATTTCTTCTTCAGATGATGAAAGTCAGGATGACAATCCTCCCCCACCATCTCAGGATCTTCCTTCAGCTCCTCAGCTTCCAAAATGGGTTCGTGCCACTCGAGATGCAACAGGTGATCTTGCCGGTGATCCTACAGATCAACGACGTACACGTTCTCAGTTCGAGAGAGCCTCTTCTTTACTGGCTCAAGCTCCAGTAAATTATGATCCTGACACCTTTGCAGAAGCTTCAGGCCATCCAGATTGGGAAGCAGCTATGAATGAAGAATATCATTCATTGTTCGCAAATGATACATGGGATCTTGTTCCTCTACCAAAGGGACGAAAACTTGTTAGATGCAAATGGGTTTACAGAACCAAGTATGGACCAGATGGGAAAGTTGATAAACATAAAGCTCGTCTTGTTGCTAAGGGTTTTTCACAGGTTGAAGGCATTGACTACACTGAAACCTTCTCCCCTGTTGCCAAAATGAACTCTATCCGCCTTGTTCTTTCCCTTGCTGCCTCTTTCAAATGGGAAGTCCATCAGATGGATATTAAATCTGCCTTCTTGCATGGGGACTTACATGAAGAAATCTATATGGAACAACCAATTGGCTTCATACAAACAGACTCCAGCCTTGTATGTCGACTTAAGAAATCCCTTTATGGTCTAAAGCAAGCTCCTCGAGCTTGGTATGCCAAAATGGATAGCTTTCTTTTAGAATCTGGCTTTTCTAGGTGTCATTCTGACAATACTGTCTACACCAAGAAAGTGGGAAACTCCCTTATCATCCTTCTTCTTTATGTTGATGATCTTGTCCTTACTAGTAGTGATCCCAACCTTATAAACCATGTGAAGTCTAGCCTTAAAAGGAAATTTGAAATGACAGACTTAGGACACTTACACTATTTTCTCGATCTTCAAGTCTTGCAATCCAAGGAGGGTATTTCCCTTTCCCAGTCCAAGTATGCTTGTGATATTCTACGTCATTTTCACATGGAAGACTGTAAGCCAGCCCCTTCTCCCTTTCAGTTTGGAGTCAAACTTTCAGTCACTTGCACTTCTCCTGAAGTTGATGCTACCTTATACCGTCAACTTGTAGGAAAACTTTTGTATCTAACCCATACTCGTCCTGACCTTTCCTTTGCTGTTGGCCTTGTTGCTCGGTTCATGCAAAACCCCCGTGAAAGTCATTGGAAAGCAGCTAAAAGAATACTTCGTTATGTTCGAGGTACAATTCAGTTTGGGATTCATTACAGTGCCGAAGCATCTCCTCTATTGGTTGGTTTCACTGATTCCGATTGGGCTGGTGACCCTGATGATCGGAAGTCTACTGCCGGTTATGTGTTCACGCTTGGTTCAGGACCTATTACATGGGCTTGCAAGAAACAAGGTGCCATTTCTCTTTCATTAGCAGAAGCAGAGTATCGTGGTGCCATAGAAGCTAGTAAGGAAGCCTTGTGGCTTCGTCAGATCCTATCAGAGTTTGGCTTTGAGCAGCAGCATCCGACTACACTTTGGTGTGATAATCAAAGTGCCATTCAGCTATGCAAAGATCCAGTTCAACATCAGCGCAGCAAACACATTGAACTGCACATGCACTTCATCAGAAAGCTCATTCATGACCATGTTCTTGAAGTGCAATATTGTTCAACAGATGATCAAGTTGCAGACATCTTCACAAAGGCTCTCACAGAGGCGAAGTTCACTAAACTTCGATTTATGGTTGGAGTTCAGGAAGTTTTCACTAAGGGGGCATAGGCTCTAGTGCCTCCTTCCTTCTCCTATTGTGTCACATTTGTAAATCCTTCAATCCTATCCCAAGTTGTTCTTAAGGGGGGATGTTAGGATATTCCGACACATAGGAAATAGTTAAGTACAACTTGGTCTAGTATAGAGTTAGGTATAGTGTGTTTCTTTACCGTTGTACATTTTGTAACTTACAATCCGACGGTCACGATATGTAGTGATCCGACGGTTCATTCTCTCCTCGGTATTACCGACACTTGATCCGTGGCTTGACACCCGATTGGTCCATGAATTCTATTTAAAGCGCATGGAGGGTCATTTGTAGGGTAATCCGTGCATGAGAGAAACATATGTAAATTTTCATTCTTTTATTAATAAATTGCCTGAAGTGGCCGCGTTGGCTCAGGCCGTGGACTGTTTCCCTCTTTGAGGGTTTTAACCACGTCAAAATACTGGTGTATTGATCTGCGATCTGGTTGTAAGCGGTGTCCTTTTGGTGTTCTGTCTGAGGAACTTACCCTGTAAATTCCTACAATAAATGGAGGAAGAAGTCGAGGACTACAATGTTATTATTGCCAAAAGTTTGGCCATCTTGAAAGAGATTATTATGCAAAAATGCGAGATACGAAGCATAAGGGTGCCAATACAGTTGTTGTAGAAACTAGAAATGAAAAGCTATGCATCTCAAGTTTGAAGGTACATAGTGAAGGAAGTGAGGCATGGTATATAGATTTGGAATGTTCAACTCATATGACATCTCAAGAGGAGTTGTTTACCAAAATTAATGATAATTATTCTAGTAAAGTCATATTTGGTGATGATAGTGTTTGGGAAGTGAAAGGGAGAGGCATAGTTGCAATACCATCATTGCATGGCAAGAAGAAGTTAATTGAAGACACTTTGTTGACACCAACATTGAAGAAGAACCTACTTTCTATAGGACACATGTTGGAACAACACTTCAAGTTAGTGTTTGACAATAAAGAATGCTCAATCATGGATAAGTTGAATCAAAATGCAATTGTAGCAAGAGGTGAAATGACTAAAGGAAAAATTTTCAAGCTCTTTGATTCAAGTAATTCACAGAGTTTGAATACAATAGAGCAAGGAAATAGTAAGCTTTGGCATTATAAGATGGGATATCTGAATTTTTAGAGTTTGGTGCTGCTAAGAAATCAGAACATGGTGAAAGGTCTTCTTTATATCAAGTTGGATGATAGAGTATGTGAAGGGTGTATTTTTGGGAAACGACACATGAAAAGTTTCTCAAATAAAACATGGAAGGCTAAGAACATATAGCGTTGGTGCATTCATATTTGTGTGGGCCAATGGACACTGTTTCTTTTGGAAAGACACACTATTTTCTCACTTTCATTAATGATTATTCTAGGAAGACATGGGTGTATTTTTTGCAAGAGAAGTTTGATGCATTCTCTAAATTTCTTGAGTTTAAAGATTTAGTTGTAAAACAAAGTAGTTTGAAAATTCTCACCCTAAGAACAGATAATGGGGGAGAATACAAGTCAAATGAGTTTTTGAGTTATTGCAGGAAGAATGGAATAAAGTGAGAGCTTACCATTTTATACTCTCCTCAACAAAATGGTGTTGCAGAAATGAAAAAGAGGACCATAGTTGAAATGGATAGAAGCATGTTAAAAACTAAGTCTCTTGGAAATGATTTTTGGGTTGAAGCAATACACACAACAATATATACTCTTAACTGATGTCCTACAAAGGTAGTGTTGAATTGATTCTAGAAGAAACATGGTCAGGGTACAAACCAAGTATTGCACATATGAAAGTTTTTGGTTGTATTGCATCTGCACATGTTCCTAAGGAAAAGAAGAAGAATTTGGATGATAAAAGTGTGAAGTGTATATTTATTGGATACAGTACTGAAACAAGAAGTAGGGAATCTATCAGCCATAACATGTAGAATTTGAATTGAGGAAAGATGCATTGAATGTTGGTGTTGAATGAAATTCCAAGTTAGTAAAGATAGATGAAGTTAAGAAGCAATATAAGTGGCTTGAAAGGGATAATTATGAAAGAAGTATGTTGGATAGAAATTTTGAAAGAATGATTACTAGATCCCAAAGTTATTTAATATATTATGTACTTATGGTACATGTAATAAAAATGGATGAGCCATGGAATTACGCACAAGCATCAAGAAAGAAAGAATGGAATGAAGCTATAAAAACAGAATTAAATGCTTTGGTGATGATTGATACATGGGACTTACTCAGTTTACCAAAGGGAAAAGATGTAATTGGGACTAAATGGGTTTATAAAACCAAGTATAAATCAGATGGCATAATTGATAAGTACAAGGCTCGTTTAGTTGCAAATGGATATGCACAAAAATAAGGCATTGATTACACTGAGACATTTTCTCCAATGGCAAAGTTGGATACAATCAGGATGGTTCTTTCATTAGTTGCACAGTACAAATGTCCAATTTTTCAAATGGATGTTAAATCATTTTTTTTGAATGGTTATGTGGATGAAGAAATTTATGTGGAGCAACCTGAGAGTTTTGAATTGTCAGGAAAATAAGATTATGTTTATAAGTTTAAGAAAGCATTATATGGTCTTAAGCAAGTGCCAAGGGCATGTTATTCAAGAATTGATAAGTATTTTCAGGACCACGCCTTAGCTAAAAGTTTATTTGAGCTCAATCTCTATATATTTCAGTCAGGACAAGACATTTTGATAGTTATCTTATATGTTGATGATTTGATCTACACATGGAACAATGATGAACTATTTCAAAAATTTAAGTCACATATGATTGTTGAGTTTGAGATGATAGATCTTGGTGAGTTGCATTATTTCTTGGGTATTGAAGTTTGACAGAAGGAAGATGGTATTTCATATCACAAGCAAAGTATACTCAGAACATTTTGAAGAGGTTTAGAATGTTGGGGTGCAAGCCAGTGACAACTCCTTTGGAAGCTGGGTTGAAGTTATACAGACATGATGACTCCAATTCAATTGATGTTACTTTGTATTGCTAATTGATTGGAAGTTTGATCTACTTAACTACAACTTGACCATATATATTTTTTGTAGTCAGTATGGTATCGAGATCTATGGCAGAACCCGAGGAATTGCATTGAAATGTTGCTAAGAGGATTTTAATATATTTGTGTGGAACAATTGGATATGGTTTGGTATACATATCTATAGAAGATTTCAGGTTGATTGGTTATACATATTCATATTGGGTTGGATGCATGGATGACAGGAAATCAACTTCAGGGTATTCATTTAGCATGGTTACAACAACAATTGCTTAAAGTATTAACAAGAAACCATAATACAGCAGAAGCAGAGTATAAAGTGGCAGCGACAACAACATGTGAAGCAGTTTGGTTGAGAAGAATTCTAGAGGATCTACATGAGAAGCAAGAGCAACCCACTCAATTGATATGTGATAATCAAAGTGCTATTCAGATGACCAAGAATCCAATTTTTCATAAGAAGACCAAGCATATTGATATTTAGTATCATTTTGTTCAGGCTTTGGTTCAACAAGGAGTGATTGAGATGGAGTACTACATAACAGATGGACAGGTAGTTGATATATTCTCTAAAGCATTATCTAAGGAAAAGTTTTGAAAACTCATAGATGATATTTAATATTTCTAAATAATCATTATGAGGGAGAAATGATGGAATAATGAGTCATTTATTAAATATTAAAAGTTAAAGTTGTTATTTAGTGTGAGAGAGATTTATGGAGAGATTGGTGGAGTGATTTATGGAATGATTGTTGAGAGATTATAAGAAATGGCTGAGAGATTTGTGGAGATGGCATATTCCCGAAGGCCTCTATTCATGTTTTGATAATGAAATATGTTGAGAGCTAGTGTGTTATTGTTGAACCATGTTTCCTCTATAATTTATGTTTTACCGTGTTTTCTTCATAAGTTTTTATTTTCACTTGTTCTATATAATATATACATAGTTTGCATTGAAATATTTTATTTATAATTTTCATTCTCCACACGAAAATGTTAATACACACCCTCTTATATTTGGAAGTAGAAAGCACATATCCACAAGATATCATATTTCACTCTCTCTCCATTTTTATTAATAATATTTTTTAAAATGTTACATGTGAACTTTATATTACATATCGAAAGAATTGCAACATTAATTTTCATTAATAACCTTTTTTTGTTATTAATATTTTTATCAAATCCATGTTAAGAATAGGATGAATTATATCTCTTTCATAATGGAAAATGAAGATATATAGGAAATGAATATATATGTGTGTGTGTGTGTGTGATGGACATTTAAGTATTTTATTTATGATCAACATTAATTTTTTTGTCATTATTATTTTTTTATTTAGTAATGTAATTATTATTTCATTATTTTTAAATGTAAATTTACAAAACGTTGTAAAACGACTCTATGCACAATTACAAATATATATAGAGCAAAATGTACAATACAAATGGACTATCCAAATCATATATTAATAACCATATAATTCTTGATTTGCAAGTAGAGAAAAATTTAAATACTCTTTCAACGTAAATCTTTCATTAGCGCCCTTTGCATTGAAGCTAAAGGCCATCCATGAGCTCACCGTTACTAAGACCACACTCTTCTATGATTGGTCATAGTGTTTTTTCAAAATAGTTGTCGTATTGTCACCTTCCCATACATAGAGACAATTTCTATTCACCTCATATCAGTGGTTGTCATCATCTTTGGAATTGCCAATTAAAAAAAAAAAAATCACACTTACTTTCATTAATTAAAAGAAGTTACATTTCCCCAGTTCTTGTCCATTTCTACATTATCTATGAGATACTCCAAGTATGGAATCATCCATTATGTGTGCTATCACCATACAAAACTTTCATCCCTATCTAACATAGAAATGATGCATACTTGCTTTGTGAAATATACATTGCTTGTTCTTCTATTTGTTCCTATATAATATGTTTCCACATATTGTTGTTTTTCAACTTATACAAAATGGTACAAAAAGCATGAGGGGAGCTATATGATTCTACAAATTATTGAGCATCTGCATATACAAAAAGATACAAAATGCATAAGGATAGCTGACCAATCAAATCACTATACTTTGATGTATCCAAAATGAAGGAGGGAACCATGTTCCATAGCAAACTATTTGATCGAGTCTGGAATGCAGTTGCATCCCTCTTTTGTAGGACATTAGCTAAAAGATTTTTCTCTCTAAAAATATGGGAGAAGGAGGGTCTCTTAAAAGAAACGATCAACATTCTAATCCTCTTCATCTAGTTTGTCAACACTGGACACTCCAATGATGATTTCAAATTAACCCAATCAATGATCAATTTTGAATCTCTAAAGATGTCAATCTCCTTAATAGCTAGCCAATTAGCACAAAATAATACTCCTCATAGTGCTAATAACTCAAATTTGTTGTTAGTCCCCATTCATTGAACCAACAAAACTAAAAGAGCCCTCCATACTTCAAAGCAATGTCTGCCCCACTGCCACAAATATTGAAGGATGAAGCCCCATCAAAGAAACCAACTTGATATTTTACCCACACATCCTTCATCTAATATCAATGATAAGAAAGCTTTTCCTTTGCAGGGCCAATCTCCCGGAAATATGAAGCAACCTTTAGACAAGTACCCTTCAAATTTGGCATCTCATGTTCAAATACCCAAGTATTCCTGGATCGCCAGATACCCCATATTACATAGAATAGTAAAGCGCGATAATCATAAAAATCCATAAGAGAGACGCAGTCCCCTATGTTGGATCAACCCCAATTGGCATTAATATTTAAGAGTTGTAGGACCACTATCCAAACAGAGACTGCATATGGACATCTGAGGAAGAGGTAAGTAAGATCCTCAAAGTTATTATAGCATAAAAAACATTAACCAAGTCCACAAAATCCTTTTTCTAGCAAAGTATCCCAAGTTAAAATCTTATTAAGGGCCGCCAACTAGACAAATCACTTCAATTTTAATGGGATATCCCATATCTAGGATTTATGAAACCGAGAGGTAATAGGGACCTGACTTCTCCACTGTGAAATGAAGGTGTAAAC
Organism: Pinus tabuliformis; assembly: GCA_031772625.1. Lineage (NCBI taxonomy): Eukaryota > Viridiplantae > Streptophyta > Pinopsida > Pinales > Pinaceae > Pinus > Pinus tabuliformis. The sequence goes on from CM062820.1 coordinate 1,280,827,307, forward strand.
GTCTTTGACCTATAGCTAACCATTTTTGTAACAATCCTTCTATGTCAACACATCCTCCTTTGTTGACAGATAAATGTCTATTAGACGTAGCTGCAAAGTGTATTCCTCCCATTCTATTGTTAGTGTTCCTAACAGGTTGATATCCCTGGCATCCAGCCAAGACGGTGAAACCAAATTAGGACCAAGTTCCACACATATGTGATTTAGAGAATGTAATCCAAAATGTGCAAATGATTAAGTAGTGAAATAGACAGAGTATGTGTGTCATTCAAACAAAGACTGCATAGGGACATATGAGGAAGAGATGAGTCAGATCTTCAGATTTATTATAGGATAAACAACATCACCCAGGTCCCCAAAATCCTTTTTTCTAATAAAATATCCCAAGTTAAAATCTTATTAGGGGCCGCCAACTAGTCAAATCATTCCAATTTTAATGGAATATCCCATTTCTAGGATTTATGAAACCGAGAGGTGATAGGACCCTGACTTCTCCACTCTGAAATGAAGGTTTAAACATATTTGACCTGTGGCTAACCATTTTTGTAACAGTCCTTCCATGTCAATACATCCTCCTTTATCGACAGATAAATACCTATTAGACATAACTGCAAAGTATATTCCTTCCATTATGTTGTTAGTGTTCTTGATAGGTCGATATCCCTGGCATCCAACCAAGATGATGACACTGAATTAGGACCAAGTTCCACACATATGTGATTTCGAGAATGTAATCCAAAATGTGAAAATGATTAAGTAGTGAAATAGACAGAGTATGTGTGTCATTCAAATAGAGACTGCATAGGGACATGTGAGGAAGAGGTGAGTCATATCTTCAGAGTTATTATAGCATAAACAACATCACCCAAGTCCACAAAATCCATTTTCTAGCAAAATATCACAAGTTAAAATCTTGTTAGGGGTCACCAACTAGACAAAACACTTCAATTTTAATGGGATATCCCATTTCTAGGATTTATGAAACCGAGAGGTGATAGGGCCCTAACTTCTCCATTGTGAAATGAAGGTGTAAACATCTTTGACCTGCAGATAACCATTTTTGTAACAGTCGTGCCATGTCAACACATCCTCCTTTGTCAACAAATAAATGCCTATTAGATGTAACTGCAAAGTATATTCCTCCCATTTTGTTGCTAGTGTTCTTGATAGGCCGATATCCCTAGCAACCAACCAAGATGGTGAAATCGAATTATGACCAAGTTCCACACATATGTGATTTAGAGAATGCAATCCAGAATGTGCAAATGATTAAGTAGTGGAACAGACAGAGTATGTGTGTCATTCAATCCTTTAATTGAATTTAGCCCAATCTCCACTCTCAACCCTATTTCAACTTCCCATCTCAAATTACCTAGCAACCAATTTTTTACCCTCATCATACTTCTCCAAGTAAGAGACACCACCTTTTTTTCCCGTATCCCGCCACCAATCGATCTTAACATCCAATTTTTCTTGAGGTATTTCTACCATTTACCAGAGCCAATTTGTTTAGAGAATACAATCTTCAAACAAAACCCTAACCTATACTAAATCCGAAGGAAAACACTTGGAAAATTGTGATCCAAGGTGAATTACAGTGCTTTTAGTAAGTGAAAATTGCTTGCAAACTAGAAAAGCAAATTTCCATTACCATAGTCAAGTTGTCTAGAGAATACAATCTTCAAACAAAACCCTAAACTATACTAAATCCTAAGGACAACACTTGGAAAATTGTGATCCAAGGTGAATTGTAGTGCTTTTAGTAAGTGAAAATTGCTCACAAACTAGAAAATCTAACTTAGAGACAAATTCTTGAGCTGTGATTCCTAGTTCCCACGATGCCTTATGATGGGTGTGTTGTGGTGTGGATTTAAGGCATATGGGTCACTTCCATTTAGCATGGGATTATACATGGGATTGCACCCACTCAATGAAAAATAAAATGAAGAAACTAGAAGCCCGTGCCCAATTACCATTGACAATATACACAGTATCAGTGAGTCCACAACATACGACATGTCTATGAGGCAGTTATATAAATGGAATTTCATTTTGGAGAACGACATGAAGATTATAAACTCATAAACTTAACGTTCAATGTAATTTTAAAAATGTAATTTTTTATTGTATTAAAAAACAAACATTTTTATTCATAAGAAAGTGAAATATTGTTCTAAAACAAATTAATATTTTTATTTGCCATGATTGTAATTAACAATGAAACAACCTTAAAGTAACCTTAGACAATGCAACAACCTTTGAGGGGTGATTTACTAAGGGAAGCCATGTTAGGCTCTTGGCATTATTCATTCCCCAATAACTCAGCGTCATTTCTTAGCCTTATCCTTTCCAATAAACTTTCTTTCACAAATAAATTGATTCTATTTAGATAATAAAACATTTTAGAGATTGATCGAGTGATCAGACACTAGAGACAATTCATAACTACAAGAGAACCAATACTTAATACATCTATAAAAATTTAATGAAAACTTTAAAAATAATTGTTTGGAGCTGAATCAATTAAAATTTGCAATAAACACATCTAATTTAAAAAAATATAATTTCCAAAAAAAATTATAATTTCCCATAAAAAACTTCATTTGAAGATTGCAAACTTTTAGACTAATAAGATGGAGAGAAAAAAAACCGAGAGAACAAGGTTTAATAGCTTTAGCATAATAGAATTCAAACATTAAACCTTAAAAATGAAAAATGAACAACACAAGCCGCAGAAAAATTATGAGTGAACTTCTGGAAAGGCGAAGCACCCATTAAGGAAACATATGGTCAAATCATAGGTACTATTTGCTACAAACAATGACTTCAGTAATCTATAATTTTGATCCAAGTTAATTCGGTTGCTCGTACACTTTTCTCAGCATATGATAATGTAAATGAAAAAGCAAAACATAAGAAAATATATACTGCGATTCTTGATAATGATTTTCAATTAATTTGATTCTTGAGAAATCTAACACAATACATTTTATTTTTTGAAATCCAGATTCTCCCCTCCTCAAAATCACTGTTTTTCACTTTTATTTAAAACAAAATAAATGAAAATGAAAATGAAAATTTTAAAATATCTTATATATTTTATTTTATAAAAGAAAGATAACGAAATTAAGGAATTACCTAAACAGTTAAAATTGACTGAAATCTGAACAAAAAAATTTCAAAAAAGAATGCATAGACATGTTTGAACCATGTTTTTGATGGTGAAAATAGATTAAAATTTTTCAAAAATATTGCATAGACATATTTGAATTATGTTTTTGATGGTGTATATAGATTTAGCACCATCAAAAACCTATAAAACACCCAAAATTTTGAAGTTTGAAAGCTATAACTTAGATTTACAAAAATCCCTACCAAATTTTATCCAATCTTACCAAAATTTCTGAAATTATGTGAAAGTGTGTTTAGAATAAAGCTATTTTATATCTGCCATTTAATTACAACTAAACCTCGTCAGTTTTGCAATATATGTATCTTAGCGTTTTAATACAAACCATGCATATAAAAAAACAATATTCAACTGAGGTAGTGGTTTTTGTGGGTCGATGTCTTTGTCATGCATACGTCATAAACCATAAATGGTTTTGGCAAAACCATACACAACTTCCGACGGGTCCTTTGGCAATTTCTGCAAATGATGGGGCACTGTCGGAATAAATCCTCACCGTAGATCTTATGCTAAGCTTTTTCACCAGTCAGCTTTCCGACAGGTGCCCCTCTGTTTAAACTCCAATTCTTTTGAGCCATCGGAATTGCGTTGATCTGAACAAGAATGCTATCCACCGTTGATTATTATGGCACCTTGACTTCAGAGGAATGCCCATAAAAATGTATGGAATTCTCCAGCATCAACTGTGTCGTATGACGTCCCTCGTGATAAGCTGTCAAGCGTCTGGATTCATCTGAAATTACAGCGGATTTGCGTTCACTTCCCATCATAATCTTGTCTTTTGCATACTCATGGTCAGCCATGCTGACAACCGACCATTGCTGCTTTAAGAGCGGAAACATTCACTAAATTTGCAAGATCAGCACTTGAAAATCCTGGAGTTCCTCTCCCAATAATCATCAAATCTACATCATCTGCCTTTAAGACCTTTGACATGTGACATTCTAGGATCTGCCTGCGACCTTCAACGTCAAGGTTGGGTACTACAACATGACGATCAAAGCGACCAGGTCTAACGACGTAGGGAAATTAGTAGCAGCAATAATTATGGTTGGAAGTTTGACAATAAATTATGTAAATTTGGGTAAAAATGTAACTAGTTAGTTTTATATCGAAATAGCAGTTATGTAACGGAGGAGGCTTGTATAAAACTAGTGAATGCCCGAGAAATATAATCGTGGAGAATTATTGTTGAATTAATAAAGATTCCAATCCTTTGCCGCGTGGATGTTTCCTTGACACCTTGTCAAAGTTTTACCACGTAAATCCTGTGTGTTTATTTGTGTGTTTGGTTTCACTTTTCCAGTTAGTTATGAATCTTTCTTGGTCAATGTATAACTGAATGTTTATTTTCTTTATTCATTTCCCCTATTCGAACTACAAATGGTATCAAAGCGAGTGAGTTGAGTTTGGAGTCCAGGAGTGCTGTCCAGAGGTCTCTCCAACACCGAAGCCGTCATGGAGCGCTGAAACACAAATGTTGATGACTGCTACATATTAAAAAAAGGGACAGAGCCATTGCTGTGTGAAAGGGAGGAAGTCGAGAAAGCTCTCAGCGTAAAGGCTGTGTGTTTGTATTCTCAGAGTGAAGTCTGCGTGTCTCTGCGTGAAAGTGAGCAGATCTCTGCGTGCTGTTCGGAGTCCCCTCTGCGTGTTGGTTGGGTGAGAAGCGTGGAACAGTTGCAGAAGCGTGGAGCAGTTGCAGCCGCCAAACCCTCTGCATGCTGTTGTCCAAAGGCTTCCGTGTGCCAAACCCTCTACGTGCTGTTGTCCCGAGGCTTGCGTGGAGTAGTTACAGCCGCCAAACCCTCTGTGTAAGGACCTGCGGTTCTTACTACCACCGAGCGACGAGTTACGACTAGCACGCGCGAGGAAACATAAGGTTGAAGTGCATAGATGGGATGAGCGACCACGTTTATACGATGGTTAAGCGTGGGCGCCCGTGAAGTGAAGCCGACAGTTGAAGTAATGCTTGAGGGTGTTGGTCGACGGGCCGACCAGCCACAAGCATAGACAAAACGCGTTGGTTGAGGAATTGAACAGGTCGGCCAAGGAGGATAACACGACCGCTTGTGAAGTGTATAAACTATACGCTTGGTGGATTCATTTGGCATCAATCAATCACTCGCTCATCGCTCAAACGTGTAGAAGAAGTGCGCAGAATGAAGAGTAGCCGCAACAAGTAAAAGGAGGTCGCATAACATTAATGCGCCCAACCTTGGGCGAGGCTACACGAAGAAACGCATTGTCTTGTTTTGGATGAAGGGCACGGGCAGGGTCGCTCACCGGTTGGAGTGAGGTGTGCATGGGTGTGTGGCACCCGGTTTGTGCAACGACTTGGCATGGGTTCCTGGGTAGCTCGGGTGAGCGCCCGCCCGTCGTGCAAGTGTGCACGGTGACTTGGTGGAGTGTTGAGATTGTGAATGGAGGTGTGTCTCGGGCAGAGGCGCCCATGTGTGGCAACTTGGAGGCACGCCTAAGTTGGGTAAACAACACGATCGTGCGACAAGGTGAACGAAGGGTTGGTGAGTCGTGCGGCGACCGTGCGGAGGCGCCGACGAGCTGGGCAACCGAGTTTGCTGAAGATTGTAAATTTGGCTAAGTATGAAACTTGGGGTTTCCAAGTATACTTGTAAAGCTTGTAACTTGTAAAAGATTGTATAATATATTGATTCGGGCAGACTCATATTGTAGAGAGTTGCCCCTCCCTTTATATTGTTGTGCATTTCTATTGTATAATGTTGTTTATGTGAATGTTATGGGCTTTCACTTGTATAAAGGAACACATTAATAATATTTGGTTGCGAAAAACAAACTAAGTAGGATAAGTGGAATGTTAGGCGTAGTCTACAATCGTAAGTATTGGTGAAAAGAAAACGATTGGTAGTGCCGCACCTCGCTATAAGCGGTTGAAAGACTACCGCAGGGGTAGGGGCGTGACAGTTGGTATTAGAGCTGGTGAACAGAATCAAGGAGCTGATTCTACGAAGACCGAAGACTTGAGAAGGTGTTCAAGCTTTGCAGGTGGCAGGTGGAATATCAGGGTGATTTAGGTGAATGGTGAAACATGATTAGCAGAGGAGAAGCTTTGTGCTTAGGCCAAGCTGAACGACAAGGCATGGCAAGTTTGGAAGAATGCGAAGGGAAGCTCTTGCTTACCTTATACAGGTTGAAGTGGATGAAAGAGGAGAATCCCCAGATTCAAAAGGAGCTTGAAGTCTTGGGAAAGAATGTTGAAAACGAACTTCTTCAACTTGGTTGGACAATGGAGCAAGATGAAGTTGCAGATTGTGCTGACAAGGAAGAGGAAGCCGTGATGACCAAGGTTGTTGCAGACGTGATAACAATGGAGGATGAACTTGAGATTGATCAAGTTGGACCGAGATCGTGCCGTTTGCAGACATGGATGGATGAAGATACTCACATGGAGGAACCTCATGATAATGAAGTAAGTATAGTTGATACTTGTGTTTCATTTGAGCATTTGGTGGATGGACCATATGCAGGGAAGGGCAAGATCAGTTTGCCGATACTAGGGAGGATCTTACCATGGATGTCTATGATGAAACCTTGTATGGAGAAGCAAGGATTGTTCACTGTTGCAGGACTTGTTGGGGTTGTTTGTGACCTTATGATAGAAGGTACAAAGGCTCGTGACAAGGGAGGAACATGATGATCGTTGCGGAGGAATGGGTCATGCTTTAGCCATATGGAAGATTGGCTAAGTGCCCGGCATGACTCGTGGACAAATTGGAGAGCACACACTTGAGGTATGATGATACTTGGGTGGACTTCTCATGGCCGAGACCAAGAGCAAGTCTTGGTGGAACCTTCAGTGGGGGAGCTATGATGGAGAGACTCATGTGATGATGATATGGTTGGGTGACTAAGTTCACTAGACCGAAGATTGCAGACTTGGATGAGGATGATTGATTGTTGTGAGGGTCTACTTGGTTGGACTACATGGGCAACTTAGTCATGGACATCAGGTTGGAGACATGGAGCATGGCAGTCTTATGCAGGGACATTGTGCAGGAGCACTTGTAGAGGTGACACTTATGGACATCCAATGAGGAGTGCTAAGGCAGGGACGCTGTGCAGGTAGATTTGCTGGTGTGACATGGAGATGTTTTACTTATGAGCCGATGGAGAGGTTGTGTACTCTTGTACAACAAGGCCATAGACTTAGATGAAGTTGTGAGCATACTATGGAGCATTCCTACTACATGGAGAGCTGAGGCATCTTGTAGAGACCTTTGGGTCGAGACTTGTATGCTTGCTGGATGTTGGTTGGAGATGACTCATGGAGCTCATGATGACATGAGATTGTTGTGACTTTTGGGGACTTCATATATGGTGGACTTGGAGGATCTGATGCATTGAGGAGCTGAGGTCAGAGACTTTGATGCAAAATGGGATGCATACTTTCAAGTACATGTATGGGAATGGCTTGAAAGAGTGACTTGATGTGGAAGATCGATATGAGACACTTTGGAGTGATGGAGTTACAACGATGATGATGCCTTGGTGACAACACTTGGGCATGGGTTGAGCCGAGACTCAACCACCTTTTGGCACATGGGAGTTGATTGATCTATGATCCTGGGTAGCATATGGATAGATGAGACAGGGGTATACTTGTTTCTATGGCAGACTTGAGGGATGGCACATTGCTAATATGATGAAGGTTGCTTCATGGACCTGGATGTGGCACATTGAGAGTCGGAGTTTGATGAGATGGTCTCTTCATATTGAGGAGGCACACATATGGATGATGATGTTGGGGTAGATGTGGCTGATTTCAGGCAGCACATTGGTACCAGACATCACGGACAGCATGTTCCAGATGAGATGAGGACTACTTCATGGACCTGAGCATGGCTTACTTATATGAAGATGGATTCTTGATCGAGTTGAGGATGTGATGGGATGTTTTGAGAAACAATTGATGGTGGCATGAGGATGTGCATTCTCATGGTTTGAGCGTGACAGTTGGATTAGCTACCCAACTAGTTCAAACATGGGGGAGCTCAATGTGTAGAGATGTGTTAGCATTGTGTTGGAGTATCATGGCAGCAGTTCACACGAGGACGACACATGATGAGGTCGACACGGGAGGTTGCATGAAGCATGTAGCTTGAGATGGAAGGGCCAGCCTTCCACGATGGAGAGTAGCATGTGGAGATTGCGACGAGATGGTCGATGGTCATGGATTGAGATGATTTCCGATGTATGACATACCGATGGGGCGTATACCTTGGTATGGTGATCTTGGTGACAGATGGTTGCTGAGACGAGACATGGTGGAGACAATGGTTCTACATATGATGCAGAGATGTTTGCAGTATGTGGAGGGCTTGACATCATGGGTGAGACAGTTACTGTTGATCTTGGTGGATGGCTACCAGGATGGTATGTTGTCGAGGACGACGACTTCAGGTGGAGGAGGATGTAAGGACCTGCGGTTCTTACTACCACCGAGCGACGAGTTACGACCAGCACGCGCGAGGAAACATAAGGTTGAAGTGCGTAGATGGGATGAGCGACCACGTTTATATGATGGTTAAGCGTGGGCGCCCGTGAAGTGAAGCCGACGGTTGAAGTAATGCTTGAGGGCGTTGGTCGACGGGCCGACCAACCACAAGCATAGACAAAACGTGTTGGTTGAGGAATTGAACAGGTCGGCCAAGGAGGATAACACGACCGCTTGTGAAGTGTATAAACTATACGCTTGGTGGATTCATTTGGCATCAATCAATCACTCGCTCATCGCTCAAACGTGTAGAAGAAGTGCGCAGAATGAAGAGTAGCCACAGCAAGTAAAAGGAGGTCGCATAACGGTGATGCGCCTAACCTTGGGTGAGGCTACACGAAGGAACGCGCTGTCTTGTTTTGGGTGAAGGGCACGGGCAGGGTCGCTCGCCGGTTGGAGTGAGGCGTGCACGGGTGTGTGGCACCCAGTTTGTGCGACGACTTGGCATGGGTTCTTGGGTGGCTCGGGTGAGCGCCCGCCCATCGTGCAAGTGTGCACGGTGACTTGATGGAGTGTTGAGATTGTGAACGGAGATGTGTCTTGGGCAGAGGCGCCCATGTGTGGCGACTTGGAGGCGCGCCTAAGTTGGGTAAACAACACGATCGTGCGACAAGGTGAACGAAGGGTTGGTGAGTCGTATGGCGACTGTGCGGAGGCGCCGACGAGCTGGGCAACCGAGTTTGCCGAAGATTGTAAATTTGGCTAAGTATAAAACTTGGGGTTTCCAAGTATACTTGTAAAGCTTGTAACTTGTAAAAGATTATATAATATATTGATTCGGGCAAACTCATATTGTAGGGAGTTGCCCCTCCCTTTATACTGTTGTGCATTTCTATTGTATAATGCTATTTATGTGAATGTTATGGGCTTTCATTTGTATAAAGGAACACATTAATAATACTTGGTTGCGAAACACAAACTAAGTAGGATAAGTGGAATGTTAGGTGTAGTCTACAATCGTAAGTATTGGTGAAAAGAAAACGATTGGTAGTGCTGCACCTCGCTATAAGCGGTTGAAAGACTACCACAGGGGTAGGGGCGTGACACTCTGTGTGCTGTTGTCCAGAAGCTTGGAAGCTGCTCACTGCCCCCGTCAAGTAGAACCGGAGTGCCCTCGTGTTGGTTGGTCGAGGAAGAAGGAGGAGTGTGGAATGACATAGGCGTTTGCTGCCTGAACCTCAGTTCTATGCTACCAGAGCCGTTTTCTCTTTGCGTGGCAGTCTCTCTGCTCTCTGCGTTGACCAGAGCGAGGAAACCAGAACGTGCTGGACCTGTGTGTGAAGGTAGCCCTGCGTGGCTGTAAAGAAGCGCATTCTCAGCATACTGGCCACCTTCGTGTGAAGGAGCATATGAAGGCTGCCCCTGTGTGAAGAGCAACAATGCTTTGGTGGAGGAGCCTACTTGCTGCTAGAGGCCTGGCTTGTGGATCCGGGTAATTTTTTCTTAAATTTTTGAGAGATTTTTTTTCTAGATGTTTTCCAGAAATTTGTAAAGGGTGGATTTATTTAAATTGAAGGAAAAAACAAAGGGTTTGAAATGAAAGAAAGGGTTTGCAAATAAAAAAAATTTGGTGGAGGGTTATTTTTGGGGTAATTATTTTCTTTACACAAAAGTTTTTTTTTGAAGAAAAATATAAACCCTAGTTGAAAGACTGAATATCGAAACCCTAGGAGGAAAGAAATGGCCAAGATGTCGAATGCAAAATTCGAGATGGAGAAATTCACCGGCAAAAGAAATTTTTCTCTTTGGAAACTGAAGGTTAGGAATCTGCTTGTGCAACAAGGGTTGCACAAGGCATTGGATGGGGCAACTAAGAAACCTGCAACCATGACTGATTCACACTGAGAGGACTTGGATGCCCGAGCTCTCAGTACCATCAAGTTATGCTTGGCGGATGAGGTTCTCTTCAATATTGTTGAAGAGAGTACAACTTCACGATTGTGGGAAAAACTGGAAAAACTCTATATGACAAATCATTAACCAATAGAATTTATTTGAAAAGGTAGTTGTACAGTCTTCGAATGAAAGAAGGTTAAAAAATTGCAGAACATTTGAATGTTTTAAATACACTTATATGCCAATTAACAGATATGGAAGTTAAAATTCAGGAAGAAGATAAAGCCATAACCTTGTTGTGTTCTCTGCCCGAATCATGGGATCACTTCGTAACTTCAATCAGCTTGAGCACTGCTGATTCTTTGAAGTTTGAATCAGTTGTGGGAGCTCTCATGTTTGAAGAATTACGAAGGAAATCCAGTACTGAAACAGTTACATCAGAAGCCATGGTGGCTAGAGGACGCTCAAAGGAAAGAGGAGAAAAACCAAGGGGGTCTTCTAGATCTAAATCAAAGGGAAAGAAGTGTAAGGTAAAATGTTGGCACTACAATAAAATTGGACACTTGAAGAAAGACTATTGGAAACGAAAAGAATCCAATAACCCGAAGAAGGAAGCGAATAAGGTCGATTTAGGTATGATAGACGAAGTTTTATCTGCTGAAGAATTATGTATGATAGATGAAACTTCACCTGAATGTAATGTGTCTCAGGGTTTAGAAAGTTGGTTGTTAGACTCTGATGCTTCTCATCACATGTGTCCACATAGAAATTGGTTTACTTCATGTGAAAATGTAAATGGTAGTTCTGTGTTTATGGGTAATAATGTGTCATGTCAGACTGTTGGGATGGGGAATATTAGAATTAAGATGTACGATAACACAGTTAGAACATTAACTAGTGTTAGACATGTACCTGATTTGAAGAAAATTTTGATTTCTTTGGGAGTGTTGGATTCGGATGGTTATAAGTTTGTAGGTCAGAATGGCGTGCTGAAAGTCTTTAAAGGCGCCATAGTGGTTATGAAAGCAGAAAAGTTCGGAAATCTTTACAGATTAAAAGGAAGTACTCAGGTCAGTGAAGCAGCGGTTGCGTCAGAAAAGGAAGAAGCAAGGACTCGTCTATGGCATCAGCGATTGAGTCACATGAGTGAAAAAAGTCTTTAAATACTGATGAAACGTAAATCTCTTCCCGATCTGAAATCCTTGAAGTTAGATTTCTGTAAACATTGTGTGTATGGAAAACAGTGTAAACAGAGACTTAAAGTTGGAAATCATAATAGTAAAGATATTTTAGACTATATTCATTCTGATTTGTGGGGACCATCCCTTATTGTGTCATATGGAGGTGCTCTATATTTTTCAACGTTTATTGATGATTTCTCCCGTAAAGTTTGGGTCTTTATGCTAAAAAGAAAGCTGATGTATTCAATGTCTTTAAACAATTTAAAGCAATGGTAGATAAAAGAATAGGCAAATCTATTAAATGTTTAAGAACTAACAATGGTGGTGAGTTCACTTCAATTGAATTTGAACAATACTGTAAGGATGAGAGAATTATTAGACACAAAACTGTTGTTTATACTCCTCAGCAAAATGGTGTTGTTAAGCGTATGAATCAGACTCTTATGGAAAGAGCCAGAAGCATGATCAACAATGCTAACTTGCAAAAAGAGTTGTGGGCAGAAGCAGTATCTACTGCTTGTTATTTAGTTAACAGATCACCTTTAGTAGCAATTAATTGTAAAATTCCTGAAGAAGTTTGGACAAGTCAGTCTTGTGATTATTCACATTTGAGGATATTTGGTTGTGATGCTTATTCTCTTATTCCTAAAAATTAGCATTCAAAATTAGATCCAAAATCGAAATGTTATGTCTTTGTTGGGTATGACTATGTAGTGAAAAGATATAGGTTGTGGGATCCTACATTGTGGAAGATAGTTATTAGTAGAGATGTAACATTTGATGAATTTTCTCTTTTAAAATCAAATGTTAAAAGAATTGAACAAGAACAGGTATCGCCAAATCAACGAGTTCAGTTGGAAAATGGCGATGGAAAAAGAAATGGATTCCTTAGCCAAGAACAATACTTGAGATCTTGTAGAGCTTCCTAAAGGGAGAAGTGTTGTTGGATGCAAGTGGGTCTTCAAACTAAAACGGAAAGTTGATGGAAGTATCAAAAGGTATAAGGCGAGACTGATAGCAAAAGGGTATTCTCGGGTTGAAGGTATAGACTTTCATGAGATTTTTTCTCCAGTTGTAAAACTTGTTTTTATTCGTACTGTGTTGGCACTAACTGCGTTACTTAATCTTGAGTTAGAACAGTTAGATGTTAAAACAACTTTTCTACATGGTGATTTGAATGAAGAGATATATATGGAATAGCCAGAAGGTTTTGTACAAGGTCGCAGCAGAAGATTAGTTTGCAAGCTCAGGGAATCATTGTATGGTTTGAGGCAGTCTCCCAGACAATGGTACAAGAAGTTTGATTCCTTCATGGTGAGCCAAAACTTTATAAGAAGTGAGTATGATCATTGTGTATACTTCAAAATTTTCAATGGCATATTCATTATCTTAGCTTTGTATGTTGACGATATGCATATTGCAAGAAAAAGCGTGAAAGAGATCAACAGGTTAAAGGCTCAGCTCTCTAGGACGTTTGATATGAAGGATCTTGGAGCAGCAAAACATATCTTGGGCATGGAGATACATAGAGACAGGAAAAATGGTAAGCTTTGGTTATCACAGCAGAAGTATGTGGAAAAAGTACTTGAAAAGTTTTCTATGAACAATGTGAAACTTGTTAATGTTCCATTAGCTTCCCATTTTAAGCTTTCTTCGGTTTTGAGTCCTAGAACTGATGAAGAAAAGTAGTATATGTCTCATGTACCATATGCACATGTTGTAGGCAACTTAATGTATGCGATGGTATCTACAAGACCTGACACTTCACATGCAGTTGGAGTTGTCAGTAGGTTCATGGCAAATCCAGGTAAAGAACATTAGAAAGCAGTGAAATGGGTGCTTCGATATCTAAGAGGCACAAGTGACCATTGTGTCGTCTTTAATGGTAATGAAGGATCAGTCTGCGGATATGTAGATGCTGACTATGCATGTGATTTGGACAAAAGAAGATCTACTACAGGTTATGTCTTTACTCTTGCAGGTGGAACAATTAGTTGGATGTCAAAGCTTCAAGAAACAGTTGCATTGTCCACTACCGAAGTTGAATATATAGCTGCTTCAGATGCCAGTAAAGAAGCAATCTGGTTAAAGGGTCTGCTCGATGAGATTGAAAGGACGCAGGAGAAAGTGAATGTACTTTGTGACAGTCAAAGTGCTATTCACTGGCTACAAATCTTGCTTATCACAACAGAACCAAGCACATTGATGTAAGGTATCATTTTCTGAGACATGTGATCAATGGTGGAAAAGTAGCTCTTCAAAAGGTCCATACGCGAGAGAATTGTGTAGACATATACACAAAACCAGTTACAGTAGAGAAGCTGTGATGGTGCTTAGGTTCTGTGGGCTTGCAGAAAAGATGATGAATGGGCATGGGCAAGAGATTAGGGAAATTGTTGTCAAGGGGGAGATTGTTGGAAGTTTGACAACGAATTAAGTAAATTTGGGTAAAAATGTAACAAGTTAGTTTTATATCGAAATAGCAGTTATGTAACGGAGGAGGCTTGTATAAAACTAGTGAATGCTCGAGAAATGTAATCGTGGAGAATCATTGTTGAATTAATAGAGATTCCAATCCCTTGCCCCGTGGATGTTTCCTTGACACCCTGTCAATGTATAACTGAATGTTTATTTTCTTTATTCATTTCCCCTATTCGAACTACAACTGTTATTCCTTCATTTTGCTTAAAACCATCCAGCCCCACCAATAGTTGATTTAGAGTCATTTTCATATATTGTTGATCTTTAGGATTGCAGCTTCCACCAATTTAGTCAATAAATATGATACAAGGTGACCGCTTCTTTGCAGCTGCAAAATGATCCCGTACCCTTCGTGCTCCAACACCCACAAAGATTTCTTTAAATTCACTTCCACTGCAAGAAAAGAAAGGAACTCCAGCTTCACCGGCAATGGCCCTAGCCAACATAGTTTTCCTTGTTCCAGGTTGCCCAACAAGCAAAACTCCTTTTGGCGAGTTGCCACCAAGCCTCGTAAATCGCTCTGGATATAGTAAATAATGAACAATTTCCTCTAATTCTGCCTTGGCCCTTCACATCGCTAAATTTAGTGTTTGACTCCATGCTTGGCTGCACCTCTTCATTTAGACCAAGATCTTTACTAATTCCCCGATCCTCAATAAGGGCTCCAACTCCGGAAATCAAAACGAATGCAAGCGCAATTGTTCGAAATGCACACCATAGTTCTTCTTTGAAATGGCCACCTTAAGCTGCTACCATGTGGAGTGGAGCATTTGCTCACCCCAAAATACCATCCTCGTTGCAGTGCCAACATTGCCCAAGGGCGATACGGCACCAATGCCTTTCTGTTCTGTTGTCTCCTTCGGCAGTAACAAAATCATGCGACAACAATGTAGCAAACAAGCTGCATATGTGCTTTGGCTTTTTTGTTTTTGTTTTGCTGCATTGGGAATAGTCCCACGTTGTTAAACCAGGCACACTTTTTGCTATTTTATATACATCACTGTTTGTAACTTAAACCACCGCGTTGTGCAAACACATTAAATGTCGATTTGGCGCTTGGCTTGGCAAAGAATACCCAGTTTTTCTTTTACATTCTGACGTTGGCTGTCGATTAGTGGACGCTCGGCGCTTGGCTTGTGAGTTGGCAAAGTTGACTTGTGGAGTTTAGGGCTAAGACCCATTTTTTCTGAAAAATAACTCACCTTTTTCTTTTACATTCTAACGTTGTAACAAATAACTCTGACATTTCTCTTTTACATTCTGACGTTGTAACACAGTCCACTTCTGCGGCAAGAATTTGTATTTGTTTGTCTGCAAACTGTCAAGAGCTTATTTATGCTAATTGTCAGATATTGATTTCACACCCAGCCGATAATACCTTTTTGCGATGCATTTGGACTCGTCCAGCATTACTGCTAATATTATTTCACATTACGACCTTTTCTTCAAGTGACTTTAACATAATTAACACAGAATCAATAGCAGATTCGACAATGTACAATGCCATAGGTCTGATGGATGATGTCAATAATTTAAGAGCATTCCAAAGTCAGCTACAGTACACCCTTAAAACTGCTAATGCATAAAAGCTTCAGTAAGATGTCTTCCAGCTTTTGACAAGATCAGAGAGAGGGTGGATAAGGTGTTCCCAACAGCGCGTCCAATTATTCTCATACAATCATTGACTCATCTTTTTGCTTATGCGATGAATCGACCTTCTTTATAAATTCATCAGTCACTTTCTGCAAATCGCCTGATAAGTTTTATACATCGTCTTCGGAAAGCTTTCTTCATCCTTTCTTTAGCATCTTCTTCAATCAATTGTTTTTTGGCTTCTATTTCTTCAATGATAGCGCATCTACAAATATCTGCTTTCACATACCTTTATTTGTGGGAAAATGTGACACTACGAGATTTTCTAAAAAAATTATCCCCGGATGTCAAGGATTTTATGACACGAGGGACCTTCCTTCAAAAATATTTGCTTGCAAATAATGAATTCTCCTGAACATTTTGTCTCATATGCTCTTCCAAAGGAAGTTGAGTTGAAAATAACTAGCATTTGCACCAGACGTTGCAAAGAAAATGCCGTAAGGCAATGGATAACATATAACACTATGTAAAGCCATCAATAACATATGACACTAATTAACGCTTCTTTGACCCACCACCTCCGAGCTCGCACCCGCTGCGCTGGCAACCAACACCTGTGCAATTTCAAACGAGCCCTCGCGCCAAACATTCATTTGCTCCATTTGCACAACCAGAACAGGTCCTCTCGAGCATTCGTTTCTCCCGCTCACGGTGCTTGCTCATTTGCTCCATTCGCACAACCGGAACAGGTCCTCTCGAGCATTCGTTTCTCCCGCTCACGGTGCTTGCTCACCTCGCAGGTCCGCAACATTGAAAATTGGAGATATTCCAATGTCGGGGGGTAATTCAATTTCATATGCATTTGCAGAAAACTTCCTAAAGACTCTGCATGGTCCAAATTTCTTAGATTTTAACTTGTTATACTCCCTTTTTGGAAATCTTTACTTCCTTAGGTGTGCTAAAACCAAATCTCCAACCTCAAAATTAACTTCTCCCTTCTTCAAATCTGCTCTGCTCTTGTACTTTATGTTGCTATCAAGTAACTGTTGTTTTACCTCTTCATGCATTGCTTGAATCTCTGAAGCAAAATTTTCTCCTTTAGCACTTCTCATTTCAGCTTTTCCCAAGTCTCTTAATTCAGACACTCCTCTTGGGTGCATTCCATAAACTATATGGAATGGACTCTAACCTGTACTCCTGTTAGGAGAATCATTATAAACATATTTAGCCTGTGCCAAAATTTGATCCCACTGTTTTGGATGTTCACCTGCAAGACTGACTCCTCAGAAGATTACCCAAGCTTCTGTTTACAACTTCAGTCTGTCCATCAGTTTAAGGATGACAAGTTGAACTGAAACTCAGTTTAGCATCAAGTTTTTTCCACAAGGTCCTCCAGAAATGACCAACAAATCTGGTATCTCTGTTTGAAACAATGCTCTTAGGTAACCCATGCAACCTTACAATCTCCTTAAAAAATAGATTAGCAATGTCAGTAGCATCACTAGTTCTATAACATGGAATAAAATGTGCCATTTTAGAAAATATGTCAACCACAACATAAATTGAATCATTTCTTCTTTGAGTTTTTGGTAAACCCAAAACAAAATCCATACTTACTATATCCCAAGGTCTATCTGGAATAGGTAATGGAACATACAAACCTGTGTTTTGGCTCCTTCCCTTTGCGTACATACAAACTTTACATTTTTTTACATACTTCTCCACTCCATATCTCATCTTCGGCCAGAAATAAAACCGATTCAACTGTTCATAAGTCTTGTCTGCACCAAAATGTCCTCCAAGTCCACCACTATGTTTCTCATTGATTAAATTTTCTCTCATAGAGCAATTTGATATGCACAATTGATTTCTTTTAAACAACAATCCTTCTTGCAAGAAAAAATCCAGCCACTTACTTCTGTCTAACAAAACAGGATTTTTACAAGCTTCAAATGCCTCTTTAAAATCTAAATCTTTCTCATATAATTCTTTAAGAAAATCAAAACCCAACACTTGAATTTGACTTTCTTGAACTAAAATGCTTTTTCTACTTAAGGCATCTGCTACCTTGTTTGATTGGCCATTTATATGTTTTAATACAAAATTAAAACTTTGAAGATATTCTACCCATTTTGCATGTTTCTAACTAAGCTTTGGTTGTTGCATAATGTACTGCAATGCATGATTGTCTGAATAAAGTATAAACTCCTTAGACATCAAGTAATGTCTCCACTTTTTCAATGACTATACAACTGCATAAAATTCCTTATCATAAGAAGAATATTTCTTCTTCGATTCATTCAGTTTTTCACTGAAATAAGCTACAGGTCTGTCCTCCTAACTTAAAACAGCGCCAATAGCTTCTCCACTAGCATCACATTTCACTTGAAAAGGTTTATTAAAATCAGGCAAAATTAAAATAGGTTTTTCAATGATCTTTCTTTTCAACAACTGGAAGTTCTTTTTTGCGTCAACAGTCCATTTAAATGGATGTTTATCCTTCTTTATAGTGTCAATAATAGAAGCATTGATCTTACTAAAATTCCTTATGAATTTTCTATAAAAACTAGCAAGACCATGAAAACTTCTTACCTCAAAAACACTTTTCGATGAAGGCCACTCTATGATTGCCTTTATCTTCTCTGGATCCATCTTTAATCCATCAGCAAAAACAACAAAGTCCAAATATACCAACTCTTCCTTCATGAATGAACATTTCTTTAAATTTAGTAGTATCTTTTCTTGTTGCAGTTTCTTTAAGACATAATTCAGATGTCTCATATGTTCCTCTTTAGATTTGTTGTAAACTAATATATCATCTAGATATACTATTACAAATTTACAAGTAAATTCTTTCAGTACTTCATTCATAAGCCTCATAAAAGTACTAGGCGCATTTGATAACCCAAAAGGCATTACCATCCATTCATACAGTCCTTCATTTGTTCTAAAAGCACTTTTCCATTCATCTCCTTCTCCAATCCTTATTTGATGATACCCACTTTTTAAATCCAGCTTTGTAAAATATCTTGCTCCACTTAAACAATCCATCAAATCTTCAATTCTAGGTAAAGGAAATCTGTACCTAATTGTTATTTTGTTGATTTCTCTTGAATCAATGCACATTCTCCAGCCTCCATCTTTCTTTGGACTCAACACTATTGGCACTGCACAAGGACTCAAACTTTCTCTAAGCAGTCCTTTATCTAACAATTCCTGAACCTATTTTCTCATTTTGTCATTTTTTGTGGGAGTCATCATGTAAGCTGCTTTATTTGGCAGATTCGCCCCTGGAATCAAATCTATATGATGACTGATTTTTCTAATGGGTGGTAACTCATTAGGCAAATCATCTACAATGATATCACAATAATTTTCCAGCATCTCTTGAATTTCAATTGGCAAATCAGAAATTTTAGTAAAGTAGTTATTACCTTGGGTTTGCAAATCAATACAAAATTTACCTCATTCTCTTCAATCTACTACAAGTATTCTTTTTCCACTCAGCAATAGAATTTTTGGATCATATTTTCTTGAAGCATCCTCTTCTTCCATAGGCAGCAATGTATGATTAACACCACCTTTACCAAATTTGTATGTGTTCTTTTTCCCATCATGCATAGCTCCTATGTCATACTGCCAACGTCTTCCTAGCAATATGTGACACACATCCATAAGCATCACATCACACATAATTTTGTCTTTGTAGCTGCCCAACTACAACTCCACTTCACACTGTTCATTCACTAACAACTGATGTCCTTTTTGAAGCCATGACACCTTGTAAGGTGTTGGATGTTTCTTTGTCTTTAATTTCAACTTTTCCACCACTTCTGTAGAGACCAAATTATCGATGCTGCCACTATCAATTACCATTTGGCAGCATTTTCCTTGAACCTTGCACACAGTCCTAAACAAAGTCTTTCTCTGTGCTGGTTCAACAACTTCCTTTGTTGGCTTTAACAAAACTTTGTTAACTACCAAAGATTCCCCTTTCTCTAGTACATTTTCTTCTTCTAGCACCTTTGTTGCTTCCTCTTCAATCTGAGCAACAATTACATTTCTCTTATTTGTCCCTGCGTTTTCTGGGCACTCATAGGCTCTGTGTCCCAACTTGTTACATTTGTAACATATGATTTGTCTTCCTCTGCTTCTACCTCCTCTTCCTCTGGAAAAACTCCTTACGCCACTTGCATCACCTTCTGTGGTTGTATGTTGATTCGAGCTACTGCTAGCTCCATCTCTAGGTGTTGTAAATCTTCCTCTACCACCTTGACTTCCTCTTCCTCGGAAAGTACTTCTACTTTTGGCAAATTGCTTCCTCATGAGTTTTTCTTTAGCCTTAAATACCATCTGATAAGTCTCTTCTACTATTTTAGGAGACAACACACTTATCTCATCTTGGATCTCCATTCTGAGACCATTTATATATCTTGCAACCTTCTCGTCTGTATCTTGAATTTGTCCAGCTCTTATGCTCACTTTGTAAAATTCCTCTGTGTATTCTTTCACTGTCAGAGACGTCTGCCTAAGATTCTGCATCTGTCTAAATAATCACTGTTGACAATCACTTGGCAAAAACTTACCTCTTAACTTTGCCACCATCCTGTTCCAATTTTTAATTGGTTGCTTACCAAGTCTCCTTCTTTCTGCCTGCACTCCATCCCACCAAAGTGTTGCATGTCCTTTCAATTTTGTGACAGCAAATTTCACTCTCTTTCCTTCTTCCATTTCTTCATAATCAAAGAATTTATCCATGTCATTAATCCAGTCTATCAACTCCTCAGGGTTTAAACCTCTTGTATAAACTGAAACCTCAAGTCTGGGTTTAAATGTGGATCCCAACACTGATTTAAAGAATCTCATTTCAGGAGTAACTTCTGCAGCTTCAACTTCAAGCTCACTGACATCTCCAGCACCTGCATCTCTTTGATTTCCCATTTCCACTACTTCTAATCTAGCTTGCATCTGTTGCATAGCTTCCAACACTTCAACATTTGCAACTGGTCTTCCTCTTCTTTGACCACCACCACGTCTTCTTCCAACTCTAAAAGCCATGTTGGATTTCTTTTTCTGATCTTTGAGATCCTGTTCAGTGTCAATAAGCTGCTCTGATACCACTAATGGTGGGCTGGTTGCAGGTGTTAAGGATAATCGTTCAAAACGAGAAACTATTCCTTCAAGTTTGGGTGGAACTTCTTCTCGGTTTTCCTTTGGAGTATCAGTCATCAACCTCCAAATTTAGCTCTTCTACTAAAATAGCAGACTTATTTAATTTACCCTGTATATGGCAAAACTTCAAATTTTCCATGGAACCAAAAGGAATTAAAACCCCAGTTCATAACCTTATCGCATCCGAAATTTAAATTAACTCACGTGCATCTTCCGACGCGATCACCGTCAGATCTGACCCCTTTAAGCAAATGATCACGATTAACTGAACTATTAACTCAGTTTTATAAATTATTGTGTCCGATTTTGGAAATAACATATGCGCTTGTTGGCACACGATGACCATTAGATCTTTTGGATCTGTTCGATTGAACGATTTTGATTTTCTTTTGGGTTTCTCGCGAATTTGTCAGGTTTCCTCGTTCCGCCAGACTTAGCACTTCCGCCAAGTTTATTTCTCATTTGTCAGATTCAAGATATTGCTAACTAACTCTGTGATTTCGAAATACATCCAAGTTATTTCAATGCACAATGAGTGAAGATTTAGATGCGACGACACAAGATTATACAAAATCTAATTCTCAAGGGCTCAAACTAGAAATCAACAAAACTCAAAAATATTTATAAGGAAATTAAAACCTTCGGGATTCGACCATTCATGCACAGTGTTCACGGAGATACAGAAAGATTCCAAATTTTATATTCCAATCCTCAGCCAAAATCCCATTCTACTAATTCAAAACTTACATAAATACCTGTAAATACAACAACTAGATCCTAAATCAATGGATTGAATTTGCCTAATCCTAGATAATATCTAATCTGCATGATATTCTCTTCAAGAATCTCAACTAAGCCTAAATACTTGAATTAATTACTAGATAATTCAAATCGTTGAATTCTAGCTCAAATCCTATCTAGAAAGCTTTGTAAAGTGACAGCTAAAGGATCCCACTCCTTTGCTTGTAAACTTTTTTTGTATTTTTAGAATAAAATTCGAAGTCTTTTGTCTTCAAGCCTCATGCTCCAGCATCAGAATACAACCTTCCTCAATGGTGTGGTTGAGGAAGAGATTTACATTGAGCAGCGGAAGGGCTTTTAGGTGCATGGGAGGGATTCCCATGTGTGCAAATTGAAGAGAGCACTTTATGGATTCAAGCAAACTCCCAAGGCATGGTATGCCAAGATTGACAACTGCTTGCAAGGCATGGACTTCACCAAGAGTGGGAGACCCAAACTTGTATTGCATTCAGGTCAAGTGTGAGCCTCTCATTTTGGTGCTATATCTAGATGACTATCTCTCACAGGTTGCGAAAAGCTCATAGTAGAATTCAAGAGGGACCTAGCAGCAAAGTTTGAGATGAAATGTTTGGAGTTGATGGACTGCTTTTTGGGTTTAGAGTTGTGGCAAAGTGATGGAGAACTCTTCCTCAGACAAGGGAAATATACAGTTGAAATTATGAAGCAATTTAGGATACAGGACTGCAGACCCATGTCTACACCACTAGTGACCAACTGGAAGAAGATTGATGCTTTCAGATCAGAGACAATGGACCCTACATTATATAGATAACTACTTTGTTTTGCAGTTAATACACTTAATCAATCATGGTAGAGCCAAAGCGAGTTCACTAGGTGGCTGCAAAACATGTGTTGAGATACCTTCAAGACACAATTGAATATGAGCTGAAATATACTCAGATGGAGTGAAGTTAGAGGGGTACACCAATGCTGATTGGGCAAGCAGTACAGCTGATAGGAATAGCACTTATGGGTGTTGTTTCAGCTTGGATTAAGAGCAGTTACTTGATTCAGCAGAAAGCAAACCTCAGTTGCGTTGAGTTCTACTAAAGCCAAATACATGGTTGCCAGTTTGGCAGCTTGTGAGGCAATCTGGCTTCAGAAGCTTCTCATGGGGCTATTTGACCAAGAAATGGAGCCAACTATGATTTACTATGACAATCGGGGCTGTATCAAGCTCAAGTCGAAACACATTCAGATCAGGCACCACTTCATTCAAGACTGGGTTCAGAAGGGGACAATAAAGCTACATTATGTACCAACAAATGAGCAGTTAGCAGACATTCTAACCAAGGCTTTGATGAAGGGAATATTTGTATTCTTCAGAGATATAAGCTAGGGGTGGTGCAAAACACCTTCCTCACTAAGAGAGAGTGTTGAAAATGTAACTTGGAAGGTGATTTTGCATTGGTCAAGTGCCATGACATGCAGTGAATCACCAAAATTCTCTCACAGCAAAATTAATTAAATATTTCCTAAGTTTGGACCTTAGGCATAGAATCAATAATTTAATTTTTTTATTTTATTGGCTACATATTTTTATAAAGTTAAGAGGTCAACGAAAGATTATATCGTGACAGTTGATCTCAAGTATGGAGGTGCAATCTCAATTCTCCTTCACTTTGGAGATTAGGTCAGAAAATTATAAAAGAGGGAAACAGGTTGTTGGAGAGTTTAGTTCAATTTGGCACAAGAGTTGAGCATTCAGCAGAGACAGGAAGTCAAAGCTACAGCAAAGTGTGATCTGCACAAAGGCAAATTTCAGAGGCAATGAGTAGGCTTGGGGAGGCCAAACTATCCAGGCTGTACAGATCGATTTAGAGAAGCAGAAACAGAAGGATTTGGCAGGGCTAATTTGGGCAAATCGATTGGGTTGAAGGGGGCCAAGTTACTAGGCCAATTCAACCGGGCCATACAAACCAATTTCCAGTGAGTTGTACAGATTTAATTGGCTGGGCCATACAGGCCAATTTCCAGTGAGTTGTACAGATTTAATTGGCTGGGCCATACAGGCCAATTTCCAGTAGGCCATACTGCTAATTTACTGGGTCAAAGGGCTGAAACTTTCTGGGTAGATTGCCAATGTAAATTCCTCAAATAATATTTGTTGTAATCAATTTTCTGAAACAAAATCCCAAGTTTGCTGGTTTCCCCACATTGGGATTTCCAGAGTAAAAATGTGTCAAGAATTTTCTTTATATGCCTGGTTTGCTGATAATATATTTCTGCTGTGCATACTGAATTAGGAACCCAGTGCATCTTTTGTCATGAATTTCAGATCTGAAGAAGTCATTTTATTTCTGTTCTGAGAAAATTTATTGGACATTAAATGTGAACTGGGTTCTAGAAAACTAACACATCTAAATCATATTTGGAATCTGCTGACCCTTTGAATTGAATGTTATGGATGAATTTCTGAGAGTCAAACTCTTTCTAGTGCATGTCAATTATACATCTATAGTAACATGAAAAAGGCCATTGAAGCCAAACATTTGAAACTGGACACATGCACTTTACTCTGATGAAAAACAGATAGTTGCTGAGCAGGTTGCTGATATAGACACAAACATATCTTTGAAACCTGTTCTAAACAACTTCGGCTGCACTTCTTGATGTCTGGACTCTGGACACACCACACCCTTTTGCAAATTTCAAATCACATTTCAACAGGTTGTCCAAGAGCAACCCCGGTAGGGAAGGCATTACAGGAGTTATTACAAATCACCAAGGTGAACCCATCTTCATAATGGAGACTCCATAAATAATGTGGCTATAACTTCAGCCATCAACACTTTACACTCACAGTGACTATCCTTCGACTTGTTCTTCAAGTGGTTTCCCAAATCATTACAAAATCTGTTCAGCGTAGTCTTTAGCCCTTTTACAACCAGCCCAAGCAATTAAGCTGGAAATTGGAACCTGTGTTGAAAGAAAATTCATGATCTGATGGAATTCTTCAGTCACGTACATGTAATGGATACAAACCTCTAATGCATGCGATGGTGTTACAGATCAACTTGCCAACTGGGATGCTAGGTCTCCAAGAACTGAAAGATCCATCCAAGGGTATTGAGACTCGAGAGAATGAAATTCCAGACAATGTCAATAGTGGTCTTTTTTGTTTGTTCATTCCAGCCTGTCCACCTGATTCACCTCACACAAATCTGAATCATGATCTTACCAGCTCCCTGGATTAATGCCAACACTTTCCATTTTGTTGGCAGTTCTCACATATAGCCAAGCTGCTGTTAACAGTTCTTATGTAATGACATGTTGCTCTATCTTGTGTATTTGCCTCTGTTTAGGAGAGTGGACTCTAAAGTTGTTACAACGCGATATTTTCTGGCATTCATGTAATACGCAGATAGTTGTGTATTGTTTGCAGGGCTTCAGATTTAATGATCTCTGCTTTTTTGTGATCTGCTTGTAATCATGTGTTGTTCTATCCATAAACAAAAATTTTCGTTCATTGCTCCTCAAAGTAAATTGCCAAAAGTTTTGCGTAATCACTTTAAATTATGAATGTAACATCAAAAGACATTGACAAATTTCTCTAAATTTCAGCATCTAACACATGCAGAGTTTTTTCATTTACATTTAATCATATAAATATCCGAATTAAATGGCAATATAATTCAATTTTAGCAAGGCCTTAACATTCAGCTTATAAATAAAATACGTCTTTAAACTTCAAATTTTGATCAGAAAACATGGGCAAAACGCTGAAAAGATTAACATTCTGTGTCTAAATAAATAAACGGAAAAGCTTCTTCAGCTTTGACAATCTGATCAGAAAGCATAGGCAATATTCTGAAAATTTTAGCATTCTGCTTATAAACAAAATAGGCATGGCCAATTTTCTTTAAATTTCGAAGTTTAATCAGAAAGCACGAGCAATGGGAAGTTCAACATTCTGCCTACAAATAAAATAGTAGACAAGTTCATTAAATTTCAAAATCTAATCAGAAAACATAGGCAATATTCTGAGAAATTTGACAATCTGCTCATAAATAAAAAAGACAGAGACAATTTCCTTTAAATGTCGAAATAATCGGAAAGTATAGGCAATATTCTGTGAATTCTAATAATCGGAAAGTATAGGCAACATTATGTGAATTCTAATATTCTGATTATAAATGAGATATTCACGGACAATTGTGATTAAATTTCAAAATTTAATCAGAAGAAAGGAACAGTATACATCATAAATAAATTATCGACAATTTTCATTGAAGTTCGAAATTTAATCAGAAAGCACTGGCAATATTCTGTGAATTCTCGGGGGTGGCAAGAGGGGGAGAGGCCCTTGTGAACCCGATGAATCAATAAGCCAAACTGCTAATTTACTGGGTCAAAGGGCTGAAACTTTCTGGGTAGATTGCCAATGTAAATTCCTCAAATAATATTTGTTGTAATCAATTTTCTGAAACAAAATCCCAAGTTTGCTGGTTTCCCCACATTGGGATTTCCAGAGTAAAAATGTGTCAAGAATTTTCTTTATATGCCTGGTTTGCTGATTATATATTTCTGCTGTGCATACTGAATTAGGAACCCAGTGCATCTTTTGTCATGAATTTCAGATCTGAAGAAGTCATTTTATTTCTGTTCTGAGAAAATTTATTGGACATTAAATGTGAACTGGGTTCTAGAAAACTAACACATCTAAATCATATTTGGAATCTGCTGACCCTTTGAATTGAATGTTATGGATGAATTTCTGAGAGTCAAACTCTTTCTAGTGCATGTCAATTATACATCTATAGTAACATGAAAAAGGCCATTGAAGCCAAATATTTGAAGCTGGACACATGCACTTTACTCTGATGAAAAACAGATAGTTGCTGAGTAGGTTGCTGATATAGACACAAACATATCTTTGAAACCTGTTCTAAACAACTTCGGCTGCACTTCTTGATGTCTGGACTCTGGACACACCACACCCTTTTGCAAATTTCAAATCACATTTCAACAGGTTGTCCAAGAGCAACCCCGGTAGGGAAGGCATTACAGGAGTTATTACAAATCACCAAGGTGAACCCATCTTCATAATGGAGACTCCATAAATAATGTGGCTATAACTTCAGCCATCAACACTTTACACTCACAGTGACTATCCTTCAACTTGTTCTTCAAGTGGTTTCCCAAATCATTACAAAATCTGTTCAGCGTAGTCTTTAGCCCTTTTACAACCAGCCCAAGCAATTAAACTGGAAATTGGAACCTGTGTTGAAAGAAAATTCATGATCTGATGGAATTCTTCAGTCACGTACATGTAATGGATGCAAACCTCTAATGCATGCAATGGTGTTACAGATCAACTTGCCAACTGGGATGCTAGGTCTCCAAGAACTGAAAGATCCATCCAAGGGTATTGAGACTCGAGAGAATGAAATTCCAGACAATGTCAATAGTGGTCTTTTTTATTTGTTCATTCCAGCCTGTCCACCTGATTCACCTCACACAAATCTGAATCATGATCTTACCAGCTCCCTGGATTAATGCCAACACTTTCCATTTTGTTGGCAGTTCTCACATATAGCCAAGCTGCTGTTAACAGTTCTTATGTAATGACATGTTGCTCTATCTTGTGTATTTGCCTCTGTTTAGGAGAGTGGACTCTAAAGTTGTTACAACGCGATATTTTCTGGCATTCATGTAATACGCAGATAGTTGTGTATTGTTTGCAGGGCTTCAGATTTAATGACCTCTGCTTTTTCGTGATCTGCTTGTAATCATGTGTTGTTCTATCCATAAATAAAAATTATCGTTCATTGCTCCTCAAAGTAAATCGACAAAAGTTTTGCGTAATCACTTTAAATTATGAATGTAACATCAAAAGACATTGACAAATTTCTTTAAATTTCAGCATCTAACACGTGCAGAGTTTTTTCATTTACATTTAATCATATAAATATCCGAATTAAATGGCAATATAATTCAATTTTAGCAAGGCCTTAACATTCAGCTTATAAATAAAATACGTCTTTAAACTTCAAATTTTGATCAGAAAACATGGGCAAAATGCTGAAAAGATGAACATTCTACTTATAAATACAGTAGGTAATATCCTGAGAAGTTCAACATTCTGTGTCTAAATAAATAAACGGAAAAGCTTCTTCAGCTTTGACAATCTGATCAGAAAGCATAGGCAATATTCTGAAAATTTTAGCATTCTGCTTATAAACAAAATAGGCATGGCCAATTTTCTTTAAATTTCGAAGTTTAATCAGAAAGCACGAGCAATGGGAAGTTCAACATTCTGCCTACAAATAAAATAGTAGACAAGTTCATTAAATTTCAAAATCTAATAAGAAAACATAGGCAATATTCTGAGAAATTTGACAATCTGCTCATAAATAAAAAAGACAGAGACAATTTCCTTTAAATGTCGAAATAATCGGAAAGTATAGGCAATATTCTGTGAATTCTAATAATCGGAAAGTATAGGCAACATTCTGTGAATTCTAATATTCTGATTATAAATGAGATATTCACGGACAATTGTGATTAAATTTCAAAATTTAATCAGAAGAAAGGAACAGTATACGTCATAAATAGATTATCGACAATTTTCATTGAAGTTCGAAATTTAATCAGAAAGCACTGGCAATATTCTGTGAATTCTCGGGGGTGGCAAGAGGGGGGAGAGGCCCTTGTGAACCCGATGAATCAATAAGCCAAACTGCTAATTTACTGGGTCAAAGGGCTGAAACTTTCTGGGTAGATTGCCAATGTAAATTCCTCAAATAATATTTGTTGTAATCAATTTTCTGAAACAAAATCCCAAGTTTGCTGGTTTCCCCACATTGGGATTTCCAGAGTAAAAATGTGTCAAGAATTTTCTTTATATGCCTGGTTTGCTGATTATATATTTCTGCTGTGCATACTGAATTAGGAACCCAGTGCATCTTTTGTCATGAATTTCAGATCTGAAGAAGTCATTTTATTTCTGTTCTGAGAAAATTTATTGGACATTAAATGTGAACTGGGTTCTAGAAAACTAAAACATCTAAATCATATTTGGAATCTGCTGACCCTTTGAATTGAATGTTATGGATGAATTTCTGAGAGTCAAACTCTTTCTAGCGCATGTCAATTATACATCTATAGTAACATGAAAAAGGCCATTGAAGCCAAACATTTGAAGCTGGACACATGCACTTTACTCTGATGAAAAACAGATAGTTGCTGAGCAGGTTGCTGATATAGACACAAACATATCTTTGAAACCTGTTCTAAACAACTTCGGCTGCACTTCTTGATGTCTGGACTCTGGACACACCACACCCTTTTGCAAATTTCAAATCACATTTCAACAGGTTGTCCAAGAGCAACCCCGGTAGGGAAGGTATTACAGGAGTTATTACAAATCACCAAGGTGAACCCATCTTCATAATGGAGACTCCATAAATAATGTGACTATAACTTCAGCCATCAACACTTTACACTCACAGTGACTATCCTTCAACTTGTTCTTCAAGTGGTTTCCCAAATCATTACAAAATCTGTTCAGCGTAGTCTTTAGCCCTTTTACAACCAGCCCAAGCAATTAAACTGGAAATTGGAACCTGTGTTGAAAGAAAATTCATGATCTGATGGAATTCTTCAGTCACGTACATGTAATGGATACAAACCTCTAATGCATGCAATGGTGTTACAGATCAACTTGCCAACTGGGATGCTAGGTCTCCAAGAACTGAAAGATCCATCCAAGGGTATTGAGACTCAAGAGAATGAAATTCCAGACAATGTCAATAGTGGTCTTTTTTGTTTGTTCATTCCAGCCTGTCCACCTGATTCACCTCACACAAATCTGAATCATGATCTTACCAGCTCCCTGGATTAATGCCAACACTTTCCATTTTGTTGGCAGTTCTCACATATAGCCAAGCTGCTGTTAACAGTTCTTATGTAATGACATGTTGCTCTATCTTGTGTATTTGCCTCTGTTTAGGAGAGTGGACTCTAAAGTTGTTACAACGCGATATTTTCTGGCATTCATGTAATACGCAGATAGTTGTGTATTGTTTGCAGGGCTTCAGATTTAATGATCTCTGCTTTTTTGTGATCTACTTGTAATCATGTGTTGTTCTATCCATAAACAAAAATTTTCGTTCCTTGCTCCTCAAAGTAAATTGCTAAAAGTTTTGTGTAATCACTTTAAATTATGAATGTAACATCAAAAGACATTGACAAATTTTTCTAAATTTCAGCGTCTAACACGTGCAGAGTTTTTTCATTTACATTTAATCATATAAATATCCGAATTAAATGGCAATATAATTCAATTTTAGCAAGGCCTTAACATTCATCTTATAAATAAAATACGTCTTTAAACTTCAAATTTTGATCAGAAAACATGGGCAAAACGCTGAAAAGATCAACATTCTACTTATAAATACAGTAGGTAATATCCTGAGAAGTTCAACATTCTGTGTCTAAATAAATAAACGGAAAAGCTTCTTCAGCTTTGACAATCTGATCAGAAAGCATAGGCAATATTCTGAAAATTTTAGCATTCTGCTTATAAACAAAATAGGCATGGCCAATTTTCTTTAAATTTCGAAGTTTAATCAGAAAGCACGAGCAATGGGAAGTTCAACATTCTGCCTACAAATAAAATAGTAGACAAGTTCATTAAATTTCAAAATCTAATCAGAAAACATAGGCAATATTCTGAGAAATTTGACAATCTGCTCATAAATAAAAAAGACAGAGACAATTTCCTTTAAATGTCGAAATAATCGGAAAGTATAGGCAATATTCTGTGAATTCTAATAATCGGAAGGTATAGGCAACATTCTGTGAATTCTAATATTCTGATTATAAATGAGATATTCACGAACAATTGTGATTAAATTTCAAAATTTAATCAGAAGAAAGGAACAGTATACATCATAAATAAATTATCGACAATTTTCATTGAAGTTCGAAATTTAATCAAAAAGCACTGGCAATATTCTGTGAATTCTCGGGGGTGGCAAGAGGGGGAGAGGCCCTTGTGAACCCGATGAATCAATAAGCCAAAGCTATGCTTGGGGATTAGGGCTGTCAACTAATAATCAGGCTGAATTATATGCTCTCTGGATGGGTTTGTCAATTGCTAAGGAGACCCATATAAGAAATCTTCTAGTGCTGGGAGACTCAGAATTAATGATAAAAAACTTTGAAACCTATATAAAAAAGCTTCCAGTGCTGAGAGACTCGGAATTAATAATCAAAAAGCTTCGAGACCTATTAGACAACAAGTTTGATCCAAAAGCCTGACTCTGGCTTAGGATTAAGGTTCTGATAAAAAAAAATTGAATTAATTGGGCCTCATCACATTATTAGGCACTTAAACAGCCAGGCTGATGCCAAAGCCAACGAAGGGGCACGCATTAATGATCAAAAAGCTTCGGGACCAATTAGACAACAAGTTTGATCCAAAAGTTTGACTCTGGCTTAGGATTAAGGGTCTGATAAAAAAAATTGAATTAATTAGGCCTCATCACATTCTTAGGCACTTAAACAGCCAGGCTGATGCCAAAGCCAACGAAGGGGCACGAATGCGCAAGGGGCAGATTAACAGAGGGACAAATTACACCTTTTTAGTATCACCGTGAGAACGTCGGTGAGAAGATGGGTGGATAGTTATTCGGCTACTCCATATGCAATGAAGAGCTTGGACGCAAGAATGTCC
The DNA here is from genome assembly GCA_031772625.1 of Pinus tabuliformis. Classification (NCBI taxonomy): domain Eukaryota; kingdom Viridiplantae; phylum Streptophyta; class Pinopsida; order Pinales; family Pinaceae; genus Pinus; species Pinus tabuliformis. Next base: position 1,280,858,776 of record CM062820.1, read on the forward strand.
ACATTGGAGCTGAATTTTCAAGACGTGAAAAATGAGGTGGCTGAGCTGAAGATGAAATTGGGGGATCTGTTGGCGGATAGGAAGGCAAGGGGCGGCCCTCCGACTCTACTAAATCTACTAGAGGAGAGCAAAAGCAATGCAACAAAGAGACAGAACCGGTCGACTGGAAGAAACTCAGCTGTGGACCGTGGTTTGGAGGAGAATGAGAACCAATTGGAGTACTTTCGTCCCCTGACTGATTGACAGATGATATGTTTTTTTATATGCATACTTAGTATTTTCCATAGGGTATATAGTTGTAGTGTGGGATTTCTGGGAAGTTTTGTTATGTCGTTTTATGGTCTGAATGATTTTGTAAACAGGTTTGGTTTGAATCTGGGGAATGTTAAAACTACCACGGCTGAACTCTCTGTATGTAGCTGGGCAGAGCCAGCGTTTTGATAATAATTAATATAAATATATCCGTTACTGTGAAAAAAAAATCTATGAATTCTGACATCAAACTTGTACATGAAAAATCCAAGGACACCTTTATTTAAATTTCAAAATATAATCATCAAGCAAGGGCAATATTCTCAGAATTTCGACATCCCGCCCATAAATGGTATAGGCCTGGACAATCTCCTTTAAATTTCGAAATTTAATCACTAAGTATGAGCAGTGTCAATTAAACTTAAGCAATCATTTCCATTGGACATGAACATGAAGATTTGAACACTCAACATTTGATCAAGAACACGCACTATGAGCAGTGTCAATTAAACTTGAGCAATCATTTCCATTGGACATGAACATGAAGATTTGAACTCTCAACATTTGATCAAGAACACACACTGTAAGGAAACCAGACGCAATTCCGGTATTTTGACAAAAGGAACTTCTGATTTTAAACAAATGTCACCTGAGGGGCCGAAGTCTAACGGTGACGGTAACACTCTCCTTAGCTTTGATGTAATCCGTCCTGTCGGTCGCGAGAACCTCCGGATATCCATACTGTGGCCTGGGCTGAGCAAACGGGCTAGGCGACAAGTTTCGTCCAATGCGGGGAGTGGCAGGCAAGCTTCGTCCCGTAGACCTGGACGCGGAGCTGAAGCCGAAGCTAGAGGCATGCGAAGACGAATTTGAGGAAGCTGGCGACGTCGGAGACTTGGGAACCAATGGCGACGTCTTCCTGTACTTTGCACTGGACTTGGACGCCATTAAGGAAAGATTGAAAATGCTCGAAAATACTCTATTGGGAGCAGAGGAACCCTGAATGCAAGTTCAGAATCTGCAAACTCGGAAGAGATTGGGTATAAAAGGATGTGCATTCGGTTGCTTTGCTTAGAAGAAGGTCCCACGCCACCTGCATCGTGCAGAGGGGCGTAGATTGGGCCCGATCAATCCATCTCTGCTTTCTCCTTTTCCTTCGCACGCTCGCCTGCTCGGAAAGAAAACAATCAGTGATGAACGATCGAAAGAGAAATTTTAACCGTAGCCGTGACCTGATCACGACTGCCCGCCTCTCTCTCTGCCCTCGCCTCGCCCGCTCGCTCACTCAGCTCGCTGACTCCCGGATCACTTACAGCGGCCTTGCTCTTCATTACAATTTACGATCTCGGTCGCATGCGATCCAAGGTCACATGGAAACTAGCGGGAAGAAGCGCGGGGAAAACGTTGTACCCAGGGAGGGGAACGGGTTTCTTGAGGCCTATTTCATCCAATTCAAATCACAGTGACCACTCCATTCCGCCCGTGTCTCTTCCCCTTGCCATTGATCTAACGCTTGAAATTTGTGTAATCGTCTAACATTTAATCGTATGGTGCACAAAATGACACGTAAGCAAGGAGGAGAGTTGATTTCAGAGGGAAACGCCTTACGGCGTAATTAATATTATTTTGTATTAATGGAGAAATGGTTACATAGTTGTAACCAATTTTACCAGACTCAGAATCAGCAATAAATCGGCGAGGCAAAAGAGCAAAGAGTTTTAATCGGATCGGAAAAAAATCGGTAAAAATCGTTGAATTCATTAAATAAAAATATACACATATATTGAATTAAAAGAACCATTTTTTATTAATATTGGGTAAAGGCATGTCCAAACAATGCATAATATCAATAGATGTCCAAAATATCATGAATAAATAAGTATCTCATATATGTTATGATTCCAAACATGATCCAAAGCACTGAGTCTTGAGTCCTTAGAAGCATATGCTTCTAAAAGTTTACAAAAAAATTAAAAACTGCATACTAATCAGAAAAAAATCAGCAACTAAGAGTCTAAGACTCTTAAGAGTGAGAACTAGAAGCGATTCCTTCCACTTCTTCGCTTGCTTGACTCTCAAAGTTCTCCAAGTCATGAAGGCTTAAAAGAGGAGGCTCATCTAATTGAACCCAGTCTGCCGCATTTGTAGCTTGCAAATCTCTCTCTTCAAGGTCGATTGGTGAATGATCCATACCTGTCATTATCATGAGACATTGAAATGTGAATTAAAATTTCACTTTGAAGTTTGAACTTTAAAGTACGAACTAGATTATGAAACCTTCAAATTCAAGCTCTCAAATCTCACCTTGTATTTGTTTGTTGCGAAGTCGTAGATTGTAATGGACAAATACAAGGTCATTCAAGCGTTTTTGTGTCACTCGGTTGCGCTTTTTAGAACGTATTTTCTCATACATGCTGCAGTTGCTTTCACAACCTGAAGCACTACATGCTTGGTTTAAGATTCGAATGGCAAATCTCTTCAAATCTGGCGTATCACTACCAAAGTTTTGCCACCAAAGACCTAGCAAGTGATAAGGGTTTGTGAGTAGAAGACTAGAAGTACTAAATTAGTAAATAGTAAAAACTTAAAAAGAAAAGAAAATTTAATAAAACATTTAACATACAAAATAAAGTTTAAACAAATTTAATGAATTGATGAAGCCTTCAAGTTGGGTACCTAGCAACATCTTAGACCTTTGTCTTATAGCACTGGTACAGACAAACAATTTAGATGGTGCCCTATAATCTTGTAGTTGGGAAAAGACATGACTTTGTTGTTCTGGATCAGGGAAGCACCTTTCCATGCATGTCATAAGTCCTCTGCCAACCTCCCCATCCTCATTAAATTTGCTCTTATCATAAAAATATTGTGGGTTTAAGAAGTACCCAGCAGCATGTAAGGGGGAATGCAATTGCCTATCTCAACGTGCATCTATAATGTCCCAAAGAGGCATATACTTTGTCTCATCATCCCCATATCTTCTTTTGATGGCCTCCTTTGCGAGATCCATCGCCTCATAAATGTAACCCATAGCGAGTTTGTCATCATCAACCATCCTGAAAGTTCAAGCATTCAAATTTAAAGAAATATGAAACATTGTAAATAAAAAGAAGCTTGAAATGAAATTTAAAAAATGAAAAAGTTAAAAGACTTGAAGTACCTGAGAACTCTAACAAGGGACTCCGTCACAACGATAATCTCTTCGACATCTTTCCAGAAGCCATCATTAAACACAAGTGCAACAATTTCGATGCCTTCAGGGGTCTTGGAATGTTTAGATCCCATCCACTCAGGTCCCAAGAACATCCTCTTCAGATTTATCTTTTGCTCACTGCAGGTCGAACAATTTCTTTATCTTCAGTGTATATTCTCATAGTGTTTAGGACAATAGTGTGGTTGTATAGCTATTTGGTTATGGATTTTGCCTTCTCCACAACCTCATGTATCCAATGAAGCTTACCAATGTCCTCAAGCATTAAATCTATGCAATGGGCAGCACAAGAGGTCCAAAAAATAGTGGGGTGCCTCATCTCAAAAAGTCTACCAGCAGCCATATAATTAGCTGCATTATCAGTGACAATTTGTACAACATGTTCTTCTCCCACTTCTTGAACGACTTCCTCCATCATTTCATAGATAAGTTGGGCAGTTTTAACCTTGTCTGAAGCATCCACTGATTTGAGAAACATTATGCCTGCGGGACAAGATACAAGGAAATTTATTGAATTTCTATTCCTCTGATCTGTCCATCCATCACTCATGATGGTGCACCCTGTTTCTACCCATGATGAACGAAACTCAGCTAGCACAAGCATGACATCTTCAACACTCTCTAACAACATATCTGTCCTGAGGCTCTCTGATGTAGGGGCTTTGAACCCTGGACCTACAACAACAATTGCATCAACCATAGCTTGCCAATAAGGACTTCTGGCACAGTGGAAAGGTATGTCAGAATAGTACCAAAAGTTAGCAATGGCCTTCCTTGCCTGACTATAGATATTTTTTTTCCAACTAGTGCCATCCAAGATAGGTTGGGAACCGGGTTTTGTGCGGGGAGCAAAAAAGGTGTTTATGTTTCCACCTCCAGTGTTGAAGGAAGGAGTTGAAGGACTCGCATGGCTTTGAGTTTGACTTGGCCTTGGAGGCATGTGTGGAAAACTTGGGAATGGCATTGAGGATTCAACAGATTGAGGTGACATGGGGCTAGTGGCAGAAAAAGTATCAACTCCAACAGTTCCTATTTCAGTATTTTGCTTTGCTTTCTTGGCATTATGCTGCTCTAACATCTCAAGGGCCAAGGCTGCTTGGTATTTGACATTATCGTCAACGTCGCCGCAAATACCTATATCATGGCCAGGTATTTGTGCAAGGTGGAACTTGAATCTATAAATGCCCCCACTACATTCCTTTTTGCAAAATTTACAAAGGAGCTTGGATTTTTCGGGAATCTTGTCACAAAAAGCCCAAGCAAAGTCCAACTCTCTCGGCATTGTTGTTGCTTTGAACTTGTGTTTGATTTGTGACTTCTGTTAAGATTTGGAGTCGTGGCTTCTATTTAATTTGTGGCTCCTGTGAAAGACAACAAAAAATCAAATTTAAAAATGATCCAAAAATTTAAAATATGTTAGAAATTTAAAAAATTAAATGAAGACAGATGTCAGTAAAGTTGTAAACATATAGAAATGTTGCCTTTCAATAAAAGTAGAACCCTGTGCTTGGAATCTGGATTATTTCTCTCTCTCTAGTGTACTTGTGCTGGGGTTTATTTTTCTCTGTAGGGCTGCACCTCTTTTGGCTGCCCTACTGTTGTTTAACAGTTAACTCTTTCTTCGGTCATGGATGAGAGCATTAGAATTTAGTAGTTCAAATATAAGGCAGATTCAAGAAGACATGGTCAACAAAAGGACCAGACCATGATTTATGTGAAGATGAAGGGACTTCTGCTGAACATACTGAGTTCCAACTTCCAACTGTCAACCTGAACAGAGAGTGTTTACCTAGGAAAGTAGGGCACCTCCAATCCAGAGAAGGAATTTTGATAATATTAAGTTCTCAGCTCTGAGATCCAATTTCTGTTGTTTTGATAGTTTTTTATTAAGGAGGATGGGAAGGTTGTTGAGGAGTGCAAGCTCAGGGTGGTTTATGCTCCTCCACCCCAACCTCCTTCTCCAGTTCCTGAAGGATCAGAAGAGGGCCTATCTCCAAGGGCATCTGACAGTGGAAAACAGAATACTGGCTTGTTTGAAGCGGTGAGTGTTATGTTTATACAATCTTGTTTCTAGTTAGTCACGCTTCTATCAGTATGTACAGATGTGGGTGTTTGCTTAGTTGTCTAAACATTGTGGTTTCTCCTTATAAGAAATAACATGCTGTTCAATATGGTCAAGATTGACTTTATCGTAAAGGTGGCCTTCTTATGTAACATACGCTCATTTTTTTACATTCACATATCAACAGGCGCCCAAAGAACTTGGTGAATTGACGACAAAACTTACTGAGGTCAGCAAAACCCTGCTTTTTATTATCAGTAGTGCAATTAATATATGGTGAATGTTTGGTTATTTTATAATAACTGGTACAATGATGAAAAGACATCGTGGCAAAAAAGGTCAGAGATTTGGTGCATGATTGGAATGTGATTTTTTTTCACAAATTGGATAGCTTTGCTTATTCATACAATGTCAAGAGTATTGCTTGGACCAAACTTTTTCGACATAGGAACGTCTTCCACATAAGCAGACCATATGGTCATGTATCCAGGTGTAAGGTGCATTCACTTGTTGGACAAGAACAGTTAGATATGATGCCAATTTATCGAGTTGTGGCTTGATAATCCAGTGCCTTACTTTAGGATATGCGCAAGTCATTTCGAATTCGATGGTAGTGGGATGAGGGTGCTAATGCAATTGCAGTGTGATGATAAATTCAATGCACCCGTCTAATGGTAGCTGGCCAGCAATCGTCTTGGAACCAAGGTAAATTTTCTTTCGGATGCAGCTTTATAATATATATGTTAAAAGTTAAAAGTTAAAACTTAATATGTCAAGTCACTGTCAATACCGAATACGTAACCGTTCAAACTTCACGCAGGTTACCTCAGTCCTCAAGGCTGAAAGCGGCTCACGCAGGTACTTAGCAATCCGGCTCTGCGGAATACGTAACCATTCAAACTTCACGCAGGTTACCTTGGTCCTCAAGGCTGAAGGCGGCTCACGCAGGTACTCAGCAATCCGGCTCTGCGGCGTCGAATGCAGCTCTGCGGACTCAGCGCCAATCGATAGTGAGAAAGTCAGAAACAATGAAACAACGCTATCATGTAACTGAGATAGTTATAAACGCCTTACCGCCATAATCCGAAACCCAAAACCTGATAAAAAAACTGGCGGGACTCACCAAAAAAACGTAAAATCAGCTAAATCGCCAGACTCGCGATTAATCGCCAAAGTCGGCGATTCCTGTTTCACTCGTTGTAACGTATCTCCTTAGTTTAGGATTTGTTCCTAGAGTTTAGGAGTGTGGTTGCAACTTCCTGATTTCCAGAGTTGTATTTAATGATGTAATCTTTTCATTGATGGTAATAGAGTGTACGAGAGTGATCTCTCTGTTTTGTGAGTGTAGTCTCCAGGTGCAGGCCACACCTGTGAGCTACATCTCCTCCTTTTCAATTCTGTTCAAATTTTATCTTGGTATCAGAGCTCAGATTGGGTGAGCTTGATCTTTTATCACCTTTGTGGCTGAAGTGCCTTTGTAGCTAGCTTGCCTGTGTGGTAGAATTGCCTGTGTGGCTTGAAGTGCCTCTGTGGCCGCGTGTACACAAGAGCTCTGTGCTCAATTGAGCAGGTGGACTGCAGAACACCTGGCTCGGACTCGGAATTTTTTTCCTTGAGTAGAAGGGGGTTGGCGCGGGTTTCTGGCTCGGGAGCGCGCCAGAATTCTAGATTAGCGCGTCTGTTCGGTTATTAAGTGCGCCACCGCACCAGAATACTGGATTGGCGCAGAATTTAAGGGGGAAATCGCGCCAGACATTTTAACTCGCATCGATTTTATCTTGGCGCGGGATTTTCGCTCGGGAGAGCGCCAACTCACCTTCAAGGGGATCTGCGGGAAGCCTCATCTTCGTTTGGTGATTTGCGAGGGGTGCAAATCGGCGAAGTTGCAGATCTATCTGGGAGAGGCAGATCAGATCAATTTTGATCAGATCAATTCTTTGGCTGTATTGAAAACGCTGAATTTGCTCATCGGAGCGGGATTGCCAGACACTGTAGATCGGTGGCAGAGGTGACAGATCGATCTGACAGGTATCATTTTTTGTTGTTTGGTAGATTCATTTTATAGATCTGATCAGAATGAGTAATACGATGGAATCTTACCTTCACGAGTCTGGTAAACTTGATGGATCTAACTTCACGAATTGGAAGTTTAAGATCCAGACCTTGCTTGAGGGTGCAAATGCTTGGTCCATAGTTACAGGCGATGAGTAGAAGCCGAACGCAGGGCCACAGGAGCAAGATTGGGAAAAACGAGAGAACAAGGCCAAAGTCTTGTTGAAGATGTCCGTGAAGGACAATGTTATCCCCCACATCAGAGACTGTAGAACGTTCGCGGAGATCTGGACAACCATCAAAAGCCTGTATCAGACCCAGAACACCAGTCGAATTATGGCGCTTAAAATCAAGCTATTTTCAATGAGGATGGACGAAAGGGAGTCTGCTACTGCATTTTTTGCACGAATTAAAGATGTGAAAGACAGATTGGGGGCCATCGGAGAGACAGTGTCTGACTCTGATCTCGTCTCAATCACACTGAGCGGAATGCGTGATGAATTTCAAATGTTTGTTACTGGATTGGCGGCAAGGGAGAAAGCGCTCACATTTGAATATCTGACAGGGATCTTGCTGCAAGAGGAGGAGCGGCGGCAGAACCTGAACCCCCAGAATGATGATCTTGCGCTGATGGTGAAACGACGATCATTCAGAGGAAAGCAGTCACAGCAGCAATCAAAGCAGAAAGGAGGAACATCACATAAGAATTCACATTCACATAAAGGTATGCTTGCAAATCACTCTGAAAAGAAATGTTATTATTGTGGAAAGAAGGGTCATATACAGAGTGAATGTTATAAGAAGCAGGCTGATGATGCAAAGAGGAAGCAGGCAAATGCAAAGCACAGAGGATACTTTGTTGAAGAAGATAAAGACTTCAGTCATGAATTTCGACTATTCATAGTCGACTATGCCCTTTCAGCATCTAATGAGGACGATATTTGGTATGTCGATTCTGGAGCATCCTCTCACATGACAGGTAAAAAGGAATTTTTTGATAGTCTTGAAGAAAGTATAAATGGATCAAAAATATACCTAGGAGATGATAGTGGATATGCGATTAAAAGTTATGGGGTGATTTCAGTCAAGTTACCAAATGGAAAAATTAGTCACCTTAAAAATGTTTTATATGTACCCGGAATTAAGAAAAATCTGATATCTGTATCCATGATGGCTGATCAAGATATGCAAGTCGAGTTCTTCAAGACTCATTGTGTGATAAAGGATTGCAGGAATGAAATAGTTGCAACAGGCATGCGAGTTGGAAGCCTATACAGACTGGATGCAAAAAGTATACCAAAGCAAGCCATGGTTGCAGGAGGATCGACAGCCGAACAACTCTAGCATCAGAGGTTCGGTCACTTGAATTTGTAGGACCTCATGTTATTGCAGAAGAAAGGTATGGTTGAGGGGCTCCCTATCTTTCGTAATATTCAGTTAAATTGTGATGGTTGTGCCTTAGGAAAAATGCATAGAGAACAATTTCCTGTGCATGATAGGAGGAAGGAAACAGATATTTTAGAACTAGTGCACACTGATGTATGTGGACCTATGCAGACAAGGTCGCTAGGAGGAGCATATTATTTTCTGTTATTTACTGATGACTACACTAGATATTCATGGGTTTATTTTTTGAATAAGAAAAGTCAGACTTTCCAGTGCTTTATAGAATTTAAAACCTTGGTGGAAAAACAGTTTGGTAAGAGTATAAAAATTCTCCGATTTGATCAAGGGGGAGAATACAAGCTAAGGGAATTCATGAAATTCTGCAAATCTCACGGGATTGTTCAACAGTATACAGTGCCACACACACCACAGCAGAATGGAGTTGCAGAGCGCAAAAACAGAACCTTGGTGGAGTGCGCAAGGAGCATGTTACAAGGTAAGGGTCTGTCTAATAGTTTTTGGGCAGAGGCTATTAACACTGCTGTATATTTGAAGAACAGAAGTCCTACCAGGTATCTTGGCTTCAAAACCCTTTTGAAGCTCTATATGGATTTAAACCAGCAGTAAACCATCTAAGAGTATTTGGGTCAAAAGCATTTGCCCATATACCCAAAGCTGATAGGAAGAAATTAGACCCTAAAGCAATTAGATGCATCTTTGTTGGTTATGGCACAGAATTTAAAGCATATAAATTATTCAATCCCGAGTCTCGTAATACATTTGCAAGCAGGGATGTAGTGTTTCATGAATAGGTACAGGAAGGGAAAGATGACGGTGGTGGTGATTGGCACATTCCATTGTTGTTGGAGGAAAGTAGCGAGGATGAAAGAGAGCAGGAGCAGAAAGAAGAGCAAAAAGAAGAACAACAAGAAGGTGATAATGCAAGCCCAGTTATAGCAGAAGAAAACAAATTTGAGGTAAGTCCCCTACCAAGGAGATCAGGTAGGAAGACTCAAAAGCCATTAAAATTGAGAGACTATGCTTTGATGTCAAAGGTTTTGAACATTGTAGAGCCCACTAATTACAAAGAAGCTAGTCAATTTAAGGAGTGGAGGGCTGCAATGAATGAAGAGATGGAATCAATTCTTAGAAATGATACTTGGGATTTAGTTGAGCTGCCTAAGAATAAAACACCCATAGGATGTAAATGGTTGTTTAAACCAAAAATGAATGTAGACGGAAGTATAGAGAAATTAAAAGCTAGGCTGGTTGCAAAAGGATATTCACAGCAAGAAGGTATAGATTTTGATGATACTTTTGCACCTGTAGCAAAGTTAAATACAATCAGAATGCTTATTGCTTTAGCTACTAAATGTAATTGGGAATTACACTAGCTTGATGTTAAATCTGCATTTTTAAATGGTGATTTAAAAGAGGAAATTTACTTAGTACAGCCAGAAGGATTTGTAATGCAGGGGCAGGAACATCTTGTTTGCAGATTGAAAAAGGCTTTATATGGTTTAAAGCAAGCACCCAGGTCTTGGTACGAAAAGGTTGATTCTTTCTTTTTAGAGCATGGCTTTAATAGAAGTTTAAATGACCTGAATTTGTATACCAAGTACAATAATCAGGGGCAGATTATTTTGATTTCTTTGTATGTGGATGACATGACTATAACAGGAGATGCAGATGATTTAATCAGAGGAATCAAAAGGCTTATGGCACAAGTTTTTGAGATGAAAGATCTCGGAAGCCTTCATTACTGTCTGGGATTAGAAGTATGCAGAGATACTCGGCAAACTTTTCTTACCCAAGGGAAGTATGCCAGAAACCTGTTGGAAAAGTTTGGTATGGATCAGTGTAGAACAGCAGCGACACCTTTGCAGCAGAATCTGAAGTTGAGCAATGACAATGGCATTAAAGAGGTTGATGCTACAATGTACAGACAGCTGGTTGGCAGCTTGATATATCTTACAACAACCAGAACTGACTTCGAATACTCTGTTAGTGTGTTGAGCCAATTCATGTCGAAACCGCTTGAAAGTCACTAGGTAGCAGCAAAAAGCGTGTTGAGGTATCTTTGTGGTACTGTTAATTATGGTATTTTATACACTGACGCATCTGATGTTACTCTAGCAGGTTTTTCAGACTCAGACTGGGCAGGTAACTTGGATGATCGGAGGTCCATCACAGGTTACGCATTCAACATAGGATCTGGGGTCATAGCATGGAGCAGTAAGAAGCAAAGTACTGTAGCCTTGTCATCGTGTGAAGCTGAGTATCAAGCATTGTGTGCAGCGACGTGTGAAGCGATCTGGTTGAGAAGGCTTCTTAATGATGCAGGAAAAGAACAGAAGAATTCTACTTCCATCAAAAGCGACAACCAGAGCACCATTAAATTGGCACACAATCCAGTGTTCCATAAAAACACCAAACATATAGACACTCAGCTCCATTTTATCAGAGAGAAAGTACAGTCAAAAGAAATTGTTATTGAATATTGTAAAACTTGTGACAATATGGCTGATATTTTTACAAAGCCTCTTGCACGAGTGAAATTTGAATTGTTTAGAGGGATGTTAGGAGTTCAGGAGAACCCTTTCTCCATTAAGGGGGGGAGTCGAAAATAATTAATATTATTTTGTATTAATGGAGAAATGGTTACATAGTTGTGACGTATCTCCTTAGTTTAGGATTTGTTCCTAGAGTTTAGGAGTGTGGTTGCAACTCCCTGATTTCTAGAGTTGTATTTAATGATGTAATCTTTTCATTGATGGTAATAGAGTGTACGAGAGTGATCTCTCTGTTTTGTGAGTGTAGTCTCCAGGTGCAGGCCACCTGTGAGCTACATCTCCTTCTTTTCAATTCTGTTCACATTTTATCTAGCTTCAATGCATCTCCTTACTGATGCAATCGTGGAGCAACTTAGGCACACAAAAACGTGGTTGCCATTCTAACCCTTTATACCTAGGATGAGAATTTTGAAGGTTAATCTTAATACACTGACTTCCTACAACGGTGTAAACACATCCACCTCTTGGCAATTCTGAAATTGATGCGACTAGCTTTGTGGCAACAGCAAAGCTACCTAAAGTTGCATATCCCAAAATTGTTCTGGCAGGTACAGTGGTTTTATAAAGCCAATGTGATCCAGCTGTTACAAAACGCAGGGCTTCATCTTCAGAAAAGAAAATGTCAAATCCCTTCCTTGCTGCGTATTAAGGGGCCCTAGCTATTGAGTCAACGTATATAACTTGTGTATCTCTTGTAGTTAATAAACTCACTATTATAAAATACATCATTAGGTTCTAATTCCATAAATTTCACAGAAGTGTCCCTCAAAGTATGAGTTCATGAAAGTAACCATCCAGAGCAACAAAATTCTCTGAACTACTTCTTCTAGTTTGAAAGTCTTGTTTAAATAGATCCCTGACATAAGAGCACGCATGGCAAGAAAGAGAAACCCTCAGTAATGAAGATGACCACACTGCCACTCTAGATGCACCAGAATTTCACAAGGACAAAGAAAATAAATTTTAGTTTGATATATCTATCACACTAGTTCCACTTTGTCACAATGCCCTTCAATTTCAATCCTCGCTGGAGCAGGTCTGAGAAATTCTTTGGCACTTAACGTATGCAAAATTGAGCTACAACACTACCCAAGAAAGAAGGTATAACCTAAGGAATTGATTTCTGGCGTAGGTCATTGTAAAGACTGAACAAGCTTTTTCAGAAAGGGAACCCACAATGCATAAGGATAAGGACATGCAATATCCAAATTCATAGCGGACGTAGGGACTAGGTTTGTTGGTGGCTTTCCCCCAAGAACTTAGGCTCATGAACTTCTTGAGCCAACAATATCGAATTTACCAATTTCCAGTTGTGTCAATTTATCGAATGGCCAACCTATATCGAATTGTACCGTCGAACTATCAATTTTTCATATTTTTTGCCCCGATTCGGGCGAATTCAATAACTACAATCATGTTCCTACCCTTCAGATTGCAATGGAATCATTTTCAGAAATGCTAATCAAACTTGAAATATATTGGGAACTAACCATACAAGAGCTTGTGACTGCATTAATGTAATGTAAAAAGTATTTGTATCTTACACCTTAATAAGTGGAGTTATATGTGAGGAGCAGACGGTTATAAGGTGTTTTGTTAAGGCATTTAACGATGAAAAGGTTACTGATTCCAAAATTCATGAGCAAAAGTCCAGCCATGATAAAAACCTAGTTACCAGAAACGGGACGATGTCCGCCGTTTTTGGCAGAAACCTTCGGAGAAACCCAACCATGCTAGAAACGCCGTCTGCAACGGCCGTTTTCGTTTCCACTGGCAAGAAACAGTTTCCCGCGAAACGAAACAGTTTCTTCTCGCCGTTTCCGGATAGACTTGCAGTTAAATTTATTTTTTCGGACTCGGGTTAAATGTAATTTTTTCAAACCGTCGGTTAAATCGAGTTTAATTAGCAATTGATTGTTAGTTTTCTGGATACAGAGGGTTGAGTCCAGTTTAATTCGCAGTTGACTGTTAGTCTGCTGCAGTGGACTGTTAGTTTTCTTTAATTCGCAGTTGACTGTTAGTCTGCTGCAGTGGACTGTTAGTTTTCTGGAAATTAAACATAAGCACTCCAGGGTATTGTGAGCGAGTAGCTGAAGAAAGAACTTGAGAGAACGCAGGGTATTGTGAGAGCGCTGCCAAAGAAAAACACCAGTTGTCAAGGATTTAAGCAGAAGATGAGAGCAAACCCATCACTACTCAGATGCAAGCAAGGCACAGATCAGAGCCAAGCAGCTTCATGCCCCCATCGAGTTATCTTCAACAACATTGTCAGTTCTATTGTCAAAAGGTACTGCCTACGAACTTCAATCTCTGGTTTTTTTTAATGAATGCTCATTCCAGGCCACATAATTCTCTCAAGATTTGGGTAGGTGAGGTTCGCTGGGATCAACTGTTCATATCGTAATGCGCTATACCTGTGTTCAGTCCTGTAATATCCTCTTTTAGCCTAATTTAATGAAACCTCTGTTCTATGATAGCATCCATATCAATGCATGTATATGTATTCCGTTAAAATGATTCTGACTGCTGTGAGATTTTCTGTAACTCATACCACTTCAGTGATATTTTAATCGTAAAAGCAACAGACAGATCATGCAAAAAAAAATGATTTTCCATGTGCATCCTTACGGGGGAGTAAGGGAGTCCATGGCCTGCTATTGCTGCTCGAGCAGATTCACAATGGTAGTGAAATTAAGAGATGATTTCCTCGTAATACACAATGAGTCTCTGACTTAAATAGAAATGCTTGCATACAAAAAGGAAGGAGCTTGGCAATATCCGGGAAACAGGAAACAAACGAAAGAAAACTCCAAGAGCATTAGGTATGGAGTTGATGGGAAATTGTCAACGAATCTGACTTTACATAGGAAAATGGAGAAGCTATCCGGGAAACAGAAAACAAATAGAAAGAAAATCGTAGAAATCTAAGTCGGAACAGGATTGCAAGTGAACTTCTCCATACCTGATATAAATTTGACGGGGAATTTTGACTATGAAGTAAATTTTCTATGATAGTTTTTTTTTAAGATTGGGATTTGTGTGATGTTCCATATTTATTTTTACTTGTATTTTTGTTATTGTTGTTTGGAAGTGTCACTGAATATGTCTTTTCACAATTTTTGGGAAAAATATTACTATATTTACAGTAAATAAAATATAAAACAAAATAATGGATTGCATTGTGATCCGTTAATCGTAAGGCAGTGAAAATTAACCAAAATTATCAAACCTTACTATGGCGGATTCATTCTTTGTAACTCAGTGAGAAGTTAATGAAAAAACTGTAGATTGCATCCATTAAGTCGAAGACCAAAATCGTGAAAGCTTACTCTAAGCATAGTAAGTTAGTAAAGATCAATAGTCACAATTACCAAATAATTTATTTATAAGATTGTGGGCTATTTTTGACCATTTTGCCCCAACACTTTTTTGGCTATCCTTAAAATTCCACTAGGATAGAGATTTTTTCCAATTATGTTTTTTTTAATGGTATTTTATAATTGAAGAATTTTCACAAATGTTGTGAAGATTTAGGAATTTTGTAAATAGATTTCTAATTTGGAAAACTTAAAATAAATATAATTAAATAAAGTGATGAGAATTATTATTAGGAATTTTACTTTGAAATTATATAATATCCATTATTTTAATATAATACCCAACTCGTATTTGAGTAAAAAGGAAAAATCAATAGGAGAACTCAATGTTACCAATCAACATACCTAATTATTGCTAGTGCGTAGCCCCACACACACATATATTTAGAGAGAGAGAGAGTGAGTGTTATGGAACAAGTAGTTATAAGTTATTAAAATATCACTGAAGCCATGTATCATGGGATTTTGTAAAATGAATGAGATTAGGAGCTAGTCCTTTTCTCTGGAGCTAGTCCCTCCGATGCTCGAAGTAAGGTGATTTAGATGTTTGAAAATTTGAAAAAAGATAAATAATTTTATTTTGTTTAAGTTTTCCAAAATTTTCTTTGATTTTCTCTTCAAATTTTTAGTTAATTATATTTTTCTAATTAGGTGTCAATTTTTTTTATTTTATTTTCTGTAACTAATTTTCAAATATAAATTGTGCAGATTAAAATTGGTTGCAGAGGAGAATCATTTATTTTTTATTCCACTCATTTCTCATTGCAATGGAAGAAAGTTCATCAATGTCACAAAGTAGACCGCCCCTTTCCCAACAGAAATCTTCCATAGAGGCATCCAAAAAAATCCGAAGCAAAGAATATCAAGAAGCAAAAAAAGCCTTTGAGGCAAGGTTATGGGCAGCTGTGAAATGCATTCAATCTTATAGCGGAGGATCAAGTGGATCATCTGGTTCAAAGGTTTGGGTGTGCCCTTATTGTAAAAAACAAAAATCGGGGAATGTAGGAGTTCGATGGCATTTACTTGGAATGGGGAAAAAAGAACAATCAGCTTTATGTGACAGTGTACCTAAAACAGAAAAAGCTTCTCTAATTAAGCAATTTAATGAACTTGAAAAGATTAGACATATTGTTGAAGGTTTAGTTCAAGCTAACAACAATCCTAGTGGATTGACAATTGGTGGTCCACACTCTTGTTCTCAACATCAAGTTTCTGTTTCTCACCTTCAAAACTTATGGGATGTAAAAGGGAGGGGAAATCTCGATGCATCCATTGGACGATTTTTTTTTCGCAAATGGCATATCTTTTAATGTTTGTAGGTCTCCTTATTGGAAAGAAATGGTAAAGGATCTAGTTAACAATGCTCCTAAAGGTTACAGGCCTCCTAGTTGTGAAAAGATGAGGACAATCGTGTTATCTGAAGAGAGGGCTTGGGTTGAAGCTAGACTTCAAGACATTAAAGATAGTTGGAAGGAATTTGAGGTCTCCATTGTCTCAGATGGTTGGACAGATGTTAACCATCGTCCCCTTATCAATATTTTGGTTTCTAGCCCAAAAGGAGTTTTGTTTTTAAAATCCTATGATACTACAAGAAAGACAAAAGATGGTCCATATCTAGCAGGTCTCCTCAAAGAGGCAATAGAGGAGGTTGGTAGAGAAAAAGTGGTCCAAATTGTTACAGATAGTGCCTCAAACAATATCCTTGCTGGTGGGTTGATTGAGGATGAATATCCAACAATTTTTTGGATTCCTTGCTCTGTGCATTGCTTGAATTTGCTCCTGAAAGATATTAATAACATTGCATGGGTTGATAAAACTATAACTGAAGCAAAGATGCTACAACACTTTATTATTAATCATGCAGCATCCATAGAAATTTATAGGAAATATGCAAAACTTCAGCTTCTTCGATGTGTCGAGACTAGATTTGCATCTGCTTTCATTATGATTCAACGCCTTATTAAAATGCATCAATCTTTGAGAGAGATTGTGGTATCAATGGATTGACAAAGGTGGAAGGGTTCTCATACTGAGGATGGCCTAAAAGTTGAGGACATTATTATTGGTCTTTCTTCAGAAATTTTTTGGAGGAGAGTGGAGGATATTGTCACCCTTATTACACCTATTGTTTCCACCCTTCGCATATTTGATAGTGATCAACCATGCTTAGGGGATGTCTTTGAGAGCATGGATCAAATGAGAGAGAAGATTCATGACATAATGGAAGATGAAAATTCTAGGATTGACAAAGACATCAGAAATGAAGTGTGGGAACTTAGTCTGACAAGGTGGAAAATGCTTCATAGCCCTCTTCATTCAATTGCATTTTTACTCAATCCTAAATGGTTTCATAAGAAACCATCGTTAGATGTAGAGGTTATGCAAAACTGGAACACTTTTATAAGTAGGTGTTACGATCGTCAAGATCGCACTGCTTTACGGTTTGAGTTAGGAAAGTATTTGAGATCAGAAGACCACTTTGCAAATAAAGATTGTGCATACAACAGACAACTTGGACCCATCGACTTCTGGATACAATATGGTACAGGGACCCCCTTGCTTCATCGTTTGGCTATCCGTTTGCTTTCACAGATAATCTTAATAACAAATACCTTTAATGTATTGATTTATTGTTTAAACAATTAATTCTAAAGCTCATTTTGGATTATTTATCTTATAAGATTTATTGATTGACTATGACTAACATAATTTTAATTTTATTTTACAGGTGACTAGTTCCTCTGCATGTGAAAGAAATTGGAGTGAATATGCTTTCATCCATTCAACGAAGAGGAATCGCCTAGGCACAAAAATGGCACAAGATTTGGTGTTTGTACACTCAAATCTGCGTTTGTTATCTCGACAACAACTAGAATACACAACTAGATCCACGAGAATGTGGGATTATGGTGGTTCACAAGATGACGAAAATGATGAGCTTTCACTTGAGGTGCTACAAGACAATGCTGAAGACATGCTTGATGATACCATGAAGTCTATTGACCAAAATAATTCTTTTGGAATTGGCTCAAGCTCAACAACTATTCCAGAAAATGAGCTTCAAAATTTAGATTATTAGGTTTACTTGCACTTTGATATGAATTGTTGGAAGTGACTTTAGAGATACATATATATTCAAAAGAACAAATTTAATTATTTATATTTCAAATCTCTTATTCTTATCAATGTTTGCTATTTTCTTGGAATTAATGATGGCTAAATTTTTGGATCTACAAAATTATCACTTCCTTCTTAAAACTAAATTAGTATTTACAATTGTTTTTTTACAATTTCATGAGCAGAAACATTGCAGGTTTATAATTAATGCTTTGTTTATATTGTTCACCTTTAATATGGTGTTTTTCTCTCTCCTCGTTTCTTATATGCGAAACCTCCAAACTTCGTTTCTCGTACCATTCTCGTTTCCCATTTCTCGTTTCTGATAACATAGAATAAAAACACAGATATTATATATATATATATAAATATATATATGGAAACACCCATATTGCATGCACTCTTACGGGGCTGACCATCCTTTTTTGAGTTACACTGATCGAACATTTTTGCTGCAGTTTCTAACAATATAAAACACATTATCACTTCTGCTGTACACAAAACATGGATTTCCAGCCAAAGGAAAATTTAATCCGCCCGTTGAATACAAAGATCAGGAGCAGATCAGGAGCTTTGTCTTTGAGAATATCAAGTACAGTCGACATGTAATCACGACAAAGTAAACACATTTTATACAAGAGAATGAATCTGCTAGAAAAGGCCATCAAAATGAAACACAATGTGCATCCTTTCATATTGAAAGTATACTCAAGCCACTATCAATAGAGCAAAAGTAGAAACCCTGCCTAAATCCATTGACAAGCCTATCCACATGCTTTCCAATTCTAAGATGCCATTCAAAAAGTAACGCAACTCAATAAAAACATATAATTTAAGCATGTAATCAATTGGAATTTTTTTATCATATCATATGGTATCCTTTTTCCTTGGGAAATTTGTATATAACAATCTCTGTGCAGTCTTCTATGGTATTTTTCTACCCAGAATGCCCTTATTAGAATACTCGATATGAGTTTTCAATTGACTACCATGAAGGCTCGATTGTGGTGAAATACCAAAATAACCACTCATATACCAATATTTCAGAAACGACTTGCAATTTTCACAGTATTTTAGTATCTCAAACTCGTCCAATTACTTTTTCAATTCAACAGTGTTGAAGGAAAGAATCTGACATGATTACTCATTATGAAACTAAAGAAAAAACAGTCAGAATCAAGATGGTATGAACTTAGATTGGGGGAGGGAAAATTATAAAAAATTACTTTCTTCCAAAGTTAAAATTTGTCATTAGCTATAAAGTTTGGATTACACTTGAGTTGGTGAAGCTCTCATCATCATGTTCTCATACTGAGGTAATAATCTCCAACCGACAGATACAAATGCTCACGGAGTTTAATATCAAGAGGTGGTTGATCTTCAATGCAGGCTATCTTTACCTGCGAAATTCCAGCACAATATCATTATCTCAATATCGTAAAACATAGATGATGTCAGCATATCGACTTGAACTATGTTATCTACCCAGAAAAATATTTGATTAGTTGGCACTGGACTTGGTCCAAGAACCATTTTATTACGTACCAGGCATTCACATCCTTCAGACTTTGAAGAAACCCCAAAGGGTTGGTTCTCAATACTGAAGAATTTCACATGTAATACATTATACTACTTAATCCATTCTAGATTAGGATAATGAGAGGAAGAAAGTACGCCCTTCTCTAAATTTGCATACTTCCATAGAGACAAAGGAAAATACACTCTTCTCTGAATTTGCATTATTTTGCAGAAACAAAGTAATTCCTCATCTTAATTTAAGTTTCCTTTTAAGATGTTGATTATAGGGAACTCAAATCGTCACATTTTAGTTCGGTGAGTCAAAATTCCATGTTGATCGTTTTAAAAAAATAAATCGATAGATTTGGATTATTTTGAAATTGGTTGAAACCTTCTTATGTACAAAGTTCCATTACAGAAGTGGAATTCTGACTTAACTTCTCACTTACTTCCAAGCCAGCCATATTTAAAGCTAAATATAATTGAAGAAACAAGATGGTTGAGTGCCCCCCATCCCATTCTTCTTCTTAATAGTAGAAATGACATTGTCAAATGTTCTGAAGAATTCTAGAAGCTAAGATTGCAAAGGTTTCTCTGAATCAATTTCTGTAACTGCTGTTGTAAAATTTTATAATATCGAAGGCATACTTAGAGATGTAACTGCCAATAAAAAAGCTCCTAGCTTGTTAAAATGCCTCTTCCATAAATGCTAAAAAGATCATAAATTTTGTAAATTTTAACTTTGAGATAAAATAGCTGAATTGTCCGACGTGAAGCAAGATATTATGATGAAATAAAGATATTGTTTACTGAGGTGTCTCACAAAAGCATTTTGGAACGTACTGTTTCCTCTCGTATAACATGAAAAAAAGAAAAAATGAAAAAAGTCGCTCAGCGCTTCCATAAAATTTTCATAAAACTTTATTGTGCCTACCTTGTATACGTAGGGACTTTGCAATATATATCTACATACGTGTATGTGCGTAATTTCATTATTTAGTAAAGTCGCAATGCATATCCGATGCCAACAGTAACGAGAGATTCATGGGTATTAGAGAATTTATCAATTACCTATAATAAAGCGATGCTTATGAGTTATCATAAGCAACTATTATAAACAGAAAATACAGCAATGAAATATAGCTAAAATTATTTAGGGGCCATCAAATCAGTGTTGTTAAAATCGTGATATTATCGTTTTATCATGATAATTTCTCGCTGCCGATATTATCACAAGTAATATCGGAAATTATCGCCAGTTTTTTTTATACACGATGGCGATTTTTTGAAAAAATCATCGCGATTTTTTCTGTTTTTATTGTGGGCAATCAGGCAGCGAGGTTTTATAAGAGATGCTAAATGTTCGAAATACAATTTAAAAAAAAAAAAACAAATAATTTTTTAGTGGGGCAGCTTAATGATCAAGTCTAGGCCCTAGTATTGATATGCTATTCATGGTAATGTTTAGTAAAAGTGACATTCTCCTTAATCTTCATTTTCATCCTTTTACTTAAATTTTCAACATTACCATGAAATGACTCAGGATGTTTGAGAGTGGTTCCGGCCTCATTGGATTTCATATGGAGGAAGTAGAATTTTAGATTTCATGGCCTCATTGGATTTCATATGGAGGAAGTAGAATTTTAGATTTCATTCAAAATCCAACAGACTTATCAGTTTTTCAAGATTTCAGGATTAGGAGATTGTAATGTTTCCAGGGGACACCACTTGCCCGGGCTACCCCTGCCACCAGTGGAGGACGTGGTCTACCTCCTATAGCTCCTACTTCTAGTTCTTCAGCTTCTAGAGCATCGCAGACTCCACTGCCAACTCCACCAGCACCAGCATCTACATCTAGAGGGAAAGGGAAAGCTATGGCATTTTCTGGCAAGAGGGGCAAAGGAAATCAATAGGATTAGACTTTAGTTATTTTCTTCATTTTATTGTATATGACATTATGACATGATGAGATACATTATTATATTTTTCGTTGATATTTTGAGGCTGAGTTGGGACTCAGGAGTTAGGACTTACTATTCAGGACATGATTCAATGTTATGTGTGATTTTAGCACTAGAAATGATATTAAACATCTTATATATTAGTTTTTTTATAATATTTATGTGACAATGTATTTATTTTATGTTGTAGATGGTTTACATATTAAAAAAATAAAAAAAAAAAGAATATTTTTGTACCAAATTATTATTTCCCGATAATTCTGAATTTTTTCCTCGCGCCGATATTATCCCGATAACAATTAATGCAACATTCACCACATTATTATACAAGATTGACTCAAGTTTCCATTGTGTTCTCGTACTTTTAAGTATGATGTATTTTCGTGGCAAATCCATTCTGGACCCATCACAGTTGTAACAACGATCCGGTAAATTTCTTTCTAAAGATATTTGAGGCCAGAGACAACAAAATTTATAAGCCAAGGTTAACGAAGTTCAAAATTAGTTGCCCATAATTATCTTGCGTGCAAATAAATTTTACAAGAACATTCCTCCGGTTAATTTGAGTGTTATGAGTTAAAATTGCGTGCCTAAAGTGTACAAGAAGTGAATTTGGAAAAATCAGCAGGAAGAGAAAAACCCTAAATTCAGTATAAAATGGAAAAGGAATCTGGAAATGCTTATAACTTTTTTTTTTTTTTTTTTAACAGAAAAATGTATTTTTGTTATTTATAAAAATCAAGGATACAATGTCCATTCCTTTTACAGCAGATTTTGGAAACTACATCTTGATTCTAGCTAATATCCAAGGATACTAAAGAAAAATAAAGAGAGGCAGAGTATCAAAACAGAAAAACAGAGTAATGGGATACCACTTGATTATCCCTATTTCTGAAATCTCGGCAAACCCATTCCCTAACAAAATTTCCTGTTTTGAAGTGATCAGCCGAACCATTGGATTCTCTGAAAATGTGATAAATTTGGGCTTCATCAAATTCTTCTTGAAAAGCTCAAATTTTACACTACCAAGCTTCAAGAGGTAGACAATGAAACTGGAATCTTTTATTTGCCCATTCCATGGTTGTTTTGAATCACCATAAACTTTCATCCTCTTTATATTTTTCAATAAGGCGAAAAGAAGTAGCCCCCAAAGATTAATCAGCTCTGCCTTTTGGTTAGTTCCATTCCTTAAATCCAACTTTAAACCAAAAATGTGAGAATATGATAGGTGAAGAACCATCCCTGTTCCACAATGACCCTTTGCTTACATGCTTTGTCAAAAAAACCAAAAGGAGTATTTTCTTCAAAATGAAGTTCTTGGATCTGATCCTTTCTCTTTATTAAGACAATTTGCTCCAAGAAAGCACTACTAATTCTATGAGCTGCCAAAGAAAAGTCAGTACAATCATCTTGGAATAAAATTTTATTTCTCAACAATCAAATTCCCCACAAAACAAAAAATGAAGGAATTTAAAACTAGAATTGGAGAAGATTTTAATCCAAAACCATAAGCTTTCTTCCACTGAAATCCCCTTCCAAACTCCCCAACAATTTAAATCATTTTTCACTTGTCGCCAAATGCATTGTGCGATAGGACAATGTATAAACAAATGGGGAATAGATTCTTCCTCTTTCATATAAAGCATATGAATGCTAGGCCCTTTCCAACCTTTCTCTCTGATAACATCCCATGTCAAATATTTGTTTGATAGAACTACCCAGGAAAAAAGCCTTACTTTAAATTGCCTTTGACTTTTCGATATATAATTGTTCCACCAAAGAGCTCTTTGCTGATTAAAATTCATTAAAACTTAGTATGCCAATTTAGCTCTAAGATCTTCTGACAGTAAGTTATATGACAATATCAATCTATCAGTCTCATACTCCCTCAATAAAATGTTAAAGTATTTGATAAAATAGATGAAATTCTCCCATTTTTCATCAAGACGTAAATTCTTCATTAAAACTTAGTATACCAATTTAGTAGTGTTCCACGGGGACGCGCCCCCCAGGGTCGGGTGCGCGCACCCCTCGCACCCCACGCACCCGGGACGGGGAGTCTCTTGGGGGTGCGTTTCCCCACGCACCCTTTTTGGGGAGTCTTGGGGAGACGCAAGGGGGTGCGTTTCCCCAGTGTGGGAGTCTAGACTCCCCAAGACTCCCCAAAAAGGGTGCTTCTGGGCGTCCCCCTTCAGTGTGGGAGTCTAGATTCTCCAAAAAGGGTGCGCCTGGGCATCCCCCGTAAATTTGTCTAATAAGACTTAAAAATTAAAAATCAAAAATTCAAAAATCAAAACCATTAATTTTTTTTTTTAAACTAAATAACTAAAACTTAAAAGTCTAAGCTGAGGGACGGTGAACTGAGTCATTGCCGTTGAGAGACACTGAGCCGAGACAGCGTGCTGCGTCCCCTTGCAGGCTTGCTGTTGGCAGTTGCTCCAGCCGCTGTTGTTTAAAATTTTGACCACGACTTTCAAGTTTCAGCCGCAGCCCAGCATCCTCGGACCTCCTGAGTCCTTTGCCGTCAACCCTCTGTCCCTGACGCTGTGCGGCTCCACCTCCAGGTAGACATTAAAGCTTGAAATCTGAACTGTTTTAATGTTGTAGTTTAAAAAAAAAATGTTGTAACAGTGAACATACAGCCTGCGGCCCTGCTGTAATTTTTAAAATTTTTAAATTTGATATCATTTGTTTAAACTATAATTATAATGTTTTAAATTTTAATAATTTTTAAATATAAATTTTAATGAAAACTTCAAAATGCTTCCAAAGAGAGTCACTTGAATTTAATTTTTATTTTTTGCTTATTTTTTGTTTTTAAATTTTAATAATTTAAATTTAATTCTACTATATTTGCATTGTAAATTTTAATTTACATAATGAATTTTTTTTTTTTTTTTTAAACTCTTTGTGCAGGGCAGAAAAACAAAAAAAATTTGCAAAATAAATTAAAACAGTGACACAACAAGCTGCAACCCTGCAAGTGTAAAATCGTTGATTACAACATGAGCATTATTTGAATATTTTATTATTGATTTTTATTTTTGTTTTTCGAATCTCATGGTATGTATGAGTAATAATTAATTCAATAATGAGACTTGTCACTTGAGAATGTCATATGAATGATGTATGTATCAAAATGAATGATGAGGATGGATCAATGATTCAAATTTCAATTGTCTACTTAATATTTTTATGCTTTCATTATTTAACAATGAACAATGAATATGAATTTGAATTATATATATATATATATATACCTCGACGACTCCCCGCACCCCCGAAATTTCCCTAAAATTTGAGGGTACTCCCACACGTCCCCCTGTGCGTCTCCCCGCACCCGCGTCTCCCCGCACCGGAGTCTTGGTGGAACATTGCAACTTAGCTGTAAGATCTTCTGACAGTAAGTTATATGACAATATCAATCTATCAGTCTCATACTCCCTCGATAAAATGCTAAAGTATTTGATAAAATAGATGAAATTCTCCCATTTTCATCCAGACCTAAAAGAATAGCATCAATCATTCTCATCATAAACAAGCATCGACAAGAGTAAACAATCCTTTTTGGTGAAGTGCTACCAATAATCCTTTAGAAAGTCAGAACTGAACTTCAATGCCCAACCAAGAATCCATGCCAAAGTAACACAGGCGTCCCAAACCAACCCGCCACGCAATCCAATTGTTTAACTTACTCAGAGCTTGAACCGAATTTGACTAAATACTTGAAGCGCCGTTGACACATTTATGCTCTATCCTGAGCCAATCCACCACAGAAATCTGTTCTATATATTTTGAGAATATGATTGCATTCCACAAACCAGGAAAGAAAATAACTTGCCAGCAGCTTTTTGCTGCCAGAGCATCACCAAAGATAGTTAGATCCCGAAAACCCCATCCTCCAAAACTCTTGGGAGTTGAGTTGAAAATGCGTATAACTGCAAAGCTGTAGATATCTTTCACAGTTTCCAGTGCTACAAAGAATATGAAAACCATGGCTCCTATGAGGAAGTTACGGCCAGAATACTTTGAAGTGAGCAAAAGTGAGTTGATTACCAATTTTTCAAACCCCAAACAATAATGTATGATGTGTTGGACATTTCTTAATGAAATCTTGACTCCAACATATACGTAAATGGACAATATCCGTACTTCTCAGTGATATCGGCTTCACGAACAAATTCCAGGCCGTTTGGGTGAAGTAACCGCCAAAAGATGAAAGGTTACTGTTGGGGTGTCCTAAGTTCTATCGCAAATTGGACGATTAGCCGGAAAATATTCTATTGCACATTGGACGATGAGCCGGAAAATATGGACGATCTAGATAACCTTAGAGAGGATGTCACGAAAAATGAGATATAGATATTAAAACATAAAAGCAGTTGTCTATAATGAGATTTTTTGGAAGCCTTTCCGGTGGGTTTTTCTGGTCAAAATCCGGCAGCAATTTATTGGAATCGCAAGTTTGATAGCTAGTTTCTGCACAATCAAGGCGTACTAAGGGTTTTTCAGGGTTTTTTCTGGTCAAAATCCGGCAGCAATTTATTGGAATCGCAAGTTTGATAGCTAGTTTCTGCACAATCAAGGCGTACTAAGGGTTTTTCAGGGTGCTGAATCCAAATATGCAGTTAAAAAACCATTTTAACTGCAACAAATCAAGATTTAACCTCAATTTCTTCCGCCGGATTCCGTCACCAGAATCTCCAAAAAGTCGCATTATAGACAACTCCAAACATAAAATGGGTAGCTAGGTAACAGGCATTAGTGTATTCCGTGAAAAGCTGACTATCTGAAAATGTGCGCACACGGTCTGCTATCTCATATATGACAGCCTACTTTTGAAGAACCACTTGAGATTTTACCTCCTTTCCACGACGGGAGAACTTCTGCCTTTCACTTTAGTGTTTATAGTTTGTTGGTATCAATTTTCAATGAATTTTATGAAAATTGGAGATATCAATACCATGTAAAATGTTTGGTGAGTAAAAAGTTCTAAGCTAATGGGCGAATGGGTGATGCACTTTAATAGTGATATCACTATATGGAGTGAATCTTTTGTGCCACAAAGAACAGAGTTGTAATTGGTATCTGTCCATGTCATTTTAAAAATTATTATTATTAAAATGATATTGAAATTTGATATTTATTTTTACTATTTAAATAAAAGTTTATAATATTTTTTTTACAAAATGGAATAATTAAAATTTGAAATGAAATGTTATATTAATATTATTTAATTCAATTATGTTAATAATTAATATGATATTAACATTTTTTTAAGTTGTTTGTGATCTTTCATGCTTGAATTGTGACTTGAGGTATTGTGATCTAGGGGCATCTAAGTCGTCAAAGTTACCCAGGGATCACACCCATCCCCCAGCGTAGGCCACACCAGTGCTTAGCTAACTAAATTTTTTAGTATGTCTCCTCCCCCTAGCACAAGACACAATCACCACCATGAAATTTGATCCTGAGTTGCCTTGCCCATCTTCAACCGTGCCAATGAGACTTAACAACATGACATTAACATTATTAATTTTAACTATTTTATTTAAATTCATAAAAAATTATAAACTATAAATTTTCTAAATAAAATATTAATAATCATTTTTAAAATAAAACATATTTTCAATATATTAAAATCAACTTTATTTAATATTAAAAATTCAACATAACTTTATAACACATGATGATGAATCCTTAAATGAAATAAAATAAATAAAACATATTTTCAACATGATGATGAATCCTTAGTTCAAGTCAGCCCTATATAGCCGAAGGGATCACAATGTTGCATCTCTTCGCCGGAAGCCAGGGAGAATGGCTGTCTGTATAATAGAGATTTGCATATCGGCGACGTCGAGGTATAGATTAACGATGGTCGTCAACCATTCGAACGAAAATAGCAGAGTCGCAGGGTCACGTGGGACCAGGGAAGATTAGGCACATTAAGTCGTCGCACACCAAAAAATCAAACAGAAGAACAAAACGATGACGGATCCTACTTTTTGAATAAATTTCTTGTTCATTTAAGTGTGAGCCGAGCAGTGTTAGTGAATGCAGCGTGTAGTGAACAGTGAGCAGTGTGAGAGTAGGGAGGTTTTATGCAGCAGAAGTATCTAGCAGCGAGCAAGGAGCAATGATACCCTGGACAACAGGGAGCAATGCGAAGTAATCTTTGCATTTTATAAAACTATATGTTTCTCGAAATAGGTTGGACGACAAATGCATTCAAACATGACAAAGGGACAAGAAATTTCAGAATATGTGGAAACAAATGATTTAGAACAAGTGAAAATTGCCTCATCTGCCAAAGCGGAGAAGTGGTTTTGGGTCAACGCCAAACTATATCAGGGCATTTTAAAATGAACAATAGACCGTCTAAAATGGGAGAAAACAAAGAAGAAACAGTCTAAAAAGAAAAGTACTTGAGCCCTTCGCAAAAAGCACTCAAACAAGTCTCCTCTACAAGCACATCGCAACAAGAAATCCAGAGGAAAAGTCATTGATGATTCTGTCTTATATAGTTCCACATCCACACCTCTCACTTGGTCATCTGATCTTTATGTGAAAGAATTGTTAAATGCAAAACAAAAGTTGGAGGTTTTAGAAGCTAAAGCGCAGGAAAGAGATCATAAAATTCATATAATAACAGCGGAGAACAAGGCTTTAGCAGAAAGCAATAAAGTTTTAAAAGAACAAGTGGCATTGCTATAGGAAGCTCCCCTGATAGGGATCACAGAATGACAATGCATGAAGGCGGATGTGCAAAACATAAAGAAATCTGTAGTGGAAAGTATAGAGGTGGTGAATGTGAAATCGTCCCAAGATAAAGGGAAAATGATTGCCCAAATAAACAATCATAAAGAGAACACAAAAGAAAAACGAAAGGAGATTCCACCAAAGTTTCCAAAACTTGGGCTCAAGTTATTAGCAATTCTGCTAATAAGGAAGGAGAAACAAATATTCAGGTTAACAACATACATGATAGTGAAGGCAAGGGAAAACAAAATAGGGCAGAAACATAATTATTAAAGGGTTGAAAGACTATGAGAAAAATGAATGTACTCTTAACCTTGCAAGAGACTTCTTGAAAGACAAGTTGCTATGGCAAGGACAAATATGCGAAGCATGGAGGGTGGGTAAGTTTAACGGGGAGAGAGCCAAGCCCATAAAAGTCATTATGCCTAGCTTGCGTGATAAATATATCATTCTAAGCAAGAAACATCTCTTGAGGGGTTCTTGTTTTTTTCCTAGAAGAAGATTTAACTATAAAACAATAGGAGGAAAAAAAGGAGGAAATTTTAAAGGTTAGGGCAGCAAGAGATGAAGGCAAGAGAGCATGGATTTATAAAGGCAAGGTTGTGATAACGCGATTTGGACCTCCTTCCAAAACAGAGCAGCAAGATGGTAATAAAGAAATGGCAACAAACTCTTCAACAAGAAATCAAAAAGCAAGGTCAGTATGGGAAAGCAAGGACAAAGACTCAAATATGAGTTTTGCATGTCAAAATAAATAACAATAAAGTCATACCCAAGTTTCCTTAAAATTAGTTTGTTTGAATTGTAGAGGTTACCTATGGAGACGAGGACTTGGGTTAGGGCCTATTGCGGAAGATAGAGACATAATTTGCCTCATAGAAACACATGAGCATGAAGGGTGCAAGACACCTCTGTTTGAAGGACACTGGAAGATGACAGTGTGGAACAAGGCAGCAGGGAATGACAAAGGGCACGGGGGTATCATGGTTTTAGTAAGGGAGAAAGAAAGTCGTCTCATTTAGTGAGAAAAAGAAGATTCAAATAAGCAATTCATTTCATTTAAAATATCAGAAAATGGAAACCACATCAGAATTGCAGCATGCTATTTTGCGTTGCAGGTTTTAAAAATCTACGAAGGTAGAGGAATTGACCACAAAGATCCATTTGCAGCCTTAAAAGCGGATATTGCAACATATTCGCAGCTAGGTGAAGTCTTTATAGTGGGTGATTTCAATGCTAGGATTGCAAGTGAGGAAGCTAGCATTCTTTGTTGTAAAGATGATTGCGACCCTATTTGGCTTGCAGAAGAAAGTAATCATCAGTGGAAAAGAATTTCAGAGGACAAGGGCTACAATCTCTTTGGTGAACAATTGCTTAGTCTATGTGGAGCCTTTGATTTAGTCATTTGTAATGGCTTGACAAGATGGGCAAAGTTTGGTAATTTCACTTGCAATACTTACAATGGAGCAAGTGTGGTACACTATGTAATTTGCTTGCATGGTTTGTGTGAGAAAATGGAAGAAGTTTTGATTGGAGCTCAGCTGTGGGACTTGAAATCAGATCACAAGCCAATTTATTTATGTTTCTCTTGGATTGGAAAGAACCAATTAGAGTAAAAAATTCAGCATGTCCAACAAAATCTCCCACATGGCAGAATTCTTTTGACCCCAGTAAATTGTAATACCTTCAAAATGACACTAGAGAGGCTATTCGAGAAGGAGAAAATTACAATTCACAGCGTTCATAGCCATGAATTAACACATTTAATTCAATGCGCATTTGCAAAGTGTAAAAGAGAAATAATTAAGAAGTCTGAAACAAATTGCTTTCCAGTTAATGCTTGGTTTGACGAGGAATGCAAAAAGGCAAGGAGAATGTGGAAAGAGTTAAACAAGGATAACATAAAGCTCAAAGCTTACAAGTAGTTATTAAGAAAGAAAAAAGCTGATTTCATGGTTTCAAGGAGGGAAGAACTAATCTTCCTTGGGAAAAATAATCCCAAATTATTTTGGAAGGAGTTCCAATCGA
Organism: Pinus tabuliformis; assembly: GCA_031772625.1. NCBI lineage: Eukaryota > Viridiplantae > Streptophyta > Pinopsida > Pinales > Pinaceae > Pinus > Pinus tabuliformis. The sequence goes on from CM062820.1 coordinate 1,280,889,075, forward strand.
AAAAGATACAAATTGGAAATAATATTATAGCTTCTAAGTGGTTTGACTATGCAAGACAACTCTATGAGCAGGTTCCCAAGGTTGACCCTCCCCCCTTGGTCAACACTGATATTGAACTCTTCACGGTACAAGAGGTAGAGATGAGTACCAAGAAACTGGGTGTTGGAAAAGAAAAAAACATAGCTAAGCTCCAAGTAGAATATCTAAAGTGGGGCTCAAAGATTCTTACACTTCACATTACAAAAATCTTCAACAACATCATACAACAAGGGCTCCCCATAGATTGGATAACTAGTCTGGAAATACCTCTTTTCAAGAGCAGTGACGTCAATAATCCTCGCAATTATAGGACCATCATGATAAACTCTTTGTTTGCAAAGCTATTTGGAAGCATGCTAGAAAACAAAATTAGCAAGTGGGCAGAAGAAAGAGATAATCGTGCTAAAGGGAAAATAGATTTTAGACCTAAACATTCCACAGTTGATCATTGTATAACTTTAAGGCACATCATTGAAAAAGTTTGGGAGAAAAAGGAAGAAGCCTTTTGTTGCTTTGTTGATTTCAGAAAAGTGTTTGAATCAGTTCCTAGGGATAAGCTTTGGCACAAAATGGAGGAACTTGGGGTTCCTAAACATTTGAGAGCAGCTGTGCATAGGCTGTATGAAGAGGTGAAAGTCATAATTAGAAATTTAGTAGTCATTTTTGAAAGTTTTAGAAGCGATATCGGGGTCGAGCAAGGTTGCCCATTGTCTCCTACCCTTTTTGGTTTATATATCGACAAGCTTGAGGAGTGGTTAAATTCACAAGGGGGTGATGGTATCTATTTGGGCAAGTTTGTTATAAGGCTTCTTTTGTATGCAGATGACCTTATTCTGATTGCTAAATCGGCTCTTGGTTTGCAAAAACACTTACTATTCCTTGAGCATTTTTGTAGAACTGTGGGGATGTAAGTCAATATTAACAAAACGAAATTAGTGGTTTTCTCTAAGAAAAGAAAACATAACCATCATAAGTTCTACTTTGAAGGCAACAGTCTGGAAGAAGTTGCGGATTACAAATACCTCGGAATTGACTTCAACAAAAATCTACGATGGAATGGTTGTAGAAAGAAAAGAACTTTGGGGGATTGGAAAGCATTTTATGCTTTTCAAAATAGGTGTAGAGAGGCAGAGTTATGGGACTGGAAAACCACTCAAACTCTTTTTGGGCTTCCAGTGATTCCGGTGATTCTCTATCGCTGTGAACTATGGGCCAGCAGTACATCCAACATGCAGTGGAGACAAATTGAGAAAATTCAGAAGCGTTTGATTACAAACAAGTTTAAGATTAAAAAGTGCAGTTCCTTATGATATCTTGTTAAGTGAAACATGCACTGCTCCTATTGAAGCAATTGCTATGGTGCGAATCATAAGGTATTTAAAAAAAATTGAGCAAATGGAAGATGGTAGATAGCCTAAGGTTGTCTTTAATGATAGATTGTGAAAGAGCAAAAAAACTTGGATGCAGCAAAATAACAAATGGTTTAGTAAATGGGGTATTTGCATGAACGTGTGTCCCATAAACAACAAAGAGATAAAAACTTTTGTTATGGAAAAGTTCCACAAACGTACTTGAGATAAGGAGCCAGGAGAAAAAAAAAATTACTATATTGAAGTGTTTAATCCCACTCATAGTCATCAACCAAAAGCATACATAAAGACCAATATCTCTTGGAGAGCCAAAATTCTTATTGCTCAGTTAAGGACTAATTCTCATCAACTCCGTTGTGAAACAACGCTCTAGAAAAGGCCAAAGGAACTGTGGGAGGAAAGAGTATGCATTTTTTGTTCTCCCAAAAAATTGGAAACAGAAAACATTTCGTTTTAATATGTGGGGCCTTCAAAGACAACATGGAATGTTATATAGATATGCTGGAGCTAACTCTTGGGATAATCTATTTAGCGAAGGGTTTGTCGAGAAGCTGAGAGCATTCATTTCGAAGCTTCAAAGAAAAATGATTGAATACATGAAACAGATGAAAAAGCAATCTATCCCATAGGCTATTTTTAACCTCGTGGATGTTAAAATAATTTCTTTCTTTTTTCTTCTTTCTTAATCAAAATATTATTTATATTTATAATTTAAATCTAAATAAAATAATATATATATATATATATATAAATTTTGTTTTTAAAATGTTTATTTGAATCCATTCTTCACATAAAAAGTAATCTAAAAGAACATAAATATTAGTATATTTAATCTAAACATAAATATTAGTATATTTATATTTTGTTTTGGGTTGTATATATTAAGAAATTTAGATCTGAATAATTAGTTGAAAATAATGAATTGAGATAGACCATTTCAATTTTAATAAACAAATTTGAATTAATAAATAAAAATTATAAATAAAGATATCGAAAATAAGATGTTTTTTGGTTTTTTTTAACCAATGTAAAATTAAATTATTAGAAAATAATTATTTAAAAGATGTGAAAATTAAATCGGATGTTTATTTTATAATTATTTATTAAAATGTATTAAAGTTTTTCTATATTTTATTTACATTTTATTTTTATGAAATTTTAAATCTTTAACATCAATTTAGATTCATTTTAATCTCAAATATATCGAGTGTTGAGAGGGATCAAATCTCTTGAGGTGCAAATGCCTTTTTCCAGTGCAAAATTTGAAGAAAGGTTTGCACCTCAGGAGATTTGATTCGTCTCAGAGCTTAATAGATCTAGGGTTAAGATGGATCTAGGTTGGTTTCAGTTGTGCATAGTCACACAAAATTTGTTGAACATCTAATTATTCTAATCATTTTAAATATCTTAAATATGTCTATGATTAATTTGGTCATTTTAATTTAGAATTTAATTAGTTACCTCGTTTTTTTGAGATGATAGAGACTGTAAATAACTTGAATGATGGAATAAAAATTTTGAATGCAAAATGCCTATGTAACAATGTTTAATGATAGAAAATGTGAATAACAAGAATATATTCAATTACATATAGTCTTCATTATAATCATTCTCAAACTATTTTCTTCTACTGGTCTTATTGTCACACCTACTATTTTCATCTTTTCATATTGATCATATGAGAAGGGTGGTTGAAATCATAGACCATTCAAATCTTTAACTCGAGATATTGTAGTAAACGTCATGCCTTGTCTCTCTTGCTCTCTAATATTAATATTAGCTCTCTCCAATGTTAAACCCCAAGTAAGTTTACATGATAGTTGTTTTCTATTACCTTGTTTGAATTCAATGTGACTAACAATGTTGAATGATGAAAATGAAAATGAGAATAATAATAATGTAGTCAATTACAAATAGTCTACCATTTCAAGAAGTGAACATTTTATTTAAGATGAAAATTCAAATATTTATTTATGTTTGAATTATTGTAACATAGAAATCAATGCAAGTCGTCAATATTTTTTTGTACATACATTGAAATCAATGAACATTATTAATCTAGTTACTTTGAAATTAATATACATCATACATCTAGTTACATCAAATTAGAAATCAACATCTACAATGAATGCAACTAGTGCAAGCAATCAAATAGGATTAGAAATCAACATATACACTGAAATCAATGCATCTAGTGCAAGCAATCAAATATGGTTAGAAATCAACAATTACATTGAATCAATGCATCTAGTGTGATCAATCAAATATGATTAAAAATCAACATCTACACTAAAATCAATACATCTATTTCAGTGAAAAACTAAAATATTCATGACTTTCTAAATCCAACTTGTTTTACCTTTTGTAAAAGCCTTACTTCCTCTTCATCTATGGTTAATAATGTTCAATGTTATATAATATTATATAATATCTATATTTGTCTTTGTGCGTCTTTTTCTTCTTCCCTCTTTCTCTCCCATCCCTCTCCTTCTCTCTCCCCCCTCCATCCTTCTCATATATATATATCTCTCTCTCTGCCCACACCATCTATATTTATATCTCCCTCCATATCTCCTTTGTCTCTCTATTTCGCCCCACCAAACACACACACACACACACACACTCTCCATATATATCTATCTCTCCCTCCCTCCATATCTCATTTGTCTCTCTATCTCACCCCACCAAACACACACACACACACTCTCCATATATATCTATCTCTCCCTCCCTCCATCTCTCTGTATCTCTCTTCTTCCCACTTTTCCCCTTCATCTATATATTTATCTCCCTTTACCTCTCCTTCTTTGTCTCTCTATCTCACCCCCAAAATATACACATTCTCTCCCCTTCTCCATGTCTTCCCTCCCGCTCTCCTCTCTTTCTCTCTTTCTTCTTCCATTCCTGTCTCCTTTTCTCTCTCAAGTGCTCTCCCTCCCGCCGTGCCCCCGCCCCCCCAATCACCCTCTATCTCTGCCCTCCAAATCTGTCACTATCTCCCTCCCAATCTCCTTAACTCCACCCTCCATCTCTGTCTCCCTTTCTCTCCACCTTTGTCTCTCTATGTATTTGTTCTTCCCCCTCTCTTCCCATCTAACTCCATCTCTCCTTCTCTCTCTCAATTCCTCTTTCTTTTCCTTCCTTTCTCTCCCACCCCCCTGTCTTTTTCCCCTATTACTCTATCTCTATCACTATCTCCCTCGCTCTCTCGTCTCTCTCCCCCTGTCTCTATGTCTCCTTCTCTTTGTCTTCCCTCCTCTCCTCCCTCCCTCACTCTCTCTCCATCTCTTTCTTATCACTCCCTCTCTATCTACCTTTATCTCTCTATGTCTTTGTTCTTCCCTCTCTCTCTCTCTCCCCTCCAACTCCATCTATCTCTATGTCCCTCTCTCCTTTTCTTTTTGTGCCCTCTAGTTCTATCACTATCTCACTCCCCCCCCCCCTCTCCATCCATATCATCGAGAATTGTCACTTTGTGTAATCAATGATATATGCAAGATCTAATATATTGTACATTTTAATTTTTAATTGTGAAATGAATTATGGTTTTTGGGCATGTGGTATTGATAAGCCATAGTATTTTCCCATGGTATTGTAACAAAACTTATTTACAAGTTAAAACTTGTTAATTTTTGTAGCATCAATTGTGTTCTAGCTTTGAAGTTTTGTGGAGAGACTAGAATGCATGAGATCTCCAGAACCCAAAAATCATTTCTCGAAATTCTGCCAAGAAATGACTTAATTAGATTATTAGTCAATTTTTAAATATGCAATATTCCTAATGAAAATATACAATGTTAAACAAAGCAAACATAGCAGAAACACATACAAAAATTTACAACACATTTAACAACCAAAAATCTCCATGAACTGCATTGATCTAATCCATTTTATAATAAATAAAAGGGGTACAATGTGGTGTTGGAAAGAGTGCACCTAGGCTTGCTCAAGGCAAGCTAGCTAAACCCAAATGAACAATAAGAAATCCCTCTCAAATCTGTTGTTGCTCTCTCCTGGCTCTGCGCTGAAACTACCCAAAAAATATGCCGCTGGCTGCAAAGCACTGTTGTTAGGGTCTCCTCGGATGCTCAGAAAATTCCTAGAAATTAACCTCGAGCTCTCCACCAATATACCACAAAAACCCATGAAGGAATTGGCCAAATGTTGACCTTGGAATTTTGGCCCAATTTTCCCCTAGCTCCTCTCGCTGCTGGCTAAGCTAGGGCCCCTGTTTGGCCCCTCAAATCTGCCTAGAAAATTTTGCCAAATTAATCTTGGTCTCTCCTCAATAAACCCAAAAAAACCCAGAAAGGGTTTGTCCTAGTTTTGACGTTCCAAAATTGAACCCCAAATGCTTGGCCCTCCTGCACAAGCATAAGATGTAACCTGTAGCAAATATTGCGTTTGCTGCTTCGAAAAAATGTTGGAAAAGCCTCCACAACACTTTCCTGGACTCCACCTTAAGTTTCAGCCCCTAACTCCCTTCACTCCTCAACCTCCAAGTGTGCCTCCTCCAAGAACTACGCAGTCCCTATACTGTTGCTACCAATCCTCTCCACAAACTCGCACTCCCTGCTCTTGGTACAAACTGGTATAAGTGGGACTCTCTCCCTGGGTTGCCACTAGAAGTCCACTGAAATAAGGGTTGAGATCTCCGTTAGAAGACACTCGTGCTCTAAACAACATTGCAAACTTGGCTTCAGCTAAAGCGTGTTACGTTGTTCTGAATAGATGAATGAATGACCAAAATGAGTGTCTTTTTCTCTATTTATCAAAGAGTCTCCAAGATGCCCATGTGGGCCCAACGCGACATTCCCCGCCAACTTCGCTCCAATGAGAGTATCTTCCACATGTGGGTCATAATTCTATATGGGGTGGCCCGCAAGCTCCACTAGAGCCACAATATTTTATTTCCTTCCTAATATTTGGGCCCCCACTTAATCCCAAAATTCATGTGAGACTTTTGAACCCACATCTCCTAAGTGCAAATAAGAAATAAGACAAAATTGCGCAAGATTGATATTTCTCTTAGCAATATTGCTAAGTGGGAATATCACATTCCTCCCCGCCAAAACGTTGCTTGTCCTCAAGCAACAGTCGAACAATGCTCTCTCTAGTTGCTTCTCCCCATTGTCACTACAAAAATGTGCCAACGTCTGTAATATTCCTAATTAGCCATGGCTAATTGGAATATTCGATTTTGCTCAATTTTTGCCTTCTATAATTATTCATAAATACAAAAGTGAGGAAGGGGGACATAACTCACTTATAGAATAAAAGTCACTTCCTGGTAGCACAACGTAGTGACTTAAAGGGGAGCCAAGGGGGCCAAAGGGGGATGCAAAGATGGAGCCCATGCAAACACATTGAGGGACTACGCAGAAGGGAAGAGACACATGGCAAGAAGGGAATTACGTTGGAGAATGTGAGCCTTGGGATTGAGAGAGACAAAGGCTATAAAAGAGAGAAGCCCCCTCATTTTGATCATTCAGTTATGAACATTTGTGATAGTCATTTCGACTTACAGCACGCTGGTTGTTTAGCTAGTCTGCAGCACTGTTTAGTGCATTGAGTGTCTCCGTTCAGAGATCTCACCCTTAGCCCCGGGGGACTTCGAGTGCCTGCTGGGCAAGGTATTTCCATTAGCATTTTAGCAGTAGTTCCATCAGCAGTTTCATCTGCGTTTTGGAGGACTGCGCAACACTGAGAGGGGGGCGCAGTTCTTTCTTGCAGGAGTCTGGGTTGAGGGTTTGCAGTAGGATTTGTGCTGAGAGATTGAGCAGGGGCTCAACCCTTGCATATTGGTGAGTTTTGGAAAAGGTTCCACGCAGATTTCTGGAGGGTTTCATTCAGTGGCAGCGCAGAGCATTGAGGGACTGCGCAGAACCCCAAGGGGGTGATTTTCGGAGGTTGGCTATTTTAGAAAAGCTTTCTAGGTTTTTCTGGGTTTCTTGAGTAGAGTCCAATTCTAGAGTTTCAGCCTTTTCTGAGGAGGGGAACAGCCCCAAATCTTCATTTGATTTCTAGCAGCAGCAGTAGCACAACAGTTCTCCAGCAGCTTGGACGTAGTTCAGAGAGGGGCCATTCCTTTGCTATTCTAAGTGTATTTCTTCACTTTCCTCGTGCAAGTCGAGGTGCCATCTTTCTGATCACCTCCTGTACTCATTCTATTACTCAGTATAATAAAATGGCTTAGCATTTCTCTCTGCATTTCTTGAGTATCTGCTTATGGTTATATTGTTATATGTTGCACCATTGTTATTCTATATCTTTGAGCTTCTCGGCTATTATACCGCTTGTGTGTTTTCTCCTATACTCTTAGACAGAGTCTGGAAAGGGCCAGGTAGCCTCCGGATCTCGTCCTCTTTTCAGAGGTGACATATTTGGTAAATTCCCTCCCAATCCATCTCTGGTTGGAGTTTGCTTGTGTTTGAGGATTATTCCTGATAAGGGATATTACAAGGTCCTAGATGCACCATTGATTCGTCCTTGACATGAAAGAATCCCTTAGTACCAGGATCCCAAGCCATCCTGTCCCACCTGAAGCTCCCCTCTCTCCACTCACTATCCTAACCGGTATAAGTATCAGAATCTCCTTGTATAACATCAATGGATAGGGGATCATGATAACGTGACTCTATGCCCAACTCCTCATGAAGTTGTTGTTGATTTCTGGTAGCATCAGATGTGATCTAAGTGTCAAATTTTGTAGGGAGGCTTGGGCACATGTATTCCAAAAAACCCAAAAAGCATTTTGAGAAATTCCACCCGAAAACAGTTTTATTAAAATAATTAATTATTTCTAATGGGCCCCTAAGTCTAAACTTAGGAAATTAAAATAATTAATGAGTATTAATCTAACTATGGGTGTAACTTCTAGAAAAAGACGAGGATCAAGCATAAATGATCTTAGCCATTGATTAGCTTCTAATCTGGGTCGGTGAATGTCAACGAGGAGATTATTTAAGGAGGCTTGAGGGTCATTTGAAAGACACACAGAGAGTTGATCAGTGAGATCGAATTGTTGAAGCTAGAGGCAACGCAATGATTTGTAGTGATCACACAGAGAGGGGCAGAGGGAGTTTTCACTGGAGGATCTTCTTCGGAGCCAAGAATACTCAGCAGAGAGGTAGAGAGACACACAGAGGAGGCAGCACAAAGGCCAGAGAGGATGACGCAGAGACAGGAAGCATTCACACAAGCCCCAAGCAGAGTAGCGTAGAAACCTTAATGCAAAAGTATGAATTTCTTGAGGAGGCTGACGATTCTGAGTTGGGAGGGCTGGAATCAACTCCAGAAGGCAAATTGATTCCCAGCAGAGGTGACACATTGCCTTAGAGTCTAACACAGACCCACGCAGGGGCAACGCAGAATTAGTCGAGGAACTCATTGGTTCAGCTGCCGGATCAGTGGGGACTTGTAGTGTAGAGTGAGGTAATCTCACTAATTTCTTCTATTGAGTGATATTCTGTGTACTGTATTGTCAACAAGGCATCTAGAGATTGTATTCAGAAATAACTTTAGCTTAATAATAAAAACCCTCAGATCTATTGCATTGGTTTTCGCGCACTGGTTTTTTCCGGGGACATTTATCCAAAAACAACTGTGTCATTCGTGTTGTATCTTTCTCTATTGTTCAGTTTCTTGTTTCAACATATTATTTAATTGGTGTAGGCTGCAGTGTATGTATTTCGATGTTTGTCGTAGGAAACTACAAATAACTTGTTTATGTAAATCTAACAAGTAGAAGAAATATCATCAGTTTTGCAGTAGGAATTCTCAGGTTTAAGGAATTTTCACAATCGTCCTACCACATAGGCCATCCCATGCACTCTAGGAGTATATTCTCGAAGATACCACCCAATCCCCGAAGAGACGTCTCGCTCACATGAGCTTCTCCTGATATCATCCTGCTGGCCCACCTGCCATGCTAATGAAGTCCCCCATGCCATCAGCGAGTCACCAAAGCCCAATGGAAGATCTGAATGATCTTCCCCTGTAGAAATCAGCTCATCCCCAAGGGTAGTTGTACTGCCAAGTCCTATGATGCCCGGATCCCACGCTAGTCTAAAAAGGGTGCCACTATGTTGTTGTTGCGCAACTCTGATCATGACAGTTTGCCCCTCATGCTCAAGTTGTATCCACCTCTCTTGGGACTTGATGGAAAAACATCTATGGAGTCCCAATGCATCTAGACCAAGCACCTCCATGATGTCACCTCCTACCCATCCAACACTCACCCTGATCCATAGCGATAACAAGGAAAACCAACCTTGCCATACGATTAAGGCCTCAACGCTCCCCCACATGTCAAACCAAGGGTGAGCTAGGTCATCCCTCATCCTAATCCCACTCACCACGAAGCAAAGTGTCCAATAAACCAACCAAATCACTGAATTCCACAACCAAAATGACTGTGGCATAGTCCTAACAGCTGATAGAACCAACTAGTACCACGTCTTAGGTCACTGCATGTAATCAATATATGAACTCCATACATCACGAAAAATTTTGGTGTGTGCCAGACAACCCTGCGCTGGCCATACCACACAGTGGGATCTGTCGTCTTGCCTCCTAAAAGTGCTCCCAAATACTGCCTGGAGTCTAAACATACGCCTGTAAGCAAGGTCCACCAACTGTTGTAGATGCTTCAGAGACACCTCGGAATGTCTCACCAAAAGGGGATCATGTATCACCTTGAGTGTGGGCTCAAGGGTGGTGCAAGTGCTACCTCTACAGGAGATTAGACTACGCCCAAGCCTGCATCCACCAACTTGCGTCCTAACCATATGCCACAACTAGAAACCCTCTCTCGCAATGCAGTGTGTCTTGTCCGACTGTCTCAGATGAACCTCATGGGTCATGTTGCTTGTGATGAAAGCATCAAGAGATGATATCCAAGTCCCCTGTGTCAATGTCAAAAGTTGGAGAGTGATCAATGGAAGTTCACGGTCGGCCCTGTGATCAACTTGCTCTCCAAATATGAGTGTGCCAAAATCAATGGTGTGCCTGATGCCCTCATCAGGATATCTCTCTGGCGGCAACACTCTGACAACCTGTTGTGCATCATCTTGCTCGACTGCACACAAGTACGTACCCCTACACTCCTTTGCACAACATTAAACTCTGTGGCACAACTCCATGCACCCTTGGATACCAACGCTCAATCCCATGCCCCCATGTACAATAAGGAAACCCATATGTGCCCATGCAACCACCACGCTGCTAGTACACCTGCCAGAAAGTCATATACACCTCCTCATCTGCCTTGGTAATCCTGAGAGGCCTAACTCCACACCTACTAGAGGGGATATCTCTGTTGTGCTGATCCTCGACGACTCTTGTTCCCAATACCCCAGTGGGAGAACATCGTATCCATACCATGCCTGGTTTGGTGGCCTACCCATGCTACCTCATCCCACTAGCTCCCGCCAGAGAATGCTAATCATCTTGCGTTGTCATGCGCAACCAACATGCCAATACAATCCATGGAGCCTGCTCACAAACCACCTGTTTGATAACGCCAATTGGAATTCCCCTAGGGAATGTATGTGCTAGTCACTGGGTCGACTACCTCATCAATGCCATAGCCATCCCACATGTCTGATATCAGATAGGGAGCTCCACCTGGATCCTAATGCCAACCTAGGTCTCCAATGCCCTCAGTGTCTAAGAGCTCCCATTGAGCTTTACTCCATACTATAACCATCTCCATGAGTCCAGTCTAGTCCACCGGGTACTAGTTCAGAATCTCTCGCCATCCAACCCCAAGAGAGGGATCGAATGCATGAACTCCTGAAGATAGAACAACCTCGACATGCGATGTTGCACCTTGTGCAACTCTGGCCATCTCATCCCGCTATCCAAGTCAACACATGAGATTTGACTGGGTAGTTATGTCTCCCTCTCTCCAATGGGAAAAGGTAACCTAATAGTGTTGCTAACCTGGTCATCCCCTCTGGTATGTCTATACAACTCCGTCTCTCTCAATCCACTGCGTAGGGGTGGGCTAATAATGTTGTAGATCCTGTCAGTGCGCCTCTGAAGTGAAATGTATTAGAATCTTAATGTGTGGTCTCTAAGATGCCCCTCATCAATGGCTAGCCCAAAGGATGGTTGCACATCCTCCTCCATCATGGGCTTGACATGAGCCTCCAACTACTCCTCCATAGACAACCCAACATGCGAGACATGCTCATCAATCAGACGTAGGTGGTTGTCGTTCTGAAGCTTTGTCATAGATCGGGATACCTCATCAATGGATGTGTGCTCAACCACCTCCTCCAATTTGTCTACTGGGGCTACCAAAGTAAACTCCAACAAGGGTGATTCCTACGTCACACTAGGTGTATCCTCGTACTCCTCTTACGTGCCATTAGCCTCATGCTCAACTGATTGGAACATACCTAGATGAACTCCCTCCTCCATGGGTATGTTCTTTCTCATCTCGTCACTACCTTCGCCTCCCATCTTCGTCTTTGCAGTATTACTACTAATGTTTTGTTCAACAATCATGCTCCTCTTATTTTCTTCATCTGCGGGTCGACAACTACTGTTTCTTCTTGTTTCCCTTGCTAACAACCACTCTTCGAGAAGCCCCGCCAGTCTCTCGATGCTCCTAGTAACATTTTCAAATTTCTCCTGCTGAGACATTTTTGGGCATAAGTTCAATCTGGAGAATAATGTGGGACTAGTGTTTTAGCCTCTAGAATTCTAGTCCACAATAGCACTTGAGCATTTGTGTGATTTAGACCCATAGTTGGCCAAAATCATGCTCTGATACCACTGTAATATTCCTAATGGAAATATACAATGTTAAACAAAGCAAACATAGCAGAAACACATACAAAAATTTACAGCACATTTAACAACCAGAAATCTCCATGAACTACGTTGATCTGAGCCATTTTATTAATAAATAAGAGGGTACAATGTGGTGTTGGAAAGAGTGCACTTGGGCTTTCTCAAGGCAAGCTAGCTAAGCCCAAATGAACAATAAGAAATCCCTCTCAAATCTGTTGCTGCTCTCTCCTAGCTCTGTGTTGAAACTACCCAAAAAATATGTTGCTGGCTACAAAGAACTGTTGTTAGGGCCTCCTCGGATGCTCAAAAATTTCTGAGAAATTAACCCTGGGCTCTCCACCAATAACTAACAAAAACCCATGAAGGAATTTGTTGCTGCTCTCCCCTGCCTCTGTGTTGAAACTACCCAAAAAATACGCTGCTGGCTACAAAGAACTGTTGTTAGGGCCTCCTCGGATGCTTAGAAATTTTTGGGAAATTAACCCCGGGCTCTCCACCAATAACTAACAAAAACCCATGAAAGAATTGGCCAAATGTTGACCTTGGAATTTCGGTCCAATTTTCCCCTAGCTCCTCTAGTTGCTCGCTGAGTTGGGGCCCCTGTTTGACCCCTCAAATTTGCTCAGAGAATTTTTCCAAATTAATCTTGGCCTCTCCTCAATAAGCGTAAAAAAACCTAGAAAGGGTTTGTCCTCGTTTTGATGCTCCAAAATTGAACCCTAAATGCTTGGCCCTCCTCCACAAGCAGAAGATGTAAATTGTAGCAAATGATGCGTTTGCTGCTCCGCCAAAATGCTAGAAAAGCATCCACAACACTTTCCATCCCCTAACTCCCTTCATTCCTCAACCTCCAAGCATGCATCCTCCAATAACTGCGTAGTCCCTATACTGTTGCTGCCAATCCTCTCCACAAACTCGCACTCCCTGCTCTTGGTACAAACCGGTATAGGTAGGACTCCCTCCTTGGGATGAAACTCGAAGTCCACCGAAACAAAAGTTGAAATCTCCACTTAGAGACACTCGTGTGCTAAACAACACTACAGATTTGGTTTCAACTCAAGCGTGCTATGTCAAAGACAATTTCTGAATAAATGAATGAATGACCAAAATGAGTGCCTCTTGCTCTATTTATCAAAGAGCCTCCAAGATGCCCATGTGAGCCCAACTTGACTTTCCCCACCAACTTCGCTCTAATAAGAGTGTCTTCCACATGTGGATTGTAATTCTCCATGGGGTGGTCCCCACGCTCCATTAGAGCCGCAATATTTTCCTTCCTTCCTAATGTTTGGGCTCCCACCTAATTACAAAATTCATGTGGGACCTCTAAATCCACATCTCGTAAGTGCAAACATGAAATAATACAAACTTGGGCAAGATTGATATTTCCCTTAGCAATATTGTTAAGTGTGAATATCACAAAATATTTCCTAAGTCTAAACTTAGGGAATATGACTAATTAATCAAAATTAATTAAGTCAAGGTGTGAATGTTCTAGAAATTCACACGAATTGACTTCAAGTTAATCCTAGCCATTGATTAAGATCTAATCTTGGTTGTTGATGTCTCAACAGAGGATTACAAGAAAAAGTCGATGGGGCTTGGATAAATCACTTGAGCAATTCAAGTTCATGAGCAAATCAATTTCCAGAGTAGCAATAGTTAGTTTCCAGAGAGAGAGCTAGTGATATCAAAGCAGTGAGAGAGGGGCATAGACAATGAAGTTAGAGGAAGGATTCTGTTTCCGGTGAGTGCATTTGCAGAGAGGAAGAGGAGCCACAGTGAAGTTGATGCATAGCTGTGTGGTAGCCTCTAGAGGCAAAGTCGATTTGTTGAGGAAGATTGGTGTTTTAAGTCCCAGAGTGTCGAAGAAGAGTCTTTCCGGTCAGCAGAAGGAAAAACGACTTCATCAGAATCCAGTAGAACACAAGACGTTCAACAAGTTACAAAGAGCAGTGGAGAGGTTGATGCAATGCCTTAGAAGGTTGAAATTCTGAAGTGAAGTGGTGCCGGGAAATTGCCTGTGGAGTGAGGAAATACCTCACTAGATTTTTCTTGCCAGTGTTTCTCTATAGGATTCCCAGTTTCGGCATCTAGTTGTACTCAGATTATTTCACTGCTGAATAATAATAAAACCCTCAGCTGATGCATTGGTTTTCCCAAGTTGGGTTTTTTCGGGGACATTGGTAAAAAAATAACTGTCATTTTATGTGTGTGTGCTAGTATTTCTTCCGCATGTTGATTTCCAGTAGCATTGTATGTGCTTTAAGCCTCAAAATTTGGAGGGAGGATTAGACACATGCATTCTCCAATCTTTAGAAATAATTTAGGGAAATTCCACCCAGAGATAGTTTTATTAAAATAATTATTTTTAATGGGTGCCTAAGTCTAAACTTAGGAAATTAAAATAATTAAAGGGTATTAATCTAACTGTGAGTGAAACTTCTAGAATAAGACGGAGATCGAGTCCAAATGATCTGAGCCATTGATTAGAATCTAACCTGGGCCATTGGTTCTCAACTAGAGGATTATAAGAAGGACATCGATGGGCACATGGAGAACACATCGAGCAGAGATCAGAAGATCGAATTTCTGAATCACAACAGTTGTCGGGAGAGAAACTCAAAGTGATATTTTGTAGTGAGGGGCAGGTTTAGTTCTGATTAGAGATTTCTCCTGATCCAGGAATACTCAACAGAGAAGGCAAAGAGAGATCCAGGAGAGGCAGCGTTATGGCTAAGCTGGCTAGTGTAGGCTGACGCAGAGGCAGTGTTGTGGCTAAGCTGGCCAGCATAGGCTGACGTAGAGGCAATGCGGAGCCTTGAGGATGTCCGAAAATTTGCTAGAGGAATCAATATCAAAAGACGGAAGGGGAAGGGAAATAGCAGTAGGAGAAAGGAGAAGGAAATAAGAATAAGAGAAAGGAAATAAGAATAAGACTTTCTCCTACTGCTATTTCCCTTCCCCTCCCTTATACCCTCCCCTGCCCTTTGGGGGTGTGAGACTGGGAGGTGAAATTCGAAGTTCTTAGGTAGAAAATCGATCAGCAGAAGGGGTGACACTGTCCCTAGAGGCTGTGACGCTGGGCTGACGTAGTGACTGCACAGAAGCAACAAGGGTTAGTCCATTCAATGGCTAGATCAGCCAGGATCTCCAGTGATAGTGTGAGGTAATCTCACTTATCTCTCTGTCAGTGATATTATCTGTATTGGGTAGCCAGTAGGGCATTGAGAGGTTGTATTCAAAATTAGTACTGCATAATAATAAAACCCTCAGCTGCTGCACCGATTTTCCTGCATTGGGTTTTTACGAGGACATTTGTCCAAAAATAACTGTGTAAATGTGTTGTGTATTTCTTTCTTGTTCAGTTTCTTGTTTTCGAATTTTATTTAAATGGTGAAGGCTGTAGTATATTAGTTTCGATGTTTATTGAAGGAAACAATAAATAATTTTGTTGAGTAATTAAAAAATAGAAGAAATTTAATCAGTTGCTACAGTAGAAATTTGGGCTTCCAAATTTTCACATCGTATCAGAGGTGCAGGTGAAACAAGCAAACAGAGCCGGAAGAGCCCAACGCTAAAGGAAAAAGTGAAGTCGAAGTGTTGCATAGGCAACAAATCAAATCCCTAGAGGGATTGCGCAACCCAGGCCAGAAGGGCAAGATTTTCGTGGAAAATTTCTCTGAGTGAGTTGACAGAGAGGTAGGATTTCCAGATCGAAATCTATCAGCGGCAAAGGGAGCAACGCAACAGTAGCTTCAGTGAAGAGGCGATTTTCTAGTGTGACACAGTTTGCGCAAGCAGTTGCTGGGAAGAAAGGCGTCAAAAGGAAGAATAGGGACACCTGAGGGAATTTCTTCCTCAGAGAATTCCTAGCCAGGGAATTCGAATTCTCATTTGCTGAGCAGCAACAAGGGGCAGCAGATCTACTGACTCCAATAGGGAGTGTGTAGGCTAGCCCAGCAACAACGTAGAAGAGAGAGGAGGTCATTCGATTTTTTTGATTGGCAGAGATGGAAACCAGTGGATTTCCAGATAAGGATCAGTTGGATGGTGCATCCAACTATGTGATCTGGAAGGTGAGGATGTCATGCCTTCTAGATGAACATTTTCTCAAGATCTACATTGACAATGTGGTAGCTGAGCCTGCGAATCCAGATTGGCTCAAAAAGTACAAGGGAGAATGGCGAAGGCCAAGCGGATGATCCTTGATGGAGTGAAGGATCATGTAGTTTGTCACATCTCAAGCAAAGGGACAACCAAGGAGATGTAGGATGCCTTGTTCATGGTATATCAGGGATCTTCCAAGCAGCAGAAGATGTACTTGGAGCAGAAGATGAGATCCACGCAGATGAAGAAGGGGGAACGCATTGATCCGTTCCTTGCAAAGCTTCAAGAGACCCAAGACGAGTTGGAAGTTGTGTGGTCAACACCTCAACCTACCGAGATGGTGCGGCTGGATCTAAATTCAGTTTCAGAAGAGTGGCAAGTATTTGTCCAGAGCATCTTGGGCTGGGAGAAATTGCCATACTGGGAAGGAATGTGGGCCGCACTTCAACAGGAAGAGATGAGAAGAGACTTAGTCAAGTGCAAGCTTGACAGTAGCAGCAGCAGCAGTGGGTCGAAGCCCAAGGAGGAGGATGAGAATGCAACCCCCACATCTAAGGGGCAGCAGGAGCAATGAAAGAAAACTCAAAGATATTTTGAAGATCAAGTGCTTCCGGTGTGGTGAACTTGGTCATTACGCTACATAATGTCCTCTCAAGAAGAAGGATAAGGATGAGGAGCATGATGAGAAAGCTGCATTTGCACAGATCGAGGAGGGGGATTTTGCCATGATCACCCAGAGGTGGGGTGATATATAACTGTAGTTCGAAAGAACTGCAGTTGGGAAGGATCCTTGAGGAGTCCACCTCTCGGATCAATACCTTGCTACGGGAGCCCATATCAAAAGTAGCAGGATGGACCAGGATCAATTGATGTAGAGGAGTGTCAAAGTGACAGATGCAGTGGCTAGGAGTGCCAGAGATTGAGTAGCGCAGAGTTGGCAACAATGCAGAGGCTTTAGAGGGTCATCCCAGAGACTAGCAGCTGTCAGAACTACAACAACATATGCATCATACTGAACACCAGTTCAGTAATTTGGGATGCTTTTTCGTTGCTCATGTAGTAGCAGCAATAGTTGGAGAATGTTGCAGTGCAGATGCACTGTTGGCAGTGACAGGGCCAACAATAACACGAATTCAAAATTTGAGAGGGAGTTGCAGTACGAATGCAGTGTTGGCAGTGGCAGTGTTAGCAGCAGTACAGATGCAGCATTTGCGCAGTAGCTGGTGGGAAACGATGTCAGACATCAACAACACAGAGGGAGATGTTACAAAGAAGGGTGATGCTTCAGTAGGTTGCATTATTAGAGAACATTCCTCGCTAAGAGGGAGTGCTGATTTGTGGTAGCATCAGATGTGCTCTAAGCCTCAAAATTTACAGGGAGGCATGGACACATGCATTTTCCAATACCCAGAAATCATTTTTGGGAAATTCCACATAGAAACAACTTTATTAAAATACTTAATTATTTTCAATGGGTGCCTAAGTCTAAACTTAGGAAATTAAAATAATTAAAGGGTAATAATCTAACTGTGGGTGAAAATTCTAGAAGAAGACAGAGATCGAGTCCAAATGATCTGAACCATTGATTAGAATCTAATCTGGGCCATTGGTTCTCAACTAGAGGATTATAAGAAGGACATCGATGGGCACATGGAGAACACATTGAGTGGAGACTAGAAGATAGAATTTCTGAAGCACAACAGTTGCTGGGAGAGAAATTCAAAGTGATCTTTTGCAGTGAGGGGTAGGGATAGTTCCTATTGGAGATTTCTCCTAAGCAAGGAATACACAACGGAGAAGGCAGAAAGAGTTCTGGGAGAGGCAGTGCTTGACTAAGCTGGCCAGCGTAGGCTGATGCAAAGGTATCGAAAATCCTTGAGGAGGTCTGAAAATTTGCTAGAGGAATTGATATCAGAAGCCAAAAGTCGGGGTGTGAGACTGGGAGGTGAAATTCGAAGTTCCTAGGTAGAAAATTGATCAGCAGAAAGGGTGACGTTGTCCCTAGAGGCTATGATGTTGGGTTGACGTAGTGAATGCACAGAGGCAACTAGGGGCAGTCCATTTAGTTGTTGGATGGGTGAGGATCTCCATTGATAGTGTGAGGTAATCTCACTTATCTCTTTTTCAGTGATATTCTCTGTATTGGATAGCTAGTAGGGCATCTAGAGATTGTATTCAAAATTACTAGTGCATAATAATAAAACCCTCACCTGCTACACCAGTTTTCCCGCATTGGGTTTTTCTAGGGACATGAGTCCAAAAATAACTGTGTAGATGTGTTGTGTATTTCTTTCTTGTTCAGTTTCTTGTTTCCGCATTTTATTTAAATGCAAAGGTTGTTGTGTATTAGTTTTGGTGTTTATTGTAAGAAACCGTAAATAATTTTGTTTAGTAATTAACAAATAGAAGAAACATAATAAGCTGTTGCAGTAAAAATTTGGGCTTCCAAATTTTCACACCGCAGTGTATCTGTGTAGGTTGCAGTGTGATTGATTCAGTAATTGTTGTAGCATATAGTAAATAAATTGTTGAAAATTAATTTAACAATTAGGAGAATTATTTCCACTTGCTGCAATAGGATTCAGGTTTCCAAATTTTCACATGGTATCAAAGCGCAGATGATTAGCCGAAGAGCTCAGTAGCAAAGGAAGAGGGGGTTTCATTGTTCATTGAGGGGCAACAGATCGAAACCCCAGAGGCAGCATAGTCACCTTGGCCAAGAAGTTGAAGTCCTTGAGGAGAATCGACTTTACTAAGAGAGGGACAGAAAAAATTGATCTCTCTAGATCGAGGGGTTCCAGAGGCAAAGGGAGCACCCAATATTTTTTCGCAGAGAAGATCTCTACCTGGACGCAATATTTTTGCAGAAGTTTGCTAGAGAAGAACTAGCATCGGGTGGAAGAAGAGCACACACTGTGAAAATTCGGAAACCTTGAATCCTATTTCAGCGACTGATAATGTTTCTTCTATTTGTTAAATTAATTAACCAAATTATTTGTAGTTTCCTATGGAAAATATCGAAACATATACATTGCAGCCTTCACAAAATAAATACTGTGGAAAAAATAAAAACATTGGAAGAATAGATGCACACACACAATAAAACATCGTTATTTTTGGACAAATGTCCCCAGAAAAACCCAACTTGGGAAAACCGGTGTAGTAGCTGAGGGTTTGATTATCATGCAATAGTAATCTGAGTACAAATCATTGGATGCCCAAACTGGCTATCCGATACAGAGAATAAATTGCCAAAGAGGTAGTGAGAAAATATAGCACACTGTCACTAGAGATCCGACACTGATCCGGGCTCTGGATGAGTTGCCCTATGCTATCTCTGTGCAGTCTCTGTGTGGGCTCACACAGTCACTACGTCACAACTCAAGGGACTGTGTCACCCTCTCCTTCTGATCTTCTGCCCACTGGAAACTCGACTCCCTGGCCTTCCGGACTCACACCTTGATTTTCAGCACTGGATGTTGACTGCTCCCTAGCAAAATTGTGGATTCCCCCTAAAGCACTGCGTTGCGTTTGCGTGGCACTGCGTTGCCTCACTAGACCTCTCGATGCCTTCTCTACCTTGCATTCACTGGGTCTAGAAAAATCCCCTCCGGTCTACTATCCCTGCTCCTCACTACAAGAAGATCACTCGATCTCTCTCCGGCAACTCAACGTTGCTACTCTTGAGAATTCGATCTCTAGATCTAACTATCGTGGTGTGTTCTCCAAGTGCCCATCAAGCCCCTTCTTATAATCTCTCGTTGGAGCACCAATGGCCAAGATTAAAACATAATCAAAGACTAAGATTAACTGGGAGTTGATCCTCGTCTTTATTTAGAATATTCACACCAGATTTAATTAATACCCTTTAATTAATCACATTTCCTAAGTTTAGACTTAGGAATAAATTAAAAATTAATTATTTTAATTAAACCATCTTTAGGTGGATTTTTACCAAACGATTTTTGGGTCTTGGAGAATGCATGTGTCTTAGCCTCTCTGCGGAATCTTGAGGCTAGATCACATCCGATGCTACAAAAATCAACACTCCCTCTTAGCGAGGAATGTGCTCTGGTGCTGCAACCCACTAAAGCATCACTCTGTCTCTGCAACATCTCCTGCTGTGCCGCTGATGTCTGGCTCTGTTGCCAATCAACTACTGTGCAACTCTGATTGCTACATCCGTGTTGCTATTGGCCCTGCTAAATTTCTGCCAACACTGCATCTGCACTGCAACCTTCTCCAACTGCTGTTGCTACAATTGCAACAACTGCAATGGAAAAGCATCCAAAACACTGAACCAACTGTGGCCAGTATGATGCATTTGTCACTTGAGTCCCGACTACTGCTAGACTTTGTGATGTCATTGAAGCCTCTACATTGCTTCTGACTATGCTTTGTGCCAACTACATTGCTGCCAACTCTGCTCTGCATTGCTCAGTCTTTGAACGCTACTAGCTACTGCATTTGTCACTCTGGAACCTGACTACACCAATTGCCACTGATCTATCCTGCTATTGCATGTCTTGGGCTCACGTAGCAAGGTAGTGATTTATGAGGCGGACCTCCTCAAGAATCCTGCCCATCATGTAGCTGTCTAGGGCTATAACTCCAAATCACCCCACCTTTACCATGGAGGTAACTCAGTGATCATGGAAAACTCTTCCTCCAGTCTGGAGGACAGCCTGCCGATCTCTGCGAATGCAACCTGCTGATCCTGCTTATCCTCCTTGTCCTTCTTTCTAAGAGGACATTTAGTGCTATAGTGACCAAGCTCATCACACTTGATGCTCTTGATCTTGGAAATGTCCTTCCCCCTGCATTGCTCCCGCCGCCCCTTAGATGCGAGGGCCACGTCTTCCTCCTCCTTTACTTGCTTCGTCCCACTATTGCTGCTACCACCACTGATGGTGCTCTTCACCAAATCTCGCCTCATCTCCTCCTGTTGCAGATCAGCCCACATACGTTCCCAATCTGGTAGTTTTTCTCTGCCCAAGATACTCTGGATGAAAACTTGCCATTCTTCGAAAACTTGTTCAGAGCTAATCGTATAAATTCTGTAGGTTAGGGCGTTGACCCTACTGAAGCCAACTGGTCTCGGACATCCTGAAGCCTAATAAGGAAGGGGTTTATATGCTCCCCTTTCTGCAACTTAGTGCATCTCAACTTCTCCTCAAGATACATCTTCTGTTGCTCAAAAGATCCTTCGTACAACGTAGATATTACTTCCCACATCTGTTGGGTAGTATCTTTGCCAGCTATGTGAGATATCACGTGATCTCGAACCTCATCGAGAATCAGCCTCTTAGCTTTCGCCATCTCCTTGTATTTCTTAAGCGGATCTGCATTTGCAGGTACAACTACCACACTATCAATGTAAGTCTTGAGATCATGTTCATCTAGAAGGCAGGAAATTGAAGCCTTCCAAATCACATAGTTGGAGGCTCCGTCCAACCGATCTTGATCTCTCAACCCTGTTGATGCCATCTTTTTGAAAATGTCTAACTCCTCCTCTTCTCCTCTGCACGACTACTACCCAGATATTTGCACTCCCTTCTAGAGTGAGAAATCCTGCACAAAACCACTATTGCTCAGCTAGGAAAATTCGAACTTCTTGGCTAGAAGTACCCCGAGGAAAGAATTCCCTCAGTGTATGCTCTTCCTTTCACCTGACACTATTTGCACTAGCAAACTGCTGCAAAATCCGTGTCCCATCTGAAGATCTGTTTTGCAAGGAAACGGCTGCTACTCCTCTGCCTTTGGTACTCTTCGATCTAGAAAATTTTATTCTCTGTCGACTCACTCAGAGAAGTAAAATTTCCACGAAAAAATTGACCCTTCTAGCCAAGTAAATACGCTGCCCCTGATGGTTTTGAATTGTTATCTACGCAAAAATTCAACCGTCCTTCTCCCTTTCTGCTCTGAGCTCTTCGGTTTACGAACTGTGCTCTGATACCATGTGAAAATTCGAAAACCCCGAATCCTACTACAACAACTGATAATGTTTCTTCTATTTGTTAAATTAATCAACCAAATTATTTGTAGTTTCCTATAGAAAATATCAAAACATATACACTTTAGCCTTCACAAAATAAATACTGCGGAAGAAATAAAAACACTGGAAGAATAGATGCACACACACAATAAAACACCATTATTTTTAGACAAACGTCCCCGAAAAAAATCAACTTGGGAAAACCACTGCAGCAGCTAAGGGTTTGATTATTATGCAGTAGTAATATGAGTAAAAATCATTGGATTCCCAAACTTTCTATCTGATACAGAGAATAAACTGGCAAAGAGGTAGTGAGAAAATATCTCACACTGTCACTAGAGATCCAACATTGATTCGGGCTCTGGATGAGCTACCATACACTATCTCTGTGTAGTCTTTGCGTTGGCTCACACAGTCACAACTCAAGGGACTGCGTGACACTCTCCTTTTGATCTGCTGCCCACTATAAACTCAACTCCCTGGCCTTCCAGACTCACACCTCAACTTCTGAAACTGGATCTCGACTGCTCCCCAGCAAAATTGCAGACTCCCTCTGAAAGACAGCGCTACCTCACTGGACCTCTCGATGCCTTCTCTGCCTTACACTCACCGGGACTAGAAAAGTCCCCTTCGATCTACTATCCTTGCCCCTCGCTACAAGAAGATCACTTGATCTCTCTCCGGCAACTCAGCGCTGCTACACTTGAGAATTCATTATCTAGATCTCACTATCTTGGTGTGTTCTCCAAGTGCCCATTAAGCTCCTTCTTATAATCTCTTGTTGGAGCACTAACGACCAAGATTAAAACATAATCAAAGGCTAAGATTAACTGGGAGTTGATCCTCGTCTTTATCTAGAAGATTCCCACCAAGTTTAATTAATACCCTTTAATTAATCACCTTTCCTAGGTTTAGACTTAGGAATACATTAAAAATGATTAATTATTTTAATTAAACCATCTCTAGGTGGAATTTTCCCAAACAATTTCTGGGTCCTGGAGAATGCATGTGTCTTAGCATCTTTGCAAAATCTCAATGCTAGAGCACATTTGATGCTACAAAAATCAACACACACTGAGGGAAAATTTTCCTCATGGAACTTCTACTATCAAGAAGTTCGATTTCCCTTGTAGATCAACAATTGTTGTGTGCAGAGTTTCTGTTAAGTTTAGGTATGTTCTATGCTTGGAGCAATTTATTTCAATTTTCACAGTTAGCTCAATATCTTTTCCAGATTAGCAAACAGATCAGCATAATAGTAAATTGTAGATAGAACATAAACATAAATCGTAGAAGACAAGCCAAGACAAGAGGACACAAGATGTGGCACTAGCCAGGGACAAACCCCAATGTGGGAAAACCCTTGATCAATTCTTCTTATATATTTCTTCAATAGTTCAACAGAGAGAGAGATAGTACATATACAACAGAAGTCAACACTTTGACTTGACAAGATAAGAGCATAGATCTTCTCTAAGAAGATGTCTCATGAGGTAACTGATATGGACTCAGGTGATTCCATCACCTTGCTATACCTATCATAGTGCTGCACCATCATACCATGTCCATCATCACTGAGCTGCACCAGGCTTCACCACAGTTGAGTTGTACCTCATCATGCTGTACCCAAAAGGTTGCTCTTCACCATCATGTTGCACATATCATACTGCTACACCACTTCATCATGCTATACTTCCATGTGTTGCATCTTCAAATTGTACCTTACGGTGTCCATCATGTTACATCTCCTTGTGGTGCATCTTGATACAATTGTGCTGCACACCCTTGACTTCACTTAGCAGTCCTAGCTATGGTGCTATGGCTTGCGGCCTAGCACATAGCATCCCTCGTAGCAAACGTATCCTAGATGTACAATCATCATTAAAGATGCAACATTTAATCTATAGAAATGTCAACACTTGAACTACTGCACTGCTGCAATTCTAGGACTGGTTAGGGTACTAACCACAGTCCCTAACAGCCCATCAAAACTGGCCTAGAATTGCTCTTAATGACTGTTGTTGTCCTCCACAGAGATGCTACCCTCCATGCTGCCCCTTGAGGTAGTTTCAAGCCCAACGCTTTTACCTATCTCCCTAACACAGCTGCGGCATCCAAATGCCTAACTAACAGCACATGCCAGCACCCAAACACATTCATTCTTCACGCTGTCATAGGGTCCCTTCTGCTATGGCTAGGGCTCTTCTCTTGCTGCGGCTAGGTCTTCTAGATCTGTGGCTAGGGCTCCTTTAAGGCCTCCTCAAGTCTGCGGATGAGGGTTGCCTTGCTGCGTATAGATTAGGGGAGTGTATAGGTGCAGGTATGGGCAGCGTATAGGAGCCTCGTTAAGCTGTGTATAGGAGCTTCTTTACTACGGCCAGGGCATCCCTTTTGCTGTGTCTAAGGGTTGTCTCAAACCCTTCCAAAACAGCGTATAGATTAGGGCATGACTGCATTTAGCTAGGGCATGATATGACCTGCGGCTAGGGCATGATAGGACTACGTTAGGGTCAGCTGTTAGGTTTCCTTCACCATGCTAGATCTCCCTTCTTGGACTATGGCTAGGCTTCATTATAATAGCGGCTGGGGCATCCTTCTTTTGCTGCGAATAGGGTCTCCTAGACCTGCATTTAGGGTTTCATCCTCTTAGATCTCTCTTCCACTAAAACCCAAAACAAGTGGAGAGAAATCAAGAGTGAAGTGTATGTCCAAATGACTATCAAGCCACCTCTTTTTATACTAAAACGTTGAGCACACATGGGGGTTATGTGGTCGCTGGCCGACCTTGACGAATTGTCCCATAACACAAATAAATTCATATCTCCATGAATACTTATCGGAATCAGATGATCTTTAGATCAATCCTACACCTCTCGATGAGAGGAAGCCAAAACAAATATCAGCTACCATAAATAAGATGACCCACATGGAGTTTTTCCCTAGTTTCCAATTTTAACAATTTCTCACTCTAAAAGGGAGTGCGAATAGTTGAGTGGCAGCTAAGCAGAAGGGAAGAGAAGATTTTCGACATTGTTTGAGATGGTCACTGCTGGACTTCGAGATCAAGATAGGTTGGATGGTGCTTCCAACTATGTCATCTGAAAGGCAAGGATGTCCTTCCTTCTAGATGAATATGGCTTGAAGCCTTTCATAGATGCAATGGTAGCTATCCCCACGAATGCAGATCAATTGAAGGAGTACAAAAAGGAGATGGCACAGGCGAAGAGGTTGATCCTTAATGTTGTTCGAGATCACATTGTTTCACACATATCTAGCAAAGGGACTGCTAGAGAAATGTGGGATACACTCTCCACGTTGTACCAGGGCACTTCCGAGCAACGAAAGATGCACTTAGAGCAGAAGCTGAGATGCACCACGTTGCAGAAAGGGGAACGCATAGACCCCTTCCTCACAAGGATTCAGGAGATCTGGGACCAGCTTGTAGCTGTTCGGGCAATGCCTCAACCCACAAAACTAGTGCAATTGACACTCAACAATGTCTCAGAGGAGTGACAGGTATTTGTCCAAAGTATCTTGAGCAGAGACACCTTGCCAAGGTGGGACAGGATGTGGGCCAATTTGTAGGAGGAGGAGTTGAGACGAGACCTAATGAAGAGCTCCATCAGTGGCAACAGCAACAATAGCGGATTGAAGCAGGTGAAGGAGGGGGAGAATGTGGCCCTCGCATTGAATGGTCCCAGTCAGGGACAGGGGGAGTAGCAAAAGAAGAAGGACCTGTCACACGTCAATTGTTTCAGATGTGGTGAGCTTGGTCATTACAACACCCAATGTCGTCTTAGGAAGAAGAACAAAGAGGAGAAGCAGGACTAGCAGGTAGCATCAACAGAGATCGATAGGTTGTCCTCTAGGTTGGAGGAAGACTTCACGATGTTTGCTAATATACCCACGGGAGTCAAGTGGGGTGACTTTGTTTTGTAGCCCCAGAGTGCTACAGATGGGAAAGATTATTTAGAAGGTCCACCTCTTGGATCAGAGCCTTGCTACGGGGGCCCACAATTTTCAGGGGCAGGATGGGTCAGTCGCAGTAAATGCAGTCAGATGCCAGAGTGACAGATGGAGAGTCTAGTAGCAGACAGATGCTGGAGAACGCAGTGCAAAGTTAGCAGCAGTGCAGGTGGCACAGTGCAAAGTCAGCGACAACGTAGATTCCTCAGTGACAGTGCAAATACTAGTAGCAATCAGAGACTCGAGAGACAGATGCATCATACTGATTAGAGTTGATTCAGTATTTAGGATGCTTTTTAGTTGTGGATGTTGCAGTTGCAGCAACAACAGATGGAGAGGGAGTTGCAGTGTAGATGCAGTGTTGACAACAGTTCAGCAGGGTCAGCGGCAGCACAGATGCAACACATCAAAGTTTCACAGTAGTTAGTGGGCAGCGGGAACCAAACATTAGTAGTGTGACAGGAGATGATGTAGAGATAGGGTGTCACTATAGGAGACAACAACTCTAGAACACGTTCCTCGCTAAGAGGGAGTGTTAGTTTTTGTAGCATCGGATGTGTTCTAGCCTTGCAATTTTGTGGAGAGGCTAGAATGCATGAGATCTCCAAAACCCAGAAATCGTTTCTGGAAATTCCACCTAGAAATGACTGAAATAGGTTATTAGTCAGTTTTTAAATATTTGCTAAGTCTAAACTTAGGAAATATCACTAATTAATCATAACTAATCAAGTCAATGTGTGAATGCTCTAGAAATTCACACAGATCGACTTCAAGTTAATCCTAGCCATCGATTAAGATCCAATCATGGTCATTGAAGTCTCAACAGAGGATTATAAGAAGTCGATGGGGCTTGGAGAAATCACTTGAGTATTTTGATTTCACGAGTAGATCGATTTCTAGAGTAGCAGCAGTCAATTGTCGGAGATAGAGCTAGTGAGATCGAAGTAGTGAGAGAGGGACAACGATAGTGAAGTCGGAGGAAGGATTCCAGTTCCGATGAGTGCATTTGCAGAGAGGCAAAGGAGCCATAGTGAGGCTGACGCAGAGCTACGCAGTAGCCTCTAAAGGCAAAGTCAATTTGTTGAGGAAGATTAACGTTTTCAGTTCCAAAGGCCGGGAAGCAGTCCCAGAGTGCCAAAGAAGTGTCTTTCTAGTCAGTAGAAGGAAAAACGACTTCATTAGAATCCAGTAGAAGGCAAGACGTCCAACCAACTATGCAGAGCAACACAAAGGCCGACGCAATGACTCAGAAAGCCGAAATTCTGAAGTGAAGTGGTGTTGGGAAATTGCCTATGGAGTGAGGAAATTCCTCACTAGATTTTTCTTGCCAGTTTTTCTCTTAGGATTTCCAGTTTCAGCATCCAGTTGTACTCAGATTATTTCACTGCTGCATAATAATAAAAACTCCGCTGCTGCACCAGTTTTCCCAAGTTGCGTTTTTCGGGGACATTGGTCTAAAAATGACTGTCATTTTATATGTGTATGCTGGTATTTCTTCCAGCGTTTATTTCTTCCACAATGTATTTGTGTAGGTTGTAGTGTGATTGATTCAGTGTTTGTTGTAGCATACAGTAGATAAATTGTTAAAAATTAATTTAACAATTAGGAGAATTATTTCCAGTTGCTGCAATAGGATTCGGGTTTCCGAATTTTCACAAAAATATCCATGGTAAAGTGGGGGTGAATATCTATGGCTAAGAATCTTGTTGTATTGTATGTATTAAGTTTTATGTGCTTATTAATTAAATTTAAATATCGTTATGGAATCATTATTAGTTCCTGCGAAGGTAGAAACCAATAATGTTTAACTTTGAAAAATAATTATTTATTTTTCAATATTATTAAAAAACCCAATTTTCAAACATTTTATTGGATGATAATTTGAAGCTCTTATTGCAACTTTTGCACAATACAATGGCATGTGGATAACTTACATATTTTATGTCATAATTTAATGATATGCTTGCAATATTCATGCATGATTTTTAGATATTTGCGTAGTGATTTTTTATTCCTAAGCTTCGCAGGAAAGCCATCCAAAAATAAAATCTTTGAAAATAGTTTATACTCATGTAAATAACATATTTACCATGAATTACTTCCTACCATAATTTAAGCAAATCTTTGCATAAAAAATGGATAGGAATAAGATGTAAATAAATACACTTACCAGGAGTTACTTCCCACCATTTTTTATGTTTTCCTCAACACTTATGTAGGAGTAGAACTGTAAATGTGTAGACATGCTACTGGTTAATACCTACCAAAATTTATGCGAACAATTTACTTATCCACTTTGCATCTCAATTATAGGATGATTTGAGACCACTATTAATTCAACATTGACCAATGTAAGTTATAATTTATGCACTTTTTCCCAAAACATAATTTCTAACTTGAGTTGAACGGACTAAGCTATGTTGCAAAACAAAATTACAATATAACAAATTGAATTTTATTATTCTTATTACTTTTAGCTTTTTATTATTAATTGAGCAAAAAATTAAATGTTTATACTCATTCACTAACACTACAACATGTCCCCTATACTGGGTTCTATATTAATTTTTGACCTTTCATTATTTTTTAATTCAATTGACGTATAAATGTTAAATGTGAAATGTTTATGTTTACAAACATTTACGCCTACACATATTTCTCCTATACTGGGTTGCAAGCAATCCTCTCGGCACAACAAATCATTTCCATATAGTGAATAGAATTATGTATTCATCACCATCTTTTAACCACCATTATTATTATTATTATAAAAATCATTTCAATGGAATTAATAAAATGGTATGTTCTATATTTAATGTGATCGCAAATCCTTTTATGTACTAAGTTATTCATAAAAGTTAAAATGTATTTATTTAACACGAGACAATTTCGAAAGATCACTACTTTTGAAGGATATCTTCAATCTATTTTATGATTTTTCTTGTCTTTTATTTGTTGAATTATTATATTTTTTTGTAAGCTAGGCAAGACTACATCTTCATCATGTCCAATATATCACCCCGGATCGGGGCAGGAAATTGAATTGATGACTTCACATCAAGGAGTTCCTTAACAGAGCACTCGATCACTGTCTATCCAAAACCCAATGGACTTGTTGAATTGTTATATTGTTAAAATGTTAATACAACATTTATTTAACTAGAAAGAGAGCCATGAGATCATAGTAAGAATTGCATGAAGAGCATATTGAAGAAAAAATAGTCAAAAAACAAAGACATTTCTAAACCTGTCAAAAGGGAAAAGAGAGTTGCTCTTCATAGCTCACAACCTTATGATAGAAAAGCACACCTCCCGTATATTTCTGATGTGATCGACAAAATTGCAGGTATTAAGAAAGAACATTGGTGCCATATTCAAGTAATAGAATCCGTTAGATAGAAAATGAAATCAATAAAAGACAATATTGATCAACACCAATTGAAAGGAGTTTACAATATTGATTGTTCATGTGGGAAGTGCTACATCAGGGAAACTGGATGATCCTTCCCAGTATGGATGAACGAACATGGATTAGACATTAGGAATGAGTGAATATGCACCTCAACATTTGTAGAACACTCTAGTATTTGTAAACATCATATTTGTTTGGAGGACGTTAAGATCATCAAGAAAGAAAATGATTACATAAAGAGAAGATTTAAAGAGATTTGGAAATAATGAGATATCCTAATAATCTCAATAGAGATGAAAGACTAGAAGTTAGCAGAAACTAGATTCCTTTGGTTTCTCATTATATATCTCATGGTGACCATACTTAATAGTTCCCCCTCTCCTTGTTTTCTTTTTGTTCTCCTTCTTTGTCCCCTGATCATCTCCTTCACCTTGTCTCTTGTCCCTATGATTGCTTCTTTCTTTTTATTAGAACTCTATATTAATAACTTAGTATTAACATTTATTGCAATATCTATTAATTATTTATTAGTAGTTATTATTACTGTAGGTATTAATATTTATTATAAGGTTTTTATTTCAATATTGTTATAATATTTAATCTATGTTTTTGTTTGTATCTAATATAAGTTTTAACATCCTTTCAATATTATCAATGAAAGTCATTACTTGGAACATTAGGGATCTAATAACTGGTAAATCCAGTGTTACTTGGGAGCGGGAGCGAAAGGGGGGAGCAAGAGCGAAAACGGGAGTGGGAGCGAATCCCGGAGCATTTTTTATATACTATATATATTTTTTATATTTTGATACATATATGTCAACAAAAACATGTAGAATAATGAATTAGATATAAAAAACATAAAAAAACATAGATTGAACCATATAACAACAATCATCTAGAAGTTATAATCTTCATCAACCACGTCTACAAGTTAGTAACATAGTAACATACAACATATTGAGTCTCATGATTCATCAATCTTAAAGTTTCAAGCTTTCAAAATTCAATATATAACATTTATCATCATTGATCACCAAAGTTGTACTCGTATGCTAAGTGTAACTATTACAACAAATAATATCTAACATGAAATGAAATGTTATAAAATGAAATGAAATGAAACAACTTTCAACTTTCATGAAACATCATATTCATAATTCATTACTAATGAGTTATAATTGCCAACTTCAAACTTAAATTGTCATATATTGTTTAAAAAAATATCATAATAAATATGAAAGAGTCAATAGTTATAAAAGCTACTAGAAATTAGAAAAGAGAAGTAAATCTATTATCTATTTCTTATGCTTGGGCCTCTTGCCACCACGAGAAATGTCTAATTTTTAGTCTTGTTGGAAAATTAGGATCTTTGTCATTAATATCACCCTCTAAACATTAATATCTAGAGGTATCTTTGTCATTACCTCTGTATCTATATAGGGATCTTTGTCATTAATATCACCCTTTAATGCATAAGATAGAAAAAGCATAGCATCTCAAGTCAAGATGTTGTTTGAGTGATGCGTACATTTTTAGGAGGGTCATGATAGAGGAGTTCGACAACCAATGTCACTAACATCAAGGTACATATAGGGATTGACGCTCTTGATTAAATATGAGTTCCATACCCTAATACATGACAAAATTCAATGGAAACATTGTAATCCCCCAATCATGAAATCCTGAAAAACTGATAAGTCTGCTGGATTTTGAATGAAATCTAAAATTCTACTTTCTCCATATGAAATGCAATGAGGCCGAAACCACTCTCAAACATCCTGAGTCATTTCATGGTAATGTTAAAAATTTAAGTAAAAGGATGAAAATGAAAGTGACATTTCATTTTCATCCTTTTACTTTAAGAATTTAACATTACCATGAATTGCATATCAATACTAGGGCCTTGACTTGATCATTAAGCTACCCCACTCAAAAATTATTTGTTTTTTTCAAAAAAATTGTATTTCGAAAATTACTACAAAAAAAAAAAATTGCAAAAAAGGCAAAACGCTCCCGAAAAGGGAGCGGGATCGGGGGGGGCACTCCCCCGCAACACTGGGTAAATCCAAACATAGACTCTTGAAAAACAAAATCTATCAAGAACGTTTTCATATCATAATGATCCAAGAAACAAAATGCTCGTCTAACTCCATAACTTTCTCAAGATCATATGGAGAAATTGTGACTCTTTCCCAAGATGCCTAAGGAGCATCAGAAGGTATAACAATTGCCTTGAACCCTTCGTTAGTTACCTTTTGGGACTCCTTTTTCCTTCCCAGAGCCCTGATTGCCAGCTCTGAACTTATTGGATTCACCAACACAAGCTTTATATCCAATGTGTATGGTCCTAGAACTTCCATGGAAAAAAAATCTTCCTTCAAAACCTCTAGAAAGCCTCTAAAATCATAGAGGAAAATTTTTGGATTATAGGGGAGACTTCAATATGATTAAGAATCTCAAAGAAAAAAAGGGAGGAATCCAGAGACTTGATGAAGAAAGTTCCTTATTTATAGAGTTCATCAACTCCAAACTTGTCGACCTAAGCACTAACAATGGCTTGCACACTTTGAACAATAAGAGAGGAGGCTCTTCACAAATAGCTTCTAGAATTGACAGATTTCACATTGTTGAATAACTATTCATCTCGGGCATAAATTTTGAAGCCTCTATCTTGCCTTGTCGTGGTTTGGCCTCTGCAGATAAATCGATCTCCCTCTGTGTATAGATAATGATTTGAAAGAACATATGTAGATGGAGTTGTCTATAATGCGACTTTTTGGAGATTCCGGTGACGGAATCCGGCGGAAGAAATTGAGGTTAAATCTTGATTTGTTGCAGTTAAAATGGTTTTTTAACTGCATATTTGGATTCAGCACCCTCGAAAACCCCTGGGACGCTTTCATTGTGCAGAAACTAGCTATCAAACTTGCGATTCCAATAAATTCCTGCCGGATTTCGACCGGAAAAACCCGCCGGAAAGACTTTCAAAAAGTCGCGTTATAGACTATTTCTATGTAGATAGGCATTAAAGTGGACCAAAAAATAATAAGAGGATCAGCAATAAAAATTCTACTTTTCGTTGCCCATAGTATATTATAATATTTTATCAAATTCCACACAATAAACTTCAAACAATTCTGTGCAGCTCCATCTTTTGCAAGAGAAACAAGACAGCAATTCGTCAAACATGACGTCGGTTTTATTAAAATTCAAAATTAGTTTGATTAGCTTAGTCCTCATTCTCTGAATTTCGAAAATGTTCAGTTTACGACTAAATGTATTAATTAGCATTGAGGTTGACTGAACCAAAAATTATATACATTTTACTGTGTGTGTATACAGTAATGCGCAAAGCTTTGAAATACAGTCTATCGTTTGGTCTACTTTGGCAAAAGCTAAGTCTACTACAAGATTTATAAATTAGTATTGAGGTTGACTAAATCAAAAGTTATATAAATTTTGCCATGTATACACACACAGAGCAATAAGTATAGCTCAGAAATACAATCTACACATTGCCCTATTTTGTCCAACTGTTTTGCAGAGTGAGTAAACAATTTTATAAATATTTTGCAAAAGTAAACTTGGAAAATTTTGTGAAAGTGTCCAAATCTGTTTCTTGCAACCATAAATCCAAATGGTAAAATAAATTAATATCCATACCTTGCCGTTGGCAGATAGAAACTGTAGCTTCAGGTTTGAATGATCCCTAGAAAGCAGATACACCTTTAAAGCGTCGACGTGTTTATCGTCACCTGTGTTTAATCACAGCAGCAAGCCAGAAAAAAGTGAATTGATTCCTTAATATTATTTCTTTTTTTGTAAATAGTCAATAAGCAGTCCAGTGTCAGTTTTTCATACGATATTACAGGGTTACGTAACATGCCTGAACACAACACGCTAAGTGCATTGTTGATGAACGCTAAAGTTGGCCTTGATAGTTTTAATGTAAATGACATGCCAGCCACACCAATAAAATTTTCTGATGCTAGGATTACCTGCAGAAAGAATCACAATATCTATTGACTACTAGATTGGAAAATAAACCATGCGACAAATTAATCAGCTAAGAAAAGATTAGATCTCTACAAGATGAACATAACCATGGATAAACTACATTCCCAATGTTTGTTAGATAGAAGACAAGGGCAAGAAGACACAATGTGAAGCAGGAAGGTAATATTATAAAAGAGATTAGGGCTAGTCAATGGATCAAAAGAATAAAAGGTCTATTCATTTTCAAATTAACTTGATTAGGACTGTTACCCACAAAAAGTGGGTAAACCATATGAGAACATTTTTCTCCTCATTAGACAGCCAGCTAGCCAGCAGCCCTATGATGATCTTCAGATAGCTTTGTGTCAAGGCCCTCTCCCATCTAGCATTCTTCTTGAAGGACGGTGGGTCATCTTTCAATAGGTACTTTAACCATGTTAGTAATCATGTGCTTTCATTTAATGTTACAGGCATATCAATATGAATCATGGGGCAAACTGGATGATTGATTGCTCTTGATTGTACCCTTGTTCCCACACCTCACCTTGGAGGTTAGCCTTTGACTAAAGTCTAGTAGGACCTCCTCTAAGGCCATATGGTTTAGGTAGGGCATTGATTGATATAGCGTGTCCATGGTAATCCATACTTACCACTTTCCATCCTTCCTTGTCATTCATCTCCATTCTTTGGGTTCATTGTCATTGGTCACTGAGATTGAGAGCCTATATCCACATCCTTGAGTTAGGGCTTAGAAACTTGGCCTCAATGTTTGATGTAGTTGAAAAAATTATAAAAGCCACAATAGAAAGAAAATGTAAAATAGAAAAGATGTCTAGGACTTGTTTGGCACATGGCAAAAAGCCTAGCATGAGCTCTACCCCCTATTTAGCCATCACCTAGTGATGATTTCTAGTAGCATTAGATGTGCTCTAGCCTCAAGATTTTGCAAGGAGGCTAGGACACATGCATTTCACAATACTAAAAAATCGTTTTGGGAAATTCACCCTGGAAGAGGTTTAATTAAAATTATTAATTATTTTTAATGGATTCCTAAGTCTAAACTTGGGAAATTAAAATAATTAAAGTGTATTAATTAAACTTGGTGTGAATCTTCTAAAAAAAGATGAGGATCAAGTCAAGATGATTTGAGCCGTTGATTAAAATCTAACCCGGGCCGTTGATTGATCAATGAGAAAATTATAAGAAAAAGCTTGATGGGCATTTGGAATACACATCAAGTGAGATCAAGAGATCGATTTCTCAAGAGAGCAGCGCAATAGTTGCAGGAGATGTCATCAAGGAGATTTTTTGCAGTGAGGGGTAGGGATAGTTTTCTGGTTGGAGAGCTTCCTAATCCAGGAATACATTTCAGCGATGTTGCAGTAATCGTTATCGGGATATTATCAGCGAGGGAAAAAAATCGGGAAAAAATCTTAACATACAAAAATATTCTTTTTTTTTTCAATTGTTTTAATATCTAAAGCATCTACAACATAAAATAAATACATTGACACATAAATATGATAAAAGAACTAATATATAAGATGTTTAATATAATTTCTAGTGCTACATCACACATAATAGTGAATCATGTCCTGAATAGTAAGTCCTGACTCATGACTCTCAACTCAGCGTCAAAATATCAACAAAAAATATAATAATGTATCTCATGAGTCATATCATGAGTCATAATGTCATATACAATTAAATGAACCAAATAACTAAAGTCTAATACTATTGATTTCCTCTGCCCTTCTTGCAAGAAAATGCAATAGCTTTCCCCTTCCCTCTAGATGTAGATGCCAGTGGAGTTGGCAGTGGACTCTGCTGTGCTCTAGAAGCTGAAGAATTAGGAGCTATAAGAGGTAGATCACGTCCTCTACTGGTGGCAGGGGTAACTTGGGTAGGTGGTGTCACCTCCTCCTCCTGTTGTTCTACCTCCTCCTCCTTCTCCCCCTCCACTACCTCCTGCTCTAACCATTCATCGGTAGACTCCATGAGAGGCCTCTTGGCCTCAACCCTCCATGCAGTAGTGGTGTCAATCCCATCCAATGAGATGGCCTCCATATCAGGTATTCTCTCAAGTTGCCTCACCCACAATCAAAGATTGTAGTAGACGTAGACCATGTCATTAAGTCGCTAGAGCCTGGGACTCCAACCTGTACAAAGATCATGAAATAATAATTATAAAAAAAATAAATATTGTTTAATGAATTCAAAAAATTATTTGGAAATTTGCAATATTTTAAGTGTTAACTTGTTGCGTTTCTTATTGTGTATTTTTTCAAATACACTCCAGTTGCGCTCGCATCTTGAGGAGCTACATGTTTGGCTGAAGATTCGAATGGCAAGCTTTTGCAGAAGGGGTACCTTGGCACCATACATTTTCCACCATGCATCTACAACAAAATTACAAATAAAATTTTAAATAAACATAAGAAAAAAATGAAATTTGAAAGTTGAAGCAAAGTATCAAGTTATGAACTTGAAGAGTATGAAATTTGAAACAAACTAAAAAATACCTGGCATTTTAGTCATCCTATTAGTCATAGCAATGCCAAAGCCAAATGTGCCACCTGCCATCCTGTATGTCTCAATTTTTTTGGAGATTTCTGTACGTTCTGCTGGAGATCGCACCATCCTCTGAACACAGGTTAAGAATCCATCCATGATCTCAGCATCAAATACGAACCCACATGGGTAAGAAAATGCGGGGTTTAGGTAGATCCCTGCAGCATGAATGGGACGATGGAGTGTGTTGTTCCATCGTTCATCAATCACTTCCTATAGGAGGAGTTGTCTCTGAAACCCTTCATCTCCCTTATCATCATAGTAGGCCCAAAGGGATTCTTTTGCCCTGTCCATGGCCTCATACAAATAGTCCATTGCGAGCTTCTCACCATCAACTAATCGAAGAACCTTTACCAAAGGTTCAGTAACAGTACACACCTCTTACACTCCCACCCAAAATTCTTCCTGGTATGAAACTAGTCTGCATATGGCCTTTCCCTCTGGTTTGCGGCTCATTGTCAAAGCACGTCACTCCTCTAAAAGAAACATTCTCTTCACATCCCACATAGAATTCAAGAGGGATTGAAGAGATATGAAACAGGTGGCAAACCGTGTAATGGCGGGGCGCACCAACTCTTTGTTGTTGGTGAATTTTCTCATCAAGCTAAGCACAAATGTATGATTATATATAAATTTTGTAATGCTTTTTGATGACTCAACAATATCTTTGACAAAAGAATTTTTCCCTATGTCCTCCAACATCAAATCAATACAATGTGCAGCACAATGTGTCCAAAATAAAGTAGGATGCCTGTCCATAAGCATCCTGCCAGCAGCAACATAATTTGCAGCATTGTCCGTTATGACTTGAACAACATGTTTTGCACCCACCTCCAAAATAAACACATCTAGCAAATCACATAAAGTTTTTGCATTTTTGATATGTGAAGATGCATCAACAGATTTCATAAACATTGTCCCCTTGGGAAAACTAACCGAGAAGTTTATAAGGGTTCTCCCCTTTTGGTCGGTCCAACCATCTGACATCACAGTGCATCCTGTTTGTGCCCATGATGCCCTAAACTCTTCCAATCTTTTGGTGCAATAAACCTTTTGATTTTGAAGAATCCGGCTTATAAAGTCATCATAAGAAGGGATTTTGTACCCTGGGCCAATAGTTGCAATAGCATCAACCGCAAGCTGAAAAAATGGATTATTCTTTGCAACGCTGAAAGGAATATCACTCCAAAGGAAAAAATTGGCCAACAACTTGTCAAATTGTTCTTTCTCAGTTTTTTAAGCATTGAAGTGATAGATGGTTGTGAACCAGGCGTGGTTCTAGGAACAAAAAATGATGAGGCAGCTACTAGGTTGGTTGTAGATATTGATGCTGAAGTAGAACCAGTGCCACTTCCTTGTTCACCTGAGCCTAACACAGTCTTTGTTAGTTGCTTCTTCATTTCTGCTTTGGCCTCTCTATTGTGCTCTAAATTTTCCAATTATCTCATGGCTTTTCGGATGATTTCCGGATTTGTATTTTTGCAAGGATTTGTGCAAGGTGATACTTCAATCTATAAACCCCCTTGACATATGCTACCCACACAACTTGCAAGATAAGTTTGTTCTATCAAACCCTCCATCAGGTTCACCAAATTTCCACAGAGGGTCCAATTTCCTTGGCATGTTTGTAACTTGGTTGAACTCTTGACTCTTGAGTTTTAAATTTGTAAGATGAAGTTTGAAGTTTGAAGTTGAATGGTAAACCTATGGCAAAATAAGGATTACAGGTTACAAAAAAAAATTACATACATGAGTAATATGACAAAACACATGCAATTTTTGACAATTTATGTTTTTAACAAACAAAAACCCCATTAAATCAATTCAAAAATATTTGATAACCAATTGAAACATTTGATAAACAATGGGTTATCCAGATTCCAAACCCAACCAAAAACATAAAAAAAAAACCAAAACAAAGTTACAAAACACAAAATTTTGGTGCCCATACCGGTTTGCTGGAGAAAATTCCTCTCCTCCTAGCTCTCAATTTGTTTTTCTTCTCCAATCAACTCTGAAATGACCAAGCTTTTCCTCCTAAGTCACTCCAAAACCACGTCGCTATCGCTGTCTGTCCAAATGATTAACAAAAAATCATTTTTTGGTCTTATAATAACGCTATCCGCCGGCCCAACGATTACTACCAATCGAATCGCAATTTTTTGGAGGTTATCATGAGTTTTTGAAAAAATCGCGGAAAAAAAACTGGTTTAAAAATCGTGCAATTTTATCATTGAAATGTGGAAATCGCGATTTTTGCATCACTGCATTTTAGAGGAGGCAGAGAGAGATCCAAAAAAGGAACGTAGAGCCACGGTGGGCAACGTAAAGCCACGTTGAGGCATCACAGAGGCCTTGAAGAGATTCACAAATTTGCTGAGGAGCAGGTCAAATCCAGTGCTAGGAACCAGGGTGTGAGACCAGAGGGCAAGAGGATAGAGTATCTAGCCAACAGATCGATCAGCCAGAAGGAGTGATGCAGTCCCTATCAATTGTGATGCAGAGTAGCACAATGACTGCGTAGAGGCAATTTGGGGCTAGCCATTCAGTGGTTGGATCAGTGTCGGATCTCCAGTGATAGTGTGAGGTATTTCTCACTAATTCTTTGCCAGTCAGATTCTTTGTATCAGATAGCCAGTAAGGCATCCAAATATTGTATTCAGAAACTATTGCATAATAATTAAAATCCTCAGCCACTACACCGGTTTTCCCACATTTGGTTTTTCTGGGGACATTATCCAAAAACAACAGGGTCAGTTATGTGTGCATTATTTCCTTCTTGCTCAGTACTTGTTTCCACAGTATTTTATGTTGTGAAGGCCGTAGTAGATTTTATTTCGATGTTTATTGTGTAACACTGTAAATAACTTGATTAAGGAATTAACAAGTATGAGAAATCTTATCAGTTCCTACAGTAGGGAATTGGGTAACCGATTTTTCAAATGGTATCAGAGCAAGGTTAAGCAGGAGAGCAGAGTCGAAAGAGCCCAACACTGATATGAATAGGGAGATTGAAGAGTTGCGTAGACAACAAATCGAATCCCCAGAAGGATTGTGCAGTCCAGTGCCAGGAGGGCAAGATTCTCAAGGAAAAATCTCTCTCCGAGTGAGTCGACAGAGAAAGATTTTCCAGATTGAGATTTGTCAGCGGTAGAGGGAACAATGCAGCAGCAACTTCAGTGAAGAGCAATCTTCAGGTGGGATGCAATTTTTCTGCAATAGTCACTGGGGCAGAAAAGCGTCAGGAAAAGAAGAAGGCACATTGAGGGAATTTCTTTCTCAGAGGAATTCCAACCAAGAAGCTTGAATTTTCCAAGCAGAGCAGCAGTGGTTGTGTGCAGGATTTCTCACTCCAAAAGGGAGTGCAAATAGCTGGGCAGCAGCTGCGCAGAGGAGAAGAGAGAGCAGTTCGACTTTTTCAGGAGAAATGGCATCAACAAGATTGAGAGATCAAGATCGGTTCAAAGCCTCCAACTATATGATCTGAAATGCTAGGATCTCCTGCCTTCTAGATGAGCATGATCTCAAGATGTATATCAATAGTGTGATAGTTGTGCCTACCGATGCAGATCCACTCAAGAAGTACAAGGTTGATATGGCAAATACTAAGAGGATCATTCTCGATGGAGTTTGAGATCATGTAGTATCCCGTATAGCCAGCAAGGGCACTACCCGACAGATGTGGGAAGCCTTAGCCACGCTATATGAAGTCTCTTCAGAGCAGCGGAAGATGTACCTGGAGGAGAAGTTGAGATGCACAGGGATGCGGAAAGGGGAGTGAATAGACCCCCTCCTTAAGAGGGTTTAGGAAGTCCGACATCAACTGGCTTTAGTAAGGTCAGGGCCCCAACCTACAGAGTTTGTTCGATTAGTGTTGAATAGCGTTTCTGAAGATTGGCAAGTGTTTGTCCAAAGACTCTTGGGCAGAGAACACTTGCCAAATTGGGAATGTGTATGGGCTGATTTGTAGCAAGAGGAGATGAGGCGTGATTTGGTGAAGGCCATAATCAATGGCAGTAGCAGCAGTGGGATGAAGGCTGTGAAGGAAGAGGAAGACGTGGCCCTTGCCTCAAAGGGGCGATAGGAGCAACGCGAGAGGAAGAAGGGCATTTCGAAGATCAAGTGCTTCAAGTGTGGCAAGATGGGCCACTAGAACACTTAGTTTCCTCTTAGAAAGAGGGACAAGGAGAAGAAGAAGGATCAACAAGCTGCACCAGCTGATATTGACAGGCTTTCCTCTAGGCTGGAGGAAGAGTTTGCCATGATTTCCGAGATGCGTCTAGGGGTGAGGTGGGGTGATCTAGAGTTGTAGCTACAAAGAGCTACAGGATGGGCAAGATCCTTGAGGAGTCCACCTCTTGGATCAATACCT
Organism: Pinus tabuliformis; assembly: GCA_031772625.1. NCBI lineage: Eukaryota > Viridiplantae > Streptophyta > Pinopsida > Pinales > Pinaceae > Pinus > Pinus tabuliformis. Next base: position 1,280,929,709 of record CM062820.1, read on the forward strand.
TGCTACGGAGCCCATAGTTAGCAGTAGCAGGATGGACCAGTGTCAGGTGGTGTAGTCAAGTGTCAGAGTGACAAATACAGTGGCTAGTAGTGGTAAGATACTGAGCAACATAGACCTAGTGTTGGCAACAGTGCAGTTGGCACAGAGCAGAGTCAGCAACAGCGCAAAAGCTTCAGTGACAGCGCAAAATCTAGCAACAATAAGAACTCGGATGACAGATGCATCATACTAAACATAGTTAGTTCAATATTTTGGATGTTTTTCCGTTGCAGATGTTGCAGTGGCAGCAACAACAGAGTTGCAGTGCAGATGCAGTAGTTGACAATGGTTCAACAGAGTCAGCAGCAGCACGGATGCAGTACAAATCAGAGTTGTGTAGTAGTTGGTGGGCAGTAGAGCCAAACATCAGCAGTGCAACATGAGGTGTTGCAGAATCAAAGTGATGCTTCAGTGGGCTACAGAACTAGAGCACTTTCCTTGTTAAGAGGGAGTGTTCATTTCTGGTAGAATCAAATGTGCACTAGCCTCAAGATTTTGTAAGGAGGCTAAGACACATGCATTTCACAATAACCATAAATCGTTTTGGGAAATTCCACCTGGAAGAGGTTTAATTAAAATCATTAATTATTTTTAATGGATGTTTAAGTCTAAACTTAGGAAATTAAAATAATTAAAGTGTATTAATTAAACTGTTAATTTTTGGTAGCATCGAATGTGATCTAGCCATGAAAATTGGTGGAGAGGCTAAAGCATATGAGATCTCCAAGACCCATAAATGGTTTGGGGAAATTCCACCTGATTAGAGAGATATTAAAATAATTAATATTTTTAATGGGGTTCCTAAGTCTAAATTTAGGAAAATTAAAATATTAATGGGTATTAATATAAAATTAGGTGAGAATGTTCTAAATGACATGGATCAAGCCAAATCTAATCTTAGTCATTGATTAGAGACTTAATCTTGGTTGTTGAAGACTCAACAGGAAAAGTATAAGAGGAGGCTTGAGGGTTAGTTGGAGATACACCAAGATTGATCAATCAGTTTGATTTTCTGGAGCAGGGTTTGCTGAGAAAATTCGAACAAGTGATATGTTGCAGCGAGGGGCAGAGAGGCAGAGATAGTGCCTAAGGGTCAGCGTAGTGACTGAAGAGGCTAACGCAGAGGCTGCCAGAGCTACGCAGAGGCAACAAGAGCCATGCAGAGGCAGCTAGAGACAGCGCAGAGGCTGAGGGGCCTGCATGGGTGACGCAGAAGGCTAGAGAGCTGATGCAGAGAGGCAGAAGGTTGACACAGAGGGTTCAGGAGCTACGTTGAGGCTAGCAGGGCTGACGTAGAGCCAAGTGGAAGTGCCGGAAGGATTTTCGTGGGGCAGACTAGAGCTGAGAGGCTGAATATCTGTCTTCGAGAAGAGGTATTACTGTCATGTAACAATATTTGGTGGGTGAGCCAGTTCGGCACCCTAGTTGTACTCAAGAAATCTGCATAATAATAAAACCCTCAGAACTACTGCACCGGTTTTTCCGAGGACGATTGTCCAAAAATAACAGTGTCCCTTGTGTGTTTGTCTAGCATTTCAGTTGTTGATTTGTATATGAGTTAAGGCTACATTTGTGTTTATTTTCAGTATTTATATGTATAAATAACTTGTTAATGGAATAAACAAGTAGGTGAAATAAACCAGATAATGCAGTAGGGATTTCTAATGTGCCAGACTTATGAATTTCAACATGGTATCAGAGCATTGCAGATCATAGGAGGAATGAAGGCATCAATGATATCGGATTTGCAGTAGTAGCAGCTGTCCCGAGAGACAGAGCTGCTCCTAAGCAAAAGGCAACAGAGAAGGAGTGACGCAGAGGAGTTACGACAACTCCCTCTGCATCCCCTTCTCCTCATGCTACATCATGCTATTGCATAATGCTATTGCATTGCAACCCAGTTACTGAGAAGTAAGTAACTGATCCACCCAACTCTGACATCCCTGTCAAGCTGGAGACACTCTCGATGTTGAAGCTCCCTCTGTCGCTAACAAGTGCTCCCTCTACTGACCTTTGTGTTACTGCAACAACTCCCTGCATCTCACATCGTTGCACACTTCTATTTGCCATGTTGCACTGGTGCAACACTCCCGTGCCTCTTGCACTGTTGCAGCCTGCTAGCCTCGCATTGTCTGAGGACTCCTGCACTGTAGCACTCTCTACCGCTCCATATGCATTCGTCTCTACTGACATCCGCCAGTCCTGCTACCTCTTCGGGGCTCCCGTAGCAAGGTATAATCCAAGAGGTTGGGTACCTCGAGGATCCTGCCCCTCATGGCCTATAGTCTATTTGACTACAGCTCGATGTCTCCCCACTTCTTCTCAAGTGGCACATGAGCACTCATGGCACAATCATCATCCTCCTCGACTTCTTTCTTTGCCCTCGCTGGTGCTGCCTTGGTCTCAGAAGCCTCTCCCTTGCTCTTCTTCCTCAGACACTAGTTCACAAAATGACCCAGTTCCCCACAATGGAAGCATTTGACCTTGGAGAGGTCCTTCTTCTTTCGCTTCTCCTGCTTTCCCGCAGATGCTAGAGCCATATCCTCTTCTTCCTCCTTCCTAATTCTGACCCCTTTACCGCTACTCCCCGCCTTGGTCAGTCGTATGATCTCTTCTTGATGAAGAGCCACCCACAATTCTTCCCAATCTGGAAGCTTCGACCTGCCCAGTATGCTCTAGACAAATACTTCCTAATCCTCGGAAACTGCGTTCAATGCGGTCCTCACCAAAATCTCATCTGGTGTGGCCCCTGTGGAAGTCAGCTGGTCCCGGATCTCCTTCAATCGATCAAGGAAGATATCTATCTGCTCTCCCTTCTGCATCTGGTATGACCGCAGATGATTTCAAGTAACATCTTCCTCTGCATGGAAGTATGCTGGTACAATTTCTTTAGGGCCTCCCACATCTCATTTGTCATATCCTTTTTGGCAATATGCGGTACCACATGATCCTTGATCCCATCAAGGATGATGCACTTTGCCTTGGCCATTACCTCCTCGTACTTCTCATTTTCAGCTAGGTCAATTGGGATCGCTATCGTTTTCAAGGCGAAGTCCTTGATGCGATATCTATCTAGAATGGACAAGATCCCGACCTTCCAGACGACAAAGTTGGACGCTTCGTCCAGCTTGTCCTGATCTCTCAGCCCATTCACGATCATCTCGCTGCTCTTTTGTCGACTCCTTCGAGTCTCTCTATTTCCCTCCCGGAAGTCCTCTGTTCGACTCTTGCTAAGTCTCTCAACTTCCTATCTGGAAGTTCTCGGTTTGACTCCCTCTGAGTCTCGATTTCCCTTTTGGAAGCCCCTTTGCCAATGTTGAGTTGCCCCACTTCGATCCTCTGTGCAACTGCACCACTGATCCGGATTCCTTGGCTAGAAATCTGCCTCGATAGGAACTCCTTCTACCTTGGTTTTGTCTCGTTAGGTACTGTTCTGCAACAACAACAACAACACCCCACCAGCTTCCTATGCCCCAACAACTGAAGGACTGAGCCTCTAGGCTCTACGCAATCCCAACACCAACAAAATCTGCACCTTCTGGCCATAGCGTTATACTTCCTGACTGAGAAAGATGACCAGGCATTGCGTAGGTCAAATCTGCTCCTCTTTGCATCTGTGTTGATCCTCCTCTTGGCTCGAGCTGATGACGCAGGTCCTCTGCATCACCCCTTCCTTATTGCTTTCTGCTAGGAACAACTTCTGTCACTCTGGATAGCTATCTCTACTGCTACTGCTTTGCTAGCTGATGCCTTCAGTTATCCTATGCTCTGCAACCACGCTTTGATACCATGTTGGAATTTCTAAGTTTGACTCGTTAGAAATTCTCCCTGTACTGTTTGGTTTATTTCTTCCTACTTGTTTAATTACTTCAGAAGTTATTTACCATGTAAATACTGAAAATAAATACAAGTACAATATCAACATCTACAGATCATCAATTGAAAGAAAACAAGAACCAAGTGACACCGTTATTTTTGGACTAATGTCCCCGGAAAAACCCAATGCGGGAAAATCGGTGCAGCGATTCAAAGGGTTTTATTACTATGCAGTTTTCAAAATACAACTAGGGTGCTAGAAATGGCTCACCCAACAAAGAATGCCCTTGACAGTAGTACCTCTCCTCGGAGATAGATATTATGGCTGAATAATCACCGGATGAACAATCCCACAACAACAATTGCAGCTCCCACTGCTCTGCGTCACTCTAATAGGGACTGTGTCACCCTACCTGGCTCACCAACGCCTAGTTTGTCCCACGAAATCCTCCTAGCGCTGCCTCTTAGCCCTGCGTCAGCTCTGCTAGCCTCTGCATCAGCTTCTATTGCTTCTATGCCAGTCCCTAGACCCTCTGTGTCTCACACACTGGCCTCTCCTGGTTGCCTCTGCATAGCACCCAGCTTCCTCTGCGTCAACCTCTCCTAGCTCTGCGTTGTCTCTCTGGTACCAACTCTGCCTCTCTGCTATGTATTCGCTGCCCCTCACTGCTAATCACTGATTCTATCTCTCTTAGCAAACCCCACTCTAGAGAATAGAATCACTGATTACTATGGTGTGTCCTCCAATTGACCCTCAAGCCTCCTCTTATACTTTTTTCGTTGGTCCATCAACGACCGAGATTAAATCTCTAATCAACGGCTAAGATTAGATTTGGCTTGATCCATGACTTTTGGAACCTTCTAACCCAGTTTTATACTAATACCCATTAATATATTAAGAACTCCATTAAAAATATTAATTATTTTAATATCTCCCAAACCAGGTACAATTTGTCCAAACCATTTATGGGTCTTGGAGATCTCATGTGCTTTAGCCTCTCCACCAATTTTCATGGCTAGAGCACATATGATGCTGCCCCAAATCAACAGATAGTTTTGCGTTTGGAGAGTTTCCTGATCCAGGGATACATTTCAAAGGAGGTAGAGAGAGATCTAGAAGAGGCAGCCTAGAGCCACGCTGGGTAGCGTAAAGCCACATTGAGGCAGCGCAGAGGCCTTGAGGAGATTTGCAAATTTGTTGAGGAGCAGATCAGATCTAGTGCCAAGAACCGAGCTGTAAGACCGGAGTACCAAAGGATAGAGCATCCAACTAGCAGATTGATCAGCCAGAGGGAGTGACGCAGTCCCTATCAGTTGTGACACAGAGCAGCGCAGTGACTACGTAGAGGCAACTTGGGGCTATCCATTCAGTGGGTGGATCAATGTCGAATCTCCAGTGATAGTGTGACGTATTTCTCACTAATTCTCTACCAGTCGAATTCTCTATATCGGATAGCCACTAAGGCATCCAAAGATTGTATTCAAAAACTACTGCATAATAATTAAAACCCTCAGTTGTTGCACCGGTTTTCCCACATTGGGTTTTTCCGGGGACATTGTCCAAAAACAACGGTGCTAATTGTGTGACAGCTAATTCCTTCTTGCTCAGTAGTTGTTTCCACAGTGTTTTATGTTGTGAAGGCTGCAATAGATTTTATTTCAATGTTTACTCTGTAACACTGTAAATAACTTGATTCAAAAATTAACTAGGAGAAATCTAATCAGTTGCTGCAGTAGGGAATCGGGTAACTGATTTTTCACATGGTATCAGAGCACGATTAAGAAGGAGAGCAGAGCTAAAAGATCCCAATGCTGAGCTGAAGAGGGAGATCGAAGAGCTGCGTAGACAACAGATCGAATCCCCAGAATGATTGTGCAGTCCAGTGCTAGGAGGACAAGATTCTCAACGAAAAATCTCTCTCTGAGCGAGTCGATAGAGAGAGATTTTCCAGATCGAGATTTGTCAGTGACAGAGGGAGCAAAGAAGAAGCAACTTTAGCAAAGAGCAGTGTTCAGGTGGGACGCAATTTTTCTATAACAGTTGCTAGGGCAGAAAGGTGTTAGAAAAAGAAGAAGGCACACTAAGGGAATTTCTTCCTCAGAGGACTTCCAGCCAATAAGTCTGAATTTTCCAAGCAGAGCAGCAGTAGTTGTGTGCAGGATTTCTCACTCCAGAAGGGAGTGAATAACTGGGCAACAACTGCGCAAAGAAGAGGGAGAAGTTTGACTTTTTCAGGAGAAATGGCACCAACATGATTGAGAGATGAAGATCGGTTGGACGGAGCCTCCAACTATGTGATCTGGAAGGCTAGGATCTCCTGCCTTCTAGATGAGCATGATCTCAAGATGTATGTCAATAGTGTGGTAGTTGTGCCCGCCGATGCAGATCCACTCAAGAAGTACAACGCTGATGTGGAAAAGACTAGGAGGATCATTCTAGATGGAGTTCGAGATCATGTAGTATTCCAAATAGCCGGCAAGGACATTGCCCGACAAATGTGGGAAGCTTTAGCCACACTATATGAAGGCTCTTCTGAGCAGTGGAAGATGTACTTGGAGGAGAAGTTGAGGTGCATAAAGATGCAGAAAGGGGAGCAAATAGACCCATTTCTTAAGAGGCTTCAGGAAGTCCGAGATCAACTGGCTTCAATAGGGTCAGGGCCCCGACCTACAGAGTTTGTTTGATTAGTGCTGTAGCGTTTCTAAAGATTGGCAAGTGTTTGTCTAGAGCATGTTGGGCAAAGAACACCTGCCAGATGGGGAACATGTATGGGCTGATCTGCAGCAAGAGGAGATGAGGCGTGATCTGGTGAAGGCCACAATCAGTGGCAGTAGCAGCAGTGGGACAAAGGCTGTGAAGGAAGAGGAAGACATGGCCCTTGCATCAAAGGGGCAACAGGAGCAAAGCAGGAGGAAGAATGACTTTCAAAGATCAAGTGCTTCAGGTCTGGCGAGATGGGCCACTACAACACTCAGTGTCCTCTCAGAAAGAGGGGCAAGGAGGAGAACCAGGATCAACAAGTTGCGTTCGCTAATATTGACAAGCTTTCCTCTAGGCTGGAGGAAGAGTTTTCCATGATTTCTGAGATGCTTCAAGGGGTGCGGTGGGTTGATCTAGAGTTGTAGCTACAGAGAGCTAAAGGATGGATAGGATCCTTGAGGAGTCCACCTCTTGGATCAAGACCTTGCTACAGGACCCATAATCAGTGGTAGCAGGATGGACCAGTGTCAGGTGGTGCAGTCAAGTGCCAGAGTGACAGATGCATAGGCTAGTAGCGGTCAGATACTAAGCAGCGCGGAGCTAGTGTTGGCAATAGTGCAGTTGGCATAGAGTAGAGTCAACAACAGTGCATAAGCTTTAGTGATAGTGCAAAGTCTAGCGACAGCCAGAACTCGGATGACAAATGCATCATACTGAACACAATTAGTTCAGAATTTTGGATGTTTTTTCGTTGCAGTGGTAGCAACAACAAAGTTGCAATGCAGATGCAGTAGTGGACATCAGTTCAACAAAGTTAGCTATAGAACGGATGTAGCGAAAATTAGAGTTGCGCATTAGTTGGTCGGCAGTAGAGCCAGACATCAGCAATGCAGCAGGAGATGTTGCAAAATCAGAGTGATGCTTCAGTGGGTTGCAACACTAGAGCACTTTCCTCGCTAAGAGGGAGTGTTGATTTTTGGGTAGCATCGGATGTGCTCTAGCCTTGAGATTTTGCAGGGAGGCTAGGACATGCATTTCACAATACCCAGCAATCATTTTAGGAAATTCCACCTGGAAGATGTTTAATTAAAATTATCAATTATTTTTAATGGATGCCTAAGTCTAAACTTGGGAAATTAAAATAATTAAAGTGTATTAATGAAGCTGTGTGTGAATCTTCTAGAAAAAGAGGAGGTTAAACTCAAGATGATTTAAGCCATTGATTAGAAACGAAGTACAATGCTTTTTTAAAAGAGATTTAAATTTAGAAGTCCCTGCCTTATGTACAAGCTATGTGCCAAAACCCCTGCAAAACCACCTTGTAAGATAAGACTACGAAGGCTCAAAGAACAAATGAGAGATCCTTTAAGAATGTATCAAGAGTGGGTTGGTTTCTCCAAAGACTTCCACTCACACTTGATTCTGTGATCCCAACAAGATGTTCCTTCTACAAAACTTCAATCAAGAATTAGTTCCATATATATTTAACAATAAACAATGATAAGAAACTTTAGAGATTTATTTAAAACCAACTAAAGCATTCTATACCTAGAGCATACTTCTAAATCAAATGTCAATGCAAGATAGCTCTACATTAACAAATCTACAAGAGCATATGGAAACAAATTAGATCAAAGCACGAGTAAAAGGAATTATACCAATGATCAACAATTCATCACACTCCCAAAGGAGGAACACCTCATGAATGAAACCCCAAAGTATTTATTGATATTTCTCAAAGTGTACAAGGCAACAACGCTTCCGCAAGCACAATAGCTGGTAATGATATTATACAAATGAGAGCTCAAGGCTCTATTACATAGAACTATGGGAGCCAATCCCAATGTAGAAGTGATTAAACAAGTGGCATGAGGTGACAATCCCAAAGAAAAATTTGAATTTGTTGAATGGAGCTCCAATGCCAAGTGTAAAATTCGAATTCTGGCAAGTGGACATCATTTTTTTCTTCCCTTATGTGCCAAATTCGAATTTTATGATGGAATGACAAGTGTATATGGGCGATAACCTATGTGGGGACAATTTCCCACAAAAAAGTCCACCAAATATTCTCCCAAATCCTCTCAAATTTGAATTAACTTTACAAATTCGAATTTCCAAGTAAGCAACTTTCTCATTTAATGCCAGAAATTCAATTTTATTTGAGCACATGTCCTTTCCTTGATTTTAGGAGTCCACATCACCTTGGGACTTCACTTTAACTCCCCCATAACTTTCCACCTCATTTCTACAACATTTAGCATGTGTGGATATTTATTTTTCACCATTTATTTAATTTATGGCTTAATTAATTGTCAAATTTCCCACTAAACTTAGGAAAAGTGGGCTTTGAGGCTTTAAAACACATTTTTAACCCCTCAAAGTGTGTCATAGTAGAAATTTGAGGGTGAGAGGTGCAAATTTCATTACTCATACACCATACAACTTCTCTACACATCACTTATTACATTACAAGAACAATTTTTATTGTAATTTCCGCAGTACGTAAAATCTAAAAATTAAAAAAATGACTACCTAGACCTAGCCAAATTCCACTAAATTTTTTGTGTGATATAGTATGGTAATATACATCGACTCTAGATACTAAGATGTGTTAGGGGCTCAACCTTCAAACTGTCACTCTGACTTTGGGTTAAAATGTGAGTGAAAAACCAAGAAAATTATCCGCTTGAAAAAAAGAAGGGATAACTAACCAAATAAAAAAAACACTCCAAGGTGTACTCGTTTGTTGATCGAGTACCAACATCCTAGGCCTGTTACAGACTCAAAACTAATCATTACTAGTATCACTTATTACAATTACCTGCAGGGTGTAGAATCTGGGTACAAGAAAGATGATGAGAAAATAGAAATAGAGTTTAAAAACTTTGTTGATAGATGATATCTGATGGTACAAGTGTCCATTGGTACATCCTTGGGCATGGAGTCTTCATATAATCATCAGGTGCCACTCTAGTGGTCAACATTTGGCTCCATATGGGGATGCATGCTAGATATGAAGTGATAGTGTGCAAGAACCTGAAATCTGCATCCATCGACAAAAGACATATATTAGCTGTATCCATTCTAAATATCATCAAATGAAATAAAGTACAAAAATGAAGAAATGAATGACAATTTATTCACGAAATAAAATTAATTAAACAAAAATGACAAGGGATAAGGTTACAAATATGATACAAAAAGATGTCCCATAGCATTCGATGTCCTCAATGAAGTTCATGCTGAGAACCTGCTTACTTTCGGGCAGATCCATGGGTGGTTTTTCTGATGTGCCTTATCCAATTTTGAATATTTTAGGACTTTGATCTGTCCCAATGCTGTGTTGTACATGGTCATTAGATTTACCAGTCCTTTTTGCTTTTTTTTTTTCTTCTTAATCAATTGTGATGTTGATATTGTTGTGATCAAAGTAGACCTTTCTGCCCGATCTTGAAGATGCTCTGATGGAAAATTCAAAGTGTCCAAGACTTCTTTGACTTGCCTTTGTCCATTCTGCGTCTGCTCTGACATGGGTGATGGATCAATCTCATAAGTATAAATCAGATTCCCCTTAGTTTCCTTGCTATTTAAGTCTCCATCAATTAGCCATTTTTCAATGGAGTAAATGACCTCCTCATAATGAGATGAAGATTGCTTCAGTGGATCATGGGGCTTATGATTTGTTTCTTTGTTCTTTTCCCATTCATCATTTAACATAAGCTGGAATTTTTGTACCTGTAACCTTTGCATTTCCTCCAGCCTATTCTAAAAATTGATCTAATTAGCCTTTATAGCACTTATTTCCTTGGCATGATTTGTTTCCATGGTGTTGATTAATTGCACTTGTTTTTCTTCCATGGCGAGCAACCTATTTTGAATAGAGGTCTTCTGATTAGAATGATTTATTTCCATGGCCTTTATTGCTTGTGCATGATTTTCCTCCATGGTCTTAATGAGTTGAGCTTGGTTGAGATGCATATCCTTAATCATTCGAGTCAACCCCTTGATGAGATCTTTATCATTCTCATTTGCTTTCACTTTGATCTTTCTTTCATTTCCATATTTTTCTTCAAAGGCATCAATTATTGATTCTAGAGAGTCGAAACTGTTAGTAGGTAAGTTTATAAACCAATCCATAACATCGCCATCTAATGAAAAGATGAAAAGTCTCATTTTAAAATCCTCATGGTTAATATCATGGCACCATTTGCTCACACAAAGGTGGTAATTCCTAAGGTGAGTTTCAGTACTGATGGCATTGTTACCTAGAAAACTAGGCAACTCTTCAATAGCCTCAATGGCTTCATCTAGAATGAAATTCGGATAGCCTGAAATGCTAGTAAAATCACAAGGGGCGAACAAATCATTCATGATGTCATGCTCGCTTGACCCTGAAAGAGCAAATGGATACCAAAGAGGCTTCTGTCCAAGATTAGCAAGAAATCTACAAGAAGTAAGCTTCAAGCAAAAATCCTTGCAGAAAATGAAATAAGTGGAGTCGCCACTTGAACAGGAATCTGACTCTAAAATCCAACATGCAAAAACCAAAAGTTAGTCGTAAGTCCCAGGTACAAGAAAACTTGTCCCTGACAACAGCACCAAAAATCTTGACCCTACCACCCAAAGTAAAGTGTAAGCTTGTAGCTTCAAGCAACAATGAGATAGAGAATGCAAAGCTCAAATGAAATTGTAACAAACTTTAACATAATGAAATGTGATAATGAGGTTGTGTTAATTCCCAATTAAATCATGCATGTAAGTGAATGAAGTATGAAAGCTTAAACCATGCAAATGTCAATCCACCCAAGAGAAGACTCCCTTTAAATGGGGAGACAGGATACCATGGGAGAAATCCCAAGCTCCCACAAACAAATTAGATCTTTTATTAATATTACAATGAGAAGAGGGCCCTTCAAAGTCCTCAACTAAACTTCAAGGAGAGTTCCATAATAATTGCTTGAAACTTGCACACTAGACCTCCTTTCTTGAGAAAGTAGTGACAAGAACTCACAAAACTTATGCAAGGGAAATAAGGTGTGAGTTTCTTCCAAATGCCCACGGCTTAGAGAGGAAAATGGGCAACTCTCTAGTGAACTCGACTTGGCCGAAATAAGCCTCAAAAAGGCTCATGACATCCTTGGAAATTGAGCCCCCAACATTTGCCAAAGGTCTTGCAAACACTTGCTAGATGTTGCAGGGGGTTGCTCTTCAAAATCTGCCACACAAGAGTTAGCAAACAATCCAAACAATGACTGCAAAATAAGTTAAGTATTAATGGCAAAATCAACAAGATAAAATGTATATGTACAATTATAATTTACAAAAGGCTAAGCTAAAGAGTGAGAGTAAACTCTCACTCTTTTCTTAGCCATATCCAAGCTCTTAGATAGCAAATGAAAGAAACGAAGTACAATGTTTTTTTAAAAGAGATTTAAATTTAGAAGTGCCTGCCTTGTGTACAAGCTATGTGCCAAAACCCTTGCAAAACCACTTTGTAAGATAAGACTAGGAAGGCTCAAAGAACAAATGAAAGATCCTTTAAGAATGTATCAAGAGTGGGTTGGTCTCTCCAAAGACTTCCCCTCATGCTTGATTTTGTGATCCCAACAAGATGTTCCCTCTACAAAACTTCAATCAAGAATTAGTTCACAATAAACAATGATAAGAAACTCTAGAGATTTATTTAAAACCAACTAGAGCATTCTATACCTAGAGCACACTTCTAAATCAAATGTCAATGCAAGATAGCTCTACATTAACAAATCTACAAGAGCATATGGAAACAAATTAGATCAAAGCATGAATAAAAGGAATTATACCAATGATCAACAATTCATCACACTCTTAAAGGAGGAACACCTCATAAATGAAACCTCAAAGTATTTATTGATATTTCTGAAAGTGTACAAGGCTGCAGCGCTTCCGCAAGCATAGTAGCTGGCAACAATATTATACAAATGAGACCTCAAGGCTCTATTATATAAAACTTTGGGAGCCAATCCCAATGTAGAAGTGATTAAACAAGTGGCATGAGGTGACAATCTCAAAGAAAAATTCGAATTTGTTGAATGAAGCTCCAATGCCAAGTGTAAGAATCGAATTCTGGCAAGTGGACATCATTTTTTTGCTTCCCTTTTGTGCCAAATTCAAATTTTATGATGGAATGACAAGTGTATATGTGTGGTAACCCATGTGGAGACAATTTCCCACAAAAATCTCCACCAAATATTCTTCGAAATCCTCTCAAATTTGCATTAACTTTACAAATTTGAATTTCCAAGTAAGCAACTTTCTCATTTAATGCCAGAAATTCAATTTTATTTGAGCACATGTCCTTTCCTTGATTTTAGGAGTCCACATCACCTTGGGACTTCACTTTAACTCCCCCATAATTTTCCACCTCATTTCCACAACATTTAGCATGTGTGGATATTTATTTTTGGCCATTTATTTAATTTCTGGCTTAATTAATTGTCAGATTTCCCACTAAACATAGGAAAAGTGGGTTTTGAGGGTTTAAAACGCATTTTAAACCCCTCAAAGTGTGTCATAGTAGAAATTTGCGGGTGAGAGGTGCAAATTTCATTACTCATACACCATACAACTTCTCTACATATCACTTATTACATTATAAATACAATTTTTATTGTAATTTCCGCAGTACGGAAAATCTAAAAATTTAAAAAATGACTACCTAGACCTAGTCAAATTCCACTAAATTTTTTGTGTGATATAGTATGGTAATATACATCGACTCTAGACACTAAGATGTGTTAGGGGCTCAACCTTCAAACCTTCACCTCGACTTTGGGTTAAAATGTGAGTGAAAAACTGAGAAAATTATCTGCTTGAGAAAGAAATGGATAATTAACCAAATAAAAAGAACACTCCAAGGTGTACTCATTTGTTGATCGAGTCCCAACATCCTAAGCTTATTACAGATTCAAAATTTATCACTACTAGTATCACTTATTACAATTTTCTACAGGGTGTGGAATCTAGGTAGAAGAAAGATGATAAGAAAATAGAAGTAGAGTTTAAAAACTTTGTTGACTGATGATATCTAATAGTACAAGTGTCCATTGGTACATCCTTGGGCATGGAGTCTTCATATAATCATTAGGTGCCACTCCAGTGGCCAACATTTGGCTCCATATGGGGATGTATCCTAGATACGAAGTGATAGTGTGCAAGAACCTGGAATCTGCATCCATCGACAAAAGACATATATTAGCAGTATCCATTCTAAATATCATCAAATGAAATCAGGTACAAAAATGAAGAAATGAAAATTTATTTTAAGAGCATCAATGACAATTTATTCACGAAATAAAACTAATTAAACAAAAATGACAAGGGATAAGGTTAGAAATATGATACAAAAAGATGTCCCATAGCATCTGATGTGCTCAATGAAGTTCATGCTGAGAACCTGCTTACTTTCGGGCAAATCCATGGGTGGTTTTTCTGATGTGCCCTATCTAATTCTGAATATTTTAGGACTTTGATCTGTCTCAACACTGTGTTGTACCAATGTTTTTAAAACCGGAACCGGTGACCGGACCGGTCCACCTAATGAACCGGTTTACCGACCGGAACCGGTCTAACTGGGACTGGTTTGGTCTAAACGAACCGGTTTTAGAAAAATACATTAAATAATTATTTTTTAATGAAAAAAACTATTTTTAAGATTTAAAAGCATGATTCCAAGCCAATAGAGACAAAATATGCAAAGATTGCTCATTTATATACCATGTAAAGGTGAATATATCAAAATGGCACCGAGTGCAATACATATCATCGACAAAATACATAAAGCAATGAGGCTCTAAATGGCCTCTAGAGTGCAAAAACAAAGCCTACAAACTATGGGGCCAGTGGCCTACTACAAGACTTCAGTCTAGACTTTACATATATGATAATAGTAATACTATAATAGTGATCAACATTATCACTTGAAGTTGAAACTTCTCATGAGTCTCAGTCATCATGATCAAACTCAGTTGGTTGAGTCTCGACTCCCAAACTTTGCAGTCACAAACTTCTCTATTGGTTCAGTGACTTGAGTCTCAAACTTCTGAAGGTATTCTGCCCTAATATGCCCTATTATTTCATTTGGTGCTCCACATGGCTTTACATGGCCTCCTATCCCAGCCAAGTGTTGCTTGAACCTGTTAATACCCCCTCCTTGAATGGATTTTTGGCAATATTTGCAGATCATTTTTCCATCAATCATATCACAATGAGCCCATGCAGTATCTCTGGCTTTTGGAGGCATGATGACTCCCTGGATGGTAGATCATAGAAGTGAGAAGTTTATAACACATAAAAAAGAATTAATTCACGGACAACAGTCAAATAAGGAATTTTCAAGTGCAAATCCTTACCTGGAAATGCAAACTAGCTTCCTTAGCCTCCTCTTGAAGATGGCAACTCCACTGAGAGCTACACACTATCTCCAGAATAGCTCCAACTCCAACTCCAAGATGACTACTTCAGCAAATGCCAAAAACTCAACACTCTCCAAGCTCACAAACACTCACAAACACTCCAAAACAGTTGTGTGAGACAAATGAGAGTGAGAGGGGCCTCTTAAAGGCTTGGAGAGGGTGTTTTTGGAGGGAAAACACCCTTAGTTTCCCCCCGAAACCCCTAAAACACAGTGCGCATACACTTTTTGCATTACACGGTGGGCATGCCTCTAACCGGCCGGTTTAGGACAGAACCGGCCGGTTAGCACCGGTTTAGGGCAAATTTTAGTGAAATGGGCGATTGAACCGGGTTTTTTTGCCGGTTTAGACCGGCGCCCTTGCTAATTGGCCGGTTAGACCGGTAACCGGTTTTCAAAAACGGTTTTGAAAACAGTGTGTTGTACATGGTCATTAGATTTACCAAATCCTTTCTGCTTTTTCCTTTTCTTCTTAATCGATTGTGATGTTGATATTGTTGTGATCAAAGTAGACCTTTCTGCCCGATCTTGATGATGCTCTGATGGAAAATTCAAAGTATCCAAAACTTCTTTGACCTGCCTTTGTCCATTCTGCTTCTACTCTGACATGGGTGATGGATCAATCTCATAAGTATAAACCTGATTCCCCTCAGTTTCCTTGCTATCCAAGTCTCCATCAATTAGCCATTTTTCAATGGAGTAAATGACCTCCTCATAATGAGATGAAGATTGCTTCAGTGGATTGGGAGGCTTATGATTTGTTTCTTTGTTCTTTTCCCATTCATCATTTGACCTAAGTTGGAATTTTTGTACTTGTAGCCTTTCCATTTTCTCCAGCCTATTCTGAAAAGTGATTTGATTAGCCTTATAACACTTATTTCCTTGCCATGATTTGTTTCAATGGTGTTGATTAATTGCACTTGTTTTTCTTCCATGGCGAGCAACCTATTTTGAATAGAGGTCTTCTGATTAGAATGATTTACTTCCATGGCCTTTATTGCTCATGCATGATTTTCCTCCATGGTCTTAATGAGTTTGAGCTTGGTTGAGATGCATATCCTTAATCATTCGAGTCAACCCCTTGATGAGATCCTTATCATTCTCATTTGCTTTCACTTTGATCTTTCTTTCATTTCCATGTTTTTTTTCAAAGGCATCATTTATTGATTCTAGATTCGAAACTGTTAGCAGGTAAGTCTATGAACCAATCCATAGCATCGCCATTTAATGAAAAGATGAAAAGCCTCATTTTAACATCCTCATGGTTAATATCATGGCACCATTTGGTCACACAAAGGTGGAAATTCCTAAGGTGAGTTTCAGTATGATGGCATTGTTACCTTGAAAACTAGGCAACTCTTCAATAGCCTCAATGGCTTCATCTAGAATGAAATTCGGATACCCTGAAATGTTAGTAAAATCACAAGGGGCAAACAAATCATTCATGATGTCATGCTTGCTTGACCCTGAAAGAGCAAATGGATACCAGAGAGAGGCTCCTATCCAAGATTAGCAAGAAATCTACAAGAAGTAAGGTTCAAGAAAAAATCCTTGCAGAAAATGAAATAAGTGGAGTTGCCACTTGAACAGGAATTTGACTCTAATATCCAACATGCAAAAACCAAAAGTTAGTCGTATTTCTCAGGTACAAGAAAACTTGTCCACGGCAACGACGCCAAAAATGTTGACCCTGCCGCCTACACCTACCTACAAGTTAGAGAGAAAAGCCTTCAACCCTACAAGGTGTGGTTAGTGGTAGGGAACTCAGAGAAGGGGCTATCACACTAATCCCGACTCTCTCCATTTGAGATATCTCCTAGGTTAACTAAGCGGGGTGGTCCCTAATGAAAAGTTAAGTTAAAAGTTGTGAGTTTCCAGGAGAGTGTTATAGTGAAAATGGATTACTTTTAAGGATTTATGAGCAAATATGAAGTGAGCAACTTGAAATAACAATGTCAATCATTAATATGATTAAAAACCATAAAACCAGTGCCTTATAAGAAATTTTCTCAACAATTTAAAGATATATTTGCTCAAAGTAAAATGCAATGCTCTCAAAAGAAAAAGAAAAGTAGCCCTGAAATGTAAATAAGAATTGTTAGCACAAGATATGTAAGATACAAAATGCTTTTGAGATAATCAACTTTATAAATCAAAACATGTGAAACATATATTGCCAAAACCCAAAAATTATTAATTAACTTGGAAATGTAAAAGAAACGACATGCTAAACCAAGACATCAATATGCAATTAGACTTGAAGCATGAAAAGAAAGCACTTGTTTTACATGATTACAATACTTGCTTTGGAATAGACTTTGCATATGTAAAATCAAACCATCAAGAGACAAGTAAAGTAAATGTAATGGATAGTGCTCTTGCTTAATTTTATTAATTATCTTTACAACAAGATTACAATTTAACTCTTCAATGCGAGACCTCACCCTCGCCCAAAGCTATGGATTTCACAGTTAGGAGTCAATAAAGGAGTATAAGATTCTTAAGATGTCTACTTCAACCAACTTATGTTGGAGGTAAAATTTTAATGAGGCTTGGGGCCTTCTTACACTAGATGAAATGCAAATTGTATTAATTCCCCAAATTAAAATAATGCTACATGCAAATGCTTCAAAGAGATTGATTTGCAATGCTTGAAAATTAATTAGTGTTCAACATAAGTTGTCATTATAACTTCAATTGGAGGAATAAAATTAGCTTACAAGTGTTGCATGTGTTTCATAAATGAATTAAAATGATACAAGTAAAATTTGTTTCAAATAGACAACGACAATAAATTGCTCCAATATTCAAGATAACAATGTAGCATAAAATTGAAGCATGTATTCAAGTGCTCATGAAACAATTTACCAAGGTAAATGGAAACGAATCAAAGTTTGTTAAGAATATAAAATGCTTGCATGTAAAGGATGAATTGGCTAAAGTAAAGTGTAAGCTTGTAGCTTCAAGCAACAATGAGATAGAGAATGTAAAGCTCAAATGAAATCGTAACAAACTTTAACTTAATGAAATGTGATAATGAGGTTGTGTTAATTCCCAATTAAAACATGCAAGTGAATGAAGTATGAAAACTTAAACCATGCAAATGTCAATCCACCCAAGAGAAGACTCCCTCTAAATTGGGAGATAGGATACCATGGGAGAAATCCCAAGCTCCCACAAACAATTAGATATTTTATTAATATTACAATGAGAAGAGGGCCCTTCAAAGTCCTCAACTAAACTTCAAGGAGAGTTCCATAATAATTGCTTGAAACTTGCACACTAGACATCCTTTCTTGAGAAAGTAGTGACAAGATCTCACAAAACTTATGCAAGTGATACAAGGTGTGAGTTTCCTCCAAATGCCCATGGCTTAGAGAGGAAAATGGGCAGCCCTATAGTGAACTCGACTTGGCCAAAATAAGCCTCAAAAGGGCTCATGACATCCTTGGAAATCAAACCCCCAACATTTGTCAAAGGTCCTGCAAACACTTGCTAGATGTTGCGGGAAGTTTCTCTTCAAAATCCGCCACACAAGAGTTAGCAAACAATCCAAACAATTATTCCAAAATAAGTTAAGTATTAGTGAAAAAATCAACAAGATAAAATGTATATGTACAATTATAATTTACAAAACGCTAAGCTAAAGAGTGAGAGTGAACTCTCGCTCTTTTCTTAGCCATCTTCAAGCTCTTAGATAGCAAATGAAAGAAACGAAGTACACTGTTTTTGTAAAAGAGATTTAAATTTAGAAGTGTTCGGCTTGTGTACAAGCTATGTGCCAAAACCCCTGCAAAACCACTTTGTAAGATAAGACTACAGAGGTTCAAAGAACAAATGAGAACTCCTTTAAGAGTGTATCAAGAGTGGGTTGGTCTTTCTGAAGACTTCCCCTCACGCTTGATTCTGTGATCCCAACAAGATGTTCCCTCTACAAAACTTCAATCAAGAATTAGTTTCATATAGATTTAACAATAAACAATGATAAGAAACTCTAGAGATTAATTTAAAACCAGCTAGAGCATACTTCTAAATCAAATGTCAATGCAAGATCAAATCTTGAGTAAAAATAATTATACCAATGATCAACAATTCATCACACTCCCAAAGGAGGAACACTTCATGAATGAAACTCCAAAGTCTTTATTGATATTTTTGAAAGTATACAAGGCAACAATGCTTTAGCAAGTACAATAACTGGTAACAATATTATACAAATGAGAGCTCAAGGCTCTATTATATAGAACTGTGGGAGTCAATTCCAATGTAGAAGTGATTAAACAAGTGGCATGAGGTGACAATCCCAAAGAAAAATTCAAATTTGTTGAATGTAGCTCCAATTCCAAGTGTAAAAGTCGAATTCTGGCAAGTGGACATCATTTTTTTCTTCCCTTCTGTGCCAAATTCAAATTTTATGATGGAATGACAAGTGTATATGGGTGGTAACTCATGTGGGGACAATTTTGCACAAAAAACTCCACCAACTATTCTCCTAAATCCTCTCAAATGTGCATTAACATCACAAATTCGAATTTCCAAGTAAGCAACTTTCTCATTTAATGCTAGAAATTCAATTTTATTTTAGCACATGTCCTTTCCTTGATTTTAGGAGTCCACATCACCTTGGGACTTCACTTTAACTCCCCCATAGTTTTCCACCTCATTTCCACAACATTTAGCACGTGTGGATATTTATTTTTCACCATTTATTTAATTTTTGGCTTAATTAATTGTCAGATTTCCCACTAAACTTAGGAAAAGTGGGTTTTGAGGGTTTAAAACGCATTCTTAACCCCTCAAAGAGTGTCATCTTAGAAAGTTGAGGGTGAGAAGTGCAAATTTCATTACTCATACCCCATAGAACTTTTCTAAACATCACTTATTACATTACAAATACAATTTTTATTGTAATTTCCGCAGTACGAAAAATCTAAAAATTTAAAAAATGACTACCTAGACCTAGCCAAATTCCACTAAATTTTTTGTGTCATATAGTATGGTAATATACATCGACTCTAGACACTAAGATGTGTTAGGGGCTCAACCTTCAAACCGTCACCTCGACTTTGGTGTAAAATGTGAGTGAAAAAACCCAGAAAAGTATCCGCTCGAGAAAAAAAGGGGTAATTAACCAAATAAAAAAAACACTTCAAGGCGTACTCATTTGCTGATCGAGTCCCAACATCCTAGGCCTGTTACAGACTCAAAACTCATCATTACTAGTATCACTTATTACAATTCTCTGTAGGGTGTGGAATCTGGGTACAAAAAAGATGTTGAGAAAATAGAAGTAGAGTTTAAAAACTCTATTGACTGATAATATCTGATGGTACAAGTGTCCATTGGTAAATCCTTGGGCATGGAGTTTTCATATAATCATCAGCTACCACTCCAGTGGTCAACAAGCGAAAGAGGGAGGAGAACCTGTTTGACACTCATTTGAGCAGAGATGGCAGTTAATGATATGAGGGATTAGGTGTTGATTTTTTATAGCATCAGATGTTCTCTAGCCATGAAAATTGGTGGAGAGGCTAAGGCACATAAAATCTTCAAGACCCATAAATGGTTTGGGGAAATTCAACCTGGTTGGAGAAATATTAAATAAGTAATATTTTTAATGGGGTTCCTAAGTCTAAACTTATGGAAATTAAAATATTAATGGGTATTAATATAAAACTGGGTGAGGGTTGCTTCGAGGAACAATGGCAGCGGAGAAGGTTTCTGTAGTCATCTTTCACGCAACTTTCCAGTCCAGCATTCGGGGCAACCTCAGCAAGCACAGTTCGGGATCCTTTTGCCTTCACAACAGATCTGCATTCGCCATTGTGGTCTCGGCCGGACAGTTACCTGTGCGCTTTTGCCATGAACCAGTGTATGAGATCTCAGCATTCGCATGGCCTTTGTTTGGATCTGGGGCGATCACTCGCTCTCCGAAACGCAGTCGTATCTTCAGATCGGACAAAGATCTGACAGATTCGGTCACCCAGAAGACAGAAAGGCCCACGCTCTAGCCAGATCTAGAGATCTGTATACATCTTGGCTCTGTCCTATTCCGAACCGCAGTCTCAAATCGCAGAGAAGGATTTGCATGGAAAATATGGACAGTGCTACCTGGAGCCTGGAAATCCCAAATTATTTTGCCGCCCCTACCAGATGAAGTTCAAACAATTACAGAGAATCGGGGTTCGCATCGCTGTCAGCGAAGGACTCGCAACCCATTTCACGGATCTGCTACCTCCGCCCCTGGGAGAACGATGCAAGGAGCCGGGACGTTCACTTCAAGCATAAGAAGGTATAAAATCCCCAGATCCGCCGCTGATCAATCAGATCGGGCTCTCATCAAACAGATCGGCCAAGATCTTGCAGGTCCGATCCCCCGGATGGGAAATAGCCACGACAGATCTGCTCTAGGAAGCACAAGAAGCCCTGGCATGGGGTCAAGGCCCTTCTCTGACTCCTTTCAGATCCAAATTTCTCAGCCTACAGGTAGAACCATCATGCAATGGGTCAGTCCTTCAGATCTGGTGCAGGAACTCAAACTGAATCTAGAACGCAGGATGGGGATCCCATCAAGCCTTCAGCGACTTCTCTTTCAAGGTAAACAACTTGAAGACCCTCTTCCCCTCTCTTCTTACAGCATTTCCAGGAACAACTCTGTGGTGGTCACTGGTAACCCTTCGTTTAAGAGGAGGTGCTGCGGGACAGTCATCCTCTACTCGGCCCTTCTCATACAAAGACGCAGTTCACTCTGAGAACCCCAAACCCCCGGAAGCCCTTAAATCTAAGGCCTTCTTGGTTGACAAGATTGAAGAAGTTCCCTCTGCTGAACTCATCCATGAAGATCTGGCAACCCAACTTCAAGAATTTGCAGAAAGAGCCATCATTTGCAAATTTAATGGACTGTGGCCACGATCTCAGGATCTCTATGCATGGATCCATGCAAACTGGACACATCATTGTAAGATCTTTTTTTGTTCAAAAGGTTACTTCATTGTTCTATTTGATAACAGTAAGCATTATGAAAAGGCCTTAGCAGAGGGCCCTTGGTTCATGGGAACTGCAGGGCTCTTCTTGACTCCTTGGTTCCCAGATTTTGATCCAGCCACTGCAGTCATTACCAAGACACCTGTATGGATCAGGCTTCCAAACTTACCTGCCCACCTATGGAGTACTCGTGTCTTTAGAGCTATAGGCGACACCTTGGGCAGCTTCATTAGGGGAGATTTATGGCGGGAATCCAAAGGTCTCTACTCATATGCAAGAGAATGTGTGGAGTTAGACCTGAGCAAAGGGCTTCCAGAACAAATCAATCTCAAGATAAACGACTTTGTCTGGACCCAAACACTGGATTACGAGAATACTGCTTTTCGGTGCCGCCATTGCCACCAATCTGGGCATTTGCAGAATACATGCCCATCTCGCCCGGCAAAAAAGAATAAGGCCAACGTCTCCAAGCCCAAGTCCAAACGATGGGCTCCTTGCTCTCCTCCTCCAGTCGTGGATTCTGATTCCTCCAGCTCTGAAGATGAAGATAGCGATGAAGAATTGAATTAGGCCCCTCATTTCGTGGTCCCTTCCACCAATGGTCTGGTGCCTTCCTCTGACTCAGCCACTGCTCAGAAACGCGTCCATTTGTCCTCCTCCTCTGATTCAGAAAAGGAGGGCTCCCCTGTGGAGGACCCCAATCTTCAAGTTGTTATCGCTCATCCACCCCAAAATGGTTGGGTTGAAGTCAAAAAAAGGAAAGGGAAAAAGCTTCGTGTTGAGGCCTCTACCCTTTCAGGGTAGGAATCAATGCTTCTTTAGGCTCCCAGCGACTTGTTGTAGCTCCTTGTTTGTTTAACTCCTTCTCCGGAACCGAGGTTGATAGTCCTATCATTTCCGGTTGCCGGTTTCCTGTCTCTCTTGAATGTATCCTCTTGTACAATATTTTTGCTTAATAGAATTAGTCTAAATTCAGAAAAAAAAAATATAAAACTGGGTGAGAATGTTCTAAATGACATGGATCAAGCCAAATATAATCTTAGCCGTTGATTAGGGACTTAATCTCGGTCGTTGAAGACTCAACAAGTAAAGTATAAGAGGAGGTTTGAGGGTCAATTGGAGATATGCCATATTGATCAGTCAGTTCGATTTTTCGGAGCAGGGTTTTGCTGAAAGAATCAAACTAGTGATCTGTTGCGGCGAGGGGAAGTTCAGCTCGAGGCTGAGAATACATAGTAGAGAAGCAAAGATAGTGTTAGAGAGACAGTGCAGAGCTTAGAGAAGCTGACGCAGAGGCAGTTGGGTGCTACGCAAAGGCAGCTCAGAGCTACGCAGAGGCTGAAAAGGCTAGCGTGGGTGACACAGAGGGTCTGAGAGTTGATGCAGAGGCTAGCAGAGTTGATGCAAGGCCAAGAGGCAATGCTAAAAGAATTTTCGTGGAGCAGACTGAGTGCTGGTGATCCGGAAGGGTGACGCAGTCCCTGCAGAGTGACGCAGAGTAGTCGAAGCTACAATTGTTGTTGTGGATGGTTCATCTGGTGACTGATCAGCCGGAATATGTCTCTGAGGAGAGGTACTACTACTGAGGGAATTCTCTGTTGGGTGAGCCATTTCTAGCACCCTAGTTTGTATTAAAAAATTGCATAATAATAAAATCCTCATATCTGCTGCACCGATTTTCCCGCATTGGGTTTTTACGGGGATGATTGTCCAAAAATAACGGTCTCCCTTTTGTGTTTGTCTTAGTTATTTTAGTTGTTGATCTGTATATGAGTTAAGGTTGCATTTGTGTTATTTCAATATTTATATTTATAAATAATTTGTTAATGGAATAAACATGTAGGAGAAATTAAACCAGATAATGCAGTAAGGATTTCTAACATGTCAGACTTAGAAATTTCAATATGGTATCAGGGCATTGCAGATCACAGGAAAACTGAAGGCACTAGCAGTAATCTGGAGAATTTGTAGAAGTAGCAGCTGTCCTGAGAGATAACGATGTTCTAAAGCAGAAGCAACATAGAAGGAGTGACGCAGAGGGCCTTCTTATCATTTCAAGCCAGGAGGAGGATCAGCGCAGAGGCATAAAGGGGTAGATCAGACCTACGCAGTGCCCGATCATCTTTCTCAGCCAGGAAGGATCGACACTGTGGTTAGGAGGAGCAGATTTTGCCATTGCTGGGATTGCGTAAAGCTTGAAAGGCTCAATTTCTTCAGTTGTTGGGGCTTGGAAAGTTGTGGGCAGATTGTGATTGAGAAGCTGGTGGGGTGTTGTTTCTATTGGTGTAGAACAGTACCTAAGGGGACAAAACCAACGTAGAGGGAGTCTACCTTGATGGATTTCTAGCCAAGAAATCCAGATCTGAGTTGCAGCTGCAGGAAGGATTGGAGAGGAGCAGTTCGACAATTGGCGGGAGGATTTCTAGTAGGGAAATCAGGACTTAGAGGGAGATTTCCAGGAGGGAATTCAAAACTCAGAGGGAGTCCAGAAGAGGAGTTGAAATGGTAGTGAATGAACTATGGGATCATGATAGGTTGGATGGGGCTTCCAACTTTGTTATTTGGAAGGCCAGGATCCTGTCAGTCCTAGATTGACATCGCATCAAGGACTTTGGCTTGAGAACCGTGGCTATCCGGGTTGACCCAGCGGAAAATGAGAAGTATGAGGATACAATGGCGAGGGCGAAGTGCATGATCCTTGATGAGGTCAAAGACCATGTTGTACCACATATTGCTGAGAAGAACACAACAAAGGAAATGTGGGATACTTTGATGACTTTATATCAGGGCACTTCCGTGCAGCGGAAGATGCTATTGGAGAATCAGCTGCAGTCGTATGAGATGCAGAAGGGAGAGCAGATAGATCCGTTCCTCCTCAGATTGCAGAAGATTCGTGACCAACTTATTTCCATAGGGTCTACATTGGATCCAGAGTTCATGGTGAAGACTACCTTGAATGCAGTCTCCGAGGAGTGCGAGACATTTGTACAAGGCATTTTGGGTAGAGTTACTCTTCTAGGATGGGAGGAGATGTGCGCAACTCTTCGCCAAGAAGAGATCAAGAAGTTGACCAAAGCGGGGAGTAGTGGCAAGGGAAGTCGAATCAAGGAAGAGGAGGAGGATGCGACTCTAACATTTGCGGGACAACAAGGGAAGAGGAAGAAGAAGGACATCTCCAAGGTGAAGTGCTTCCATTGTGGGGAGTTGGGACATTATGCATCCTAGTGTCCATGGAAGAAAAACAAGGGAGAGGCTTCTGACTCCAAGACAGCTCCAGCTAAGGCAAAGAAAGAAGTCGAGAGTAATGGCGACTATGCCATGAGTGCTCATGCACCTCTAGAGAAGAGGTGGGGAGACATCAAGTTGTAGTCAGGAGGACTACAAATTAGGGGTAGGATCCTTGAGGTGCCCAAACTCTTGGATCATATCTGGTTACAAGAGCCCTTAACAATAGTAGCAGAATGATAGATGTTGAGTCGAGCAAAGTGTAGTGGAGCAGCAAGGCAGTGCTTGGGTGCAAAAATCTGAGTCAGCGCAATGAAGGGTGCAACAGTGCGAGAAACAAAGAGATGTATGCAACAACGCAGTGGCAGTAGAGGGAGCACAGGATAGCAGCAAAGGCATCTTCAATTTCACGTGGCTTCTAGACTGACTGGGATGTCAATATTTGGGAGAAGTCAGTTACGTGCTTCTTGATAACTGAGTTGCAGTGCAGCAGTTAGTAGTTACAGTGCTAGGGGCAGCATGGGCAACATGTTGAGAGGGAGTTGTAGTATAGATGTAGCAGTGGCAGTAGTAGTGTCATGGGCAGCGGTACAGGAAGCAGTAGTGCGGATGATGTGAGGTAGCAGGCCAAGCATCAACACAGGTACCGATGCGGAGAATCAGTGTGATGTTTCCATGGTAAAGCATTACTAGAGCACATTCCTCACTAAGAGGGAGTGTTGATTTGTGGTAGCATCGGATGTGCTGTAGCCATGAAAATTGGTGGAGAGGCTAAGGCACATAAGATCTTCAAGACCCAGAAATTGGAGAAATTCCACCCAGTTGGAGAGATATTAAAATAATTAATATTTTTAATGAGGTTTCTAAGTTTAAACTTAGGAAAATTAAAATATTAATGGGTATTAATATAAAATTGTGTGAAAATGTTCTAAATGACATGGATCAAGCCAAATATAATCTTCGTCATTGATTAGGGACTTAATCTCGGTGGTTGAAGACTCAACAGAAAAAGTATAAGAGGAGGCTTGAGGGTTAGTTGGAGATGCACCATATTGATCAGTCAGTTTGATTTTCTGGAGCATGCTTTTGCTGGGAGAATCAAACCAGTGATCTATTGAAGCGAGGGGCAGTTCGGCACGAGGCCGAGAATACATAGCAGAGAGGCAAAGATAATGCCAGAGAGACAGCACAGAGCCTAGAGAGGCTGACGTAGAGGCAGTTGGGTGCTACGTAGAGGCAGTTGGGAGCTATGGAGAGGCTGAAGAGGCAAGCGTGGGTGACCCAGAGGGTCTGAGAGCTGACGCAGAGGCTTTTGTAGATGTGTAGACAATCATCCACGGAAAAACCCAACCTGGGAAAATGGGTGCAACAGATCTGAGGGTTTTATTATTAAGCAGCTTTCTTGAGTACAACGAGGGTGCCAAACTGGCCGCCCAACAGAGATTTCTATACGGTACTAATACCTCTTCTCGGAAGCATACATTCAGCTTCTCAACACTAGTTTGCCCCATGAAAATCCTTCGAGCGCTTCTCCAAGGCTTTGCGTCAGCCTTGCTAGCCTCAACATAGCTCTCGAACCCCCTGCGTCAGCCCTCTACCTCTTTGCATCAGTTCTCTGACCTTTTGTGCCACCCACGCAGGCCCCTCAGCCTTTGCGAAGTCTCTGGCGGACTTTGTGTGGTTCTTGTTGGCTTTATGTAGCCTCCTCAATCACTGTACTGGCTCTCTGGCACTATCTTTGCCTCTCTGCTATGTACTCACTGCCCCTCACTGCAACTCAGATCACTTGTTCGATTTCTCTTAGCAAACCCTGCTCCAAAAAATCGAACTGACTGATCAATCTTGGTGTATCTCCAACTGACCCTCAAGCCTCTTCTTATACTTTACTGTTGAGTCTTCAACGACTGAGATTAAGTCTCTAATCAACGCCTAAGATTAGATTTGGCTTGATCCATGTCATTTAGAACCTTCTCACCCAGTTTTATATTAATACCCATTAATATTTTAATTTTCCTAAGTTTAGACTTAGGAACTCCATTAAAAATATTAATTATTTTAATATCTCTCTATCTGGGCATAATTTCCCCAAACTATTTTTGGATCTTGGAGATCTCATGTGCTTTAGCCTCTCCACCAATTTTCATGGCTAGAGCACAGTCGTTGCTACCAAAAATAAACACTCCCTCTTAGCGAGGAATGTGCTCTAGTAATGCTCCACCACTGAACATGACACTGATCCTTTTGCATCGGTACCTGTGCTGATGTTGGGCGTGCTGCCCTACATCCACTGCAATGTTGCATCCTGTACTGCTTCCCATGGCTTTGCCACTGCCACTGCTACATCTGTATTGCAACTTCCTCTTAACATGTTGCATCATGCTGCCCATAACACTACCACTACTAACTGCTGCATTGCAACTCAGTTACCGAGAAGTAAGTAACTGATCTAGCCAACTACTGACATCCTTGTTAGTCTGGAAGCCTCCCAATGGTGAAGCTACCTCTGTTGCTTTCCAGTGCTCCCTCTGTTGCCTCTACGCTGTTGTAAGCACCTCTGTGCCTCTCGCATTATTGCAACCATCTTTCTGCCTCTCTACACTTCTGCAACCGCCTATATGCCTCTTACACTGCTGTGGTCAGAGCTTGGGCTCCCATAGCCGTATGTGATCCAAGAGTTTGGGCACCTCAAGGATCTTACCCTTTACTTCACTGTAGCTCCAACTACAGTTCTATATCGCCCCACTTCTTTTCTAGAGGTGTATGAGCACTCATGGCACAATCATCATTGTCCTCTTTATCAGCTTGCATTGGAGCAGCCTTTGAGTCAAAATTCTCTTCTTTGCCCTTCTTCATTTGAGGGCACTGCGTGGCGAAATGACCCATTTCTCCACATCTTAATTATCTGACTTTGGATATCTCCTTCTTTTGTTTCTGTTGCCCTTGCTATCCCATTGATAAGAGAACTGCATCCTCCTCTTCCTCCTTGATTTTGATCGCTTTACTGCTGCTACCCACCTTGGTCCATCGGTTGATCTCTTCCTATCGAAGAGCTACCCACATCTCCCAACTGGGAAGAGAAGCCTTGCCCAAGATGCTTTGGACAAAGGTTTCCCAGTCTTTAGTGACTGCATTTAGTGCAGTCTTGACCATAAATTCAACATCTGGTGTAGCCCCTATGGAAGTTAGCTAATCATAGATCCTTTGCAACCTGAGAAGGAAGGGATCGATTTCTTCTCCCTTCTGCATCTGAAACTGTCTTAGCTGACTCTCAAGCAACATCTTCCATTGAACGGAAGTTCCCTCCTACAATGTGGTCAAGGCCTCCCACATTTCCCTTGCTATGTCTTTCTCAGCAATATGTGGGATCACATGATCCTTGACCCTATCCAAGATCACGCACTTTGCTTTTGCCTGAGCGTCCTCATACTTTTTGAGAGGATCAACATCAACCGGAACAACAACCGTCTTCAAGGCATAATCCTTGATGCGATGTTTATCTGAAATAGCCAGATCCTGGCCTTCCAGATGACGAAGTTGGATGCTCCATCCAACCTATCTTGATCCCTCAGTCCGTTAACGGCCATCTCTGCTCAAATGAATGTCGAACTGGTTCTCTTCTCCCTCTTTCGTTGTTGCCCCAACAAAACTCGGATCTGGATTTCTTTGGCGCTAGAAATCCTCTAAGGAACAAGCTCCCTCTGAATTTCGATTTCCTTCACGAAAATCCTTCTGCCAACCACTGTCGAACCACCCCTCTCTGATCTTTCTTTGTTGCTGCTCAGCACTGGATCTAAATTTCTTGGCAAGAAATCTTCTAAGGAACTAATTCCCTCTACTTTGCTTCTAACCCACTAGGTATTGTTTTGCACCAACAGAATCAGCACCTGACCAACAACTCCAAATAAAATCTGCGCTGCACCCCTAGCCATAGCGACTGGAAAACCGAGACTCAACAGTATCTGTGCTTGCCAAGTAACCACTGCGTTGCCCTATGCAGCAACATCGTCACCCAATCAGGCTGACGCAGGTTCTGCATGAGCCTCACTTGGTGACTGCGTCACCCCTCCTCTGCTCTTTTGGCCTAAAACTGTGCTATCTCTGGGGACAACTGTCTTCATGCACAAATTTTTCCTCTGTCCTTTCATTGATGGCTTCAGTACTCCTTGATCTACAATCGCTCTGATACGATGTGAAAATTTCTGAATCTAACAAATCAGAAATCCTACTGTGGTAAATTGATTTGCATTACCTACTTGAGTTCTTCATTTTAACAAGTTATTTTCATAATTATTCAGAAAATATTAATGCAAATACACTACAGATCACGTACTGAAAAAATAAATGATACAACCACACCACACAAAGGACACACTTATTTTTGGACTACACGTCCCCGAAAAAACCCAGTGTGGGAAAACCAGTGCACCAGATATGAGGGTTTTATTATTATGCAGATTTCTGAATACAATTAGGGTGCCAACTCCGACTCACCCAACAGAGAATAAACTTGGCAAAAGTACCTCTATTTGGAGATAGATAGTTTGGACGGAGTCACCTACTCTAGGAGCTGTGTCACCCTCTCGGTGAGTCTTCCCAACTCAGAAATCGATCTGCTGAATTGATGCCTAATTTGCCTCATAGAAACCCTAGCACTGCCTCTGTGTGACTGCGTCATCCCTCCAGCTTTTGCGTCACCCTCCTGGAGTTTCATTGTCTCTCCCTAGTGCTGCACTACCTCTCTGTTATGTATTCTCAGCCTTGGACGAAAGTCTCGCCACTGAATTGCCCCTCCCTGCACTAGAAGCTTACTCTGAAATTCTCAGCAAACCACGCCCCAGAATTGCGATCTAGCTCAAGTGCTGCTCTCCTTGTGTGTGTTTTCCAATTGACCCCAAGCCTTCCTTTATACTTTTCCTATTGAGAAATCAATGGTCGTGATCTAATCTCTAATCAATGGCTAAGATTAAATTAGACTTGATCCTTGTCACTTAGAAGCTTCTGACCCATATTTACATTAATTCACTTTAATTATTTTAATTAGGCACCATTAAAAATAATTAATTATTTGAATATCATGCACTCCATGTGGAATTTCTCCAAACGATTTCTGGGTCTTGGATATCTCATGTGTTCTAGCCCCTCCACAAAATTTCAGAGCTAGAGCACATCCGATGCTACCCAAAAATCAACAACTAACTCCTTGTGGAAGCCCCAAAATGGACTCCCCAATTATGATACTGGAAGTTCACCAAAACTGGTGTGGATTTGGCTTGAAATCCCTTGTGCTCAACAAAACTCCAACCCTTGTGCTGAACAACTTCAAGAGAGGTAAAATTCTGAAGTGTGATAGTCAAAGATAGCTGGAAATGCCTCCCTTTTTGCCTTATATACCCCTAGCCCATGCGTACCCCCTTGGTGGCACCCACTTTCCACTAATTCACATTCTCTCCCTCAAGGGGTGCACATTGCCTCCTTTTCATGAGTGTGGGACCCATTCACCCACTTTTCTTAATTCCAAAATGTCAAAATTGCCTCCAATGCCAGAAATTACAAAATTTGTTGCAATTAGCAACTTTATGGGATAGGGGATATTATAGTGATTGATGAATCCACTAAAGCATTATCCTCTTCTTGGTCCCCGCATTCTGCTTCTAGGTCCGATGTAACTTTAGATGCTCTTTTGTTCCTTTTGTTTAGCTGGATACTGTTGATTTGGGGTAGCATCGGATGTGCTCTAGCCACGAAAATTGGTGGAGAGGCTAAGGCACATGAGATCTCGAATACCCAGAAAGAGTTTGGGTAGATTCCAAATAGTTTGTGAGATATTAAAATAATTAATATTTTTAATGGAGTCCTTAAGTCTAAACTTGGGGAAAATAAATATTAATGTGTATTAATATAAAACTGTGTTAAAATGGTCCAAAGTCATGGATCAAGCCAGATCTAATCTTAGCCGTTGATAAGTGACTTAATCTCGGCCATTGATTTGTCAACGAGAAAAGTATAAGAGGAGACTTGAGGGTCACTTGGAGAACACAGTGAGGGAGACCAGTCAATTCAATTTCTAGAGCGGCTGCACAGAGGCAGAAAAGACAGACGCAGGGCCAGAGGGAGCCACGCAGAGGCAATAGAGACTACGCAGAGCCAGCAGGGCCTGCGTCATCCACGCAAAGGCTGCAGGAGGGACGCAGAAGGCCAGAGAGGCTGTGCAGAGTCTCAACAGACTGATGCAGAGGGTTTTAGTTCAAGCATAGGTCAGTAGGGTTGACGCTGGGTTCAGAGGAAATGCTGGAAAATTTGTCTATCTGTGGGTAAGCCAGTTTGGCACCTTGTTGTACTAGAAAATTGCTGAATAATAAAATCCTCCCTTGCTACACCGGTTTTCCCACATTGGGTTTTTCCGGGGACATTAGTCCAAAATAACTGTGTCAACGTGTTGATTCTTGTGCATATGTTTGTTTCTGTATTACGGTGTGATATCTGCAGCAGTATTTATTTTAATGTTTATTGAAGTAATTTCATGAATAACTTATGGTGAAGTAAGCAGGATAAGTAAATAAGTTGCTACAGTGATAGAATTTTCACATGGTATCAGAGCAAGTAATCAGAAACAAAAGGGGAAAAGCAGTTATGGGTCAAGACCATGATGCAGAGGCATCCACCTCAGGGGACTCACGCAGATTTTCAGAAGATTGCATAAGGGAAAGAGATTTCGATTTCTCTATGTTGGCTTCCAGGCTGAAAGAAGTGGCGCGCATGACTAGTGCTGCATCATCAGAAGTATGGTATATAGATAGTGGAGCCTCGTGGCATATGACGGGAATCAGGGAGTGTTTCTCAGAATATTGAGAAGAGAAGATGAAATTTCATATCACCATGGGGAACAAGGCAAAGTGTACTCCAGTAGGGAAGGGTACCATAGTTTTTCAAACAGAATTAGGAGAGCGGTTCCGTGCCACAAATGTGCTGCATGTACTAAGATTGGGAATGAACTTACTTTCCGCGTCACAACTACAAGGCAAGGGCTATGACATCTACTTCATCAAGGAAAAGGTATACGTCAAACACCCAAGTTAAAAAAAGAAAGTGCAGTTCGGGATCAAAAGTAATCGGTTGTATAGATTACAACTAGAATCATCAGTGGCACTAATAGGCAGTCATGGGGACAAGGACTTGAATGAACTATGGCACAGAAGGATGGGTCACTTGCACCATGGAGCTCTGAGAATTCTTAGGAGCACTATAACAGGAGTTTTGGATTTGAGTACGGAAGGAGATGATGTATGCAGGGGTTGCACTCTAGGAAAGTATGCCAAGGCGGCATTTCCTAGGAGCAAACACAGGGCCAAGAATGTAATAGGATTGATACACTGAGATATCTACGGACCTATGTCCATCAAAGCTCTCAGTGGTGCCGAGTATTTCCTTACCTTCATTGATGACCACTCGAGGAAAACTTGGATTTATTTTCTGAAAACCAAGGATGAGCTTTTCTGTCGATTCAAGGAGTTCAAGGCTCTGGTGGAGAATTTGACTGGGAAGAAAATAAAAGTTTTGTGCTCAAATAATGGTGGAGAGTATGTCGATAAGGACTTCACTGATTATTGGGCTAAGGAGGGCATCAAAAGAGAGTGGACAACTCCCTACAATCTGGAGCAGAATGGGGTGGCTGAAAGGAAAAACAAGACTATTGTAGAAGCAGCTAGGGCCATGCTGTATGATGAGGATATGTCAAAATTTCTGCGAAGCATGCAACATAGTTGTCTATGTTCAAAACAGGACTCCTCATCGGGCATTGGGCAAGATTACTCTAGAGAAAGTCTTCACTGGGAAGACGCCTGAAGTAGATCATTTCAGGATATTTGGGAGTTTAGCATATTGCCGCATACCTGAAGAAAAGAGGAAGAAGCTGGATCAGACTGCAGAAAAGGGATATCTAGTGGGATATAGCGAGAATGCTAAGGCATACATAATCTATCTTCTAGGGAGCAGGAAGGTAGTAGTACGACGAGATGTAAAGTTCATGGAGGACAGAGCTTTCAAAAGATCTCGCAAAATGCCTTCCAAGGAGCGGTCGAAAGAGGATGCATTGGTCATGCCTCTTCAACCAACAGAAGTGAAGAATTCTTCCTCAGGTCAGGAAGATTCTTAGGATGAGGAGGAGGAGCGAACAAAAGCACCTGCAGGCAGAGGAAGAACTAGCAGGGAACTTCATCAGATTCTGCATGATGCAGAGAACTTCATCCGTGAACCAAGGAACAGTAAGAGGGAGCGAAAGCATCCAGACAGATATCAGATGTTAGTAGCTCAAGATGGAGAGCCTGCCAGTTTCAAAGAGGCAGCTCAGCATCAGGTCTGGACAGATGCAATGGTAGAGGAGTATAACTCCATAATGGTGAACGATGTCTGGGAGGTGGTGTCAAGGCCTTAAGACAAATTTGTGGTAGGTTCAAGATGGATCTACAAGATCAAATATGCTGCGTACGACAGTGTTGAGAAATACAAGGCTAGGTTTGTGGCTAAGGGGTATGCTCAAAAGGAAGGGATTGACTATGAGAAAATCTTCGCCCCGGTAGCCAGGTATACATCTATTAGGACTGTGATATCTCTTGTAGCCCAGATGGGATGGGAAATCCATCAGATGGATGTCAAGACGGCATTTCTGAATGAGGTAATAGAAGAAGAGGTATACATTGAACAACTAGAGGGCTTTGAAACTCATGAGAAGAAGTCACATGCATGCAGATTGAAGAAAGCCTTGTATGGGCTGAACCAGGCACCGAGAGCGTGGTATGGTCGAATAGATGGCTACTTGCAGAAGATGGGGTTTGTCAAGAGTGACATGAATCCGAATCTCTACTATCTGGTCGTAGAGAACGAGCCACTTATCTTAGTATTATATGTGGATGATCTCTTTCTGACAAGATCATCCAAACTCATCGAGGACTGCAAGAAGAATCTAGCCATAGAGTTCGATATGAAGGATCTGGGACGAATGCACTACTTCCTAGGGTTGGAAGTTTGGCAGCAGAAAGGAGAAATCTTCCTTGGGTAAGGAAGGTATGCTACAGAAATCCTAAAAAGGTTTGGGATGGGAGACTATAGACCTATGGCTATGCCAATGATCACCAACTGGAAGAAGATTGATGCATCAGAAGACAAGGATGTAGATCCCGCCCTATACCAGTAGCTCATAGGGTCCCTGATGTATCTGGTCAATACCAAGCCAGATATTTGCTACGCTGTCAACACCCTCAGTGAGTTCATGATGGAACCAAAGAGGGCACACTGGGCAGCAGCCAAACACGTTCTCAGGTATTTACAGGGAATAGTTGATTATAGGCTCCTATACACCAAGGGGAAGGATATCAGGTTGAGTGGATTTACTGATGCAGATCAGGTAGGAAGTTCAGTGTATCGGAAAAGTACCTCTGGGTACTGTTTCAACATTGGATCAGGAATGACCTCCTGGTGCAGTACGAAACAGAAGTCCTTGGCCCTGAGCTCATCTGAGGTTGAATATATGGCAACAAGCACAGCTTCATGTGAGGCCATATGGCTTAGAAAACTGTTGGTGAACCTATTCAAAAGAAATATGGAGGTGACCAGGATCATATGTGATAATTAGAGTTGCATTAAACTCTCTGAGAATCCAGTGTTTCATGATAGGTCGAAGCATATTGATATCTGGTCTCACTTTATCAGCGACTGTGTCCAACAAGGATCTGTATAGTTGAGCTACACTCCTATAGGAGAACAGGTGGCAGATATCCTCACCAAGGCCCTTGGAATGTCAAAATTTGACTACTTCAGGGAAAAGATGGAGATGGTAAAGAACCCCTTTCAGAAGTAGAAATGAGTGTTAGCAGCACGAACGAAGAGGGAGTTGCAGTGCAGATGCAGTGTTGGGAGAAAGGACCAGCAGCAGCACAGATGCAGAGCAAGTTGCAGTGCGGATGCAGTGTTGGGAGAAAGGACCAAAAACAACATGGATGCAGAGGGAGTTGTCGTACAGATGCAGCAGTGGTAGTAGCAGAGTCATGGGCAGCAGTACAGGATGCAGCAGTGCAGAGGATGTTGGGTAGGGAAGCTTTGCATCAGCATAGGGATCGATGCCGGGTGATCAGAGTGATACTAAGTGAGGAGTATTACTAGAGCACAGTCCTCACTAAGAGGGAGTGTTGATTTGGGGTAGCATCAAATGTGCTCTAGCCACAAAAATTGGTGGGGAGGCTAAGGCACATGAGATCTCCAATACCCAGAAAGAGTTTGGGCAGATTCTAAACAGTTTGGGAGATATTAAAATATATAATATTTTTAATGGAGTCCCTAAGTCTAAACTTAGGGAAAATAAAATATTAATGTGTATTAATATAAAATTGTGTTAGAATGGTCCAAAAGTCATGAATCAAGCCAAATCTAATCTTAGCCGTTGATTAGGGACTTAATCTTGGCTGTTGATTTGTCAACGAGAAAAGTATACGAGGAGGCTTGAGGGTCACTTGGAGAACACACTGAGGGAGACCAGTCAATTCAATTTCTGGAGCAGGGTTAGCTGAGAAATTGAACCAGTGGTCTGGAGAGTAGTCAAGGGGCAGCAAGTATGGAACAGAGAGATAGGAGATTAGCACAGAGGAAAAAAAGGCAGACGCAGGGCCAGAGGGAGCCACACAGAGGCAGTAGAGACTGTGCAGAGCTAGCAGGGTCTGCATCATCCAAGCAGAGGCTGCAAGAGTGACGTAGAAGGCTAGAGAGGCTGCGCAGAGTCTCAACAGGTTGACGCAGAGGGTTTCATGTTGCGCATAGGTCAGTAGGGCTAACGCTGGGTTCAAAAGAAGTGCTGGAAAATTTGTCTATCTGTGGGTAAGCTAGTTTGGCACCCTGTTGTACTAGAAAATTGCTGAATAATAAAATCCTCCCTCGCTGCACCGGTTTTCCCACATTGGGTTTTTCCGGGGACATTAGTCCAAAATAACTGTGTCCATGTGTTGATTCTTGTGCATATGTTTGTTGCTGTATTACAGTGTGATATCTGCAGCATTGTTTATTTTAATGTTTATTGAAGTAATTTCATGAATAACTTATGGTGAAGTAAGTAGGAAAAGTAAATCAGTTGCTGCAATGATAGAATTTTCACATATACATGTAGCTGTTTTGTTTTCTTATCAAACATATTATATTTGACATTGACATTGCATGCATACTGATTCAAATTTGTTGTTTAGCACTTCAAGTATTATATTTTTTGTAGATTACCAATAGGAGTTGCTTTTGCATTCCCATTATGTACTTGCACTAAATTGTACTTCTGAGTCCTATTGGCCCACTATAGTGGTCACTAATTGAGCATTAATAAAATCAGCTTATCTTACTGGATTCAGTTCTTTTTATTTCCAAGTCCCTTGCTATAGGCTAGCTCACTTGACATCATCGGCTTCCAGCCTTGGACTTATTCACTTAGCCTTCTACATGATCCAGTTATATACATGTTTAAGAGGCTGTTCTATAATTCTATTATTGTATCATTCTTTACTTCATTTTATCGCAGATTTAGCTTTGGCATTTTCTAGGAGTTGCATTTCCACTCCGACATTGTACTCATACTGGTTGTATCCTTCTGTCCTATTGACCAATTTATGATCATTCGTTGGACATTAATAAAATTATTGTATCTTATCTTATGGGCAATTCCATGTCAAGCAAAATGAAGGTTTTCTTGAGAAAGTCTAGATGGACATGTTGAATAAGTTTACTCACCACATAAGTTGGACAGAGACTAGAAGGAAGTAATGGCGAGCCAATAACATCCTCTATATAAGAACCCTGCAAAACAATGTGTCAAAAATAGTCAACCCTGATAAACCAACCACACATATAACTCTCATTGATATCTCACATACCTGTGACTCAATAACTCGTTCCAAGACAAGTCTGTCTCCTTCACATGGCTCAAAGAAGACTTCAACGCTGTCCATTGGTTCTAATCCAGCTTTCTTACGGAGCTTCTGAACTCGATTGATAATCTGTCAAAAAGAAGGAAAGTAATGAAGCAGACATTTCATGTTAGCCAGATTCTAGTGATTAGTCATATATTGACTGTAATAAACAACCATCTTATAGGCTACAGCTTTAAAAGGCTTGGTGGTGGGCATTTCCAAAACAAAGATTTCCACCTAAAATTAATTGTTTTTAGGACTATCTCTTACATGTATGGCATTAAATACCAAAGATTGATTCTTCAAGAAAAGCAGAAACTGACGGATATGGATATCTAGTTTGTGATCGTTACTGTCTAATTTAGAAGGTTCGTTAAACCTGATTCTAACTGATTTTCAATTATCTGATAGACTATAACATTTAAAAAGCTCTAAACATAGCATATTCATAAATTTCACAACGCTGAGCCCTACAGGAAAACAGAAGTGGATTGAAGTAGAAAACTTGAATATATATATATATAAAAAGTAGAATTTTCCATTGTTTGATTTTAACAACAGCTAATACAACCCTGTTTGAAAGTAAATAATGTCACGTACAGCAAGCATTTCACCTCACCCGAACAAAGAAATAACAAGCATAATAAACCCCTCTCTCTCTATATATATATTTCAAGTAGAATTTTCCATTGTTTGCTTTGGACAACAGCGAATACAACCCTGTTTGAAAGTAAATGATGTCACATACAGCAAACATTTCACCTCACACTAACAAAGAAATAACAAGCCCAATAACCATCCACTCGAAATTTAACTGCTAAGATTAACATTCACTCCATAAACTGGTGATCTACCATACAGGCATTCCGCATGAAAATTAACGCTACTTTTTCTAGAGGAAATTTTCAAACGATTTAAATAGTTGTGTCTTAAAATACATTGGTGAAATGACAAAGTGCCACTAAATTGCAAGGTTTTAAGTGTGAGAGTAGTAACACATAGTAAAAGAAAAAACATTTTTACATGAAAAGTGAAAAACATGAAGAGATATGTAAGTTCGCACATAGTCTCAGACATAAATAACGAAATAAAATCCGAGAAAACTGACTGGCCAATTGTGGAAAAAATAATAAAATAATGTTGTTTTAGGAGTTCCAAAGATTCTAGCTAACGCAAAAGTATGTTAAATGTAATTATTATGTCAGTGAGAATATATGCTAACCAACAACACAAATGGATGATATATTGAAATACGAAACACCTATAGAATACACGTAAAACAAATAAACTAATCTCTAACACTTGGAAGTCAGTGCAAAAGGTCAAAGATCATTCAAGGCATCTTCTTAAGCTATGTTTCTGACTGAAAATTCTACAAAACTCTAAATCCATTAGGCCTACGCAAATACACAGAAGAGATATTGCATGCAATTCAACATAGGTTGCTTTCAAAATTTGAAGGTTTAAAGCCTCTGTGTTATGGCTTAAGTTGAATTATTCGGTGTAAACGTTAAGGATGAAGGAGACATGGCGTAGATCAAATCACATTTAGAAAACAGTAGTTTTACCAGATAAACCTGTATTTGGTTTTAATTTCCTAGTCTAGCTAGGACCAAGCCTTAACCATGAAAATGAAAATATGTGGAACAGCATGAATCACAACTTTTAAGATAACATACAACTCTCTGTGAATATATTCCAAAGAGAAAACCATTCTGTAAAAAATCATAACAGTAAACAAGCATTACCTCACGAGCAACTCCTGCTTCAAACAGAGTTTCATCAGGACGCAAATCCAAGACTACAAGAACATCACCTGTATGAATAGAGAAGTATATCAACACCTGATGTAGTGACAAAACAATTAGATGAAACCAAAATGCAATTTTCAGTTGCAATTACCATCACCAGCTGCATCCACATCTTCTTTCTCTAGATCTTTAGGCAAATTCAACTGGCGAATGATCTGAAAGTTGAGGAAATCAGTCATCACACATTGAAAGCAAAACAAACTGGCATTCAGCATCAATGCAAATGCCTTCGACAAGAAGGTTGGATATGATAGGTATCACAACATGCATTTATGTGAAACGACAAGAGACCTATGAATTATGCATCAGATAAGATAAAATAAGTCTTTTCCCCTTTAAGGTAAAGTCCAATCTTTCAACAAATGACGACAAATGTGCCAGTGGACTAAGATAGAACATCCAGTGTTGGTATAAAGTGGGAGTGTGAAATTATCTCCTAGATCAATGCTAAAATCAGAAAGATATTAAGAACTAAGAACAATCTGGACACTAGATGCCAAATGTCTAGCTAAGACACAGTATAAGACAAGTAACAAAAGAGAGAGAGGATATCAAGGCTGGTTAGAGATGGCAATCAAGGGCGAGTGAGGGGACTGAAATGCAAGCTCAGTGCCAGAGTCATCATGCAATGTGAAATACCAATGTGTATCCTTTAGGGGTTGACCAGGATTTTTCTTTGAGATGGTACAAGATAAGGTGCAGGTAAAATAGAAATGATAGAAAATGAAAATCTCAGTAGTAACAAAGCAGACAGAGGATGTCATGTAGGAATTTACAAGGTAAGTTCCTCAGACAGAACACCAAAGGACGCCATTCACAAACAGATCACAGATCAATACACCAGTATTGTTGATGTGGTTAAAACCCTCAAAGAGGGAAACAGTTCACAGCCTGAGCCAACGCGGCCACTTCAGGCAATTTATTAATAAAAGAATGAA
This sequence comes from Pinus tabuliformis, assembly GCA_031772625.1. Lineage (NCBI taxonomy): Eukaryota > Viridiplantae > Streptophyta > Pinopsida > Pinales > Pinaceae > Pinus > Pinus tabuliformis. Next base: position 1,280,969,608 of record CM062820.1, read on the forward strand.
AATTTACATAAGCTTCTCTCATGAACGGTTACCCTACAAATGACCCTCCATGCTCTTTAAATAGAAATCATGGACCAATTGGGTGTTACGCCAGATCAAGTGTCGGTAATACCGAGGAGAGAGTGAACCATCAGACCACTACATATCGTGACCGTCAGATTGTAAGTTACAAAAGTACATAGTAAAGAAACACACTTTATCTAACTCTACACTAGGCCAAGTTATACTTAACTATTTCCTATGTGTTGGAATATCCTAACATCCCCCATGAAGAACAACTTGGGATAGGATTGAAGGATGTACAAATATGAGAAAATAAGAGAAGGAAGGAGGCATTAGAGCCTATCCCCCCTTAGTGACAACTTCTTGAACACCAACCATAAATTGTGAGAGCCTTTGTAAAGATGTCTGCAACTTGATCATCTGTTGAACAATATTGCACTTCAAGAACATGGTCATGAATGAGCTTTCTAATGAAGTGCATATGGAGTTCAACGTGTTTGCTGCGTTGATGTTGGACTAGATCTTTGCATAGTTGAATGGCACTTTGATTATCACACCAAAGTGTAGTCGAATGCTGCTGCTAAAAGCCAAACTCTGATAGGATCTGATGAAGCCACAAGGCTTCCTCACTAGCTTCTACGACACCACGATACTCTGCTTCTGCTAAAGAAAGAGAAATGGCACTTTGTTTCTTGCAAGCCCATGTAATAGCTCCTGAACCAAGAGTGAACACATAACCTACAGTAGACTTCTGATCATCAGGGTCACCAGCCCAATCGGAATCAATGAAACCAACCAATAGAGGAGATGCTTCGGCACTGTAATGAATCCCAAACTGAACTGTACCTAAAACATAATGAAGTATTCTTTTAGCTGCTTTCCAATGACTTTCATGTGGGTTTTGCATAAACCCAGCAATAAGGCCAACAGTGAAGGAAAGGTCAGGATGAGTATGGGTCAGTTACAAAAGTTTTCCTACAAGTTGACAGTATAAGGTAGCATCAACTTCAGGTGAAGTACAAGTGACTGAAAGTATGGCTCCAGACTGAAAGGGAGAAGGGGCTGGCTTACAGTCTTCCACAGTGTTACTTGGGAGCGGGAGCGGGAGCGGGGAGCGGGAGCGGAAGCGGGAGCGGGAGCGACCATTTTCAGAAGCTCCCGGTTTGGGAGCGAATCCCGGAGCGATTTTTTAAAAATATATATATTTTTTATATTTTTTAATTTTTGATACATATATGTCAACAAAAACATGTAGAATGATGAAATAGACATAAAAAACATAAAAAAACATAAATTGATCATTGAACCATATCACATCAATCATCTAGAAATTATAATCGTCATCAACCTTAGTAAAATAATAAATTAAAATAACATTCAATTCAATAACATTTATCATCATTGATCACCAAAGTAACAAGTTGTACTTGTAAGCCAAGTTTAACCATTACAAGAAGTAATATCGAAGATATTTCTAAGTCCTAACTTCTAACTGTTAACATGATATGAAATGTTAAAAATTTATAAAATGAAACATGAATAATGAGATGAAATGAAACAACTTTAGTCTTTCACAAAGCATCATATTCATAATTCACAATCATTACCAATGAGTTATAATTGCCAAGGCCCAACTTCAAACTTCAAATTTTCATTGTCACAGTGATATAATGTTTACAAAAAATATCATAATGTCATAATGATATGAAAGAGTCAAGAGTCAAGAGTCAAGGACTCAAAACTCAACACTGAACAGTTATGAAAACTAAAGTGACAAGTCTAATAGAAACTAAAAAAGACAAGTAAACTGTAAATCTACAAGTGGCCCTTGCCACGAGAGTCTCCAGGAGTATAAGTAGGTCTTGGCGGTCTTCTAGGAGTCTCCCTCCCAGACCGACGACCAGAACTCGAGCCTCCACGCGAGGGTGTCGATGGAGGTGGCGACAGCAATGGAACAAGACTCGGGCCCCGAGAACTGCTACTGGATGGTGGAGGTGGCATGGCTGCTGCAGCTGCTTCAGCTTCATCCCGTACAAGCTCATCTTCTAGTTCTTCCATATGTACAATGCCATCCTCTAAATTGTCGTCCTCAGGGTGACTGTCCCAAATTTTATATGTGGGATCTTCATTGGCCCGATCACAGTAATGGCTCAACAACCTCAAATTGTAGTGCACATAAACCAAGCTTTCTGCTCGGTTTTCGTTGAGCCTGTTTCTTTTCACATTATGTATATAACTGTAGGTGCTCCAACACCTCTCTGCAGAAGAAGAATTTACAACCTGTGCAAGAACTTTCAATGCCAATTTTCGCAAAAGTCCGTCGCCGCCATATGTTTCCCACCATGTGAGAGAATCAAATTTATCTTTGTCGTCCATTGCATGGAAGTTACCATACAAACCACTGCCAGTGAAGTATCTGCCTATTTCAAGGCGCACAGCTGCACATTCCTCCCTGTCAGGCACCAACTTTTCTAATGCATCCAGATATCCTTTAGTTACCTCTCGATCTAAATGGGGTTTGGTCCTAACACCACCCCCTGCTGCAGGTTTGCCCAACCAAGAATCTGAGTAGTATTTTGGCGTAAGGATATACGCCAAGCAATGTAGTGGAAGGTTAAGCTTTTTCCACCGTTCACACACACAATCGTGAATCAGATTGTACAAGTCGGGATCTCTGTTATTAACAATGTCTTTTATTTCCCCCAACATGGTATCCATTTGCTCATACACCTCGCCAATCACCGGTTTGTCTGTATCTGCAAACCGAATCATGTTATAAATTGGCTTGGTGAAATCCAATACCTGTCTCACAGCTGTCCAAAACTGCCCATCAAGAGCGGCCTCCTCCACCGTATCAAAACCTGCAATGTCAGCTACATTTGTAGCCCTTTCCTTTAACACCTGCCAATTTGGACTTAATACCATGCTAGCTAAACCCTCTCTTACCTTCAAAAGGCGCCTGAAGGTGAGGTAATAGCTACCAAATCTAGTCCTCGCAATCTTCAGCAACTCCAATCTCGAGTGACTGCGGAAAAGGCCATGGGTATTGCTATGATTTGTAATAAATTTTATCATTTTTTTTCCTCTCTTGTACAAATCCCCAATCCATTGGTATTGTTCATTTTTGTTTTTGACAATATCATGCAACAGAAGGTTCAATGTGTGAACCAAACATCCAGACCAAAATATGTTCGGGTATCTATCCTCAATAATTGCTCCCGCTGCCTTACAATTAGGAGCATTATCAGTGATGACTTGGATGACATTGTATGGGCCAATACGCTCAATTGTTTCAAGCAATGCTTCTGCAATGTTGATAGCGGTCTTGAACTTGTCTGAGTAATCATGTGCAGCTAGAAAAATGGGACCACTTCGGGACACAGCAAGAACACTTATCAATGGCTTGCCTTTTACATTTGTCCATCCATCAGATACAATGGACACCCCATTGTCAGTCCAAGAACTTGTCATTTTATTCAAAGAATGTGATATTTTTGCTTTTTCATGATCAAGGCCAACTGTTCTTGCCTTGTCATACCCAGGGCTCTTGTATCCTTTAGGGGCATCATTTATGGCAGAAACCATTTCGTGCCAATAAGGTGAGCGTAGAACATTGAATGGTATCCCATTTGCATAGAGGAACCTGTAAATTTTTGAATCCACATCATTCCTACACCCCTCATCAAGGAAATCTGATATGCTTCTACGGCGTAAAGATGATGACCCTGAGCCTCCATGTCCATATCCACTGCCTTGGGAGGATGCTGAAGGAGTTCTTTGTGAGCTTGGTTCAAAGAAACCCCTTGATCTTTTTGTTTTGTATTGGGCGTCCTCCTCTTCCTTTATGTATTTGGCTCTATCAACTGTTGACACCCCGTTGCAAGTTCTGATTCCTATTTGTTTCTCTCCATCCCATGCCCTTTTCCCGCAAAGGTGTCTTCTCAAACGGGTGTATGAGCCTGTGAAATCAGTGTTGCAATGGGGGCAATGAAATTTAGTGGTTCCACCCCCTCTCCCTGTTTCAGGCCTCTGAACATATTTCCACAATGGAGTTTGGTCTTGTTTAGTTTTTTCACCCTCATGTTCACCCTCCACATCGTCCTCACTGGGGTTTTCATCTATTTGACTTCCTCCGGCTTCTTCATCCACCTCTTCAGGGTCAGGCCCCCTCCGTTTCCTACTCTCCACCACCATAATAACCAGAAAGGGGACCAGGAAGAGGAAAATGCCAATAAAAATGCTCAGGTCCATCGTGTTTGATGTTTGTAGGGTTTGAGTCTTGAATCTGCAAATTAATTTAGTTTATTGGGATTAATTCATTTAATTTATTAATTTAATTTAAATTAATGATCTTTAAACTCAAACAGGTAAATGAAACTAACCAAATTAACTACCTAACCAGCTAAACTAACTAAATGATTAAGTTACATACCTCTGCAAGCTTGCTCCTCGCTCCTTGGCACTTGCTCCTCGCTCCTCAGCTCTGGCTCCTTGCTCCTCAGCTCTTGCTCCAGCTCTCAATCTCTTGCTCAAGCTCTCAATCACTTGCTCAACAAAGTTGTAATGACAAGTTTTTGGCCCATTGGGCTTATAAAACAAAAAAAATTAGCTAAATTTTTTTAATTTTTCGGGTCCGGCGGAATTTTTTTCCGCCGAACCGCTCCCGGCCGGTTAAAAATCGCTCCCGGAGCGTTTTTTAATGCCCGGGAGCGATTAGGGAGCAATCGGGGAGCGATCGCTCCCGGGCATTAAAAAACGCTCCGGGAGCTCGGGAGCGATCGCTCCCTGAAACGCTCCCTATCAGAGCAGGGAGCATAAATTTTTTTAAGGGAGCGCGCTCCCGAAAATCGCTCCCGTCCGGGAGCGATTTTGGGAGCGCGCTCCCGACCCGCTCCCGCCCGGAGCGCGCTTCGGGAGCGGGTTCGAAGGGGGGGGGGGCGCTCCCCCGCAACACTGGTCTTCCATGTGAAAATGGCGTAGAAGATCACAGGCATACTTGGACTGGGAAAGGGAAATACCTTCCTTGGATTGCAAGACTTGAAGACTAAGAAAATAATGCAAGTGTCCTAAGTTTGTCATTTCAAACTTATTTTTAAGGCTGGACTTCACATGGTTTATAAGGTTGGGATCACTACCAGTATGGATAAGATCATCAACATAAAGAACAAGAATGATAAGGTACTTGCCCACTTTCTTGGTGTAGACAGTATTGTCAGAATGACACTTAGAAAAGCCAGTTTCTAAAAGAAAACTATCCATTTTGGCATACCAAGCTCGAGGGGCTTGCTTGAGACCATAAAGGGATTTCTTAAGCCGACATACAAGGCTGGAGTCTATTTGTATAAATCCAGTAGGTTGTTCCATATAGATTTCTTCGTGCAAGTCCCTATGTAAGAAGGCAGATTTAACATCCATCTGATGGACTTCCCATTTGAAAGAGGTAACAAGGGAAAGAACAAGGTGGATGGAGTTCATTTTGGTAACAGGGGAGAAGGTTTCGGTATAGTCAATGCCTTCTACTTGTGAAAAACCCTTAGCAACAAGACAAGCTTTATGTTTATCAACTTTTCCATCTAGTCCATACTTGGTTCTGTAAACCCATTTGCATCTAACAAGTTTTCGTCCCTTTGGTAGAGGAACAAGATCCCATGTATCACTTTCCAATAATGAACGATATTCTTCATTCATAGCTACGTCCCAATTTGGATGGCCTAAAGCTTCTGTAAAGTTGTCAGGATCATAATTAGCTGAAGCTTGAGCCAGTAAAGAAGAGGCTCTATCGAACCGAGAACGTGTACGTCGCTAATCTGTAGGATCACCGACAAGAGCACTTGCTGCATCCCAAGTAGCACGGACCCATTTTGGAAGCTGAGGCGCCGAAAGAGGATCCTGAGAAGGTGGGGGAGGATTGTCATCCTCGCTGTCATCATCTGAAGAAGAAATATTTTCAGAAGTAGAAGGGATAGAGAGAGGTGGCACATCCACCAAGCTAGGCTCGCAGGCGAATATATTTTCAGAAAACTTTACATCTCTTCTAATGATAACATTTTTGGACTTAGTGGAATAAGTCTGTATCCTTTGACATCTTAAGAATATCCAACAAAAATACATTTTTCAGTCTTCCGTTCTAAAGCTTTATGTTTCTCATCTAGAATATGGGCCCATGCTTCACTTCCAAAAACACGAAATTGACTTACATCTGGTTTAATTGAACTCCATGCTTCTTCTGGAGTGATATTCTTTAAAACCTTTGTAGGGGTGCGATTTATTATGTAATTTGCACAGTAAATTGTTTGCCCAAAAATTAAGACTCAGTCCTTTGGATTGAAGCATACAATTAGCCATTTCCTTTAAGGTGCAATTCTTCCTTTCAGCTACACCATTTTGTTGTGGAGTATAAGGAACAGTTTGTTGCATTTGAATTCCATTCTCAGTGCAAAAGTTGATGAATTTGTTGTTAACATATTCTGTTAAAATTGGCAACTAGGGCAAAACTTCATGTGGGTCATCTTATTTATGGCTAATAATATTTTTATTAGATTCCTCTCGTCGAGAGGTGTAAGATTGATATAAAGATCATCCGATTTCGATAAGTATTTATGGAGATATGAATTTATTTTGATTATGGATCTATTATCAAGCCGACCTACAACTCATGTAGGGTCAGAAGCCCAACAGTCGCATCTATTCAAACATCATCAGTTGTGTATAAATACAAGAGGACTTTTCCTTATTTGCACTCACTCAACTCATCACATCTCTCTCTCTCTACTGCGCAGAAAATAGTCTCTTCTCTACTGCGCAGAAAAGGGTCTCTCCCTCACACGTGAAGCCGGAAGCTGCTAAAATTGAAGCTGCAACTGCAGAAGTAAAGTTTGACCTGTGTGGACTAGAATATCTCCTCATCTGAACTGCGCTGTAGGTTCATCTGAACCTCCTCTGAAAGCCGTAACTTTTGGTGGTGGAATCAAGTCAATCCGACAGACGGTTTGCAAGATATCGACTGCCCTAGTTTGAAGGAAGCTGCTGAAACTGAAGCTGCAACTGCAGAAGTGAAGTTTGACCTGCGTGGACTAGAAGTTCTCCTCATCTAAACTGTGTTGTAGGTTCATTTGAACCTCCTCTGGAAGCTGCAACTTTTGGTGGTGGAATCAAGCCGCTCTGACAGTCGGTTTGTGAGAAATCCTCTACCCTAGTTTGATGATGACGCCGCTAATGCTGATGCTGCTGATCTAGGGTTTTCTACTACTGACATAAATCAGATTTATTGTATTGTTTCTCTTTGTTGAATTATTGAAGATAAAAGAAGATTTGATCAAAGGGTTTCCCCACACATTGTGGGGTTTGTCTCTGGCTAGCCGCCACATCTTGTGTCTTTTGTCTTGGCTTGTTTTCTATCAATCGTTTAATGTTCTATCTGCACTTTACTTTATGAACATGTGATTGCTAATCTGTGGAATATAATTAGAAAAAGAAGTAAACTGTTATAAGCATAGAACATACCATATCTTAACATATTCTCCACCATTATCAGATCTTAGATTAAGAATTTGATGTCAGATTATTTTTCAACAAAGGCCTTAAAGGCCAAGAACATGTTAAATACTTCACTCTTGAGTTTTAAGAAGTATACCCAAGTGCGTCTGGAGAAATCATCAATGAAAGTTAAGAAAAACTTGTAGCCAGAAAATGAAACAACTGGAAGTGGACCACATAAATCACTATGCACAAGCTGTAAAGGGGCTGAGGCGTGCACTTCGTACAAGTTCGCTCTACTGAAAAAGTGTATAATCAGGTCATCTTGAGAGATTGGACATAATGCTTTCTTGGAGAATCCAATTTCGATATGACTAGTGGCGTTTGAAAGAGAACTGAGAGGGCTACCACAGTTTGTAATTTCAAACCTTGGAGATCCGAAATTTCAGAGATACATCAGATACAATATCGAGCTCCTACAAAGTGAAAAAATGTGTGTAGTTTTTTTAAAATTTTGCATAAGTTTGGATTGAAAAATTAGTTTGAAGGAATTCAAAGGGCATAGTGAAGCATAATTATCCTTAATTGATGCTCCAAAAAAATAAAATGGAAACATGTTGAATTTCCTAAGTCTATCCGTTAGAAAATTAATCTGTATTTTGCTGGTTTATTTCTTCTACTTGTTTAAAATCGAACAAGTTATTTAATACATTAAATACCGAAATAAACAAAATACAATCACAACATCTACAGATCATTAATTGAAGGAAAACAAGCACACTAGTGACACCGTTATTTTTGGACAAATGTCCCCAGAAAAACCCATTGCTGGAAAACGATGCAGTTATTCAAAAGGTTATATTATTATGTAGTCTGTCTGAGTACAACTGGGTGCCTAACCAGCTCACTTGACAGAGAAAAATACACGGCAGAAATACCTCTATATCCGGAAATAGGTATTCAGAAAACTTGTCCCACGAAATCCTCTCCAGCACAACTGAAGCTTCGCGCTGGCCCTTATGGCCTCTGCGTCAGCCTCTTGCTGACCTGTGTCAGCCCCAAGACCCTTTGCATCAGCCCTTTGGGGCACTGCGCAGGCTTTGGGAGCCTCTGCTTCACTCCCTCTGCCCTCTGCATGGATGACACAGTCTCTCTGGGCTCTGCGTAGCCTGGACTGACTGCTGCTCTCGCTCTCTCTGCTTCTGTGTTGGTCTCCCAATATTGTTGCTGCCTCTCTACCTCATACTCACTGCCCCTCGCTGCTGATCACTGATTCAACTTTTCTTAGCAACCCCGCTCTAAAAAAATGAATGATTGATCACTCTGGTGTGTTCTCCAGCTGACCCTCAAGCCTCTTCTTATACTTTTCTCGTTGGGCCATCAACGGTCGAGATTAAATCTCTAATCAATGGCTAAGATTAGATTTGGCTTGATCCATGACTTGTGGACCCTTCTAACCCAATTTTATATTAATACCTATTAATATTTTATTTTTTCTATGCTTAGACTTAGGAACTCCATTAAAAATATTAATTATTTTAATATCTCCCAAACCGGGTACAATCTGTCCAAACCATTTCTGGGTCTTGGAGATCTCACGTGCTTTAGCCTCTCCACCAATTTTCATGGCTGGAGCACATCCGATGCTATCCCAAATCAACACTCTCTCTTAGCAAGGACTGTGCTCTAGTCATACTCCCCACTGAGTATTACCCTGATTATCTGGCACCAGTCCTTGTGTTGATGCTAGGCCTCCCTGGCCAACATCCTCTGCACTGCTGCCCATGCCCCTGCCACTGCGACTGTTACATCTGTACGACAGCTCCCTCTACATTCGTGCTGTTGCTGGTCCATCCTCCCAGCACTGCATCCCCTCTCATCATGCTACTACACTGCAACTCAGTTACTGAGAAGTAAGTAACTAATCCACCCATCTATGACATCCCTGTCAGGCTAGAAACACTCCCGATGCTGAAACTCTCTCTGCCGCTAACAAGTGCTCCCTCTACTGACCTATGTGCAGCTGCAACAACTCCCTGCATCTCGCACCGTTGCAAACCTCTTTGTGCCATCCTGCATGTTGCAACACTCTCGTGCCTGTCGCACTGTTGCAACCTGCTAGCCTCGCATTGTCTGGGGACTCTTGCACTGTAGCACTCTTTATCGCTTTATCTGCATCCGTCTCTACCTACATCTGCCAGTCTTGCTACTCCTCTTCGAGGCTCCCATAGCAAGGTATAATCCAAGAGGTTGGGTATCTCAATGATCTTGCCCCTCATCGACTGTAGTCCTCCTGACTAGAGCTCGATGTCTCCCCATTTCTTCCTAAGTGGAACATGAGCACTCATGGCACAATCGTCATCCTCCTCGCCTTCTTTCTCCGCCCTCGTTGGTGCGGCCTTGGACTCAGAAGCCTCTCCCTTGTTCTTCTTCCTCGGACACTAGTTCGCAAAATGACCCAGTTCCCCACAATGGTAGAACTTGACCTTGGAGAGGTCCTTCTTCTTCCTCTTCTCCTGCTTTCTCGCATATGCTAGAGCCGCATCCTCTTCTTCCTCCTCCTTGATCCTGACCCCTTTGCCCCTACTCCCCGCCTTGGTCAGCCATCTGATCTCTTATTGATGAAGAGCCGCCCACAGTTCTTCCCAATCTGGAAGCTTCGTCCTGCCCAGTATGCTCTGGACAAATACCTCCCAATCCTCGGAGACTACATTAAGTGCGGTCCTCACCATCAATTCCTCATCCGGCGTGGCCCCTATGGAAGTTAGCTGGTCATGGATCTCCTTCAACCGACCGAGGAAGACATCTATCTGCTCACCCTTTTGCATCTGGTATGCCCTTAGCTGATTCTCTAGGAGCATCTTCCTCTACACGGAAGTATGCTAGTACAATGTCTTCAAAGTGTCCCACATTTCCTTTGCATTTCCTTCTTGACAATATGTGGTACCACATGATCCTTGACCCCGTCAAGGATGATGCACTTTTCCTTAGCCATTGCCTCCTCGTACTTATCATTTGCTACTGGGTCAATTGGGATAGCCATCGTTCTCAAGGCAAAGCCCTTGATGTGATGTCTATCTAGAATGGACAAGATCCTGGCCTTCCAGACCACAAAGTTGGACGCTCTGTCCAGCTTGTCTTGATCTCTCATCCCATTCACAACCATCTCGTTGCTCTTATGTCGACTCCTTCGAGTCTTTCTACTTCCCTCCTAGAAGTCCTCCGTTCAACTCCTGCTAAGTCTCTCTACTTCCCATCTGGAAGTTCTCGGTTCGACTCCTGCTGAGTTTCTCTACTTCCCATCTAGAAGTTCTCCTCTGGACTCCCTCTGAGTCCCAATTTCCCTTCTGGAAATCCTTCTGCCAACGTCAAGTTTCCCCACTCCGATCGTTTGTGCAACTGCAACACTGATCCAGATTCCTTGGCTAGAAATCCACCTCGGCAACAACTACCTCCAACTTGGTCTTTCCCTGTTAGGTACTGTTCTGACCACAGTACCCCACTACCTTCGCTCTGCAAATTACTCACAGCCTCCTATGCCCCAGCAACTAAAGGATTGAGTCACTTCGCTCTACGCAATCCCAACATCGACAAATCAACTCCCTCAGCCAACTGCGTCAGCCCTCCTCGCCTCTGTGTGGCTCTGCGTGAGCTTGATTCTGCGTCCCTTAGCCTCTACGCTGGCATCTCTATGGCCCAGACTAATGACGCAGTTCCTCTGCATCACTCCTTCTTTTGTCGCTTTCTGCAAGGATTAGCTCTGTCACTCTGGACAACTGAATTTGTTGCAAATGCTCTGCTTAGTTGATGCCTTCAGTTTTCCTGTGATCTGCAACCATGCTGTGATACCATGTTGAATTTTTTAAGTCTATCCGTTAGAAAATTAATATGTATTCTGCTGGTTTATTTCTTCTACTAGTTTAAAATCGAACAAGTTATTTAATACATTAAATACCGAAATAAACACAATACAGTCACAACATCTACAAATCATCAACTAAAGGAAAACAAGCACACAAGTGACACCGTTATTTTTGGACCAATGTCCCCGGAAAAACCCAATGCGGGAAAATTGGTGCAACTATTCAGAGGGTTATATTATTATGCAGTCTATCTGGGTACAACTGGGTGCCTAACCGACTCATTCGACAGAATAAAATACACTGCAGCAATACCTCTATATCCAGAAACAGGTATTCAAAAAACCTATCCCACAAAACCCTCTCAAACACAATTGAAGCTCAACGCTGGCCCTTCTAGCCTCTATGTCTACCTCCTGCTAACCTACGTCAGCCCCAGGGTCCTCCTCGTCAACCCTACGAGGCACTGCGTAGCCTCTGTGTCACTCCCTCTACCCTCTGCGTGGATGACGCAGTCTCTCTGAGCTCTGCGCTGCCTCTGTTGGGCTCTATGTAGGCTGGACTGACTGCTGTTCTCGCTCTCTCTGCTTCTGTGCTGGTCTCCCAGTATTGTCCTTGCCTCTCTGCCTCGTACTCACTGCCCCTCGCTGCTGATCACTGATTCAACTTTTCTTAGCAACCCTGCTCTAGCAAAATGAATGACTGATCACTCTGGTGTGTTCTCCAACTGACCCTCAAGTCTCTTCTTATACTTTTCTCGTTGGTCCGTCAACGACCGAGATTAAATTTCTAATCAATGGCTAAGATTATATTTGGCTTGATCCATGACTTTTGGACCCTTCTAACCCAGTTTTATATTAATACTCATTAATATTTTATTTTTCCTAAGTTTAGACTTAGGAACTCCATTAAAAATATTAATTATTTTAATATCTCCCAAGTCAGATACAATCTGTTCAAACCATTTATGGATCTTGGAGATCTCATGTGCTTTAGCCTCTCCACCAATTTTCATGGATAGAGCACATCTGATGCTACCCCAAATCAACAAAACACCTAGTAAGCAACTTGAAATCTCTAGCATGACTCACGAAGAACAGGAAGAAATGCAACATGATGTATCAAAATTAAGAGACCAAGGGCAACAAAATTCACTCTCACAAAAAGTAACGAAAGCTAAGACGGATAGTTTAAAGAAAAGCGTAGAAGCTAAGATGAATGACGTGGAAGCTAAGATGGATGGTTTAAAGAAAGGCGTGGAAACTAAAATGGATGGTTTAGAAGAAAAACTTAAAGGCAACATGGAAGAATTGAAGACAGATTTGACAAAGTTTCTACAAGAAATGCTTACTAATGGCGAAAGGGTAGTAAAGGAAACTTATGATGAGAACAAAATAAATGTTAATCATGATTTCATAGACTCTAATGTTGGATAGAAGACCCATTATGTTCCAAAGATCGATATGAGGAAGTTTGATGGCACGGATCCCGTAACATGGATACTACAAATGGAACAATATTTCGATGTCCAGAATGTGCAAAACACACAAAAGGTACGCATTGCAACTTTATATTTGGAACCAAATCAGCTTGTATGGTATCGATGGCTTTGCTCTTGTAAACAAATTATCACTTGAGCAATTTTTATGGATGAAATGATAGCACATCATGAAGATACAAAAAGCAACACATTTTTTAGCCAATTGATAAATCTCAAACAAAAGGGTTCAATGATGGAGCACATTAAGGACTTCCAAAAATTGAATATAAGGGTAAAAGATATTCCAGAGGAGCATAGGATTGATGTGTTCATAGGGACTTTAAAGGATAACATCCAACATGAGGTTCACCTTTGGGAACCTAATTCATTGGAGAAGGCATTCAGGTTAGCAAGAAAAATTATGGCAACAAGGAAGCATACCACTCACAATTATAGAGATGGAAGTGTTGTTGCTCCTAGCCTTCTACAACCTACAAGGTTGACACCACAAAAATTGGAAGAAAAAAGAGCAACAGGGCTTTATTACAGTTGTGATAGAAAATACACTAAAAGTCATAAGTGTGCTGAGAAGAAATTATTTTACATAGATTGTGAAGAGGAGGAAGAAAATGAATAGGAAACATCAAAAGAAGAGGATATACACCAGGAACAAACCCTAGAGAAAGAAGAAATGAACTTGACCATATCTTGTAATGCATTGATTAGAATTACCACTTCTCAAACTATCAAGATAGAAGGACATATCAAGAAGAAAAAGATAATAATGTTGATTGATTTGGGCAGTACCCATAATTTTATTCATTGTAAGATAGCTAAGGAATTGAATTGCTTCCTATATCTAGCACTAGAGTGTCAAGTGATGGTTGCAAGTGGAGGAACCATAAATTGCTCTGGAAAGTGCCATAATATCAAGCTATCCATGGGAGAATATGTATTGAATAGCCCAATGCTTTCCATTCCAATGGGTGGTTATGATGTTGTATTAGGAGTCCAATGGCTACAATCCTTGGGTACAATAGCTTTTAATTTTCAGGAACTTTTCATGAAATTTTCTTCAGAAGGAAAGGAAGTTGAATTAAGGGGTATCGCAGGGAAACTGGGAAAGATAATCAACTCTAATGGAATGAAAAAACTTCTAAAGAAACAACAACAAGGCATAATTGCACAATTATGTTCGCTAGAGGTTCCCACATGGAAATCATCTATTTCTCCATATCTCCAAAAAGTCTTGGACAATCATTCCAAGGTATTTGAGACTCCCAAAGGCCTCCCACCTATTCGTGATCATGATCATGTTATTCATTTGATTCTAGGAAATGTTCCTCCAAACATCAAGCCTTACAGATATCCCTATGCCCAAAAGAGTGAAATTGAATGTATGGTTGTAGAAATACTAGAGGCTGGTATAATTCAACCTAGTCAAAGTTCTTTCTCTGCTCCAGTAGTATTGGTTCACAAGAAGGATGGATCATGGCACGTGTCCGGATTACAGGGAGCTCAACAAGCTCACTATTAAAGATAAATTTCCCATTCCCGTCATTCATGAATTATTGGATGAATTGCATGGATCAATTTACTTCACCAAGTTGGATTTTCGTTTAGGATATCATCAAATCAAAATGAAGATTGAAGACATTTCGAAAACAACACTTAGAACTCATGAGGGTCATTATGAATTTCTGGTCATGCCTTTGTTGAAGTTTCTAAGTCTACCAGTTAGAAACCCTTCATGCACTTTATCTGACTTATTCCTATCTACTTGTTCCATTACTTAACAAGTTATTTACAATGTAAATACTGAAGATAAATGCTAGTGCATGTTCAACATATTACAGATCAACAACTCAAGGAAAAAGAAGCAATCACACCAAACGACACCGTTATTTTTGGACAATGTCCCCGGAAAAACCTAATGTGGGAAAACCGGTGCAGCTATCTGAGGGTTTTCTTATTAAGCAATATCATAGTACAATATGGGTGCCAAATCCAGCCTACCCAACAGAGAGTTTCCTTGGCAGTAATACCTCTCAGTTTGAGACAAATGCGAATAAACCTTTCGATAGCTCTTCAGCTCCAATCTGCCCCAGAAACCTCAGCGTTTGCCTTTTTGGACTGCATTAGCCTCTCTCTACCTAGCGCTAGCCCTGCGTCACCCTAAAAGGGTTTGTGTCAGCCTCAGGAGGCCCTGTGTCAGCCTTCTGGCCCTTTGCGTCAGCAACGCTGGCCTCTCTGAAGCACTGCGCAGCTCCCAGTAGCCTCTGCGTGGCCCTACGTGAGCCCTGGCTGCGCTACTGCATCACTCTCCATGGCTACTGCGCTATTCTCCCGGCACTATCTCTGCCTCTATGTCTCTTTGTACTCAATGCCCCTCAGCTGCAACTTCGATCACTGATTCTATCTCTCTTAGCAAACCCCGCTCTAGAGAATAGAATCACTGATCACTTTGGTGTACTCTCCAAGTGACCCTCAAGCCCCCTCTTATACTTTTCTCGTTGACATATCAACGGCCGAGATTAAGTCCCTAATCAATGGCTAAGATTAGATCTGACTTGATCCATGTCTTTTGGACCATTCTAACACAATTTTATATTTATCCACATTAATATTTTAATTTCCCTAAGTTTAGACTTAGGTACTCCATTAAAAATATTAATTATTTTAATATCTCCTGAAATGTTTAGAATCTGCCCAAACCATTTCTGGGTATTAGAGATCTCATGTGCCCCAACCTCTCCACCAAATTTCGTGGCTAGAGCACATCCACTGCTACCACAAATCAACAGCCTTTTGGCCTTACCAATGAACCTTCTACATTTCAAGGTTTGATGAATTCCATTTTCAAACCCTTAAAAAATTTGTGTTAGTATTTTTTTATGATATAGTAATCTACAACAAGTCTTGGAAGGATCATGTTCAACATGTTGATAGGGTGCTCAAACTATTGGAGGAGAAACAATTATATGAAAAAAGCTCCAAATGTTTCTTTGGAGTACAAGAGGTGGAATATTTGGGTCATATTGTATCTCATGAAGGTGTAAATGTTTCTTTGGAGTACAAGAGGTGGAATATTTGGGTCATATTGTATCTCATGAAGGTGTTAAGGTAGATGCTAGCAAAATTAAAACCATTAAGGAATGGAAAACCCCCACATCCATAAAGCATCTGTGAGGATTTCTTGGGTTGACAGGGTATTATTGCAAGTTTGATAAAAATTATGGGAGAATAGCAACACCTCTAACAACATTATTGAAGAAAGATGCATTTTCATGGACTCCAGAAGCAACGAAGGCCTTTGAATATCTTAAAGAGGCAATGTGCCAAGCACTGGTCTTAGCTATGCCGGACTTCACAAAAACCTTTCTTGTGGAATGTGATGCCTCAGGAAATGGAATTGTTTTAATGCAATAAGAAAAACCCATTGCTTTCGAAAGTCGTCGAATCAAAGGAAAGTATTTACACAAAGCTATTTATGAGAAGGAAATGTTGGCAATACTACATGCACTTAAGAAATAGCGACCCTACCTAATGGGAAGACACTTCAAGGTAAAAACGGATCTTGATAGTCTTAAATACTTTTTAGAACAAAGATTATTTTCAGAAGAGAAACAAAAATGGATCACAAAGAGGTTGGGTTGTGACTTTGAAATCATCTACTAAGAAGGGAAGCAAAATGTTGTGGCAGATGCATTCTCACGAAAGGATGAGGATGTGGAAACATTTCTTTGCACCATTTCTATTATCCAACTAGATTAGATAAACGAAGCAAGGGATGAATGGAAGAATGACGAAGAAGTGTGGGCACTTATTCAAAAGTTACAACAAGATATCAGTACATCTGATACATTTAGCTGGAAAAGTGATTCATTCTGGTACAAAGATCGCTTATACCTATGTAAGAATTCCCAACTCAAACAAAAGATTCTTATGGAATTGCACACCTCTCCCTTATTAGGGCACTCAATATTTCTAAAAACTTACCACAGGGTTAAGAAGAAATTTTTTTGGGATGGCCTTAAATCAGATATTCAAAAGTTTGTGGCAGAATTTTTGGTTTGCCAACAAATAAAGTTGAAAAAATCAAGACCCTAGATCTATTACAACCTTTATCCATTCCAAGCCAACGCTGGGAAGAGGTTTCAATGGATTTTATCATGAGTTTACCCAAATCCGAAGGAAAGAATGTTATCATGGTGGTAGTTGACGGACTTACCAAGTATGCACACTTTTGTGCATTATCTCATCCATTTAAAGTGAGTTCAGTTTCTACTGCATTTATGGAAACAATTCAAAAGCTACATGCAAACCCAAAGATTATTGTAAGTGACAGAGATCCCATTTTCACTAGAAATTTTTGGACAATATTATTTTCTTGTCTTGGTACTCAGTTAGCTCATAGCTCATCTTATCATCCTCAATCTGATGGGAAAACTGAGATAGTAAACAAATGTTTGGAAGGATATCTTCGTTGCTTTGTATCTGATAAACAAACACAATGGGTCAAATGGTTGCCTCTGGTTGAATGGTGGTATAACACTTCCTTCCACACTGCAACAAAAATGACCCCATTTATGGCACTTTATGGATATCATTCACCATCCATCACATCATATTTAAGAGAAAATTCCACGGTTCAAGCAGTGGAAGATCACATCGAGCGTCAACAACAAGTTCTCCAACTCTTAAAGGATAACCTCACTTTAGCACAGAATAGAATGAAACAATAGGAAGATCAACATCGCAGTGAAAGAAGTTTTGATGTACGTGAATGGCTAAGTCACATGACACGAGGACACGAGACACGGAGGACACGTAAATACGAGTATTCAATATGAAACGTAGCAACCTGGAAACAGGACACAGGGGACACGTTTTATATATATTTAATAAATATAAATATATATATATATACACCGAAATATAGTTTTTTATCCATATTAAATTGCAGGTTGCAGCTTATCTAATCAAATTAAAATATAATTACTTCTCAAAGTTCATAGTTCACTTTAAAAAAATAAATAGAATCAAAATTTACTATTTAGAAATTAGAATGTGATATGCTTGGTCTTGATTCTTGAATATTCAATGTTCATTGTTCATGTACAACTTACAAGCACATAAGAAAATAACTAAAGTCTAATCCTATTGATTTCCTCTACCCCTCTTGCGAGAAAATGCCACAGCTTTCCCTTTCCCTCTAGATGTAGATGCTGGTGCTGGTGGAGTTCGCAGTCGAGTTTGCTATGCTTTAGAAGCTAAAGAACTAGAAGTAGGAGCTATAGGAGGTAGACCACGTCCTCTACTGGTGGCAGGGGTAGCCCGAGCAGGTGGTGTCACCTGGAAACATTACAATCTCCCAACCCTGAAATCCTGAAAAATTGATAAGTCTGTTGCATTTTGAATGAAATCTAAAATTCTACTTTCTCCATATGAAATCCAATGAGGCCGGAACCACTCTCAAACATCCTGAATCATTTCATGGTAATGTTAAAAATTTAAGTAAAAGGATGAAAATGAAGATTAAGGAGAATGTCATTTTTACTTTAAGAATTTAACATTACCATGAATAACATATCAATACTAGGGCCTAGACTTGATCATTAAGCTGCCCCACTCAAAAATTATTTGTTTCTTTCAAAAAAAATTGCAGCTTATGTAGGCAACGTTTTCTATCAATGGAATACGCGTTTTCTAGATGGAGGACACGACGAAAACTGGCGAATACGTTTTACATTTTACAAGACACGATGAAAAACGTTTTTGACACATTTTAGGGTCGTTTTCGTGTCCGATACGTAAAATACGGGACATGGGACCTTGGAGGACGTGTCCTGTGACTTAGGTGAATGGGTATTCCTACAACTACAACCATATAAACAAATGTCCCTCAACCAAGCTAAGAAGGATAATAAATTATCACCAAAGTATTATGGTCTGTACAAGGTGTTGCAAAATATAGGTACTATTACATACAATTTGGAGCTTCCTGCAGCTTCCCGAGTGCACCCAGTTTTCCATGTTTCATGCTTAAAGAAGGTTATAGGTGACAAGCTCCCAGTTTAAACAATATTGCCAGAACTTGATGAGGAAGGAAAAATCATATTGGAACCTGAAGCAGTCACATAAACAAGAACTTGACAGCTATGAAATCGATCAATTTCAGAGTATCTCATCAAGTGGAAGAACTTACCCGCTGAAGATTCCACATGGGAGGATGATAATTTTATACAGAAGCATCCAAAACTACTCAAGTGTTGAGGACAACACTTTTTTGAAGGAAAGGGGCATGTTAGGTCCCTATAATACTAGTGATTCCCCCATTACTATAGTCATTGTAGCCGTTATTGTTATTGTTGTGCCATTATTGTCCCCATATTGTTATTATTGTGCTCCATAGAAACCCACTATTGTTATTTTTGTGCCCTTATATTATTATTGTTATGTTGGCTTTGATTATATTGTAACGCCTTAGACTCCTATATATAGAAAGGAGGTTTTGTCATTTGTATCATTCAAGAATTGTTCATTTGTGTAATGTAAAGGGGGTTTCCCCCTCGAAGAGGCTGATTCCTAAGTTGTTGATCTATCTTTTCTATCTTTTTGTGAGCTAGTTTCATAACACCTAAAGAGGAAGTCCTAACTACCCCTTCAAGCATTTACTCTCTTTAATCCTAGTTAATGGAGTTTCATGGATTAAATATGATCATTATCCACTAGGAACATTCTTTTGACATTATCAATTAGTAACAAATGCAAAATTTCTCAAGATTACAATTCTAGAACAACATTCAATAACTAGGGCACAAATTTCATCAAGAGACAATATTCCATACATTAGACATTAGCGAAAATCAGAAATACACCATTAAAGAGCACTTACAAGATAATGTGAAGTATATCCATCCATTAGCAAGACAAAAGAGGATCCAAGAAAGATAGCGAAAAAGATCCAAACATCAAAATTCATCCATAAGCATCCAAAATCCTCTCCAAATTGTAGGTCCGAAATCTCTAATGAGGTATGTGAAAATCCCAAGTGTGATGGTTTGAGATGAGACTAGGTCTCATCAATTTATACAAGGTCTATAAAGTCATATAACAAATCATAAAGCCCCTCTAGCATGTCTAATGCGCTAAGTAACCCACCCATGGTTATGTTGTAGCTGCTACAACCACCCTCTTAAATTTTTCCTATGCTTCGATTTTGGAACCTACCTTTGTCTATAAGAACTGGCCTTTTCACTATTGTCAAGTGTTCCTCGTAATTGTTTAGTGTTGCAATGACTTATCCTCTCATGTAAGGCTTGTGATGTCTTAACTATGTTGTCATGATGACGACTTAGCCTTGTCGACAACACTTGCCCAACTTCTGAAGACAAGCAAACTCCCCCCAAACAAAAGCTAAGTCCTATCTTGTCACTGGGAATTGCGCAATCCTCAGTCACTGGAGACTGCACAACTCCTTGGGCAATTGAACTATGCAATCTTATGAGACAGGCAGTCATCAAGCCAACAAATTATTCAATCTCTTACTGTGAATCAAAACTATGCAATCCCCTATCACTGGCAATTGTGCAGTCTCTTCTGCCAATAGACTATGCAACCCTCTGGATCAACCAAGTGCGCATCCCTAGAAAATAGGGAGTGCACATTCCTTTCTGACAGTATGGCACAAATTTCCATTTCAGATTTGAAGATAAGTGTCGGTTACTCCTTGATTTTAGGCATGCGCATCAGAAACCCTAACCTTAATCTCATGAGAGAAAATCTATATAATAGAGGTTTGTAGAGCTCATTTTCACATTCGATATTGGAGCTCTAGCCATTCTCATGAGTTCAAGGAGTTTTGGATTTGATTTGCGACACTTTTCCGAGTAAGTTTCTCAAATGTCACTTTTTGCTTCTTTTTCTGTCGCATTTGTGTTTGCAATTGTCGTTGTGTCTGATTCTTCTTGTAGTAAGTGGAATTTCGGTTATTATTAGCTTGTACAAATGTCGTTTTAGTCTTTTGAGTTCCTTTTAAAAGTGTCGCATCCCTTTCTAGTCTTTTCACCTACCAGCAGTTATTGCTCTTGAGGCTATTTATGCATGCATGTTCTTCCCTTTGCATTATCTTATCTGGTCGATGCTGGTGATTGATATAGCTGATTCCAGGACCAATCTACACGCACCCCTTCTTGAGTCCTAGATCTAGTGTTTGCCTCTCTCGGGCTCAACTGCGCAATCCTTAGGTCTTGCTGGCTTCTCTCATTGCTCATTGTGCAATCAAAAGTAGCAAGACCCCTCCCTTGCCAGCTGCAATTGTGCATTGCGTAGTCACTAGCCTTTCCAGCTACACATTACGCAATCCTAGCCAGCAGAGGCCCTACCTAGCCACTGAAACTGCGCATTGTGCAATCCCTGTCTCTTTGTTAGCTGAGACTGCACATTGTGCAGTTCCAGTCCACAAGCTAGTCTCCGGCCAACTTGAACTACGCAATCTCCCTCCACAACTACATAGTGCACAATTTCAGAGCCTAATTTGCCTCCTTGCAGCCCAACATTGTGTAATCTTTTCCCTTAGTCATTATTTTGTTGCTTTAGAGTTGATTGTTGAACTGATCATTTTAAGCTAACTTGTCACACCATGAGTGCATCTCTTGCAATAGGTATTGTAGATCCTGAACACATTACACTCTCATCATCAGGTAGCACCATAACTCCTAAAAAATCAACATCAAAGGAGGCCACAGAGAGCAATATTGAGGAAGTAATTGGCAGTTCCTTAATATCAGTGCCTGTTCTGTCAGATACACAATGTTACATTGAGAAGGATTCCTCTGTCGCTTGGCATACCATCAAGGATGCATTCACTGCAACAGAGTACAAAGAAGATCTGAAGGATAGGCTAGTTTACATCAACATTCAATGATCAAGGTTCTACAGGGTCTCTTGTAGATTCCTGTTAGTTTCTGTAGCATCGGCGCTGTTCTAGTCTCGAAACTTTTTGGAGAGGCTAAAACATAGGGGTCTTCCATAACCCAGAAATTGTTTCTGAAAATTCCACCTAGAAGCATCTCAATTAGATTATTAGCCTATTTTTAATTATTTCCTAAGTCTAAACTTAGGAAAAGGGGTTAATTAATTAGAATTAATTGAGATAAGGTGTGAATCATCTAGAAACTCGCACGGATCGATAGGGAATTAATTTGGGCCCTTGATTAAGTTTTAATCTTGACCGTTAGAGGTCCAACAAAAGATTATAAGAATAAGTCAATGGGTAGATGGAGAACACACTTGTGAGAACCACGGAGAGTTCAATTTTCCAGAGAGCCAGCAGTGCTAGAAGAATTCAAGCTTCAGTAGTGAACCAGAGATAGAGGGGCAAGGATAGTGAGTCCGAAGGAAAGATTTTCCAGATCCAGAGACTCAACTACAAGAGGCTGAGTTCCTTAGAGAGGTTGTGTAGTGGTGGAGCGGAAGTTTTAGAGGTTGAGTTCGATTTAGCCAGACAGAGGGTTGATTCAGTTGCTGGAGGCTAGGAAGATTTCCAGAAAGGGCCAATGAGTCATTCTCAGAGCCTGGATTGGGAAGACGGCTTGATGAGTTGCAGTTCCAAGAAGAGCATTCTAGAGCCTGCGCAGACTTGACGCAGGGATTTCGTGGAGCCCATTTAGAGCCAGTTTCAGAGCTGGATTATTGTCGAGTGAGACAAATTTGTCTCACTGATTTTTTGTGGCCAATTTTCCTATAGTGGATTGCCAATTTCGGCATCTAGATTGTACTCAAAATTTCTCACTACTACATAATAAATAAAACCCTCAGCTGCTGCACTGGTTTTCCCAAGTTGGGTTTTTCTAGGGGCTTTAGTCCAAAAATAATTGTGCCAATTTTTTTGTGTGTGTGCTAAGTATATTTCTCATTTTCCAATTTATCTTCCGCATAATTTAATTTGGTGAAAATTGCACTAGAATATCATTCGTTGTTTGTGTGGGCAAATAAATTGTTAAATTAATTAACAATTATAAGAATAATTTCCAGTTACTGCAATAGAGTTAAAATTTTCACAATTCCAAATCTTACCATGCGCAGATGTTATTACATGGATTTTGCAGGGCCTGGATACCAATTAAACAGTGCTAAGTCGGCAACAACTTTCCTCCTACCGACCACATGACATTGTAATATTCTAAGTAGCGAAGTGCAGTAAAATATCAAAACATGAACTAGCTACAACAAACAAGTAAGCATGCAATCTGAAATCTCCACAAGAACAACAAATTTAGAACACTATTGAGCAAAAACAATAGAGCTGAGCCATTTTATTGAATATCCAGTGATAATCTGAGTATAAGATGTAGTGGAATGAGTGCACCTAGGATTGCTAAGAAAACATGCAAAACCCGAGTGAGAATGAAGGAAAATCCATGCTGAAAATAGGCCCACTAGTTGTATGCTCTGCCCAGAAATTTACTACTATAGCTGTTGGAGGCAAACTGATATTTTAGGCCTCAAACCTGCTCCAAAAATTCTGAAAATTAATAAAATGATCTCCAACCCCGGACCGACCCAGAAAGCTTTTGGGCTAATTCCAACCTCCTAGAATTACCCAAAATTATGTGAAATCACCCATTGCCCAGCTTTGCATCCAACCAAAAAATATACAACTGCTCCACCAAAAACCCTCCACCAAAATAACAATGAAACTTTTGAGAAAATCATGCTGAAATAATAGTGTGAGATTTCAGCGATTTCCCGACACATGGCCGCTAACAACTGCCTCAGCGAAATAACCTAGTAAAACCCCTACAGAGGCCCTAGAGTGAAAATTTCGGCCCTCACAAATGGAATCATTTCCAACTCCGAAAATCCTCAAGGGAATTCATCCTCCTCCCAGCGAAATTCCTGCAAATTCTTGAGGTAAATATTCCCAACAATTTCCACCTCCAAGCAACTCTATTTTTGTTACTACGTCTTCCTAGAAAAAATCATACCACCTGTTGCATAGATGAAACGATTCACAAAATTCAGGAAAATAAATCTCCAATCAGCGTCAAATTTCTCTCCTAGGGTGACACTCTTGGTTCACAGAAAGAGAGTTGGGATTTTCTGCTTGGAAATCCTTGTGCTAAGCAACATTGGTTGACTTGGCTCAATAGCTCAAGCAAACCCTCCAAGATCAAAAATGAAATGCCAAAATATAATGATCAAAATGAAGCTCTAGCCTTCCTTTTACAATTGTTGCTCAACCTTTCTTGTGGGCTCCACGAATTCGACCACCTTATTTTTCCCTCTTCATGTGGTTTGATTTTCTTCTAGGGGGTTCGATTTCCCCTTTGGTGGCCCGGACAACTTATTTCCTCCTTAATTTTCTTCTTTTCCTAAGTTGCAACCTTATCCTTTTCTTCAAAAAGTTATTTAATATCTCCACAACTTATTTCTCCTAAATTTTATTTATCTAATAATATATTAATCGCTAAAATTGCAAAATTGGAAATTTCCTTGACAATTTTTGTAATTGGGGACATGGTAGTCATCCCCCCTGAAAGGTTGCTTGTCTTCAAGAAACTGTAGTGTTGGATGTTGTAGATTTTGGGTAGCATCGAATATGCTTTAGCCACAAAAATTGGTGGAGAGGCTAAAGCACATGAGATTTCCAATACCCAGAAATGGTTTGGGCAGATTCTAAACAATTTGGGAGATATTAAAATAATTAATATTTTTAATGGAGTCCCTAAGTATAAACTTAGGGAAAATAAAATATTGATGTGAATTAATATAAAACTGTGTTAGAAGAATCCAAAAGTCATGGATCAAGCCAGAGTTAATCTTAGCTGTTGATTAGGGACTTAATCTCGGTCATTGAATTGTCAACGAGAAAAGTATAAGAGGAGGCTTGAGGGTCACTTGGAGAACACATCAAGTTGATCAAGATTTCGATTTTTAGGGACAAGGTGTGCTGAGGAAGTCAAAAGAGTGATCAAAGTTGCAACTGAGGGGCAGTGAATACAAAAGCAGAGAGGCAGAGATAGTACCAGGAGGATCAACATAGAATCCAAGAGAGAGGGATGCAGAGCCAACCAGAGGTTCACGCAGAGGTAGTCAGGGCTCACGCAGAGGCAACCAGGAGTTGCGCAGTGCCTCAGATAGCTAGTGTGGGTGACGCAGAGGCTCTAAGGGCTGATGAAGTGCCTCCAGAGGCTAACGCAGGGCAAGCTAGGGTGACGCTGGGGAGGCACTGGGCCAGAAAGGGCTGACACAGTCCCTAGAGGCTGACACTAGGGTTTTCGTGGGGCAAATTGGAGCTGGGAGCTGTCGGAGTGTTTATCCGAGGTTTCAGCCGGAACATCTATCTCCGACTAAGAGGTACTATTGCCGAGATTATTCTCTATTGGGTGAGCTGGTTTTGGCACCCAGTTTGTATTCTGAATCTGCTTAATAATTAAAACCCTCAGGTAGTTGCACCAGTTTTCCCGCATTGGGCTTTTCGGGGACATTGGTCTAGAAACAACGATGTCACTTGTGTGCTTGTTTTGTTTCCTTCAATTGATGATCTGTAATGTGTTGAGCATGTACATGTATTTATTTTCAGTATTTACATGGTAAATAACTTGTTAATTAATCAAAACAAGTAGGAAAAAATAAATCAGAAAAGTACATGAAGGGTTTCTAACAGTTAGACTTAGAAATTCCAACATGGTATCGGAGCATGGTTGCAGATCATAGGAGAACTGAGGACATCAGCCGAGCAGAGCAACAACAGCACAAAACAACTGTACCGAGTGGCAAAAGTTGTTCCTAGCAGAGAAGCAACAAGGAAGAGGTGATGCAGTGCCTGCGTCATCAAGTTTGAGCTGGAAAGAGGATCAGTGCAGTGGTAGAGTGGAGCAGACTTGACCTATGCAGTGCCCAGTTATCTTTGTCGGTCAAAAAGGATTGACGCCCGTGGCCAGGAGGTGCGATTTTGCTAGTGTTGGGATTACGCAGAGCCTAGAAGCTCTAACCTTCAGTTTGCTGGGGCTTAAGAGGTTGTGGGTAAATTGCAGAGTGAAGTTGGTGGGGTAATGTAGTCAGAACAATACCTAGCAGGGCAAGACCAAGGAGGAAGGAGTTGCTACAAAGGATTTCTAGCCAAGAAATCCAGATTAGTGGTGCAGCTGCACTAATGATCGGAGTGGGGGCATTTTGACATTGGCAGAAGGATTTCTAGGAGGGAAATTGAGGCTCAGAGGGAGTCACACCAAGAATTTCTAGGAGGGAAGTAAAGGAGTAGTGAGATGGTAGTGAACGGGGTAAGAGACTAGGATAGATTGGACGGAGCCTCAAACTTCATAGTCTGGAAGGCTAGAATCTTATATGTTCTAGACAGGAACCATCTCAAGCAATTCGCCTTGAGGACAATAGTAGTCCCAGTTGACCAGGCTGATAACAATACGTACGAGGATGCAATAGCGAGGGCCAAGAGCATCATCCTTGACAGGGTCAAGGACCATGTAGTACCACATATTGCCGAGAAGAATACGTCACATGAAATGCGGGAGGCCCTAACAAAGTCGTATCAGCATACTTCTGTGCAGAGGAAGATGCTACTAGAAAATCAGTTGCGGTCATACCAGATGTAGAAAGGAGAACAGATCGACACCTTCTTCAATCGATTAAAGCAGATAAGGGATCAGCTGACTTCCATAGGGGCCACACCGGATCAAGAATTGATGGTGAGAACAGCCCTGAACGCAGTCTCTGAAGACTGGGAGGTGTTTGTCTAGAGCATACTGGGTAGGGCGACCCTTCCAGATTGGGAGGAAATGTGGGCGACTCTTCGCCAAGAAGAGATCAGAAGGCTGACTAAGGGAGGAAGCAGCAGCAACGGGGTCAGAATCAAGAAGGAGGAGGTGGTGGATGTTGCCTTAGCATCTGAGAGAAAGCAGGAGAAACGGAAGAAGAAGGACCTCTCCAAGGTCAAATGCTTCCACTGTGGGGAACTAGGTCATTATGCAACCCAGTGTCCAAGGAAGAAGAGCAAGGGAGAGGCTTCCAAGACCAAGGCTACGCCAGCAAGGGCGGAGAAGGAAGTGGAGACAGATGATGACTGTGCCATGAGTGCTCACATGCCACTTGAGCGGAAGTGGGGAGACATCGAGCTGTAGTCAGACGGACTACAGGCGATGAGGGGTAGGATCCTTGAGGTACCCAACCTCTTGGATTATACCTGGCTATAGGAGCCCCGAAGAGGAGTAGCAGTGCTGGTGGATGTCCATAGAGACGGATGCGGATGGAGTGACAAAGGGAGATACAGTGCAGAATTCCCAAGACAACGTCAGGCAGTAGTGCGAGATGCATGGAGTTGTTGCAGCAACGCAAAGGTCAGAGAAGGGGCACTTGTCAGTGACAGAGGGAGTTTCAGCATCATGGGTGTCTCTGGCCTGACAGAGATGTCAGAGTTGGGAGACTAGTTACTTACTTCTCAGTCACTGAGTTGCAGTGCAATAGTTAGCAGTGGCAGTGCTATGGGCAACATGATGAGAGGGGCTGTCATATAGATGCAACAATGGCAGTGGCAGGGCCATGGGTAGCAGTACATGATGCAGAAGTGCAGAGGATGTTGGGCAGCAAGCCTAGCATCAGCATAGGGACCGATGCCGGATGATCAGGGTGATGCTCAGTGAGGGGTATTACTAGAGCACAGTCCTCGCTAAGAGGAAGTTTTGATTTGGGGTAGCATCGAATGTGCTCTAGCCATGAAAATTGGTCAAGGGACTAAAGCACATGAGATCTCCAATACCCAGAAATGGTTTGGGAAGATTCTAAACAGTTTGGGAGATATTAAAATAATTAATATTTTTAATAGGGAAAATAAAATATTAATGTGAATTAATATAAAACTATGTTAGAAGGGTCCAAAAGTCATGGATCAAGCCAGAGTTAATCTTAGCCATTGATTAGGGACTTAATCTTGGCCGTTTAATTGTCAACGAGAAATGTATAAGAGGAGGCTTAAGGATCACTTGGAGAACACACGGAGTTGATCAAGATTTCGATTTTCTGGGGCAGGGTGTGCTGAGGAAGTTGAAAGAGTTATCAGAGTTGTCGCTGAGGGGCAGTGAATACAGAAGCAGAAAGGCAAAGATAGTACCAGGAGGATCAGTGTAGAAGCCAAGAGAGGGACGCAAAGCTAGCTAGAGGTTCACGCAGAGCCAGCCAGGGCTCACGCAGAGGTAGCCAGGAGCTGTGCAATGCCTCAGAGAGCTAGCGTGGGTGACGCAGAGGCTCTAAGGGCTGATGCAGTGCCTCCAGAGGCTGACGCAGGGCAAGCTAGGGTGATGATGGGTCAGAAAGGGCTAACACAGTCGCTAGAGGTTAATGTTGGGGTTTTTGTGGGGCAGATTGGAGCTGGGAGTGTCGGAGTGTTTATCCAGGGTTTCAGCCGGAACATCTGTCTCCGACTAAGAGGTACTACTGCCGAGATTTTGCTCTGTTGGGTGAGCCGATTTTGGCACCCAGATTGTATTCTGAAACTGCTTAATAATTAAAACCCTCAGATAGCTGGACCGGTTTTCCCACATTGGGTTTTTCCAGGGACACTGGTCCAAAAACAACAGTGTCACTTGTGTCTTGTTTTGTTTCCTTCAGTTGATGATCTATAATGTGTTGAGCATGTACTTGTATTTATTTTAAGTATTTACATGGTAAATAACTTGTTAATTAATCAGAACAAGTAGGCGGAAATAAATCAGAAAAGTACATGAATGGTTTCTAACAGTTAGACTTAGAGATTCCAACAGATGTTGCAAAATCTACTCTCCCTCCTAGGTGGCATCCTCTTCAGGCAAATCCTTTGACCTGACAAGGAATTCTCTAATAGTCCTGCTCAACTTTCGCTCCCTCTCCTGTAAAATAGCCTTTGTGTTAAAATTGGCAACTAGGGCCAAACTCCATGTGGTTCATATTATTAATGGCAATTGATATTTTTATTGGATCCCTATCATCGAGAGGTGTAGGATTGATCTAAAGATAATCCGATTCCGATAAGTATTTATGAAGTTATGAATTTATTTATGTTATAAAATAAATTGTCAAGTCGGCCAGCAACTTGAGTAGGCTTAGAAGCCCAATAGTCATGTCTACTCATCATCTACATTTTAGTATAAATAGAAGAGGATTTGAAGTCATTTGTCACACACTTACTCTTCAAGTGATCTCCTCCTCTCCACGTCTTTGGGTTTTTGGTGAAGGAGAGAGACATTAAGAGAATGCTGGGCTAAGTAGCTGATGCCTTAGCCGCAGGTAATCCTAGACGCAGTAACGCCCTAGCCGCAGTAAGCAACAGTGTTATGAAGAAATATAAACGCAGTCAATGGGTCAATAAGACGTAGTGAGTCAACAAGACTTGTTCATGCATTCCTCTCTGCCATTCTATACATATATACGCTATACAGGTATGGCCATTCTACGTGAAGTCTGGAACAGGTATGGCCATTCTACGGTTTAGAACAGGTATGGCCATTCTACGTGAAGTCTGGAACAAGTATGGCCATTCTACGGTTTAGAACAAGTATGGCCATTCTACGTGATACATATATACGCTATTTATGGCAATTATAATCGTGACAGTCGCAGTCAAGGAAAGGGTAGCAGCAGTTGAGGAATAACGAAGCCGTAGGAAATGAAGTAGCTGCAGTCAAGTGAAAATGACGAAGGCGCTGGAAATGAAGAAGCTGTAGTCATGTATATGAAGTCGCAGTCAAGACATAGACAACCACAGTCAAGGAAGGGGTAGCCGCAGTAATAAGGAAGAGCTGCAGGGAATTGTAGGTGGCACAGTAAGGTAATGAGGCCACTGGAATGAACTGTTGTAGCCGCAATCAATCAATATAAATCTCGGTGGTATCCCTATAACAGTTTAGATGCAATGAACAACATAACTCAGATTGCACAATGAAAATTACGTTGGGTATCATCTCAATCTCACAGATGTATATGTTAATCTCTCGACATAACCATAATAATGAAGCAGGTTTCAGTATTGATCAAGAGATTCTAAGCATACCCGTAAAAGGAGACATACAATGGCAATAGTCATCACAGTATTCAGATCTAGTATTCTTGATATGAATAAGTATCTCAGAGGTGCAGCAAGGATAATAATCCCAACAACATTATGATGAACGAGATCATGGACATAAAGGGCAGCATGATGATGAATAAGATCATGGACATGGGCAGCATGATGATAATCATGATTAGTGTAGCATGGTGCAGTATGCAGTGGTGCAACAAGTGGACCAGATGGAACATGATGATAGGTGAAGGAGTCACCTTGGAGAATTAGTTGAAGCAACATGTCTTCAACTGATCTCATATAGATATAGAAAGTCAAAGTGTTGACTTCTGTTGTAAATGTACTATCTCTCTCTCTCTTTCTCTTCTGAACTTTGAAGAACATAAAAGAAGAATTGATCAAGGGTTTCCCCACATTGGGGTTTGTCCCTGGCTAGCACCACATCTTGTGTCCTCTTGTCTTGGCTTGTCTTCTGCGATTTATATTTATGTTCTATTTGCAGTTTACTTTAATGCCAATGTGATTGCTAACTGTGAAAATTTAAATAAAATTGCTCTAGCATAGAACATACCTAAAATTAACATGGAATCAGAGCTAAGGTGAAGACAATGCCTAAGTAAGAGTGAAAGAGCAATCACCAAAGATAGTTGGGACAAGACAAAAGGATCAATGGGTTCGTCATAATTCACCCAGGGTGAAGTCGAAGTAGAGAATATTATCAGAATGGCGCAGCGGAAGGTTCTGATGGCCTACCTAAAGATCACTTCATTGGGAAGTTTGGATCTAAGGGTGGAAGGAAAGACAGATGCCTTGGTTACAATAAGTTCGGCCATTATGCGAAGGAGTGTCTGAATGGCAGAGACACTTCTCTTGATGAAGATAAACAATCATTCCAGGGTTAAGGGAATGACAGGTAATACAGTTCATCAAGGAGAAATGGTCGACTCTTCCAAGAAAGCAAGGAACCCCAGGCACTTCATCGGATAGTTAATCGTGGGATTATACTTGGAGCTGATACCACCTATCCCGAAAAGGGTGCAGGGAATGTTACCCCTCAATTGAATGAGGGTAACTCGATTCATTTACAGAATCTCTTTTATGTACCTGATTGCAAGAAGAACCTGATGTCCATGTCAGCAATGGAAGTCAAAGGTTAGAGGGTGGCACTCATTGATGGAAAGGTACGTGTTTGAAAATAGACTCTTCAAAGATGTTTTTGAGATCAGGGTTGTATCAAGTTGCAGGAAGTCCACTGGGAACCATGTCCATTGACACAACACTGGAGGTCTGTGAGTCAGATGGTGACAGGGATTCCTGAATTCAAAAAGAGCATGAAGGTACATGTCTGAGATGTACCAAAGGAAAATCTTATAAGGGGACCGTTCCCCTTATGCCACAGGTTTAGAACAACTCGAGGAGTTTGAGACTCATGATCGCGAATCTCATGTATGCAGGTGGTAGAAAGCCCTCTATGGCTTGAAGCAAATCACCCCGAGCATAGTATGAGAGGATCAACAGCTGTCTAATGAAGTTGACGTTCACTAGGAGTGAAATCGATCCAAACCATTACTCGAAAGTTGTGGATGATAGACCTCTCATACAAGCACCTATGTTTGACAGGTGCAGACCCTCTCATTTGTAGGAGACAGAGAGAGTTGGATTCCGAATGTGGAAAGATAAACTGCAAGCCTATGACTACCTCGAGGATCTTAACTTTCAAGAAGTTATATGGTAGTGATGTCGGACCAGATTTGGGAAATGCCTCTAAGTTTCATAAACTCATTCGCGTTGATGTTCTTGGAGAACCTCCGTCCAAACATATGTGTTGCAGTTAGCATGGTGAGCTCATATTTGGTTGATCTTTACTGGATTGGTGCCTAGAATCTTCTGAGATATCTTCAGGGCACAATCTCTCATGGATTGAGATACATTGCCTGGAATATTTCAAATGCTGAGTGGGCAGGAAATGTGAAGGATCACTAGAGCACTTCTCAGTGCTGGTTCTCCTTGGGATCTGCTTCGATATCTTGGATGAGCAAGAAGCAGAAGTCGGTGGCTATGAGCACTGCCAAGGCAGAGTATATTGCTGCTAGCATGGCTACCTGAGAGGCAGTCTGGTTACGAAAGATCTTCAGTGAGCTGTTTGGATACCACTATGTAGCAGGATGATTAGCTCTCTTGTGAGGTTTGGATGATGTGTTCTCCATGATGACTATGTAGCAGGATGATTAGTTCTCCTGTGAGGTCTGGATGATGTGTTCTCCATGACGACTATGTAGCAAGATGATTAGTTCTCCTGTGAGGTCTGGATGATATGTTCTCCATGACTATTATATAGCAGGATGATTAGCTCTCCTGTGAGGCCTAGATGATGTGTTCTCCATGGCGATTGTGTAGCAGGATGATAAGTTCTCCTGTGAGGACAGGATTGATTAGTTCTCCTGTCGAGGCATCCTACCCATGCAGTCTGGGACTAATGGGAAGTACCTCTCATCTGATCAATAAGCAGGGAAATGAGGATAGGGACCATAGTATTACCAATGGACGCATCGCTGTATCTACCGTACTCCCTATGCTAAGATGACCTTCATTGACCTAGGATCAATGATACTGGTCTGGGACCAGTTGTAGGATTTGTACCTACTATGATGCTGATTTCGAGTCAGTTGAGACTGGTCTGGGACCAGTGGTACATACTCTGACACTGACTTCGGGTCAATGTAGGATTGGTCTGGAACCAGTGAGAGTGGTACATACTATGACGCCGACTTCGGGTCAGTTGAGACTGGTCTGGGACAAGTGGTACACACTCTAAGACTTATGATACTGGTCTAGGACCAGTGGTAGGAGTTTTATCCCCTATGACGCTGACTTTGGGTCGGTTGAGACTGGTCTAGGACCAGCGGTACGCACTCTGAGACTGACTTCGGGTCAGTGGAGAATGGTATGACACATTCTCGATCAATTCTTCTTCTTCATGGTTCAACAAAGTAGAGCCAGCAGAGTTGAGCAGAGATGAGCAAAGCAAAGCCAGTAGAGCTGAGCAAAGCAGAGCAGAGCTAGCAGAGTTGAGTAGAGAAGAGTAGAGCCAGCAGAGCTGAGCAGAGTAGAGCAGAGCCAGCAGAGCTGAGCAGAGCCAACAGAGTTGACCAGGGCTGAGCAGAGCAGAGCTGAGTAGAGTCAGTAGAGCTGAGCAGAGCAGTGCAGGGCACTGATGGCAGAGATAGTACAGTCGGACATATGGATCAGCGGATGGAGTTCCCCCTAGTTGAAAGAGAGTGTTAAAATTGGAAACTAGGGCCAAACTCCATGTGGTTCATCTTATTTATGGTAGCTGATATTTTTATTGAATCCCTCTCATCAAGAGGTGTAGGATTGATCTAAAGATCATCCGATTCCGATAAGTATTTATGAAGTTATGAATTTATTTATGTTATAAAATAAATTGTCAAGTCGGCCAACAACTTGAGTAGGCTCAGAAGCCCAATAGTCATGTCTACTCATCATCTACGTTTTAGTATAAATAGAAGAGGATTTGAAGTCATTTGTCACACACTTACTCTTCAAGTGATCTCCTCCTCTCCACGTCTTTGGGTTTTTGGTGAAAGAGAGAGACACTAAGAGTATGCTGGGCTAAGTAGCTGATGCCCTAGCCGCAGGTAATACCCTAGACGCAGTAATGCCCTAGCTGCAGTAAGCAACAGGCTTATGAAGAAATATAAACGCAGTCAATGGGTCAATAAGACGCAGTGAGTCAACAAGACCTGTTCACGCATTCCTCTTTGCCATTCTATACATATATACACTATATATATACTTTATACAGGTATGGCCATTCTATGTGAAGTCTGGAACACGTATGGCCATTCTACGTGAAGATTGGATAAATATATACGCTATATATATACACTATACAAGTATGGCCATTCTACGGTTTGGAACAGGTATGGCCATTCTACGTGATACATATATACGCTATTTATGGCAATTATAACCGTGACAGCCGTAGTCAAGGAAAGGGTAGCCGCAGTTGAGGAATAACGAAGCCGCAGGAAATGAAGTAGCCGCAGTCAAGTGAAAATGATGAAGCCACTGGAAATGAAGAAGCCGCAGTCATGTATATGAAGTCGCAGTCAAGACATAGACAACCACAGTCAAGGAAAGGGTAGCCGCAGTAATAAGGAAGAGCTGCAGGGAGCTGTAGGTGGCCGCAGTAAGGTAATGAGGCCGCTGGAACGAACTGCTGTAGCCGCAATCAATCAATATAAATCTCGGTGGTATCCCTGTGACAGTTTAGATGCAATGAACAACATAACTCAGATTGCACAATGAAAATTACATTGGGTATCATCTCAGTCTCACAGATGTATATGTTACTGTCTCGACATAACCATAATGATGAAGCAGGTTTCAGTATTGATCAAGAGCTTCTCAGCATACCTGTAAAAGGAGACATACAGTGGCAATAGTCATCACAGTATTCAGATCTAGTATTCTTGATATGAACAAGTATCTCAGAGGTGCAGCAAGGATGATAATCCCAACAACATGATGATGAATGAGATCATGGACATAAAGGGCAGCATGATGATGAATAAGATCATGGACATGGGCAACATGATGATAATCATGATTAGTGCAGCATGGTGCAGTATGCAGTGGTGCAGCAAGTGGACCAGATGCAACACGATGATAGGTGAAGGAGTCACCTTGGAGAATCAGTTGAAGCAACATGTCTTCAACTGATCTCATATAGATATAGAAAGTCAAAGTGTTGACTTCTGTTGTAAATGTACTATCTCTCTCTCTCTCTCTCTTTCTTTGCTGAACTTTGAAGAACATAAAAGAAGAATTGATCAAGGGTTTCCCCACATTGGGGTTTGTCCCTGGCTAGCACCACATCTTGTGTCCTCTTGTCTTGGCTTGTCTTCTGCGATTTATATTTATGTTCTATTTGCAGTTTACTTTAATGCCAATGTGATTGCTAACTGTGAAAATTTAAATAAAATTGCTTTAGCATAGAACATACCTAAAATTAACACTCTGTTGTCAAAATCAAGTGCCCCTTATCATCCAATGGTGGTAACTCAGTGGAAGTCGTCACTTGCTGTCCCAAAGCCTTTTTTAGGCAAGAGACATGAAACACATTATGCACCCTGCTTCCTGGTGGAAGCTCCAACTCGTCGGATCACCTTGAATGGCCCATAGAAGTGAGGCTGGAGCTTTTCAACCCCCTTCTGCTTTAGTGTGGACTTCTTGTATGGCTGCAATCTCAGGAAAACCAAATCTCCCACCTCAAAATGTCGCTCTACTATGCCCCTATTTGCATATAACTTCTGCTAGTTTTGTGCCATTTGCAAGTTATCCTTGAGTGCTCTAAGGATATCTTGGCTCTCAAGTCTCCTGTATCCAATCTTTGGCCCTCGGAGCCCTGCTATCTCCAAAAATCATATCAACAAAAGTCAGTGCATCATAACCATATAAAGCACGAAAGGGTGTCATACCTATGGACATATGATATGTGGTGTTGTAGCAATACTCCCCAAGGTGCAACCACTTCACCCATGCTCTCTATTGCCCAATCACATAGTTGCGCAGATATCCCTCCAACCACTTATTCACTATCTCCATTTGCCCATCTATCTGAGGGTTGTAGCTAGTGCTGGAAGTCAGCTTCATGCCCACAAGGCAAAATAACTCTTGCCAAAATCCTCCCATAAATCTGGTATCCCGGTCACTGACAATCATCTTAGAAAACTCATATAGTCTAAACACCTCCTAGAAAAACAACTCAGCCACTTGTGAGGCGAGTATAGAGCTAGAATGGCAAAAAAGTGTGCAAACTTTGTCAGCATGTCAACAACCACATTGTTGATTTGGGGTAGCATCGGATGTGCTCTAGCCACGAAAATTGGTGGAGGCTAAAGCACATAAGATCTCCAATACCCATAAATGGTTTGGGCAGATTCTAAACAGTTTGGGAGATATTAAAATAATTAATATTTTTAATGAAGTCCCTAAGTCTAAACTTAGGGAAAATAAAATATTAATGTGAATTAATATAAAATTGTGTTAGAAGGGTCCAAAAGTAATGGATCAAGCCAGAGTTAATCTTAACCGTTGATTAGGGACTTAATTTCGACCTTTGAATTGTCAACGAGAAAAGTATAAGAGGAGGCTTGAGGGTCACTTGGAGAACACGTCGAGTTGATCAAGAATTCAATTTTTTGGGGCAGGGCTTGCTAAGGAAATCGAAGGAGTGATAAGAGTTGCAGCTGAGGGACAGTGAATACAGAAGCAGAGAGGCAGAGAGCGTACCGAGAGCATCAACACAGAAGCCGGGAGAGAGGGACACAGAGCCAACTAGAGGCCATGCAGAGCTAGTTAGGGCCCACGCAAAGGCAACCAGGAGATGCGCAGTGCCAGAGAGAGCAAGCGTGGGTGATGCAAAGGCTCTAGAGGCTGATGCAGTGCCTGCAGATGCTGATGCAGGGCAAGTTGGGGTGACGCTGGGCCAGAGAGGCTAACGCAGTCCCTAGAGGTAGACGATAGAGATTTCATGGGGCAGATTGGAACTGAGAGCTGTGGGATTGTTCATCCAGGGTTTAGCTGAAATATCTGTCTCCGACTAAGAGGTACTACTGCTGAGATCATTCTTTGTTGAGTGAGCCGGTTTGGCATCTAGATTGTATTTTGAAACTACTTGATGATAAAACCCTTAGATAGCTGCACCGGTTTTTCCGCATTTGGGTTTTTCCGGGGACATTAGTCCAAAAATAACGATGTCACTTGTGCTCTTGTTTTTCCTTCAGTTGATGATCTGTAATATGTTGAGCATGTACTTGTATTTATTTTCAGTGTTTACATGGTAAATAACTTGTTAATTAAACAAAACAAGTAGGCAGAAATAAATCAGAAAGTACATGAAGGATTTCTAACAGTTAGAAATTCCAACATGGTATCAGATGCAAGTTGCAGATCACAGAAGAACTGACGGCATCAGCCGAGCAGAGCAGCAGTAGCAGAAACAACTGTCACGAGTGACAAAAGCTGTTCCTAGCGGAGAAGTAGCAAGGAAGGGGTGACACAGTGCATGCGTCATCAAGTTTGAGCCGGGAGGAGGATCAACGTAGTGCTAGAAGGGAGCAAACCTGAGTTACACAGTGCACAGTCATCTTTCTCAGTCAGGAAGGATTGACGCTCATGGCTAGGAGGTGCGATTTTGCTGGTGCCGGGATTGTGTAAAGCCTAGAAGCTCTAACCTTCAGTTTGCTGAGGCATAGGAGGCTGTGGGTAAGTTGCAGAGTGAAGCTGGTGGGGTACTGTGGTCAGAAAAATACCTAACAAGGCAAGACCAAGGAGAAGGGAGTTGCTGCCGAGGATTTCTAGCCAAGAAATCTGGATTAGTAGTGTAGCTGCACTAACAATCGGAGTGGGAGCATCTCGACATTGGCAGAGGGGTTTCCAGGAGGGAAATTGAGGCTCAGAGGGAGTCACACCGAGAACATCCAGGAGGGAAGTACAGGAGCAGCAAAATGGCAATGAACGTGGTAAGGGACCAAGACAGACTGGACGGAGCCTCAAACTTTATAGTTTGGAAGGCCAGAGTCTTGTCCATTCTAGACAAGAATCGTCTCAAGGACTTCGCCTTGAAAACAATAGTGATCCCAGTTGACCCGGTTGAGAACGATAAGTACGAGGAAGCAATGGCGAGGGACAAAACCATCATTCTTGACGGGGTCAAGGATCATGTAGTACCGCATATTGTCGAAAAGGAAATGACAAATGCAATGTGGGAGGCCCTGACGAAATTGTATCAGCATACTTCCGTGCAGAGGAAGATGCTACTAGAAAATCAGTTGCGGTCATACCAAATGCAGAAGGGAGAACAGATCGACACCTTCCTCAGTCAATTGAAGGAGATCCGGGATCAGCTGACTTCCACAGGGGCCACGCCGGTTCAAGAATTGATGGTGAGAACAACCCTGAACGCAATCTTAGAAGATTGGGAGGTGTTTGTCCAGAGCATACTGGGCAGGTTGACCCTTCCAGATTGGGAGGAACTGTAGGGGGCTCTTCGCCAAGAAGAGATCAGAGGGTTGACCAAGGCGGGTCGCAGCGGCAAGGGGGTCAGAATCAAGAAGGAGGAAGAGGAGGATGCTGCCCTAGCATCTGAGGAAAAGCAAGAGAAACAGAAGGAGAAGGACCTCTCCAAGGTCAAATGCTTCCACTATGGGGAATTGGGTCACTATGCGAGCCAATGTCCGAGGAAGAAGAGCAAGGGAGAGGCTTCCAAGACCAAGGCTGTGCCAGCAAGGGCGGAGAAGGAAGTGGAGGCAGATGATCACTGTGCCATGAGTGCTCACACGCCACTTGAGAGGAAGTGGGGAGACATCGAGCTGTAGTCAGATGGACTGCAGGCGATGAGGGGCAAGATCCTCGAGGTACCCAGCCTCTTGGATTATACCTTGCTACGGGAGCCCCGAAGAGGAGTTACAGAGCAGGATTCCCAAGATAGCCTAAGGCAGTAGTGCGAGATGCATGGAGTTGTTGCAGCAGCGCAGAGGTCAGAGAAGGGGCACTTGTCAGCGACAGAGGGAGTTTCAGCATTGAGGGTGTCTCTAGCCTGACAAAGATGTCAAAGTTGGGAGATCAATTACTTACTTCTCAGTAACTGAGTTGCAGTGCAACAATTAGCAGTGGCAGTGCTATGGGCAGCACGATGCAACATGATGAGAGGGGCTGTCGTAGGGATGCAACAGTGGCAGTGGCAGGGCCATGGGTAGCAATACATGATGCAGCAGTACAGAGGATGTTGGGCAATAGGCCTATCACCAACACCAGGACCGATGCTGGATGATCAGGGTTTAGCTCAGTGAAGAATATTACTAGAGCACAGTCCTCGTTGAGAGGGAGTGTTGATTTGGGGTAGCATCGAATATGCTCTAGCCACGAAAATTGGTGGAGAGGCTAAAGCACATGATATCTCCAATAGCCAGAAATGGTTTGGGCAGATTCTAAATAGTTTGGGAAATATTAAAATAATTAATATTTTTAATGGAGTCCCTAATCTAAACTTAGGGAAAATAAAATATTAATGTGAGTTAATATAAAACTGTGTTAGAAGGGTCCAAAATTCATGGATCAAGCCACAGTTAATCTTAGTCGTTGATTAGGGACTTAATCTCGGCTGTTGAATTGTCAATGAGAAAAGTATAAGAGGAGGCTTCAGGGTCACTTGGAGAACACACCGAGTTGATTAAGAATTCGATTTTCTGGGGCAGGCTTGCTGAGGAAATCGAAGGAACGATAAGAGTTGTGGTTGAGGGGCAGTGAATACAGAAGCAGAGAGGCAAAGAGGGTACTGGGAGCATCAACGCAGAAGCCGGAAGAGAGGGACGCAGAGCCAGCTAGAGGCCACGCAGAGCCAGTCAGGGCCCACACAGAGCATCCAGGAGCTGCGCATTGCTAAAGAGAGCTAGCGTTTGTGACGCTGAGGCTCTAGAGGCTGACACAATGCCTCCAGAGGCTGACGCAGGGCGAGTTGGGGTGACAGTGGGTCAGAGAGGCAGACGCAGTCCCTAGAGGTAGACGTTGGAGATTTCATGGGGCAGATTGGAGCTGAGAGCTGTGGGATTGTTCATCCGGGGTTTTAGAAGGAATATCTATCTTCGACTGAGAGGTACTACCGCTGAGATCATTCCCTGTTGGGTGAGCCAGTTTGGCACCCAGATTGTATTCTGAAACTGCTTAATAATAAAACCCTTAGATAGCTGCACTGGTTTTCCCGCATTGGGTTTTTCCGGGGACATTAGTCCAAAAATAACACTGTCCCTTGTGCTCTTGTTTTTCCTTTAGTTGATGATCTGTAATATGTTGAGCATGTACTTGTATTTATTTTCAGTATTTACATGGTAAATAACTTGTTAATTAAACAGAACAAGTAGGGAAAAATAAATCAGAAAGTACATGAAGAATTTCTAACAGTTGGACTTAGAAATTCCAACATACATAGATGCAATCTCTCCCATGTACTACCGGCAACCCTGTGATATGTTAGTTTTTGGTAGCATCGAATGTGCTCTAGCCATGAAAATTGGTGGAGAGGCTGAGGCACATGAGTTCTAAAGAACCTAGAAATCATTTGGTGAAATTCCACTCAGATGGTATTTCATTAAAATAATTAATATTTTTAATGGCGTTCCTAAGTCTAAACTTAGGAAAATTAAATTACTAATGGGTATTAATCAAAATATGGGTGAGAATGTTCTAGAAAGCGGATCAAATCAAGTTTTAATCTTACCCGTTGATTAGAGACTTAATCTTAGTTGCTGAAGTCTCAACGAGAAAAATATACGGAGGCTTTGGGTTCATTTAGAAACACACACGGAGAGAACAATTGACTTGGAGTTCGATTTCTGGGGCTAGGAAGTTGAGAATTCAAATTGAGTGATCATTTTGTAGCAGAGCGGCAGGGATAGTTTGGGAATACTTTACAAAGAGGCAGAGAGACACTAGTGGAG
The DNA here is from genome assembly GCA_031772625.1 of Pinus tabuliformis. Lineage (NCBI taxonomy): Eukaryota > Viridiplantae > Streptophyta > Pinopsida > Pinales > Pinaceae > Pinus > Pinus tabuliformis. The sequence continues at coordinate 1,281,010,006 of CM062820.1, forward strand.
GCAGCGCAACAGCTAGAGGGACTGACATTGGGCCAATCTGGGCCCATGCAAGCCTGACGCAGAGCCAGAAGGGCTAGCGCAGACGCAGACGCTGCCCTCACGCAAAGCCGGAACTGTCGGGTAGCTGTTGGAACAACCAAGAAAGGTTGACGCAGAATTTCCAGAGGCAAAAGAGACATCGCAGAGTTGACGCAGAGCTTGTAAGGCTGACGTAGGGCCAGCGTAGAGATAGTCGAGGTTAGCCAATTTTGCTGCTGGATCAACCAAAATCTGCCAGGTGAAGTGAGGTAAAACTCACTCAGTTTTCTGCGATTATATTTTCCCTGTCACTAGATTGTTGGGAGGGCATCTAGCATTGTATTCAAAATTATTGCTTAATAATAGAAAACCCTCAATTGCTACACCGGTTTTCCCGCATTGGGTTATTCCGGAGACTATTTTGTCCAAAAATAACGTCCTATGTATCTTGTTGTTTGCTCAATTTTTTGTTTCATGTAATCAAATTTAAAGTAGTGTAGATTGTAGAAATAATTTACTTAAGTATTCAGAAGATAACTTGATAATGTATATTAAAATCAAGTAGGAGAAGTAAATTCAGTTTTGCTGTAGTAGGGTTCCTTGAGAGTAGGAATTTTCACATGGTATCAAATGATTGATTTTGAAACAGGAAGAGCAGATCTAGCGTTGAGTAGAGAGGCCAATAACTGCATTTGGTTGAAATTCGAATCCCCTTGAAGGGATTGCGCAGTCCTTGCCCCAGAAGCAGAGATTTCAAGGAAATCTCTCTCTGAGAGATTCGACAGAGAGGTACAATTTCGAGTTCGTGAGTTTGCAGAAGCAGAGGAAGTGATGTAGAGCCTTAGCGTAGTGCTTGAAGGACGCAATTTTTGCCGGGGCAGAAATTCGTCAAAAAAGAGTGAAGACACATAGAAGGGGAATTTTCTCCTTAGAGGACTTTTCTCGCCAAAAGTTTGAATTTTTCACTTGCCAGGCAGCAGACCAGTGTTGAGCAATGACTAGAGGAGTCAATTCGACAGTTTGGGTGAAATGGCATCACATGGGCTCAGAGATTAGGACAGGTTGGAAGGAGCTTCCAACTATATCATATGGAAGACCAAAATTTTAGTTGTTCTAGAGGAGTACGATCTCGGAGCTTATGTCAAGAGCGTTGTGGTTGTTCCCGCAAACGATGATCAGAAGAAGACGTACAATGCCGAGCAGGGGAAGGCAAAGAGGTTCATTCTCAATGGAGTTCGAGATCATCTGGTCTCACACTTGCAGGGCAAAGACACAGCCCTGGAGATGTGGGAAGCTTTGTCTTCACTGTATGAAGGCTCTTTCGAACAATGGAAGATGTACTTAGAACAAAAGTTGCAGCGGAAATTGATGCAGAACGGAGAATGGGTTAACTCCTATTTTCAACGTCTTCAGGACACCAAAGACCAGCTTGTTGTAGTGGGGTCTACTCAGTCTACCACGATGGTAAGGACGACCCTGAATGGAGTCTCGGATGAATGGAAAGTCTTTGTCCAAAGTATATTGGGCAGAGAAAGACTACCTTCATGGGAGGAGATGTGGGCAGCCCTTCAACAGGAGGAATTAAGGAGGGGTATGGTTAAGGTCAACCTCAATGGCAGAAGTGGGAGTGGCATGAAGACCAAGGAGGAGGAGGAGAACGCGACTCTGGCATTGAAGGGACAACATAAGCAAAAGCGAAAGAAGGACATTTCGAAGGTGAAATGTTTCAGATGTGGCGAGATGGGTCACTTTGCATCTCGGTGTCCTTTGAAGCAAAAGGATAAGGATGAGAAACATGATCCTAAGGTTGCTCCAAGAAAAATTGATGAAGATGAGTTTGCCATGAGTGCCCATGCATCTCCAGCAGGGAAATGGGGTGATATAGAATTGTAGTCAGGAGGACTACATGTGGGCAAGATCCTTGAAGAACCCACCTCTTGGATCAATTCCTTGCTACGGGAGCCTGAGATTCAGCAGTAGCGAGATGGACTTAGTACCAGATGATTCAGTGGGTTGTTTGGAGACACAAATGCAGTAGCCTAACACCAAAGACTGATCAACGCAGAGCAAGGTTGGTAACAGTGCAGATGGCACAATGTAGAAGTCAGCAGCAACGCAAAAGATTTAGAGGGTCCGAGACTAGTAGCAGTGAGATTCCTACCTTCACATGGTATTATGTTGAACACAGTTAATTCAGAAGTTTTGGATGCTTTTACATTGTTGAGCAACAACAAATGGAGTATGACGCAGTGCAGAGCTAGCAGTGGCAGTGTTAGCAGCAGATGCAGAGGGAGTTGTAGTATAGATGCAGCAGTGGCAGTGGCAGTGTCATGGGTAGCAATATAGTAGCAACAACAACACAGTGTTGGTGGTAGCAACAGTGCGGAAACGAGATGCTTCAGAGATAGAGCAGCGTGCGGGTGGACATTGTTGCTAGAGCACTTTCCTCGCTAAGAGGGAGTGTTATTTTTTGGTAGCATCGGATGTGCTCTAGCTATGAAAATTGGTGGAGAGGTTAACATACATGAGTTCTAAAGAACCCAGAAATTTTTTGGTGAAATTCCACCTGGATTGTATTTTATTAAAATAATTAATATTTTTAATGGGGTTCCTAAGTCTAAACTTAGGAAAATTAAAGTATTAATGGGTATTAATCAAAATATGGGTGAGAATGTTCTAGAGAGCAGATCAAGTCAAGTTTTAATCTTAGCCGTTGATTAGATACTTAATCTCAGTCATTGAAGTCTCAACGAGAAAAGTATAAGAAGGAGGCTTGGGGTTCATTTGGAAACACACATAGAGAGAACAAATTGATCTCGAGTTTGATTTCTAGAGCTAGGAAGCTGAGAATTCGAACTGAGTGATCATTCTGCAGCAGAGCGGCAGGGATAGTTCGGGAATACTGGACAAAGAGGCGGAGACACACTAGTGGAGGCAGCGCAGCAGCTAGAAGGATTGACGCGAGGCCAATCTGGGTCCACGCAGGCATGATGTAGAGCCAAAAGGGCCAGCGCAGACGCAGAAGTTGCCCTCATGCAGAGAGCTGGAACTGTCGAGGCATTGCCGGAATAGCTGGGAGAGGTTGACGTCGAAGTTCCAGAGGTAGAAGAGACAATGCAGAAGATGACGCAGGGCCTGTAAGGGTGACGCAAGGCCAGTGCAGAGATAGCTGGGGTTAGCCAGTTCTGTTGTCGGATCAGCTGGAATCTACTGGGTGAAGTGAGGTAAAACTCACTCCGTTTTCTGCCATTATATTTTCTCTATCACTGGATTGCCAGGAGGGCATCCAACATTGTATTCAGAATTACTAATTAATAATAAAAAACCCTCAGAGCTACTACACCAGTTTTCTCACATTGGGTTTTTCCGGGGACTATTTTGTCCAAAAATAATTGTCCTATGTATCTTGTTCTTTGCTCAATTTTTTGTTTCATGTAATAAAATTTAAAGTAGTGTAGGTTGTAGAAGTAATTTACTTCAGCATTCAGAAGATAACTTGATAACGTATATTAAAATCAAGTAGGTGAAGTAAATTCAGTTTTGCTGCAATAGGGGTTCCTTGAGGGTAGGAATTTTCACATGAAGAGGTTGTAATAATCCAGTCGGATGTGTGTGTTCCCCCTTGTTCCTTTGGCATGTATCACACTCCCTAACATGCTTCAGAACATCCTCCTTAAGACCTTGCCAAGTGAAGTGCTCCCTAATGGCCCTGTAAGTCTTGTAGAATCCCCGATGCCCTGCCAAAGGTAAGTCATGAGTTGCATGTAGGATCTTCTCCCTCAAATGGTAACCTGAAACCAAATAAATTTAGCCTTTGTAGTAGATAACATCATCCATCACCCTGTACCTACCATCCCCATGAGTACCATCCAACACCTTACATGCCTGTTGATCCTTGGATTACTCCACCAAAAGTTGTGCCTTCCAATCTTGTGTGATATCCATCTCAATATTATATGCTTCGATCTTACTAGTCCATTTCTGTTGTCTCTCCTGCAGGTTTTGTTGCTCCAAGAAAAATTGAAGACTGTTGTGATCAGTCTTAACCTTGAACCTGTTCCCCACTAAGTATTGCCGAAACGTAGCCAATGCATGCATGACTGCTAGCATCTCTTTATCATATATGGGATACAACTGCGAAAATTCGAGAATCCCACCCAAATCTACTACTGCAGCAACTGATTAAACTTCTATTTGTTAACTACTGAAACAAATTCTTTACTGCTTCCTACAACAAATATCGAAGCTAAAACAATTATAACCTTCACTTAATTAATTAATTTTCCCAAAACAAGAACAGAACAATAGAGAAAGATACACACAAGTGACACAATATTTTTTGGACAAATGTCCCCGGAAAAATCCAATGCCAGAAAACCAGTGCAGCAAATCTGAGGGTTTTTTTTATTGTGCATAAGTATTCTAAATACAATCTCTGGATGCCCTCCCAACAATCTAGTTAAAGAGAAAATCACTTGGCAAGAAAGACTAGTGAGATTACCTCACTCAACATTGCTGATCCTGACTGATCCAGCGATTGAACTGCGAGTTCCCCGGCTACTTTTGCGCTGCCCCTGTGTCAACCGCTAAGTCACTACGTCAGCTCAACTGAGAATCAATCTACCTTCAGGAGCCTTTTCCAGCCCTCCTGGCTCAAAATCGTTAGCTCCTTCAACGAATTTGGACCTCTGTGATTGAAGTTTTTGTGTTGCTCAGTGTGGGGCCTGTGTGAGCCCTTCCTAGCTCTGCGTCACCCTCTCTTCCCTCTGCACTGCCTCCTTTGTGTGTCTTTCTGCCTCTCTACTGAGTATTCTTGGTTCCGGAGAAGATTCTCCAGCCAAAACTCTCTTTGCCCCTCTCTGCAATAGTTCATTATCGAAATTCTCTTGGCAGTTTCTCTACTTCAGGAAATCGAACTTCTAAACTCTATGTGTCTTTCCAAGTGACCCTCAAGCCTCAAATAATATCCTTGTTGATATTCAAGAGCCCAGATTAGAAGCTAATCAATGACTAAGATCATTTATGCTTGATCCTGGTCTTCTTCTAGAAGTTACACCCACAATTTATATTACTACCCTTTAATTATTTTATTTTCCTAAGTTTAGACTTAGGGTCCCTTTAAAAATAATCAATTATTTTAATACAACTGTTTTTGGGTGGAATTTCCCAAAACGCTTTCTAGGTTCTTTGGAATACATGTGCCCAAGCCTCCCCACAAAATTGAGAATTAGAGCACATCCGATGCTACTAGAAATCAACACTCCCTCTTAGCGATGAATGTGCTCTAGCAATGCAACCTGCTGAAGCATCACTATGTTCTGTAACGTCTCCCTCTACGATACTAATGTTAGACATGTTGTCCACCAACCACTACGCAAATGCTACATCTATACTGTTGCTGACCGTGCCACTATCAACACTGCATCCGTACTGCAACTCCCTCTGAATTTTTGCATCTGTGTTCCTGTTGCTATTGCATCAGCGACGGAAAAACATCCCAAATTACTAAACTAACTGTGTTCAGTATGATACCATGTGAATGTTGGAGCCTGACTACATCTAGTCTCTGCATTGACCCTTTGAATCTTCTACATTGTTGTTGACCTCTGCTCTATGCCATCTGCACTGCTGCCAACTCTGCTCTGCATTTTTCAGTGTCTAGTGCTCCTAGCCATTGTAACTGTCTCTCTGACACTCCTCGGCACCATCTGACACTAGTCCACCCCGCTACATCTGATCTAGGCTCCCGTAGCAAGGAATTGATCCAAGAGGCAGGTTCCGCAAGGATCTTGCCCATCTGTAGCTCCTTCGAACTACAACTTCAAATCAGCCCACCTCCCTCCTGAAAGTATCTCGGTTGTCATGGTGAACTCCTCTTCGATCTTCGCAGGTGCAACCTTTGGATCATGCTTCTTATCTTTGTCCTTCTTCCTAAGAGGACACTGTGTTGCGTAGTGACCCATCTCACCACACCTGAAGTACTTTATCTTTGAGATGTCCTTCTTACGTCTCCGCTGCTCCTGTTGCCCCTTCGATGCAAGGGCTGCATTATCCTCCTCCTCCTTGGGCTTCGGCCCATTGTTGCTACTTCCATCAAGCTTACACTTGACTAGATCTCTCCTCAGCGCCTCTTGCTTAAGAGCTACCCACATCTCATCCCAATTCGACAAACTCACCCTGCCCAGGATACTCTGGACAAAGACTTGCCACTCATCTGAGACAGAATTGAGGGCCAGTCTAACCAACTCTGAGTCTTGAGGTGTAGACCCCATAGTAGACAACTCATCGCGAGTCTCCTGAAGCTTCGTGAGGAATGGATCCACACGCTCCCCCTTCTGCATCTAAGTAGACCTCAGTTTCTGCTCAAGGTACATCTTCCGTTGCTCGGAAGATCCTTGATCCAGAGTAGAAAACGCATCCTACATCTCCTTAGCAGTCCCTCTGCTAGCGATGTGACAGAAAACATGCTCTTTCACTTCGTCAAGGATCATTCTTTTTGCTTTCGCCATCTCGACCTAGTATTTCTTCAATGGATCTGCATCTACAGGCACAACCACCACGTTGTTGACACATAGTTGGATGCTCCGTCCAACCTATCCTGATCTCTCAAGCCACTGGTCGCCATTTCTACCACAAGAGTTGTTGAATGACCTCCTCTCTTCTTAGCGCAACACTAGACTAGCCTATGCACTCCCTGCTAGAGCTGGTAGATGTTGTTTTTTGGTAGCATCGAAAGTTCTCTAGCCTTGAAAATTGGTGGAGAGGCTAAGGCAAATGAGTTCTAAAGAACCTACAAACTGTTTGTTGAAATTCCACCCGGATTGTATTTTATTAAAATAATTAATATTTTTAATTGAGTTTCTAAATCTAAACTTAGGGAAATTAAAATATTAATGGATATTAATCAAAATATGGGTGAGAATGATCTAGAAGGCAGATCAAGTCATGTTTTAATCTTAGACGTTGATTAGAGACTTAATCTCGGTCATTGAAGACTCAACAAGGAAACTATAAAATGTAGGCTTGGGGTTCATTTGGAAATACACACAGAGAGATGGAGGAAATCGATTTTCTGAGGTGAGAAGCTCTTAGGAGGAAAATCAATTGGGGAGATCTTGCAGCTGAGGGGCATAGAGAATCCGAGAGAACTTTCCGGAAAATATAGAACAGAGAGGCGAAGAGAGCTTGCAGAGAGGCAGCGCAGTAGCCAGGAGAGCTGACGCAAAAATGTTGTCTGTCATGCAGAATCCATAACTGTCGGAACAAACGAAACTGTCGGGAACTTTTGGAACTGCTGAAACAACCAAGAGAGCTGACGTAGAGGCAATGCAGTAGCCGGGAGATCTGATGTAGAAAAGTTTCCTTTCACGTAGAATCCAGAACTGTCAAAACAACCAAAACTGTCGGCAACTGCTGGAACTGCCAGAACAACCGAGAGAGCTGACACAAAGGGCAGAGAAGGTGACACAGGGCTGACGCAGAAATAACCGGGGTTAGCCAGTCTTTTGTCGGATCAACCAGAATTCTGCCGGGTGAAGTGAGGTAAAACTCACTCAAATTTTCCGCCAGTATTTTCTCTGTAAAGAATTGCTAGATGAGTATCTTAGATTTGTATTCAGGTATTTCTCCTGCATAATAATAAACCCTCAGAATTGTTGCACCGGTTTTCCCCCATTGGGTTTTTCTGGGGACTATTGTGTCCAAAAATAAGTATGTCCTATGTATCTTGTTCTTTGCTTTGTTTTCTGTTTCATGAGATCAAAAATTTAATTAGTGTAGGTTGCGAAAGCAATTTGCTTTAGTATTCAGAAGAATAACTTAATGAATGTTATTTAAAAATCAAGTAGGTGAAGTAGATTCAGATTTGCTGCAGTAGGGTTTCCTTCAGAATATAGGAATTTTCACATGGTATCAGAGGGTTGATTTTGAAACAGGAAGAGCAGATCAAGTGCTAAGCAGTGAGGTGAAAGCTGCACTTGGCAGCGATTCGAATCCCCTTGAAGGGATTGTGCAGTCCTTCCTAGGAAGTAGAGATTCTGAAGAAATATCTCTCTGAGAGATTCGACAGAGGTACAATTTTCAAATTGTGAGCTTGCAGAGGCAGAGGAAGTGACGCAAAGCCTCAATGCAGTGCTTGAAGGATGCATTTTCTAACAGGCAGAAATCCGTCGGAAAAGAGCGAAGACACATAGAAGGGAAATTTTCTCCTCAAAGGACTTCCAACCAAGGAGTATGAATCTTCACTTGCTGAACAACAGCGGAGAGGGGCAGATCTACAAGCTCCAGCAGGGAGTGCGTAGGCCGATCTAGTGTTGTGCAGAGGAGAGAGGAGGTCATTCAACATTTGACAGAGATGGCAGCCACATTTCCAGGAGGGAGGTGGGAAGATTTAGAGTTGTAGTTCGAAAGAGCTACAGATGGGCAGGATCCTTGAGGAGTCCGCCTCTTGGATCAATTCCTTGCTACAGGAGCCCGAGATTTAGTAGTAGTGAGATGGACTTAGTGTCAAATGACACACTGGATTATTTGGAGGACAGATGCAGTAGCCAGAGACCATATACTAATCAGCACAAAGCAAGGTTGGCAACAGTGCAGATGGCACAGTGCAGAAGTCAATAGCAACGCAGAAGATTCAGAGGGTCAGAGACTAGTAGCAGTCGGATTCCAACACTCATAGTATCATGTTGGACATAGTTCAGTTAAGTTAATGTTGGATGTTTTTCAGTTGCTTCTCTCAGCGGCTGAGTTGTAGTACAGATGCAGTGTTAGCAGTGGTAGTGCTAGCAACAGAGCAGATGTAGCGTTTGAGAGGGAGTTGTAGTACAGATGCAGCAGTGGTTGTGGCAATGTCATGAGAAGCAGTGCAGTAGCAACAACAACATAGTGTTGGTGGCAGCAACAATGCAGAAAGGAGGTGCTTCAGAAACAAAGCAACATGCAGATGGACATTGTTGCTAGAGCACTTTCCTCGCTAAGAGGGAGTGTTAGTTTTTGGTAGCATCAGAAGTTCTCTAGCCTTGAAAATTGGTGGAGAGGCTAAAGCAAATGAGTTCTAAAGAACCTAGAAACCGTTTGGTGAAATTCCACCCGGATTGTATTTTATTAAAATAATTAATATTTTTAATGGAGTTCCTAAGTCTAAACTTAGGGAAATTAAAATATTAATGGGTATTAATCAAAATATGGGTGAGAATAATTTAGAAGGCGGATCAAGTCATGTTTTAATCTTAGTCGTTGATTGGAGACTTAATCTCGGTCATTGAAGACTCAAGAGGAAAAGTATAAAATGGAGGCTTGGGGTTCATTTGGAAATACACACGAAGAGATTGAGGAAATCGATTTTTTGAGGTGAGAAGTTCTCAAGAGGAAAATCAATTGGGGAGATCTTGCAATTAACGGGTAGAGAGAATCTGGGAGGAGAACTTTCTGGAAAATACAAAACAGAGAGGCGGAGAGAGCTTGCAGAAAAGCAGCGCAGTAGCCCGGAGAGCTGACACAAAAAGTTACCTATCACGCAGAATCCAAAACTGCCAGAATTGCCGAAACTGCCGGGAACAACCGAAACTGTCGGGAACTGTTGAAACTGTCAGGAACTACTGGAATAGCTGGGAGAGCTAACGCAAAGGCAACGTAGTAGCACAAAGAGCTGACGTAGAAAAGTTGCCTGTCACACAGAATCCAAAACTGTCGGAACAGCCGAAACTGCCACGAACTACCGGAACTGTTGAGAACTATCGGAACAACTGGGAGAGCTTAGGCAGAGAGCAGAGAAAGTGACACTGGGGTTAGCCAATCTTGTGTCGGATCAATAGGAATTCTGCCAAGTGAAGTGAGGTAAAACTCACTTAGATTTTCCGCCAGTATTTTCTCTGTAAAGGATTGCTAGATGAGCATCCTAGATTTGTATTCAGATATTTCTCCTGCATAATAATAAACCCTCAAAAATACTACACCGGTTTTCCTGCATTGGGTTTTTCCGAGGACTATTGTGTACAAAAATAAGTCTTATGTATCTTGTTCTTTTCTCTATTTTCTGTTTCATGAGATCAAATATTTAATTAGTGTAGACTGTAGAAGTAATTTGCTTAAGAAATCAAGTAGGTGAAGTAGATTCAAATTCGCTGCAGTAGGGGTTCCTTCAGAGTATAGGAATTTTCACAGTAGATCTGCCCCTCCGATGCTACTCAACAAATGAGAATTCACACTTCTTGGTTGGAAGTCCTCTAAGGAAGAAATTCCCTCAACTGTGCTTCTTCCTTCTCTTTTGACGTCTTTCTACCAGCGAAACGGTCTGCACAAAAGATTATGTCCCACTAGCTTCTCCTCACGCTGAGGGTTCAGCGCTGCTCCCTCTCAGGGCTAGGTTCTCTGGCACTGTTCTTCTTGCTTCACCTAAACTGCTCTGATACCATGTGAAAATTCGAGAATCCCACCTGAATCTACTACTGCAACAACTGATTAAACTTCTCCTATTTGTTAATTATTGAAACAAATTCTTTACTGCTTCCTACAGCGAATATCGAAGCTAATACAATTGCAAACTTCACTTAATTAATTAATTTGCCCAAAACAAGAACAAAACAATGGAGAAATATACACACAAGTGACAGTATTTTTTGGACAAATGTCCCCGGAAAAACCCAATGCGGGAAAACCAGTGCAGCAAATTTGAGGTTTTTTATTATTATGCAGAAGTATTTTGAATACAATCTCTGGATGCCCTCCCGACAATCCAGTTATAGAGAAAATCACTTGGCAAGAAAGATTGGTGAGATTACCTCACTCAACACTGTTGATCTTGGCTCATCCAGTAGCTGAACTGCGAGTTCCCTGGCTACTTCTGCGTTGCCCCTACATGGGCTCTGCGTCAGCTTCTAAGTCGCTGCGTCAACTCAACTGAGAATCAATTTACCTTCAGGAGCCTTTTCTAGCCCTCCCGGCTCAGAAACGTCATCTCCTTTAGTGAATTTGGACCTCTGCGCTAGAAGTTATTGCGCTGCTCTGTGTGGAGCCTGCATGAGCCCTTCCTGGTTCTGCGTCACCATTTCTGCCTTTTGACTTGCCTCCTCTGTGTGTCTTTCTGGCTCTCTGCTGAGTATTCTTGGCTTCGGAGAAGATCCTCTAGCCATAATTCTCTTTGCCCCTCTCTGCAACAGCTCACTATCAAAATTCTCTCAGCAGTTGCTCTACTTCAGAAAATCGAACTTCTGAACTCTATGTGTGTCTTTCCAAGTGACCCTCAAGCCTCCTTAAATAATCTCCTCATTGACATTCAACGGCCCAGATTAGAAGCTAATCAATGGCTAATATCATTTCTTCTTGATCCTCATCTTCTTCTAGAAGTTACACCCACAATTTATATTACTACCCTTTAATTATTTTCTTTTCCTAAGTTTAGACTTAGGGTCCCTTTAAAAATAATTAATTATTTTAATACAATTGTTTTTGGGTGGAATTTCCCAAAATGCTTTCTGGGTTCTTTGGAATACATGTGCCCAAGCCTCCCTGCAAAATTTGAGACTTAGAGCACATCTGATGCTACTAGAAATCAACAACAACCTCTCATATGGCTGAAGTTTCCGACTTTCAAATGCTATGGGGTGACCTCCCTATGACAAAATTGCTCCAATGGCCTCCCCTAATGCATCGCACTCCAAAACAAATGGGAGTGAAAAAGCTGGAAGGGCCAAAACAGGACAACTACTAGCTGTCGCACAAAGTGTCCAGGCAGCGCGACAACGCTCAGAGTAAGGGCTATCACTCTTGATCCTTACTCACTCCGTTTAGACTCTCTCTTAGGCAAGTCAAGGGGGGTAGTCCCTAAGGTAAATGGATGAGAAAGCCTGTGGATCACGGGCTCTAGGAGATTTTAATGATGGACAACTTGATGAATCTAAACGATTAATTCAGATTGATAGATAAAACGCCAATGTAAACAAGAGACAACCACAAGATAGAAACAATTATAGACCAGTGCCTTCGATATTTGAATTAACCATCAATAAAACAAGCTATCTAGATCAATTTTCAATATGTGATAAAAAAGTGTCAATAACATTGCGGCATGCAAAGAATTCCAGATCTAAAATGATTATCGTTAATGAACAAGAACTAATCAATCTTTTCCAAAAGCCAATATGATTTATCGTACTAGACTATAGAAGAATCATGAGAATTGCATTTAATAACATTAAGGAACTTTAAATTTAAATTTTAACTATTCCTTACGCAATAATGTTTAATGGTAACTGAAAAATCTTTTAATGCGACAGAAAAATGAAAAGGGGCTCAAAATAAAAAATTTAATGGGCCATAGGCCACATTTAAATTTTCTTAACGTTAAAGCACAAATCCTTTTTATTTTATTTCAAAATCCTTAGTCACCAAAGTTTTAAAATTTTTATGATATTTTAAATGTTTAGGATTTTAAATATTTTAGATTTTTTTAGACTTTTGAAATTTTATATTTTTTAGATTTAAAATTTTTAATGTTCAGGATTTTTATAAATTTTTTGATTTTTTAATTTTTAGGATTTTTTTTTTTTTTTTTAATGAAAATAAATAAAAATCGGAATCGAAATAAAAAATTAAAAGGAAGAATCAAATCACTAATAAAGAAAAATGTTAAAAAAAAACAAAGGTCTAAACAAAAAATCTAATGGTGGAATGAAATGAAATTAAAATAAAAAAAGGTCAAAAAATCAAAAATAAAAATCAGAACAAAAATTGAATTAAATTCTTTATTTTTTTTTATCTAACTAATCAAACCTAAACTAAATAGAAATAAGAACATACATAAAAAGAAAATGAAATCGAATTTATCAAACCCTAATGCATTCATAAAATACAAATGGATGAAAGAAAAGTCGAAAGGCTTGAATCCTTTGCTTTGCTTGCCGTCGACAGAAGGTAGGAACGACATCATTGAATGAGGTTTGCTATGTGCGTGTAGGCCTTTGATGGTTGAAGAGCAACGACGTATAGACAGTGTGAGGGGCTTGAAGCTACTAGCAGGTTTGAATACCATGGGTGTTACACAAAAATATCATCACCATGATTATTTGCAGTTAGTATGGGTCTATAATCACTTGTACTGTCCTCCTAAGCAAGTCTCAGACCTCAGCTCTTCAAGTCAAGCTTTGAAAATGGGAGAAAGACATTAAAAATCAATGAAACTCTGGTTCCGCACTTTCTCTCACTGTCACCTGCGGTCCCGCACCTTCTGTTTACAAAAACTGCGGACTTGCCCGCTCTGTCCCTAAAGGTGTGGGTGCGGACCCCTGTGAAAGTCAAAAAGGCGCAAGTTTATTCTAAAAAACTCACTTTGGGTTAATTCTAGATGATTCTAGAAGGAATTTTGACGTGGATTTGCCGCTCTTAGGTGGTTCATGCATCCCAAAAGAGAAGGAGCTAATCCTTTGATGAGAGGAGCTATCCCTTTGAAGGAGGGCTTTATCCCTTTGAAGGAGGACCTAGTAACCTCCCTCCATTGCACTATAAATTCGGGCATTGGGCTGGTTGCTAAGGAGGTTAGAAGCTGAACATTTTTTAGGGTAAATGCTGGTGAAATTAAGACTTCCTAGTTGAGCTTAAGAGGAGAGATCACATACCTTTTTGGCTTCATTGGGAAGTGAGTGAAACTTGTCAAAGTAGAGGAGACTTCTTGCTGGACCCTGGGAGAAGTTTGTATAGCGTCAAGGCACAGGTTGTAAAGTTCTTCTTCTTTTGAATTAATACAATCAAACTCATTTTTCTCAACAAGTATTGTTAAATTATGGTATGTTCTATGCTTATAACAGTTTACTTCTTTTTCTTATTATATTCCACCGATTAGCAATCACATGTACATAAAGTAAAGTGCAGATAGAACATTAAACGATCGACAGAAAACAAGCCAAGACAAGAGACACAAGATGTGGCGGCTAGCCAGGGACAAACCCCACAATGTGTGGGGAAACCCTTTGATCAAATCTTCTTTTATCTTCAATAATTCAGCAGAGAGAAATAGTACAATAAATCTGATTCATATCAACAGTAGCAAACCCTAGATCAGTAGCATCAGCATTAGCGGCTTCATTATCAAATTAGGGCAGACCATATCTCACATACCGACAGTCGGATTGACTTCATTCCACCACCAAAAGTTTCGGCTTCCAAAGGAGGTTCAGATGAACCTACAGCGCAGTTCAGATGAGGAGATCTTCTAGGCCACGCAAGTCAATCTTTACTTCTGCAGTTGCAGCTTCAGTTTCAGCAGTTTCCGGCTTCAAACTAGGGCAATCGATATCTTGCAAACCGTTCGTCGGATTGACTTCATTCCACCACCAAAAGTTTCGGCTTCCAGAGGAGGTTCAGATGAACCTACAACGCAGTTCAGACGAGGAGATCTTCTAGGCCACGCAAGTCAATCTTTACTTCTGCAGCTTCAAATTCAACAACTTCCGGCTTTACATGTGCGAGAGAGAGAGACCCATTTCAGCGCAGTAGAGAAGAGACTCATATCTGCGCAGTAGAGAGAGAGAGATGTGATGAGTTGAGTGAGTCCAAATGAGGAAAAGTCCTCTTATATTTATACACAACGTTGGTGGGTGAATAGGTGCGACTGTTGGGCTTCTGAGCCTACATGAGTTGTAGGTCGGCTTGACAATAATTCCATAATCAAAATAAATTCATATCTCCATGAATACTTATCGGAATTGGATGATCTTTATATCAATCCTACACCTCTCGACGAGAGGAATCTAATAAAAATATTATTAGCCATGAATAAGATGACCCACATGAAGTTTTGCCCTGGTTGCCAATTTTAACACTCCCTCTCAACCATGGAAAACTTCATCTACAATCTGTCTATCGGTCGTTACTATTCATTCATCAAATGCACTACCTTGTACAGCCTGACCCTTGCCCTGCTCTGCTCTATTTTGCCTGTTCTGCTTTGTCTTGTTCTACCCTGCACTGATCTGTACTGTTTTGTTCTGTTCTGCTCTGCTCTTGCATTGTTCTGTTCTACTCTGCTTTTGTCCGAATTATGAAGAAGAAGAAATGATCGAGGATGTATCATACTGACTCAAAGTCAGTCTCAGAGTATGTACCACTGGTCCCAGACCAGTCTCAACCAACCCAAAGTCAGCGTCATAGTGAGTACAACTCCAATGGTCCCAGACCAATATCATCCTCCACTGACTCAAAGTCAGTCTCAGAGTATGTACCACTGATCCCAGACCAGTCTCAACCGACCCAAAGTCAGCGTCATAGTATGGTACAACTCCTACCACTGGTCCCAAACCAGTATCATTGATCCCAGATCAATGGAGGTCATCCTAGCGTAGAGAGTACGGTAGTTACAATGATGCGTCCATCGGTACTACTATGGTCCCTAACTTCATTTCCCTGCTCATTGATCAGATGAGAGGTACTTCCCATGAGTCCCAGACTGCATGGGTAGGATGCCTCGACAGGAGAACTAATCAATCCTGTCCTCACAGGAGAACACATCAATCCTGCTACAATCGCCATGGAGAACACATCAATCCAGGCCTCACAGGAGAACACATCAATCCTACTACAATTGCCATGGAGAACACATCAATCCAGGCCTCACAGGGGAACACATCAATCCTGCTACAATCGTCGTGGAGAACACATCAATCCTGCTACAATCGCCGTGGAGAACACATCAATCCAGGCCTCACAGGAGAACTAATCATCCTGCTACACAGGAGAGCGAATCATCCTGTTCCACAAGAGAGCGAATCATCTTGTCCCACAAGAGAGCGAATCATCTTGTTCCAGTGTGCACCACCAGGGGAGGGTGAGTCACCCTGTGGTCATATGTTGCTCCAGTAGGAACCGCAAGCCCTCAGAGCTCCCAAAGCTCAATGTATGCAACATGCAGGACCCTTGTACAAGGGTTTCTTGCCGACTCCAAGTCGTTTGGGAAAATCACAGATTAGATCTTTTCTCGGGGCTTTGACAAGGTGTGTCAACCTGTACATCATCTTAATGTGATGGAGCTTCCTTGCTCATTGACTTACCATATCCCATATGATGTCTATCTGCTGGAGCAATTGACGAATACGGGATTCCTCAATAATCGAATCCCACCTCTGGTTGTTACAGAGAATCACAGTGGTATCCAATGTAAATCCAAACAGCTCACTAAAGAGCTTTCGCAACCAGACTGCCTCACACGAGGTTATGCTAGCAACAATATATCTTGCTTCGGCGGTGCTCAAAGCCACCGACTTCTGCTTCCTGCTCATCCAGGATATCGAAGCAGATCCCAAGGTGAAACAGTACCCGAAAGTGCTCTTACGGTCCACTACACTGCTTGCCCAATCAACATCAATATATCCAAGTAGTCTCACATCTCCGGCAGTGTATCTTAATCCATGAGAGATTGTGTCCTGAAGACATCTTAGAAGATTCCTGGCATCAATCCAGTGAGGCTCAACCAAATATGAGCTCACAATGCTAACTGCAAAACATATGTTCGGACAGAGGTTCACCAAGAACATCAATGCGAATGAGTTTTTGAAACTCAGAGGCATTTCCCAAGTCTGGTTCGACATCACTACCATATAACTTCTAAAAGTTAAGATCCTCGAGGTAGTCACAGGCTTGCAGTCCATCATACCGAATCTTTCCAATATATTTACCACATATTTTCCTTGAGATAGGAAAATTTCCCTTGGCTTCTGCCACACTTCAAGTCCTTGGTCCTTCATTTCAAATTCAGAAGCCATCTCCCTCTTACATTTGTGAATGAGAGGGTTTTCACCTGTTAGAAAGAGGTCATCCACATACAACACCAGTATGAGAGGCTTGTCATCTTCAACCTTAAAGTAAAGGTTAGGATCAGCTTCACTTCTAGTGAATCCCAGCTTCATCAAGTAGCTATCGATCCTCTCATACCATGCTCAGGGTGCTTGCTTCAGCCCATAGAGAGCCTTCTTCAACCTGCATACATGAGATTTTTAATCATAAATCTCAAATCCTTCAGGTTGCTCCACATAGACCTCTTCTTTGATAGAACCATGCAAGAACGCGGTCTTAACATCCATCTGATGTAGGTTCCATCCTTGTGAAGCCACGAGGGCTATGATCAAGCGGATGGTCGTATATCTGGCAACAGGTGCAAATATCATAGTCTATACCTCCCTTTTGGGATAAACCACGAGAAACAAAATGAACCTTATACTTTTCCATACTTCCATTTGCTGCATGCTTTATCTTGTAAAGCCATTTTGAAGTAACAATTGTCTTGTCCAGGGTCTGGGAACTACTTCCCAGACATCATTCTCCATAATAGACTCATATTCTATGGTCATAACATCCTTCCATAGTTAATGCTCGATGACATCTGAGAATGATGAAGGTTCATTTTGTATGATCGCGCTCATGATGGACAGGTATCCCTGATACCTGTTAAGTTTCTTACTTTCACGAAAGGTTCCTCGGGGTGCAGCATGTCCTTCAGCATCATCAAGTAACCCCTTAAGCCATGAAGGCCTCTTCCTAGAAGAGGAAGGCTCATATGGAGGAGGATCAATCGGATCCATGGGTTCTTCTACATCAGGCATTGATTCATCATCCTTTTCTTTCGGTTCCCTGGTGTCGGCTTCTTGAGAGCTCCTCAAAGTCGGAAGATTGATCACCTTGCTGAGAGCCATATCTTCGTCAAAGGTGACATCATGACTAATCACGACTTCCCTTTGACTGGTGGTGAACATTTCTTCAGGAGTTTAGGAACCCAATGCTTGATGAGGGCATCGATTTTGTACATATACGGCGGTGATTGTAGTTTCAGCCCATAGAAACTTTAGAAGTCTTTGATCATGTAGCATGGCCCGGACAGCTTCCATAATTGTGCGGTTCTTCCTTTCTGCCACACCATTTTGTTCAGGAGTATATGGTGTAGTAGTCTCCCTCTTGATGCCAGCCTCTTTACAAAAATCATGGAACTCATTAGATTCATATTCAGTCCCATTGTCAGTTCTTAAGATCTTGATCTTCTTTTCGGTTTGATTCTCGATTAGGGCTTTGAAGTGTCGGAACCAAGGGAACACTTCATCCTTCTTTTTCAAGAAGTATATCTAGGTCTTTCGAGAATGGTCATCTGTAAAAGTGAGATAATATGAGTATCCTCCCAAGGAGTTCACAGGCATCATCCCTGATATGTCTGAGTGAACTAGTTGTAATATATCGGAGGTCTTGCTTTGACTTGAGGGGAATGGTCCCCTTTTGAGCTTTCCTTTGGCACATCCCGGACATACACCTTCTTTCTCTACTTGGAATTCGGGCATCCCTGTTACCATCTGTCTTACATCGGGTAGAGCTTTGTAATAAAGGTGGGCAAACCTCCGATGCCAAAGTTCGGACTAAAGAGTTGTGTCACAAGACATGAAACCTAGCGGACTTCCATCGACCTGATATAATGAATCAACACTAAACCCAAGAGTAAAGGCATCTTTAACATTATTTTTCCATATACATACCTTGCCATTGCTGAAGGTTACCTTGTAGCCTCTGTCTTCCATTGCCAAGATGGACACTAGGTTCCTTTTGAGGTCAGGTGCATTTAATACATCCTAGAATTTCTAGCCTTCTTGAATGCTTGTCCTCTTCCTTGATTCCCAGCTCTCCTCTTACCTTTGCTGTTGAATTTTCCATTCCTTCGATTACCATGAGAGGGATTTTGATCATCGTCACGGTGAGAGTCCTTTCTATCAGGGCATTCCCTTGCATAGTGACCTGCTTTATTGCAAATGAAACATCGTCCTTTTCTTCCACCCTTAAATCCAGCCTTTCTTTTCGATTTAGACCCAGAATTATTTCTTTTCTTAGCATGAGAAGAAAAAGCAGCAGGAGGACCTTTAGGCAAGGGCATTTCCTGCTCTTCTACCCTTGTTTGTTCTTGAATGCATCTAGCCATTAATTCCTCGAAACTAGGAATTACATTATTGTTCAGAAGAGTAGTCCTGAACACATACCATTCAAATGGTAATCCTCCAAGAGTTGTGAGTGCCATTTCTCTGTCAGTAATGGTTTCACCAATAGATAGGAGATCGTTCTTGATCTCGGTGATTCTTAAGAAGTATGCTTGCATACTTTCATCTTTACCCTTCTTGATTTCCCTCAACTTATTTCTAAGAAACAAAACTTGATTTGCATCATTAACTTCAAATAAACTCACCAGTCTGTCGTACATTTCCTTGGAGGTGTCTAGATCAGAGATGTAGGCCACCAAGTTCTTGTCGATAGAGTCCCGGATGATCTTCTTTGTTTTGACTTCTCCATTTTTCCATTTGTTCCAGGCAGCAGCAGATGCATTTCATGAAGGCTCAACAATATTGCCTCTTACATGGTCCAGCACTCCTTGATTTTCAAGGGTTAGATCGATAGACATCTTCCATCCGTGATAGTCAGCTTTCTCATGGAGCTTGTCTTCGGCAGGAAAGAGTGTTGACGACCCCATAGTTATTTTAGGATAGCCTTGCCAATCTTCTCTTCAATGATTGCTCTTGCTCTTGCTCGGGCTTTGTCTTCACCTCAGCTCTGATACCATGTTAAATTATGGTATGTTCTATGCTTATAACAGTTTACTTCTTTTTCTTATTATATTCCACCGATTAGCAATCACATGTACATAAAGTAAAGTGCAGATAGAACATTAAACGATCGACAGAAAACAAGCCAAGACAAGAGACACAAGATGTGGCGGCTAGCCAGGGACAAACCCCACAATGTGTGGGGAAACCCTTTGATCAAATCTTCTTTTATCTTCAATAATTCAGCAGAGAGAAATAGTACAATAAATCTGATTCATATCAACAGTAGCAAACCCTAGATCAGTAGCATCAGCATTAGCGGCTTCATTATCAAATTAGGGCAGACCATATCTCACATACCGACAGTCGGATTGACTTCATTCCACCACCAAAAGTTTCGGCTTCCAAAGGAGGTTCAGATGAACCTACAGCGCAGTTCAGATGAGGAGATCTTCTAGGCCACGCAAGTCAATCTTTACTTCTGCAATTGCAGCTTCAGTTTCAGCAGTTTCCGGCTTCAAACTAGGGCAATCGATATCTTGCAAACCGTTCGTCGGATTGACTTCATTCCACCACCAAAAGTTTCGGCTTCCAGAGGAGGTTCAGATGAACCTACAACGCAGTTCAGACGAGGAGATCTTCTAGGCCACGCAAGTCAATCTTTACTTCTGCAGCTTCAAATTCAACAACTTCCGGCTTTACATGTGCGAGAGAGAGAGACCCATTTCAGCGCAGTAGAGAAGAGACTCATATCTGCGCAGTAGAGAGAGAGAGATGTGATGAGTTGAGTGAGTCCAAATGAGGAAAAGTCCTCTTATATTTATACACAACGTTGGTGGGTGAATAGGTGCGACTGTTGGGCTTCTGAGCCTACATGAGTTGTAGGTCGGCTTGACAATAATTCCATAATCAAAATAAATTCATATCTCCATGAATACTTATCGGAATTGGATGATCTTTATATCAATCCTACACCTCTCGACGAGAGGAATCTAATAAAAATATTATTAGCCATGAATAAGATGACCCACATGAAGTTTTGCCCCGGTTGCCAATTTTAACAAGTATCTCATGTTATTTGTTTCATGGACTCCTTGACTTTCATGTTAAATATGTTTTATGATATTGGCTTTTCAGGTGCTATTTAATTTGTTTGCTTGTTTGTGTTTGCAGATTCGCGACAAAGGAGCTCATTTGGATCGAAGGAGCGAGGGCATCCACAAATTTGCGTTGGACCTAAGGTAGGCCCTAAAAAACACTTGTTTGCCTTTGTCTATTTAGAGAAAGATAGTGTCTGGTTGGTTTGCTTGTCATTAGGTCTTCTTTAGATTCTAGGAAGGTCTATCTTGTCCGCAAGATTGACTTATTCCGTGTGACAAAATGGCGACTCCACTAGGGACTTGATTTTTTCCTTGTTTTTGCTTTGACCTGAGAAACTGTGTTTTTGTTTCTGTTTTTGGCTTGTTGTGTGTAAAATTGGGTAGAGTTTGTAGATCCAGGGTTATTTTTAGTTTTTCATAGCTTTGGGAGAGGACCGCACCCTAACCTTTTGACACAGTGCGTACCTATCCGCACCTTTGCTTTTAGCACAGAGCAGGACCGCACCTGTGTTAACTATGGGCCTGCGGACCCTGTCAAAATTTTGAAAAACCTAAGATTTCCTCTGTTAATCAGCTTAGTTTTTGTTTAGAAATTGTTATCCACTGCCCAGACCTGCATATAACTTGTCAGAAGCTTTCCTTAAGTTGATTTCATTAGTGTTAGGGTTTTAGGTGAAATTCCTAGGAGTTTTGCTTGTTGGGCTTATTTTTCATTTTGGTTGTGTAGTGGCTCTGAGCTTAGAAGCTGTAGGGACCTCAGATCACCTTGGTGTCTACCAGCCTTCTTATGAGTCTGACCATTTATGAAATCTCCCTTTGTTGAGGAATCCGCTTTGAGTTTTCTCTTTACAAAACTTCGAAAAGCTTGTGTTTAAAAGTTTGGATTTTCATTTTCAAAAGGAAAACAAAATTGGTTATTCTTGACTGATTTGTGATTCTGCATAAATTGGTCCTTAGCTTACATCTAGCTAAGTAAAACATCCTTAAAAAAGACATCTTGTAGGCTTTGACTTCAAATAGGTTTTATAGTTTATAAATCTCAAAGTTAGTCATTTCCATAGTTTTGAGTGTTTTATAAAAGATAAAAAAAATCTCTTTTGGAAAAAAGTTTGTTTTTGTAGTGGTGGAGTGCTTTGAAATGGAAAAGGGAAATTTTTGTGAAATAACTAGTTGTCTCGTTTTGAGTGCATTGGAAAGGACAAAAGCTCTTCTTTTAATTTGTTTGATTAAGAAAGATTTGTGTTTACAAAAGTATTTGCATTCTCAAACTCTCTCTTAGTTTAGAAGTTCATCGAAGAGAAAAGATTGTTTAAATCATCTTAGGTGCATTTTTAGTGATTTTGAGTCGAGTCTTCATACCACGAGTTTCATCTCCGCACCTTTTAACTTAAACAAAAACCAATAAAAAATAACGCTTAAAGTAAAATTCATCTAGTAACATTTTTATTTCTAGGGCTTTGATACACCAACTTAGCTTAGGCTAGTGTCTTGGAGTAGGAGAGTAATTAACTCTCCAAGACAGTAAAAACAAACAAATAGTTGTATCTTGCGGTAGGGAAGAAATCCAATTGTTTCATTTATGCTCTGGGAAAGCTCCTCTTAAAGGAGAAGCACGAGATCGTGTCCGAACTAGTGTGGAAATCAATCCTTCCTCACTGGGAACGACGCCAGATATTCACGTATTAAAAACGGTGAACCTCGGATTAACCATTGTCGAGGAGCCTGGGGTCACTTGTTGGTAAACCTTGGATTATGTCAAGGAGCCTTCAAGGGGATTGAGCTTGCTACTCTGCCCTTGCGTGCGTATCGGATCGTACACTGTTCCCCCAGGTATATTTGTTTTAGTTGGTAACCTTAGTGGCCATATTCTTTAGGATTCTTCCTGAGGTGACAGTGGTGGGAAGATCCCACTGTACCTGGAGCAGACGTCGGCTAGACTCACTTGGATTTTCTGGGGGGTTCTCTTCACTCGAGACGGTTAAGTGGAGGAACTTGTGCCAATCTATTCATTAAGCAGGTTGCCGGGGTAACTGTTTCAACTGCCATTTCTGTATTGAACTCTGCGACGTTGGATTTCATCACCAATTAGTGTTTTCAGTACGGAAAGTTACTGTTTGTGTGTTTGATCTCCTAGATTCTTTAGGCGTGTGATTCAAATTTGTTTGGTTCTTTAGAGGCTTTAGGTGGTTTTCATTGAGATTTTACTTTGTTTGCGTGTGAAGTAGTTAAAAGTTTTTAACCGTGGCTGAATTACCGAGGAAGTCCCGTAGACTTCGGGGCCAACCTCCTGAGTTTTCACCGAGCCAGCTTGAAGGCTTGAAAGTCCTCGTAACTCCTAGAGACAGTAGAGTTGGGTCACCTGAAGAAGGAGAATCTTCTTTGATAGTACATCCTGATTTTCAAGCGTTAGTAGCAGATTATAATCCACAGTGAGTGTTTGTTTCCGAAGTTACTGGTAGCTTTTCATCTACTAGTGATATAGGTGAGGAACCTGAAATATCCGAGCCTGAAAGTGAATTTGCTGCTACTCCGACATCGGGGTTTGCTTCTCCAGCTTCTAGTGGTCCTGGTTCACCTAGGGTAGAAAGAGTAATCACCCAAGATCTTCCTTCTGGACTTATTGCTATTGAAGAACTTGCTACTCCGGAAAAAGAAGTAGGCATCTCTATCCCTGAAAATCAACCTGTTATTGAGCTAAGGGAGCGTGAATCAATTTTTTACAGTCCACCTAGGAGCAGTACTTGGTATCTTTCTTTGACTAATTTCTTAGAAAACCCAGGGTTAAGTTTTTCACCACCAAGCGTTCCTTATCACCCAACACCTAGAGGTTATTATCCTCTGTTAAATATGTCAAGGCAGTCGTCCATGTTTACTCAATCGCCCGAATCCTTATTGTACGGCGGTCCTTCTGTTCCCTCTGGGTATCAGTCACTTTCTGGTACTTTTTCGGGAGCATCTCCTCAACCCATTGAGCAAGGGTTATTAACTGGAAGCAATGGTACAAAGCCGTTGAGTGTAGAAGACATTCTTATGATGTCAGGTTCTATTCCCAATCCTCAACCTCAAGGTGGCTAGTTACTGCCTGGGGGGCAGCCTCAATTATCGCCTGGGGGGCAACCTCAAAGTACCCAATTTGCATCTGGGGGGCAACCTCAAGGACAGTACATACCTACGGGACAGTACGTTCCTCAAGGTCAACCCCAGACTCACTATGTACCCCAAGGTCAACCCCAGTATCAATTTATACCTCAAGGTCAACCCCAGTATCAGTACGTGCCTCAAGGGTATCAACCCCAAAGTCAGTACTCGAACCAAGGTTTCCAACCACCCTCCGGTCAAACGTATGTGCAAGGAACAGTAAATGTACCTTTAAATTATCAATCCTACCCTCAACTCGATTATGGTCTTCAATATTCTCAACCTGTTATGGGTCAGTACCCCGGAATGACTATAGTGTGGGATCCATCGCAAACTCAACAGGTGTTGTAGCCAAATGTACAGTTGTCATCTCAAACTGGACAACCCTTAGTTTCTGGTACACCCCAACAACCAGTCCAATCTAACATTCAAACTTCTGTACCTCCGTAGTTTCTCAGCCTGGGCCTAGTACGCCTCGTACTCCGCCTCAAACGACTGCTACAACTGCCGCAACATCTGTTCAATCTACCCCACCTACTTCCGGAGTATCGACACCTTCGGTTTCTACTGTTCCTGTATCTACTCCTCAGACATCTTTACCACCGTCTGGATCTACGATTCAAACTTCGGTTCAGATGCCTGTAGGACAACCTGGTTCAAGTACGGTTGTCACAAGTCAACCACAATTTACTTATCAACCGTACCAGGGACAGTACCAATTCGGTCCTGCTGTGCAGCAACCAGTCTATCAGTATCAACCGTACCCTGGGTACACTTATCAACAACCTCAGCAACCCCAGTACGGTCCGGTTAATCCTGGTTTTCCGGGAGGATACAATATCCCAAATGCAATTCCTATTCCTAGTTATCCTGGATATCCTCCTCCTGGGGCTAGTCTCATGACCCAGAGTTTTAGGGACCCTAATCGTCAGTTACCGTTTATCGCAACTTTGGACTTACCTGACTTGTCGCGCCTAACGAACGATCCCATTAATTATCTTCCGTTTTGGCCGCCAATGCCGAATAAGTTGCCTAGTGACATTCCTAAGTTCGAAGGTAAATCAGGAGAGGACCCGTCAAACCATGTGATGACTTAGCACCTCTGGTGTGCGTCTAACTCCATTTCAGATGATTCAATCCGTCTTAGACTTTTCCAGCGCACTCTAATTGGTCTCGCGGCCAAGTGGTACATTGAGTTACCGGAGGCACTTTTTATAATTTTAGTCAGTTAGCTACCTCGTTTTTAACTCATTTT
The DNA here is from genome assembly GCA_031772625.1 of Pinus tabuliformis. NCBI lineage: Eukaryota > Viridiplantae > Streptophyta > Pinopsida > Pinales > Pinaceae > Pinus > Pinus tabuliformis. The sequence goes on from CM062820.1 coordinate 1,281,035,070, forward strand.
CAGTTGCCAGTCCGATATGACAATGGCACGGAATTGTTAACTTCGTTAAAACAATCGACATCCACTTACATTTCAGATCATATTCATGAGTGGAGACATTGACGGCGTTTAGTGAAGGTTTTTATTCCGGATCAGATCTTGGCCGAGTGGTTTGTAAAATCTTTGTTGCCAAAGATCACTGAAGATGTAGCTAAAGCCAGAGTTGTTACTGAGGAGCAAGTAATTGCTCAAGCACAGTACCTTGACTTGGTCTATACTCAGTCAGGTACGTCACACGAGAAAATCCCCGATCTTCCCAAGCAAAATCAAATCGTTGCAGCTCCTTCGGGATCTCATGCTGCCAATGGTATGATTGGTACGGTTAACACTAAAAGTAAGAAGAAGTCTTCCAAGAATTCTTCTCCTATCATAACCTTGCCTGATTCCCCAATAGGAGATTCTTCTACAGAGATTTCCGCCGATATTAACGTTGTAGAGTCATCTACAGCCAAATCAAAATCCGGCGGGAAGAAGAAAGGAAAGAAGAAGAATAAAACGGACAAAAATTCAAAGGAGAAACCTGAAAAATTGGAATCCAATGATGAAAAGCGCAAACCTCGTTATCCTTGTCTCATTTGTGACGATGAACATTTTACAAGAGACTGCCCTCATCGTGCAGAGGTTGCGAAGATTGTCAAAGGTTCCCAAACTCCTGCTGTTTTGAAGGATCCTTTTCCAGCTCAAGACAGTAAGATGATAGGTTCATCCTCGAGTACCAATGAAGAACCCATACTAATGATGTCCCATGTTCGGATTGCGACTCGATCGCAAGATTATGGTAGTAAAAGTCCTGTTGATGGTAAAGAAGCAGAATCTTCTCATTCTAATCCATCAACCTCAACTCCCGGTTCCGATTCACTACAGATCGAGAAACCTAATCCAGACTTGGTAATCAAACCGCCCGCCAAGGGTATACTTCGAAAGTCAGCTTTCAATCCACATGCGAGAGCGGCTCAGAACTATAACATTGTTGAGGATTTAGCTGTTTCACCCTCAGCAATGTCAGCTTTGGAAGTGCTGCAATCATGTCCAGTACAATGTAAATTACTTTTGTCGGCTATAGGAGCTGTTGATGTTCAGGACTCGAACCTAATAATTTTCGATCTAGAAAATAGTACACCGCGTTTGCCTCATCAAATGGCTTTCCATATCCCAGTGATAGTAAAAAACAGGCCTATTCATCGAACTGCGATTGATGAGGGAGCCTCAACGTGTATTATGTCGATACAGTGTTGGAGATCGCTTGGTTCTCCTTCGCTAAATCAATCTCCGACGATTCTAAAGGCTTTTGATGGCCGTGGGTTTCATCCTTTTGGCATTCTACAAGATTTGCCTATAGGGGTTGAAGGCAAAACCGTTAATCTAGATGTGGAGGTGGTTGATGCCCCTCTAGATTACAACCTTCTCTTGGGTCGAAGTTGGTCTTACTCTATGACAGCGGTCGTTTCATCGGTCTTTCGGGTTATAAAGTTTCCTCATAATGGAAAGATCGTAACAATAGACCAGCTGGCTTAATTTTCATCCGACCCAGCCTCTTTTGAAAGCATTCAGCATGTCGGTAAAACGACTATCCCGTATAAGGATGTTGGAGTAGGATTAGTTAAAGATGCCGGTTTACTGGGAACTTTTCCTTTTCCTTCAATCAACGCATCGTCTTCATTTGCAACTATTCATATGATTACGTCAGACACCATTGTTTATGATGATCCTTGGATCATTCCTTCTGAATCTGAGATAGACTCATTTGGTGATGTCATGCCTTTGAGTCCATATGAAATTGCGTATGAGGCCGTGCAATCGTTTACCGACCCATCTTCAACCGAAATTGACTTCATGAATGTGGTCCGTGAGGAATCACTTTTCACATCAAGCTCGGATTTAATCACGTTTTCTGAACTTGTTCACTCTGATGAGCAAATTCGTGAAATCCTGTGTAAATGATTTACCATGGGAAGATCTCCATCACAGATCTTCGTTTTTACCCGAAAATGATTGTTTTGAAAATGATTTTTCATCAATTTTTACGACTGAATATGTCAAGGAACCTCAGAATCCAATGAAACATCCCGATTCAGAGATAAATTTGGGAAACATCTCTTGAACTATTCCTATTGACATTTCGGTTAAGCCTGGAATTGTTGAGAACATTCATATAGGTGCTGTTAGCGCTTGAAATTTCACCTCAGGCTGAGAAAGGTAAACTCCAAGGCAACATCAAACCACTTAGCCTCGTAGCTAGCCCTACGGGGCAGGAGAGGGCTCTCTCCGGTATATCTCGGTAGGGATCTTCAACGGGCGAGATAACCAATGAGGAAACACTGATTTTAGGCTAGTAAACTGATAAAAGGTTTGATTTGGGATTTTTAGGATTTTGGTGGAAAGTTGGAGAAAGGCAATTTTGGGTGCGGGGATTGGACACAGTTTTTGCAGGGGGTTCTTTGGGGCAAGGTAGGAGACTGTACTGATGCCTTTGAATTAAGTGAATGGATAGGAATGACCGGTGAGGAACTAAAGAGAGCAAGAAACCTTCAAGGGTTCTCTTTAGACAGATGAAAACATAAATATTAAGCAAACTTAAAAGCAGAGCATGGCAATCATGAATTCTACTTTAACACTTCATTTGCCTAATTTGCAGAAGGAAAAGTAAGAAGATGAATCACATAACAAACTTACAAGTACAAAGAGAAACACACCATCAATACATGTAACCACAGGAATCCCAAAAATGACTGCAAAACCCTGGTCTTTATTCCTTTGCCAAAATTGCAGAGATACAATGAGTAATACAATAGAGCTTTCTCCCTCAAGAGTCCAACCATCAAAATGACCAAGAAAGTACATAATATAGGCAATCTAACATCTTTCCTTGCCTCTAGGGGTCGAGCTCACTATCCTAGGAGCTGTTTCAACCAATTCTAAACTGAGCACTAAAAACTAGGCAGTCAAAACAACTTGCCTCTATAAACTAGGAAACCAATTCATTCATTAAATTTTTGCCTATCACATGAATGAATCTTCTAGAAGAGATAAATAAGTGTCAAAATATCATAAAGTTACATCATTTACAACAAGGAGGATCAAAATTCACTCAAAAAAGTCAAATCCAGTCAAAACTGCGTTTTGCTGAGCTGTAGGTGGATTTCTGTGAAAAACTGCCCAACAGGTCGCGCCCTAATCCTGAACAGGTCGCGCTACTTTGGAGCTGCTTTTGAGGCACTTCCAGGTGTCCAAATGAGGCAAAAGTGGGCTTGTTGGAAAGGTCTGGATGTCTACTTTCCAACCCAAGTGGAATTTCTGAATTTGGTGGCCATTTGCCCCTCCAAAATTGCAATCTCCCAAGACTGCTTCCTGTGTGTCAAAAAGGTGGCAGAAAGTCATTTTTTGCTTGTTTTTTGACCTTCTGGAGGCTCAAAACTTGATGAAATCTCTTGGTAATTGCTGAGCAGGTGTATCTTTGCATGACAAATCCAAAAATGTTGAGTTTTCCCGAAATGGAGTTGCCCATCGAATAGGTCGCGCGCGGCGCGCGACCTGTTGGGGAGGAAAACCTGTTTTTTGCCCAAAAATTCACAAGTGACCAAAAATGCTCAATTTTTTTTGAAATTTGTGCTGAAGTTAAGTCATTTAGTATCATGCTCCTTCAAGGAAGCCTCAGCCAAGATGTGGAGGGGATCGGGCCTTTTCCGTCGTTTTAGTGCCTTGGCCAACCGCCCTTGGATCACCTTCATTTTTGCCTTGCATACGTGCATTCGGGCCCAATAGTGGTTTTTCATGTTCCGGAGCAGGTCCTTATCTTTGTTGGCCTTGGCCAGCAGCCTCTCCAAATGAGCATTGACCCGGAGAAGCATAGCCTCTCGCTCAACGGGTACCAAGTCACCGGGTCTCTTGCGCGCCAAGTTGCGGTCTTCATGGATCCTCCGCAACTCATCAAGAGTGTGCTCCTCTTCAAGTTGCTTGTTGCGCTGCTCCAAGTAGGTGATTGTCCAATTTGCCATTTCCAATCTTTGCTGTAATGAATCATTTTCAGCTCTTAGGTGCTGAATGATCTCCTTTGACTCTAGGCTAGGAGAACTGATATCAAGGTCAACAACCTCTATGCCTGGAACACCTGATGGCCCCTCATCAATCTTGGGCTGCTTGCCTCTCTCTGGTACCTGTGCTGCTGTCGGAGACGAGGCCCCTTCCACCTGGTGTGGAGATAACACTCGTGGTGCTGATGAAGAAGGCGAGACCCCTTCCACCTGGTGTGGAGATAATACTCGCCTAGCTGATGCAAATAAGGCCCTGTGGCCTCTCTGATATGTGACCAATGGAGGGGAGCTGACATGTCTGGTCTCAGGAATATCATGCTGCTGTGAAGGTCCTCCCTCCTCATGAACAACCTCAGGGGGTGATGATGCTGATGCTGTGAAAAAATCTCGAGAGATAAAATCCTCCCATGGGATACCCTGCTGAGCCAACTGATGTATGACCACAAGCTGGATCAAACCATAATGATAGATGCTCCTGTGTTGCTGTGCTGGGCTCCTTCTCTGCACCAAGGGCACCATCTTCTCAATATTCCGGCACATGAAAAATGGTATGTTCATCATCCGTACCCGTGTGAAATGCATCAACAAGCGAATATGGTACGAATACAAATATGCAAACCTGCCCTCACAGGTGAAATAGCACATGACGAGCCTCATCAAGGGAGCATACTCATCCCTCAAAAATCTGAAGGGAAACATACCAGTTATGTACCTCATGTAGGCAGGTTTAATGTGGGGCTCATACTGAAATCTGTCCAACAGTTTGCGCTTGTTCCACTCTTCTCCCACATTGGGTATCCCTGTTGCTTGAGCAATAATTTCAGATGACAATATAAAATCCACCCCTGCAAGATTTACATGCCCATCATGCAGATGCAAAACAAACAAGCGGGCCAATTCCCTATGGTGCTGAATTTGAGAAATCCTCTCGTAAAATTCATAACATGAGAGGTAGCGGAAACATGTGACTGCAAGTGGACAAGCTTGCAAATAGGTCAAAGAGGTGGGCTCCTCTCTCAAATGGTGACCACTCTTACCACCCCTGTGAGGCCTCCTTTGTATCTCAACTTCTGGTGTTGACTCACGGTCATCACTTTGCTCATAGTCGGTTTCGGTTTCTAACATGGTTTCAAGAGCAAAATGGCTGAAATGTACTGCTGCTTCTGCTCAAATGACCTACTGTTTTACCCTGTTTGAAATGCTGCTTCAAGGGGACAAATAACACAAGGGAGATGTCAGGGAAGGGAGACTTCTAAGGGGAATTAGGGAAAATACATGGAAAGGGAATTAAGGGAAGGAATCATGACATATACAACATCATACCATTATCATTTGCAAGGATTTTATGGGAAGTAGGGTTTAAGGTTATATTATTGGATTTTAGGGATATGCGTAGGGTGTTGGGCTTTTGATATTTTTTTGGTAGGGAGAATAGGTAAAAATGATAAGGGAGATGGTTGGGATGTGGGGAAAAAATGGGAGTGAAAGGGATGACCTTGAGAGCAGCAAAACAAAACCCTATCTCTACTTGCATTTTGACATTTTTAAGGCAAATATACATGAACCTCTCATTTCAACTTGATGGCATTAAAACACATTTCCCATGCTCATTTTTCTTTATCAAGCAAAATACTTTGATGATCAGAGGCCTACCTGCAATCTTGAAAAATTTTGGGGTCGTTTGGCAGTTTACAGGCGATTTTTTGTGGATGAATTCCCAACAGGTCGCGCGCAGGTCTTGACAGGTCGCGCGCACCCAATAGGTCGCGCCAGTGTAGTTTCTCAACTGGTAAGACCCCCTTGACAAGTCGCGTGCGGACTCTGTCTGCAATTTCACCCAATTTCTCTCCAAATCGCTTTTCACTATTGCTTTGAGGCAAATGATGATCAAATGGAGGGAGAGAGGGGCTTTATAGGCTTGATTTAAATTAATTTCCCCTCAAACCCTCTTTCTAATGTTTTTAACTTGACACTTTTTCAAAATTTAAATGCTGCTGACTTTATGGTTTCCTTTTGTCCTGAAATTGGTTGAACTGATGCTTTTTCTTGAAAATTTTTGTAGGGATAGCTTCTGAGGAATCTTGGCAAAGGGGACCAGGGCTGCATGCTGACTTTCAAAGAATTTTGAATTTTTACAACTTTTTACAAAAATGAGAAAATTACCTTGTCTTTAAAAATAGGGTTTTTAAATCCAAGGTAAAAATTAGCTGTACAAGATGAAATCTTTTGAAGAAAAACTTTGATAATCATCCCTCTGGCCTGTTGGGCATTTATTGACTTTTAAAGACATGACTTCAAAGACAAATTGGACCTAAACCCTAGACCTAGGACTTTTGACCTCAAGACAAGACAAGAAACCTTGAAAGAGTTTATTGACTGAAACAACTTGATCCAGCAGTGCCAAGAGGGGAATAAAGACACCAGCTCCTCCATCAGGGTTATGGCATGCCTAATGGAATGCAATGAGATGACACTGATGAGACACCTACTTATGCAAATGCAAAGAGCTTTGATCACTGATGGAGGGCTACTAGACCGACTCTAACAGGTGCCTCGTGTACAGATGACGAAATTCAAATATATAAGGCCCTATTTCAAGAATTTCGCGACGTGTTTGCCTGATCCTATGAGGAAATGCCAGGAATTGATCCCGCGATTGTTGTTCATGAGATCAAGACTTACCCGGACGCTAAACCCGTCCGACAACGTTTGCGTCAGATTCACCCAAGAAAAGCTGCTGCAATTAAAGCAGAAGTTGAAAAATTACTCAAAGCAGGTTTCATTTATCCGATCCCGTTAACGGATTGGGTATCGAATATTGTTCCGGTTAACAAAAAGCAGGGAACAATAAGAATATGTATCGATTATAGGGATATTAATCGAGCCTGTCCAAAGAACAATTACCCAACTCCCTATATCGATCAAATCGTTGATGATTGTGCCGGCAGCGAAATATTCTCCTTCATGGATGGTTTTTCCGGATACAATCAAATCAATATTCTACCTGCCGATCAACCAAAAACGGCTTTCATTTGTCCATGGGGGACATTTGCTTATTGCAAGTTACCTTTTGAGCTCAAGAATGCCGGAGCAACTTTTCAAATGGCCATGTCTTATGCGTTTCATGACATCAAGCACATTGTGCAACCGTATCTCGATGACTTGCCTGCTCATTCATTACATCGAGCTGATCACCTCGTCCATTTACGAGCAATCTTTATGAGGTGTAGGCATTATCGGATTCGGTTGAACCCACACAAATGTGTCTTCTGTATAGAAACAGGTCGATTGCTGGGGTTTGTAGTTTCGAAAGCCGGCATTCGCATCGATCCCTCGAAGGTCGAAGCTATCGTCAAATTGCCTCCTCCTTCGAGTCTTCGCCAACTCCAAAGTTTGCAAGGGAAAGCAAATTTTTTATGACGATTCATTCCTAACTACGTCGAGGTTACAAAGGGTTTTACCCGGTTGTTGAAACAGAATACTCCATTCTATTGGGACGAGATAGCTCAGAAATCTTTTGATGCACTCAAACACGCGTTGACCCATGCACCGTTATTGCATCCTCCCAACTACAACCAGGATTACTTCTTGTATCTCGCCGCCTCTCATTCCACGATTAGAATGGTCTTAGTTCAAGAAGATGAATTCGGAACTGAGCATGTGATATATTACCTTAGTCGAACTTTAAATCCAACTGAGCTAAAATACTCACATGTGGAGAAATTGGCATTGGCAGCCGTTCAAGCTGTCCAACGTTTTCGTCACTACATTTTACTACGTAAAACTACAGTAATTTCGGATTGCAACCCTATGATCTACATTTTGACCAAGCAATTGCTAGGGGGCAAGTACTCTAAATGGATTGTTATCCTGCAGGAGTTCAACTTGGAATTTGAGAAATCTAAGTCTAAGAAATCTTTAGTCTTTGCGGAGTTAATGTGTGATTTCCCGCGTACTGATACGGAAACTGTGGCGAAGGAGCCCATTGCGGACGAATCCTTGTTTCTAATAAGTACTTTAGATCCGTGGTATGGGGATATCATCGTTTATCTCCAGACCCAAACCTTTCGGCCAGAAATTTCAAGGTCAGAACGTCGGAAAATACGATTCCAGTCCCAACAATATAGGATTATTGGAGATACTCTTTATCGCCGTGGGGCGAACTCTATTTTTCGACGTTGCTTAACTCACGAAGAAGCTGAAAGGGTTCTAAATGACTGTCACTCTGGAGCATGTGGCGGTCATATGTCTGGGTATGCCATAGCCCAAAAGATATTGCGCGCTAACTAGTTCTGGCTGTCTTTATTTAAAGATTGTATTATGGCGGTCCGAAAATGCCACAACTGCCAAATTTTTGATCGAAAGATGCGCGCTCCACCTGCTCCTCTCCACCCTATAATTGCCGTTGGTCCTTTTGCCAAATGGGGTATCGATTTTATATCATCCTTGTGGTAGATTATTTTACCAAGTGGGCCGAGGCGATGCCTACATTTGAGGCAGACGGCAAGACAGCTGCAATTTTCGTATTCAATCATATAATTGCTAGGTTTGGTGTCCAACAAGCAATAATCACTGATCATGGACATCATTTTCGAAACGTTATGATGACCGAATTTACAGGCCAACTTGGTTTGCGTCATGATAGTTCAACCCCTTATTATCCACAAGCTAATGGTCTGGTTGAATCCATCAACAAAGTTTTAGTCATCATGATCCGACGAATCATTGGGATTCATCGGTCGAATTGGCATAACATGCTATTTTCAGCGCTTTGGGCGTACCAAACTTCAGTAAAAACATCAACAGGGTTCACTCCTTTCCAACTAATCTATGGTTTGGAAGCTGTGTTACCCATTGAATGTGAAATCCCGTCACTACAAATGGCCATCGAGTTACTTCCAGCCACTTCCAAAGAGGAAAAACGTTTGTTATACTTGACTCAATTAGATGAGAATCGACGTGACGCTGCATTGGCGATCGAAACTCACGCAAAACGCATGAAAGCTCAGTATGATCGAAATGTGACCCCTCGAAATTTTTCGGAAGGAGATCTAGTCTTAGTTTACGATCAAACTAATGATAAATTAGGCGCTGGAAAATTCGTTCCTATGTGGCATGGTCCCTATGATGTCAAGCGAAAGCTAGCAAAAGGGGCCTATGAATTGGTAGACTTTGATGGGGACTCTTTGGGTAAACCCAGAAATGGTCTTTACTTGAAGAGGTATTACGCTTAAAGAATGGGTATGGGGATTTTTAGTTAGGATAGTTTTTCTTTCTAGCTGGTGTGTTTTAGTTTAAACAGTGTGCTTAGCTTAGAGAGTGTTTTTTCGTCATTATTCCTGCTTATCTTGGTTTTACTCTTGATATTGCGGATGTCAATGCCTCTCCAAACATACATTGATTTCGCTGATGGTGCTTGTCGTAATACACGGAACATTTCTTCCACAGCTTGGGTTATCTATTCGCCCTCTGACGAGTTAGTATCTATGCATGGGGTAAGCCTCGGTCAAACAACGAACAACATTGCCGAGTATAGTGCAGTGATTGAGTTATTATCTGAATCTATTTCATTTGGAATTCGGAGTTTGATAGTGAGATTAGATTCTGAACTCGTTGTATTACAACTTAATAGAGTGTATGCCATTAGAAATCCAATGTTATTAAGATTATTTTTGAGAGTGTGTCTCTTGGAATGTGAATTTGATTATATTGAATATCAGCATATTCCAAGATCTTTAAATACATTAGCAGATGCAATTGCTTCTCGAATGTTAAATAGACATTTGCAATAATCTTACATGTAAATTTAAAGCCATTCCATAACATGATTTACAAGGTAAGCCAGTAATAGTGATATATATATATAGGAGTGTGTCAAAAAATACATCGTCCTCGATCATAGGTTGAAAAACACCTTATGATCGGCAAAAATGATAAGTACAAAAAACAAAAATGTCATATGTGCCCACAATAGGCGATCATCCTATCACTGGTGATGATCTCGATAAGAAACCATTGCACGGGCCACCTTACAAAGGAACCTCCTAAAAGGTCCTGGGACCCCAATCACATAGCGCTGAAGTCGACGAGGAATGTCATCTATAGTGGTCTCCGGAATATCTCCTGTCAAGCGCTCCAGATGACCCTCCAACTCGGCCAAAACCTCTGTTGATTCGTCCTATGGGGTTGGCGCGGCTGCAACTGGTTGTTTCCTCTCATAAGGCCGGAGAGCGGCTGGTCGCTGTGGACGCACATCTGCATTTGAAACTTTTGCTATCAGTTTTGAGACGATGAAAAATAATAAAAAAATTAAAAATAAGGAAAATGTTGAAAATGATTTTACCTGAGTCATCCCACTGCTCTCCTGGTGGAAGAGCCATGTCTGGGTCACCATGAAAATCTACCCCAGCGTAAGAGAAGTCCTGAATAGAAAAGACCTGGTTTTTCAACCATTGGAAATACTCAGGTTTGAATCGAGCAACCTCTGTCCTCTCGTCCGGGTGACGGGCCATAACTGCGACCCATCGCATCAGTTTGGGCTCTCGAGGAAGCCCAGCTCCAACAGTAAGGTGCTGCGGGATCAACATGGGAACCCTCTCCAGGCCAAAACTCACAACCAAAGCCCCATAACCAAAGGTCTTTAGTTGTCCGTTTTTGGCCCTAGTCAGTTGGCCTTTCAGATTGGCCAACACAGCATCGCACCAGTTGAAGATGGTGCCTCGAAAGCAATCAACTGCCATACGCATCTGGGATCCGGTGGCAATATGTAATGCAGCAGCCCCGCAAAGTCTGGTGACAGTAAACGCAATCACCATGAGTTCAGGACAGGATATGGTCTTTATGTCTATCCCTTTGTCTCTAGCCTGGCTGTTGCAGAACTCTAGCCGGAGGTTATCAACGAACTGGCCACCTGGCCTAGCCCCAAACAGAGTCAAGTCTTCGCCTCTCTTAGGCAAACCAGTCAAGAAATATATGTCCGCGGGCTCGATTTCGAGCTGGTGGCCACCAATGAAGAAGCACTGGTCCTGTATGCTCCATCTGTCAACCATCCACTGTAAGAAATCCACCTGAGCCCTCATGCCAGGAATGGCCCAAAATTTGTACAAGTCGCACGCCCTCAAAGCATCAAGTGAAGGTTGATGGTTCCATGCGACAGCATCCACGTCCTCATGCTCTCGTTCACGCCAATCTAGCATGATGTACTCTCTGCAACAAGTATAAAGATAAATTAAAATGCTAGAAATTATTTTGTTTGGTCCAATTTTGAGAATTTTTGGGTTAAAAACCCTTGCGGCGGGGACCGCACCCTCCGGGTTAGACACAGTGCGTGGGACCGCACTTTGTCCACATGGAAGGTGCGGACCCCTGACTTTTTTCCAATGGAGAAAAAGTCGGGGTCCGCAGGCCAGCAGTGGTACACCTGCGGGCCCCCGCGCACGGGTTTTAAGCCTAAAAACCCTCCAAAAAATGAAATGAATAATTAAAACAAAAATTGAAACGATTAAAAATGAAGAGTAGGATCATGCGGATTACCTGGAGAAGACGGCATTTGATTCCGACGGTTGGATTTTCCGCAATCTTCACGGGAAGTTTTCTGAACAAAAGCACTATTTTCTCACCCAAAACTTAAACGGTAAAAATGAATTGACAAAGGCCCTTTTTATAAGTTTTTTGAGTAAATAAATTGCAAATTTGTTTATGTTTCACTTTGAAAAGGTATTTTTGCGACTTTTTTATCCATTTCAAACAGGTATGAGTAATGTTTGCGTTTTGTTCAGGATAACGGATTATTCAGGCGAAATCTATCATTTTCGACAAAAAACATTTAGAGTCACCTTTAAGCTCTTTTCTGACTCCTAAAACATGAAAAGATCGTCGAGTTTTTCTTTTAAACTCGTTAAAACGGAATTAAAAGACGGTCCACTTACAGCTCTCTTCTGACCGTAAAAACATGAAAAGATTGTCGGATTTTTGTCGTTTCAAATTCGATATTGGTTATAAAACGACGTGTCGTTGATCGCTTTTTTACTTTTTCGGATCAAGGGCACTAATGACGAAAAGTACTCCTTGGTCGTAAAAGATCAAGCGGTTCTCTCAAGTATTATTTTATACTTTTTCGGGCTTGGGAGACACAAATTTACGAAAAAGGTCAACCCTAGAGTTTTCTTAAGTTTTTTCAGACTCTCTAAAATTGAAAAACGCCGAGTTTCTCCTATACTGGACTCGTTAAAATTTTACAGTAAAGGACCTATTCAATTACAAACGGGAACGAACCACTCCTTAGGGTTCGAATTTAAACTAAGTTGGACTCATCCGAAGGATGAGCTTATAATCAAGCAAATGTTATCCTCCTCAAGCTTGTCAAAAATAAAGAGGTACTTGCTAGAAATGGTGGGGGAAAAGAGAGAAAAATGAGCCTATTTGTCATACTTTGTAACCACTCTTGAACACGACACTTTTATTCACCTGGGTTGGGAAATCCTTTGCCTAACAGTTGATCAAACCACATTGAAAGTCTTCAGCCGGTTTCTGGGTATTAACTTTGGGTCAATTGTCACCAAGCCATCTGTCGTGTCGTTATGTGTTCAAGAGGTCACTGCCAATAAGCCATTCATCTGCAAAATATCTGTCATCCATCTTGACCATCCCTGAGTCAGTCCTTGCAACTAAATCTCTTCAACTTGATCTATGATTTCGTGTTGTGGGCTTGCTTGCGATGGATCGCTTTCTATCGACTTCAACTCATTATCTAGAAAGATGATCTAGAAATCGTCAGTACCTTAAGATCTGCATGCCTCAATGGCAGGTTTCTCGCCTTTGACGACAGGTTGCATCATTGACCTTCGATCAAAGGATTCTGTGACATGTTCGACATCAACACATTTATTCGCATCTCATGGATTGTACTGGGTACTTTGAGAGCCATTGACATCACTGATGGTTTCTCTCGCACTTGTTAACAATTTACATCATTGACTGGTAATCAAGTGGTTTCTACCATGTTCGACATCAACACATTCATTCGCATGGATAGAATCGTATTGTTTCGGAAAGTAGAAATGAAGACCCTGGATCTAGTTTCCACAATCCAGGCTGCGAGGAATTTGTATTCATTATATAATGGACTATTCATAAACAGATGGTTGCGTCTATACTGTGTCCACATGAGTCTATACTTGTGATGTTTTACAAGATCATTCCTGTATCAGAGCAGTAGTTAGTTTTCTAAGTTAGTTTTGATCTGAGTATGGAAATGCCTACCTCAGCGATGATATGATCTCATATATATATCTTGCATTAAATGTTTTTACAGGTTCCAACCGGGCTCTCCACAAGATGATCCTCGAAATGATAAAGTACTTCACTCTTCCTAAATGATAAATGAAATCCTCATCTACTACAGACTTCGCACTTTAGGGGGCAATCTGTTACACAAAAATATCGTCACCATGATTATTTGCAGTTAGTATGGGTCTATCATCACTTGTACTGTCCTCCTAAGCAAGTCTCAGACCTCAGCTCTCCAAGTCAAGCTTTGAAAATGGGAGAAAGACATTAAAAATCAATGAAACTCTGGTTCCGCACTTTCTCTCACTGTCACCTGCGGTCCCGCACCTTTTGTTTACAAAAACTGCGGACCTGCCCACTCTATCCCTAAAGGTGTGGGTGCAGACCCCTGTGAAAGTCAAAAAGGCGCAAGTTTATTCTAAAAAACTCACTATGGGTTAATTCTAGATGATTCTAGAAGGAATTTTGACGTGGATTTGCCGCTCTTAGGTGGTTCATGCATCCCAAAAGAGAAGGAGCTAATCCCTTGATGAGAGGAGCTATCCCTTTGAAGGAGGGCTTTATCCCTTTGAAGGAGGACCTAGTAACCTCCCTCCATTGCACTATAAATTCAGGCATTGGACTGGTTACTAAGGAGGTTAGAAACTGAACATTTTTTAGGGTAAATGCTGGTGAAATTAAGACTTCCTAGTTGAGCTTAAGAGGAGAGATCACATACCTTTTTGGCTTCATTGGGGAGTGAGTGAAACTTTTCAAAGTAGAGGAGAATTCTTGTTGGACCCTGGGAGGAGCTTGTACAACGTCAAGGCATAGGTTGTAAAGTTCTTCTTCTTTTGAATTAATACAATCAAACTCATTTTTCTCAACAAGTATCTCATGTTATTTGTTTCATGGACTCCTTGACTTTCATGTTAAATATGTTTTATGATTTTGGCTTTTCAGGTGCTATTTAATTTGTTTGCAGATTCGCGGCAAAGGAGCTCATTTGGATCAAAGGAGCGAGGGCATCCACAAATTTGCGTTGGACCTAAGGTAGGCCCTAAAAAACGCTTGTTTGCCTTTGTTTATAAAAGCATATTTAGAGAAAGATAGTGTCTGGTTGGTTTGCTTGTCATTAGGTCTTCTTTAGATTCTAGGAAGGTCTATCTTGTCCGCAAGATCGACTTATTCCGTGTGACAACGGGAAGAGAAGGAAGGGAGAACGCAGGTAGTACGTAGGGCAGAGAGGAGGGCAGTAGCCCAATGGAGCTGTGGGTTCGAGGAATCATAGAGAAGGAGGGTTCGAAGACAACAAAGAATGGGGTTGTGTGAGAGTTGGCAATGCATGAAGGAGATGCGTGGAAATGGAGCAGCTAGGTTGCGTAGGGAGAAAAAAGGGTTGCATAGATATGGCAATAGCCTTAGAGCTGCGCAGATTCTGGACGGTGGCAGCAAGGTTTAGGCAGCGATGAGAGAATAGAGCTGCAGCGCTGAGGAGATGAGAGAAAAAGAACAGCGAAAATGGAGGACAGCAAGGGTGAAAGTCTGAGGGTGGAGAGGATGGCCAGCATTTGAAAGAACAGTGGAAGAAAAGGCAAGGGATCAATGGTAATGAAGAGCTTGAGAGCAGCGTGAGGGTTAAAGAAAGGGAAATGGTGGGAGCTGAGGGATGGACACAGGGTAAAGCAGTAAATAAAAATCACGTGAGGGGAATGAGGAGCTACGGGGTTAGAAGGCTAGAGCAGCAATGAAACAACCACAGAGGGGAGCGCAAGGGAAAGATGGATTGCCCATAGAAAAATTCAAACTTTTCCTGCAATAAAAATAAAACCCCAAGCAACAGCCAGGTAGCCAAAAACTGGAGAAGTAATTACAAATTGAAAAGTTATACTTATGCTTAAAATTTATCAATGAAACTCTTATAGAAAATTCTCCAGATTTAATTAAAATATTTAATCCACTTCTTTCAGATTTGACCCTGAAACCTTCGTTAAATTTCCAGATCTAAAACTATATTTAAACCCTTGCCAAAAAAATGATGCTGATGAACCTCCAGAGATCCAGACCTTACCCTCCAAGGCCTAGATCTGAACTCTGCACAACATTCAGCTTCAGATCTGCAGCTGCAATACAATAGAAAACAACCAAACGATGTACACAATGACTGCAAAAAACACTGAAAACCAAAGTCAGAAAACCAAAATTAATTACAAATCTATGTACAAAAATGGCAGATCTATCAGATCTAGGGAGTGTGAGTCCAACTCCGCTCCCAGATCTGATGATCTGTAGCTCTCAACAACCAGATCTAACGATATAACACAGATTTTTTTTTTTTTTTTTTAAATTTTAGAGGAGGTACTAAGCTTGAAACCCTTCCTGCATCACCCAATAAAAATTTCTTGTGATAAGCCTGGGATCAAATTCAAACTGCGCTCTTCAGAAAACATGGATCAGGAGTTGGTTGGTTCAGCCGAGAACTTCCCCAAATGCCCGATGATCTAATAATCAAGGATTTTCCTGCAAAACTCAATTCAGTTGTCGATCATAGAGCGAGAGAACGATAATAAAATTCAGATCTAATAGAGATACCTGTTATTATATTCAAAACTTAAATTACCATTCAAACCCCAACGATTGAGCAAGATACCTGTACTCAAATTGCTCTTCAGAAAGCTATATCAATGGCCAAAAAGAAATATATGCATGAAAATAATACATCTTATAGCATTTCCATGAAGAGTAACACCAGCAGAAGTTAAACCCAAAGTCTTTCTTTATTGCTCATAAAAAAAAGATTACAAGAGAGAGCTTTTCGCTTAGTACAAGATCAAAAGATTGGATCCATTTGACTGACAAAATGACCTCCTATTTAAAGATAAATCTTCCAATGGCTTGTTCGAGTGATCCTTGTCAAAATGATCTTGACCGTCGATGAGGATCAAAATTTCTTTTAATCTCATCCGTCGAATTTTTAAATATTGAGGAAATTTTGAAATTTTCAATTAAATGCATTTTAATAAATTAAAAATTAAAAATTTTGCATTTATTTCCTCAAAACTTTGACTTTGAATTAACTCCAGGGACCTAAGACATAAAATTTAGCAAAACAATCAATTAATCTTAGTCCCTGGACCAGTTAAGATTTAACTTTTTAAAGGATCCACAAATTTTACCTCAGGAAAATTTAAATTTACCTAGAACCTAGGACCTATGAGGGGATAAGTTATTTTTCTATCCCTCAAGACATTTTACATCATGATTTTTTTACATTTTTTACATCTCAAGGGGGAAAACCCATTTGAACAAGACCCTCACAGACTACCCAGTTTGTGACACAAATATAATCTAGCAGATCAAGCAATTTGTAATAAAATAACCTAACAAAATAGTTAGAATTATTCCCAAATCACTTTTACATAGACTCAATCTAGCACACTAGGACTCCCCTAACATTCTGGTGACAAAATCCATTCCGGCTTTAGGGTAAAGGTGAAGGAAAACTCTGCCATCATTAATCGGTAAGACAAAAACCTTTCAGAATGTAGATCGTCATCAAAAAATTAGGTTTACGTAGACAATTACATACATGACATGGATCTGCTAAAATTATTTACAATTATACACATGCAGACTGGGTTTACATTATAAGATGATCCTCAGGCTGACGCTGATAGTTGGATGGCAGGAACATGTCGATTAGGCGCTATCCCTTTTGCAAAATGGGGGTGTACTGCTATGGGTCGTTGACACGTAGTGGTCAACACTACTCATCACCCTCTTAAGGTGCTCAAAAGCCTCTTGTGCCCCATTAGTCCACTTGAAAGCTCATTTTTTCGTCAAATCCATGAGGAGTGCTGCTAGCTGGGAAACTCCCTTCATGAATCTCCTGTAATATGTACAAATTCCCACGAATCCCCTCAACTCTGTCACATTCCTGGGCGTAGGCCAATCCAAGATGGCCCTAATCTTCTCCTGGTGCACCCGTTCTCCATCCTCCCCAATCACATGCCCAAGCTATAACATCTTTGTCAATCTAAACTCAAACCTGGACAATTTGGCATACATTTGTTGCTCCTCTAGTATGCACAGGACCTCCTCCAAGTGTTGGAGGTGCTCTTCCCAAGTCCTGCTATATATTAAGATGTCATCAAAGAATACCAAGACATACTGTCACAACTACTTGTAGGACACATGGGTCATGCAATACTAAAACATGGCTGGTGCATTGTTTAGCCCGAAGGGCATTACCAAGAACTCAAAGTGTCCGCAGTGGAAATGGAAGACGGTCTTGGGAATGTCCTGTTCTCTTAGTAGGAATTGGTAGTACCCCGAACTCATATCTATCTTAGACAAGTACTTGGCTCCTCTAAGATTGTCCATCAACTCATCAATGCGTGTAATGAGATACCTATTTTTCAAAGTCTTCTTGTTGAGGGCCTTGTAGCTTATGCACATGCGAAGTGTCCCATCCTTCTTCTTCACCAACACTACAAAAGAAGTGAAAGGACTCAAGCTAGGCCTGATATGCCCCAACCTCAACGACTCCTATATACCTCTCTCAATCTCATCTTGATATGCCTTGAGATATCTATAGGGAGTGGTGATGACTGTGTACCACATCCTCTAGCTCAATGGTGTTCTTGAACCCTCTGTCAAGTGGCCTGCTTGGTGGAATCTCTCCAAATATTGCCTGATGTCTCTACAAGAGAGCCAGTATGTCTAGATGTGTCTATTTCTTCGCCCCCCTTCTCTCTGAAATCCTCAACTCTACAACCCACTCTATGTCACCACACCTCCATCTTGTGTGCTAATATTGTCTGAGGTGGGTATGAATGCATGCCTCTCAGACTAATGAACTCCATCTCCAACTTCTTCAAGTCTGTAGTAGCACACCCCAAAGAATACAACCACTACACTCCCAACACTACATTGGTGTCCGGAACCTCCACCATGAAGAAGTGATCTGTCATTGAGTAGTTCCCCATGGTCAACATCATGTTGGGAACATACCTCATACACTGCATAGTCCTATCACCAGGCACCAAAACTGAAAATCCCTCAAAAGCCTTTGTCTGTATGCCTCTCCTCTCCACCAGTTGTGCATCAATAAAATTGTGGGTTGCCCCACTGTCCACCAATACTGACACTCGCTGTCCTTGTACGGTGCCCCGAATCTGTAGTGTCAAATACTTCAGAACTCCCCGAAGTGAAGCAATAACTCCTCCAGTAGGCAAGAAAGCTCCTCCACTAGGTGGGGGCAGTGGGCCACCTCCTCCCAAGCTCTGAGGTCCACCCTCACCTATCTCTATCTCCTGATCTGCATCCTCCTCCTCTGGCTCACTATCTGAAAATACCTCTATATAGGGGGCCTTGCCCTTGGTACACCGATGTTCTGTGCCCATGGCTCCTAACGAGTAAAGCATAATTTCATCCTTCAGAGATCCCTCCTGGTCTCATCATCCAACTACCCTCTCACAGTCTACTCCTTCTGAGGAGGTCTGGTGTCTTTTCACCTCTGAGAGAAAGAAGGTCTAGTAGGTGTTGGAGCCCTTGTCTTTGGGACAATGTCTAGCATTACTCATGCTCTGCTAATGGCATCCTACAATGATGCTAGTCTATAAGCTCGCACCCAACCTCACAGTGGCTCGACCAAGCCCTCAATAAACAGCATGATCAATCTCGCCTTCGAAATATTTAATGCCATCACCACTAGTATTGAAACTCTGCTATGTGAGCCTTTGCATTGCCTGTCTGTTGTGAAAAGTTCTGAATCTACACATCAGACATTCTACTGCAATCACTGGTTTATCATCTCCTACTTGTTCTTTACATTCAACAAGCTATTTAATTATTTAAACAATGATGAAAACACTATTGCAGAATACACATACATACAGATCATGAACCGAAATAAAATGAGACAATCACACAAGGGACACTGTTATTTTTGGAAAACCAATGCAACATAAATAGGGTTTGTATTATTAAGTAGATTTCTGAATACAAATAGGGTGCCAATTCTGGCTCACCCAACAGAGAATAAACCTGGTAGAAGTACCTCTATCTAGAGACAGATATTTTGGTGAATCCAACAACTGGATGATCAAACCCCACAGATGACAATGTTGTCCCCAGTGCTGGGTAGTGATGGCTGCTCCAAGCTCTGTGCTAGAACTGCATGACCTCCTCTTGGAGCTGCATCACCCTCCCAGTGAGCCTTCCTTGCTCAGAAATCGATATCCTGAGTTGCTGCTCTCTCTGCCTCATAGAAACCCTAGCACTACCTCTAAATGATTGCGTCAGCCCCTTTGGCTTCTGTGTCACCCTCTCTGGAGCTGCGTTGTCTCTCTTGGTGCTGCTCTGCCTCTCTGCTTTGTATTCTCGGCCTTGGACTGAAGTCCCTCTGCCTCTCTGCCCCTCTCACTGGAACTTAGATCACTAGCTCGACTTTCTCAGCAAACCTCGCCCCGGAAAAATCAAACTCTTTGATATATCTCCAACTGACCCTCAAGCCTCCTCTTATACTTTTCCTATTGATGAATCAACGACCGAGATTAAGTCCCTAATTGACGGCTAAGATTAAAACAGACTTGATCCTCATCACTTAGAAGTTTCTCACCCATATTCTTATTAATGCCCGTTAATATTTTTAATTTCCTAAGTTTAGATTTAGGACCTATTAAAAAAATTAATTATTTTAATAACTCCTCATCCAGGTGGAATTTCTCCAAATGATTGTTGGGTTCTGGATATCTCATGTGTTCTAGCCCTTGCACAAAATTTCGGAGCTAGAGCACATCCGATGCTACCCAAAATCAACACAACAAAAGTACTACAGTGATCCACTGCATCGGTCCTTTGTGCTTGTTGATCCTTGGCCTGATGCCCTTCATCCACTGCACTATTGCTTCCTGTAATGTTGCCCATGACTCAGCCACTGCCACTGCTACATCTGTACTACAACTCCCTCTCAAAATGCTGCCTCATGTTGCCCATAACACTGCCATTGCTAACTGTTGCATTGTAACTCAGTTGCTGAGAAGTAAGCAACTGAAACTTCACCCAAAAACTGACATGCTGGTCAGTATGGATGCCTTGTGATGCGGAAGCTACCTCCGCTGCTAATCTATGCTGACCCTCTGCTGCTACTGCAAACTGCTTTGTGCCTCTTGCACTATTACAACATCCACTGCGCTGCCTCAAACTTTGGCACTCTAGCTCTGCAACTGTCGTTCCATCACACCTCGCTCCAACTGACACCCGTCATTTTGCTACTGTCATTAAGGGCTCCCGTAGTTGTATGTGATCCAAGAGTTTGCGCACCTCAAGGAACCTGCCCCTTCATGTAGTCCTCTCGACTACAACTCCATGTTGCCCCACCTCTTCTTCGAAGGCGCATGAGCACTCATGGCACAATCGTCATCGTCTCTTTCCTTGTCAGCTTTCGCTGCAGCAGCCTTTGAGACAAAAGCCTCCCCCTTGCCCTTCTTTCAGGGGCACTAAGTGGCATAATGTCCCAGTTCCCCACATATGAAGCATCTAACCTTGGTTATGTCCTTCTTTCTCTTCTGTTGCCCTTGTTGTCCCAATGATGCGAGAGCTGCATCCTCCTCCTCCTTCACCTAGGCTCCCTTGCCCCTACTCCCTGTCTTGGTCAACCTCCTAAGCTCTTCTTGTCGAAAAGCTGCCCACATCTCCTCCCAACTGGGGAGAGTCGCTTTGCACAAGATACTTTGGACAAAAGTCTCCCAATCCTCAGTGACTACATTTAAAGCAGTCCTGAACATCAACTTCAGATCTGGTGTAAACCTCACGGAAGTCAACTAGCCGCGAATCCCTTGCAACCAGAGAAGGAAGGGACCAATCTCCTCTCCCTTCTACATCTGATACTGTCTCAGCTGATTTTCTAATAGTATCTTCCGTTGGACGGAAGAGCCCTGGTACAAGTTGGTCAGCGACTCCCACATCTCCCTTGTTGTTTCCTTCTCAACAATGTGTGGAACTACATGATCTTTGACCCCGTCTAGGATCATGCACTTGGCCTTCGATTAGGCCTCCTCGTACTTCATTAACGGATCAACATCAACCGAAACAACAACTACTTTCAAGGCATAGTCCTTGATGCAATGTTTGTCTAGGATTGCCAGGATCTTGGCCTTCCAGATGACAAAATTGGATGCTCCATCCAATTTGTCCTAATCCTTCAACCCATTTACTGCCATCTCTGCTAAAAAAAGGGACTGGTTCTCTTCTCCCTCTTCTGCTGTCAATGTAGCAAGACTTGGATCTAGATTTCTTTGGTGCAAGAAACCATCTAAGGAACAAGATTCTCTAGACTCCTTCTGAGTCCTGATTTCCCTCACGGAAATCCTCTAGCCAAATGTCAAATCAGTCCTCTCCAATCCTCCTTTGTTGTTGCAACCCAGATCTAGATTTCTTTGGCTAGAAATATCTCAAGGCAGTGATTCCCTCTACCTCGGCTCTATCTCCACAGACATTGTTCTGCACCAAAAGAAACAGCGCCCCACCAACTCCTCAGATCGAATCTGCTCTACTCCTCTAGCCCCAACAACTGGCTAATTCGAACCTCTCAAGCTCTGCGCTGGCCCATAGAGCTGATGCAGTCACTACGTGGGCTCCTCTCTGGCTCTACATCTCCCTCTACACGCTCGAAATACTAACGCAAGCACTACATGAGCCTCGGCGCCACTTCTCTGGCTCTGCGTCACTCCTAAAGTTGCTCCTCTGCTTCTAAAACAACGTTGTCACTCGGGAAAGCTGCTTCTCTGCAGCAAATTCTCTAGATCTCGCGGTTGGTGTCTTCAGTCTCCTATGATCTGCAATGCTTTGATACCATGTGAAAATTTATGAATCTACACATCAAAAATCCTATTGCAATCACTGGTTTATCATCTCCTAATTGTTATTTACATTCAACGAATTATTTAATTATTTAAACAACAATGAAAACACTATTGTAGACTACACATACATATAGATCGTGAACTGAAATAAAATGAGACAATCACGCAAGGGACACTGTTATTTTTGGACAATTGTCCCCGGAAAAACCCAATTCGGGAAAATTGGTGCAGCATATAGAGGGTTTGTATTATTAAGCAGATTTCTGAATACAACTAGGGTGTGAATTCTAGCTCACCCAAAAGATAATAAACCTGGCAGAAGTACCTCTATCCGGAGACATAGTTTGGAAAATCCAGCAACTGGATGATCAAACCCACAAATGACAATGTTGTCCCCAGTGCTGGGTAGCAATGGCTGCTCCAAGCTCTGCACTGGAACTGCGTCACCTCCTCTAGGAGCTGCGTCACCCTCCCAGTAAGCCTTCCTTGATCAGAAATCGTTATGTTGAACTGTTGCTCTCTCTGCCTCACAGAAACCCCAGCACTGCCTCTAAATGACTGCGTCAGCTCCTCTGGCTTCTATGTCACCCTCTTTGGAGCTATGTTATCTCTCTTGGTGCTGCTTTGCCTCTTTGCTTTGTATTCTCGGCCTTGGACTAAATTCCGTCTACCGAACTGCCCCTCTCACTACAACTCAGATCACTAGCTCGACTTTCTCAGCAAACCTCGCCCCAAAAAATCAGACTCTTTGATCTCTCAAATGTATCTCCAACTGACCCTCAAGCTTCCTCTTATATTTTTCCTGTTGATGAATCAACAGCCGAGATTAAGTCCCTAATTGACAACTAAGATTAAAACAGACTTGATCCTCGCCACTTAGAAGTTTCTCGCCCATATTCTTATTAATACCCATTAATATTTTTATTTTCCTAAGCTTAGACTTAGGAACCCATTAAAAATATTAATTATTTTAATAACTCCTCATCCGGGTGGAATTTCTCCAAATGATTTTTGGGTTCTGGAGGCCTCATGTGTTCTAGCATCTACACAAAATTTTGGAGCTAGAGCACATCCGGTGCTACCCAAAATCAACATATGTTTCATGGTTATCCAGCTCCTTGAAGTGCGACTCCAGATCCTTCCTATCAAATCTCTCCATCAGCCTACGAGTGAACTCACTATAGGATGTGATGGACGCATGTCCAAGTGTAACTAATCCATGAATACCAACACTCCTGAGCATCACCCTCCAATTGCAATGTAGAAAATCTAATGGCATTTGTCTCCCGCATGGGGTTCAGATTAAGGTAAGTATCTATTTTCTAAACCCATGACCTCGTAGAACTCCAAGCTAACCCACCAAAGCTAAGCAATGTCACCTTTCTTGCCAACTTCTAATTATCCCAGTTTTGATTTTGTTGTTCTCCTCTGGTGGAAGTCCCTACTTCAGGTTGATATTTCTCCTTTAGATGGAAATAGTTTGCAAGAGTAAGTATCCTCCTGACTCTAGGATCCAATGCTTCATACTCATCGATGCCATCTATGAATGATCTGGTAAACTAGGTGAATGCATCTGTTCTCTATCTTGCTCCAGTTCCTTTGTACATCGAGGCATAGTAGGCCTAGGGGTTTTACCATACATGTGGTTTTCCCGTGGAGGTACATGGCTCCTTTCTCCTATTCTTGAACCTCCTCCTCCTTCATTGTTTCCTCCTCTACCACCTTGAGGTACTCCTTGCATATTCTTCATTTATAGTGCCATCATCTGCCTCATCATCTCCATCATTTGTTGGTTCGACCTTGCCAACTCCTCCAGTAGTGGGTCACGTCCACCCTACCTAGGTTGCTCATCACCATTGGCCCCGATGTAGTCTCTAGCGTTCTCGAACTTTGTATCAAAAAACTGCTCAGGCTCGTCTTCTATATCATGACCTCTTCCTCTGCCTCTGCCTCTAGGACGATAAACGACTCCACCAAACAATCTTGTCATGAAATGTTCTCGAGCCCACATTTGGCCAAGAGCATGCTCTGATACCATGGTAATATTCTAACTAGAGAAATACAGTGAAATATCAAAACATGAACTCGCTACAACAAACAAATAAGCATGCAATCTAAAATCTCCACAAGAACATTTAGAACACTGCTGAGTAGAAACAATAGAGCTGAGCCATTTTATTGAATATCCAATGAGAATGTGAGTACATGATGTAGTGGAATGAGTGCACTTGGGCTTGCTAAGCAAGCACGCAAAACCCAGGTGAGAATGAAGGAAACTCCATGTTGAAAATAGGCTCACTGGTTGTACGCTCTGCCCAAAAATTCACAGTTGTTGGTGCTGAAGGAAAACTGATATTTGAGGCCTCCAAAAATTCTGAAAAATTAGGACAATGGTCTCCAACCCCAGACCAAAAAAACCCATAAAGCTTTTGGGCTAATTGCAACCTCCTAGAATTACACAAAATTATGTGAAATCACCCATTGCCCAGCTCTACATCCCACCAGAAAATCTATAGTTGCTCCACCCAAAATCCTCCACCAAAATAACTAGAGTGGGATTTCAGCGATTTCTCGACACAAGGATGCTAACAATTGCTTCAACAAAACAACCCAATAAAACCTCTGCGCGGGCCCTAGAGAGAATCTCGGCCCTCACAAATGCAATCGCTTCTAGCTCCGAAACTCTTCAAGGGAATTCGTCCTCCTCAAAGAAAATTTCTTGCAAATTCTTGAGGCAAATATTCAATTTTGTTGGAGAGAAGCTGGATTTCAGTTCCAGAGGCCAGGAAAGTGCTTCAAAAGGTCGAAGAGACAGTTTTTCAGCCAGTGGCAGACGAGGACTACAAGAGTAGCTAATTCAAGCAAAGCATGGAAGGGACTACGCAAGGGTGACGCAAGCCTGCGCAGAGGCTGTTTGGACAACTGACTTAGAGCTGCAGTTAGAGCTCAGATTTGCCTGTGGGCCTCACTAGACTTTTGCCAGTATTTTCTTTGCAGGTTTACTAGTTTTCGACATCCAAGTTGTACTCAGAATTTCTCATTGTTGCATAATAATATAAAACCCTTGGCAATTGCACCAGTTTTCCCAAGTTGGGTTTTCCCAGGGACATTTGTCAAAAAATAACTGTGTTAATTTTTATGTGTGTGTGCTAGCATTTCTCAGTTTCTAGCGCTATTTTCTTCCGCGGTTTATTTGTGAAGGTTGCAGTATGAATTATTTGGTATTTGTCATTGCAGATAAATTGTTAAATTAATTAACAATTAGAAAAATAATTTCTAGCAGTTGCAATATGATTTCAGAGTTGAAATTTTCACATGGTATCAAAGCAGTGCGATTGATCAGCTGGGAAGCTCAAAAGTGGAAGAAAGAATATTTCGCTGTTTAGAGGGAGAAGCAAACTAGAATTTTCTAGTGTTGCGGAGTGCCTAGCCAGACAGTATGAAATGATGGGCAAGGGTCTGATTTTCCAGTTGTAGTTGCAGGAAAATTCGATTTATCCAGAAAAGCAATTCCAACAAGCAGAGAGAGCAACAACAACTTAGTATTTTCGCTGAGCAGATTCCTTGGTTGGAAGTAAAGGGTTTTGCAACAGTTTGCAGTAGCAAAATCAACGTCAGGTGGAAAAGGAAAGCACACAAGGCAAATATCTCTCATAGGGTTTCTAGCCAAGAAATCTGATTTTCCAGTTGAAGGTGGTAGTAGTAGCTAGCAGGATTGCACATTCCAAAAGGGAGTGTAAGAAGTAGAGCAAGAACTGAGCAGAGGAAGAGGGATTTTCTAGACCAGATTTGAGATGGCCACAGCTGGCTTAGGGATCAAGATAGGCTAGAGAGAGCTTCCAATTATGTCATCTGGAAGGCCAAAATGTCATTCATTCTAGACAAATATGGCCTGAAAGCCTATGTGGACAATGTTGTAGCAGTACCCCAGGATGCTGACCAGTTGGAATACTGAAGAGAAATGGCGAAAGCGAAGTGGATGATATTGGACGGAGTCTGAGATCATATAGTCTGACATGTAGCTGGCCAAGGGACGACCAAGGAAATGTAGGATGTTCTCTCCACGTTATGTTAGAGCTCTTCTGAGTAGCGGAAGATGCTTCTCTAAGAAAAGTTGAGAAGCATAAGGATGCAGAAGGGCGAGAACATAGATGGCTTCCTCACTAGGATGGCAACGGTTGGGGAAGTGCCCCAACGCATAGAGCTTGTACGACCGACACTAAACAGTGTGTCGAAGGATTGGCAGGTGTTTGTCCAAAGTATCTTGGGCAGAAACACATTGCCAAGATAGGACAAGATGTGGGATGATCTACAACATGAGGAGTTGAGCGTGCTCTATTGAAGAGTACCATCAGCGGAAGCAACAGTAAGGGCGTGAAGAATGAGAAGGAAGAAGAAAATGTGGCCCTAATATCCAATGGTCCTAGTCAAGGACAGGGGGAGAAGAAGAAAAAGAAGGACCTGTCAAAGGTCAAGCGCTTCAGATGTGGTGAGTTCGGTCACAATACGCAGTGTCCTCTCAGGAAGAACAAGCAGAAGAAGCAGGACAAGGCGCCAGCGTCAGCCGAGATAAACAAATTGTCCTCCAGGTTGGAAGAAGACTTCGCTATGATGGCAGCCATACCTCCAGGAGTGAGGTGGAACAACATGGAGTTGTAGTCCATAACTGTAAAGATTGGGCAGGATCCTTACGGTGTCCTCTTCATGGATCATCACCTTTCTATAGGGGCCAACAGTATTCAGTAGCAGGATGGATTAGTGTCAGTGATGCAGTCAGATTTTGGAGTGATAGTTGCAGACTAGTAACAGTCAGGTGCTGAGGAGTGCAGTGTAGTGTTGGCAGTAGTGTAGAGTGGCACAGTGCAGAGTCAACAACAACGCAAATTCTTCAATGGACAATGCAATAGCTAGTAGTAGTCAGAGACTCGGGAGACAAATGCATCATACTGAACACAGTTGATTCAGTATTTAGGATACTTCTCAGTTGCAGTTGCAACAATAACAGTTGAGACTCGAGAGGGAGTTGTAGTGCAGATGCAGAGTTGGTAGCAGTATGGCAGTGTTAGCAGCAGCACAGATGCAACATTAGAGTTGCACAGTGGTTGGTGGGCAGTAGCTAAACATCAACAACGTGACAGAGGGTGGTACGGAGACAGGGCGTTGTGGCATCATGTGCAACACTAGAGAGAACACCTTCATCGCTAAGAGTGAGTGTTATTTTCTATAGCATCGAAGGTGTTCTAGTCTCGAAACTTTGTGGAGAGGATAAAACACAGGAGTTCTCCATAACCCAGAAATCGTTTCTGGAAATTCCACCTAGAAGTGTCTCAATTAGATTATTATCCTATTTTTAATTATTTCGTAAGTCTAAACTTAGGAAAAGGGGTTAATTAATCATAATTAATTGAGATAAGTTGTAAATCATCTAGAAACTCACAAGGATCAACTTTGATATGATCTTGGTCCTTGATTAAGTTTTAATATTAGACGTTGGAGGTCCAACAGAACATTATAAGAAGTCGATGGGTAGATGGAGATGATACAACAGTAGTGCGTATTCCTTGGCAGATCGAGCTAGCAGCAGCAAATTTCGAGCCAGAAAGGGATGCAGGTGTCAAAGGGGTAGGGACAGTGAGTCGGAGGAAGTTTTCCAGATCTGGTGAAGTGCATTGCGGAGAGGCAGAAAGAGCCACAGTGATGTTGATGCAGGGGCTGCGCAGAAGCCTCTAGAGGCAATTTGATTTTTGCTAGAGATAAGCTAGATTTCAATTCTTGAGGCTAGGAAAGTGTTCCAGAAGGTCGGGGAGACAGTTTCTCAGCTAATGGCAGACAGGATGGCTACAAGAGCAACTGATTTAGGGACAGCATGGAAAGGACTATGTAAGGGTGACGCGGGCCTGTGTAGAGGCAGTTTGGACGACTCACCTGGAGCTACAGTTAGAGCTGGAATTTGCCTGTGGGGTGAGGAAAATTCCTCACTAGATTTTTGCTAGTATTTTCTTTGCAGGATTACCAGTTTTCGGCATCCAGATTGTACTCAGAGTTTCTTACTACTGCATAATAATATAAAACCCTCAGTTGTTGCACCAGTTTTCCCAAGTTGGGTTTTTTCAAGGACATTTGTCCAAAAATAACTATGGTAATATTTATTTGTGTGTGCTAGCATTTCTGAGTTTCCAATGCTATTTTCTTCCACAATTTATTTGTGAAGGTTGTAGTGTGAATTATTTGGTATTTTCCATAGCAGATAAATTGTTAAATTAATTAACAATTAGAAAAATAATTTCCAGTTGCTACAATAGGATTTTAGAGTTGAAATTTTCACATTGGATTCCTTGCTTAGGACCCATAAGATCCCTTCAATTGGGCCATTTGCAGAGACAAAGGGTAGAAACATTGTCAGGAAGGAGATTGAGGAATACTTGAGCAGTCTGAAGTAGGTCACTACCAAAGAAGATTTGGAGGTCAATATACAGAACATGCAAAAGTATATAGTTGGGCCTGCTAAAGTT
This sequence comes from Pinus tabuliformis, assembly GCA_031772625.1. NCBI lineage: Eukaryota > Viridiplantae > Streptophyta > Pinopsida > Pinales > Pinaceae > Pinus > Pinus tabuliformis. The sequence continues at coordinate 1,281,063,786 of CM062820.1, forward strand.
AATATGAAATTGTTCTTATTACAGAATGAGGTGCAAAATGGTTCCAAAACCATTTAACCAGGTGCTATGGAGGCTAGAGTCAAATATCAGCCAAACCTTCCTGCAAAGTTTGAAGCCACAATTACATAATATAAATCTTGGTATCAATATGTAACTACAAAATTACAAGTTGAATTTGTTGAGCTAGAGTTTCCTCAAACTCAAGCTTAATGTATTTAGTTTGTCTTATTAGGCTCTAGCCATTTTTATCTTATATGGGGTTTTGTCATATTGTATTTGAAAATTAAGTGTAAATGTAAGGGGAAGTTCAAGAGTTAAAAGTGGAATGTGAAAAGTCATTAGTTAGAGTTAAGACAAAGGAAGTCCAAGAGTCATGAGGGAAACTCAAAGGTCACAAAGGGAGATGAAGGGTCATCTCATTTGTTATAAATAAACCCTCATAACTCAAACAAAGGGCTTGGAACCAAATATTTGGAGCCTTGGCTTCTCTAGTCTAGCATAGGAAGAGTATCATTCTTTGGAGAAGCAAGTGATGGCTTCATGTTCCACTATTGGGGCTAGTGTCATATCAATGTAATTGTATGCTCGGAACTTTCACTTAATAATAAGAAGCTCTGAGAGTCGGCATGCTTTCATGTATACGCCGTGAATGTTGTAAGACTACTCTTTATATGTTCGCGATGAATGTTGTTTCATTTACGCTAAGGTTAATGAACTAATTCTTTTTCCTTGTATCTTCTTGAATGTGGGTTGTTTATGTTATTATGATAGTTGTTATCTTGTAAACTATTTTACCGGTTAACTAACGATTCTTTACATTGCTCGTGTGTCTCTTCTAAGATAGTACTATTACTTTCTTCCAAGGTTCTCACCCTTTTCTCTTTTGATGTGAAAGAACATTTAATACATTGCATTTGATATCTCACAAAGTTCATACACTTGGTATCACCAAATTTATGCATATATCATCTTATGTGTTCATTGCAGCCAAGGCACATCTTTGAGACCACAGATTTGGCAACTGACCATATTCTTGTTGGGTTTCCTATTCCAAACGGTGTGGGTGTAAGTGGGACTTCACATCGAGGAGACCCCTTTCCCTGTTCTCAGCTTCATGCACCATCAATAGGTTTTGGCGCTAGAAGGAGGCCCAGATGACAAGCTAAGTCTATGAAGCCTGGTTTCAATTTTTCATCTTGAATGACTTCTTCCCATATCATAACCCCGACATGTTTTTCTAAAGTTGCAAATCTGAATTCCCACGCGGATAATTCATGCCTTGTCAAATCTGAAATTTGATGGCGAGGGTGAAACAACCATTTTTTAGCACACCCTTTGCTTTCTTGAATTTTAAAAATCCTATGAAATTAATTGTGAGGATGTCGCTTGTAGGTTGTTTGTTCTCGTATTCGAGGGTCACGTTAAACAATGGTGTTATACATCGTCGAATGCTTCTATCCACTCTTTCCAACAACTTGTCATCGAACTTCACCAAGCCTTTGACAGGTATGATTACCAAATTACAAGAAGAATAAGGTATGATTACCAAAGTGTTTACCAGAAGATTATTCTTCTCAAAATGAAATATGATGAATCCGTTGAAGATTTTCATGATCGCTTCCTTCACTTTTGCTATAAGTTTTCAAAGGAAGACATAGATGGAATTTTATGAAAGAGAAATTTCAATATCTTGTTCAGCTCTCTTTGAATCCGCCTGAACCCAAATCCTTTTCAAGTCTCCCTGCTATCCTTGGTCTTGGAGCCCTCAAAGTTTCAAAGCAAGACCTTGAATTTTCATGTGACTTTTCGTCTTCTTTCAGTTCTTCACCAAATAAAGCAACTCCATACACCTAGGTTAACACTGGAGAACTTGAAGGCCAGTTTGTCGATCCAATCCCATGTTCTCCTTCCTCTCATATCTAAGATTTGAACTCAAGTTTCAACCTTGAACCTGATTTGATAAATGATATTGCTTCTTCCCGATATACCTCTTACTTTTCGTTAGTCATTCCCTTTGATCCTCTTTATCATGATTCACCAGGTCAACCCGTTATATCAGTCTCTATTGAATCTCATGAAGGTCAAGTTCAATATCATGTTAATGCAGATCAAGAGATTCAAGATATCCTCCACGATGATTATGTGTGGGCTTTCGATTATGAACAAGAACCTGCTATAAAAGATAATTTCTCACTTGACCTACCTAATTTTTCTTCATCATTTACCCCCTCTCCTGACATATTTTATGAATCCGTCACACCTGTCACCTCAATGGATGATTCAGATCTTAATGATAGTGATTTTGATTGCAGTCAAGAGTGGTGGAATATTGATTTTAGATCAAAAGAAGATACAAAAGAACCTACTGTCCATAATCTATCTCATTCCATATTTGGTGAATGTGAAGAGGCTGAGAATGCAACTCCATGTTTTCAACTAATCCCCTCTTTAGATTCATCAGATCATGAAGACCCCTTTCACTTGAATGAAAAATCAAATCCTGCTCATGGCTTTCTTAATGTATGCATTGACTCATCGAATGATGACTATATGTCTTCAATTGTCGATTTCTCCAAGCCACCAGTTTTTTGATGATTTACCTTCAAACACTTTGGAGCTATGTCAAGAAGTCAAGACACTTTAACCTATGCTGATGGTTATGTCAGGATCTTGCAATTTTGATTAGAGTTCCAAACATGATTAGACTGATACTCTCTCACGGGAAAACCTTCATGAATTTATTACAAATGTTGAAAATGAATCTACCTTTCGGTTATAAGATACTTCACCCGGTTATCATGACCCCATTGTTGAATGGTTGGAGGAATCCTACTTGGCAAGCTTGATGCCTAGGAATAAGCTTTTATCTTTCTTGATGTTTTCTAACATTGAAAATTGGAATGGATGTTTTGATATAAAGGTTGTCACAATGTGTATCATAACACAGTAACAAAATGTTTAGTACATGCCTTCTTGTCATACTTTTCTGCTAGTGTTTCGTTTCTTCAAATTTTGGAGCATGTCACAATCTATCTTTCTTTCCTCTTGCTTTACTTGATGATCTTTCTTGTTGCTTATTCCGTCGTTAGTATAGGTCAGGAATTACCTCATTGGTTGCATTGGAAATTCCATTTCAGGTAAGCCTGGCCTGTGTTTTGTTAGTTTAGGAGTAGGTTTCGTGTAGTGTAGTTAGTTTTATTTAGATTTTTGTTTCTTTGTTTTGTCTTTCATCTTAAGCTTTTATTTTAAGTTTCTTTGCAATAATCCTTGTATGAAAGTGGCACTTTGGTTCTAAATAAGCATGGCAAAGTTTGAAAGGACATTGTACGACTACCAATGCTTGGTTAACTATCTATTATTTTTCTTTGCATGGGCCTTGTATCTTTTGGTCTGTGATGTTAGGATGGAAAATACACTCTTTCTCACAAAAAACCTTAGTGGAACTATGATGCTCGAATCTATGAATAGGATCTTCTTCTGAATCAACTTTTATGTTTAACTGGTTTAGCTTGTCAACTCGGTCAAGTAGAGAAGGTAGAGAAGGAAGCTTAAGCAAGCAAACTTTAATTCAAAGGTATATACTCCCATCTCTAAAGGAACAACTTCTCTTGCTCTCAAAAAGTCAGGATCCCTCTTCCACCGTGGTAAATAAATAAGTGCTTAAGCACATACAAATAAAGGGTGAAAAAAGAGAAAGACTTCCTGCAAAGAGAGGTGAAGCAAGTAACTTCGTTGGGGCACTGAACAGGTCTGCTAGCAGCGAAGCAATGCTTGTGCTCCTATAGTGACTCCGCTGGGGTATTGAACAGGGTTGCTGGAAGCAGAGAAACACCAAAGATGACAAAAACTAAGACTGACATCATTCACTCGCATATTCTTATGGTTGTCCTCTCCTAATCAAAACAACCGAGGTTTGACTTGCTTTTGTAAGTGTGTCGCCGATGAAGGGAATGAAAGAAACTATGTCTTTAAATCGAGCTAAGTAAAGAAACTATGGTGATCAATGGGATGGAACAATACTTCCTGAAAAGCTAGACTTATTTTATAAAGTTAGACCCATACAAAGAACTAGAGTTCTACCAATGTGTCACCAAGTGTTTTCGCTGCTACAACCCCCCTCCAAAATTTTGCCTACACTTAGATTTTGGAGCCTACTTTTGTCTATAAGAACTGGTCTTTTCACTGTCGTCAAGTGTTCCTCTTAATTGTTTGGTGTCACAATGACTTATCCTCTCATGTAAGGCTTGTGATGTCTTAACTATGTTGTCGTGATGACTTCTCAACCTTGTCGACAACAGTTTCCCAACTTCTGGGTGTAAGGCCCATGACACACTTGACATGTACAAGGCATGGTTGGTTGCAAAAAAGTCTTCTCAATGAGAGGGCATTGATTATGAGGATATTTTATATTAAATTTATAGCCTTTTGTCCCTTTTTTATGTGATGACTTAGTTAATGAGCCATTAGGTTCATTACATATATGCAACTCACTCGTTCTATTCACAATCATATAATCAGGTCTAATTGCCTACAAAATGGAAATTGGCTGTAAATTAACTGCATTACTTTCTACAGGACCAGCAAACAACAGAACAAGAAATGTTTTAATATTCCAAAGAAGACTTAAATAACAGCCACAAATCCTGGCTGAGAGAAGTACAAAAGAAACCATGATTAATTTGATCATCCACTCTTGGGTGACGTCTTAACTTACAAACCTTGCACACTGGACAAGGTGTTTGAATAAAATAAACAAATATTTCCCCTATTTATCGCTAAGAAAATAAGTTCTTTTAGCAAAAACCAAATTGATAAATGTAGCCTGAAAGCATAGATAAGTTATTTCCCTAGCTGAAAAATGTTTCAATTTTTTTTATATAAGGTTTAAAAACCTGGTACTCTATTTGGGGAGTATGTCACTATTGTTCATTTATAACTGGCTGTACCTTTATGTCACTAAGTTTCAAACTATGTCCCGCAAGTGTTACTTCTCCAGACTTCTCAAATGCTAGAATTTTAGCATGTCCCATAGACTTCACTTCCTTGGCAACAATGCCCATTTCCTTGCCTAATCGCTTACCCAACACACTGCAATGGCAAAGTACATGAGAGTGAGACTCTTTTCTCAAAAAAATTCCATAGTGGAAATTCTTTTTCAATTAACAAGGAAAAACACAAAAGAAAAAGCTACACCATACCTAAAATCCGGTTCTGCCCGCAGAGATGCATATTTCAGAGGATCATTGCAGGGAACTACTGATCTCACATTTAGCTCCTCCTTCACATACTAAGAGGTCAAAATAAGGAGAATAAGATCCCATAATGCTTGTATTTGATTACAGTAGAAGAAAATACAACTTTTGCATAAGTGCCACTCTAAAAAAGAAACAGATCATCCGTGATCTACTGCCCTCATCAAATGATCTTGTACTATACTGAGCATCAAAGAGCTGCAATTTCCCAATATTATATCTAATTACAGATATTGTTAAATATAACAGACAACAGCACCCAGCATAAACTATAGATTTATCAGTACAGAAACGTTACACGCACTGCCTTCACAGCATAATCATATTAGTATATCTTATACCTGACCTCTTATCTAATTAAAAGTTAAGTGACCTCTTATCTAGCTAATTTTCCTCATATTCTTCTATGTTTAGAATATTATACATATAATTCCTATCTACATTTTGTTTTCTACCTGTTCAGCGTCTCTAACCATCAAAAGTACCGCTGACAGAAGAGAGGCAAATAGATTTTTAAATTTTAACTGAACCATCAATGGTGGCTTGCTGGTTTGGTAAAGACACATAGCTTATGTAGTACCCACCAGGACTTAGGTCTTACCAAATGGCATGCTAGTTTGTGTTCATGCTTGTTTGTTTGTGTTCATGCTTGTGGATGTGCACCAGCGTATCAACAGCAGTTGGGACTGGAAGCAACTCTTGGGTGACATTGGCATTATACATGCCCACCGCTTGCAGTTCCTTAGACAAAGACAACCAAACTGAATGAAGCTAATGGTTTGACTGCAGTGCCAAATCTGGGTAAATTAACCTCGTCATAATAAGAAGGTAGTCCAATAAAAAATCGACTAAATGGTACAGAACATTTTCCCCCATAATTGAGCACTAGTCATTCATTTCTCGCATGCAGCTACGAGCACAGGTTAAAACTTCTGACCATACTAGCATAATTACACAACATTAAAACAAATGTTCCACCAAGTTTCGGGAAGTGAGGATGTGAGAGTGGGGAAACGTGACAGAGGGACATGTTGAGATGGCCCCCAAATTTTAGGAAGCATCGTGGGGTATGTGTTGAAATTTCTAAGTCTATCCATTAGAAATTTTATCTATATTCTTCTGGTTTATTTCTCCTACTTGTTAATTACAAAAAAGTTATTAAAACATATAAACATTGAGATAAACACAATACAGTCTCAACCATCTATAGATCAACAGCTGAAAGAAATAAAAACACACAAGTGATGCTGTTATTTTTGGACAACTCGTCCCCAGAAAAACCCAATGTGGGAAAACCGGTGCAGCAATTCTGAGGGTTTATTTTATTATGCAGTCTATCCTCGAGTACAACTGGGTGTCAAACTAGCTCACCCGATAGAGAAAAATAACCGGCAGTAATACCTCTCTATTCGGAAGTAGATATCCAGAAACTCTGCCCCACAAAACCCTCTCCAGCACAACTAAAGCACTGCATTAGCCCTACTAGCCTCTGTGTCAACCTCAAAACCCTCTGCGTCAACGCTCTGAGGAATCGCACAACCTCTACGACCTTCTGTGTCACTCCTGCTGCCCTCTGGGTGGATGACGCAAGCCCTCTAGCCTCTGCGCTGTCCCAACTAGCCTCTGCATAGCTTGCTCTGGATTCTGCATCTGCCTCTACGCTAGTCTCTCGGCACTATCTCTACCTCTCTATCCAATACTCACTGCCCCTCGTTGCCAACTGATCACTGTTTCAACTTTACTTAGCAAACCCTGCTCTTGTAAATCGAATGACTGATCACTCTGGTGTATTCTCCAACTGACCCTCAAGCCTCCTCTTATATTTTTCTTGTTGGTCCTTCAACAACCGAGATTACATCTCTAATCAACGGCTAAGATTAGATTTGGCTTGATCCATGTCATTTGGAACCTTCTAACCCATTTTTATATTAATACCCATTAATATTTTATTTTTTCCTAAGTTTAGACTTAGGAACTCCATTAAAAATATTAATTATTTTATATCTCCTAACCGGGTAGAATCTACCCAAACCATTTCTGGGTCTTGGAGATCTCATATGCTTTAGCCTCTCCACCAATTTTCATGGCTAGAGCACATCCGATGCTACCCCAAATCAATAGTATGTGGGAGTCCCTGGCTTTGGGAAACTTGCATATAAAATCATAAATTAAAAATTAAAAAAATTAACAAATTGAAAATATGAAAACATAAATCATAAATGATACATATAAAGACTAATTGTATTTCATCAATCACCATAAATTATAGATAACACGATTGATCAATCATCAGTGTACTTCAAATTTCTTATTGAACTTATAAATTATAACCATCAAAATATGTTAATCAGTGATATGTGAATATCAAATAAGTTATAACAAACTGAGATAAAATGATTCACATTCTAAATAGTACTTAGTAAACACTAAAATAGAAAATAGTAAAGAGACAAAGACTAGATCATCAATATCTAGATTATAAAGAGTCATAGTCTATCATGATCCATGACAAAAACTTAAAGTACATGAAAAAAATTCAAGATCAAATAATCATCAAGGAGTCAATGGTTGGTCCTCTTCATCCATTTACTATATGAAGTCATCAACATCTATGGGATGGTTACTATCTAAATCAAAGTCATTCTCATGAATGATCAATGGCACACCAACCAAACATTCATGCGCTTCATCCAGTCGTTTGTACTCATCTATTTGTGCAGCCTCTTCAAGATCCACATCCCATCATGGCGTTGGTTCTCTCTAAATTTGAAGTGTCTTCCTATTGATTTGTGTAGCTTGGGAAGTACTCCACAACCTTGGGTATTGGGTTTGTCTGAGTTTGCACCACGAAAGGATTTTGTGGGTGAGGTACCCAAGCGATGGGGTTTTGCACCCAAGGTGTGGGCGTGAAACCAAATCAACAATATATTTGTTTATTCATTGTTGCAAGTGAAGCTCCCTTAAAGGACCATGGAGGACCTAAGGCAACAATGAGGCGGCGAAATCAAATGTAAGGAACCTTTGTCTAATGATAGTTGGGGTTATTGTTGAAAACGTTACGTCAGCTAGGCTTAAAAGGACACCCCTTGAGCGCTAGAAGTTGCCCTCATAGCTATAAGAAGGCAAGAGTTGTGGCTTATTTGAACACATCCAAGTAGCATCTCTCTCTCAATCGATCTGCTCAATAACAGTGTGAGTACTTGAAGAGGATGTAGAACTCCAGGAGGCCAAAATCTAAGCAAGTGTGGTCAGTCACAATGTTGTTGATTGGCTGAGTTTTGCCTAGGTTGGAGAAGGATATCTCTGTGATTTTCAACCTCATGTATGTTATTTTTTGTAGCATCGGATGTGTTCTAGCCATGAAATTTGATGGAGAGGCTAGAATACATGAAATCTCCAAAACCCAGAAATCGTTTTAGGAAATTCCGCGTATAAGTGTAGATTATTAACTGATTTTTAAATATTTCCTAAGTCTAAACTTAGGGAATATTGTTAATTAACCAGTATTAATTGAGATAAGGTGAGAATCATCTAGAGATGATCCTAGCCATTTATTAACATTTAATCTTGGCTGTTGGTGTTCGAACGGTGGATTATACGAGGAAATCGATGCAGTGATGGAGAATACACTAGTGCAGATACTCAGTTTCCCAAGCAGTTCGATTTTCTCAGTAGCAGTAGCTCAATAGAGAAGATAGAGCCAGAGGGTGAGTAGCAGGTGGAAGAGGAGGGCAGCAGTATTCTGGGAGGAAGGTTTCTAGTCTCCGAAAGAGGCGAACGAAGGCAGGCCGAAGTTTTCAAGGGCCAGTGTAAGCTCTGCGCAGAGGGTGATGCAGGAGGCTCAGTGCAGAGGCCGGAAAGGTAATTTTTGAGGCAGAAAATAGTTGTGGGGTGAGAAAAAATTGCTCACTAGATTTTGTCTATATTTTGCTCAGATTAGATCGCCAGTTGGGCATCTAAATAATTATAATTAGAATTGTTGTTGAAGAATAATAATAAAACCCTCATCTGTTGCACCGATTTTTCCGCATTGGGTTTGGGGACAATTGTCCAAAAATAACTATGTCAAAATTCTTGTGTGCTAGAATTTCTCAATTTCCAGTATCCTTATTTTTTGATGTATTTTTTACGCTGAAAATTGCAATTGTGATTTTATTCATTGTTTGTCGTTGCAAATAACCTGCATAATTAAATTTTCAGTTACAAGAATAATTTCTAATAGCTGCAATAAATAAAATTTCACATGGTATCAAAGCACAATTGATCAGCCAGTGAGCTCAGAAGCGAAAAGAAGGAATTTCGCTACTTAGTGTGGGCAGCAGGTCGAAATTCCCAAGGAGCAGGAAAATCTTTTTGCCAAGAGGCCGATTTGCTTGAGGAAGATCGATTTTTCTAAGGGGTAGAAAAATTCGATCCTTCCAAAGCAAGTGATTCCAAAGGCAGAGGGAGCAACTCAGATTTTCTCATTGAGCAGATCTCTCGCTGGACGCAGAAGGTTTTTGCAGTAGTTCGCTAGAGAAGAGCCAACGTTGGGGTGGAAAAGAGGAATAGCACACTATAAATTCTTCAACATATCCATGGACATAAGTCACATTCAGGAGACTTCAGATTTGTCTTCTAGATTGGAGGATGAATTTGCTTGCTTATCAGGATCAACTTCACAAGGTGTCTGGTATATAGACAGTGGGGCATAAACTCACATGATAGGGGTTAGAGAATATTTCTCTAGCTACAAGGAGGAGTACATAGACTTCCAGATTACTATGGGAAACAGAATAAAATGTACTCCAGTAGGGAGAGGTACCATAGATTTTGAGAGGGAGTTAGGAGCAAGCACTAGCGCTACAAATATATTGCATGTGCCGCAATTAGGTATGAACCTGATTTCAATATCCCAGTTATAGGATAAGGGGTATGATATTCACTTCGTAGGGAAGAAAGTGTATGTTAAACACCCGATCTGGAAAAAAGTAACGCATATTGGAGTTCGAAGTAACAGATTGTACCGATTACAGATTGATTCTCCAATGGCACTAATAGGCAGTGATAGTAGTAGTGGGAAGGAGTTGAATGAGTTTTGGCATAGGAGAATGGGACATCTTCACCATGGAGCACTCAGGATGCTCTGATAAACAATGACAGGTGTTCTAGAACTTAGCACAAAACACGATGATGTGTGCAGAGGATGCGTACTTGGGAAGTATGCTAAGGCAACATTTCCGATAAGTGACAACAGAGTTGATGGCATGTTAGGACTTACACATTCAGATATTTGCGACCCGACGTCCACTAGAGCTCTCAACGGTGCCAAATATTTTGTCACCTTTATTGATGACCATTCAAGGAAAACCTAGATCTATTTCTTGAAGACTAAAGATGAGGTCTTCAGTCATTTCAAAGATTTTAAAGCTCTCGTGGAGAATGCGACAGGGAAGAAGATCAATGTGCTTCGCTCAGATAATGGTGGATATATTAATAAAGAATTCCCAGATTTTTGTGCGAAGGAAGACATCAAGGGAGAATGGACAAATCCATATAATCCACAATAGAATGGTGTCATGGAGTGAAAAAACAAAACTATTGCTGGAGCTGCAAAGGCTATGTTATATGACCAGGATCTACCCATATTTCTATGGGCAGAGGCATGTAACACGACAGTATATATCCAAAACAGGACTCCTCATAGAGCATTGGGGAAGAAAATGCCAGAAGGAGTCTTCACAGGGAAGAAACCAGAAGTTAGCCACTTCAGAATTTTTCGCAGCATTGCTTATTGCCACGTGCCAGATGATAAATGTACCAAACTGGATCAGACTGCAAAGAGGGGGTTCTTCGTTGGGTACAGCGAAACCTTAAAGGCATACAAAATCTACACTTTTAGCAATAGGAAGATTGTAGTAAGGTGAGACATAAAGTTCATGGAGGACCGAGCTTTCAGGAGATCTCGTGAGATGTCTGCAGGTGATCAGAATGTGAGGTCCTCATTTACATAATATATATATATATATATATATATATCTTAACAATTATATCAGCATTCTTGATTTACCTTGAGTTTATCATGAATCAGACATAGAATTTGAAAATTAAGTGCAAAGGAATACCTGGAAATTAGCTTGAAAACAATTCCAATTTGCTCCTGCTCCCATTACCAAAAGACCAAAACCACCCAGCCAAGTTGAGCACAGCCTTGGTACTCAGCTCCAAAATACTTCCCAATTGGGGTATTTTAGTCCCCTGTGCCCAAAAGCTTCAAGAATAATGGAATCCCAGCTCTAATTCAGATCTCTAACTCTCATTCCCATCCTCCTCTTCCAGCAAAAATCCTCCCCCTCTGCCTCTGTGTGCTTGGAATAAGTAACCGCCTTCTTCCACTGCCCTCCTTAGATTTGATTTGGAAGACTAATTTTTATGTGTAGAGTGAGGTGAGGTGAGTATATAAATTTTAAGGTCTTTGTCATGTTTTAACTTTAATGATTTATTTTATTATTATTATTTTTATAAAGTTATATAAAATTTTAGAAAATTTTATCTTTTATAAATTTTTAATTATAATAACAAATTTAATAGTTAACAAATGTTTATGATATTAATAATAAAAAAACTTGACTTATATAAATATATGTTTATATACACATATATTAATCAATATTTAACTTTTAACTTTAAACTCTATAATGATCAATATTTATCTTAGAATGATTAGAATTATAAATTTTATTTAACACCTTATAAGTACAAAGTGTTTCATACGTATCTTTTGAATGTCAAATTTTAGGTAATATCTCTCTTCTTGATAATTTAGGTGTTTTAGTCCCTTTTCATTCATTTAACCTTTTTCCCAATTATTTAATAAGTATACTAGTGCAAGGCATGCGATGTGTGCATATGTAGCTATCACATATATTGTATGCATGCTAATACTCTTTTGCTTATAGATTGAAATGGGTCCTCACACAGAATCAATCAGTAGAAGCTCCTTTGGTCTAGAAGCAAGGGCAGCGAGTGGGACAAGCAGGAAGACAATCACAAGGATCGAGTACTATGACCAGTACCAATATTTCCTAAAGTGTAGGAAATCCAGGGAGTTCTCAACAGATAAAGAAACCAAGGTAGGATGAGGAGGAGATGACTGAACCTCCCATGACTAGTGGTTGAGTTAGCAGAGAGGTTCGTCAAACATTGAGAGATGCAGAGGAGTTTATTGAATCTCCTAGGACGAACAAAAGACAACGTAGATAGCCTGATAGGTACCAAGGATTGGTAGCTCAGGTTGCAGAACCTTCCAACTTTCAAGAGGCAGCGCAACATCAGGTATGGGTAGATGCCATGGTAGAAAAGTATAGTTCTATCATGATTAATGACGTTTGGGAGGTAGTGCCAAGTTCGGAAGACGGATCAGTTGTAGGTTCTAGATGGATCTACAAGATCAAATATGTTGCAGACGACAATGTGGAGAAATACAAGGCTAGGTTCGTGGCAAAGGGTTATGCACAGAAAGAAGGGATAGATTATGAGGAGACCTTCGCCCCAGTTGCTAGATACACTTCTATCCAGTCAGTTATATCCCTAGCAGCTTAGATGGGATGGCAGATTCACAAGATGGACGTCAAAACAACCTTCTTAAACAAGGTGATAGAGGAATAAGTGTACATAGAACAACCAAAGGGCTTTAAGACACATGAGAGGCACACTCATGTGTGCAAATTGAACAAAGCTCTATACAGACTCAAGCAAACTCCCAGGGCATGGTATGGTAGGATTGACAACTGTTTGCAGCAGATGGAATTAGTTAAGAGTGACACAGATCCCAACCTTTACTATTTGATGATAGAGGTTGAGCCTCTTGTTGACCCTACCGCCTACACCTACCTACAAGTCAGTGAGAAAAGGCTTCAACCCCACAAAGTGTGGTTGGTAGCAGGGAACTAAGAGAAGGGGTTGTCGCACTAAATTCCCTCTCTCTTCGCTTAAGCTATCTCCTCGGTTAGCTGTGGGGGGTGGTCCGTAATATGGAAAACTAAGATAAAAGAAATTTGACGCTCTAGGAGAGATGTTAAAGTGAAAGTGGATTACTTTTAAAAATTATGAGAAAAATATGATATGAGAAATTAAAATCATTAACATACTAAAACCATAAAACCAGTACCTTAAAATAAATTGCTCAACAAGAATGAAAGATATATTTGCTCAAAACAAAAGTAGAATGCTTCAAAAAATGAAAGCAAAGTAATCCTAAAATGGAGACAAAGATGTTAGCACGATAATCGATACAAGATATAAAATGTTTTTAAAATATAATCAATGCCTAAATCAAAGCATATAGAGATATCTTGCAAAAGGAAAATCAATTAGTGTTCTACTTGAAAAAGGAAAATGAAACATGTGAAAAATCCTAATCCTGAAGGAACCCCTACTGCAACAAATATGAATCTACTTCACCTACTTGATTTTAAATTACATCCATCAAGTTATTCTTCTGAATACTTAAGCAAATTACTTCTACAAACTACACTAATTAAATATTTGAGCTCATGAAATAGAAAATAGAGCAAAGAACAAGATACATAGAACACACTTATTTTTTGACACAATAGTCCCCGGAAAAACCCAATGCAGGAAAACTGGTGCAGCAGTTCTAAGGGTTTATTATTATGTAAGAGAAATATCTGAATACAAAACTAGGATGCTCATCTAGCAATCCTTTACAGAGAAAATACTGGCGGAAAGTCTGAGTGAGTTTTACCTCACTTCACCTGGCAGAATTCTAGCTAATCCGACACAAGACTGGCTAACCTCGACTATTTTTGTGTTGGCTCTGCGTCAGCCTTGCATCACCTTCTCTGCCCTCTGCATCAGTTCTCTCGGCTATTCCGGTAGTTCCTGACAGTTTCGGTAGTTCCTAGCAGTTATGACAATTCCCGGCAGTTTTGGTTGTTCCGGCAATTTCGGTTGTTCCGGTAGTTCTGGATTCTGGGTGACAGGCAACTTTTCTGCGTCAGCTCTCGTGGCTACTACGTTGCCTTTGCGTCAGCTCTCCCGGCTGTTCCAGCAATTCCCAGTAGTTTCGTCCATTCCCGACAGTTCCAATAGTTCCTGGTAGTTTCTGTTATTCTAGTAGTTCTGGATTCTGCAGGACAGGCAGCTTTTCTGTGTCATCTCTCCCGGCTACTGAGCTGCCTCTGCGTCAGCTATCCCGGCTGTTCTGGCAGTTCTCGATAGTTCCGGCTATTCTAGGCAGTTCCGGTAGTTCCCACAGTTTCAGCTATTCTGGCAATTTTGGATTTTGCGTGACAAATATCTTTTCTGCATCAACTCTCCCTGGCTACTGCGCTGCCTCTATGTCAACTCTCTCCGTCTCTATGTCAGTATTCTCCGGAAAGTCCTCCCGGATTCTCACTGCCCCTTTGTTGTAAAATGACCACTTAGTTCAAATTTCTCAGCTTCCTAGCCCCAAAAATCGAACTCTAGATCAATTCTCTCTCTCTCTGTGTATATTCAAATGGACCCCAAGCCTCCATTTTATACTTTTCTTGTTGAGTCTTCAACGGCCGAGATAAGTCTCTAATCAACGACTAAGATTAAAACATGACATGATCCGCCTTCTATATCATTTCCATCCATATTTTGATTAATATCCAATAATATTTTAATTTCCCTAAGTTTAGACTTAGGAACCCCATTAAAAATATTAACTATTTTAATAAAATACAATCCGTGTGGAATTTCACCAAACGCTTTCTGGGTTCTTTAGAACTCACGTACCTTAGCCTCTCCACCAATTTTCAAAACTAGAGCACTTTCGATGCTACCAAAAACTAACACTTTCTCTTAGCAAGGAAAATGCTCTAGCAACAATGTCCACCTGCATGTTGCTTTGTTTCTGAAGCACCTCCTTTCTGCACTGCTGCTGCCACCAACACTGTGCTACTGCTGCCCATGACACTGTCACTGCCACTGCCGCATTTGTACTACACCTCCCTCACAAACGTTGCATCTGCTATGCTACTAGCACTGCCACTGCTAACACTGCATCCGTACTGCAACTCAATTGCTGAGAGAAGCAACTAAAAAACATCCAAAATTAGCCGAACTTAACTGTGTTCAACATAATACAATGAATGTTGGAATCTGACTACTTTTGATTCTGACCCTCTGAATCTTTTGCGTTGTTGTTGACTCCTGCACTGTTGCCAACCTTGCTCTACGCTGATCAATCTCTATTTCCTAGCTACTGCATATGTCCTCCAAACACTACATTACATCATCTGACACTAAGTCCATCTCGCTACCACTGAATCTTGGGTTCCTGTAGCAAGGAATTGATCCAAGAGGTGGACTCCTCAAGGATCCTGCCCACATGCAATCCTCCCGACTACAACTCAATATTGCACCATCTCCCTCCTGGAGATGCGTGGGCACTCATGGCAAACTCATCCTCATCAATCTTTGTTGAAACAACCTTAGGATCATGTTTCTCATCCTTATCCTTTTTCTTCAAAGGAAATTGGAATGCATAGTGGCCCATCTCGCCACAACTGAAACATTTCACCTTCCAAATGTCCTCCTTTATCTTCGGCTTCTGTTGTCCTTTCGATGCCAGAGCTGTGTTTTCCTCCTCTTCCTTCGTCTTTGTGCCACCCCCACTGTTGCCACTGAGGTTGACCTTCACTAGGTCCCTCCTTAACTCCTCCTGTTGAAGATCCACCCACATCTCCTCCCATGAAGGTAGCTTTCCTCTACCCAATATGCTTTGGATGAAAACTTGTCATTCATCCAAAACTTCATTCAGGGCTATCCTCACCATTGCGGCTCGCTGAGGAGTGGACCCCACTGCAGCAAGCTAGTCTCTAGTGTCCCGAAGACGTTGAAGATAGAGGTTCACCCCTTCTCCTTTCTGCATCAAAGTCCTCTGCAACTTCTACTCCAAATACATCTTCCGCTGTTCGGAAGAGCCTTCATACAGAGAAGACAAGGCTTCCCACATCTCTTGGGTTGTATCCTTGCCCTACAAGTGTGAGATCACATGATCTCGAACTCCATCGAGAATGAGCCTCTTTGCCTTCCCCTGCTCGGCCTTGTACTTCTTCTTTTGACTATTGTTAGCGGGAACAGCTACAGTACTCTTGACGTAGGCCTCGAGATCATATTCTTCCAGAACAGCTAAGATTTTGGTCTTCCATATGACATAGTTGGAAGCACCTTCCAACCTGTCCTGATCTCTAAACCCATGCAATGCCATCTCACCCAACTGTCAAACTAACTCCTCTAGTCACTACTTAGCACTGCTCATCTTCTTAGCAAGTGAGGAATTCAAACTTTTTGACAGAAAGTTCTATGAGGAGAAAATTCCCCTTCTACGTGTCTTCATTCTTTACAGCGGATTTCTGCCTCCGCAAAAAATGCACCCTTCAAGCACTGCACTGAGGCTCTGTGTCACTCTCTCTGCCTCTACAAACTCATGAACTGGAAATCGTACCTCTGCCGTCTCACTCAGAGAGAGATTTCCTCAGATCTGATTCCCAGCAAGGATTGCGCAATCCCTTCAAGGGGATTCGAGTTGCTGCCAAATGCAGCTTTCGGCCTCACTGCTCAACACTAGATCTGCTCTTCCTGTTTCAAAATCAATCCTTTGATACCATGTGAAAATTCCTAATCCTGAAGGAACCCCTACTGCAGCAAATCTGAATCTACTTCACCTACTTGATTTTAAATTACATTCATCAAGTTATTCTTCTAAATACTGAAGCAAATTACTTCTGCAGCTTACACTAATTAAATATTTGATCTCATGAAATAGAAAACAAGATACATAGGACACACTTATTTTTGGATGCAATAGTCCTCGGAAAACCCAATGCAGGAAAACCAGTGCAGCAGTTTTGAGGGTTTATTATTATGCAGGAGAAATATCTGAATACAAATCTAGGATGCTCATATAGCAATCCTTTACAGAGAAAATACAGGGGGAAAATCTGAGTGAGTTTTACCTCACTTCACTCGGCAGAATTTCAGTTGATCTGGCACAAGACTGGCTAACCCCGACAATTTCTGTGTTGGCTCTATGTCTGCCCTACATCACTTTCTCTGCCCTCTGCGTCAGTTCTCCTAGCTATTCCGAAAGTTCTAGTGATTCCCAACAATTTTAACTATTCTAGCAGTTTTGGATTCTGCGTGACAGGCAACTTTTCTACATTAGCTCTCCTGGCTACTGCGTTGCCTCTGCGTCAACTCTCCCGGCTACTGCGCTACCTCTGCGTCAGGTCTCCCGGCTATTCTTGCAATTCCCTACAATTCCGGTTGTTCCCAGCAATTTCGACTGTTCCCGTGTTCTGGATTCTGCATGACAGGCAACTTTTCTGCGTCAGCTCTCCCAGCTACTACGTTGCCTCTGTGTCAGCTCTCTCGACTATTCTGGCAGTTTCGGTTGTTCCGGGCAGTTCCCAGCTGTTCCGGGCAGTTCCGGTAGTTCCCGACAGTTTCAGTTGTTTCGATAGTTTTGGATTCTGCGTGACAGATAGTTTTTCTATGTCAACTCTCCCACTACTGCGCTGCCTCTACGTCATCTCTTTCCGCCTCTCTGTCAGTATTCTTCAGAAAGTCCTCCTGGATTCTCACTACCCCTCTGCTACAAAATGATCACTTAGTTCGAATTTCTAAAAATGCATGTGTTGTAGTAGATTTCCCAATACAAGTATTCAAGAAATGGAAATGACAAACATAAATCAATCTCAAATGTATGTTAAAATGAGAATGGATGTGAGTGTTATGTTAAGAAATTAATCATGCACGAATGAGCTTAGCAATTAGATTAACAAAGAAAATTGGCATAACTAAACTAAGAGATTAGTCCACCCACAAGCAATGATCCTCCCTCTAAATGGGGAGAAATCCCAAGCTCCTTCACAAGAAAAAATAATATTTTTATCAGATATTGGTTACAAAGAGAGAAGAGAAAAGCCTTTTGAGAAGACTTCCCAAGGAAACCAAAGGAGTCTTTCACAACATGCCACTTCCAAGGGCTATATCTCTTCAAGTAACAACTATAGGAGAGTATTTGACAAAATCTAAAAGTACAATAAACAAATTTGCAGCAATCAAATCAGCCAAAAAGAGAGTTGTATTCAACACTAAGGAGAGAGGCTAAGCCTGCTCGAGTCCACAGCCTACTGAAAGAAGGATGTTGCCCTCAAAGTAGAACTCGGCCTTTCAATAAATGATGCCTAAAATGATCACAAGCTCCTTGAAGTTTCGTCTCAAATCTGCTCAAAAGGGGCTGCAAAACAGATCCAAAATGAGTGGAAAGATGACATGAAAAAGTCAAAATGATAATCTACAATTAGTGTACAAGAACTAGATCAAGACATGCAAGTAGACCTCCATATTTGTCTAGTTAACACCATGCTCTAGGTAGAAAATAAAATCCTTGAAACCACAAGATATTGCTCAAGAAAAATATTGAATTTAAATTTATGTGATCTTAGTAGGCTAGAGAAAGGAAACTCCCTCTTTCAAAATCGTTTGATGAAATCCTTGAGGCAAACCAATTGGGTCCTTCTATTCTTGAGATTGGGAGTTAGTTCATCTATTGGAGAGTTTACCCCACGCCCAAGTAAATCCTTCAACCAAATCTAAAGATCTCTACACACTTGGAAAAAGATGTCAACAATCATAAAGGGATTAGATTATACAATGGAGGAGAAGACTAGAAATTTCACCAAAAATCTTCTAGTGCTCCTCTTCCTAAAGTATTTCTCTAACCCAAAACCATACTGTTGAAGTTTCTAAGTTTACATAGTTAGAAACCCTCCATGCACTTTATCTAATTTATTCCTACCTACTTGTTATTTTCCTTAACAAGTTATTTACAATGTAAATACTAAAAATAAACACTAGTGCATGCTCAACATATTACAAATCAGCGACTAAAAGAAACAGAAACAAACACACCATATGATGCCATTATTTTTGGACTAATGTTCCCGTAAAAACCCAATGTGGGAAAATTGGTGCAGCGATCTAAGGGTTTTCTTATTAAGCAATATCAGAGTACAATCTGGGTGCCGAAACTGGCCTACCCAACAGAGAATTTCCTTGGCAATAATACCTGTCAGTTTCTGACAAATCTCCTGGCCAAAACCTCGGATAATCCTTCCAGCAACTACTCAGCACCAATCTTGTGCAACCGCACCACTAATCCGGGTTCCTCGGCTAGAAACCCTCGATAGCAACTCCTCTGGGCTTGCTCTGTCAGGAACTGTTCTCACTACAGTGCCTCACCAGCTCCACTCTGCAATGTTCCCACAGCCTTCTAAACCCCAGCAACCTGAAGGTGAGAGCTCCTAGGCTCTGTGCAATCCCGGCACCACCAACCCGGCCTCCTCAGCTAACTTCGTCAACCTTCCCAACTACTGCGTGGCTCTGCATGAGGCTCCCTTTGCCTCCTTAGCTTCTGCGCTGCCTCTTCTCGGCTCACCCTTGATGACACAGGCACTGCGTCACCCTTCCCTTGTTGCTTCTCTGCTAGAAACAACTTTTGTCAACTCAGGATAGTTGTTTTCTGCTGCTATTGCTCCACTCCGCCGATGCCCTTAGTCCTCCTATGATCTGCAATCTCCCTTTGATACCATGTTGAAGTTTCTAAGTTTACTTAGTTAGAAACCCTCCATGCACTTTATCTGATTTATTCCTACCTACTTGTTATTTTCTTTAACAAGTTATTTACAATGTGAATACTGAAAATAAACACTAGTACATGCTCAACATATTACAGATCAACAACTAAATGAAACAAAAACAAACACACCATATGACACCATTATTTTTGGACTAATGTCCCCGGAAAAACCCAATGTGGGAAAACCAGTGCAGCTATCTGAGGGTTTTCTTATTAAGCAATATCAGAGTACAATCTGGGTGCTGAAACTAACCTACACAACAGAGAATTTCCTTGGCAGTAATACCTCTCAGTTTTTGACAAATCTCCTGGCTGAAACCCCGGATAATCCTTCCGGCAGCTACTCAGCACCAATCTACCCAAGAAACCCCAACGTCAACCTCTCTCTAGACTGCATCAGCCCCTCTCTACCTCACGCTGGCCCTGTGTCACCTCGAATGGGTCTGCGCCAGCCCTAGGAGGCCCTGTGTCAGCCCTCTGGCCCTCTGCGTTAGCAACGCTGGCCTCTCTGAGGCTCTTCACAGCTCCTGGTTGCCTCTGTGTGGCCCTACGTGAGCCCTGGCTGGCTCTGTGTCACTCTCCTTGGCTACTGCACTGCTCTCTCGGCATTATTTCTGTCTCTCTGTCTCTCTATACTCAAATGCCCCTCAGTTGCATCCAGTGTTACACGGGGTCGCGTCCCCCACCTGGGGGTCGAGTTTCCTAGCTCCCTCGCACTCCGGGGACTTGGGGACGAGAGGGGGACGTTTCCCCACACTCCCAAAAAACAAGGTACGCGAGGAAACTTGAAAGAGGTCGTTTCCTTCATTTTTGGGGTCGCTTCCTCCAATTGGGGTTGTTTCCTAGGCGAAAGGGGTCTTAAGGGGTCTCGAGGGGTCGTTTCCTTGGAAAATATTTGCAATTTTTTTATGAAACAAAAAAATTGTAATTTTTAATATTTATTGACTGACTGGGAAGGGTTTACGTTATGTGCATTTCACATTTCATTTTCTGTTTTCTCCTTCGTTGAACTGAACACTACTGCCATCACCAAGCAACCTTTTGTCTGCTCCTTCGTTGAACGGAACACTGCCGTTGATGTATCAGACTTGACTTTTATATTATTCAGTATTCAATGTTCATGGTTGGAAGTGGAACATCAATATGGTTTAAAGTTTAAAGTTTAAAACTTTAAACATTTATAATTTTAGAATTTATTTTGATTGTGCATTGCTAGTCCCAATCACTAATTCTATCTCTCTTAGCAAACCCCGCTCTAGAGAATAGAATGACTGATCACTCTGGTGTATCCTCCAAGTGACCCTCAAGCCTCCTCTTATACTTTTCCTGTTGACATATCAACGGCCGAGATTAAGTCCCTAATCAACGGCTAAGATTAGATCTGACTTGATCCACGTCTTTTGGACCATTTTAACACAGATTCATATTAATACACATTAAAATTTTATTTTCCCTAAGTTTAGACTTAGGGACTCCATTAAAAATATTAATTATTTTAATATCTCCTTATTTGTTTAGAATCTGCCCAAACCCTTTCTGGGTATTGGAGATTTTTTGTGCCCCAGCCTCTCCACCAAATTTCATGGCTATAGCACATACAATGCTACCCCAAATCAACACGTACAAGATAGTTTGCATATGTTAATCCAAACAAGTGGCAAAATGATAACTAGCATAATCCAACATACATGTAGAATGTAAAACACAACAATTGAAATAACATCACCTCAAGAAATGGAAGGAGAACACCAACACAATAGTACCCCAAAGTCTTTTTATTATATGAAAATGAATACAAAATCCAATAGTCTTCGTAAGCCCAATAGCTCATTCTAAAGATACAATATGAGAGCCAAAGACTCATTTAAATAGAACTATGGGAGCCAATCCCAATGAAAGATGAAATGACAAGTGTAGCAATGGAGATAATCCCAATGATAAACTGAGTTTCCAAGTGGCCACATGACTGAGATCCCAATGAAGATGAGAAATGGCAAGTGGCATGTTGATGATGATCCAAAGGAAATTCGAATTTTCTTAGTAGTTGTGATATTTGACCAAGTGTCCAATGAATCTCTGATTGTAGTAGTGAAAATCTCCTCTCTAGCTAAGCATAGATCCCTATGGAACAACTATGTAACAAGTGTGAAGAAACTAAAGTAAATTGGAGACAAATCATCCACCAAATCTGGAAATAACAACCACTCAAATTTGTGAACAAATTGTTGTGCATGTTCCTTCTTATTGGCTATATGTATCTCTTTAACTACTGGTGGGTATGATAGTTGTCAACTGTTGTGTGTAACTCCCAAATAGATCTGCGTATTTGGCTTTATTATTGGCTGCTAGTGGGACATAAGTGGAAGCTGCCAAACATGTGTTGCGTACATATGATTGTGTTTGGGTGAGTGGGGACAAGCCTCCAGTAATTTTTCCATTAGATCTTTCAAAATAGACTTCATTTCACTTGCTGATTTGTACCTATGACAGATGTGTTGAAATTGGACCTGCGTGGAGCTTGTTTGTTGTTGTGCGTATATCTTTGGGACTGGCTGGCAGCATATGGACTATTTGCATGGAGTCACGTGTATCCAAGTGGCCAACCAAATCTTCAACAAACAAATCATTTAACCCTCAGCAAACTCGTGCTCATTTCTACTGGCAGCGTAACTCCCTGTGACATATGCATTGAACTTTAAGTGGGCCAGCATGGACCTTTGAATTTAGCATGTGCCTTTTGTCTCTTTGAGTTATACGTAAATCATATATAGTGAGGTGGGGTCCCTTCCCACTCACTTAGTTTACCTTTGCACTTTTAATTCCAAACTTGATTTAAATTAAATCAAAAGTGAACTTTAATAATTCGATGTGCCTTATGAACTTCAATGTGGAACTTTGTTAACTGCATTTAACTACCCTTTGACTTTGATTTGAAACTTTGACTTGAGTTGTGGCTTGCTTGGTGGGCCCCACATGATTTCCATGTCACCTTTGATCTTCACTGGAACTTCTATGTCACTTGGTTGACTTTCTTTGACTTTGGAAAAATTTAGAAATTTTTCAATTATTGAATTTTTTTCATTTTTTCTCATTTTTTGCCACTATCACTAGGAAAATCGGCATTTGAGGGACTATAAGACATTTTTTGACCCACAAAGTGGGTACTAGGATAATGTTGGGCCTTTAAAGATGAATTTTGAGTATTCACATGCCCCAGACATTGACTAAGGCCACTTATTTACATCATTACATAAAAAATAATTAAAAAATCTCGTTTTGTAAGAAATTTTTAATTATTAAAAAATCATACGTAGACCTAGCCAAATTCCACGAAATTTTTTGTATGATCTACTATGGTAATATACATAGAATCTAGACACTAAGATGTGTTAGGGGCTCAACCTTCAAACCGCCACCCCGACTTTGGGGTAAAAAGTGAGTAAAAAACCCTAGAAAATTATCTGCCTCTGAAAAAGGGATAATTAACTAGATAAAAAACACTCCAAGGTGTACTCGTTTGTTGATTGAGTCCCAACATCCTAGGCCTATTACAGACTCAAAAACTCATCATTGCTAATATCACTTATTACAATTCCCCGCAGGGTGTGGAATCTAGGGACAAGAAAGATGATGAGAAGATAGAAATAGAGTTAAAAAACTATGTTGACTAATGACACCTGATGGTACAAGTGTCCTTTGGATTATCCTTGGGCATGGAGTCTTTCATTCAATCATCAGGTGCCACTCCAGTGTTGATTTGTGGTAGCATTGGATGTGCTTTGGCTATGAAAATTGGTGGAGAGACTAAAGCACATGAGATCTCTAAGACCCAAAAATCGTTTGGGGAAATTCCACCTGGTTAGAGAGATATTAAAATAATTAATATTTTTAATCGAGTTCCTAAGTCTAAACTTAGGAAAAATAGAAAAATTAATGGGTATTAATATAAAACTAGGTGAGAATGTTCTAAAATACATGAATCAAGCCAAATCTAATCTTAGTTGTTGAATAGAGACTTAATCTCAGTCGTTGAAGACTCGGTAGGAAAAGTATAAGAGGAGGCTTGAGGGTCAATTAGAGATACACCAAGATTGATCAATCAGTTTGATTTTCTAGAGCGGGGTTTGCTAAGAGAATCCAACAAGTGATCTGAGTTGCAGCAAGGGGCAGTGAGTACATAGTGGAGAGGAAGAGATAGTGCTAGAGGGTCAACACAGTGACTGAGGAGGCAATGCAAAGGTAACAGGAGCCACGCAGAGGCAGCTAGATACTGTGCAGATGCTGAGGGGCTTGCGTCGATGACGCAGAAAGCCAGAGAGATGACGTAGACAGGAAGAAGGCTGACACAAGGGTTCCAGAGCTACGTAGAGGCTAGCAAGGATGACGTAGAGCATTGGAGAAGCACCGAAAGGATTTTCATGGGGCAGACTAGTGCTAAGAAGCTGAATATCTGCTTTCGAGAAGAGGTATTACTGCCATATAAAAATCTCTGTTGGGTAAGCCGGTTTGGCACCCTAGATGTACTCAAGGAATCCGCATAATAATAAAACCCTCAGAACTGCTGCACTAGTTTTCTCGCATTAGGTTTTTCCAAGGATGATTGTCCAAAAATAACGGTGTCCCTTGTATGTTTTGTCTATTATTTCAGTTGATTTGTATATGAGTTGAAGTTGCATTTGTGTTTATTTTCAGTATTTATACGTATAAATAACTTGTTAAGGAATAAACAAGTAGGTGAAATAAACCAGATAATGCAGTAGGAATGTCTGACGTGTCAGACTTAGAAATTTCAACATGGTATCAGAGCGTTGCAAATCACATGAGGACTGAAGGCACCAACATAATTAATAGTATTTGCAGCATTAGCAGCTATCTTGAGAGACAGAGTTGCTCCTAAGCAAAAAGCAGCAGAGAAGGAGTGACACAGACAATCTGCATCATCATTTCGAGCCGAAGAGAGGGCCAACGCAGAGGCAAAGAGAGGCAAAAGAGCCTCACAAAGAGCCACATCATCCTACTCAGTTAGGTAGGCTTGACACAATTGGCCAAAGGAGTGATTCAGCCTTTGCCGGGATTGCACAAAGCTGGAAGGCTCAATTTCTTTAGTTGCTAGAGCATAGGGAGCTGTGGGCAAATTGTGGATTAGGACGCTGGTGGGGCGTTGTTGCTATCGAAGCAGAACAGTACCTAACAGGACAAAACCAAGGTAGAGGGAGTCGCTGCCTTGATAGATTTTAGCCAAGAAATCCATATATGAGTTGCAGTTGCAAAGAGGATCGGAGAGGAGCAGATCGACAATTGGCGGGAAGATTTCTAGCAAGGAAATCGAGACTCAGAGGGAGTCTAGGAGAGAAATTCCAGGAGGGAAGTCGAGACTTAGAGGGAGTCCAAAAGAGGAGCGGAGATGGAAATGAACGGACTGAGAGATCAGGGCAGGTTGGATGGGGCCTCCAACTTTGTCATCTGGAAGGCCAGGATCTTGCCTATTCTGGATAGACATCGCATAAGGGGCTTCCCCTTGAGAACCATGGCCATCCAAGTAGACCCAGTTGATAATGAGAAGTATGAAGATGCAATGGCGAAGGCAAAGTGCATAATCGTTGATGGGGTCAAGGATCATTTCGTACCACATATTGCCAAGAAGAACACGGTAAAAAAGATGTGGAATACTTTGACAACATTGTATCAGGGCACTTCCGTGCAAAGGAAGATGCTATTGGAGAATTAGTTGCGGTCGTATCAGATGCAAAAGGGGGAGAAGATAGATCTATACCTCCTCAGATTGTAGGAGATTCGGGACCAACTTACTTCCATAGGGGCCATGCCAGATCAGGAGTTCATGGTGAGGCTCGCCCTAAATGCAGTCTCCAAGGAGTGGGAGACATTTGTCCAAGGCATTTTGGGCAAAGCTATTCTTCCAAGATGGGAAGAGATGTGGGCAGCGCTTCACTAAGAAGAGATCAGACGGCTGACCAAAGCGGGAAGTAGCAGCAAAGGAGGTTGAATCAAGAAAGAGGAGGAGGAGGATGCGACTCTGGCATCTGCGAGACAACAGGGGAAGAGGAAGAAGAAGGACATCTCCAAAGTGAAGTGCTTCCATTGTGGGGAGCTCGGTCATTACGCAACCCAGTGTCCCAAGAAGAAGAATAAGGGAGAGAATTATGACTCTAAGGCAGCTCCGACTAAGGTGGAGAAAGAAGTCGAAACGGATGACGACTGTGCCATGAGTGCTCATGCACCTCTAGAGAAGAGGTGCAGAGTCATCGAGCTGTAGTCAAGAGGACTATAGAAGATGAGGGGCAGGATCCTTGAGGTACCCAAACTCTTGGATCATATCTGACTACGGGAGCCCCGAGTGACAGTAGCAGGATGCCGGTAGAAGCAAGATGCGAAGAAGCGACAAGGCAGTGCTAGAGCATAGGGGTCTATAGCAGCGTAGAGGGAATTGCAGCAGTGTTTGCAGCAATGCAAGATGCACAGAGGTGGTTGCAGCAATGCGAGAGGCACAAAGGTGTTTGTAGCAACGCAGAGGCAGCAGAGGGAGCACAGGATAGTAAAAGAGGTAGCTTTAGCATCAGAAGGCTTCCGGGCTGACAAGGATGTTAGTCTTTGGGTAGATCAGTTACTTAATTCTCGGTAACTGAGTTGCAATGCAGCATTTAGCAGTGGTAGTGCTATGGACAACATGATGTAGCATTTGAGAGAGAGTTGCAGTGCAGATGCAGTGTTGGGAGGAAGGACTAGCAGCAACACAGATGCAGAGGGAGCTGCAATACAGATGTAGCAGTGGCAATGGCAGAGCCATGGGCAACAGTATAGGAAGCAGCAGTGCAATGGATGTAGGGCAGCACGCCCAGCATCAGCGCAGGTACTGGTGCTCGAGGATCAATGTGATGTTCAGTGGTGGAGCATTACTAGAGCACATTCCTCGCTAAGAGGGAGTGTTGATTGGTTGTAGCATCAGATGTGCTCTATCCATGAAAATTAGTGGAGAG
Organism: Pinus tabuliformis; assembly: GCA_031772625.1. Classification (NCBI taxonomy): domain Eukaryota; kingdom Viridiplantae; phylum Streptophyta; class Pinopsida; order Pinales; family Pinaceae; genus Pinus; species Pinus tabuliformis. Next base: position 1,281,090,710 of record CM062820.1, read on the forward strand.
GCTAAAACACATGAGATCTCCAAGACCCAGAAATGGTTTGGGGAAATTCCACTCAGTTAGAGAGATATTAAATTAATTAATATTTTTAATGGAGTTCCTAAGTCTAAACTTAGGAAAATTAGAAAAATTAATGGGTATTAATATAAAACTGGGTAAAAATGTTCTAAATGACATGGATCAAGCCAAATCTAATCTTAGCCGTTGATTAGAGACTTAATCTCGGTCGTTGAAGACTCAACAGGAAAAGTATAAGAGGAGGCTTGAGGGTCAGTTGGAGATACACCAAGATTTATCAATCAATTCAATTTTCTGGAGCGAGGCTTGCTAAGAGAATCGAACAAGTGATCTGATTTGAAGCGAGGGGCAGTGAGTACATAGTAGAAAGGCAGAGATAGTGCTAGAGGGTCAGTGCAGTGATTGAGGAGGCTATGCAGAGGTAGCAGGAGCCACACAGAGGCAGCTAGAGACTACGCAGAGACAACTAGAGACTGCGTAGAGGCTGAGGGGCCTACGTGGCTAACGCAGAAGGCCAAAGAGCTGACGCAGAGAGGAAAAAGGCTGACGCAGGGGGTTCCAGAGCTATGCAGAGGCTAGCAAGGCTGATGCAGAGCTTTGGAGAAGCGCCAGAAGGATTGTCATGGGGCAGACTAGTGTTGAGAAGTTGAATATCTACTTCTGAGAAGAGGTATTATTGTCGTGTAAAAATCTTTATTGGGTGAGCTAGTTTGGCACCCTAGTTGTACTCAAGAAATCTGCATAATAATAAAACCCTCAGAACTGCTGCACCGGTTTTCCCGCATTGGGTTTTTCGAGGACGATTGTCCAAAAATAATGGTGTCCCTTGTGTGTTTTGTCTATTATTTCAGTTGATGATCTGTATATGAGTTGAGGCTGCATTTGTGTTTATTTTCAGTATTTATACATATAAATAACTTGTTAAGGAATAAACAAGTAGGTGAAATAAACCAGATAATGCAATAGGAGTTTCTAACACGTCATACTTAGAAATTTCAACATTCAGTGGTCAACACCACTCATTCTAGTTTTGCATGTGGATGTTCTCCTTTTGACAGGATCATTGGGGCTCCTAGAGGACTACAAGAGGAACCTGGCACAAAATTTGACATGAAGGATTTGGGGTTGATGCACTATTTCCTAAGATTGGAAGTATGGCAGAAGGAAGGGGAGATCTTTGTTGGGCAAGGAAGATACGCTACAAATATTTTGAAGAGATTCAGAATGCAGGATTGCAGACCCATGTCTACGCCCATGACCAACAACTGGAAGAAGATAGATGCATCAGATGACAAGGATGTCGACCCCACCTTGTATAGACAACTTATTGGATCTTTCATGTATCTAGTCAATACAAGGCCAAATATTTGCTTCGCGGTCAACACCCTCAATCAGTTCATGGTAGAACCGAAGAGGTACATTGGGCAGCAGCAAGAGACATTTTGAGGTATGTGTGTGGCATAGTTGAGTATGGGTTAAAACTTAAGATATACCTGAGGAGATGATGCCATATTATGTGGATTTACAGATGCAGATTGGGCAAGTAGTTTAGTGGACAGAAAAGGTTACCTTTGGGTACTGCTTTAGTGTTGGATTAGGAATGGTTTCTTGGTGTAGCAGGAAGCAGAAGTCAGTAGCATTGAGCTCTGCAAAAGCAGAGTATATGGTAGATTCCAGAGGCAGAGGGAGCAACCCAATATTTTCGCAGAGCAGATCTCTAGTTGGACGCAATAGTTTTGCAACAGTTTGCTAGAGCAGAGCTACCGTCGGGTGGAAGGAAGAAGAGCACACACTGAGGGAAAATTTTCCTCAGGGAACTTCTAGTCTCAAAAAGTTCGATTTTCCTTGGATATCAGCGGTCATTGTGACCAAAGTTTCTCACTCCAGAAGGGAGTGCGAATAGCTGAGCAGCGACTGCGCAGAAGGGAAGAACAAATTTTCGACATTTATTGAGATGGCCACTACAGGACTTCATGATCAGGATAGGTTGGATGGTGCATCCAACTATGTCATCTGGAAGGCAAGGATGTCCTTCCTTCTAGATGAATATGGCCAGAAGTCATATATTGATGCAGTGGTAACAATGCCCCAGGACACAGACTAGTTGAAGGAGTACAAAAAGGAGATGGCGCAAGCAAAGAGATTGATCCTAAATGGTGTCCGAGATCATGTTGTATCACATATAGTGGCCAAGGGAATGGCCAAAGAGATGTGGGATACACTTTCCATATTGTACCAGGGAACTTCTGAGTGGCAGAAGATGTACTTAGAGGAGAAGTTGAGGCCCATTCAGATGCTGAATGGGTAAGGCATAGATTCCTTCCTCACCAGAATTTAGGAGGTCCAAGACCAGTTGCCAATTGTTGGGGCAGTGCCTCAATCCACAGAGCTAGTGCAATTGGCACTAAACAGTGTCTCTGAGGAGTGGCAGATATTCGTCCAAAGTATTTTAGGCAGAGATACCTTGCCAAGGTGGGACAAGACATGGGCCGATTTGCAGCATGAGGAGTTGAGATGAGCTCTTTTAAAGAGCTCCATCAGTGGCAGCAGCAGCGGACAAAAATAGGTGAAGGAGGAGGGGAATGTGGCCCTTGCATCGAAGGGTCCCAATCAAGGACAGGGGGAGCAGTGGAAGAAGAAGGACCTGTCAAAGGTCAAGTGCTTCAGGTGTGGCGAGTTTGGCCACTACAGTACTTAGTGTCTTCTTAGGAAGAAGGACAAAGAGGAGAAGCAGGACCAGGTGGCAATTCATGCCGAGATTGATAGGTTGTCCTCCAAGCTGGAGGAAGACTTCACTATGTTTGTTAATATACCTCCAAGAGTGAGGTGCAGTGACTTGGTTTTGTATCCCCAGATGCTACAGATTAGCAGGATCCTTGAGGAGTCCACCTCATGGATCAATACCTTGCTACAGGGGCCCACAGTATTCAGTAGCACGATGGATCAGTGGCAGTAAATGCAGTCAGAGGCCGAGTGACAGTCGCATAATAGTAGCAGTCAGATGCTACGGAGCGCAGTGCAAATGGCACAATGTAGAGTCAACAACAATGCAGATTCTTCAGAGACAGTAAATATACTAGCAGCAATCAGAGATTCGGATGATAGATGCATTATACTGATCACAGCTAATTCAGTATTTAGGATGTTTCTCAATTGCAGTTGTTGCAACAAAAGATGAGAGGGAGTTGCAGTGCAAATGCAGTGTTGGCAGCAGTTCAGCAAGGTTAGCAGCAACATAAATATAGCACATATCAGAGTTGTGCAGTGGTTGGTGGGCATCATGGCCAGAAATTAGCAGCGTGACAAGAGATGGTGCAAAGACAGGGTGTTAGCACAGGAAGCGCAGTAGAGTGCTAGAACACATTCCTCACTAAGAGGGAGTGTTAGTTTTTGTAGCATCAGATGTGTTCTAGCCACGAAATATTGTGGAGAGGCTAAAATACAGGAGATCTCCAAAACCCAGAAATTGTTTCTGGAAATTCCACCTTGAAATGACTTAATTAGACTATTAGCCAGTTTTTAAATATTTCCTAAGTCTAAACTTAGGGAATATGGTTAATTAATCAAAATTAATTAAGTCAAGGTGTCAATGTTCTAGAAACTCATACGGATCAACTTCAAGTTAATCTTAGCCATCGATTAAGATTTAATCTTGGTCGTTGGAGTCCCAACAGAGAATTATAAGAAGAAGCCAATGGGCACTTCGAGAAGACATTTGAGAAGTTTGATTTCATGAGCAATACGATTTCCAGAGTAGCAGCAATCAGTTGCCAAGGAGAGAGCCAGTGAGATCGAAGCAGTGAGAGAGGGGCAAGGGCAGTGAAGTTGGAGGAAGGATTCCAATTCCAGTGAGTGTATTTGCAGAAAGTCAAGTGAGCCACAGTGAGGTTGACACAGAGCAACGCAGTAGCCTCTAGAGGTAGTTTCGATTCTGCTGGGGAAAGACGCGTTTCAGTGCCAAAAGCTAGACAAAGGTTCTGGAGGCCAAGAGAGACATTTTCCCAAACAACAGCAAACCAGACGGCTTGAGGAGAGGCTGATTTGAACTGGGTGCAAAGGGAATTGCGTTAGGGTGACGCGGTAGCTACACAAAGCCAATTTGGACGACTCACTTGGAGCTGAAGTCAAAGCCCTGATTTTCTCGTGAAGTGAGGAAATTTCCTCACTACATTTTTCTTGCCTGTATTTATCTGTAGGATTGCTAGTTTCGGCATCCAATTGTACTCAGATTATTTCACTGCTACATAATAATAAAACCCTCAGCTGCTGCACTAGTTTTCCCAAGTTGGGCTTTCTTGGGGACATTTGTGTAAGTGCTGAACTAATTTAAGGAACCATTTCTGCAACTATAAAGATTAATATTGTCAAGAGATTTTATAGAGCTATCTATCCTGAACAGGGTGTGAAACCTTAAAAAAATTTATGTTCTAAATTTATAAAAAATTTCATATAACTAATTGATTGATTCGCTGAGAAGTACTTACTTGGTCTGCTGCGGATGAAGATGTTTCAGAATTTCTCCAGTTCGCTCCCGTTTACCAAAATACCAAAACCACCTAGCCAAACTGAGCATAACCTCGCTACTCAGTCCAATAAGCTTGTCAGTTGAAGCAAATTGTTCCCCCATGCCCAGAAACCTCAGAATAACCAGCTCTCCTTTTGTTGGTAACTCAAGTTTATAAAGTTCCGCCCTTCTTCAGTATCCCCTTCGTTCTTTCTCCTTCTTCCCCGATGTTCTTCCAAAACTGTTCTCTCTGGTTTATAAATTGTTTCTTGGCAGTGGCCGCCCTTCCACCAGCAACCCACCGCTTCATCTCCTCGTGACACCCTTCCATGTCACGTCATATATATTTCTTTTAAACAGTATATTGATTTTTTTGATTTAATATCCTTTGTTTGATTTTAATATAAAGGTTTAGACTTATATTAAAATACTTTATCATTAATTTATTTTATTATTTTATTAATTGATTATTATAATTTATTAATATAATTTGTTTAATGTTTATTTTATAGATATGTCATTACATACACCCGCCCTTCAGAAAACTTCATCCCGAAGTTAGAGTTTTTATCTTATATGAATATTTATGATAGCGATTAGTACATTCTTCTTAAGATTGTGTATTGAGGTTAAATTCTTACTTAATGTGCAGGCACTATAAAATTTTCATTAGGTTCCCCAGCTATTACAACATCATCCTATCCTTCATAATCTCTTCCGCTCCCGTCCTATCCGTCCTCTACTGGAGTATGTCATGGCGTCAGTTATACTGGCCTAACCATTTATAAACTCCAAGGATGATAGCGTCAGCTATATTGACCTGATCCCTAGTAGGCATCTGGTAGTCATCATCATACGTCTAGGGGAGCGTGACTTGCACAGTCCTCCCATGATTCCAGGGTTCGGAGGATACACAATGGGCAACACCTCCACCCCTCCCAGTAGAATCAGGGTTAATACCCTATCATGGAATCTCTTTGAGCCTTAATTGTTCTGAGGTTTCTGTCATCACGCGGTCATTTGGTAACAAATATTATCTACAATCATAAACACTTGTCCATGCATTTATAAAATGTGCATTAACATATTCAAAATAATAGCTTATGTATAATCCACACATGTCAATTGCAGTATATAACATACTTTGCCTTATTCTATTCATGTCATTAACTTTCATATTAAAATGTAATCATTCTTTAATTTCTATCTCATCAATAATATTGATATACATAAATGAAACAAAATTATAATATCTTAATTCTCATCAGAAGCAAAATTACTCAAATATTATACTTTACTTTGATAACTATAATTTAGTAAGATCAATAACATATTCCGTCTTGGTATCCATGTACTAGTAGAATTAAACAGATATTATGTCATAAAAATTCACGTTTATATATAATCATTTCAAAATGGTTCTGAGTCTCTGATTTAAAGTAAAGCAAATATATATAAAACATGGTTTAAAGTTCTTCAAAATTGACACAAGTTGGGGTATTTTTGACATATGATTTCTGTATCTTCCCAAGTAGCTGATCCAGGACTATACTTGTCCCACTGGACCTTAACTTGGTCTACCAGACGATTCCTGAGCTGTCGAACTCTACGTTCCAGTATACGTAATGGTTTGACCGATATGGTTCCTTCGTCCAATACCTGTAGTTCCTTCCATTGAAGGTTATGAGATTGGTCAACTATGTAATGCCTTAATACAGATACATGAAATACATTATGAACTTTATGCAAGTGAGGTGGCAGTGCAGAACGATAGGCAACAGGTCCAACTCCTTCCATGACTTTAAATGGTCCAATAATTCGGGGTGATAATTTTGTCCCTTTTCCGAATCAAATAGTACTTTTATTCGGTTTGATGCGGATGAAAACCTGATCCCCTACTTCATACTTCCTATCAGTTTTGTGGGCATCAGCATAACTCTTTTGTCTATCATGTGCTTCCTTTAACCGTTGCCTAATTTGTTTTACTTTCTCTTCCATTTCTTAGATTAATTCTGGTCCTATTATCACTCGATCTTCTAACATGTCCCAACTTAACGATGTTCTGCAAGGTTTGCCGTATAATGCTTCAAATGGAGACATTCCGATTGAACTGTGGTAACTGTTATTGTATGCAAATTCGACTAAGGATAAGTATTTTTCCTAGTGTGATTGCTGATCCATAACATACATCCTCAACATATCTTCAAGTATTTGATTTACCCTTTCTGTTTGCCCATCAGTTTCAAGATGATAAGTTGTGCTTAAATTTAATTGAGTTCCTAAGGCTGACTACATACAAGTCCAGAATCTTGAAGTAAATCGTGAATCTCTATCTGATATAATCTTCTTAGGTACTCCATGAAATCTGATAATTTCATTTATGAATACTCGAGCTACGTCAGCAACTTCGTAAGTATCTCTTACGGGAATGAAATGGGCGCTTTTCGTTAATTTATCCACTACTACCAGAATGGCATTGTGTCTTTGAGAAGTCAGAGGTAGTCCAATGATGAAATCCATAGAAATAATCTCCCATTTGGTCATAGGAATGTCGTGAGGTTGTAAGAAGCCCGTTGGATGACAATGATCTATTTTTACTTGTTGACATTCTAAATATCTTGCAACAAATTGAACGATATTATGTTTCATGCCCGACAAGAAGAAGAGTTTCTTAGTATCCGTATACATCTTCTTTACTCCAGGATGTGCACAATATATTGCTCTGTGGGCTTCCTTAAGGATGGTGTCTCGAAGATTCCTATTATCAAGAATATACATCCTTCCAAGCCCCGAAGCGCGTCCCGTACGGAAGCGCCTAGGAAGCTTGGCCGGAAGCGCGCTTCTGAAATTCGGAAGCGCCACTTCCGAATTTTTTTCCGCTTCCTGGAAATTCGAAAGCATGGTACGGAAGCGCCGAAGTGCGCTTCGTACAGCGTTTCGGGAGTCGGAAGCGTAGCGCTTCGGAGGAGGAAGCGTACGCTTCCGGAAAAGCGTTTAGAAAATCGTTTTTTTTTTCAATTTTTTTTTTAATTTTAGGTGAGTTTGCTTGTTGGGGGTGGGTCCACCTTGGGTTAGGGTGACAAATGAAGGCAAAAAAAAATATAAATATAGCAGATGCTCCCTCATGGTAATGTTAAATTCTTAAAGTAAAAGTGACATTCTCCTTTATTTTTCATTTTCATCCTTTTACTTAAATTTTTAACATTACCATGAAATGACTCAGGATGTTTGAGAGTGGTTCCAGCCTCATTGGACTTCATATGGAGAAAATAGAATTTCATATCCTATTCAAAATGCAGCAGACTTAACAGTTTTTCAGGAATTCAGGATCAATGGGATTGTGGCATTTCATTAGATTATATCAAGTATGAAGGTACGCGATTAGCATTTAATCAAGAGCACCAAGCCCTATATGTACCCTAGTGTTGGTGGTGTTAATTGTTGAACTCCTTTGTCACGCAACATGCCCTTAGCAAAAAATTACCTTTCAATCAAGTCAAAATCATCGATCAAGCATGTTAAGCTTTTTCTACCATATTTTAAGTCTTGAATTAGGTAGTTTGATCAAAATTGGGCAATGTTGACTAATATCCCTAGACAATCGAGGTAGAGGCAAAGGCTAGACAAGAGGAGAAGAATCTAGATTCTAAATGGTTGATGCATCTAGATGGTTGATGCATCTAAATGGTTGATGCTCAAATAATTAATCATTAATGTACAATGGATGTTATATCTATCTTGATTTATGCAAAAATATGCATGTTTTCATGTCTTTTACAATTAATTTCGTATTTGGGATGTTTGTTTTGAGTATAAATGCAAAAAAATATAAATATATATATAGCAAACGCTTCTGCAGATGCTTCGCTTCCTAGATTTTTGGAAAATGACGGTTCCGCGTCCCTGCTTCCAAAAAACACTTCCGCTTTGCCCCCGCTTCGTGCAACATTGCTTCAAACTTAGATTTTTTCGGCTTTATACTATCAAGACTAGATCTTACCTTTAAATACCAGCTATCTTTTATGAGATGTTCTAGTACTCGTTGCCTTAAGTCTATTTTGATAGGTATGAGAGAGAATATCCAGGGTCTTCTGCTTAAAGCATCTGCCACTACATTTTCTTTTCCTTTAATATATGATATTCCAAAGTCATATTCACTTAGGAATTCACTCCATCATCTTTGTCTGGCATTTAAGTCTCTTTGAGTGAACAGATATTGTAGACTTTGATGGTCACTTCTAAGTGTAAAACTTCGTCCCACTAAATAGTGTCTCCAAATCTTTAAAGCTAGTACTACAGCAGCTAACTCTAAATCGTGAGTAGCGTAGAGTTCTTCATGAGGCTTTAACTTTCTTGAAACATACGCTATTACTCCTCTATCTTGCATTAATACTGAACCTAACCCATGTTTGGATGCATCAGTACATACCATAAATTCTTTGTCCATATCAGGGACTCTTAAGATTGGTGCACTGGTCAGTAGTCTTTTGAGTTCAGAAAATGCTTTGTTACATTCCTCAATCCATTCATACTTAATACCTTTACGCTAAAGGGTTGTAATCGGCTTTGCAATTTTGGAGAACCCTTCCACAAATCTTCAGTAATAACCAGCTAAACCCATAAAGCTCCGTACTTCATGTGCGTTTTTCGGTATTGGCCATTCCATGATTTCTTTTACCTTCTCAGGGTCTACTAAGATCCTTTCACCTAATATGATATGACCTATGTAATGAATCTTTTCCTGAAAGAACAAACACTTGGATAATTTTCCATATAACTGATGTTTTCTGAGGCAGGATAACACTATCCGTAAATGATCTTCATGCTCTTTCTCATTCTTGGAATAGATGAGTATGTCATCTAAAAAGACTTGTACAAATTGATCAAGATATTTGCGGAAAACACTGTCCATAAGATTCATGAACACTGCTGGTGTATTTTTTAATCCAAATGGTATCACAGTAAATTCATAATGTCCAAAATGTGTCCGGAATGCAGTCTTAGAAATATCACTTTTAAAAATCCTTAGCTGATGATAGCCTGATTGAAGATCAATTTTTGAAAGGACAGCAGCTCCTTTCATTTGATCGAAAAGATCATCAATTTGAGGCATAGCACATCGATTCTTTATTGTAGTTCGATTTAAGTCTCGATAATCTATGCATAATCTTAAGGATCCATCTTTCTTCTTGACAAAAATTACAGGAGCACCCCAAGGTGATATACTGGGTCGAATATGTCCTATATCCAATAGTTCCTTCGATTGAATTTGTAATTCTTGAAGTTCTGGAGCTGTCATTCTATAAGGTGTTTTAGAGATTGGTTGAGTATCAGGTTTCAATTCTATGGTGAGGTCTAGCTCTCGTTCGGGAGGTAATCCTGGTAGTTCCTTTGGAAATACATCTGGAAATTCGCTAACACCAGATATTGTTCTAAGGATGGTCCTTTTCCTTTACTTATTTCTTGAATTATATATGTCTGACAACCTTTTCTTAAGCAACACTTCATTTTCATTGCTGATATGTAGCGTAAAGATACTTTTCTCTTGATTCCTTGAATTTGGATCGCTTTTCCTTCATCAATTATACCTAGAATTCTTTTCCCATAACAGTCTACCCAAGCTTGATGAGCTTCTAGCCAATCCATACCTATGACAAGATCATAAGTTCCTAAGGCTGTGACATAAACTTTCAATTTAGTCGAACAGACTCCTAGGTCAATTTTGCATTGATCCACACTTAAGTCTATGGATTGGAGTTTTCCTGAGGCCATTTCTACCAGTCTGAAATCATTTTGTCTGCGAGCTGCCAACCCACATTTGTTTAATGCATATGACGAAATGAAACTATCTGTGGCACTAGTATCAAATAAGATTTTGAGTTTTATACCATTAATAGTACCTAAAGATTCCACTACAATGGATTGATGTGCTGCTTGGTCGTTGTTGACTAAAGCATGAATCCTATGATTGCCTTGATTATTTGATATTGGTTCCTTTCCAGTCCTATGCAATATACTTGATGAAGCTTCTGGACAATCACGTTGAAAATGCGGTCCTCCACATCCCCAACAATTACCTTGTGTTGGTCCTCTTGAATCAGGACATGAATTTCTAGATAAAGAACTTCGTCCTCTCATGTTTCTTCCTCTTGAATTCCTTCCTCTATTAGCAGTTCCACGAGATTTCCATGGACTTGTGTTTGATGATTCAGCAGCTATAGTATTAACTGCCATGGGAGCTCTTGTTCCCACATTTCTTGGGATAAATCTATTACCATAAGGTGGTCTTGAGCTACCTCCCCTGAAGAAATTTCAGGGAGTCTTTCCTGAAAACCCTGATTGTAAAGGTTCTGCTGGCCCGGTATCCTTTTTGATTCCTAGATGTTCTTTTGCATAACGGCCACATTCTACCGCTCCAGCTACTGATGATGGTTTTCACATCCTCACCAAGGCCTTGATGCGAGGATTTAACCCAAATATGAAGCGTTCAGCCTAACGTTCATTAGAATCTAAGTAATGAATTTATTTTACAAGCTAAACCTTATCTCATATTCCTCCACTGTTTTATTACCTTGAACCTAGATAACCGGATTCGTCCTATAGGCCCCATGAATCCCGAATCCAGCATGTCCGACGCGATTCTGCCCTGACTCGTGCCCAAAAACCATGACATGTCGTGTCCTTTCCTGACTCGTCGAATCCGAGGTTGTATCACAATTTTGGCAGCATGTCCTATTTTCCAGGACTCGTCAGGCGGCAAAAGTGACCTGCACGGGTATGAAAAGGTCACATTTGGTGATTACAGCCACACATATTTTCATTTGGCAAGCGTTTTGGCAGCTTAATGATCAAGTCTAGGCCCTAGTATTGATATGCTATTCATGGCAATGTTAAATTCTTAAAGTGACATCTAAGTTGCACGAAACGGGGAAACAGGTACGAGTTTCCGAAACAGGAAGCGATACGAAACGCGACCTCCCCAAATTTTGGAAATGGGAAAACACGAATATATATATATATATATATATTGAAAATATATATATATATATATATGTGCAATCATAAAGCATAAATGATACATTATAATTTATTACACTTAAACATTAAGATTTAATTTACATCACATTTACTCATGAATGATCACATAATGAAAATAAAAATATCGGAATATCCAAAAGCAACCTTTATTATATATCCAAATCTCAAAATCAGCCTTTATTTATATTAATATATGAGGTTGCAAGTACAATAAAGACTATAAGGCTGCAAGAGAGAGATCCAAATCAAGATTTTCTGCACCCACATCCCATTCTTTAGAATGACCACTGTTGTATTGGGAGTCTCCTCCTACATAGTCGAACGACCTTAGTGCTCTTGATTAAATACACGTTTCATACCCTAGTACCCTACATGATCTTGATTATTGGGAGTTTCCCCTGCATAGAGGGCTTGGTTCTCTTGATTAAATACAAGTTCCATACCCTAGTACATGATAAAATCCAATGGAAACATTGCAATCCCTCCAATCCTGAAATCCTGAAAAACAAATAACTCTGTTGGATTTTGAGTGAGATCTAAAATTCCACTTTCTCCATATGAAATCCAATGAGAGTGAAACCACTTTCAAACATCCTGAGTCATTTCATGGTAATGTTAAAAATTTAAGTAAAAGGATGAAAATGAAAAATAAAGGAGAATATCACTTTTACTTTAAGAATTTAACATTACCATGAACTGCATATCAACACTAGGGAAAAATTCACTTTTATAACTTTAGACACTCATCTAGAAGCGACAAGAAGTCACTAACATACCCTAAAAGTAAACTAAAAAACAAATTAAAAAAAACACAAGTTAATGAGGAAATGTGGGTCGTACGGCCCTGAAATGCGTTTCCAGCCGTACTAGCCACGTTTCCGTTTCGGGAAACGTGGCAGTACGGCCGGAAACGCGTTTCACGGCCGTACCAAACGCGTTTCCACGTTTCGTACCCGTTTTCGTCTGGAAACGGACCTCTATACCACGTTTCCTGCAACATAGAGTGACATTCTCCTTAATCTTCATTTTCATCCTTTTACTTAAATTTTTAACATTACCATGAAATGACTTAGGATGTTTGAGAGTGGTTCCGGCCTCATTGGATTTCATATGGAGAAAGTAGAATTTTAGATTTCATTCAAAATCCAACAGACTTATCAGTTTTTCAGGATTTTAGGATTGGGGAATTGCAATGTTTCCATTGAATTTTGTCATGTATTAGGGTATGGAACTCGTATTTAATCAAGAGCACCAATCCCTCAATGTACCTTGATGTTAGTGACATTGGTTGTCAAACTCTTGTATCATGACCCTCCTAAAAATGTATGCATCACTCAAACAAAATCTTGACTTGACATGTTATGCTTGTTTTATCTTATGTTAATGCTTAAAGGGTGATATTAATGACAAAGATCCCTATACAGATACAGAGGTAATGACAAAAATACCTCTGGATATTAATGCTTAGAGGGTGATATTAATGACAAAGATCCTGATTTTCCAACAAGACTAAAAAATTAGACATTTCTCGTGGTGGCAAGAGGGCCAAGCATAAGAAATAGATAATAGATTGACATGTATTTGAATTTTGTATGTACTATGCATGCTAATAGCTATAGATGAAGATCTATATTTGAAATCAATAAATTTGTATCATTAATTAAAATTTGTGTAAGAAATATCTAATTTTTAATATATATATATATATATATTAATAAAATAATATATAACGAATCCTACGTGTCTTATTCCGGGGGGTCAATGTGTCTGAATCCGACACCACGAATCTTGAATCCTACGTCTCCCGAATCCCCGTGTCAGGTGACTTAGCCTTGAACTAATGTATGGAAGGCTCTAGCTACTTGTTCTTGAAAATATGGAGGTAAATACTTCGCACGAAATCTTTCCTCGAATAATTCCCAAGGAACATTGTCCGTTGTGAGGTGTAGTTGTTTTTCCAGATTTCCCCACCAAATCAAAGCACTCTCCTTTAATTGAAATACGACAATTTTTGTTTTTGCAAAAGAAGAATATTCTCTTAACTTAAAACATCCGTTCATTCCTTCTAACCATGCCTCGGTACGTTCTCCTGCTCAACCTCCTGAAAATTCTGGGAGTTTAATTTTCTAAAGCTCCCTAGAAATATCTTCCTTTGATCTTTTATACTCAAAATTCTTTGGTTCTGCTAAATTTGTTGCTAAGGGTTGAAGTTCTTCTTTGGTCTTAGCCATGGTTGACCCTTTTAATGTTTCCAATAATGCTTCCAATGAGTTCATTATCACATTCAACTCCGGTGCTGGAGCGATCGGTATTGATGATGGTCTCGCTGGAGACGATGATGATGGTCTCGCTGGAGACGATGATCACGACGGTGGTGGCATTAATGACAGTGATGCTGCCCGATCATGTCGTCGTCGCTCATATGTCCTTACCATTGTAATGCTTCCTGTATACATAATAAAATTTGTAAAAATTTTGAGGTATACATTTGGATTTAACATATAGTTTTTGCAACTTCACATTTAAAAACGGGTATAGTTTTTTTTTGCTATTTTTATCTGCTAGGCAGATCTTACTAGTACCGAGGTCAAGGAGGGTGGTTTCACGACCTCCTTGTCCTAATGCAGGGAATCCTATCCTAATGCGTAATAATACTTATTTTTTCTAAGCTTCATTAGTAACATTCATTCTCTTAGTAAACATTCTCCACTAACTCGCATATCATTACCAAAGCTGATGATAAAATATTTTAATATACATGTATTTTTAAAATAAATTTTTTTTTTCTCTTATCTTCTTATTGCTTTATTTTTCTTATATCTTATTTCATCTATTTTTTTATATATATTTTCTATTATCTTGACTTTCTCACATTCTCTATTTAATTTTCTTATTTTATTATCTCTTTTTTTTTATTATATATATTTTCTATTTATCTTACCCTCTTTACCTTCCTTTTCCTATATCCATTCCTCTATTTATATTCTATATACTATACTACTTCCTATATTACTCCTCTCTATTTTATCATCTACATTTATCTCTCTTCTCTCTTTTACTCTTATATATATATATATATTAAATAAATCATCTTAAAATAATTATATAGTATTTAAAACATTAAATTTTTAATTCATTTAGTCCCCACCGTAACTATGATGCATTATATATAAAATTAAGTATTCAAAAATTTATGAGCTCATATATAAAATTAAGACTTGGCGGTGACATGGCTCACGGGCTCGAAACCCTCGCCTACCGATTTCGGCAATATATATAAAATTTAATTTGATACAACATAGTAGTGGGGAGGTCAGTTGATCGAAACCCCGACCAACGCTCTGGTCCGAATGGCACAATGGAAATTCCGTATGCGGTGACGGTGAATGAGCGGGTTGTCTGCGCTGAGGTCTTATGATCAAATCTCGTTCAGTTCGTTGGCCCGTAGCAAAGTTTTATATGTTTGGGAGGTCGATGGGTCGAATTCCCCACCCTACGCTCCAGCATTACATGGTTAAATAAACTGCCTACGTCCCTGTATTTTATATGCTATATATATATATATATATATATATATATATATCTATATATATATATATATATATCTATATATATATATATATATAAAATATGGCCCATATTAAAAACAGTTAATAATTTAATAAATTATATTATGGTAATGATTATGACGAATCACCCAGCGAATATATATATGATCCATTTATAACATATAGTTTTAACCACGTTTTATACCATTGGACCCCGCGGCTCACATTCGATGGGTACTGAAGGTTTTAACTATATGCCATGGGTTCTAACTATGTGCCGCCGTCGGTCTATGGTTCAAACATTACACTGGTGTTGACATATATCGCATATCATATAGTTTAATACATAGTTACGAGATAATTTAAACATTAATTCATAGCTTGACACCTAAAAATAAAATTATTTCCTTGGCGCGTCTTCACAGTAACACGCCTGCATACTCCACGGAGGTAATTGGCGTGAGGACAGCTATTGACGTCTGGTCCTGAAGAAGCTAACGCACAACGCTGTTATATAAGAAATTTTTTTTTTAGCACTGTCGTTCATCCTTTTTGCTTCCAGAACAAAGCAGATGAAGCGGGCATGGTTTTGTAACCATGATACGGTGAGGGACTTAATTTTCGAAGAATTTGGAAGTTTGTTCAAAGTTTACTCGAATGAAAATGAAGATGCCATTAGAAGCATGGTCTTCTCAAAACTGAAGCCTCTGTGCGTTAGATTATCCCATTTGCGCGATCCAAGCCACAGTAGGCCTCAGCTGCTGTGTTTATTGACTGTATAAGTTCGAGAGGCTCCAAGGTTAGCTCTAGGAATATGTAGTTTCCATTATTTAGGCTGCAATATATATATCATTCGTTCAACTTGACAGCAGCTCTAAATAAAATTTTATAATGCATTTAAACATGTCTATTTTTTTTTTTTGATGCGAATTGGATTTTCTCTTAAGATTTTTACAGCTTCTGAACAAGATGAAACCTTTGTTTGCAGATCAATCCAAAGACATGGATTGTATAAATAACTCAAGAAGAGATGGTGCACTAAAGTTGTTTTACTGTATCTAGAGTAACTACTGCAGCGATGTACATCAACAACAATAGATCAGATGTCAATGATAATAAGGAAATAATCCTTTGGGGCTTTGCTGTCACCTTGAGGCTTCTAGAGAATTTCGTCATGGGTAGTCGAGTATTTAAGGAAAGTACCGCTTAGCCCCAAGCCATGCTTGGGTAAAGCATGCACATATAAACTAATCACCTTTCTTCTTTTCGGATACAGAGTTCCCTTTCCAGGATAAGAGCTCTTTTCTAAGCCATTAGAAAAGAGAAGTATTTAATAACGAAGGGGTTTTAGTTGCATTTCTTCAGTCAGAAGATGCATCTGCGATAGTGGAGCACTTGCTATAACTACTTCTTCAAGCAGAGTTTATTATGCTTCCATTTGCTATCACTACTTCTTCAGACAGAATTCATTATGCTTGTAATGAAAGGCTTTTCTATAATATACAGTCACAGACTTTCAACTTTTGACTCGTTATTCTTTGTTTTAAGCAAGGTTATTTTAACAAACTTAAGAGATCCAAGAGTTTGAACCTACTCTGATACCAGATGTAAGGGCTGAACTAATTTAAGGAACCATTTCTGCAACTATAAAGATTCACTGAACTTTAAATATTGTAAAGAGATTTTATAGAGCTATCTATCCTGAACAGAGTATGAAACCTTAAAAAAAAAAATTGTTCTAAATTTATACAAAAATTTCATATAACTAATTGATTGATTCACTGAGAAGTACTTACTTGGTCTGCTGCAGATGTCTACTGCAGATGAAGATGTTTCAGAATTTCTCCAGTTCGCTCTTGTTTACCAAAAGACCAAAACCGCCCAACCAAACTGAGCAGAACCTCGCTACTCAGTCCAGTAAGCTTGTTAGTTGAAGCAGACTGTTCCCCCATGCCCAGAAACCTTAGAATAACCGGCTCTCCTTTTTGTCGGTAACTCAAGTTTATAAAATTCTGCCCTTCTTCAGTATCCCCTTCATTCTTTCTCCTTTTTCCCGATGTTTTTCCCAAATAGTTCTCTTTGGTTTATAAATTGTTTCTTGGCAGTGGCCGCCCTTCCACCAACAACCCACCACTTCATCTCCTCGTGACACCCTTCCATGTCACGTCATATATATTTCTTTTAAAAGGTATATTGATTTTTTTGATTTAATATCCTTTGTTTGATTTTAATATAAAGGTTTGGACTTATATTAAAATACTTTATCATTAATTTATTTTTATTATTTTATTAATTGATTAATATAATTTCTTTAATGTTTATTTTATAGATAGGTCGTTACAATTTGTCCAAAAATAATTGTGTTATTTTATGTGTGCACTAGCATTTCTTCCAGCGTTTATTCTTCCACAGTTTTATTTGTGTAGGTTGCAGTGTGATTTATTCAGTATTTGTTGTAGAAAACAGTAAATAAATTGTTAAATTAAATTAACAGTTAGGAGAATAATTTACAGTTGCTGCAATAGGATTCCCTTT
The DNA here is from genome assembly GCA_031772625.1 of Pinus tabuliformis. Taxonomy (NCBI): domain Eukaryota; kingdom Viridiplantae; phylum Streptophyta; class Pinopsida; order Pinales; family Pinaceae; genus Pinus; species Pinus tabuliformis. The sequence continues at coordinate 1,281,108,350 of CM062820.1, forward strand.
TCGGAATTTTCATTGTTTTTCCAAGTCATGGCAAAACTTCACTGACGCTATGAGTGTTAGAGAAAAGCTTCCAATTACGAGTGGTTGTGGGGTGACTACGTTCAAGAGGAGATCGGAGGCAGGCCAAAGTTTGGTCTCACATGAAGATGGAGGAGGAGGAGAACTTTGCCCTAGCTGGCAAAGGGGGCGAGGCCAAAGGAAAGAAAGGCACAAGAGGGGCCAAGGCTAGCACTAGAGGAGAGAAGAAGAAGAAGAAGGATCTGAGCCAGATAAAGTGCTTCTCATGCCACTAGTTCGGGGACTACACCACCAAGTGACCAAATAGGAAGAAGGGATCCAGCAAGGACCAAGTAGTAGCATTAGTAGAGGTGGATGAGTTCTCTTCTCACTTTGAGAAGGAGTTCTCACTTATAGCTGCAATGGCAAGCTCAACGGCTAGCAGTGTGTGGTATATTAAAAGTGGAGCTTCTTGTCCTATGACCAAGGATAAGGGGTATTTCAGCGAGTTGATTGAGGACATGCAGTTTCACGTAGAGCTAGGAGATGACGGCAGGTACCTAGCCAACGATGTGGGTATTGTCAAGTTTGAGAGGGAGTAATGGAATCCACTCTACTTTAGAGATGTCCTCTATGTCCCAAGATTGAAGAAAAATATTGTTTCAGTCTCAGCCCTAGAAGACAAGGGTTATGAGGTTATCTTCAGTGGAGGAAAGGCCTTCATAAAGCCTTCCAACTCCGAAGCAACCAAGAAGATTGGATTTAGGGTGAAGAACCTCTATAGGCTTCAATTTGAGATAGTTGCGGCCTTGAGCAACAGTGGAGGCAATAGCAGGGTCGTGAACTTGGGGAGCTTTGGCATAAGCATATGGGACATGTAAAAATTCGGAAACCCTGAATCTTAATTGTGAACTGATTTAGTTTCTTCTATTTGTTAAATAAATTAAACAAATTATTTACTGCATCCTACAGTAAATATCAAAACTAATACACTACAACCTTCACATATACAATACTGTGGAAGAAAAAAATAATGCGGGGAGAATAAATGCACACACACACAAATAACACTGTTTATTTTTGGACCAATGTCCACAGAAAAACCTAACTTGGGAAAACTGGTGCAGTAGCTAAGGGTTTTATTATTATGCAGTAGTAAATCTAAGTACAAAACTATCGATGTTCAAATCTAGCAATCCACATAGAGAAATGACCGACAGAAGATCTAGTGAGAAAAATCTCACTTTGATCAATGATCCAACACTGACCTTGGCTCAAAATGAGCTGCTCTCTATTGCCTCTGCACAGTCCTTGCGTCAAACTATGTAGTTCTGCGTCACACAACTCAGACTAGCATCTCTCTTGCTAGCTAATTAGTTGCTATCTGGGAAATGGACTCTTCTGGCCTTCGGGCTCCCACTCTGACTTCTAGCACTGAATCACTACTTCTTCCCAGCAAAATACAACTTCCCCTCTGAAGAATTGCGCTGCTTCTCTACTCTGCATTTCCTCTCTATGGAACTCTTTGTCTCTCTGCTATGCACTCACCAGACTGGAAAATCTTCCTCCCCACCTTACTATCCCTACCCCTCTCTCATCGCTTCGATCTTACTGAATCACCTCTAGCAACATAGATACTACTCTGAAGATTGCTTTCCTAGCAAAATCGAATTCCTTGGTGTCTTAAGTGTGTTCTCCAACCCCCATCCAGTTTCTGCTTATAATCTCTCGCTGAGACATCAACAGCCAAGATTAAAACATAATTGATGGCTAAGATTAACTAGAACTCAATCCATGTCGTCTTCTAGAAGATTCTCACCATGACTTAATTAATACCCTTTAATTAATTAGTTTTCCTAAGTTTAGACTTAGGCACCATTAAAAAAAGATTAATTATTTTAATTAAGTCATCTCTAGGTGGAATTTCCATAAACGATTTATGGGTTTTGGAGAATACATGTATTCTAGCCTCTCCACCAAATTTCGTGGCTAGAACACAACCGATGCTACAAAAACTAACACTCCCTCTTAGCGAGGAATGTGTTCTAGTGATGCAACCCACTGAAGCAACACCCTGTCTCTGCACCACCTCCTATCACACTGTTGATGTCTAGCTGCTGCTACCCATCAACTACTGCGCAACTCTAATAAACACTGCATCCATGCTGCTGCTGGCCTTGCTGAACCGTTGCCAAGACTACATCTGCACTGCAACTCCCTCTCCATCTGTTGCTGCTACAACTGCAACTAAAAAGCACCCAAAATATTAAATCAACTATGAACAGTATGATGCATTTGTCACCTGAGTCCTGACTACTGCTAGACTTTGCGCTATCACTTAAGCCTTTGCGCTGTTGCTGACTCTACACTGCTACCAACTGCACTACTGCCAGCTCTGTACAGCGCTGCCCAATATTTGACCCGCTACTAGCTACTACATCTGTCACTCTGGCACCTGAATGCACCAATTGTCGATGATCCATCCTGCTACTACATGTTTTGGGCTCCCATAACAAGGTATTGATTCATGAGGTGTACCTCCTCAAGAATCCTGCCCATCTTGTAGCTCTCTGGGGCTACAAAACCAAGTCACCCCACCTCCCTCCTAGAGATATCTCGGTGATCATGGCAAATTCTTCCTCCAATCTGGAGGACATTCTATTGATCTCTATAGATGCAGCCTATTGATCCTGCTTCTCCTCTTTGTCCTTCTTTATGACAGGACATTAAGTGTTGTAGTGGCCAAGCTCACCACATCTGAAGCATTTCACCTTGGAAATGTCCTTCTTCCTCCTGTGTTGCTCCTACTGCCCCTTTGATGCTAGGGCCACATTCTCCTCTTCCTTTACTTGCTTCGTCCCACTGCTGCTGCTGTTGCCAGTGATGGTGGTCTTCACCAAATCTCGCCTCATCTCCTCCTGTTGCAGATCAGCCCACATACATCCCAGTCTCGCAACTTTTCTCTGCCCAGAATGCTCTAGACAAAGACCTTCCATTCTTCAGAAATGTTGTTGAGAGCAAATTGCACTAATTCTGTAGGATGCGCTCCCCTTTCTGCATCCTTGTGCATCTCAGCTTCTCCTCAAGGTACATCCTTCGTTGCTCGAAAGATCCCTCGTATAACATAGCAAGAACCTCCCACATCTGTCGAGTAGTATCTTTGCCAACTATGTGAGACACCATGTGATCTCAAACCCCATCGAGAATCAACCTCTTTGTTGTCGCCATCTCCTTCTTGTAAGCCTTCAATGGATCTACATCTACGGCTACAGCTACCACACTATCGATGCAAGATTTGAAATCATACTCATTTAGAAGACAGGAAATTCTTGCCTTCTAGATCACATAGTTGGAGACTCCCTCCAATCAATCCTGATCTCTCATCCCTGTTAATGCCATCTCTGCAAAAAATGTCAAATTCCTCCTCTTCTACTTTGCGCAGCTGCTTCCTAGTTTTTCGCACTCCCTGCTGGAGTCGGCAAATTTGCTCACAACTACCGCTGCTCTGCTAGGAAAATTTGAACTTCTGGACTAGAAATCCCTTGAGAAAAGAATTCCCTCAATGTGTGCTCTTCCTTCCTCCTGACGCTATTTTGCACTAGCAAACTGCTCCAAAATCACTGCATCCCAACTGAAGATCTACTCTGCAAGGAAAATTTTGTCTCCCTCTGCCTCTAGTAAGCTTCGATCTGGGAAATCTAATTTCTCTATTAACTCTCTCAGAGGAATAAATTTTCCTCAAAAACTGCCTTCCTGGCCCAGGGATTGCACTGCCTCTTAGGGGTTTTGAATTGTTGCCTCTAGAGAGATTCGAAAATCCTCTTCCCTTTTCCTACTAAGCTCTCCAGCTTCTATCTGTCCTTTGATACCATGTGAAAAATTGAAAACCCCGAATCCTACCAAAGCAACTAATTAAGTTTCTTCTATTTGTTAAATAGATTGAACAAATTATTTACTGCATCCTATGGTAAATATCAAAATTAATATACTGCAGCCTTCACAAATAAAATACTGTGGAAGAAAAAAATAATGTTGGAAGAATAAATCCACACACATACAAACAACATTGTTTGTTTTTGGACCAATGTCCCCAGAAAAAACCCAACTTGGGAACACTGGTGCCACAGCTGAGGGTTTTATTATTATGCAGTAGTAAATCTGAGTACAAAACTATGGTTGCTCAAATCTAGCAATCCATACAAAGAAATGACTGACAAAAGATCTAGTGAGAAAAATCTCACTTCCACGAGTGATCTGACACTGACCTTGGCTCAAAATGAGCTTATCTCTACTGCCTCTGCATAGTGTCTGCTTCATCCTACGTAGTTTTGCGTCACACAACTCGGACCAGCGTCTCTCTCGCTAACAAATCAGTTGTTGTCTGGGAAATGGGCACTCTTTGCCTCCGAGCTCCCACTCTGGCTTCTGGCACTGAATCACTGCTTCTCCCCAGCAAAATATGACTTCCCCTCTGAAGCACTGTGCTGCCTCTCTGCTTTGCGCTGCCTCTTTGTTGAACTCTTTGTCTCTTTGCTATGCACTCACCAGACTGGAAAATCTTCCTCCAGCCCTTACTATCCCTACCCCTCTCTCACTGCTTCGATCTTCCTGAATCACATCTGGCAACACAACTGCTACTTTGAAGATCAACTTCCCAACAAATCGAATTCCATGGTGTCTCAAGTGTGTTCGCCAATCCCCATCGAATTTCTTCTTATAATCTCTCGTTGAGACATCAACGACCAATATTAAAACATAATTGATGGCTAAGATTAAATAGAACTCAACCCATGTCTTTTTCTAGAAGATTCTCACCATGACTTAATTTAATACCTTTTAATTAATCAATTTTCTTAAGTTTAGACTTAGATACCATTAAAAAAATATTAATTATTTTAATTAAGTCATCTCTAGGTGGAATTTCCAGAAACGTTTTCTAAGTTTTGGAGAATACATGTATTCTAGCCTCTCCACCAAATTTCGTTGCTAGAGCACAATCGATGTTAGAAAAACTAACAAGTCACTTACACCATGGAGCGCTAAAAATTCTAAGGGAGATAGCCACAAGACTTCCACAGTGTACTGTTGACCAACATGATGTGTGCAAAGGTTGCACACTTGGCAAGTATTCCAAGACATCCTATTAGTTTATGTAGCATCGAATGTGTTCTAGCCACGAAATTTAGTGGAGAGGCTAAAATACATGAGATCGCTAAAACCCATAAATAATTTATGGAAATTCCACCTGCAAATGACTTAATTAGATTATTAACCAATTTTTTAATGTTTCCTAAGTCTAAACTTTGGAAAATTGGTTAATTAATCAGAATTAATTAAGTCAATGTGATAATTCTCTAGAAACTCACATAGATCGATCTAGAAATGATCTAAGCCATTGATTAAAATTTAATCTTAGTCATTGGAGTCCCAACATGAGATATAAGGGATCAATGTGGTGATGGAGAATACACCAGTCACTTGTAGAATTCGATTTTCCAGAGTAGCAATAGCCAATTGCCGGAGATTTCGAGCTTTAGTGAGGAAGCAAAGATAGTGAGCGGTAGGGGCAATGAGGCTCAAGGAAGATTTCTAGATCCAATGAGTGCATTTGCAAAGAGGCAGAAGATCCACAGTGACGCTAACATAAGGACTGCGCAATAGCCTCTAAAGGCAGTTTGATTTGCAGATTTGGGTAGTCGTTTTAGTGTTCTGATGGCAAAAGAATTTTTGCAGAGGCTGGGAGAAGTGTTTCCAGAGTCAATGGAAAACAGAAGAAGCAACTCAAATTGAGATCCTGGACATACGAATTAGAGCCTGCGCAGAGCCCACGCAGAGGGTGATGCAAGGCAATTCATAGAGGGTTTTAGAGGCTAGTATTCAATGCTAGATTTGCCTGTAGAGTGAGGAAAATTCTTCACTAGATTTTTGCCAGTATTTTCCTCTGTAGGATTGTCAGGTTTAGCATCCAGATTATTGTACTCAAATTTCACTGCTACTTAATAATATAAAACCCTCGGCTGTTGCACTGGTTTTCCCAAGTTGGGTTTTTCCGAGGAAGACCTCAAATAACGATGTCATTTTAATGTGTGCGTGCTAGGTTTTCTCAGATTCCAACGTTATTATTTCCGTAGTATTTTATTTGTTTAAGTTGCAGTGTGATTTGTTCAATATTTGTCGTAGAAAATAAATTGTTAAAAGTAATTAACAATTAAAAGAATAATTTCCAGTTGCTGCAATAGGATTTCAGTTTTGGAATTTTCACACATCCTTCCCCAGCAGAGACAATAAGGCCAAGACCATCTTGGAGCTAGTTCATTTTGATGTTTGTGGCCCATTTTCCTCTCCATCCCTCATGGGATATGTTACCTCTCAAACAAGCAGGGGAGCTAAACCGGATCACTAAAGGGCAAATGCTAGACCAAGAGCAACAAATGGAGACTCAACCCATTGTCACCTCAGCTAAAGCTCCCTACTATTTACAAACTTTCACCGATGGGAGGAGACCCAGTATATATAGAGTCACAAATGAAGGATAAATCAACAAGTGGATATAGAGTGACCCAAATAATCTCTTTCGAAAAGAGGTTGAAGAATAGGGCTTGCTTACTTTCTAAGCAAGGTACAATGTCTTCTAGGAGAAGGATAGGAGGATTTGAGGGTTAGGTTTTAGGGAATATGACTTGTGAAAGAGATTCCCAATCCCTAAAATCCTAATTGAAATTGGTATCCCAGATGGTTCTTGAAGAATTGCTTTTTCAAAGGAATGGGACCACATGGGACCAAGTGGACCTAGCTTGGGTTAGGAGGGAAGAGTTTAGCAACCAATTATGTTCTTAACCTAGACAAGGAGGAGGAAAGGATCAAAGAAAGAATATTCACTTAGACGTGTTGAATTGATCTTGTGAGGAACTAGCCTTGGGGATACTAGGGCAAAGTTTGATTTCAAAGCTAGGGCTTGGCTTTTATCACAACTCCATTGTCAGAATGGCTTCAAAATTGGAGGCCTTGAGGAAGCACCAACGCAGGAGAGGCTAGTAGATCGAACTTTTTGGAGGGCTATTTTTTTCGGGAAAATGATGTTCTAGGTGACCCAACCTAGCTAGGCCTAGGAAAAGGTGAAAAATAATTGATTTTAGGTGACCACCTCTTAGTAGATCAGTGCCTTAGCCTTGGTAGAATAGAGTCTATGATAAATATGAATTAGGACCTTTGGTTCTTAGTCAAGGAGGCCTCAAGACAACTTTGCTAGCCTTCTAGGTCAAGGAGAAGCAATCTTGCAGCTTTTATACTTCAATGTGCAAAAGGTGATGGCTTATCAAGATGAATTCGTAGATAGAATTACCCCTAGGATATTTCATTCAAATTACATGGCCTGTACATTGAGAGATGCTATATAGAGACAAAATTCCACAATTTAAGCAGTAAATGCATGCAGCAATTAACCCTAAAAATAGCGAAAATCCCAATCCAATGTATCTGAAAAAGTAAATCAAGAATAACATTAAAATAATGTACTTACATGTAATAGAACATATCTAACGATCCACAATTTGACAATAGAGAAGCTCCAAGATAAGATAAACCAAATCCACACATCAAAATTCATCCATAAAGCTCCAATTCATCCTCCAAGAAAAAGTGCGAAATTCTCAAGAGAGAGAAAAGATCCAATCCAAAGTGATGATGAGAAAATGAACTCATCTCACTTGTATTTATACACTAATGAGGAGTTTGAATTAGTCTCCTTGGCCTACATAAGCCCCAAAAATATTTTGGTGACAAGCCCACCAAACTAGCTCACAAATGAAAGAATATGCCTCTTAAGAGGTCAAATGATGAATAATGCACGTCGTAGGGCCCTCTAAAAGGCCTGATGAGGTCCATGGGTGCCATAATGAAGAGTAGGACCCTCAAAAGCGATGGAAAAGGGGTTGGCCCCTTGTTCTCCAAACAATAAATCTGTGGTGCTCCCAATGGGTGTGGGGACACAATAATAACCTCATTGGTCTCCAAATGAATCGAAGATGCTTGTAGATCGTTTGCAACAGCTTTGATGATGGTCTAGGGGATGCCACATCATCCTACAAGTCCTGGGTCAGCTGCCAAGTGGATATAGAGTGACCCAAATAATTCCTTTCTAGAAGAGGTTGAAGAATAGGGCTTGCTTGCTTTCTAAGCAACGTACAATGTCTTCTAGGAGAAGGATAGGAGGATTTGAGGGTTAGGTTTTAGGGAATATGCCTTGTGAAAAAGCTTCCCAATCCCTAAAATCCTTCTTGAAATTGGTATCCTAGATGGTTCTTGAAGAATTGTCTTTTCAAAGGAATGGGACCACACGAGACAAAGTGGAACTGGCCTGGGTTAGGAGGTAAGAGTTTACCAACCAATGATGTTCTTAACCCACACAACGAGGGGGAAAGGATCAAAAAACAAATTGCTTAAAGGTGTTGAATTGATCCTATGAGGCACTAGCCTTGGGGATACTAGGGAAAAGTTTGATCTCGGAGCTAGGGCTTGGCTTTTCTCACCCATTATTTATGTTTAATGGGTGCCTAAGCCTAAACTTATGGAATTAAAATAATTGAAGGGTAGTAATCAAACTATGGGTGAAACTTCTAGAAGAAGACGAGGATAAAGCCAAAATGATTTGAGCCATTAATTAGCATCTAATCTGGGTCATTGATTCTCAACTGAAAGATTATAAGAGGAGGCTTGATGGGCATTTGGAAATCACATCGAGTGAGAGATCAAGAGATCGAATTTCTTAGAGAGGGCAACGCAACAATTGCTAGAGAATCGATTGAAGAGATTTCTTGCAGTGAGGGGCAAGGATAGTTCCGGTTGGAGAATTTCCTAATTCGAGAATACTTCGCAGAGGATGCAAAGAGAGATCTGGAAGAGGCAGCACAGAGGCTACGCTGGGTAGCATAGGCTGACCTAGAAGCAGCGCAGAACATGAGAGGAGATCCGTATTTTTCTGGAGAGGTCGAGTTTTGAAGCCGAAAGTCGGGGTGTGAGACCGGGAGGACAAAAGTCGAAGTTCCAGAAGCAAAACAATCAACAGAAGGAGTGACACAATCCCCGGAAGCTGTGATGTAGGGCCTACACAGTGATTGCGCAGAGGCAGCAAGGGACTAGCCATTCTGTGGTTGGATCAGTCAGGATCACCAGTGATAGTGTGAGGTATATCTCACTCATCTCCCTGTCAGTCATATTCTCTGTATTGGATAGCCAACAAGGCATCCAAAGATTGTATTCAACAATTACTGCATAATAATACAAACCCTCAACTGTTGCACTGGTTTTCCTGCATTGGGTTTTTCCGGGCACATTTGTACAAAAATAACGGTGTAATGTGTTGTGTATTTCTGTCTTGCTAAGTTTCTTGTTTCCGCATATAATTTTAATTGGTGAAGGTTGTAGTGTATTAGTTTCGGTATTTGCTGTAGGAAGCAGTGAGTAATTTGTTCAGTAATTAACAAATAGAAGGAACTTAATCAGTTGTTGCAATAGTGATTCAGGGTTTCTTGAATTTTCACACATTTGGCTAGTTCTATGCCCATAAATTCTTTGCTCAAATCTCCCTAGGTGAAGTGCACTAAAAATAGATAAAATAAAATAATTTTGAATGCAAAGCACCATAAATTAAAACAAAGCATCTAGTAATACTCAACTCGAGCCGACTAGATAATGGCAGAGCCCATCGAACAATAATCTTAATAGTTTCCTTGTAATTGCCAAAAAAGAATTCTATTGCACAATTAGATGCAAAAAGAACCAAGGAAATATAAATCTAATACCCGGTCCTTCATTTACTAAGATCAATTCTGTAATTTCCATTAAAGAAGCTACATCGGTTAAGCAAGATTGAGTGAGATGGGTTTTCCATCTATTAGTTAATGAGAACATTTCTGACAGACCTATTGAGTCAAATATATATATATATATATATATATATATATATATATGTTCAAGTGCATAGAATCTGGGGATTTGGAAAGTAGTGTCAACAAAGAATGACACACCTACTAAGTCAAACTTTTAATTAATTGTGTGTATAAAATTTGGGGTTTTGGAAAATAGTGGCAAGCGAGTGATATGTACATGAATATGGACCTAGTCATGAAAAAGGGAGCCACCTTTTGCTAGTGATTTTGTCTAAAACTCAGGGATGATGAAGAGCAAACACAAATCGACTAATTCAAATAAAAGAAAGGAACTAGTCCCTTTGACCAAGTCAAAGGAAGCAAGGCAATTGGCATGACTGGAGCCTCTATATGATAAAAATTTGAAAGAGAGAGAAGAGAGAGCAATTGCACACAACACAAATCACCCTTTGATGTCTTTATTGATCACAAGAGTTATAAGTATATAGGACATAAATCACTGACTTCGACACATCTAGATCACAACTACAACTCATACATAGGAAGCAACAACTTCTAAATTGACTCCTCCTAACTCATAATGACAACTATACATGACATGGAAGCACTACTTCCAACACCCTCCCTTAATGCTTACATGGAAAACATTGAAAACACATATTACAACAAAAAATAAATCTGTCATATTTTTCTCATATGGTCATCACTAGCACTCATATCCACTTTGAAATCTCACGGTTTCCGCTCTTTTCTTCACCACACTTTTGAGCTTCACACTTGATCCATTTTAGTCACAACTGCTTCAGACCATCGTTGACGTGCTTTGCAGAATTAATGCTTCTCAACCTCCCGGAGCGCAACGGGTCAGCATCGATACTGAACCATCCTATGGAACTGCGACCATCTGTTGAATATATGGTCTTCCGCTATATTCAACAGTTATCTAGGATAGCATTTTGGGTGCAGAATGTCTTCAACACACAATTCCACAACTTAACCTTGTATAAAATAGCCTGTACAAATGCTCCTAGAGCACGACAAGTCACACTAGCTTGACCTTATTAAGAACTACCTATGACTAATGCTCCCGGAGCACGACAGGTCACATTAGTCTATTTAAGAATTGGGTTGTTCTTTGTGATTCTACATCATTTTATTTTCGTACAATATAATAATATACTACAACTCAAACCATTGAACACATGAACCAAGAAAAAACATTTTAACTCTTCCTTTTAGAAGAGCTGCCCTTTATAATTGAAGAATTCATTATAGTTCTTGCAAGGAAAGATGACAAATAGGCACTCCCAATTAAAATATTCCAAGTTAAATCTCTTTCCTTAACTCCCACAATGAAGGCAACGAATGACGAGAGCTTAGAATATGTCTCAAAATTGGGATTCTGGAAAGCATGGGCCAGCCGCTGATGGAGTAGGTGACGTCGTTGAACCAGAGCAGGGCGACTCAAGCTGCCTAAAGAGAACCGATAAGACAGGTAAAGGAACAAAAAATTTACAAATTCAAACCGCAGACAAGTAGCTGGATTTGTGTGCACAAAGTAGCAGCGTGAATGGAATTTTCAGCCTCTTTCACATAATGTTGAATGTACACAACCACCATCACCGTCCATACAACGACGACACATAGAAATTTGAAAGAGAGCAAAGAGAGATTATACACACAACAAATCATCCACACTGCAATTTCCAGAATTGCCCCAATGACAGCTACTATTACATACAAAAATAAAACAAAATTTCTTAACAATAAACAGTCCACACAATACAATCCCCTAACCTAATCTATTTATAAAGCAATAAAATTAAGCCTCTCTCACATCTTCCTGGCCCTCCCTTAAGGGAGTCAAGGCAGTACTTTCTTTGATACCATGATAGAAATTTGAAAGAGAGAGCAAGGAGCTATTGCACACAACACAAATCACCTTTCGATGTCTTTATTGATCACAAGGGTTACAAATATATAGGGCATAAATTACTGACTTCGACACATCTAGATCACAACTACAACTCATACATAGGAAACAACAACTCCTAGATTGACTCCTCCTAACTCATAATCACAACTATACATGACATGGAAGCATTACTTCAAACACTATCATCTATAGAAATTAGAAAGAAAAAGGCAAATGGAGTGAATCTTGTCAGCATACATGTCATTGGTGAAAGGATGCCTATAGAAGTTGTAAAGCAACCAAGCTGGTATTGGCCACTACATGGATGATGTATAATTAATCTTCCAGAGAGACAGAAGATTGAAAGTTAAATATCTTGCCCTCTCTCTAAACTTAGGTAAGCGTAGGTAGCAGTTACATGTTGAATATCTGACCCTATCAATCAAGCATGTAACTGTAAATTTCTCTATTGACAGTAAAAAATAATTCACTTAGGAAAAATAGCATGGAGCAAAAGGAGTATTCACGTCTAGTTTACACTGCACCAATGGCACGATTTGCAAACAGCAAACATTTCGAATTGGGAGAAAGAACCACATAGGCTGTTCCAATCACCATATCCAGCAAATCAACACATCACACCCGCAAAACTGAAGTCCACCTGGACTGATATTATGATTAGTATATTGTTCATATTATAAAGCACTTTACTGTATATACTATATATCATAATACTCTCAAGGTAGTGATTAAAATAAGATACAACGGATAAATTAATAAAGACACGTGTTTTGAGGTAAAGTTTGTTGCGATCAAAATCAATCTCAAGGGTCATACAACAACTATTTCTCTTTTCATATTATGGAATATGCAATCATCTATTTTCTCTTATATTCTATATGGTATCAGAGCCAGGTTCACTGGAAAGCATAGGCAACCCATGGGAAAACTGATACAATTAAAAGGAGGGCACAATCGTGGTTGGTGGCTAGAGAGGGAAGACGTCAGCATGTCGGGGCTCAGAACAGAAATTAGTAGCTGCATGACAGCCAGCACAATATCAACACGCAGTACCAGGAGTCAGAAGAAGGGTGGCTTTGTGGACGTCCACGACCCTAAAAGGGTTGTATATATGTATAGAAAAGAGAGAATAAACAAATTTATAATTCTTGTATTATTTGAAATGCCACGTCTTTCTAAAATTTTAGAACCATGATCCATGATTATGTTTACTTTCAGAATATATATTTTTGGCACTTTGAAAAGGACATCACATAGACTTAAGCGATTCGTCGTAAATGAAATTCAAATATTTTTTTAACAAATTTAAAGAAAGTTTCCTTGTACATTCATCATAGAATATATTCAAAATTCAAATCCCAATATACCCAATGACAGAAACTGTCAAAAAGCACAAATCACACTTCCATAACTCCAGAGTGGAATAGGTTTCCATCCATCCAGAAGCAGATATCGATATTACTAAGCAAACTCAGGGAAATCTGTAAAAGTTATTTTGGCCATATCACTAACCTCTAGTAATTTCCCAGTTATATCCTCAAGGAAGTCAGCGTCTGGATGAACTATAAACATCTCCCTGCCAAGACAGATACAGGTATTGAGGAAAAATGAAAAAGCAAACTGACGTTTCTTTCACTGGAAATTACCTTAAAGGTGTTTTTAGAGGCTTATTGCGCCGCTCCCGGATATTTCGAGCCAAATCAATAAGCGTCATCATCCTTGTGACACTTAGTTCAATGCGCTGCTCTATCTGTACAAACAATAAAGAAATCAAACAATTGCCACCGAAAATATCGACAAGTGAAATCTCTGTGGGAGCAAATTAGCTTCAACGAATGTGTGACTACTGAATTTATAGAATTATTCACATAAGTTTTAACAAAGAAGCTCCACCTTTCCTCCAACTTCTGGAAAACTGCAGTAATGGATACTTTCCTCTGCTCCAGCATCAAGAACGTTACGCAAATTTTGATATAAAACTTCTGCAAAGAATGGAGTAAACGGAGACATTGCTTTGCAGGTAATCAAAAGGACCTGCATGGCATTCATTGATGTCAAATATTAATTTTCTCAATTCAAATATTTCCGACCACTGTAGATCCTTCAATCAAAGCCGAATCTTTATATTTATGCGTTTTATAGTCTTTATCCAATAATGGGCAATAATATATAAATTAAAAATGTTGGAAGGCCATTGGACATAGGTCATTACTCCTTCAAAATCCCCTTCTTAAAGTCATCAACAAATAGGCACTACGTCTGCCACACGTCCCTACCAATGGAAACAATAAGCATAGTTTTACATTGGTTGTTTTAACAAATACCCCTTGATTTATGATTAGAAAGATAGTAACATCCATGACATCGATGTTAATCATTTAATGTCGCTATTCCACAAAGCTATGGTAATGGCATTCAAATTATAAGGTGTTAGTTTTTGTAGCATTGGATGTGTTCTAGCCTTTAAATTTTGTGGAAAGGCTAGAATGCGTGAAATCTCCAAAATCCAAAAATCAATTCCACCTAAAAATGGCTTAATTAGATTATTAGTCAATTTTTAAATATTTCTTAAGTCTAAACTTAGAGAATATGACTAATTAATCAGAATTAATTAAGTCAAAGTGTGAATGTTCTAGAAACTCACACAGATTGACTTCAAGTTAATCCTAGCCATTGATTAAGATATAATCGTGCTTGTTGGAGTCTCAACAAAAGATTATAAGAAGTCTATGGGGTTTGGAAAAATAACTTTAGTAGTTCGATTTCATGAGCAGATCGATTTCCAGAGTAGCACCAGTCAGCAGCCGGAGAGAGAGCCAGTGAGATCGAAGTAGTGAGAGAGGGGCAGGGACAGTGAATTTGGAGGAAGGATTCCAGTTCCGGTGACTGCATTTGCAGAGAGGCATAGGAGCCACATTGAGGCTGACACAGAGCAGCACAGTAGCCTGTAGAGGCAATTTCGTATCTACTAGGGCTAGCCAAGTTTCAGTGCTAGAAGTTGGAAAAAGGTTCTGGAGGCCAAAGAGAAATATTTTCCCAGACAACAAATGATCAAACGACTTGAGGAGATGTTGGTTCGAGTTGAGTGCAAAAGTGACTGCGCTAGGGTGATGCAGTCGCTGCATAGAGCCAGTTTGGACGACTCAATTTGAGCTAAGGTCAGAGCTTGAAGTTTCCTGTGGAGTGAAGAAATTCCTCACTAGATTTTTCTTGCCAGTTTTCTCTGTAGGATTGTTAGTTTCGGCATCCAATTGTACTCAGATTAATTCACTACTACATAATAATAAAACCCACAACTGCTGCTCCAGTTTTCCCAAGTTGGGTTTTTTAGGGGACTTTAATAAAAAAATAACTATGTAAATTTATGTGTGTGCTAGCATTTCTTCCAGCGTTTATTCTTCCGCGGTTTTATTTGTGTAGGTTGTAGTGTGAGTTATTCAGTATTTGCTATAGGAAACAGTGAATAAATTGTTAATTAAAAATAACAATTATGTGAATAATTTCCAGTTGCTGCAATAGGATTCAGGTTTCCGAATTTTCACATGGTATCAGAGCATAGATGATCAGCCGAAGAGCTCAGTAGCAAAGGAAGAGGGAGATCCGTTGTTCAGTGAGGGCAGCAGATCGAATCCCCAGAGGAAGTGCAATCACCTTGGCTAATAGGTCGAATTTCTTGAGGAGAAACGACTTTTCTGAGAAAGGGACATTCCACTATTTTCGCATAGCAGATTTCTAGTTGGACGCAGTGGTTTTGCTGCAGTTTCCTAGCGCAGAGCCAATGTCGAGTGGAAGGAAGAAGAGCATACATAGAGGGAAATTTTTCCTCAGGGAACTTCTAGTCTCAAGAAGTTCGATTTTTCCTTGTAGATCAGCGGTCCTTGTGTTTTATCACTCCAAAAGGGAGTGCGAATAACAAAGCAGCAACCGAGCAGAAGGAAAGAGAGAGTTTTCAGCATATCTTTGAAGTTTATTTTCTCTAGTTTTGATTTTTCAAATTTTGCAGCTCTGCAGGGATGATCATACGAGATTGCCAGATGAGGTCGTGCGACTTAGCTAGAACGCAGATCTGGGCAACAGATCAACTTCCAGTTGCCAGAGGCAGATGCCGGAGGAAGTGCGAGTTGCAAAGAGAGGAAAGGTCCCAGTAAGGGACAAGGCTCAAAAGGAGATAGTCGGGCACTAGATCTAGGTGGAGGAGGAGTATGAAACTCCAGTGTGCCAGATGGGCAGGGTCCAACACAGTCGCAACAAGGAGATCAGTCTGATCAATTCCATATTGTTGCAGCAAGACCATCACCTTTGCTATAGGATCCCAAAGTATGATAGTAGCAGATTCAGTATTAGCAGGCGATGCCAATCATTTAGATGACAGTGGCAGATCTAGTTGCAGTCAATACCTGATATACAGTAGCAGAGCTAGATGCAGTGACATAGGTAGTGTGAATTTCCCAGTTGCAGTATACAGGTGCAGTTCCAGCCAGAATATTCCTAGTGCAGAGCTACGCAGTCCAATTTCTAGTACAGGAGGACAGTGCGTGTTGCCAGGAGGGAGTAGAGAGATTTCCCCTGGGGTGATCGAGACTCAGAAGGAGTCCAGGTTCAGAGGGAGCATCCCTACAGAATCTAGTGCTTTAGAATTTCAAAGATCAGACTCATTATTGTAGTAGTTGCAGCAACAACAATATGAGTAGATCAGCATCCCAAAACTATAGAGATTGGGCAAGACCCTTGAGGAGTCCACCTCATGGATCAATACCTTGCTACGGGGGCCCACAGTGTTTTTGTAGCAAGATGGATCAGTGACAATTGACGCAGTCAGATGCCAAAGCGATAGTTGCAGAGTTTAGTTGCAGTGAGATGCTGAGGAGCGCAGTGTAGAATTGGCAGCAGTGCAGAGTCAGCAGCAACGCAGATTCCTCAGTGACAACGCAAATTCCTCAGTGACAACGTAGCTACTAGTGGCAATCAGAAACTCGGGTGACAGATGCATCATACTGATCATAGTTGATTCAGTATTTAGGATGCTTTTCAGTTGCAGCAACAACAGATGGAGAGGGAGCTGCAGTGTAGATGTAGTGTTGGCAGCGATTCAGCAGAGTCAGCAACAACACAAATGCAACACATATCAGAGTTGCGCAGTGGTTGGTAGGCAGTAGCTGCCAGACATTACCAATTTGACGGAGATGATGCAGAGACAGCGTGTTGCTACAGGGGGCAACAACTCTAGAACACATTCCTCGCTAAAAGGGAGTGTTAGTTTCTGTAGCATCGGATGTGTTCTAGATTTGAAATTTTGTGGAGAGGCTAGAGTGCATAAGATCTCCAAAATATAGAAATCGTTTATGGAAATTCCGTCTAGAAATGGCTTAATTAGATTATTAGTCAGTTTTTAAATATTTATCAAGTCTAAACTTAGGGAATATGACTAATTAATCATAATTAATTAAGTCAAGGTGTGAATGTTCTAGAAACTCACACAGATTAGAATTCAAGTTAATCTTAACCATTGATTAGGATATAATCTTGGTCGTTGAAGTCTCAACAGAGGATTATAAGAAGAAGTCGATGGGGCTTGGAGAAATAACTTGAGCATTTCGATTTCATGAGTAGATCAATTTCCAGAGTAGCGGCAGTCAGTTGCTACAAAGAGAGCCAGTGAGATCGAAGCAGTGAGAGAGGGGCAGGGACACTGAATCCAGAGTAAGGATTCCAGTTCCAGTGAGTGGATTTGTAGAGAGGCAGAGGAGCCACAGTGAGGCTGACGCAGAGCAGCGCAGTAGCCTCTAGAGGCAATTTCATATCTGTTGGGGAAAGCCGAGTTTCAGTGCCAGAAATTAGACAAAGGTTTCGGAGGCTGAGAGAGACATTTTCCCAGATAACAGCTAATCAGATGACTTCAGGAGAAGTTGGTTCAAGCTGAGTGCAGAAGTGACTGCGCTAGGGTGACGCAGTAGCTATGCAGAGCCAGTTTGGAGGGCTCAATTTGAGCTGAGGTCAGAGCCTGGATTTTCCAATGGAGTGAGCAAATTCCTCACTAGATTTTTCTTGCTAGTTTTCTCTGTAAGATTGCCAGTTTCAGCATCCAGTTGTACTCATATTATTTCACTGTTGCTTAATAATAAAACCCTTAGCTACTGCACCAATTTTCCCAAGTTGGGTTTTTCTGGGGAATTTAGTCCAAAATTAACTATGTAAATGTATGTGTGTGCTAGCATTTCTTTCAGTGTTTATTCTTCCGTAGTTTTATTTGTGTAGATTGCAGTGTGAGTTATTCAATGTTTACTATAGGAAACAACAAATAAATTGTTAATTAAAAATAACGATTAGGTGAATAATTTCCAGTTGCTACAATAGGATTTGGGTTTCCGAATTTTCACATAATGGATACAACCAAAAGGTTCTAACTATTGCAATCCTAATGGTACATAGTACATACCTTGGCACACAAAATAAATAAAAAAATTCATATTGGACCTATTACCGCTCAAACTATTAGGTTTGGGAAGGTTCAACTAAGTATGCCAAGTGGTTAGCACTATTAAGAATACGCCGCAGTGTATTCCTTTCACTTTAGGCTAACTCCTATGAAACACCAAGGGTGGTATCCCTACAAATGCACTAAACTAAAGTATAAGTAGACCAGTGCCAAAATAAAAGTATATGGAAGAAGTAGGAGTTAAAGCAATAACAAAATTTAATCTGACTAAAGATATAACAATAGAACAAAATTGTAGACTAGTGAAAAAATACTCAATAGATCAAGGAGATAAGCTTGAAATTGCCACAAATTGGGTATAGAAACTTCTTACCACAATTGGAAATAAATTCGAGATGTTATACCTATTCTACCTGGTTGTAAGAAGAAGATAAACTTGATGTTTAAATGTGTAACCTCTGTAATTTTGAAGATTGTACTAGGACAACAAGAAAAACGCCACTTCAGTGAGCCTAAACTAGCTCTTGGGGGACCTTAATGAAGAAATTTCAACCTCCACTCTGGTTATCAGTGTTCCTTATCACTCCATGCATTTACTTTTAAATCCAAACATGATAAAAATTATAAAATCTAGAACTGACAATAATTTTCTGGAAACACAAATTTAGAGATTTCACAGCTGCTGAAATTGCAGAAATAAAACACAGTAAGATTATGACAGCCACACAGAAAATAACACAGTGATTTTTGGTCAATGTGACCCTGGAAAAACCCCCTACAACTCTTGGGGAAAACCAGTTTGAGAGCTCTTCTTTATTTCTGAAAATGCTTTTACAGAGAAACTGAAATACACAGTAAAAATTTCAGCAACCACAAATTACAACTTATCTCATTTTTTGTGCTTGTACTCCACCTCGAAAATTGTGCCAATCAGCGAACAGCCAAAACAAAATTTTTTCCAACAATAAAACAATGTTAAATGTTGTACAACCTACCTCGAAAAATGTGTCTAAAATTTGTTGTACGGAATGTACGAATTTCAACAGTATGACTGCCTCGAAATTCGTGCCCAAATTTGCCTCGAAATTCATGTCCTTTCTGCTATCCCTCTTTCTCGATTTCTGTGCTGCCCCTTTTCCTTGATTTCTATGCCTTTCTCCTACTATACAGTTTTTCCTTGGATGCATGCCAATAAATGTTGTTGCCCAGATTTGTTGAAAATGTCTTTTTGCTATTCTCCTTCACTTCCTCATTGCTAAGAAATTTTCTCCTTGCTCTCTCTTCTCTTTCTCTCAAATGCTCATGAAAGAATGAGTTGATCTTTTCCTCTTCTCTTCTCCTTTTATTCTCTAAATGACCTTTTGGGTTACTCTAAGATCTAATGGCCGAGATTCATTTAGATCAAGGGATGAGAATAAATGTGCATTTAATTCTCACTTTCTATTTTTTAACTCAACTACTTAAATAAAGTCCCACTTAGACTTTTATTTCCATAGTCACTTTTTCACTTTCTAATTCTTCATTGACTTTAATAAAGTCACTTTTAAATTAGAATGTAAATTTACCACTTATAAAGTCACTTTTAAATTAGCATGTACCTTTACCACTTATAAAGTCACTTTAGGAGAAAAGTGAAATTTTTAATATTGTTGTAGTTCACTGGTTATTATTCACCTATTTGAAATAGATTATTTGGCTTCTGCAATTTATATACAAAAAATATTGAATAAAACATGACTACAACTTCACGGAAATTAAATCGCAGGAACTGAGAAATATTACACACAAAATAATAGGCATCAATATTTTGGACAAACGTCCCTAGAAAAACCCTAGTGTGGGGAAAACCAGTTCCGCAGATGAGTATTTTTATCAGTGTTGCACTAATCGCGATAAAATCGTAAAAAATCGCGATTTTTTAACTTTGCGATTTAATAGGCCAATTAAAACGAAATTTATTTTTTCACCGATTTTTATGGTAAAAATCGTGCCCCTTGCAGACAGCGCGATTTATAACTAAAAAACACGATTTTGTTTTCTCATTTGGACAGCAGACAGGTGCGCAACAAGCGTTTGGAGTCTTGGAGTGAGCTCTTGGTCATTTGGGAGCTGAATCCGCTAACTAGAGAAGAAAAACGAAGTGTGAGCTAAGAAGGAGACAAATTTTCTCCATAAAACCGGTATGGGCACCAACATTTTGTGTTTTGTAACTTTGTTTTGATTTTTTTCTATATTTTTGGTTGGGTTTGGAATCTGGATAACCCATTGTTTATCAAAAGAATTCAATGGGTTATCAAATATTTTTGAATTGATTTGAATCTTGATAGGGTTTTTGACATTTGTCCAATGTCATTTGATTTTTCATTTTGTTTGTTAAAACTTAAAATTTCTTAAATTGTATGTAATTTTTTTTAGTTTTTGTACAATGTAAATTGTAAGTTTGTAACTTGTAAATTGTAATCCTTATTTTGCCATAGGTTCACCGAATCACCATTCAAGTTTTCAACTTCAAGTTCAAAGTTCAAAGTTCAAAGTCAAACATGCCAAGGAAATTGGACCCTCTGTGGGAATTTGGTGACCCTGATGGAGGGATTGATAGAATGAACTTGTCTTGCAAGTTGTGTGGGCACCATATGTCCGGGGGGGTGTACAGATTGAAGTATCACCTTGCACAAATCCCTGGATTTGATGTAGGGCCTTGCACAAATACAAATCCTGAAATCATCCGAAAAGCCATGAGATCATTGGAAAATTTAGACCACAATAGAGAGGCCAAAGCAGAAATGAAGAAGCAACTAACAAAGTCAGCTGAATAAGGAAGTGGCACTGGTTCTACTGCAGCATCAACCAACCCGATCGCTGCCTCATCATTTTTTGTTCCTCGAACCACACCTGGTTCACAACCATCTATCACTTCAATGCTTAAAAAAACTGAGAAAGAACAAGTTGACAAGTTGTTGGCCAAATTTCTCCTTTGGAGTGATATTCCTTTCAGCATTGTAAGGAATAATCCATTTTTCCAGCTTGTTGTTGATGCTATTGCAACTGTTGGCCCTGGGTACAAAATCCTTTCTTATCATGACATTAGAGGCCGGATTCTTCAAAATGAAAAGCTTGACTGCACCAAAAGATTGGAGGAGTTTAGGGAATCATGGGCACAAACAGGATGCACTGTGATGTCAGATAGTTGGACTGACCAAAAGGAGATAACCCTTACAAACATCTTGGTTAGTTGTCCCAAGGGGACTATGTTTATCAAATCTATTGATGCATCTGCACATATCAAAGATGCAAAAACTTTATGTGATTTGCTGGATGTGTTTATTTTGGAGGTGGGTGCAGAACATGTTGTCCAAGTCATAACGGACAATGCTACAAATTATGTTGCTGCTGGCACAATGCTTATGGAGAGGCATCCTACTTTATTTTGGACACCTTGTGCTGCACATTGTATTGATTTGATGTTGGAGCACATAGGGAAAATTTCCTTTGTCAAAGATATTGTTGAGTCATCAAAAAGCATTACAAAATTTATATATAATCATACATTTGTGCTTAGCTTGATGAGAAAATTCACCAACAACGAAGAGTTGGTGCGCCCAATGTTGCACGAAGCGCCCCCCCCCCGCTCCGAAGCTCCGAAGCGCGCCCCGTACGGAAGCGCAGTACGAAGCGCCTTTCGAAGCGCGATTCGTAAAAAAAATTGCGCTTCCTGGAATTTCCGAAGCGCCGCTCTGAAGCGCACTTCGTACGGCACTTCGGGCCGCCGAAGCGTGGCGCTTCGGAGCAGGAAGCGTGCGCTTCACGCACGCTTCCGTACGCTTCGGCGGAAAGGGGCGCGCCCAAGGGAGAAAAACATTTTTATTTTTTATTTTTTTTTAAAGTTAAGTTAACTCAACCTTAAGGGGGTGGGTTAGGGTGAGGTTAAGGTGAGGAATGAAAAGAATAAAGCCCCCATTCATTCCTCATTTTCTCACTTTGAGTTTATGAGAGTTGGAGAAGAGAAGAGAGGAGAGGAGAAGAGAAGAGAGAAAAGGAGAGGAGAAGAGAGGAGAGCTTGGAGGAGTGAAGAAGGAGGAGCTAGGAGAAGGAGGAGGAGCTTGGAGCAAGAGCTTGGAGGATTTCATCTACAAGAGCTAAAGAGGTAAGTTCAAACCCCAAACTCCCTTGTTTTTTTGAAAAAAAATTTGTATTTTTCTCCTCCCTCTCCTACTCTTTTCCATTGTTTCTACTTGCTCCTTTATTTACAGGTTGCCGTTGTCCACCACCTATATCCATATTCCAAGATGGTGTTCTTTTGGCTTCTATGTATCATTCCACTCTTGGTTTTAATGATGGCAAGGGTGAGGAATAGAAGGGAAGAAACAGAAGAGGACATTGGTGATGGTCCTAATAGTAGTGACCCAATGTATGATGAGGAGGAAGGGTTTGAAGAGGAAGGGGATGAACTTGAAGGGGACACTGAAACACAAGATGGGAAAGCTACATCAACACCCTTGTGGAACTATGTGACCAAACTTGATGGGGGAAAGGGTGGTGGATCTTACAAATTTGTGTGCCCTCATGGTTGTCATGGAGGAAAACCATATTGTGGTTCATATACCCGTCTGAGGAGGCATCTTTGTGGGGTGCTAGACAGTGATGAAAAAAAGGGTTCTGTGGGGGTACAAATTTGCCCAAACATTTCAACTGAAGAAAGATGCTCTATGTTTTATGTTTTATAATATGCTTAAATGTTTTATGTTCTATAATATGCTTAAAAATTTGATGTATGTTTGTAATAGCTAGAATATAGGTGATTGTTGTACATACTAGTAACTACAATGGAATCATGGATGCCATATCTATCTTGATTTATGCAAAAATATGCATGTTTTCATGTCTTCTACAATTAATTTGGTATTTGGGATGTTTGTTTTTAGTATAAATGCAAAAAAATATAAAAATATATATATATATATATATAGCAGACGCTTCCGCGGACGCTTTGCTTCCTAGATTTTTGGAAAATGACGCTTCCGCGCTTCGCTTCGCTTCGCTTCGTTCCCGCTTCGTGCAACATTGGGTGCGCCCCACCATTACACGGTTTGCCACCAGTTTCATATCTCTTCAATCCCTCTTGAATTCTATGTGGGATGTGAAGAGAATGTTTCTTTCAGAGGAGTGGCATGCTTTGACAATGAGCTGCAAACCAAAGGGAGAGGCCATATGCAGACTAGTTTCATACCAAGAAGACTTTTGGGCGGGAGTGCAGGAGGTTTGCACCATTACTGAACCTTTGGTAAAGGTTCTTCGATTAGTTGATGTTGAGAAGCCAGTAATGGGCTAATTGTATGAGGCCATGGAGAAGGAGGAGCAGGAGGAGGCAGAGCAACAGGAGGAGGAGGTGACACCACCTGCCCGGGCTACCCCTGCCACCAGTAAAAGATGTGGTCTACCTCCTATAGCTCCTAGTTCTTCAGCTTCTAGAGCACAACAGAGTCACTGCAAACTCCACCAGCATCTACATCTAGAGGGAAAGGGAAAGCTATGGCATTTTCTCACAAGAGGGGCAGAGGAAATCAATAGTATTAGACTTTAGTTATTTGGTTCATTTCATTATATATGACATTATGACTCATGAGATACATTATTATATTTTTTGTTGATATTTTGAGGCTGAGTTGGGACTCAGGAGTCAGGACTTACTATTCAGGACATGATTCACTGTTATGTGTGATGTAGCACTAGAAATGAAATTAAACATCTTATATATTAGTTCTTTTATCATATTTATGTGTCAATGTATTTATTTTATGTTGTAGATGGTTTAGATATTAAAAAAATTGAAAAAAAATGAATATTTTTGTATGTTACAATTTTTTCCCGATTATTACCGATTTTTTCTTGATTTTTACGATTTTTTCCAATCTTTTCCCCATGCCGAATTAATCCCGATAACAATTAGTGCAACATTCATTTTTATTATTCTTTAGCAATTTTGTAATTGAAAATGTTATATATGTTTGTCGTAAATTAGCAAACCTCTAGAAAATTATTTTCTTCACTTCCACTAGTCAATTTGACTTCCTAGAAGCAACTTGACGCAACTGATTCAATTCGGCCATCCTATGGCTCACTGAATTGATCCACATGTGTGGCCCTGGCTAACTCGACCTTCTAGCAAACTTGCACTGCCTGGGAAATTAACATAGCCTCCTCTGAAAATTTGACTTCTACTAGAAAACTTGACTTCTCTTGTGCAAATTGTTCACTCTTGCAAATTCCTTCTTGCTATGGAAACTCAACCTCTCTGAGTCAATTCGCACTGTTGGCAAACTTGATCTCTCTGCAAATAAAATCGATCTTTCTCTGTCACTGAGAAAGTGGAAATCGCTGTGAAGAATTTTCTCCGGAAACTTTGTCTTTAATCACAACTGAACCGATCTGCTGGTGTTGTCACACTATCATTGCGCCCTTTGTTCTCACTGAAAAATTTTTGTTTGGAATGTGATATCCAAATGCCCATCAACCTCCTAATATATTCTCTTGTTGACAAATCAACGACCACAATCTAAATCCAATTGATGGCTAAGATCATCTTGACTTCTAAAAATGACTTTTCTAGAAGGCGTTAGAAGAAAATCGATTTGCCTAAGTTAATCCTGATTAATTAAGCCATTTCCCTAAGTTAGACTTAAAAAATTAATAAAAAGTATAATTAATTCTAATTAAGGCATTTTTTTCCTTGGAAATTTTCTGGGTATTGGAGATAATTAATTCATTGTGTTCCTTAGCCTCATAGATACTATCTGAGATAAACACCTTTCTGAGCTACACAAACTAACAATCATCTCCTTCCAATCAGCAACTAGCTGCCACTTTGTAGCCGATGTGATGTGTCATTTTATCTTTGCCACCTACATCAGCCATATGTCTCCTCGCCCATTTGTCAATAGTACATGTTAGAAGGTGCGAAATTTGATCCAAAAGGTATGTTAGTCATTGTGCAATCAAGTGCTTATGCTTATTTTTCATTTGGGCATCTAGCATGGATTATTAAGTGACTTGGAAAAAGGAAGGGTTTTGACTATGGTTTTGTTCCCTCACCTTAAATGGAGGCTTAATCTTCAATCTTAGTCCAATGGGACCTCCCCTAATAGCCCATGGCTTAAGAAAGAGAAGTACTTGGGAAAGCCCAATTAAGATAGAGCAGTCCCATTTTCCCCATTCCATACTTATCATTTCCCTCCATACATTACGAGCCTTATACTCTACCTCCCATCTCCAAGTCCACATGACCATGGTTCCACTAGGTTCTAGCACACCCCTTCCCCTTGTCCACATATCTAGGTTGGATCCGGAAACTTTGCCCCACAAGGTTGATGCAACTAAAATAAAAGTAAAAAGCATATCATAGCCACAAGAAAAAAGAAAGAGAAAAATTATAAAATGTAAAAGATAGTTGGGGCATTAAAATTAGCACATGTGCAAAAGCCAAGCATGAACTCTACCCCTTATCATCATCGCCATCACCTGGTTCGTTGGGCCAATGCTTGCCCCTACCACATCATAAAGGAACCCTTGCATATCCCAACCCCTAGTAGATGATGAATTTCTTCACCTTTAAGGGGGAGATCCACTGCTACACATCATTCATAGCATGCTCTCATTTCCTATCACTTTGAGTATTAATACAAAGAAAAATCAAGAAAAGGTAGAAGGCAATAAGTGGGGTGGAAAAACAAAAGCCATATTAACTCATGCATCCATGATTGCTCCCTTCTCACATTTGTATGCCCAAAATGTGGATTTCCTCATCATTGCTACCCATGAGGCCATGTGAGAGCCTTCTCACAGAGTTGCAGTTACTAGAAGTGCACAGTCAAAACAGAGGATATCCCTTATGCTAGGAGGCCAAATATCTTGCTGTGTGGGATAGGGTGCTAAGGGTGTTGTGAGGAGGTTCCTCAAGCCCTTAAGGAATGATTTGGATGCCTAATAGGATAACAAAGGGAGGCAACAAGCTGGACAAGGAAACACGGTGGTGAGAGCAAGTTTTAGGGCTATTGGTGTGCCCTAACCATAGCTCTAGTAGCACAGATTCCAAGGGAAAGAGGACAACAACAGTGTGTTGGAGTTTGTTCTCTTGTTGATGGTTTATTGCTAGTGGATGTAGAGATCTAGGTTGGACAGTTTGATTGTAGTTGGATTGAACTCTCATGGACTGTTGGAGGGCAGCATGAGAGTGGATCAAGTTGGCCCTAATTGCAGTGACCTAAGAAGGATTTTAGGCCTTCTAAAAGTGGTCGAGTTGGAGAAACCTCAAGAACAATTTGTAGAGGATTGTAAAGGCTTGCTTTAAGCCCTATGGAACAAGTCTCTTGAAGGACTAAGGGTTTGTTAGAAGTGGCAGAAGAAGAGCTCAAAGGTCTTATTAGCCAGGAGCAGTTTGTAGCCCTAGACTTGATTTGTGGAGAAGAACATCTACAAAAAAGTTGGGCAGTCCTCCATGCCCTAGGTTCATTGCTGGAGAAGGATATTCAACAGTGATAGTGGGAATCCCTCCAACCCTAAGTGTGGTTTCATTGGGCAACACAAGAAGGCACTAGTGGGAAGAAAGTCCCAAAAGCGCTGAGGAGAAGTAGTGGGTAGTTGAGAATTGTTCACAAACGGAATTGTGAACAACTCGACAAGAGTCTTGATGTGTTGAAGGACGGATGGCCAGCTAGAGAGCAGGTAAAGTTGAGTTTAATGACCTAATGCAGTTGGTTCATTGATAGAGGAAAATTAGAGTTGTTGTAGATCAGGAGTCGAAGGACCAGGCAAATG
Organism: Pinus tabuliformis; assembly: GCA_031772625.1. NCBI lineage: Eukaryota > Viridiplantae > Streptophyta > Pinopsida > Pinales > Pinaceae > Pinus > Pinus tabuliformis. The sequence goes on from CM062820.1 coordinate 1,281,135,417, forward strand.
TGTTCAGGGTACGACCGAGAGGAGCTGAGAGAGTACGCTACATTAGCCAGATTGTCAGTGTATCTTGTTTAGGGTAAACTGGTTGTCGAAGTGACCGACACCAAACCCTAGTTGTTTATCTTTGTATCAGTGGATGTATGAGGGCCATTTCTCTGATACGAGAGCCTAGACTGTTGTCTTATCAGTTTTTTGATATAATGAAGTTGGGTTGTAAAAATTTGTCTATATAGGTTCACATGTTGATTTACTGCATTTTATATTCCACTATGCAAAGTAGTTTGTTGTGATACTTGGATTGGTAGCATCAGCGATTATAAGATTCTAACCTAGACTCCAGTATCATGGAAAAACAACATGGCATCAGAACTACTTTTAAGGGCCAATGAATAAGAGTGTGCACAGCGAAGCAACTTATAGGAAGTTGGGATTGTCTAGATCATGGAGCAAAGGGTTCAGCTAAAGACATGGAGATGCGGTCTTGACTGGCTTGGAAGTGAGATTGGCTGGGACTTTTGGTGGATTGGTGGTGACCCTGGTGACCAACAGTTTGATGTGGGGCAGGTTGTTGATCGTGGACTTCCTATGACTTGCCATGGATCGTTGGGATAACTCGAGGATTGCTTCATGTGATGGACTGTAGATTGCCAGGCTAGTTCCTTCATTGGATCGTGATGTTGTGTATTCAAGATTGGAAGGATGTGCACAAATTGTATTTGATCCAGAAGGATGAGTGCTTGTAATATGCCTATTGCTAGTTTCCGATGAGCAAAAATGAAACTTCCCCAACTTGTTCCAATGGAGGCCATAAATTCAATATCCTAGAAGTGCCATGGAGATTAGAGAGCCTAACCCACATTGGTGCAGAAGTTAGCAATCCAATTTGATGAAAGGAGACAATCGTTTCATATATAAGCCTGCATGTCCCATAAAGCAAGGCCCATGATAGCAGATGTTGTCACCACCTTTAGCAGAGTTAAATTCCCCTATCAAGAATCAATGAGCACATGAACATATAAAATCTTTGTCATGGAGAAGGGGATCAACCCACAAGCTTGTAAGAATATTGCCCGATCCATGGCTTCTTGGCCAAGGGAGACGATCACAAACAATTCTGCCGTTTCAAAGATGAAGTGCCCTGAGGAGTGGGAGACTCCTGCAACACAAGAGGGAGAAAACACTTCTATGAATGATTTTTCCAAGCCATGTGAGGGTTCTGCCTAGACACAGGAACTTCATTCCCTAATAGGGGGGAAAAAACAGGTAGACACAAGGGCCTTCAAACCAACATCCATGCTCATCTTATAGCTAGCAGGGTCACAGCCAAAGGAAGAGAGGGGTACTGTGCACACAAAAGAATGGTTTGTGCGGATCCACAACAAATGATAAACAAGAAGAGGGTAAACATCCCAGAGTTGAGGAAGAGTGAAGACACCATGGTGGCTAGGGGAAGGCCTCAAACGTGTAGGTAGAGCTCCTTGATTCCATATATTTTAGAGTTGTTAATACTATTAGGAAATAAGACGATAAAGTTTCGCAGATGATTATATTCTATTTTATGAAAACTACTTACAACCAAAGAAGCACACGTTAACAAAGCATGCTTTACAGGTCAAGGTAGTTGTCATGGAATTCCATGGTTGTGGTGTGTACAGCTGCAACCATATTTCAAATGGTTTAACAAAGGCCTACAATATAGATTAAATGACTTAGCTAGCTTTTAGCATTCCAGCTCCCCGAAGTATATTATTAAAGAACAAAGTACAATGACAGATTTCTTAAAACTGGACCCGCTAAACTGTTTATAAATTGACAATGAAATTCAGTTATCGATAAATATAGCATAGAAATACATGTTCAAGTATATCATTTACGTAATGTAACTGGCAAAAGAACACAGGATTGATAATTTTATTCTCACATGGTAAAGAGTTGAAAGAGCCATTCTACAATCTTCTTCTCCTGTTCGTCCTTTTAGTCTTTTCCGATTAAATCGTACATATATATTAGTAAGATTGTCGATGAACTTTAGAAGAAAAGGTACCACCTGTGAAGAGATGAAAATGGATTACTAAATACCATAACACACTTCAAAGTTAAAGATCAACTGCCAGAACTTAAACTAGTAACTCCATTTAAATTGTTTCAAATATGTGACAGTACTAAGAGGACACACTCTTTCAGAAGTATATCCACAAATTCGAGAGAAAAATCTTACCGTGGACAGACGATATGCATCCATTTCTTTTCGCACAAATTGGACAAGACTCTCACAAGCAGAACTAATCCACTGATCAAGTACATTTGTTGATCTCTGCAATTCATTGAACGCAATAGGTCTAAAAGGACTCAGGCCTTCCACCTCAAGCCTTTGTGCATTCTGAACCATGAATCTATATGCATTGTACCATGGAAGAAAAACATCTTTGACCTGGATATGGGATATCATAAAAGTATAGTCATCTCTTCTAAACAAACAGTAAGGCACATAGCATAGTGCTATGAACCTGAAAGATTGGGCTTGTTGAAAGATAAAAATTGCAAAGCATTATCTCGAAAAAACATTGACAGAACATAAGACCTTAAAGGGCAAGAAAGCACATTATATGTTAGTATGATATAAGTTTACAAAATCATTACCACAGCATAAAGTCCTTCCTTTTTAAAACGCAAGGGTTCTGCCCGTACAACCGGTGAGTTAATAAGATATAACCGGAGTGCATCCTGCAAATTAAACAAAAATCCAGACAACAAAAGGTAAATTCCCAGAGTCGTTACATTTGACTAGAGGGAATTGATGACCACCAAGATGAAATAAGCAACAAGCGTAATTTCCAGGCATCATGATTCATTATCTGACTTCAACCTGTGATCCTAACTTAAATGCCTATTACATAAATGCAAACACTTTGTATGAAACAATAACTAATGTAACTCATGTTTGTTGAACCACCATCATTGCATGAGTATGTTGATCAGGTAAGTGTGTTGAGCATGATATATAGGAGGCATTTGGGGGGTTGCTATCTATGGAGAATGTTGGTCACCATCTCTGGAACCACTAACTACAATGTGTATCATGGAAGAATATTCTCCTCAAGTTACCCCTAGGTGAGAGGGGGTAGCAGGGAGGAATAGAAGAAGGGCAATGGTTCAAGCTGAGATTTCTCTTTATTCTTTCATGTATTATTAGACCTTCCCAAGAATTACCAATATTTTGCTTCTAGAATTATCTATGTAGAATGGCAGATTTATCCCAGAAGAAGAGATTAAGGTTGAATTTCTTAAACTCTTCCTAACACTTAATGTAACCTTGAATTATTAAAGGATCTTGGTATTGTTGTTTCTTTTATTTGAAGAGGTTATTACTGCCTTCTTTATTTATTTTTTGTGCAATGTTATTCACCACTATTTCATGGTTGTGACCATGCAACTTGCTAAAAGGCTCTCACCTTCTTCAAACCCTATTGTTCTAAATCTCATCTAACTCCATAGCCCTATTGGATAAGCACTAGTCTTGGTAAATTCTACCATCATCATATTCTAAAAGCACCTTTTCTAAAGTTATTCCACTTGTGTCGAAAAAGAACCAGCCTAAGGAGAGAGGGAGTATTGCTAAAGTGACATTGGGAAATCTTCCCAAGTGCAGCTGGTGTTGAACTCTGTTAAAGGACTTTGTATAACATTTGAATTGCAGGTTTGGGAGGTAAAAATCCTCTTTATGGGTTTCTCCAAGGACATTTGTCCAAAAATATTGGTGTCCAATTTTTGTGCGTGTGCATAATTTTCTCAGTTCCTTTGGTTAATTATTTTCCTGGGAAGTTGCAATAGTGTTTTATTCAGTATTTGTTGCAAGTATTTTGCAGAAGACATAATCTAATTAGATAGGAGAATAATGACCAGTAATTGCAATAGAATTAAAATTTCACATTGTATCAAAGCAAATCTAAGGGCAGAAGAAGGATATACGCAAAACACAAGAAGAGAATGTCGAGGGTTTTAACCCAGTTCGAATTCTTCAATTATTTCTCCAGTTTATTTGTGTTCACTACATTTCCAAATTTTCCAGAGATGACTGCAGCAGGTTTGGGAGATCAAGACAGGTTGGATGGAGCCTCTAATTTTGGCATGTGGAAAGCTAGAATGTCATTCCTTTTGGATGATTATGGATTGAAGGAGTATGTGGAGAATGTTGTTTCCATACCAACAAATCCACAACAACTAGCAACCTAGAGGAAAGAAAATGCCAAAACAAAGAGGATTATACTTGATGGATTCAAGGACCATATTCTCTCGCATATCACAAAGATAAACACAACGAAGAAGATGTGGGACTATCAGTTTCTACAGCATCGGATGTGTTCTAGCCACGAAATTTGGTCGAGAGGTTAGAATGCAAGAAATCTCCAAAACCCAAAAATTGTTTCTAGAAATTCCACCTAGAGATGACTTAATTAGGTTATTAACCATTTTTTTCATGTTTCCTAAGTCTAAACTTAGAAAAACTAGTTAATTAATCAGAATTAATTAAGTCAAGGTGAGAATTCTATAGAAACTCACATGGATCGATCCATAAATTATCTGAGTCATCGATTACGATTTAATCTTGGTCATTGGAGTCCCAACTGGAAGATATAAGAAGGGATTGATGTGGTGATGGAGAGTACACTAGTGCAGATACTTTGTTGCCCAGCAGCAGAGACTCAACAGACAAGATAGAGCCAGAGGGTGAGTAGCAGGTGCTAGAGGAGATCAACAACATTTCAGGAGGAAGTATTCCACTTCCGGGAGAGGAAATTAGAGGAACACTGAAATTCCCAAAGGTTATGCACAAGCACTGTGCAGAAGGATCTGCGTGTGGCTAGGTAGGCAATTTCGAGGGCAGAAATTAGTTGTGGGGTGAGAAAAAATTCTCACAATAATTTTACCAGTGTTTTTCCTCAAGTTAGATTGCCAGTAGAGCATCTAAAATATTGTACTCAGAATTGCCGCTAAAGAATAATAATAAAACCCTCATCTATTGCATTGGCTTTCCCAAGTTGGGTTTTTCCCGAGACAATTGTCCAAAAACAACAGTGTTAAATTTTTGTGTGTGCTAGAATTTCTCAGTTTCCAGTATTTTATTTTTCCGCAGTATTTTTATGGTGAAAACTACAGTAGAGAATTATTCGTTGTTTGTTAGTGCAAATAAATTGTGAAATTAAATTAACAATTAGGAGAATAATTTCCAGTTACTGCAATAGATGAAAATTTGACTTGGTATCAAAGCGTGTGTGAAAAACTAAGAAGCCCGGAAGTGGAGGAAAGAATTTCGCTACTCAGAGGGAGTAACAAGCCGAAATTCTTAGAGGCAGCGCAGTGCTCAGACAAGTAGGCCAAATTGCTGGGGTAGGAATTTGATTTTTAGTTGTAGGGTTGCAAAAAAGTCGAGTTGCCCGGATTAATGATTCCAGCAATCAAAGGGAGTAGTAGCAGCTCAAATTTTCGCTAAGCAGATCCCTTGCTTGGATGCAGAGGGTTTTTGCAGTAGTTTGGAGTTGCAGAATCAACGTCGAGTGAAAAGAGGAATATCACATAGTGAATTCTTCAGTATGACCATGGACATAATTGACATCAAGGAGGCTTAAGATTTATCTTCCAGGTTGGAGGACGAATTTGCTTGCTTGTCAATTATAGCTTCACAGGGTGTCTCGTATATAGACAATAGAGTATCAACTCATATGTTAGAGGTTAGAAAATATTTCTCTAGCTACAAGGAGGAGAAGATTGTTGATATCTGGTAGCATTGAATGTGCTCTAAGTCTCAAATTTTGTAAGGAGACTTGGGCACATGTATTCCAAATAACCCAGAAAGCATTTTGGGAAATTCCACCCAGAAATAGTTTTATTAAAATAATCAATTATTTTTAAAGGGACCCTAAGTCTAAACTTAGGAAAATAAAATAATTAAAGGGTATTAATATAAATTGTGGATGTAACTTCTAGAAGAAGACGAGGATCAAGCATAAATGATCTTATCCATAGATTAGCTTCTAATATAGGTCGTTGAATGTCAACGAGGAGATTATTTAAGGAAGCTTGAGGGTCACTTGGAAATACACACAAAGAGTTCAAAGAATCGATTTTCTGAAGCAAAGCAGAGGAGCTGCCAGGAGAATTTCGATAGTGAGTTGTTGCAGTGAGGGGCAAGGATAGTTGGGTTGGAGTATCTTCTCAAGGACCCAGGATATGCAGTAGAGAGAGGCAGAGAGACACCATAAGGGTTGACGTTGGGCCAGAAAGGTCCACGCAAAGCTTGACGTTGAGCCAGAAGGGTCCACACAGAGCTTGACGTTGCGCCAGAAGGGCTCATGCAAAGACAAAGCAGTCATCCAGAGCAGAAATCCGAGTTTTGCAGAGGAGATGATATTTCTGAGCTAGAAACTGCTCGAGAAGGCAAGGCATTTCCCAGTTGAGGTGACGTAGATCCTTTTTACGCTGACGCAGGGCCAGCGCAGAGATAGCCGGGGACAGTTGGTTCAACTGCCGGAACCACCAAGAATTGCCGGGTAGAGTGAGGTAATCTCACTAAGTTTTTCTGCCAGTTTATTTTCTCTGTAACTAGATTGCTAGAAGGGCATCCAAAGTTGTATTCAAAAACTACTGCTTAATAATATAAAACCTTCAAAGTTGTTGCACCAGTTTTCCCGCATTGGGTTTTTTCGGGGACATTTGTCCAAAAAATATTGTCACTTGTGTGGATTTTTTTCTCTATTGTTCTTCTCTTGTTTTGGGCAAATTAATTAATTAAGTGAAGGTTGCAGTCGTATTAGCTTCGATATTTGTTGTAGAAAGCAATAGATAATTTGTTTCAGTAATTAACAAATAGGAGAAGTTTAATTACTTGCTGCAGTAGTTGATTCGGGTGGGATTCCTGAATTTTCACATGGTATCAAAGCTAGTGTAGGTGAAGCAAGAAGAACAGTGCCAGAGAACCCAACGCTGAGAAAAAGAGGGAGATCGAAAAAGATGCAAGAGGCAGCAGTTTGAAACCCCAAAGGGTTTGCAGAGTCCTAGCCAGAGGGCTGAATTTAGAGGCAGTCTCTCTCTGAGTGAATCGATAGAGAGAAGGGCTACCAGATCAAGATCTGGCTGTGGCAGAAAGTGCAACGTTGAAGCCTCAGTGTGAGGAGAAGCTGGTGGGATCCAGTCTTTTCTGCATGTCGTTTTGTTGTGCAGAAAGATGTCAGAAGAGAAGAGAAGCACAGTGAGGGAACTTTTCCTCAGTAAGACTTCCCGCCAAGAAGTCTATTTTCTCATTGGCTGAGCAGTAGCAATGAGAAGCAGAAAGGATATTTTTGACATTTGTGGCAGAGATGGCAACAAGTGGATTGAGGGATCAGGATATATTGGACGGAGCATCCAACTATGTCATCTGGAAGGCAAGAATGTCATTCCTTCTAGATGAGCATGCCCTCAAGACATATGTCGACAGTGTGGTGGCTATGCTTGCGGATGTAGATCCATTGAAAAGTACAAAGCAGAAATGGCGAAGGAAAAGCAAATGATCCTTGATGGAGTGAAGGATCATGTTGTCTGTCACATTGCTAGTAGAGGGACTGCTAAGGAGATGTGGGATTCATTGTCTACGTTGTATCTGGGATCTGCCGAGCAGCAAAAGATGTACTTGGAGAAGAAGTTAAGATCTGCTCAGATGCAGAAGGGGGAGCATGTGGATCATTCCTCACGAAGCTTCAGGAGACCCGTGATGAGTTATCTGAGGTGGGGTCTACACCTCAAGACTCGGTTGGTTGGACTGGACCTAAATTTTGTCTCAGATGAGTGGCAAGTCTTTGTACAAAGTATCCTGGCAAGGCGACTTTACCGAATTGGGATGAGATGTGGGCAGTTCTCAAACAAGAGGAGCTGAGGAGAGACTTGGTCAAGTGCAAGCTTGACGAAAGCAGCAATAGTGGGTCGAAGCCCAAGGAGGAGGAGGATAATGTAGCCCCTGCATCGATAGGGCAGCAAGAGCAGCGGAGACATAAGAAGGGCGTCTCGAAGATAAAGTGCTTCAGGTGTGGTGAGAGGGTCACTATGCAACTCAGTGTCCTCTCAGGAAGAAGGACAAAGATGAGAAGCACGATCCCAAGGTTGCACCCGCAAAGATCGTGGAAAACGAGTTCACCATGACAACCATAATACCTCCAGGAGGGAGGTGGGCTGATTCGGATTTGTAGTTCGAAAGATCTACAAATGGGCAAGATACTTGGGGAGCCCACCTCTAGGATCATCTCCTTGCTACGGGAGCCCAAATTAGAAGTAGCAGGACGGACTAGTGTCGAATGGTGTCGAGGAGTGTTGGAGAGACAGTTGCAGTAGCTAGGAGCGTTAGAGACTGAACAACGCATAGCAGACTTGGCAGTAATGAAGATGGCACAAAACAGAGGTCAACAGCAGCGCAGTAGATTCAGAGGGTCGGCATAGAGACTAGCAGCAGTCAGGCTCCAACACTCACATGGTATCATACTGAACACAATTAGTTCAGTAATTTGGGATGTTTTTCTGTTGCTAATGGAGTAGCAGCAACAGTTTGCAATGCAGTGGCAGTGGCAGTGCCAGCAGCAGCACGGATGCAGAATTTCAAAGGGAGTTGCACTACGGATGCAATGTTGACAATGGCAGGGTTAGTAATAGTACAGATGCAGCGTTTTCCCAGTAGTTGGTGGACAACATGTCATACATCAACAGCGCAGAGGAAGATGTTACAGAACAGAGTGATGCTTCAACAGGTTGCGTTGCTAGAGCACATTCCTCACTAAGAGGGAGTGTTGATTTTTGGTGGCATCGGACGTGCTCTATGTCTCAAATTTTGTAGAGAGGCTTGGGCACATGTATTCCAAAGAACCTAGAAAGTTTTTTCGGAAATTCTACCCAGAAATAGTTTTATTAAAATAATTAATTATTTTTAAAGGGCCCTAAGTCTAAACTTAGGAGAATAAAATAATTAAAGAGTGTAATATAAACTGTAGTTGTAACTTATAGAAGAAGACGAGGATCAAGCAGAAATGATCTTAGCCATTGATTAGCTTCTAATCTCGGTCATTGAACGTCAACAAGGAGATTATTTAAGGAAGCTTGAAGATCACTTGAAAAGACACATAGAGTTCAGAGAATCGATTTTCTGAAGCAGAGTAGAGGAGCTGCCCGGAGAATTTCGATAGTGAGCTATTGCAGTAAGGGGCAAGGATAGTTGGGTTGGAGTATCTTCTCTAGGACCCAGGATACGTAGAAGAGAGAGGCAGAGAGACACCAGAAAGGTTGACACTAGGCCAAAGGGCCCACGCAGAGCTTGACGCTAAGGCAGAAGGGCTCACGCAAAGATAACGCAGTCATCTAGAGAAGAAGTCTGATTTTTGTAGAGGAGTTAACATTTCTAAGCCGAGAGGGCTGGAAACTGCCATAGAAGGCAAGACGTTTCCCAGTTGAGCTGACACAAAGCCTTTTTAGGTTTGCGCAGGGCTAACACAAAGATAGCCGGGGATAGTTGGTTCAGCTGCCAGAACAGTTGAGAATTTCCGGGTAGAGTGAGGTAATCTCACTAAGTTTTTCTACAAGTTATTTTATCTGTAAATGGATTGTCGGAAGGACATCCAGAGTTGTATTAAGAAACTACTACTTAATAATATAAAACCCTCATAGCTGCTACACTGGTTTTCCTGCATTGGGTTCTTCCGGGGACATTTGTCAAAAAAATACTCTGTCACTTGTGTGGATTTTTTTCTCTATTGTTCTGTTCTTGTTTTAGGCAAATTAATTAATTAAATGAATGTTGCAGTTGTATTAGCTTCGATATTTGTTGTAGGAAGCAATAGATAATTTGTTTCAATAATTAAAAAAAAGGAGAAGTTTAATCAATTGTTGTAGTAGTTGATTCGGGTGGGATTCTCGAATTTTCACACAGATGGACTTCCATATTACAATGGAAAATAGAATGAAGTGACCTCCTGTGTGAAAATTCAAGAATCCCACCCGAATCTACTACTGCAACAATTGATTAAACTTCTTCTATTTGTTAATTTCTGAACAACATTATCTACTGCTTCCTACAACAAATATCGAAGCTAATACAACTGCAGCCTTCACTTTAATTAATTAATTTGCCCAAAACAGGAACATAACAATACAGAAAAATCCACACAAGTGAGTATTTTTTGGACAAATGTCCCTTGAAAAACCCAATTCAGAAAAACTGATGCAGTAACTCTGAGGGTTTTATATTATTAAGCAGTAGTTTCTGAATACAACTCTGGATGCCCTTCCAGCAATCCAATTATAGAGAAAATAAACTGACAAAAACACTTAGTGAGATTACCTCACTCTACCCGGCAAGTCTCGGTTGTTCGAGCAGTTGAACCAACTGTCCCTGGCTATCTCTGTGCTGACCCTGCATAAGCCCTGCATCAGCCTCAAAAGGCTTTGCGTCAACTCAACTAGGAAACGTCTTGCCTTCTAGAGCAGTTTCCAACCCTCCAAACTTAGAAATGTCAGCTCCTTTGCAAAACTTGGACTTCTGCTCTGGATGACTGCATTGTCTCTACCTAAGCCCTTCTAGCTGAATGTCAAGCTCTGTGTGGGCCCTTTTGGCCCAGCGTCAACCATTCTGGTGTCTCTCTACCTCCCTCTGCTGCGTATCCTAGGTCCTAGAGAAGATACTCCAACCCAACTATCCCTAGCCCTCACTGCAACAACTCACTATCAAAATTCTCCCGGCAGGTCCTCTGCTCTGCTTCAGAAAATCGAACTTTGAACTCTCTGTTTGTCTTTCCAAGTGACCCTGAAGCATCCTTAAATAATATCTTCGTTGACATTCAACGACCCAGATTAGAAGCTAATCAATGGCTAAGATCATTTATGCCTGATCCTCGTCTTCTTCTAGAATTTACACCCACAGTTTATATTAATAACCTTTAATTATTTTATTTTCCTAAGTTTAGACTTAGAGTCCCTTTAAAAATAAATAATTATTTTAATAAAATTGTTTCTGGGTGGAATTTCCCAAAATGCTTTTTGGGTTCTTTGGAATACATGTGCCCAAGCCTCCCTGCAAAAAATTTGAGAATTAGAGCACATCCGATGCTACTAAAAATTGACATCCCGTAGGGAGAGGTACCATCGATTTTTAGAGGGAGTCAGGAGCAAGCACCCGTGCTACAGATGTATTTCATGTTCCAAGATTGGGTATGAACCTAATTTCAGTATCCCAACTACAGGAGAAGGGATATGATATCCACTTCATAAGGAAGAAAGTGTTTGTCAAACACTCAATCTGGAAGAGGGTAAGACAAATTGGAGTTAGAAGCAATAGATTATACAAATTGCATCTCGACTCTCCAACAGCTCTAATTGGCAGTGATAGTAGCAATGGAAAGAAACTGAATGAGTTATGGCATAGGAGAGTGGGACATCCATACCATGGAGCACTCAAGATGTTCATAGAAATAGTAACAAGGGTTCTAGAACTTGGCGCGGAACACGATGATGTGTGCAGAGGATGCATACTCGAGAAGTATGCTAAGGCAACATTCCCAAGAAGTAACAGCAAAGCAGATGGCGTTTTAGGACTTATACATTCAGATATTTGTGGCCCAATGTCCACTAGAGCTCTCAGTGATGTCGAATACTTCGTCAACTTTATTGATGACCATTCCAAAAAAACCTGGATCTACTTCTTGAAGACCAAAGATGAGGTCTTCGATCGTTTCAAAGAGTTTAATGCTCTTGTGGAGAATGTGGCAAGGAAGAAGATCAAGGTACTTCGCTCAAATAATGGTGGAGAATATATTGATAAAGACTACACATATTTTTGCGTGGAGGAAAGCATCAAAAGAGAATGGATAACTCCATATAATCCACAGCAGAATGGGTAGCAAAGCACAAAACAAAACCATAGTTGGGGTTGCAATAGCTATGTTATATGATGAGCATTTGCCCAGGTTTCTATGGGAAAAAGAATGTAACATGACAGTGTATATTTAGAACAGGACACCTCATAGAGCATTGGGGAAGAGAACGCTAGAAGGGGTCTTCATAGGGAAGAAGCTAGGAGTGTGTCACTTTAAGATCTTTGGCAGCATAGCTTATTGCCACGTGCCAAATGAGAAGTCCACCAAATTGGATCAGACTACAGAGAAGGGGTTTCTCGTTGTGTATAGCGAGACTTCCAAGGCATATAGGATCTACATTCCTAGCAATAGGAAGATTGTAGGAAGACGAGATGTAAAGTTCATGGAAGATCGATCTTTCAAGAAATCTCATGAGATGCCTAAAAGTAATCGGATTCAGCTAGCTAAAGCTCCATTGATCCAGTAACAAGGACAACAATAGGGGCAACCAATGGGACCACAAGTGGGATAGTCACAAGGATCTAACACAATAACCAGTACTAGCAGTTCTTCAGGAGAAGGAAATCCAGTGAGATCTCAGGAAACGGAGTAGCAGGGGCAAGATGAGGAGGAGCTGGTAGAACCTCCCACTACTAGTGGTCGAGCCAACAGAGAGGTTCATCAAACATTGAGAGATGCAAAGGATTTTGTTGGAGCTCCTAGGACGAGAAAAAGAGAGCGCAAACAACCTGACAGATATCAAGCATTGGTATCTCAGGTTGCAGAACCTTATGACTTTCAGGAAGCTGCACAACATCAAGTATGGGTAGATGCCATGGTAGAAGAAGACAACTCTATCATGACAAATGATGTTTGGGAGGTGGTGTCGAGACCTGAGGACAGGTCAATTGTAGGTTCTTGATGGATCTACAAGATCAAGTATGCTACAGATGGTAGTGTGGAGAAGTACAAGGCTAAGTTTGTGGAAAAGGGCTATGCATAGAAAGAAGGGATAGATTATGAGGAGACCTTTGCTCCAGTTGCTAGATACACCTCTATTCAATCAGTTATATCCCTAGCAGCTCAGATGGGATGGGAGATTCACCAGATGGACGTCAAGACAACATTCTTGAATGGGGTGATAGAGGAAGAGGTGTACATTGAACAACCAAAGGGCTTCGAAACTCATGAGAGGCGCACTTACATGTGCAGATTGAAGAAAGATTTATACGGACTCAAGCAGGCTCCCAAGGCATGGTATGGTCGGATCGACAACTACTTGCAACAGATGGGATTCGTCAAGAGTGACACAGATCCCAACCTTTACTATTTGATGGTAGAGGGTGAGCCACTCATCCTAGTATTGTATGTGGATGATCTCTTCTTGACAAGATCATCAAGGCTCATAGAGGACTAGAGGTACCTGGCAGCAAAGTTTGATATGAAGGATTTGGGGTTGATGCACTATTTCCTAGGATTGGAAGTGTGGCAAAAGGACAAGGAGATCTTCCTTGGGCAAGGAAGATACACTACAGACATTCTAAAGAGATTCAAAATGTAAGATTGTAGGCCCTTGTCTACGCCCATGATCACTAACTGGAAGAAGATAGATGCATTAGTTGACAAGGATGTCAACCCCACCTTGTATAGACAGCGTATCAGTTCTCCCATGTATCTGGTCAACACTAGGCCAAATATTTTCTTCCCAGTCAATACCCTTAGCCAGTTTATGGTAGAGCCTAAGAGGGTACATTGGGTAGCAGCAAGGCATATTTTGAGGTATGTGTGTGGTACAGTCAAGTATGGGTTGAGATATACCCGAGGGGATGATGTCAAACTATGTGGATTCACAGATACAGAATGGGCAAGCAGTTCAAGGGACAGGGAAAGTACCTCTGGATACTACTTCAACATTGGATCAGGGATGGTTTCTTAGTGCAGCAGGAAGTAGAAGTCAGTAGCACTGAGCTCTGTAGAAGCAGAGTATATGGCAACAAGCACAGCCACGTGCGAAGCTATATGGCTTCAGAAGCTACTAGTAAGCTTGTTCAGGCAGAGGATGGAAGCAACTAGTGTCTATTGTGATAATCAAAGTTGCATTAAGCTCTTTGAGAATCCGGTGTTTCATGACAAATCGAAACACATAGATATTCGGTGTCATTTCATCAAAGATTGTGTACATCTTGGAGCGGTCCAGCTACAGTATGTTCCCATAGAAGAGCAGGTTGCAAATATACTCACAAAAGCTCTAGGGAGACCTAAGTTCGTCTATTTCAGAGACCAGATGGGTATGGTGGAGAACCTGTTTCAGTCATAAGGACAGATTATTTCAGATGTTTCATAGTTGCAGTAGTTGTAGTTGCAGCAACAACAGATGAGAGGGAGTTGCAGTGCAGAAGAAAAGTTGGCAACAGTATGGCAGTGTCAGCAGCAACACAAATGCAACATCAGAGTTGCAGGTAGTTGGTGGGCAGCAACAGCGTGACAGGAGTTGATACAGAGATAGGGTATTGTGACAGGATGTGCAACACTAGAGAGAACACAGCCCTTGCTAAGTGGGAGTGTTAGTTTTTGTAGCATCGGATGTGTTCTAGCCACAAAATTTGGTGGAGAGGCTAGGATGCATGAGATCTGCAAAACCCAGAAATCATTTCTGGTAATTCCACCTAGAGATGACTTAATTAGATTATTAACCAAATTTTTAATGTTTCCTATGTCTAAACTTAGGAAAACTGGTTAATTAATCAAAATTAATTAATCAAGGTGAGAATTTTCTACAAACTCACACGAATCGATCTAGAAATGATATGATCCATCGATTAAGATTTAATCTTGGTCGTTGGAGTCCCAACAGGAAGGTATAAGAAGGGATCGATGTGGTGATGGAGAATACACCAGTGCAGATACTCAATTGCCCAGGCAGCTAGTATCAGAGACTTAGCAGAGAAGATAGAGCCAGAGGGTGAGTAGCAGATGCTATAGGAGGTCAACAACATTTTAGGAGGAAGTCTTCACTTCCGGGGGAGGTAGTGAGAGGAAGACCAAAATACCTAGAGGTTCTGCGCAAGCATTGCACAGAGGTTGACGCAGAAGTATTAAAAAAAATTAACAATTAGGAGAATGACTTCCAGTTGCTACAATAGGATTCCAGATTGGAAATTTCACATGGTCTCAGAGTGCAGTTCATCAACCAAAGAGTTTAGAGGTGAAAAGAAGGAATTTCGTTGCTCAATGTGGGCAACAGGCCGAAATTCCCAACGGCAGTGCAGTCTCTTGCCAAGAGGTTGAGTTGCTTGAGGAGGGATGATTTTTCTGAGTGGGGCAAAAAAATTCGATCTTCCCAGATCGAGTGATTCCAGAGGCAAAGGGAGCAGCTCAAATTTTTCGTTGAGTAGATCTCTAGTTGGACGCAGTGGTGTTTGTTGTAATTTGCTACATCAGAGCTAGCGTCGGGTGGAAGGAAGAAGAGAACACACAGAGAAAATTTTCCTCAGGGAACTTCTAGTTTCAAGAAGTTTGATTTTTCTTTGCAGATCAGTAGTTGTTGTGAGCAGATCTTCTCACTCCAAAAGGGAGTGCAAATAGTAGAGCAACAACTAAGCACAAAAAAGAGGAATTTTTCGACAGTTCATTGAGATGACCACTGTTGGGCTTTGTGATCAAGACAGGTTGGATGGAGCTTCCAACTACTTCACCTGTGTTGATTTGGGGTAGCATGGGATGTGCTCTAGCCATGAAAACTGGCAGAGAGGCTAAAGCACATGAGATCTCCAAGACCCAGACATGGTTTGGGCAGATTTTAACCAGTTTGGGAGATATTAAAATAATTAATATTTTTAATAGAGTTCCTAAGTCTAAACTTAGGAAAAATAAAATATTAATGGGTATTAATATAAAACTTGGTTAGAAGGGTCCAAAAGTCATGGATCAAGCCAAATTTAATCTTAGCCATTGACTAGAGATTTAATCTCGGTCGTTGATGGACCAACGAGAAAAGTATAAGAGGAGGCTTGAGGGTGAGTTGGAGAACACACCGAGAGAGATCAAGAACTCGATTTTCTGGGGCAGGGTTTGCTAAGGAAATTGAGTGAGTGATCAGAGTTGCAGCTGAGGGGCAGTGAATACATAACAGAGAGGCAGAGTTAGTACCAGAAGGATCAGCGCAAAAGCCAAGTGAAGTTGACGCAGAGCCAACTAGAGGCCACGCAGAGCCAGCTAGAGGCAGCCAGGAGCTGCGCAGAGCTAGAGAGGGCCAGCGTGTGAGACACAGAGGCTCCAGAAGCTGACGTAGAGCCCAGAGAGGCTGACACTAGGCCAAAGACACTGACGTTGGGCCAGAGAGGCTGACGCAGGGCCTAGAGGCAACACCGGGAGATTTTTCGTGGGACAGACTGGAGCTGGAGAGCTAGATAAGGTGATGCAGTCCCTATCAGAGTGATGCAGAGTAGCAGAAGCTGCATTGTTGCTGTGGGATCATTCATCTGGTGATTTAGCCAGAATATTTGTCTTCGACTGAGAGGTACTATTGCTGAGGGCATTCTCTGTTGGGTGAGCCATTTCTAGCACCTAGGTTGTATTATAAAACTGCATAATAATAAAAACCCTCTGAATAGCTGCACCGATTTTCCCGCATGGGGTTTTTCCGAGGACATTAGTCCAAAAACAACGGTTTCACTTATGTTTTTGTTTACTTTCAGTTGATGATCTGTATATGTTGGTACTGTACTTGTATTTATTTTCACTATTTACATGGTAAATAACTTGTTAAGTAATTGAACAAGTAGGAAGAAATAAATCAGATAGTACAGGAAGAATTTCTAACGGGTTAAACTTAGAACTTTCAACATGGTATCAGAGCATGGTTGCAGATCACAGGATAACTGAAGGCATCAGCAGAGCAGAGCAGTAGAAGTAGAAAACAGCTGTCTCGAGTGACAGAAGTTGTTCCTAGCAGAAAGTAGCAAGGAAGGGCTGATGTGGAGTGCTTGCGTCATCAGTTCGAGCGAGGAGGAGTAACAGCGCAGTGGCAGAGAGGAGCAGACCTGACCTATGCAGTGCCGATTCATCTTTCTCAGCTAGGAAGGATTGACGTTGTGGCTAGAAGGTGCAGATTTTGCCGGTGTCGGGATTGCGCAGAGCCTAGAGGCACAGTTCTTCAAGTTGCTAATGTATAGAGGGCTGCGAATAATTTGCGAAGCGAAGCTGGTGGGATACTGTGGTCAGAATAGTACCAAACAAGGCAAGACCAAGGAGGAGGGATATCCAGAAAGAAAATCGAGACTTAGAGGGAGTCGAACCAAGGACTTCCAGGAGGGAAGTAAAGAGACTCAGAGGAGTCGGAAGAAGAGCAACAAGATGGCAGTGAATGGGCTGAGAGATCAGGATAGACTAGACAAAGCTTCCAACTTTGTAGTCTAGAAGGCCAGGATCTTGTCCATTCTAGACAGGTATCGCATCAAGCACTTCGCCTTGAAAACGATAGCGATCCCAGTTGACCCAACTGAAAATGAGAAGTACGAGGAGGCAATGGCCAGGGAAAAGTGCATCATCCTTGATGGGGTCAAGGATCATGTGGTGCCACATATTACCGAGAAGGAGACGACAAATGAGATGTGGCAGGCCTTGAAGAAATTGTATCAACATAATTCCGTGCAGAGGAAGATGTTACTTGAAAATTAGTTGTGGTCATACCAGATGCAGAAGGGAGAGCAGATAGATGTCTTCCTCAGTGGATTGAAGGAGATCCGTGATTAGCTAACTTCCATAAGGGCCACGCTGGATCAGGAACTGATGGTGAGGACCGTATTGAACACAGTCTCAGAGGATTGGGAGGTATTTGTCCAAAGCATACTGGGCAGGACGAGCCTTCCAGATTGGGAGGAACTGTGGGCAGCTCTTCGTCAAGAAGAGATCAGAAGGGTGACCAAGGCAGAGAGTAGCAGAAAAGGGGTCAAAATCAAGAAGGAGGAAGAAGAAGATGCAGCTCTCGCATCTGCGGAAAACCAGGAGAAGAGAAAGAAGAAGGACTTCCCCAAGGTCAAATGCTTCCATTGTGGGGAACTGGGTCACTATGCGAACCAGTGTCCTAGGAAGAAGAGCAAGGGAGAGGCTTCTGAGACCAAGGCAGCACCAGTGAGGGTGGAGAAAGAAGTGGGGACAGATGACGATTGTGCCATGAGTTCTCATGCGCCACCTGAGAGGAAGTGGGGAGACATCGAGCTGTAGTCAGACAGACTAAAGACGATGAGCGGCAAGAATCCTTGAGGTACCCAACCTCTTGGATTATACCTTGCTACGGGAGCCCTAAAGAGAAGTAGCAGCACTGGCAGATGTCGGGAAAGACGGATGCAGATGGAGTGACAGAGGGTGCTATAGTGCAGGAGTCTCGGGATAGCATGAGGCAATAGTGCGAGATGCATGGAGTTGTTGTAGCAGCGCAGAGGTCAGTAAAGGGAGCACTTGTCAGCGATAGAGGGAGCTTCAACATCAGGAGAGTCTCCAACCTAATAGGGATGTTAGAGTTGGGTGGATTAGTTACTTCCTTCTCAGTAACTGGGTTGCAGTGCAGCAGTTAGCAATGGCAATGCTATGGGCAGCACGATGCAGCATTAGGAGAAGGGGATGTAGTGCAGATGCAGCAGTGGCAGTGGCAGGGCCATGGGCAGCAACACAAATGCAAAGGGAGTTGCAGTACAGATACAACAGTGGCAGTGGTAGAGTCATGGGCAGCAGTACATGATGCAGCAGTGCAGAGGATGTTGGGCGGGGAGGCTTAGCATCAGCACAGGGACCGATGCTGGATGATCAGGGTGATACTCAGTGAGGAGTATTACTAGAGCATAGTCCTCGCTAAGAGGGAGTGTTGATTTGGGGTAGCATCGGATGTGCTCTAGCCATGAAAATTGGCAAAGAGGCTAAAGCACATGAGATCTCCAAGACCCAGAAATGGTTTGGGCAGATTCTAACCGATTTGGGAGATATTAAAATAATTAATATTTTTAATGGAGTTCCTAAGTCTAAACTTAGGAAAAATAAAATATTAATGGGTATTAATATAAAACTGGGTTAGAAGGGTCCAAAAGTCATGGATCAAGCCAAATCTAATCTTAGCCGTTGATTAGAGATTTTATCTCGGACATTGATGAACCAACAAGAAAATTTTAAGAGGAGGCTTGAGGGTCAGTTGGAGAACACACTGAGAGAGATCAAGAACTTGATTTTCTGGGGCAGGGTTTGCTGAGGAAATTGAGTGAGTGATCATAGTTGCAGTTGAGAGGTAGTGAAAACATAGCAAAGAGGCAAAGTTAGTACCAGGAGGATCAGCGCAGACGCTGGGTGAGGTTGACGCAGAGCCAGCTAGAGCCATGCAGAGCCAGCCAGAGGCCACGCAGAGGCAACCAGGAGTTGCGCAAAGCGAGAGAGGACCAGTCTGTGAAATGCAGAGGCTGATGCAGAGCCCAGAGAGGCTGATGCTGGGCCAAAGAGACTGATGTTGGGCCAAAGAGGCTGACGCAAGGCCTAGAGGCAATGCTAGGAGATTTTTCGTGGGACAGACCGGCGCTGGAGAGCTGGATAGGGTGACGCAGTCCCTATCAGAGTGACGCGGAGAAGCAGAAGCTGCATTGTTGTTGTGGGATCATTCATCCGGTGATTGAGCCGGAATATCTGTCTCCGACTAAGAGGTACTATTGCCGAGGGCATTCTTTGTTGGGTGAGCCATTTTTGGCACCCAGGTTGTATTCTGAAACTGCATAATAATAAAAACCCTCTGAATAGTTGCACCGGTTTTCCCACATTGGGTTTTTCTGGGGACATTATTCCAAAAACAATGGTGTCACTTATGTGCTTGTTTACTTTCAGTTGATGATCTATATATGTTGATAATGTACTTGTATTTATTTTCAGTATTTACATAGTAAATAACTTGTTAAGTAATTGAACAAGTAGGAAGAAATAAATCAGATAGTACAAGAAGAATTTCTAACGGGTTAAACTTAGAAATTCCAACAAGAAAGAATTTCTAACGGGTTAAACTTAGAAAATTCCAACAATCTGGAAGGCAAGGATGCCCTTTCTTCTAGAAGAATTTGGCCTGAAAACATATATTGATGCAGTGGTAGCAATTCCCACAGATGCAAATCGGCTGAAAGAGTATAGAAAGGAGATGGCACGGGCGAAACAATTGATCCTAGATGGAGTTTGGGATCATGTTGTTTCACATATAGCTAGCAAAGACACTGCCAAGTAGATGTGGGATACTCTCGCCACGTTGTATCAAGGTACTTTCGAGTAGCGGAAGATGTACCTCGAGGAGAAGTTGAGGCTCATCCAGATGCAGAAGGGGGAAGGCATAGACCCCTTCCTCACCAGGATTCAGGAGGTCCAGGACCAGTTGCCAGCTGTTGGGGCAACGCCTCAACCCACATCGCTTTTGAGATTGTTACTCGATAATGTGTCTGTGGATTGGTAGGTCTTTGTCCAAAGCATATTGGGAAGAGACAAGTTACCAGATTGGGACAAGATGTGGGGCGACTTGCAATAGGAGGAATTGAAGTGAGCTCTTCTAAAGAGCTCCATCAGTGGTAGCAACAACAAATCAAAGCTCCCCCTGGCCATAGCGTCAATCCTTCCTGGCTGAGAAAGATGACTGGGCATTGTGTAGGTCTGATCTGCCCCTCTCTGCCTCTACGCTGACCCTCCTCCTGACTCGAAATGATGATGCAGGCTTTGCGTCACTTCCTCTCTTCCTGCTTTTGCTCTGGAACAACGTTCTCTCTCGGGGCAGCTGCTTCTACTGCAAATTCTTCAGATTTCTCTTGCTGGTGTCTTCAGTTCTCCCGTGATTTGCAACACTCTGATACCATGTTGAAATTTCTAAGTTTGACACATCAAAAATCCCTAGTGCATTATCTGGTTTATTATCTCCTACTTTTTCTTTCCATTAACAAGTTATTTATGAATATAAATACCGAAATAAACACAAATGCAGCCTTAACACATATACAGATCAGAAATTGAAATAACCGAGACAATCACACAAGGGACACCATTATTTTTGGACAATCGTCCTCGGAAAAACCCAATTTGGGAAAACCAGTGTAGCAGATATGAGGGTTTTATTATTATGCAGTTTGCTGAATACAAGTAGGGTGCCCCTCTGATATATATTCTCGGCCTTCTGTTGAACTGCCCCTCGTTGCAACAGATCACTAACTCGATTTCTCAACAAACCCTGCCCCAAAAAATCGAATTCTTGATCAATTTAGTGTATCTCCAACTGACCCTCAAGCCTCCTCTTATACTTTTTCTGTGGACGATTCAACAGCCGAGATTAAGTCCTAATCAACGGCTAAGCTTATATTTGGCTTGACCCTCGTCATCTAGAACTTTCTCACCCATTTTATATTAATACACATTAATATTTTAATTTTCCTAAGATTAGACTTAGGAACCCATTAAAAATATTAATTATTTTAATATCTCTCCATCCGGGAGGAATTTCCCTAAACGATTTCTAGGTCTTGAAGATCTCATGTGCCTTAGCCTCTCAACAAATTTTCATGGCTATAGCACACCTGATGCTACCAATAGTAAATGCTCGGTAACTAAGTTGCAGTGCAGCAGTTAGCAGTGGCAGTGCTATGGGCAGCATGATGCAGCATGTTGAGAGGGAGTTGCAGGACAGATGTAGCAGTGGCAGTGGCAGTGTCACGGGAAGTAGTTTAGGAAGAAACATTGCAGTAGATGTGGGGCAACAGGCCAAGCATTAGCACAGAGGACCGATGCGGAGGATCAATATGATGCTTCTATGGTGAAGCATTGCTAGAGCACATTCCTCGCTAAGAGGGAGTGTTGATTTTGGGTAGCATCGGATGTTCTCTAGCCATGAAATTTGGTGGAGAGGCTAAGGCACATGAGATCTCCAAGACCCAGAAATCATTTGGAGAAATTCCACCCGGATGAAGAGTTATTAAAATAATTAATATTTTTAATGAGTTCCTAAGTCTAAACTTAGGAAAATAAAAATATTAATGTGTATTAATAAAATATGGGTGAGAAAGTTCTAAGTGACGAGGATCAAGCCAATTCTAATCTTAGTCGTTGATTAGGGAATTAATCTCGGTCGTTGAAGACTCAACAGGAAAAATATAAGAGGAAGCTTGAGGGTCAGTGGGAGACACACCAAGAGAGATCAAGAATTCGATTTTCTAGGTTGAGGTTTGCTGAGGAAATTGAGTTAGTGATCAGTTGCAACGAGGGGCAGTTCAGCAAGGGATTTTCATCCAAGGCTTAAGAATACATAGCAGAGAGGCAGTGAAGTGTCGGGAGAGACAACGCAAGCCCAAGAAAGGCTGACGCAGAGGGCGAAGGAGGCAACTCAGAGGATACAGAGGGTTGTAGAGGCTGATGCAAAAGTCGTAGAGGCTGATGCAAAAGTCGTAGAGGGCCTCAAAGGCAGCGCTAGGAGATTCTGTGGAGCAGATTGAGAGCAGATCAATGGATTCTAAGTCGGGATAGGGTGACGCAGCTCTTGAGCTGTGTGTGGAGCAGCTTTCGTTGTCCAGCATAGGGAACCATCAGAGTCGTTGTGGAATTTGATCATCCGATCACTGATTTGCCAGAATATCTGTCTCCGAATAGAGGTACTACTGCCAAGGATATTCTCTGTTGGGTGAGCCATTTTTGACACCCTAGTTGTATTCACGAAATCTGCTTAATAATACAAACCCTCTATATGTTGCACCGGTTTTCCCGAATTGGGTATTTCCGGGGATGATTGTCCAAAAATAATGGTGTCCTTTGTGTTATTGTTTCTGTTTGCTTCAGTGCATGATCTGTATATCAGTGAACGTTGCATTTGTGTTTACTTCGATATTTATGCAATTAACTAACTTGTTAATGTAAAGAACAAGTAGGAGATAGTAAACCAGAAATTGCAGTAGGGGTTTCTGATGTGTTAGATTCAGGAATTTTCACATGATATCAGAGGCCACTGAAAACATTAGCCAAGAAAATCTGAGAATTTGCAGCAAAGAAGCAGTTGTCCCAAGAGATAGCGTTGTTCCAGAGCTAGAGACGCAGAAGGAGGAGAGACGTAGTGCAAAAGAAGATGACGCAGAGGCTCACGCAATGCCTGCATCAATACTCTGAGCCAAGTGAAGGTGACGCAGTAGCTTGGAGGAGCCCACGCAGTAATTTCGTCAGCTATCCAGGCCAACGCAAAGGCAGAGGGGGGCCAGATTAGACCTACACAGCACTAAGTCATCTTTCTCAGCCAGGAAGGATTGACGAATGGCCAGGAGGAGTTGATCCAGCTCTCATTGTGATTGCGCAGAGCCTAAAGGGCTCAGATTCTTCAGTTGCCGGGGATAAGGAAGCTTAGCAGATTTTGATTTGTGGAGCTGTTGGGACGCTATTTCTATGAGTGCAGAACAGTGTCTAAGGAGACTGAACCAAGGTAGAGGGAAGCACTACCTTGACAGATTTCTAGCCAAGAAATCTGGATCCAGGTTGCAGCGACAAAGGAGGATTGGAGAGGATTGATCTAACAGTTGGCCAAAGGATTTCAGAGAAGGAAATCAAGACTCAGACAGAGTCTAGAGAAGAGGAGCAGAGATGGCAATAAACGGATTGAGGGATCGGGATAGATTGGACAGGGCTTCCAATTTTTTCATCTGGAAGGCCATGATCCTGGCAATCCTGGATAAACATCGCATCAAGGACTATGCCTTGAAAACCGTAGTTTTCCTAGTTGACCCTAATTAAAATGAGAAGTATGAGGAGGCTGAGGCAAAGACGAAATGCATGATTCCAGACGGGGTCAAGGATCATGTCATACCACATATTGCTGAAAAGAACACAGGAAGGGAGATGTGGCAGAGGCTGACCACCTTATACCAGGGCTTTTCTGTGCAACGGAAGATGTTATTAGAGAATTCGCTGAGGTCATATCAAATGCAGAAAGGAGAGGAGATAGATCCGTTCCTTTTCAGGTTGTAAGGAATTCGTGACCAACTTACTTCTGTGGGGTCTACACTAGATCCACAGTTTATGGTCAAGACTGCTTTAAATGCAGTCTCCGATGATTGGGAGACGTTTGTCCCAATCATTTTGGGCAGAGTGACTCTCCCCAGTTGGGAGGAGATGTGGGCAGCTCTTCGACAGGAAGAGATCAGGAGGTTGACTAAGGCAGGGAGTAGTGGTAAGGGAGTTCGAATAAAGAAAAAGGAGGATGCAACTCTAGCATCTGTGAGATAGCAAGGGGTTCAAAAGAGGAAGAAGAAAGACATCTCCAAGGTCAAGTGCTTCAATTGTGGGGAGCTGGGACATTATGCCTCTTAGCGCCCCAGGAAGAAAGGCAAGGGATAAGCTTCCGACTCAAAAGCTGCTCCAGCAAAGGCGGAGAAGGATGTCGAGATTGATGACGATTGTACCATGAGTGCTCATGTGCCTCTAGAGAAGAGGTGGGGAGACTTGGAGCTGTAGTCGAGAGGACTACAGAAGCGGGGCAGGATTCTTGAGGTGCCCAAACTCTTGGATCACATACGGCTACGGGAGCCCTTAAAGACAATAGAGTACCATGGTGACAGGTTTCAAGTGGAGCAAGGTGTGATGGAGCAGAAAGGTAGTGCTAGAGTGCAAAAGTCTGTAGTAGCGCAGTGGAGGTTACAGCAGTGCGAGAGGTACAAAAGAGGTTACAGCAGTGCAATGGCAGCAGAGGGAGCACAGGATAGCAGCAAAGGTAGCTTCAACATCACGAGGCTTCCAGATTGACCAGGATGTCACTGTTTGGGTGAAGTCAGTTGCTTACTTCTCAATAACTGAGTTGCAGTGCAACTATTAGCAGTGGCAATGTTATGGGCAATATGATGCAATATGTTGAGAGGGAGTTGCAGTACAGATGTAGCAATGGTAGTGGCAGTGTCATGGGCAGCAGTACAGGAAGCAGCAATGCAGTGGGTGTGGGGCAACAGTCCAAGCATCAGCACAAAGGACCGATGCGGAGGATCAGTGTGATGCTTCTATGGTGAAGCATTTCTAGAGCACATTCCTCGCTAAGAGGGAGTGTTGATTTTGGGTAGTGTTGACCACTAGAGTGGCACCTAATGATTACATTAAGACCCCATGCCTAAGGATGATCCAGAGGACACTTGTACCATCAGATATCGTCACTCAACAGAGTTTTTTAACTCTACTTCTATCTTCTCATCATCTTTCTTGTACCCAAATTCCAACCCTACGGGGAATTGTAATAAGTGATACTAGTAATGATGAGCTTTGAATTTGTAACAAGCCTAGGATGTTGGGACTCGATCAGCAAACGAGTACACCTTGGAGTGTTATTTTTATCTAGTTAATTATCCCTTTTTTTTCAGAGACGGATAATTTTCTCGGTTTTTTCACTCACTTTTTACCCCAAAGCCGGGGTGATGGTTTGAAGGTTGAACTTCTAACACATATTAGGGTCTAAAGTCGATGTATATTACCATATTAGATCACACAAAAAAATTCGTGGAGTTTGGTTAAGTCTAAGTAGTCATTTTTTAATTTTTTAGATTTCCCGCAAGTCAAAAATTGCAATTAAAATTGTATTTAAATTGTAATAAGTGTAGTCTAGAGAAGTTGTATGGGGTATGAGTAATAAAAATCACACCTATTACCCTCAACTTTCTACTATGACACACTTTGAGGGGTTAATAATGTGTTTTGGACCCTCAAAACCCACTTTTCCTAAGTTTAGTGGGAAATCTGGTAATTAATTAAGCTGGAAATTAAACAAATGGAGAAAAATAAATATCCACACATGCTAAATGTTGTGGAAATGAGGTGGAAAATTATGGGGGAGTTAAAGTGAAGTCCCACGGTGATGTGGACTCCTAAAATCAAGGAAAGGACATGTGCTCAAATAAAATTGAATTTCTGACATTAAATGAAAACGCTGATTGGAAATTCGAATTTGTAAAGTTAATGCACATTTGGGAGGATTTGGGAAAATATTTGGTGGAGATTTTTGTGGGAAATTGTCCCCACATGGGTTACCACCCATATACACTTGTCATTCCACCATAAAATTCGAATTTGGCACATAAGGGAAGAAGAAAATGATGTCCACTTACTAGAATTTGATTTTTACATTTGGCATTGGAGCTCCATTCAACAAATTCAAATTTCTCTTTGGGATTGTCACCTCATGCCACTTGTTTAATCACTTCTACATTGGAATTGGCTGCAATGCCATTTGTCATTGTCATTCTTCATTGGGATTTGCTCATAGACTCATGGGCTCTTACACTGATAATATTTTTACTAGCTATTGTGCTTGCGGAAGCGCTACTGCCTTGTACACTTTCAAAAATATAAATAAATACTTTGGGGTTTCATTCATGGGTATTCCTCCTTTTCGAGTGTAATGAATTGTTGAGCATTGGTATAATTCCTTTTACTCATGCTTTGATCTAATTTGCTTCCATATGCTCTTGTAGATTTATTAATGTAGAGCTATCTTGCATTAACATTTGATTTAGAAGTATGTTCTAGGTATAGAATGCTCCAGTAGGTTTTAAATAAATCTCTAGAGTTTCTTATCATTGTTTATTGCTAAATCTATATGGAACTAATTCTTGATTAAAATTTGCAGAGGGAACATCTTGTTGGGATTACAGAATCAAGCATGAGGGGAAGTCTTTGGAGAGACCAACCCACTCTTGATACATTCTTAAAGGAGCTCTCATTTGTTCTTTGAACCTTCATAGTCTTATCTTACAAAGTGGTTTTGCAGGGATTTCGACACATAGCTTGTACACAAGCCGAGAACTTCTAAATTTAAATCTCTTTTAAAAAAACATTGTACTTCATTTCTTTCATTTGCTATCTAAGAGCTTGAAGATGGCTAAGCAAAAACGAGGGTTTACTCTCAATCTTTATCTTAGCCTTTTGTACATTATAATTGTACATATACATTTTATCTTGTTGATTTTTCCATTAATACTTAGCTTATTTTGCAGCCATAGTTTGGATTGTTTGCTAACTCTTGTGTGGCAGATTTTGAAGAGCAACTTCCCGCAACATCTAACAAGTGTTTACAGCACCTTTGGCAAGTGTTGGGGGTTCAATTTCCAAGGATGTCGTGAGCCCTTTTGAAGCTTATTTTGGCCAAGTCGAGTTCAATAGAGGGCTTTCCATTTTCCTCTTTAAGCCGTGGGCATTTGGAGGAAACTCACACCTTGTTTCCCTTGCATAAGTTTTGTGAGATCTTGTCACTACTTTCTCAAGAAAGGAGGTCTAGTGTCCAAGTTTCAAGCAATTATTGTGAGGACTCTCCTTGAAGTATAGTTGAGAACTTTGAAGGGCCCTCTTCTCATTGTAATATTAATAAAAGATCTTTCTTGTGGAAGCTTGGGATTTCTCCCATGGTATCCTATTTGGAGCTACAAGCTTACACTTTACTTTGGGCAATTCATCCTTTACATGCAAGCATTTTATATTCTTAACAAACTTTGATTCATTTCCATTTACCTTGGTAAATTGTTTCATGAGCACTTGAATACATGCTTCAATTTTATGCTACATTGTTATCTTGAACATTGGAGCAATTTAATGTCATTGTCTATTTGAAACAAATTTTACTTTCAAGCAAATTACTTGTATCATTTTAATTCATTGATGAAACACATGCAACACTTGCAAGCTAATATTATTCCTCCAATTGAAGTTATAATTGCAACTTATGTTGAACACTATTTCATTTTCAAGCATTGCAAATCAATCCCTTTGAAGCATTTGCATATATCATTATTTTAATTTGGGGAATTAACACAGTTTGCAATTCATCTAGACATTTTAGTGTACGAAGGCCCCAAGTCTCATTAAAATTTTACTTCCAACATAAGTTGGTTTAAATAGACATCTTAGGGATCCTCTACTCCTCTATTGACTCCTCACTGTGAAATCCATATCATTAGGCGAGGGTGAGGTCTAAGGATTGAAGAGTCAAATTGTAATCTTGTTGTAGAGCTAATTAATAAAATTAACCAAGAGCACTTTCCACTACATTTACTTTACTTGTCTCTTGATGGTTTGAGTTTTCATATGCAAAGTCTATTCCAAAAGCAAGTATTGTAATCATTTCAAACAAGTGTTTTCTTTTCATGTTTCAAGTCTAATTGCATATTGATGTCTTGGTTTAGCACTTCCTTTCTTTTACATTTTCAAGTTAATTACTAATTTTTGGGTTTTGGCAAGATATGTTTCACATGCTTTGATTTATAAAGTTGATTATCTCAAAAGCATTTTGTATCTTACATATCGTGTGCTAACAATTCTTATTTACATTTCAAGGTTACTTTGGTTTCTCTTTTGAGAGCATTGCATTTTACTTTGAGCAAATATATCTTTCAATTGTTGAGCAAATTCCTTATAAGGCATTGATTTTATGGTTTTTAATCATATTAATGATTGTCATTGTTATTTCAAGTTGCTCACTTCATATTTGCCCATAAATCCTTAAAAGTAATCCATTTTCACTATAACACTCTCCTAGAAACTCACATCTTTCAACTTAACTTTTCATTAGGGACCATCCCCTTAGCTAACTTAGGAGATAGCTCAAACGGAGAGAGTCAGGATTAGTGTGACAGCTCCTTCTCTAAGTTCTCTACCACCAACCACACCTTGTGGGATTGAAGCCTTTTCTCACTGACTTGTAGGTAGGTGTAGGCGGCAAGGTCAAATCTTTGGCGTCGTTGCCAAGGACAAGCTTTCTTGCACCTAGTAAATTGACTAACCTTTTGGTTTTAGCATTTTTAAACTTTAGATTTAGATTCTTGCTCAAGTAGCGACTCCACTCAATCCAAATTTTGCAAGAGTCTCTACTAGGAGAACTTCAAGTGGTCTAGTTAGCCCCTCTCATGATCCTGAAAGGGTTTTTAGAGAGAGGTTGAATAGACTTTCTCGTAGTAGATCTCTTGCTAGTCCTAGGCAAGAGGCTATTTATGATATTCATTTGCTTTTTCAAGAACAAGTAGAGACTAACATCATGAATGATCTTTTTGCTCCTTGTGACTTCACTAACATAAATGACTATTCTCACAATATCCCTAACAAGGCTATTGAAAAGTTGCCTTCCTTTCAAAGTAACAATGGCATTAGTGCTACATGGCTA
Source organism: Pinus tabuliformis (assembly GCA_031772625.1). Taxonomy (NCBI): domain Eukaryota; kingdom Viridiplantae; phylum Streptophyta; class Pinopsida; order Pinales; family Pinaceae; genus Pinus; species Pinus tabuliformis. The sequence goes on from CM062820.1 coordinate 1,281,164,439, forward strand.
ATGTTTGTATCTTTAAATGGTGTAATACTGCTAATTATGAGGATGTGAAGATGAGACTTTTTGTTTTATCTTTAGAAGAGGATGCTCTTGATTGGCTCACTAAGCAACCTACTAACTCATATAACTCTTTACAAGCCATTCTAACTTCGTTTTTAGATAAGTTTGGAGAGAAGAAGGAAAATAGGCATTTGATCAACGTCATTAGCAACATGAAGAAAAATGAGAATGAAACCATGGAGGAGTTTAACAAGAGATTCAATGAATTAATAAAAAGAATGTATGCTACTGTTAAACCTCTTGATGAATTTCTTTTATGCTCATATCTATATGCTTTTGGGGTTGACACTGCCTATGATTTGAGGAGGAAGGAGCCTACGAATCTGAGTGTAGCTCAATCTAAAGCCTTGAAAATAGAAAGGGCTAGAAAGCAATTAGGAAAATCTGAAATTCTTGGTTTCAATAGAGGGCCATCGAAACTGAATGATTCCAAAGGCAAGGCCAAAGAAGAGACTACACATGAACCTATTAAGGAGTTAACCCAACTCATCAAGAGTATGGAGGCAAATCACACCAATCAAATGAATGCTATCCAAAATCGATTAGTGGCCATTGAAAGAAATCAAGGTGGGAGATTCCCAAATAGAGGAAATAATGGATGGCAAAAGAGAGGACCTCCCAATGACCATAGGCCACCTAATCCACTTGATTCTACAAACTTAGTTGATGATTCCATGCCTTATTCTAGACCTTGCAATGACATACATGATGAACTCACTTGTCCTTATGCAAGAAGGATCCTAGAAGGACATATGATGGGAACAAGTGAAAAAATCAATGTAGTTGGAAAAGAGCATCATTTGTCCTTGGAAAATTGGATGGGAGTTATGGAGAGTAGTCAGAAGGTAAATAAAAAGTCTCCACCCTCCTATAGTATAAATAATTTTAAAGATTTGGATAAGATCACTGAATTATATGGAGAGAAGCCTTCATCAACTCAGATTTTAGAGATAGCCAAGGAAAGGAAAGGGGAAAGAATAAAGAAAGAAATCATAGTAAAACTTTCAATCCACCCACATCGAAGTTGAATATTGACTTGGGAGGATGGATTAATAATGTTAAGATTTTAGTTCTTGTCACTGAAATCATGAAGATTCCCTCCCAAAGATATAAATTGTTGAAAGCCATTGATGCTCCCAATGGAAAAGAAATGTCTAATTTTTCTAAGGATAGGTATGAGGATGCCCCTATCACTCTGCAAAGTAGTGATATGTGTAGAGATAACAGAGACCACCAACCTTTTTTCATAACTATGTTAGTCAATGGAATGCTTTTACACAATTGTATGTTTGACTCTGGGGCATCATCTTGTGTCATGACTATGAAAGTCATGAATCAGTTAAATTTGAGGATTTCTAGACCCTACCACAACATTTGTGCAATGGATTCAAAGATCATTGAAGTGTGTGGTTTGATAAAAGATCTTCAAGTCCACTTAGTCGTACATCCTGACATTATGATCACCATAGATATTGTGGTGATTGATGTGCCTGATGCTTGGGGGATGTTATTGTCTAGAAAGTGGGGAGGTGATATTGGGGGTAGTTTACAAATGGATTTAAGTTATGCTACCATCCCTAATAGTGAGGGCATCATGGTTAGATTGGATAGGGAATTGGAGAGAGTTTCATATAGAAAATTCCAAGGAGCCTCATATTGAAATTGTGTATGAATCTGATAACTTGGGAAACTATGCTATCCTGGCTAATTCTTTTCCTCCTTTGGCGAAGGAGGTTGATTGTAAGAAAGATGGAGTTTGGCACATGAATTTTGATGGTGCCCATTCTAGGTATGGTAAGGGTGTTGGAATTGTCCTTACCTCCCCTCTTGGTCACATATTCAAGTTTTTCCTATAGATTGGAATTCGATGCAACCAACAATGTAGCAGAGTATGAGGCTCTATTGTTGGGTCTTGAGTTGGCAAAAGACTTGAGGATAAAGTTGCTTAGCATCAAGGAGGATTCTGATCTAGTCATTCTTCAAACTAAGAATCAATTTGCATGCAAGAATGATAGATTAAAGAAGTATCGAAATGTTGTTTGGGATAATATGGAATATTTTGATGCATTAGACCTTCAAGCAATTCCTAGGGAAGGAAATAAACAAGCTAATGAGCTGACTGTTGCTGCATCTACATTACAGCTTGGAGAGAACTTGGTGGATGATAAAATTAAGATGGAAATTATCTTTAGGCCATCAGTTCCTGATAATCTAGAGCATTGGCAAATCTTTAATGATGAAAGCCAGGTGGTTCGTTTTTTAAATAACATGGAGGAATTTTCTGAATTTAAGGCTGGCTACAAAGAGGAAGGATGTGATTATGAGGAGTGTAATGTGGTGACAAATCCCACTCCTAGGGAACGTGTAGCCTTGGAGCAAGTGTTTGACAGACATGATGCATCAAAGAGAAAAGATGATAAGAAAATTGGCCTAGGGGAATTCATTGAAGTGAATATTGGTACCCCTCATGACCCAAAGGTTATTAAAATAGGCAAGGGTGCCGATGAGCAAGAAAGGAAGAATTTGATAAATTTACTTCATGAATATAGAGATGTTTTGGATTTTTCATATGATGAGTTGAAAGGTTATAGGGAAGATGTTATGGAACATACTATCCCTCTTAAGGATGAAAATGCCAAACCCTTTTGGCAGAAACTTAGGCAAATCAATCCTAAGTTAGCCCCCTTGGTACAAAAGGAATTGCCAAAGATGCTTCAGGCTGGTATTATTGCTCACACTACGCATTCCACATGGTGTTCAAACTTGGTTATTGTGAGGAAGAAGAATGGATCAATCAGGCTATGTGTAGACTTTCAAAATCTTAATTTAGCCTGTAAAAAAGATAATTACCCTTTACCTAATATGGAAACATTATTGCAAAGGGTAACAGGATCTGGAATGATGTCTTTGTTAGATGGATTTTCAAGATACAACCAAGTCTTGGTGAAGAAGGAGGATAGACATAAGACAACATTCACCACACCATGGGGTACTTTTGAATATTTGAGGATGCCTTTTGGATTAACGAATGCTGGAGCAAATTTTCAAAGGGCTATGGACTATACCTTTAAGGGTTTAATTGGGAAATTTATTGAGATCTATCAAGATGATTTAACTGTTCTTTCTAAAAATGGAATTCCCATATAAGCCACCGAAGGCAAATTTTTGATAGGTGTAGAGAGTATGGAATATCCTTAAATCCTGCTAAATCTATTATTGGAGTGACAGAAAGGAAGTTCCTTGGTCACATTATTTCAAAGGATGGGATCAAGATTGACCCTAAAAGAGTTGAGACTATTCAAAAGATTCCTTTTCCTCATAATATTAAAACCCTTCAATCCTTCTTAGGAAAGATTAATTTTCTTAGAAGGTTCATTCCAAATTATGCTGAGATTGTCAAACCCATCCAAACCCTCTTAAAGAAAGATGTTAAGTTTGCTTGGGAGAATGAGGGTAGAAACGTTTTCGGGAAATAAAGGATTCTATTGTCAAAGCACCTGTTCTAATAATCCCTGATTATTCAAAGGAGTTTTTGATTTTCTCTTTTGCATCCGAAGATACTATTGTTGGGGTGTTGCTTCAAAAGAATAATGAAGGGCATGAGCGGCCTATTGCTTTTATGAGTAGGTCCCTCCAAGGGTCTGAGTTGAAGTATAGCACCATGGAGAAGCAAGCTTATGCTTTAGTCAAGCTTCTTAAACAATTCAAAGTTTATGTGGAGTATTCTAGGATAATTGCATTTGTTCCCCACTCTACTGTAAAGGACATTTTAGTCCAAGCTAATTGCTTAGGAACTCGAGCTAGGTGGGTCTCGAAGATTCAAGGGTACGATTTGGATATTAGACCTACCAAGCTTGTGAAAGGCCAGGGATTGGCCAAAATCTTGACTGGAGGAAATGAGTAAGTGATAGGAATGATTTGGAATTAACTTCATCAGAACTTCAAAAATTGGGTCAACTTGAATGGTATAAAGACATTATTTACTATTTGCAAAATTTGTCATGTCCTAACCATTTAGTTGGCCATATGAGAAAAGCATTAAGGCTTAGAGCAACTAAATATTGCATTATGAAGGATGTTCTGGGTTGGAGAAATCCGGAGGGGGTAATACTTAGGTGTGTTGATAAAGTTGAAGCAAAAAAGCTTCTATCTGAGTTTCATTCAAGATTTTGTGGAGGGCATTATGCTGCTAAAGACTATTACCCACAAAATCTTGAGGACTGGTTATTTTTGGCCTTCTATTTTTGCTGATGTGCACAAGCATGTTATAGGTTGCCAAGCTTGTCAACTATTCACTGGGAAGCAGAAGTTAGCCTCTTCAGCCTGTGGTCGTGGAGGCTCCCTTTCAACATTGGGGCTAGATTTTATAGGGAAATTTAATGAAAATTCGAGTAATGGCCACTCTTGGATTATAACTGCCACTGATTATTTTACTAAATGGGTAAAGGCCATCCCTACAAAACATGCCACCATAAAAGTAGTGATAGATTTTCTTGAAGATAAGATTATCACACGTTTTAGTGTCCCTACCAAAATAACCACCGACAATGCCAAGACTTTTAGCTCTGCTGAATTCTCATCATTTTTCTTTAAGTATGGCATTGTTTTATCCCATTCATCAAACTACTATCCTCAGGGTAATGGCTTAGCAGAGTCTAGTAATAAGAATTTGATACCCATAATCATGAAGATAGTAGGGGATAACAAATGGGCATGGGATATTAAAATTAAATATGCTTTGTGGGTTGATAGGATTACAAAGAAGAGTTCTACTAGGAAGAGTCCCTTTGAGTTAGTTTATGGCTTGGTTGTTACCCTTCCTGTGCATTTGAGGTTACTGGCTTACCAATTGCTACAAAGTTTTACATCTGATAAAGATGTTGTGCAATGTAGGATTGACCAAATTGTAGAATTGGATGAAACCAGAAAAAGAGCCTTTGAGCATTGTTGCAAAAATCAATCTAAGGTAAGAAGAAATTTTGACAAATCATATAGGAATAGAATGTTTTCTAACAATGATATGGTTTTGCTATGGGATCGCAGGAATGAAAAGCCAGGAAATCACGGTAAGTTTCACAGTTTGTGGCTTGGACCATACATTATCAGGGAAGCAGCCGGACAGAATTCTTACCATTTGAGCACTTTGGATGGATACTCGAGTTACCTATGAACGGCCAACTGCTCAAATTGTTCTATAAAGAAAATATCTAATGCCATGGGGCATCCTTTTGTATCATATTTCTAACCCTATCTCGTGTCATTTTTGCTTAGTTAGTTTTATTTCATGAATAAATTGTCATTTATGCTCTTAGAATAAACTTCCATTTCTTCATTTCTGTACTTTATTTCATTTGATGATACTTTGAATGGATACTGTTGATATATGTCTTTTGTCGGTTGATGCAGATTCCAGGTTCTCGCACACTATCACTTTGTATCTAGCATGCGTCCCCATATGGAGCCAAACGTTGACCACTGGAGTGGCACCTGATGATTACATGAAGACCCCATGCCCAAGGATGATCCAGAGGACACTTGTACCATCAAATATCATCACTCAATAGAGTTTTTAACTCTACTTCTATCTTTTCATCATCTTTCTTGTACCTAGATTTCACACCCTACGGGGAATTGTAATAAGTGATACTAGTAATGATGAGTTTTGAATCTGTAATAGGCCTAGGATGTTGGGACTCGATCAACAAACGAGTACACCTTGGAGTGTTTTTTTTATCTAGTTAATTATCCCTTCTTTTTCAAAGGCGGATAATTTTCTAGGTTTTTTCATTCACTTTTTACCCCAAAGCCGGGGTGACGGTTTGAAAGTTGAGCCCCTAATACATATTAGTGTCTAAAGTCGATGTATATTACCATATTAGATCACACAAAAAATTCGTGGAATTTGGTTAGGTCTAGGTAGTCATTTTTTAATTTTTTAGATTTCCCGCAAGTCAAAAATTGCAAATAAAATTGTATTTAAATTGTAATAAGTGTATTCTAGAGAAGTTGTATGGGGTATGAGTAATCAAAATTACACTTCTCACACAAAACTTTCCACTATGACACACTTTGAGGGGTTAATAATGTGTTTTGGACCCTCAAAACCCACTTTTCCTAAATTTAGTGGGAAATCTGTTAATTAATTAAGCCAGAAATTAAATAAATGGAGAAAAATAAATATCCACACATGCTAAATGTTGTGGAAATGAGGTGGAAAATTATGGGAGAGTTAAAGTGAAGTCCCAAGGTGATATGGACTCCTAAAATCAAGGAAAGGACATGTGCTCAAATAAAATTGAATTTCTGGCATTAAATGAAAAAACTGCTTGGAAAATCGAATTTGTGAAGTTAATACACATTTGGGAGGATTTGGGAAAATATTTGGTGGAGATTATTGTGGGAAATTGTTCCCACATGGGTTACCACCCATATACACTTGTCGTTTCACCATAAAATTCGAATTTGGCACATAAGGGAAGAAGAAAATGATGTCCACTTACTAGAATTTGATTTTGACATTTGGCATTGGAGCTCCATTCAACAAATTCGAATTTCTCTTTGGGATTGTCACCTCATGCCACTTGTTTAATCACTTCTACATTGGGATTAGCTCCAATGCCATTTGTCATTGTCATTCTTCATTGGGATTAGTTCCCAACTCTCTATATAATAGAGTCATGGGCTCTCACATTGATAATATTGTTACTAGCTATTGTGCTTATGGAAGCACTACTGCCTTGTACACTTTCAGAAATATCAATAAAGACTTTGGGGTTTCATTCATGGGTGTTCTTCCTTTTCGATTGTGATGAATTGTTAAGCATTGGTATAATTCCTTTTACTCTTGCTTTGATCTAATTTGCTTCCATATGCTCTTGTAGATTTCTTAATGTAGAGTTGTCTTGGATTGACATTTGATTTAGAAGTATGTTCTAGGTATAGAATGCTCTAGTTGGTTTTAAATAAATCTCTAGAGTTTCTTATCATTGTTTATTGCTAAATCTATATGGAACTAATTCTTGATTGAAATTTGTAGAGGGAACATCTTGTTGGGATTACAGAATCAAGCGTGAGGGGAAATCTTTGGAGAGACTAACCCACTCTTGATACATTCTTAAAGGAGCTCTCATTTGTTCTTTGAACCTTCATAGTCTTATCTTACAAAGTGGTTTTGCAGGGATTTCTATATGTAGCTTGTACACAAGCTGAGAACTTCTAAATTTAAATCTCTTTTAAAAAAAATTGTACTTCATTTCTTTCATTTGCTATCAAAGAGCTTGAAGATAGCTAAGCAAAAACGAGGGTTTACTCTCACTCTTTAGCTTAGCCTTTTGTAAATTATAAATGTACATATACATTTTATCTTGCTGATTTTTCCATTAATACTTAACTTATTTTGCAGCCATTGTTTGGATTGTTTGCTAACTCTTGTGTCGCAGATTTTGAAGAGCAACTTCCCACAACATCTAACAAGTGTTTGCAGCACCTTTGGCAAGTGTTGGGGGTTCGATTTTCAAGGATGTCGTGAGCCCTTTTGAGGCTTATTTTGGCCAAGTTGAGTTCAATAGAGGGTTGTCCATTTTCCTCTTTAAGCCATGGGCATTTGGAGGAAACTCACACCTTGTTTCCCTTGCATAAGTTTTGTGAGATCTTGTCACTACTTTCTCAAGAAAGGAGGTCTAGTTTCCAAGTTTCAAGAAATTATTTTGAGGACTCTCCTTGAAGTATAGTTGAGAACTTTGAAGGGTCCTCTTCTCATTGGAATATTAATAAAAGATCTAACTTGCTTGTGGGAGTTTGGGATTTCTCCCATGGTATCCTATCTCCCCATTTAGAGGGAGTCTTTTCTTAGGTGGATTGACATTTGCATGGTTTAAGCTTTCATACTTCATTCACTTGCATGCTTTAATTGGGAATTAACACAACCTCACTATCACATTTCATTAAGTTAAAGTTTGTTACAATTTCATTTTAGCTTTGCATTTTCTTTCTCATTGTTGCTTGGAGCTACAAGCTTACACTTTACTTTGGGCAATTCATCCTTTACATGCAAGCATTTTATATTCTTAATAAACTTTGATTCGTTTCCATTTACCTTGGTAAATTGTTTCATGAGCACTTGAATACATGCTTCAATTTTATGCTACATTGTTATCTTGAATATTGGAGCAATTTATTGTCATTGTCTACTTGAAACAAATTTTACTTTCAAGCAAATTACTTGTATCATTTTAATTCATTGATGAAACACATGCAACACTTGCAAGCTAATTTTATTCCTCCAATTGAAGTTATAGTTGCAACTTATGTTGAATACTATTTCATTTTCAAGCATTGCAAATCAATCTCTTTGAAGCATTTGCATATATCATTATTTTACTTTGGGGAATTAACATAATTTGCATTTCATCTAGGCATTTTAGTGTAGGAAGGCCCCAAGTCTCATTAAAATTTTACCTCCAACATAAATTGGTTTAAGTAGACATCTTAGAGATCCTCTATTCCTCTATTGACTCCTCACTGTGAGATCCATATCATTGGGCGAGGGTGAGGTCTGAGGATTGAAGAGTCAAATTGTAATCTTGTTGTAGAGCTATTAATAAAATTAACCAAGAGCACTTTCCATTACATTTACTTTACTTGTCTCTTAATGGTTTGAGTTTTCATATGCAAAGTCTATTCCAAAAGCAAGTATTGTAATCATTTCAAACAAGTGTTTTCTTTTCATGTTTCAAGTCTAGTTGCATATTGATGTCTTGGTTTAGCACTTCCTTTCTTTTACATTTCCAAGTTAATTACTAATTTTTGGGTTTTGACAAGATATGTTTCACATGTTTTGATTTATAAAGCTGATTATCTCAAAAGCATTTTGTATCTTACATATCTTGTGCTAACAATTCTTATTTACATTTCAAGGTTACTTTGGTTTCTCTTTTGAGAGCATTGCATTTTACTTTGAGCAAATATATCTTTAAATTGTTGAGTAAATTCCTTATAAGGCACTAGTTTTATGGTTTTTAATCATATTAATGATTGGCATTGTTATTTCAAGTTGCTCACTTCATATTTGCCTATAAATCTTTAAAAGTAATCCATTTTCACTATAACACTCTCCTAGAAACTCACATCTTTCAACTTAACTTTTCATTAAGGACCACCTCCCTTAGCTAACCTAGGAGATAGCTCAAACGAAGAGTCGGGATTAGTGCGACAGCCCCTTCTCTAAGTTCCCTACCACCAACCACACCTTGTGGGGTTGAAGGCTTTTCTTACTGACTTGTAGGTAGGTGTAGGCGGCAAGGTCAACAGGTAGCATCAGATGTGCTCTAGCCATGAAATTTCGTGGAGAGGCTAAGGCACATGAGATCTCCAAGACCAAGAAATCATTTGGATGAATTCCACATGGATGAAGAGTTATTAAAATAATAATATTTTTAATGAGTTCCTAAGTCTAAACTTAGGAAAATAAAAATATTAATGTGTATTAATAAAATATGGGTGAGAAAGTTCTAAGTGACAAGGATCAAGCCAGTTCTAATCTTAGTCATTGATTAGGGATTTAATCTCGGCCATTGAAGACTCAACAAGAAAATTATAAGAGGAGGATTGAGGGTCAGTTGGAGACACACCAAGAGAGATCAAGAATTCGATTTTTTGGGGAGAGGTTTGATGATGAAATCGAGTCAGTGATCAATTGCAGTGAGGGGCAGTTTAGCAAGGGATTTTCATCCAAGGCTAAAGAATACATAACAGAGAGGCAATGAAATGTCGGGAAAGACAGTACAGGCCCAAGAAGGGCTGACACAGAGGCCGAAGGAGGCAGCGCAAAGGATGCAAGGGACTTAGAGGCTAACGCAGAAGTTGTAGATGGCTTCAGAGGCAGCGCTAAGAGATTATGTGGGGGAGAGTGAGAGAAGATCAGCAGATTCTGAGCCGGGATAGGGTGACGCAGCTCCTGGAGGAGTGACAGTTCCTGAGCAGTGTGTGGAGCAACTTTCGTTGTCTAGCATAGGGAACAGTCGGAGTCTCTGTGGTGTTTTATCATCCGGTTGTTGATTTGCCGGAATATATGTCTCCGGATAGAGGTACTACTGCGAAGGATATTCTCTATTGGGTGAGCCATTTCTGACACCCTAGTTATATTCACAAAATCTGCTTAATAATACAAACCCTCTATATGCTGCATCGGTTTTCCCGAATTGGGATTTTTCTAAAACGATTGTCCAAAAATAACGATGTCCCTTGTGTTATTGTTTCTATTTACTTCAGCGCATGATCTGTATATCGATGAAGGCTACATTTTTGTTTACTTCAATATTTATGCAAATAAATAACTTGTTAATGTAAAGAACAAGTAGGAGATAGTAAACCAGAAATTGCAATAGGGGTTTATGATGTGTTAGATTCAGGAATTTTCATAGAAAGGAAATTCGCTTCAGTATTTTGCCTAGATTCCCTTGTGGATTGCCAATTTCAGGATCGAGATTGTACTCAGATTTTCACTGTTGCATAATATTAAAACCCTCATCTGTTGCACTGGTTTTCCCAAGTTGGATTTTTCCAAGTACCTTTCTCCAAAAATAACTGTTATTTTTATGTGTGTGTGTTAGCATTTCTTCCAGTGTTTATTCTTCCAAAGTTTTATTTGTGTAGGTTGAGTGTGATTTATTCAGTAATTTTCGTAGCAAACAACGAATAAATTGTTAAATAAAATTAACAGTTAGGAGAATAATTTCCAATTGCTGCAATAGGATTCTAGTTTGAAATTTTCACATGTGAGACGGTGACAGGTGTTTTGGAGCATAGCACAGAGCACAACGATGTTTGCGGAGGATCTTTTTTGGAGAAGTTTATGAAAGCAGCTTTTCCAAGGAGTGACAGTAGATGGCAAGGGATACATGACCTTGTGCATTCAAATATTTGTGCGTCCATGTCGATGAAATCCCTCAGGGGATATGAGTACTTTGCTACTTTTATCGACAATCTCTCCAAGAAGACCTGGATCTATTTCTTGAAGACCAAGGATGACGTATTTAGTCACTTTCCGAAGTATAAGGCTCTAGTGGAGAATGGGACAGGCAGAAATATCCAGACTCTTGGTCAAACAACGGAGGTGAATACACTAGCAAGGAATTCCAGGAGTTTTGTACCAGGGCAAGAATTAGAAGAGAATGGATGGTTCCTTACAACGCACAAGATGTTGAAGTTTCTAAGTCTACTAGTTAGAAACCCTCCATGCACTTTACTGATTTATTCTTAACTACTTATTCCGTTACTTAACAAGTTATTTACAATGTAAATACTAAAAATAAACACTAGTGCATGCTCAACATACTACAGAACAACAACTGAAGGAAACAAAAACAATCACACCAAATGACACCGTTATTTTTGGACCAATGTCCCCAGAAAAACCGATGCATCTATCTGAGGGTTTTCTTATTAAGCAATTTCAGAGTACAATTTGGGTGCCAAATCCGACTTACCCAACAGAGAATTTCCTTAGCAGTAGTACCCCTCAGTCTGAGACAAATGTCCCGACTGAAACCCCAGATAAACCCTCCGGCAGCTCCTCAGCTCCAATCTGCCCCAGAAACCCCAGCGTCTGCCTTTCTAGCCTACATCAGACTCTCTCTACCCAGCGCTGGCCCTGTGTCACCCTGAATGGGTTTGTGTCAGCAACGTTGGCCTCTCTGAAGCACTGCGCAGTGCCTGGTTGCCTCTGCGTGGCCTTGTGTGAACCCTGGCTACTACTGCGTCACTCTCTCTGGCTTCTGCACTGCTCTCTCGTCACTATCTCTGCCTCTCTGTCTCTCTGTACTCAATGCCCCTCAATTGCAACTCCGATCACTGATTCTATCTCTCTTAGCAAACCCCGCTCTAGAGAATAGAATGATTGATCATCTGGTGTGTTCTCCAAGTGACCCTCAAGCCTCCTCTTATACTTTTCTCGTTGACATATCAACGGCCGAGATTAAGTCCCTAATCAATGGCTAACATTAGGTTTGGTTTGATCCATGTCTTTTGGACCATTCTAACACAATTTTATATTAATCCACATTAATATTTTAATTTCCCTAAGTTTAGACATAGGGCCTCCATGAAAAATATTAATTATTTTAATATCTCCCTAACTGTTTAGAATCTGCCCAAACCCTTTCTGGGTATTGAAGATCTCATGTGCCTTAGCTTCTCCACAAAATTTCGTGGCTGGAGCACATCCGATGCCACCCCAAATCAACACTCCCTCTTAGCGAGGATTATGCTCTAGCAATACTCCTCACTGAGTATTACTCTGATCATCTGGCATCTGTCCCTAATGCTAGGCCTGCTACCCATCATCGGTACTGCTACATCCCGTACTACCACCCATAGCTCTGCCACTGCCACTGCTACATCTGTACGACAGCTCCCTCTGCATCCGTGTTGCTGCCCATGGCCCTGCCACTACCACTATTGCATCTGCATTGCATTCCCTCTCATCATGCTGCATCGTGCTTCCCATAGCACCACCACTGCTAACCGCTGCACTGCAACTCAGTTACTGAGAAGTAAGTAACTGATCTCCCAACTCTGACATCTCTGTCAGACTAGAGACACTCCCGATGCTGAAGCTCCCTCTATCACTGACAAGTGCTCCCTCTCTGACCTCTGCACTGCTACAGCAACTCACTGCATCTCGCACCATTGCACACCTCTCTGTGTCATCCTGCACTGGTGCAACACTCTCGTGCCTCTCGCACCGTTGCAACCTGCCCTGTCGTGGGAATCCTGCACTATAGCTCCCTTTGTTGCTCCAGCCTCATCTGTCTCTACTGACATCTGCCAGTACTACTACTCCTCATCGGGGCTCCCGTAGCAAGGTGTAATCCAAGAGGCTGGGTACCTTGAGGATCCTACCCCTCATCGCCTGTAGTCCTTGTGACTACAGCTCGATGTCTCCCCACTTTCACTCAAGTGGCGTGTGAACACTCATGGGACAGTCATCGTTTGTCTCCACTTCCTTCTCTATCCTTGCTAGCACTGCCTTAGTCTCATAAGACTCTCCCTTACTCTTCTTCCTTGGACACCAGGTTGCATAATGACCCAGCTCCCCATAGTGGAAGCACTTGATCTTGGAGAGATCCTTCTTCTTCCGCTTTTCTTGCTTTCCCTCAGATGCTAGGGCAATATCTTCCTCCTCCTGCTTGACTCTAATCCCCTTGCCGCTGCTTCCCATCTTTGACTGTTGTCCGATCTCTTCTTGGCGAAAAGTCACCCACATCTCATCCCAAGGTGGAAGTGTCCCTCTACCCAGTATACTCTGGACAAATACCTGCCAGTCTTCTGAGACAGCATTCAGAGTTGTCCTCGCCATCAATTCCTGATCCGGCATGGCTTCTATAGCAGTCAACTGATCTCGGATCTCATTCAGTGGTTTGAGGAAGGTGTCAATCGATTCTCCCTTCTTCATCTGGTATGAACCCAGTTGATTCTCTAGTAACATCATTCTCTGCACAGAAGTATGCTGGTACAATTTCCTTAGGGCCTCCCACATCTCACTTGTCGTTTCCTTCTCGACAATGTGTGGTACTACATGGTCCTTCACCCTGTCAAAGACGCTGATCTTGGCCCTCGCCATCGCCTCCTCATACTTGTCGTTCTCAGCTGGGTCGACTGGGATAGCTATCGTCTTCAAGGTGAAGTGCTTGACACGATTTTTGTCAAGTACGGATAAGATTATGGCCTTCCAGACTGCGAAATTTGACGCTCCGTCCAACCTGTCCTAGTCTCTTACTCTATGTAGTGCCATGATGCTCTTCTACTTCCCTCCTGGAAGTTCTCGATGAGACTCCCTCTGAGTCTCGATTTCCCTCCTGGAAATCCTCTTGCCGATGTCGAGATGCCCCCTACTCTAATCATCTGTGCAACCACACCACTGATCCGAATTTCTCGCCTAGAAACCCTCGGTAACAACTCCCTCCTCTTGGCCTTGCCCTGTCAGGTACTATTCTAACTACAGTACCTCACCAGCTCCACTATGCAACTTTCCCGCAGCCTCCTAACCCCAACAACCTGAAGGTGAGAGCTCCTACGCTCTGCGCAATCCCAGCACCAGCAACCCAGCCTCCTCAGCCAACTGAGCCAACCCTCCTAGCTTCTGCGTGGCTTTGCGTGAGTCTTCGTTTTCCTCCCTTAGCCTCAGCACTGCCTCTTCCTGGCTCACCCTTGATGACGCAGGCACTACAGCACCCTTCCCTTGTTGCCGCTCTGCTAGAAACAGCTTCCATCACTCGGGACAACTGTTTTCTGTTGCTATTGCTCCGCTCAGTCGATGTTCTCAGTTCTTCTATGCTCTGCAACCACACTCCAATACCATGTTGAAGTTTCTAAGTCTACCGGTTAGAAACCCTCCATGCACTTTACTGATTTATTCCTACCTACTTGTTCCATTACTTAACAAGTTATTTACAATGTAAATACTAAAAATAAACACTAGTGCATGCTCAACATATTACAGATCAACAACTGAAGGAAACAGAAGCAATCACACCAAATGACACCGTTATTTTTGGCCCAATGTCCCAAGAAAAACCCAATGTAGGAAAATCGGTGCAGCTATCTGAGGGTTTTCTTATTAAGAAATTTCAGAGTACAATTTGGGTGCCAAATCTGGCTTACCCAATAGAGAATTTCCTTGGCAATAGTACCTCTCAGTCTGAGACAAATGTCCCAGTTGAAACCCCAGATAAACCCTCCAGCAGCTCCTCAGCTACAATCTGCCCCAAAAACCCCAGCGTCTACCCTGCGTCACCCTGAATGGGTCTGCATCAACCTCAGGAGGCCCTGCATCAGCTTTCTAGCCCTCTGCATTAGCAACGCTGGCCTCTCTAAAGCACTGTGCAACTCCTGGCTGCCTCTGTGTGGCCCTGCGTGAGCCCTGGCTGCTACTGTGTCACTCTCTTTGGCTCCTATGCTGCTCTCCCGGCACTATCTCTGCCTCTCTGTCTCTCTGTACTCAATGCCCTTCAGCTACAACTCCGACCACTGATTGTATCTCTCTTAGCAAACCCCACTCTAGATAATAGAATGACCGATCATCTGGTGTGTTCTCCAAGTGACCCTCAAGCCTCCTCTTATACTTTTCTCGTTGACATATCAATGGCCGAGATTAAGTCCCTAATCAACTGCTAAGATTAGATCTGGCATGATCCATGTCTTTTGGACCATTCTAACACATTTTTATATTAATCCACATTAATATTTTAATTTCCCTAAGTTTAGACTTAGGGACTCCATTAAAAATATTAATTATTTTAATATCTCCCTAATTGTTTAGAATCTGCCCAAATCCTTTCTGGGTATTGGAGATCTCATGTGCCTTAGCCTCTCCACCAAATTTCGTGGCTAGAGCACATCCGATGCTACCCCAAATCAACACAACCAAATGGGGTTGTTGAGAGGAAGAAACACTCTATTTCAAAGAAAGCTAGAGTGATGTTGTATGACAAAGATCTCCCACGGTATCTATAAGAAGAGGCATGCAATATGACAGTTTATATTCAAAACCGAGTCCCACATAGAGCACTTGGAAATATGACACCCGAGGAGGCATTCACAAGAAAGAAGCCAGAAGTCAATCACTTCAGAACATTTGACTGCCTAACATACTATCACATTCCAACAGAGACATGTTTGATGCTAGATCATAATGCAAAGCGAGGTAACTTCGTTGGTTACAACAAAACCTCGAAGGCATACGTGATCTTCATCCCAGGAGCCAGGAGGATTATAGTCATGCGGGATGTCAAATTCATGGAGGATCAGGTGTACAAAAGGTCTAGATAGTTTCTAGCAACTAAAGATCAAAGTGAGCAACCCATAGAAGCTCCTAAATTTGAGCAACAAAATTAGGGGCAGCAACAGAGCACGAGTATAGTGACTAGTATGAGCATGAGTTCAAGGGCGAGTGTTGTTGAGGCTTTGCACAACATGGAGCAGCAGATGCAGCAGATTAGGGAGAGGCATCAAGAGGATATGGAAGTGGATATTCCAAGCTCCACTATTGGCAGGAGGAACCAAGAGGTTCGGCAAACACTCAGAGATGCTCAAGAGTTTGTGGGGACTCCTAGGATAGGTAGGAGAGAACAGAGACAACCAGAGAGCTACACTAGTTACATGGCGTTGATCATTCAGTTGGTAGATAGCGATCCTTCCAGCTATCAAGAAGTCGCACAACAATAGGTGTGGTGGGATGCAATGGTATAGGAATATTCCATAACCATGCAAAATGATGTATGGGAGGTTATGCTGAGACTAACAGATAGGGCAGTGGTTGGATCATGTTGGATTTATAAGATCAAGCACGGTGCTAATGGCAACATCGAGAAATACAAAGCTATGTTCGTGGCCAAGGGGTTCTCTCGGGAGGAGGGAATATATTATGAGGAGGCATTCACCCTTGTGGCCATGTACACTTCTATACGAGCCGTGATCTCATTAGCAACACAAATGGGATGGAATATCCATCAGATGGATGTCAAGACGATGTTCTTGAATGGTGAACCAGAGGAGGAGGTGTATATTGAACAACTAAAGGGCTTTGTAGCACACAACAGAGAGACTCACGTGTGCAGGTTAAAGAGAGCCTTGTACGAGCTCAAGCAATCTCCTAGGGCATGGCATGAGCACATCGATAGATACTTGCAGGGCATAGGCTTTGTCAGGAGTGAGGCAGATTCAAACCTCTACTACTTGGTGGTTGGGGGAGATGTTCTCATTCTTGTCCTATATGTGGATGACTTGTTCTTGATAGGTTCACTGGGGCTCATCAAGGAGTGCAAGAGAGACCTTGTAGCAAAGTCCAAGATGAAGCACTGGGGGTCATGCACTATTTTCTAGGAAAGGAGGTATGGCAAACCGATGGCAAGATTGTCCTTGGTCAAGGGAAATGTTGCATCAAGATCCTAAGGAGATTCAGGATGGAGGATTGCAAAGCCATGTCTACTCCCATGTTCACCAATTGGGGGAAGACAGATGCATCCAAAGAGAAGGATGTGGACCCCACCTTGTACAGGTAGTTGATAGGCTCTCTCATATATCTGGCCAACACCAGGCTAGACATATCCTATGCAGTAAAATCTTTCAATCAGTTCATGGTGGATCCAAAGAGAATGCATTGGACAACAACAAAACATGTGTGTAGGTATTTGCGTGGCACAGTCGAGTATGGGATCAAATATGCTCGAAGTGATGGTGTCAAGTTGGTGGGCTATACCAATGTTGCACGAAGCAGGGACAAAGCGGGGATGCGGAAGCGTTATTTTCCAAAAATCTAGGAACCGAAGCGTTTGCTATATATATATATATATATTTGCATTTATACTCAAAACAAACATCCCAAATACCAAATTAGTTGTAGAAGACATGAAAACATGCATATTTTTGCATAAATCAAGATAGATATAACATCCATTGTACATTAATGATTAATTATTCGAGCATCAACCATTTAGATGCATCAACCATCTAGAATCTAGATTCTTCTCTCTTGTCTAGCCTTTGCCTCTACCTCGATTGTCTAGGGATATTAGTCAACATTGCCCAATTTTGATCAAACTACCTAATTCAAGACTTAAAATATGGTAGAAAAAGCTTAACATGCTTGATTGATGACTTTGACTTGATTGAAAGGTAATTTTTTGCTAAGGGCGTGCTGCATGACAAAGGAGTTCAACAATTAACACCACCAACACTAGGGTACATATAGGGCTTCATGCTCTTAATTAAATGCTAATCGCATACCTTCATACTTGATATAATCTAATGAAATGCCACAATCCCATTGATCCTGAATTCCTGAAAACTATTAAGTCTGCTGAATTTTGAATAGGATATGAAATTCTATTTTCTCCATAGGAAGTCCAATGAGGCTGGAACCACTCTCAAACATCCTGAGTCATTTCATGGTAATGTTAAAAATTTAAGTAAAAGGATGAAAATGAAAAATAAAGGAGAATGTCACTTTTACTTTAAGAATTTAACATTACCATGAGGGAGCATCTACTATATTTATATTTTTTTAATATTTTTTTTGCCTTCATTCCTCACCCTAACCCAAGGTGGACCCACCCCCAACAAGCAAACTCACCTAAAATTAAAAAAAAAAATTGAAAAAAAAAACGATTTTCTAAACAGCGCAGCGCTTTTCCGGAAGCGTACGCTTCGCCCTTTGAAGCGCCACGCTTCGTACTCTGAAGCGCCGTATGAACTTCGGAGGAAAGCTTCTGAAATTTCCAGGAAGCGTCCAAAACAGGCGGAAGCGCGCTTCCGGGGACGCTTCCTGGACGCATCTGCACGGGACGCGCTTCGGGCCTTGGAACTGCAGGGGGACGCTTCCTGCAACATTGGGCTATACTAATGTAGACTAGGCAAGGAACATAGTGGATCGAAAAGCACTTTAGGGTGTTGCTTCAACAAGGGATCATGAGTTGTTTCTTGGAACAATAGGAAGCAGAAGTCCATGGCACTGGATTTTGCAGAGGCAAAGTACGTAGTAGCAAGCATGGCTACGTGCGAAGTCATATGGCTTCGTAAGCTACTACTATCCTTGTTTGGTTAGAGGATAGAGACGACGGTGATACACTGCGACAATCAGAGTTGCATCAGGCTGTCAGAGAATCTATTGTTTCACAACAGGTCCAACCATATAGATATCAAATACCACTTCATCAGGGATTGTGTGCAGTGCAAGATTGTCCAGCTACAATATATACCTATAGATGAGCAAGTAGCAGATATAATGACGAAGGCTTTGGTGAAGACTAGATTCATCTTCTTCAGAGACAAGTTGGGTGTTATGCAGAACACCTGCCTTGCTAAGAGAGAGTGTTAGTTTGTGCAGCCCGGACAGGTGTTCTAGTCTCAGATTGTGTCAATGAGGATAGGGAACACATTTTCTCTAATACCCAGAAAAGGTTTCGCAAGAAAAGGCCTTGATTATATTTAATTAAGAAATTAATTAATTTTCCTAAGTCTAACTTAGGGAAATAAACTTAATTAATCAGTATTAATTGGGGTAAATCGATTTTCCTCTAGAGACATCCAGAAAAGTCACTTGATGTGTCCAAGATGATCTTAGCCATCTATTGTGATTAGATCATGGTCGTTGATTCGTCAACGAGAGATTATAAGAGGAAATCGATGAGTCATTTGGAGAACATATTGAGACACATAATTGCAGTGATAGCAAGGGCACAGACGTGGCGCGGGGGCATCAACATCAAGGGTTTCAACAAAGATTATCGGAGAGCTTCTTCACAACGATTTCCAGGGAGATTTGGAGATCAATTGTCTGAAAAGAGAGGCCAATTTTCCAATGGTGCGATTTTCTCCAATAGGGGGTGCAAATAACCCTAGTAGGAAGTGTGAATTGCTCAGAGGGAGAAATTCCAGAGCAAGGAAATTCACAAGAGAGATCAATTTGCCTTGTTGACCACTACGTGTCAACTACCCATGGAGTACACCCCCTTTTTCGCAAAAGGGATAGCGTTTGATCGATATGTCCGTGCCATTCGACTATCATCATCAACCCGATCATATTATGTTGTAAACCGAGTCTGCATGTGTAAATTGTAAATAAACTTAGTAAATCTATGTCATGTATGTATTTGCCTAGGTAAACCAAATCTTCTAGTGATGATCTATGTTCCAGAAGGTTTTTTGTCTCACCGACCCATGGTCGGCAGAGTTTTCCTTCAACCTAGCCCCAAAGCCGAAACGGATTTTGTCATTAGAATCTTAGGGGAATCCTAGTGTGCTTCGAGTTTATGTAAAAGTAATTTGGAAATAATCCTAACTATTTGGTTAGGTTATTACAAATTGCTTGATCTGCTAGATTATATTTGTGTTGCAGAACTGGGTGGTCTATGAGGGTCTATGTCAAATGGGTTTTCCCCCTTGAGATGTAAAATTGTAAAAGTCATGATGTAAAGTGTCTTGAGGGTTAGAAAATGTTTATCCCCTCATAAGTCCTAGGTCCTAAGTGGTTTTTTTCCAAAGGCTAAGTTCGAGAGTTCAGTAAAAATAAAATAAAAATAATATAATAATAAATAAAAAATAACAATAAAAAATTAAAAAATATGAAATTAAAAAATAAAATAAAATAAAATTTAAAAATAAATTAAAAACTGAGAAATAAAATAAAATAATAATAAGTCAAAGGTTTGAGGAAATAAATGCAAAATTTTAATTTTTTAATATATTAAAATGCATTTAAAATTTCGACAGATGAGATTAAAAGAGATTTTGATCTTCATCAACGATCGAGATCACTTTGACATGGATCACTCGAACTAACCGTTGGGAAGTTTTCCTTTAAATAGGGTGTCAAGGGTCATTTGAGATCATTCGATCTTAGAGTCGTATAATGATCATATATTGTAGATCTCCTCAGTATAATCATGAAGATGTCAAAATGTGTTTATTTTTCCTTTCTGTAGAGGATGATGCTTTGAATTCGTTTAATAATTGTCCTGAAGATTCTTTCACTTCTTTACAAGACATTATCAATGCTTTTAAAGATAGATATGGTTATCCAGATAGCTCGCCTTGTGCCCCTAAAATTGTGCAGCAGAATGAAAGTAATCTTATGAAAGGTCCAGCTGTCGATGAAAGATTTCAAGACAATTCTTCATATCAGAATGTGCCATCCAACTCTACCATTGCAGATCAAATCCATGATAGTGGAAAAGCAGAGACAAATTGTAAAATCAGTGTCGACAATGAAAAGGAAAATCATAACCAAATTATAGAAGAACTAATGTGGCTGGTAAAAAATATGGAGATCAATCAAACTAATTATGCTAATGATATGAGAAATCTATGCACCCACCTGGAAAAACGTGATAAGGAGATGGAAAACATGAAAATTAAACACTCTGATCACGTAACCGACATGCAAGGTCAGCATGCTAAGGAAATTGAGACCATGAAAGCTAATCATGATAGGGAAATTAATTATATACAAAACAAGTTATTAACTATGGATGAAGAAATGACTATTATGACATTCGATCATAATAATCAGTTGGCTACCATGCAAGAAAATCATAAGAAAGAGATAAACTTTATGCAACATAGCTGGATGACCATAAAGGCAAAGGACGACAAAGTAATAAAAGATATGGAAGCCAGTCAAATACGTCTTCAGAATAAGTTACCAGTGTTCCACGGGGACTCGCCCCCCCCCTACGGGTCTAGTTTCCTCGCTCCCCTGCGCTCCGGGGACTTGGGGACGAGTAGGGGACGTTTCCCCATGCTCCCAAAATGGAGAAAACTCGAGGGGACGTGCCAGGGAAACGTTTCCCTTCTCTGAGGGGACGTTTCCCCACGCTCCCAAAAAAATGGCCTTGCTTATAGTTTATGATTTAATAGACCTAAAGTGGTACAAAGCTACTCATGTTCTGTATGGGGATTACGTCTTGTGTTGTCTTTTGGTTTCAACAAGCGTTATTTTAGAGGGTCAGTATCATGGAAATTTGCTGGACCATATAGCACGTACATGAATTTTCCATTTTAAAACTTCTCCTTTTTTTCTCAAGTGATGGCTGGATTACAGTGGGGAGATAACTGGAGTGACAGACAAAGAATATGAGACATTCAGTTGGTGTTTTTAATTTGCATGACATTTGACATACAAACTATGGAAGCAGCACCTATGTCATGTGGGAAATAATTGGGTGGACTATAGACTAACATGCGTTTACTGCAAGCATGACAAAATACTATGGGCAACAAGAAATCTCAGGAACTGTCGTTATATATGAATTTATACAGTTACAAAATTTACACAGAGCACAGTGGCTCAGCTTGAATTCTCAGGTCTGAAAATTATTTTCACCCCTAAAATGCACTGCTAGTTTGAAGTTTGAACTGCATGGCATTGCTCTAATAAGGTAGACAAATTATCCATGCCATCGTTGGTCACCCAAGTTGGTTCGCAGATGGTCATCCTGCAGTCAATGTCATTTGATAGTAAACTGTCAGAAACTCTTTCATGTGATCTTCTCATCTCTCCTGGAACTAAAACTCTTCTTTCAGCATATGGTGTACTATCTATATTATATATAATATAACAAACTTTCTAGCTGTTGGATCCAATACAGCTGGACAACCCATTGTAGTTGCCCCTTCTACTGCCAATGTAGTGTTCCTGATCTGTTCATTTACCTTTTCACAGAATTCAGTGGCTACCTTATCAAGCTGAAGCTCTCCCTCTGTCTGACCAAAATCTAAATTAGAATTTGACCAAGCTGAATTAGAATTTTAAATTTATTATTTTATATGATATTATAAATTTGGATAATGTCAAATGATATTCATATCAATGATCATGCTTTGCAACTTTTCAATTCAAACCAAATTGTCATAGTGGACTCAATTAATAAATTATATTTTATATTTATAAATTTTTAAGACCCTGACACTCCCCCACGTTTCCTAAAAAATGGTAGGGAGCTTTTGC
Source organism: Pinus tabuliformis (assembly GCA_031772625.1). NCBI lineage: Eukaryota > Viridiplantae > Streptophyta > Pinopsida > Pinales > Pinaceae > Pinus > Pinus tabuliformis. Next base: position 1,281,187,000 of record CM062820.1, read on the forward strand.
ATAGGCCGCTTCCGCGCCCCCTCGCTCCCTCGCCCCCTCGTCCCGGAACCTTGGTGGAACATTGTAAGTTACTGACCATGGAAGAAGACCATGCCAAGAAAATCACTGCTATGAAGGTTGAACACTCTAGTCAGATGAATGCCATTAAAATATAGGTTCAGAAATTTCAACAGCGGTCAGAGGATGAAAGAAACCAAGGAACGTCAATAGATCAAAAGCCTCCTTATCTGTTGCAGCAAGCTCCATCTTATTATGAGGTCCTTTGTTCCATTGAAAAGTGGATAAATGAAGGTGACCTGGATAAAAGGGAAATTAATAATCAGGTTGATGCTCACATAGCTAATCCACGAGTCTTAGAAGATCAAGTTATAACTCATGACACCTGTGAGATTGATCCATCATCCTTGACAGAGCAGATGCAGAATGAAGAAAGACATGTCATGCATATCTTACATACTTCATCTCAGAGATTTGAAGCGGAAAGTTCCACGTCATCAGTTATACAACCTGCCACAAAAAAAACGCAAGAGAAAGAGAACGAGAAGAAGATTTGATGTATCAGATGGCCGCGAGCAACTTGATTTTCGAATAGGAAAAAGTCCTGCCGTATGTAGAATTGGACATGGCACATCCGAGAAGTAGCCGACAGATTTGCCTGAAAGCAGGCAATGCTCAGTATACACTATATTGAACACATCTGATGCCATGGGGCATCCTCTGTATTTCTAACCCTACTCCTTGTTTTTTCAGCATTTTCATTTCTATTTTAGGATTAGATTTACTTTTCATGTTACTAGATAGTTAATAAATTAAGAGCTTATATCTTTCCTGTGCTTAATGTTATATGATGATTTTTGGATGGACGCTACCTATGTTTTATTGTGTGTTGCGTGGATGCAGATTCTAGATTCTCACATTCCTATAGTGCAGCAACGTGTCCCCAAGTAGAGCCAGATGTTGACCACTACGTGTCAACTACCCATAGCAGTACATCCCCTTTTTCACAAAAGCTTGATCGATATGTCCATGCCATTCGACTATCATCATCAGCCCAATCGTGTTATGTTGTAAACCCAGTCTGCATGTGTACATTGTAAATAATCTTAGCAGATCTGTGCCATGTATGTATTTGCCTAAGTAAACCTAATATTCTAGTGATGATCTACGTTCCGGAAGGTTTTTTGTCTCACCGACCCATGGTCGGCAGAGTTTTCCTTCAGCCTAACCCCAAAGTCGGAATGGATTTTGTCATTAGAATCTTAGAGGAATCCTAGTGTGCTTCGAGTCTATGTAAAAGTAATTTGGAAATAATCCTAACTATTTGGTTAGGTTATTACAAATTGCTTGATCTGCTAGATTATATTTGTGTTGCAGAACTGGGTGGTCTATGAGGGTCTATGTCAAATGGGTTTTCCCCCTTGAGATATAAAATTGTAAAAGTCATGATGTAAAGTGTCTTGAGGGTTAGAAAATGTTTTATCCCCTCATAAGTCCTAGGTCCTAGGTGTTTTTTCCAAAGGCTAAGTTCGAGGGTCCAGTAAAAATGAAATAAAAATAAAAACTAAAAAATAATATAATAATAAATAATAAATAATAATAAAAAATATAAAAATATAAAATTAAAAAATAATAAAAGAATAAAATAAAATAAAATTTAAAAATAAATTAAAAAATAAATAAATAAATTAGAAATAAGATAAAATAATAATAAGTCAATGTTTTGAGGAAATAAATGCAAGATTTTAATTTTTTAATATATTAAAATGCATTTAAAATTTCAACGGATGAGATTAAAAAAAAAATGATCCTCATCGACAGTCGAGATCACTTTGACATGGATCACTCAAACTAGCCGTTGGGAAGTTTTCCTTTAAATAGGGTGTCAGGGGTCATTTGAAATCATTCGATCTTAGAGTCGTGTGCTAAAGAAAGCTCTCTTGTAGTCATTTTTTATGTGCAATAAAACAAGACTTTGGGGTTGAAATCTTGCTGGTGTTACTCTTCCAGAAATGCTGTAAGATGTTTTATTTCTGTGCATGATTTTTAATTTCAGCCATTGATGATAGCTTTATGAAGAGTGATTTAAACACAGGTATCTTGTTTAGTCGCTAGGGTTTGAATGGTAGTTAAATTTCTGAATATGATGGCAGGTATCTCCATTAGATCTGGATTTTAGTATCATTTTCTCCCTCTTTGTTAATGGTTGAATTAAGCTGTGCAGGAAATCTTTTTTTTTAGATTACCTGGCGTTTGGGGAAGTTCTTAGCTGAACTAGCCAACTCCCGAATTGCATTTTCTGAAGAGCCCAGCTGGTTTTAATTCTGGGCTTATCATTAGAATTTCTGTTACGGATGCATGAAGAGTTTTCTAAAGCACCTCATCTTAAATTCAAAATCTTAAAAAATATTTCTGTGGCATACTGACAAATCTGGCTATCTAGAGCCTTTAAACTGTGAATATTGTAATTATTTAGCTGGTTTTAGGGTTTTTTTTAGTTTTGTTTCTTGCGCATTTTATTCCTCGGTGCTTGTTTTTTGTCATTGCAGGTTGCAGATCTGAAGGTGAGGTTCAATCTCGAAGCCAGATCTAGGCCCTGGAGGGTAAGATCTGGCCTCAAAACTAGCTTTTGCAGGTGCATCGTTTTGCAGTCCAGGGTTTCAGATCTTGTCCAAATCTGGAGAAATTTTTTGGGGTTTACTAATAAATCCTGAAGCAGAATATAACATTTTAATCTGGAAATTTCAGGGTTTTATTTGGCAGCGATTTTCCATTTTGTTTACTGTCCAGCAGAATTATTTTCAAAATTCATTAAGGGTTTTGCTGCTGTGTGTTTCATTTCTCACCCTTGCTGCTCGAAATTGTCTATCTCTCTACTACACGCTGCTACAAATACCTCTGTCTGTTGCCCATTGCTGCCTTCCTACACCCTTCCTTATGCAGCTCTACGCTGGCCATCATTTCTACCCATGCTAGCAAAGATATCCATCACCTATCCTGCGTCCCCTCATCCTTGCTTTCATCTAGCTCCCTGCTAGCCACACTTCACACCTGCAAACACCAGATCAAAGCGGCATTTTGCCCCACGCATTTTTTCTTCACAGCTCTCATCCTCACCACCATCGTTGCTACTCCCTTCCACGCCGCTGTATCCACGCTATCCATTGAGCTGCTTCATTCCCATGTTTCTGTCGGCTTTCATTCCATTTCGCTGTCCAGCTGCCCTCGTTGTCTATTCGCATCCCTCTTCTCCTCGCGATTTCTCTTCAACACTGTCTGCAGCTCCATTCAGCAGATCCATAGTTCCTCTTTTTGCTGCCATAGATTTGTACCCATCTGCTGTCCATCTCACCTATATGCCAGCTCCACACAAGTTGCCCTCCACAGACCTCCATTTTCTCTTCCGCCGTCAGTGTATACCTGCATTCACACAACCAAAGCATTCGAATTTTTTTTTTTATTTTTACTTTCTATGCTATGCAGCTAGGGTTTTTGGCATGTTCAATTTCAATTTGTTTTATTTTGTTTAGATTTTCATTTGGTTATTATGTTTATAGCTAAGGTTTTTTTTTTTTTTTTTAATGCAGTGTGTTTTAATATATAAAAACTAAAAAAATCAAAAATCAAAATCAATTTTTATTATTGTACATTTGATACTACCAGGTCTTAGTTTAGGAATTAGATTTTGATTTTATTTTAGTTTATTTTCTATTTTATCTAGTTAGGTTTCATAAAAAAAAAAAAAAAAATTCAAATTTTTGTTTTCTTTTAGATTTAGATTATTTTGATTTTAATAAAATTAAATAAAAAAATCTAAAAATCAAAAATCAAAAAAATAATATAAAATCAGTTTTGATTTCTTTTTAACTTTTAGTTTTAGTTTAGTTTTGATTTTATATTAATTCAAAAAAAACAAATAAAAGAAAAAAGTAATAACAATAAAAAAATATAAAAAATCCCAAAAGCATAAAAAATTAATCCTTAGGCTTTTATTTAGAATTTTGTTTTATAGTTTAGATTTTTACATTCATTTAAATTTAAATTTTATTTTAGACTTTAATTTTGTTTTATTTTAATCTTAGAATTTTATAAAAATATTAAAATTAATTTTTTTTGAAAAGATTAACTAAAAATTGAAAATTCATTTTGGTGTCTTTTGTGGTATTTATGTTCCACTTCTCTATAGTTAAATGCGCTTAAATATTTATTTAAAGATTAGCTATTGAAAAGTGTTGAACTATTTTGTGAGCTGGTTAGCATTTAAAATTTCATGGTTTCTTGAAGGTATTTATGTTCCACTTCTCTATAGTTAAATGCGCTTAAATATTTATTTAAAGATTAGCTATTGAAAAGTGTTGAACTATTTTGTGAGCTGGTTAGCATTTAAAATTTCATGGTTTCTTGAAGTTATTTGATCTTTTGAAATTTATTTGCTAGAACATTGTGCATCTATTGAATATTTTGTATCTGGTGAAATTAATCATTGCTTGGATTATATAATGCTCGTGACATGTTTGATATTTTGTAAATATTTTCAAGCAATCATTAAATTACTTCATAAGCAACAACAACTAATTAATTACTTGGTTTTCATTAACTCCATAAGGCACTGGTCTTAAGCATTTAAAGATCTAATCAAATTCTAAAATCGATCAAGTGTTGGTTTTCCCCTGCTATGTCTCCCAAGCCAACTGATTCTCAGTTGGTCTTCATTTATCCCATAGGGTCTACCCCCCTTAGCCCGCTTCAGGGAGACGGCTTAAATGGAGGGATTGGGGATCAGGGTGACAGCCCTCGGTCTGAGCATTGTCACGCTACCTGGACAATCTGTGCGACAACATGCCTGTAGAAGTCAAGATTTTCTAGTGGAAGCCAAGTTAATTTTCCTAGCTAGTACGAGTTGCCAAGAGCGTCAAGTTTATCTGCCAGGCTGCACGCATGACCGAGCGCAAGCTTCAGAGGGAGGTCGACTTTGTTCTAGTGAGACAAATAGCTTCCAAGAGGTCAGAGAGACTTGCAGAAGTGATCCAAATAATTTTTCATAGGTTTTCCATTTTACGACAACCACTTGTAAAATTTTTGCTGAAGAATTTAATAATTAAAACCCTCATCTCTACAGAATTGGTTTTCCCTTCGGAGTATTTCCAGGGACATTTGTCCAAAAATATTGGTGTCCATATTTTGTGTGTGTGCATAATTTTCTCAGTTCCTGTGGTTAATTATTTTTTGCGAAGTTGCAGTAGTATTTTATTCAGTATTTGCTACAAGTATTTTGTAGAAGACAAGTAATCTAATTGGATAGGAGAGTAATAACCAGTAACTACAACAGGATTAAAATTTCACACAATGGAATTCCACACAACATGGCAATGGATAATAAATGATATCTGATATAACTAAAGGAAAACAAGCTTTCACAAATGCACAACACGAAGATTACCTAGCAAGTTGGTTCCCTAATTTGTGCCCATCTGTAACTACAGATTTAGATGCAAGCATGCAACATGGAAATGGAGGTGTTGGATCTACATGCACTAATGGATTATTGGATGAATACATCATGTACCATGAATAAAGTGTGTTTTGAAGGGCAATCACCTACTGTCTACAATTTCAAGCAGTCATCGACCTTAGCATAGGGCAAGTCTAGAAGTAAGAGAGCATCAAGAAAAGTGAGGGTGTTGGCCCCTTATCAATGCCCTGAAGGTCTCTCAGTTTGACAAGTTTTTGAGTATCCCTCTAGCCATCTTTGAGCCAGAGTGCCTTGAGGGGTCTATGGAGGGAAATAATGGATGGGAACCCATTGAGGCTGATCCTAACCCCACATCTAATGGATGGGGGCCTCTTCTTGAAGACAAAGACCCCCTCCCACAACAGGTTTGGTTTCAACATCTTATTGATCTACTTATTTTCTCTAGCATGTTGACCTATTTACTTTTGTTTAATTTGTTTTGCCTCAGGCACTATGGACTATGATAAGTCTGTATTTTGGTGACCTCTGTAAAAAAATTTGAGAGGCTAGAGGGCCCTTATGGCCTTAACTCATAATGGTTGTTTTCACCACCTTTTTCTGTATAAAATGCATGTACTTTCATTCTATATATTAATAGAATTTTGAATCAATTTATTAAAGAAAAAGTATACTGGCTTTTTCTCAGATGGGCCTAAATTTAAAATTGGTTTCAAAACATGATAGTCAATCATTAGTTGTAGATCCTTTATTTCATACAAAGTTTTTCCCTAACTTGGTTGTTTTATTATAGTTGGCTCAGAGATTTGTAATTGATTGGCCGGCCCGATATTAATGTAGCTATGGATTTTGATATTTATCCCAAATGCAATGATTATATGTCCTCTAATAGTCCCTGTAAATCTTATAGTTTAGTTACAACACCTTTTCTAAAATAGCTGTAAAAAAATATTATTATTTTGTCATTATTAGACCACAATTTTGCTATCATTGATGGTTTTCCAAATGGCTTGGTTATATGTGCTCCTTTGTTTTATGTGACGTTAAACTTGGGCTTAGTTGTTTGATCACACTTGGCACAAGGATTTGTAATTGATTGGCCAATTCAATATTAATGTAATTGTGACTTTTATATAGGTCAATTGCAATGATTATATGTTCTTCTTCAGTACTCCCTTTAAATCTTGATTTAGCTGAAACTCATTTTCTAAACAGAGTCGTAACAAAATATTATTCTTTTGTCATCGTTGGAACCCATTTTTGCTAGCATAGATATTTTTCTTAATGGCTTTAAAGTAATGCTATATATATCAAAAATTTGAATACAATAACATGCAAGCTTTAATATTAGATAGATGTGTGTGCTTCTATGTGTGAGCGAGAGAGAGATCTTTTCTTAATTTATTTTTATGCTGAGGTTCTAAATCAATACTTAAAATGTTTGTATTTAAGATTCTAGTGGTTCTAAACTTCTATTTATATACTTGGATAAACAATATATCTAGGATTTTCTTGAAATATAAATGTACTTAAATTTAAAAATGGGAAAACAAATATTATCCAAAAATTGTCAAAACACAAATAAGAGTGGGCTCAAAAAAGCCTAAAAGGTTAGCTTAAATAGTTGTTGCCAATGTTTTAAGCAAATGCCTAGTGCCATACAGTAGGATCCCAGTTTGAATACCCTGCATGAGGCACACTAGTCTATGTCGATGGGTTTGCTAGTGGTGCCATCCATGAATGTAGTGAAAGCATCCCCGGGGTTTCCCTACAAGACTTTGCTCGAGGAAAAAAGAGGGGGCTTGATGCATGTTAAATCATAATTGCATTTTTTGCATGTACCAATGATATAATATTTATCAATTCCGTGGTAGAAACCATATCAAATAGAAATCCAACACAATGAAGATCAAACAATTCATAACTCACTGCTCCATAAGTGTCAATAACTTCCATTGGTTGGGGAAAGTTCTTTAGTCTTTTGCTCAGTTTCTTGCCATCCTCGGCCAAAACAAGGCCATTGCAAATCAGATGCTTGAACGCTGGTTTACCAAACAGAGCAGTTGATAGCACCATAAGACTATAGAACCTGCCACAACATCAAAGATTAATTAAGAAAAAGATAGATGAGACACAGAAAAGGAACTAAAGGTGAGATCACGACGCATGCAGCAAAACCTTATTCAAATTAATCTATAAAGAAGACAAAAAATGAAATTAATAAAAAAGTTAACATAAAATTGTTCACTTCCAAATGCCAGAAAAAATAGTCTCAAGTTCAATTTCTTCATCAAAATGGTTGATTAAACTACTAATAGAAGTAAGTTAAGAAGCTAATAAAAATCAGGGCATTCATTTTCTCTTCAATAGAAGCTTCACCGAGAATATTTCACCCTTGGAAAAATTGAGTGGTTGAAATTTAATTCTCAATCTATAGTTACAAAGGTTCACGAGTACAACTTTGGAAGACTGTATAAGATGACATTTTTAGATGGGGAGTTGGTCAGATGCAAATGTAACATCAAAGTTTTAAAAATGGTATTTTCTAATTGTTACATCTTGAACTTTCACTTATATGTGTAAAATTCCTGAACACAAAGCAAAAACCCAAGGGCAACTTAGAGGGGCTATTGACTGTCACCACAATAACTCCCTTTGTCATTTTAGGTTGCCTCTTATCCAACACAAGCGGATATCCCTAAGTAAGATTGTTAAGGCTATAACAAGGGGGCTCAAGGTGATCTAAATAGATAGCGTAGAAAAGTATTGATCTTTATATTAGTTTTTGTAGCATCGGATGGTGTTCTAGTCTCAAAACTTTTTAGAGAGCCTAAAACACATGAGTTCTTCAAAACTCAGAAATCGTTTCTGGAAACTCCACCTAGAGATGGCTCAATTAAATTAATTGACCATAATTAAAAATTTCCAAAGTCTAATTTAGGAAAAGTGGTTAATTAATAGGAATTAATTGAGAAATGTGAGAATTCTCTAGAAACTCACATGGATCGACTTGGAGATGATCTCAACCATCGATTAAGTTTTAATCGTAGCCATTGGAATTCCAACTGGAGATTATAAGAAGAGGTCGATGGGTAGATGGAGACACACCAATGCAGATACTCAGTTGCCTAGGCAGTTTGAATTCTTAAGTGCAGGAGTGATCAATAGTGGCGATCGAGCTAGGAGGCAAATAGCAAGTGGCAGGAGAGGTCACCAGTGATCTGTGTGAAAATTTGGCTACCCCTAAATCCTATTGCAACAACTGATGTTCTTTCTTCTATTTGTTAATTTAATTAAACAAATTATTTGTTTTGTGCTATGGCAAATATCGAAACAAATACACTGCAACCTTCACAAAACAAATACTACAGAAGAAATAAAAACACTGGAAGAAATAGATGCACACACACAATATGACACCATTATTTTTGGACTAAGTCCCCGGAAAAACCCAACTCGGGAAAACCGGTGCAACAGCTGAGGGTTTTAATATTATGCAGTAGTGAAAATTTGAGTACAATCTATGGATGCTTAATCTAGCAATCCAAACAGAGAAATAACTGGCAATAATAACTAGTGAGAAAAATTTCTCACTCCACAGGCAATCCCACACTGACCTCAGCTCGAATTGAGCTGCTCCTTGCTCCCTCTGCGCAGTCACTGCATCAACCTACACAGTTACTGCATCCCACAAGCTTGGAACTGTGTCTCCTCTCACTGTCTCACTAGTTGTTGTTTGGGAAACTAATGCTCTTTGCCTCTGGACCCTCTGCCCAGCTACTGGCTCAGAGTATTGACTTCTCCATAGAAAAACGAAAATCTCCTCAAGAGGGATTTGCATTGCCTCTCTGCGACAATCACTGCTTTTCTGCAATGTACTCACCGGAACTAGAAAAGCTTCCTCTCACCTCACTATCTCTGCCCCTCTCCCACTACTTCGACCTCATTGAATCACTTTCGACAATGCACAACTGCTACTCAAGAAATCGATTTGTGAAAATTCCTGAATCTAGCAATCTCAGGAATCCTACTGCAACCAATTGAATCTACTTCACCTAGATTGTAAATTACATTACAAGCTTATTTTAGATTTCTTCTTGAAACATTGAAGTAAATTACTGAAGCAGCCTACACCAAATTAAATATGATTCTGAAACATAGAAACTGAGCAAGGAAAATAGAAACACATAGGACATAGTTATTTTTGGACAATAGTCCCCGGAAAAACCCAATGCGGGAAAACCGGTGTAGCAGCTCTGAGGGTTTTATTATTATGTAGGAGAAAATATGAGTACAATTCTAGGATGCTCAACTAGCAATCCAATACAGAGAGAATACTGAACAAAAGACTGGTGAAATGATCTCACCCTGTCACTAGGAGAATCAATGACTGATCCTGCTAAACTAGAGGCTCTGTGTCACCCTCTGCGTGGTCTCTGCACAGCACTGCATCACTCACGACAGTTTCTGCGTCACCCCTCCAGGGTATTAAGATGCCCCTCTTCCAGATTCTTTACTGGGTGAGAAAATCGAACTTCTGCCTCCCAGACTCACACCCCGACTTCCGACAACTGAAGCTCAACTTCCCTTAGCAGGAAACTCGACTCCACCTCAAGGACTGCGCTGGCTCTGCGTCAGCACTGCGTGGGCCAATGTCAACCTTGCTCTAGACATCTTTCTATTCTCCCTCTCCCTTGTACTCTTTGGAAATTCCTTGTTCCGGATTCTCACTGCCCCTCTGCTGCAAGAAATTTCTTCAATCAATTTTTCCTCCTGAAAACTTCTCACTTCAGAAAATTGATTTCCTTGATCTCTTTGTGTGTTTTCCAAATGACCCTCAAGCCTCTTCTTATATCTTCCTGTTGGACAACCGATGACCTAGATTAAATCATAATCAAAGGCTCAGATCGTTTTGGCTTGATCGATGTCTTTTTCTAGAAGTTTCACCCCTAATTAGATTAATACCCATTAATATTTTAATGTTCCTAAGTTTAGACTTAGGAACCCCATTAAAAATATCAATTATTTTAATAAAATCACTTCTGGGTGGAATTTACCAAAACATTTTATGGGTTCTTTGGAATACATGTGCTTAAGCATCCCTGCAAAATTTGAAGCCTAAATCACATTTGAAGCTACCCCAAATCAACACGATTTCCCAGCAAAATCGAACCCTGCAAGTGTGTTCTCCAAGCCCCATCGACTTTCTTCTTATAACCCTTTGTTGAGACTTCAATGGCCAAGATTAAATCTTAATCTATGGCTCGATTTAACTAGAAGTCGAACTGTGTGAGTTTCTAGAAGATTCACACCATAACTTAATTAATTCTGATTAATTAGTCATATTCCCTAAGTTTAGACTTAAGAAATATTAAAAAACTAACTAATAATCTAAGCCATTTCTAGACAGAATTTCCAGAAACGATTTTTGGGTTTTGTAGATCTCATGTATTCTAGCCTCTCCACACAATTTCAAGACTAGAACACATTGGATGATACAAAAACAAATAATGCGAACGAAGCTTTCCAATTCCGAAGAGTCACAAAGAGGAGGTCAATATTTTCTCCAGGAAGTAGCGCAAGGACTACGCAGTTGCCTCAGCAAAGCAATTCAATTTAGTTGAATGGGAGAACGTTTCAGTTCCAAAGGTTAGGAAGGTTTTCCAAAGGGTCAGAGAAGCATTTTCCCAGTCAGCAGCAAGCAGGGTGGATAGATTAGCAGTGATTCCAAGCCAAGCGTGTGAGGGTTTGCGCTAGGGTGACGCAGGTCTTGCACAAAGAAGGTGGACGACTTGCTTTTCAAAGGAAGTTAGGTGCCGGGAAAGTTCGGAGAGAGGGTAAAATCCCTTAGTATCTTTTTTCCACTATTTCTCTTGGGTAGAATCGCCAGTTTGGAGACATTTTATTGTAGTCAGAATTTCTGTTGCATAATAATAATATAAACTCTCAACTGCTACAACTAGTTTTCCCACATTGGGTTTTTTCGGGGACTTTTGTCCAAAAACAACAATGTCATTTTTATGTGTGCTAACCTATGTTGCACGGGTTCCCGCACCCGAGGGTGGGGTTCTCGAACCCATCCCGGGTTCCCGCACCCAAGTACCGGATTCGGGTAAAGGTTCTTCCCAGAAGAACCGGGTTCTTAAAGAAAAAAATTTGGGTTCTTTTCCTTTAATGGGTTCTTGGGTTCTTCGGGTTCTTCGGGTTGGCTTCTTTGGGTTCTTTTAAAGGCTTGCCGGAATGAATGTCACAATTTCTTTCCGTTTCAGACTGTCTGCAACATGAGCCACAACTGTCAGTCCACTTTTATACACTCAATTTGCCTCCTACAGCTGCGGCATAGTCCCTCCTCCTTGTTGTTGTCAAACGCTAAGCTGTAGGGCTTGATTCATGCCACTGTTTACACAAAACAGCTCACTGTTCACTAAGGAACAGACCTCGGCCTCCCCATGCAAACTCCTGTACCCAATCAAAGCCCTAAACAAAGATGACAATGCCACAAACTTACCTCTACTCAGCCCAGACTTGTTAAATTTTTAATTTTTTATACTATATACTATAATATGAGAAGTATACGTTTCAGTTCTTTTAACCTGAAATAGTTGCAATTAGATTAATAAAGCGCAGAAAATCTTCACCATTTTTTGCATTAATGAATGGCATTACACAAATGCATTCATACACTGAATATAGCTCTATGCTATTCTTTACAATATAAACTGTTCAGTGAGAATGTATTTCAACTCAATCATCTACACAACATTCAAGCCAGTTCATTATCTACCCTCTAACAATGGTGTTGCTTGCCCTTGCAATGTAATTTCACCATGGATCAACAAAATCCAATTAAATGGTTCAGAATTTGTTCAGGAAAAAGTAAAACAGTGCATAGTATATATATTTAATTTTTGAAAAATTGAATCATTACATTAACATATAAATTATGTGGTTTTTTTTAGGCTTGTGGCTACATTAAAGTATAAATTATGGCTGCTGGCCGCATATATTTCACTGCTGTCCCACCAAACACACAAGGCAGCCCAATAAAATAAAGTTTAAAATGTTGAATCTTTGAGAACTCGGAATACTTTAGGATTTTTGAGCGTACTCCTGAGTTTGTAGGAAACTCGGCTAGTGTATCTCAGTCAGCTGTGTGTGACAAAATGTCCCATATCATGATTCATGTTAATATGTAAACAATGAACAGGTTTTTGGTGATAAATTTTGAAATTTCAATGTCAATGTTGAATGTTCAATGATGTGCATGTGCATGTTTGAATGTTCAATGATGTGCATGTTTAAATGATTATCATTAAAGTTTTCTTGTTTAAAGTTGAAAAAATATACAAATTCAAATTTCATATATATTAATAATTATAAATTTATAATTTATAAAATTTAATTATTAAAATTTAATATTATTATATTACCCGACGAACCCACGCACCCTGTTTCCAAAAATGTCGTCCCCGTCTCCATTCCCGTCCCCGTCCCTGAACCCGAACCCACGTTTCCTGGCAACATAGGTGCTAACATTTCTCAGTTTCCAATGCTTTTATTTATGGTTGTTTTTATTTGTGAAGATTGCAGTGTGATTAATTTGTTGTTGTTGTAGCAATAAACTGCATAATTAATTTACAGTTAGAAGAATTAATTACAGTTGCTACAACTGAAATTTCGTAGAAATTTTCACACTTGTAGCATACAAAAAAATGGGATGATGGAGAACAAAGGACTAGTGCCTATCCAATGTTGGGGAAAATGGAGTCAAAGGTCAAACTAAAGAGATTAAGTTTATGATGGTTAAGACAAATAAGCCATGACACAATAAGCCTTAACTTATTATTTGAATGATGTAGAAATAAACTTGGAAGGGACCTTAATGATGTAGAAATAAACTTGGAGGGGACCTTAAAGGTGCCATGCTCAAACAACACTATGAAAGGTACATCCTACACATTAACTCTTAGAAGATGATAGATATAGGAAAACACATTCAGAAAAAAAATAAATAAATAAATAAATAAAAATAAATAAATAAATAAATAAAATTAAAAAATTAAAAAAATAAAAATAAATAAATAAATAAATATATAAATAAAATTAAATAAAATTAAAATAAAAATAAAAAAAAACCATCAAAGGATATTAAAAGAGAAAGAACCCTCACATTAAACCCTTCCAACCTTTGTCATGAAAGCAATAAATGTTGGTAAGATCTTATACATTTTTTAATTGTAATAGTCTAATTATTTTGCCTCATGCAATAGGGGGGGCATAAATGTCCTTAGAAAAGTGTGTCATCGCTTAGGATTAATTGTACTACTTGTGATCTAATTGAGTAGCATATACATATCCTAACCATATATAAATATTTTCCACCTATTCTCTTTAACTACCATCTTGTCCAACAAAATATATAATCCTCTCTCATGTTAAACTTATAAAAACTCATCTAGTAGGGTCTAAGTGAAGAAATTAAAGGAAAATATAAGCCAAAGTCAAAATAACGCCAAAAAAGGCTAGAGGTGAAGAGCATCTAATGCTAAAAGTTGAGAAAAATAATGAAATCGCCTCATTAAAAACGCCTAGCCACAAGGTCCTATGCTAAAAATGCATATTTAAGGAACAAGAACAAGAAAAATAATTAAAAAAAATGCAAAAGGGGTAATAACATGGTGCTAAGGTAGTAAATTTAAGAAAATCTCCCTTAAAGTCTTACAAGGACAAGAATGAGTATTACTAGCTCGAGAAGGCTAGTTGGACCAGCGAAAGACCTTATGTATCATTAAAAATGAATTTGGTTGAAACATAAGATTTCCATCAGTAATTCATTAAATTTACCAATATCCAACCAATGAATTTGGTTGAAACATAAGATTTCCATCAATAATTCATTAAATTTACCAATATCCAACCAAAGTACCTAAGAAATAACCTTTTTTCCTATGTAACTGACACATGTAATGAGGGTGAATGTGTCCTACTCTAGGAAACTTAGGAAATTTATAAATTAACCTATGTTAATTTGTTGTTAGAGGATATTACTTGGTGCTTTCTACCTAATGAGTTGTTCAAAACTTGATGCAACCTTATATGTGAGCGTCCCCACATTGAGATCCATGCCCCATGCCTTGAAATTTGTGTATCAGCATTGGGATCCATGTACCTTGATCAACCTACATTGGGATCCATGCCACTTTTCTTAGGATCTATGTCAATACAAAGGGATACATGTTAGCACAGTGGACGATGACAAGGATGCCACATCATCACTTCGTACATTGGTGAGCATAAGGAGCTTACATGAGCCACTTGAATAGAAATTCTCACATGTGCGGGTGGTTTGGGGTGGTTATTGGATAATTTTAACATGTATTATGTGTTGAAGAATGTAGCTAGTGTCGTTCTTCATAATTGTATTTGTCAAAAGAAAGAAAACGGAATTTTTATTGTAAAAGAAATTGACTTATTAAAGCAAGGGTTTCATGCTTGGGTCAATGGTCAATAGATCAAATCACCCATTGTGTGCTAATCTATTAGCCTAAGGCAAGCCGAGTATCTTGGTAAAGAAAGCAAAGGTCTAAAACAAGTCCACAAGGCTTGAAAATTGTTATCAAGATCCTAATTAAATGCTACCACAATGATCCAAATTGTTCAATCTTTGTGTGGAATTAAAAGCCAACATAAGAAAAGCATCAAAAACCTAATTGTTAGCAACTTAAGTCACCTTAAAAGAGAAGCCAAGACTTCCCCATAAACCTGGTCATGAGTATGGATTAGGTATAAATTGAAGCCACAATTACTTTCAAAAGGGGTCAAAACCTGAGCTAATAATAAACTGAAGATCGAACCAATTGTTTATTGACCTATCACCTATATATAGGTTCGATACTTAAAGAAAATTCATAGTCCTATATAGTAGTAGAGAAGCTGAGATGTTTGAGGCTAATGTTGGAAGATTTGTAAACATATACACATATATATTGCAAGCTTAACAATCACGTTTGAAGACAATCTTGTGATCCCTATTTTGAATGTGTGTGTGTATATATATATATCTAAAGTCTGAACAATGGAGTTAGAATTCGATTTTGACAGTCTCCTCATCTACAAAATTGGAGCAAAAGGCATCCAACATCTAAGGGACCAGCATGAAGAAATCAAGTATTGTTATTGTTCCTTTTCTAACAAATGTGTATGCAGTTTGCAAGAAATAGCAACAAATCCAATGGAACACCACTCTCTTAGCAAACCCAGCTCTAGAGAATAGAATGATTGATCACTTTGGTGTGTTCTCCAACTGACCCTCAAGCCTCCTCTTATACTTTTCTCGTTGGTCCATCAACGGCCGAGATCAAATCTCTAATCAACAACTAAAATTAGATTTGGCTTGATCCATGACTTTTGGAACATTCTAACCCAGTTTTATATTAATACCCATTAATATCTTATTTTTCCTAAGTTTAGACTTAGAAACTCCATTAAAAATATTAATTATTTTAATATCTCCCAAACCGGTTAGAGTCTGCCCAAACCATTTCTGGGCCTTGGAGATCTCATGTGCTTTAGCCTCTCCACCAATTTTCATGGCTAGAGCACATCCGATGCTACCCAAATCAACACTCCCTCTTAGCGAGGACTGTGCTCTAGTAATACTCCACAGTGAGCATCACCCTGATTATCCAACATCGATCCCTGTGCTGATGCTAGGCCTCCCTGCCCAACATCCTTTACACTGCTACATCCTGTACTGCTGCCCAGGGCCCTGCCACTCCCACTGCTACATCTGTATGGCAACTCCCTCTGCATCCGTGTTGTTGCTGGTCCATCCTCCCAGCACTGCATCCCCTCTAATCATGCTACATCGTGCTGCACTGCAACTCAATTACTGAGAAGTAACTGATCCACCCAACTCTGACATCCCTGTCAGGCTAGAGACACTCCCAATGTTGAAGCTCTCTCTGCCACTAACAAGTGCTCCCTCTCCTGACCTCTGCATTGCTGCAACAACTCCCTGCATCTCGCACCATTGCACACCTCTCTGTGCCATCATGCACTGGTGCAACACTCCCATGCCTCTTGTCTTGTTGTAGCTTGCTAGCCTCTCGCTGTCCGGGGACTCCTACACTATAGCACTGTTTGTCGCTTCATCCGCATCCGTCTCTACCAACATCCGCCAGTCTTGCTACTCCTCTTCGGGGCTCCTGTAGCAAGGTATAATCCAAGAGGTTGGGTACCTCAAGGATCTTGCCCCTCATCGCTTGTAGTCCGTCTAGACTCTGCCTGCAGCTTGATGTCTCTCCACTTCTTCTCAAGTGGTACATGGGCACTCATGGCACAATCACCATCC
Source organism: Pinus tabuliformis (assembly GCA_031772625.1). Taxonomy (NCBI): domain Eukaryota; kingdom Viridiplantae; phylum Streptophyta; class Pinopsida; order Pinales; family Pinaceae; genus Pinus; species Pinus tabuliformis. Next base: position 1,281,203,820 of record CM062820.1, read on the forward strand.
TCCTCGACTTCTTTCTCCGCCCTTGCTACCGCTACCTTGGTCTCAAAAGCCTCTCCCTTACTCTTCTTCCTAGGACACTGGTTCACAAAATGACCTAGTTCCCCACAATGGAAGCATTTGACCTTAAAGAGGTCCTTCTTCTTCCTCTTTTTGTGCTTCCTCGCAGATACTAGAGCCGCATCCTCGTCTTCCTCCTTCTTGATTCTAACCCCTTTGCCGCTATTCCCTGCCTTGGTTACCCGTCTGATCTCTTCTTGACGAAGAGCCACCCACAATTCCTCCCAATCCGGAAGGCTCGTCCTACCCAGTATACTCTGGACAAATACCTCCCAATCCTCTAAGTCTGTGTTCAATGCGGTCCTCACCATCAATTCCTGATCCAGCGTGGCCCCTATGGAAGTTAGTTGGTCACAGATCTCCTTCAATCGACCGAGGAAGACATCTATTTGCTCTCCCTTCTGCATCTAGTATGACCGCAGCTGATTTTCAAGTAACATCTTCCTCTGCACAGAAGTATGTTGGTACAATTTCTTCAGGGCCTCCCACATCTCATTTGTCATATCCTTTTCGGCAATATGTGGCACCACATGATCCTTGACCCCATCAAGGATGATGCACTTCGCCCTAACCATTTCCTCCTCGTACTTCTCATTTTAAGTTGGGTCAACTGCGATCACTATTGTTTTCAAGGCGAAGTCTTTGATGCGATATCTGTTTAGAATGGCCAAGATCCTGGCCTTCCAGACCACGAAGTTGGATGCTCTGTCCAACCTATCCTGATCTCTCAGTCCATTCACAGCCATTATGTTGCTCTTCTTTCAACTCCTCCGAGTCTCTATACTTCCCTCCTGGAAGTTCTCTGTTTGACTCCTGCTGAGTCTCTCAACTTCCGTCTGGAAGTTCTCGTTTCGACTCCCTCTGAGTCTTGATTTCCCTTTTGGAAATCCCTCCTCCTTGGTCTTGCCATTTTAGTTACTAATCTGACCACAGTACCCCACCAACTTCGCTCCGCAAATTACTCGTAGCCTCCTATACCCCAGCAACTGAAGGATTGAACCACTTGGCTCTGCGCAATCCCGACATCGAAAAATTAGCTCCCCTACACAACTACGTCAGCCCTCCTGGCCTCTGTGTGGCTCTGTGTGAGCCTGATTCTGCCACCCTTAGTCTCTGCGCTGCCTTTCTCTGGCCCAGAATGATGACGCAGTCTCTCTGCGTCACTCCTTCCTTTGTTGCCTTTTGCAGGAATCAACTCTGTCACTCGGGACAGCTAAATCTGTTGCTATTGCTCTGCTAGCCGATGCCTTCAGTTATCCTATGATCTATAGCCATGCTCTAATACCATGTTGGGATTTCTAAGTTTAACCCGTTAGATTTCCTTCCTGTACTATCTGGTTTATTTCTTCCTACTTGTTTAATTACTTAACAAGTTATTTACCATGTAAATACTGAAAATAAACACAAGTATAGTATCAACATCTACAGATCCTCAACTGAAAGAAAACAAACACACAAGTGAAACCGTTATTTTTGGACCAATGTCCCCAGAAAAACCCAATGTGGGAAAATCTGTGCAGTTATTCAGAGGGTTTTATTATTATGCAGTTTTCATAATACAACTAGCGTGCCAGAAATGGCTCACCCACCAGAGAATGCCCTTGGCAGTAGTACCTCTCCTCGATAATCACCGAATGAACGATCCGACAGCAACAATTGCAGCTTCCACTGCTCTGTGTCACTCTGATAGGGACTGCGTCACCCTACCTGGCTCACCAACACCCAATCTGTCCCACAAAATCCTCCCAGTGTTGCCTCTTGGCACTACGTCAGCTCTGCTAGCCTCTGCGCAGCTTTTGGAGCTTCTGCGTCAGCCCATAGACCCTCTGCGTCACACACGCTTGCCTCTCCTGGCTCTGTGTAGCTCCTAGCTGCCTTTACGTAGCACCCAGCTGCCTCTGCATCAACCTCTCCTAGCTCTGCGTTGTCTCTCTGGTACCAACTCTGCCTCTTTGCTATGTATTCACTGCCCCTCGTTGTTGATCACTGATTCTATTTCTCTTAGCAAACCCCGCTCTAGAGAATAGAATGATTGAGCACTCTGGTGTGTTCTCCAACTGACCCTCAAGCCTCCTCTTATACTTTTCTCGTTGGTCCATCAACAGTCGAGATTAAATCTCTAATCAACGGCTAAGATTAGATTTGGCTTGATCCATGACTTTTGGAACATTCAAACCCAATTTTATATTAATATCCATTAATATTTTATTTTTTCTAAGTTTAGTCTTAGGAACTCCATTAACAATATTAATTATTTTAATATCTCGCAAATCGATTAGAATCTGCCCAAACCATTTCTGGGTCTTGGAGATCTCATGTGCTTTAGCCTCTCCACCAATTTTCATGGCTAGAGCACATTCGATGCTACCCCAAATCAACAATAGGATACTTGGTTAAGTCCATTTGGAGTTTGGGAGACATTAGCACATCCCGAAGCCCATTATGGAATGGCAAGCCATTATGAAGTCTCCACCTGTGGTCCATACTTGGTAAGCTCATTTACTTGATTTCTATAATGACTTGCACTAGAAGGCTAGAAGACGCATTGGATCTTATGCAATATTGCAAATGGTCTCCATCTTGGGTTTGGTCTCCCTATACAGGGTCCTAACCCTCCAGAGGGCCACATTGGCACATGTATGGTGTGTGTAGAGAGCCATAGGCCTCCACAGTAGTAGAAAATACTCCATGGATCCCTGAAGATGTTCAGAGATTGCTCTAGATTCACCTATTGGACGAGGAAGATGCATCTGGTTCATCTCTGCCAAGCCCGCCCCACAGATGTACAATGCACTTGGCAGCTGACCCAAGACTTGTAGGATGATGTGGCATCACCTACACCATCATCAGAGCCCTTACAGATGATCTACAGGCATCTTCGACTCATTTGGAGACCCATGAGGTTATTATTGTGCCCCCACACCCACTGGGAGCACCACTGGTTTATTGTTTGGAGAACAAGAGGTCACCCCCTTGTCCATCACTTTTGAGGGTCCTATTCTTCATTATGGCACTTACGGACCTCATTAGGCCTCTTGGAGGGCCCTATGACATGTATTATTTATCATCTGACCTCTTAAGAGGCTTATTATTTCATTTGTGAGTTAGTTTGGTGGGCTTGTCACCAAAAGTTAGGTTATTAGCACATTATTTTATTTTTGGGGCTTATGTAGGCCTAGGAGACTAATTCAAACTCCTCATTAGTGTATAAATACAAGTGAGATGAGTTCATTTTCTCATCATCACTTTGGATTGGATCTCTTCTCTCTCTTGAGAATTTCGCACTTTTTCTTGGAGGATGAATTGGAGTTTTATGGATAAATTTTGATGTTTGGATTTGGTTTATATTATCTTGTAGCTTCTCTATGGTCAAATTGTAGATGGTTGGATATGTTCTATTACATGTAAGTACATGCTTTTAATACTCATTAAAACTCCAGAAGTAAGAACCAGCTGAGCCATTTTATTAATCCAATGGAGCAAGTACAATAGTATGGAGAAATTCACCTGGGCTTGCTTCAATGGAAAGCGTGATAGAACCCAAGTGATAAGAAAATGATCTCAATGATGATAATGGCTGCTCCTCTAATGCTCTACGCTGCCTAGAAAACTACACTGCTACCTGGAAAGGAACTATTAGAAACCCCACCTCCACTGCTCAGAAAATGCTACAAAATTAACCCCAAGCTCCTTGACCAAAACCCAGAAAGGGTTTGGTCAGAATTCCAACCTCCCAAAATCGACCTCCAAGAGGCCCTATGCCCTCCAAGACTGTTGAAGCACACTGCCTGCAAAGATACCAACAAAATGCTCCTCCAAGGCTCTGGAAAAGTAGCAATCTCCTCCACAAGTGCTTCCCTTAACTCTCCCAACAAAGATCAGCCTCAATAGCTGAGACTCCACCTCCCACATGTGCACAATATGCTTCCTTTGCGCTGGCCCAGGAAGTGCGAAAGTCACACTAAATAGGAGCTCTCTCCTCCAACTTCAAAACTCACCAAAGTGGCAACGAAACACCTTTGCCTCCTTTCCGGAATTTCTCCCGGCCAAAACTCCTCTGGAAGATGTCACAATCACAACTCGGCCTCCCTTCATTATGTCCTGCAGAAATACGCACCACCTGGAGATGATGGATGCAACTGCTGGAAATCACAATGAAAACATCCTCTGAAATAATGTAGATGAACCTCTCTAGGGTGGCACTCGAAGTCCCTCGAAGAAAGGGTGAGCTCTTCACTTGAAGAACTCTTGCTAAACAACAAATGACTCAGCTAAGCAACTCAAGCAACTAAAGAGAAATTCGATATGCCAAAAGATGATGAAATGAAGAGAGTTGCCTTCCTTTTATTGATTTCGTGGAGCACGTTTCCCTCCATTTTCTTCCATCTTGGGCTCCTCACTTAACCATTGACTTCTCCTCTCATGCAATTCGAACTAGGGAATGAGTATTCTCTTAGTGTGGGTGGCCCCCACGTGTAACTTAACCACACCAAAATAACTTCTACGAAGGTCTAAGCCTCCTAATAAAATCGAATGGGCCCCATCACCTCCAAAATTGGCCCCAAAATGTAGTGATTAATTCTATTCCAAATTAATTTAGGAAGGGACATTACATCGAACCCCTTAGGAAGGATATATATTGACGTGATGATCATTTAATTTGATCATCACTTGGATTTGGATCATTGTTTCTTCTGGGATTTTCGCTTAGCCTTTTGATGGACGAATTGGTTTTTTAATGCATTTCGATGTTTGGAAGAGCTTAATTCTTGTCTTGGAGCTTCGATTTTCTTGCACTTTGATGATTGGAATAATTTCGCTATACTTGTGAGTACTCTTTTTCATGTTTTATCTTGTACTTTGTCTCATGTAATGGTCTATGAAATATTTTCATTCATGAAGTTGGTGTAGTTGCCCTAATGCTAATGTGAAGTTGCTAATCTTGTCTTTGTGAGGGATTTTTCATATGATTATTGTGAAGTATGGTGAATTATTGTCCTAGGGGTACATGATTGTTCATGATTTTCCTTGATAAGTCATCAATTGCAGCATAAAGAAGTATAAATTTCCCTAAGTGACCTAGTTGTTGCTAAGGCCATACGAAGTTGTTAGGGAACTCCTTGGTTGGGAATAAGCATCTCTAAACATTGATTTCTTTAGACTCCATTCTCCCAATAGGCTAGGCGCTGGTCTAGTCCTATGTGATCATCAAAATAATACTATTTTTCACCTCTTCTTCTTTTCTAAGGTCCAACCCAAGTTGTTGGGGAACTCCTTGGTTGGGAAAAAGCATCTCTAAACATTGATTTCTTTAGACTCGATTCTCCCTTCATAGCACTGACTTCCTTGGCATTGTTAGGCCCCTATACTACTAGTGTAACCCCTTATTGTTATTAGTACAACCCACTTATTATATCGATGTACCCATGTAGTGCACATATTGTAACTATTGTGCCCCATAGAAGCCCACTACTATTATTATTATGCCCTTACATTATTATTGTTATGTCGGTTCTGATTATGTTATGAACCCTTAGACTCCTATATATAGAAAGGAGGTCTTTTCATTTGTATCATCCAAGAATTTCTCATTTATGTAATGTAAAGGAGGTTGCCCCCTCGAAGAGGCTGAATTCTAAGGCGTGGATCTCTCTTTTCTATCTTTTTGTGAGCTGGTTTCATAACAATTGGGATCAAAGCTTTGGATTCTAGGGTTTCGCTACTCCAAACAGGTCATCGTGGCATTTTCACTATAACCTTTTTTTTGCGAGGTTTCATAAGCTAAAAAAAAAACCCATTTGAGAATACATCGGACTAAATCTCGGGTCCGAATTTTAGAGCTTTTTGCGCTATACTTCCAGAGATATGATCTGAGGAATTTGGTATTTTTGCAGACTCCTGAATTACATTCCAAACAGATGACCTTAAAAAAATCGTCATAACTTTTTCTCTGAGCATTGGATTGAAATTTCGTAAGAAGTTATAGAAAGAGGACGGATTGTAGTTTCTTATATATCTTTTTCATATCCATAGGTTGAAACAGTGACTCGTGGCACGTCGTACAAGTTCGCTCTACTGAACTAGTCTATAATTAGGTCACTGTGGGAGATTTCGCATAACTCTTCCTTGGAGAATCCAATTTGGATCAGACTGGTGGCATTGGAAAGAGGACGCAGTGGGCTACTACAGGTCACAATTTTAGAACTTAAAGAGCTGAAAGTATAGAGTTACAGTCGTTTCAGGATTGAGCTCCTAAAATCAAGAAAAATCAAGATGAAGAAGTTTGATGGCAAGGATCCGGTAAATTGGATACTTCAGATGGAGCAATCTTTTGATCTACATGGTGTACCACTGTTACAAAAGGTATGTATTGCATCTTCATATTTAGAACCAGATCAATTTTTATGGTATGAAGGGCTTTGTTCTCGTAAACAACTTGATACGTGGACAATTTTCACGGAGGAAATGATAGCACAAAGAGAAATACCTTCTTTAGAGCAACACCACAACAATTGGAAAGAGTAAAAGGGCTTTGTGACATAGTGGAAAGCAAAATTATGGAAACCAGGAAGCATACCCCTCACAACTATAAAGATGGAAGTGTTGTTTCTCCCAGCCTTCTACAACCTGCAAGGGTTACACCACAACAATTGGAAGAAAAAAGAGAAAAAAGGCTTTGTTACAATTGTGATAGCAAATGCACTAAAGGTCATAAGTGTTCTGAGAAGAAATTATTTTACATAGAATATGAAGAGGAGGAAGAAAAGGATCAAGAAACATCAAAAGAAGAAGATATACGTGAGGACCCCACCCTCGAGAAAGAAGAAATGAATCAGACCACATCTCGTAAAGCATTGGCAAGAATTACCACTCCTCAAACTCTCAAGATAGAAGGACATATCAAGAAGAAAAAGGTGCAAGAAGTGAAAGATCACATCGAGAAAGAAGAAATGAATCCAACCATATCTTGTAATTCATTAGTCGAAATTACCACTCCTCAAACTATCAAGATAGAAGGACATATCAAGAAGAAAAATGTTCAAGAAGTGAAAGATCACATCGAGCATCAAAAAATGAATCTGACCATACCTTGTAAAGGATTGGAAGAAATTACCACTCCTCAAACTCTAGAGATAGAAGGACATATCAAGAAGAAAAAGGTTCAAGCAGAGAAAGATCACATCGAGCATCAACAAAAAGTTCTCCAACTTTTAAAGGATAACGCCACTTCGGTGCAAAATCAAACGAAACAACAGGTAGATCAACATCGTAGTGAAAAATGTTTTGATGTAGGTGATTGGGTATTTTTACTGCTACATCTCAAGCAAGCTATTAATGAGAAGGAAATGTTGGCAATACTATATGCAATTAAAAAATGGCGACCTTACCGAATGGGAAGACTCTTCAAGGATGAGGATGTGGAAGCATTGTTTTGTGGTATTTCTATTATTCAACCAGATTGGATAAATGAAGCAAGGGATGAATGGAAGAAGGACGAAGAAGTATGGCCACTTATTCAAAAGTTGCAAAAGATCGCAATTCAAATAATATTGCCTGAAATTAAAGAGGAAGGAAAAATCATATTGGAACCTGGAGCAGTCACAGAAACAAGAACCTGACAGCTACGAAATCGATCAATTTTAGAGTATCTCATCAAGTGGAAGAACTTACCCGCAGAAGATTCCACATGGGAGGACAAGAATTTTATACAGAAGCATCAAGAACTACTCAAGCGTTGAGGACAACACTTTTTGAAGGAGAGGGGCATGTTAGGCCCCTATACTACTAGTGTAACCCCTTATTGTTATTAGTACAACCCACTTATTATATCGATGTACCCATGTAGTGCACATATTGTAACTATTGTGCCCCATAGAAGCCCACTATTGTTATTATTGTGCCCTTACATTATTATCGTTATGTCGATTCTGATTATGTTATGACCCCTTAGACTCCTATATATAGATAGGAGGTCTTTTCATTTGTATCATCAGAGAATTTCTCATTTATGTAATGTAAAGGAGGTTGCCCCCTTGAAGAGGCTGAATTCTAAGGTGGATCTCTCTTTTCTATCTTTTTGTGAGCTAGTTTCATAACAGGCATGGTTTTCCTCCATGGTCAATAACTTATTCTGAAGACATATCTGACCAGCTTCCATATCTTTTATTACTTTTTCATTATCTACTTTTATGGTCATCAAGAAATTTTGCATAGAGCTCATTTCTTTGTCATCATTAGCTTTCATGGTTTCCATTTCCTTAGCATGTTTTTCTCTCATGACAAGTAAATAGTTTTGCATGGAAGTCCTTTCTTTGTCATGACCTTCTTCCATGACCTCCATCATTGTGTTATGATTTACTTGAATAGTACTCATTTCTTTCTCATGATGACTCTGCATGTCGGTCCTCATAGCCTTCATATTCTGAGCACACTTTTCTACTACGATGGCTACGTGATCAGAGTGTTTAATTTTCATGATTTCCATCTCCTCATCACGTTTTTCCAGTTGAGTGTACAAAGTTCTCATATCCTTGGCGTAATCAACTATCAATTTTTCTTGATTAAGCTCCATATTTTTTACGAACTGCGTTTCACTGAACTACATGTCTTTAACCAACTGCTTTAGTTCTTCTATAAGATGCTTATCATTTTCCCTTTCATTGTCAACACTGATTTGACAACTTGTTCCTGTTTTTCCACTATCATGGATTCATCTTGCAATCGTACAAGTGGATGGCACATTTTGATATGGAGAATTGTCTTGAAATATTTCATTGACAGTTGGATCCTTTACAAGATTATTTTCATCATGTTGCATAGTACTAAGGGCACAAGGCGAGCCACCTTGATCTCCATATCTATCTTTAAAAGCATTGATGATGTCTTGTAAAGAAGCGAAATAATCTTCAGGACAATTATGAAACCAATTCAAAGCGTTACCCTCTAAAGAAAAGGCAAATAGACGCATCTTGACATCTTCATGTTTATATTGGGAAGAACGACAATATCTGATTATTATATGAGTAACCCTAGATAGATGCTTTCTAGCAGCAGCTGAATCACCACCCGAGAACAAAGGTAATTTATGAATGGCCTCTTCCGGCATATCATGGAGAAAGTTAGTAAAATGACACGGTGCAAAAAAGTCATCCATGACGACTTTATTAAAGGGATAAGGAGGGACCAAATGGATGCTAGAGAGAGACCCCTACTCAAGAAAATCAAGAGATCCACAAGAAGCGAGTTTCTAGTAGAAATTCTTTTAAGAAATGAAAGAAGTGGAGTCGCCACTTGAACATGAATCTAGGTCTAGGATCCAAAAGGCAAAAACAGCTGGATATAAGGGAGGGCTTCTTGCTTGAGAAATAATGGATGAATAAGTGGAGTCGCCACCCAAACAAGAAACGAACCAAAATGTCCAGGTGCTAAAAGTGCGGATGAAACGATTAATAAGATGACAAAAGATAAGGCGATGAAAAGATCAAATGATGCCAGGAAATGTTGTGTTGATGGGATACGAAAAGATGAAAGATGAGATGATTAGAAAAATGTCGTAAGGACCAAGGACAGAAAAACTCTATCCCCGGCAATGTCGCTAAAAAATGTTGTCACACAAAGTGCCTAGGCACCGCAACAATGCTCAAAGTAAGGGCTGTCACTCTAATCCTTACTCACTCCATTTAGACTCTCCTAGACAAATCATGGGGGGTAGTCCCTAAGGTAAATGGATGGGGATAGCCTGTGAAACACGGGCTCTAGGAGATTTTAAGGATGAACAACTTGATGAATTTAAAGCAAGTCTCGGTCAATTAAGATAGGTAAATGAATGAGGATAGCCTGTGAAACATGGGCTCTAGGAGATTTTAAGGATGAACAACTTGATGAATTTAAAGCAAGTCTCGGTCAATTAAGATAGATAGATTAAAATAAGACACAATCACAAGATATAAATGACTACAGATCAATGCCTTTAATATTTCAATTAATCATAGACTAAATAAAACAAGTTATCCAAAGAAAACTTATAAATGTGGCAAAGCGATGATCATGAACAATTAAATGTAAAATGCTCAAAATTTTAGCATGCAAGATGATCTAGCAAAATTAATATTTCTCCAGCAGTCAGTATGATTTTAAAAAAAATTATCGCACCTTGACCAGAGAAAAATCACAAAAAATTAAGATTTTGCACTTAATCACCAAAGACACCAAGGAACTTTAAATTAGCATTTCAATTATTCCTTAGGCAACTATTTTAATGTGAAAAGTGAGGAAGCAAAACAAATCAAAGGGTCAATAAAATAAAGTTTTAATGGGCCATAGGCCACATTAAACTTATTATATGTGAAAGCACAAATACACCTTTAATTAATTTCATTTTCAAATTTTAGATTTTTTAGTTTTTAGTTTTTAAAATTTTAGAATTTTTAGAAATTTTTAAAGTTTTTTCAATGAAAATAAAATAAAAATCACAAGTTTAAAAATAAATAAATAAAAAAAAATCACAAGTTCTTAAAAAAAAAAAAAAAAAAAACAACGAAAGGTGAAAAAAAAATTGAAATAAAAAAAAATAATAAAAAATAAAAGTCAAAAACAAAGATCAAATTTTTAAAAGAAAATGAATCTAAACTAAGCTTAAAAACAAAAAGGAAATCGTATTATAATAAAAAGGGAACCAACTAAACCCTAGCCGTGAACACCAAAAAAAACGAAGACAAAACAAAAGTCAAAAAAGGAAATCGCAATGTTTTATTTTTTGAAATGTTTGAGCTTATGCAGGTTGGACAGGGGGCAGAAAGAGCTCGATAGCAGCGAGAGGAGGTCGGAGTGTTTGTTGCAGGTCGGCGAAGATGGAAGGGGCCACGAATAGCAGCAGATGAGGGCAACGTTTGAGATATGACGTAGCAGAAGTGTGAAGGAGCTTGCAGGTTTAGACATATGGATCAGTTGCAGGGACGGCAGAGCGAATGAGGACTTATGCAGATGGAGAGGACGGCGAGCTCAAGCCTGTTTGGAACTGTGGGATGGGTGGAAAAGCAAGGGTATTCAAAGAGGCAGCATAATTATGGAGGGTTTTCGAAGGGTTGCAAGCAGAACGCGCGGAGGGAGGAAGGGACGCGGGTTGAGGAAAGGCATTTGCAAGTAGAGCAATAGATAGGGCCACGTGAAGGAAGGGAGCACGAATCAATGCAGAGAGAGATATGGCTGCGAGAAGGCTAAGGCAGCGAAGGCAGAATCGAGGGTTGCAAGCAGAAAAGGGACGAGGCAGTAGCACGAAGGGAGAACAAACAAACCAGGCCGCGAATTTGAGGGTTAAGAAGGGTTGCGGACAAGTAGATGGTAGCAAGGAGGAGCTGCATTTGGAGCTACAAATGGGTTTCCGTGTAATGGAGGTAGGAACAGTAGACGTCAGGCAGCAAACAAATCCAAAAATTTTTGTTGGAAAACCCCAAGCAGTGGAGACACTGTAGCCCAAACTCAAGATTAGCCTAGAAAAACAAATTTCACACCAATGTATGTTAATGCTTTATATTTATCAATGAAAACCCTGTAAAATTATTTCCAGATTAAAAAAAATTAAAACCCTTCGATTGCAAAAATAATGCTCCTGCAAAAAATGATTTTGAGGCTAGATCTTACCCTCCAGAGCCTAGATTTGGCTTTGAATCAAAATCCACCTTCAGATCTGCAACCTATACCTGTAAACAAAAACACCCAGAATCGAGATATTCGAAAAATAAATAAAACCCAAGAAACTCAAGTCAGAAAACCCAAAACATTTTACAGATCTATGCACAGAAATGGCAGATCTATCAGATTTGGGAAGTGTGAGTCCCACTCCACTCCCAGATCTAATAATCTAAGGCTCTCAACAACCAGATTTATCAATTTCGTTCATAAAAATTAAATTTTTTAAATTTTAAAGGAGGTGCTTAGCTTCATGACAGGTCAAATCATATTGAGATCAAGTATCACTTCATTAGAGACTATGTCCAAAAGGGAGTTGTCAAACTTGAGTACATTTCCACAAATGAGCAGGTAGCGAACATTTTCACTGAAGCCCTACTACAAGGCAAGCATGTCTACTTCAGAAACAAGATGGGAGTGGTGAGGAACACTTTCCTCAGTAAGAGGGAGTGTTAAAACATGGGTACCAGAGGACAAGTGGTTCCCTAAGGCTTTGATCTTTGGCCTAGGGAAAAGTGTCCAAATTTATTTTTTACTTTTCTCCTAAAGTGACTTTATAAGTGGTGAAGTCAATTTAATTTAAAAGTGACTTTATAAGTGGTAAAGTTACATTCTAATTTAAAAGTGACTTTATAAGTGGTAAACTTACATTCTAATTTGAAGGCGACTTTATTAAAGTGAATGAAGAATAGAAAGTGAAAAAGTCACTATGGAAATAAAAGGCTAAGTGGGTCTTTATTTAAGTGGGTGAGTTAAAAAATAGAAAGTGAGAATTAAATGCACATTTATTGTCATCCCCAGATCTAAATGAATCTTAGCCATTAGATCTTAGGGTAACCCAAAAGGTCATTTAGAAAATAAAAGGAAAAAAGAAGAGGAAAAGATCAATTCATTCTTTCATGAGCATTTGAGAGAAAGAGAAGAGAGAGTAAGGAGAAAATTTATGACTAGTGAGGAAGTAAAGGAGAGCAGCAAGAAGACATTTCAGCAAATTTGGGCAACAACATTTACTGGCACACATCCCAAGGCAAAACCGTACAGCAGGAGAAATGCACACATATCGAGGAAGAGGGATAGCACTGAAATCAAGGAAGAGGGAGAGCAGCAAGGGCATGAATTTCTAGGAATATTTGGGCACAAATTTCAAAGCATTCGTACTGCTGAAATCCATACAGTCCATACAACAAGTTCTGGGCACATTTTTCGAGGCTGGCCATACAACATTTAATGTTGTTTTATTGCTGGAAAAAATTAATTTTGGCATTTGCTGATGGGCACGATTTTCGAGGTGGAGTTCAAGCACGAAAATCGAGATAAGTTGTAATTTGTGGTTGCTGGAATTTTTACTATTTATTTCAGTTTCTTTGTAAAAGCATTTTCAGAAATAAAGAAAAGCTCTCAAACTGGTTTTCCCCAAGAGTTGTAGGGTTTTTCCAGGGTCACATTGACCAAAATCATTGCGTTATTTTCTGTGTGGCTGTCATAATTTTGCTGTGTTTTATTTCTACATTTTCAGCAGTTGTGAAATCTCTAAATTTGTGTTTTCAGAAAATTATTGTCATTTCCAGATTTTAGAATTCTTATCATGTTTGGATTTAAAACTAAATGCATGGAGTGATAAGGAAAACTGATAACCGGAGTGGGGGTTGAAATTTCTTCAAGTTATGCAGAGAAATTCCAGCGAGCTAAAATTTAGATCTAGGCTAGATATGCAAATACCCACGTAGCCAAAATTTTAAATATTTTTTATTTTGCAATTTAGGAGTATTTTGACCAATTAGATGTATTTTTAGGGCACTTATATCACTGTTATGAATCAGAATTTACAGTTGTAATAAAATAGTGAGAAAATAGGGTTTAGAGAGCAAACCCTAAGCCCAAGGCCTTGAAAATCACTTTGCCCAAACTTGTCAAAATTTTGCAATGAAGTTGCCACCCGTGAATCAAATTTTTTTGAGCCAAATTTCTGCAAAACCCACCAAGTATTCAGTCCTGAAAACTTCAAAAAATGGCTAAGGGTCAAGTTAGGGCTAAGAGAGGGCTAGAGGCTCAAGAAAAGCTAGCGGCTAGGGAGAAGAAGCTGGAGAGGACTGAAAGGGGGTCAAAAAATGCCCAGGAAGGGAGAGCGAAGAGCAAAGGAAGCCCAAAAGGGCTTGAAGCTAGGGGACAGGGAAAATTAGGGCCTTAAAAGGCCACATCTAGCCTTTGAGGCAACTGTCTTGGGCTTAGAAGGGGGTCCGAGTGGCCTAGGGCCCATGACTAGGCCTTAGAAGGCCTAAAACCCCTAACACTAGGGATAAGGAGGGAGGCCGAGACCTCTAGGGCTTACAAGTTTACAACCTCACCTAAAAAGGGCAAAAATGATGACGCAAAGGGCTTTAAGTCTGACATAGGGGGGATAGAGGCCAACGCTAGCCTTGGAGAGGCTGAATTTGGGCTTGAGAGGGCTGAAACTCAAAACCCCAGCTTCAAAAAAAATTATTTGCTTCAGATCTGAATTTTTTCTGCAAATTCTTCAATGGTTGGCCCTGCAAAAAATTGTAGAGGCTAGATCTTACCCTCAAGGGCCTAGATCTAGCTCTATTCCAGTTTTCTCCACTTGATCTCACCTGCACAAATAGATTTACAAATACCCAAAACCCCAAATATATACAAAATCTCAAAACCCCAAAATCCCAATTAGCAAAAATAATTTACAAATTATTTACAAAATTTACAAATATACAAGGGTTTTAAAATAAATTTTGAGAAATAATTTTTTTTTATGGAGATTTTCTTTGATAAATGGCTAATAATACTTTGGAAAATTAATGCACACTATAGCCTTAGCGAAGTTAAATCAACCACATAAATATTTGGAGTCCAAACAAAGTCAGTTCATGCCCACAGTTTGTGAACTTGGAGACCAAGGATTGGGGAACCTGCAAACACTATATATATTTCTCAAGAAAAATTGTCAGAGATATAGCGAATCAAATCATCTCAGACAAACCCAAAATCTATCAATAGAATTACTTTATCCCCATCTAATGAAAAACAAATTTTAACATTAATCAACACAATATAGGAAATCTCATACCGACACATACCACAAATCAAGGAACATTGAACACCTTGAACTGCACCCAAAAGTCTTTATTATGATTCAAATAAACATTCCCAACAGGACAATAGTGTTTTTTTCCTCAGGAAAAATCATAATTTTATTAATGAAATCAAAATTACATGTTGTAGATGCTTACAAAGCATTCCAACAAGCCAGTCAAGACTGGTGATCACATAGCCAATAAATAAAATACTTTAACATGAAGAGAAACAGGTTACCCTTTTCTCCATTTCTTCTTTTCTACTTTCTACCATTCTCCTTGAGATGGAGTGGTTGCTACAAGTGCTAGTTGATTCTCAACATCTTTTCTTGGATTTTCCTTATCTGAGTCTGAGCTTTCAGATGCATGATGATGTTTGTTACCCCCTAGCTCCTTTACTTCTGGAATCCTCTCCGTCTGCACTGATGGTTCTAGGAGTTCTAATACTTCATGATTTGATTCCTCCTTTCCTGTACTTTCATGTGGATGTTGGACTTCTTCATTGGTAAAGGGTTCCATTTCTTCTTCATCCTCTTCATCATCGGGCAAATGCTGAGGAAATTGCCATCCTTTGGGTTTCTTTCCCAATTTCTTCTTCCTTCGTGGCTCTTTCTTGGCGTCGAGGCATGTAGAATGAGGATGACATGTTTGTCGACATATTTGGCATCTAAATGCCATGTTTTCAAAATCAATAAACTATGTCCAGCACTAGTTGGTGTGATTCAACAAGATGCGATCTAGCAATCCTTTGTAGAGATCCACTTCCACACAAATTCTAGCAAAAGTGTAGATCCTTTCTTCGACTCTTTGTGTATCTATCTTGATGTATCACCCTAAGAGGTTCCCAATGCCTTCCAGTACTTTATGAAGCCAGAAGTGTAGTGTGAAAATTCCTAATCCTCAAGGAACCCCTGCTGCAACAAATCTGAATCTACTTCACCTACTTGATTTTTAAATTACAATCATCAAGTTATTCTTCTGAATACTGAAGCAAATTACTTTTGCAGCCTACACTAATTAAATATTTGATCTCATGAAATATAAAACTGAGCAAGGAACATGATACATAAGACACACTTATTTTTGGACACAATAGTCCCCAAAAAACACAATGTGGGAAACCCGATACAACAGTTCTAAGGGTTTATTATTATGCAGGAGAAATATCTGAATACAAATCTAGGATGCTCATCTAGCCATCCTTTACAGAAAAGAATACTAGCGGAAAATCTGAGTGAGTTTTACCTCACTTCTCCTAGCAAAATTCCAGTTGATCCGACACAAGACTGCCTAACCCTGGTTATTTCTACGTTGGCCTTCTGTAGGCCCTACATCAGCCTTTCAGGCTCTACGTTAGCCCTGCGTCAGCTTTTCTTCCCTCTACATCAGATCTTCCAGCAGTTTTGGCAATTCTGGATTCTGCATGACAGGCAACTTTTCTACTTTGCAAAGGCCCTTCTAGGTCTGCATGAGCCCAGACTGGCCCAGCGTCAGTCTTTCCCAGCTATTGCACTGCCTCTCTGCAAGCTCTCTCCGACTCTCTATCAGTATTCTTCGGAAAGTCCTCCCGAATTCTCTCTGCCCCTCTACTGCTGAATGATCACTTAGTTCGAATTTCTCAGCTTCCTAGCCCGAAAAATCGAACTCTAGATCAATTCTCTCTCTCTCTCTCTCTCTCTCTCTCTCTCTCTCTAAATGAACCCCAAGCCTCCATTTTATACTTTTCTTGTTGAGTCTTCAACAGCCGAGATTAAGTTTCTAATCAACGGCTAAGATTAAAACATGACTTGATCTTCCTTCTAGATAATTCTCACCCATATTTTGATTAATACCCATTAAAATTTTAATTTCCCTAAGTTTAGACTTAGGAAGTCCATTAAAAATATTAATTATTTTAATAAAATACAATCAGGGTGGAATTTCACCAAACGGTTTCTGGATTCTTTAGAACTCATGTTCCTTGGCCTCTCCACAAATTTTCAAGGATAGAGCACTTCCGATGCTACCAAAAACTAACACTCGCTCTTAGCGAGGAAAGTGCTCTAGCAACAATGTCCACCTGTATGCTGCTCTGTTTCTGAAGCATCTCTTTTCTGCACTGCTACTGCCACCAACACTGTGCTACTGGTACTACGGTATTGTTGGCCATGACACTGCCACTGCCACTGTTGCATCTGTACTACAACTCCCTCTCAAACGTTGCATCTGCTATGCTGCTAGCACTGCCACTGCTAACATTGCATCTGTACTGCAACTCTATTGCTAAGAGAAGCAACTGAAAAAAATCCAAATTTAGCTGAACTTAACTGTGTTCAACATAATACAATGAATGTTGGAATTTGACTATTGTTGATTCTGACCCTCTGAATCTTCTGCATTGATGTTGATTCTTGCACTGTGCTAACTGCACTATTGGCAACCTTGCTCTGCGTTGATCAGTCTCTGGTCCCCAGCTACTGCATTTGTCATCCAAACACTCCACTGCATCATCTGACACTAAGTCCATTTCGCTACTGCTTAATCATGGGCTCCTGTAGCAAGGAATTGATCCAAGAGGTGGACTCCTCAAGGATCCTGCCCACATGTAGTCCTCCCAACTACAACTCAATATTGCCCCATCTCCCTCCTAGAGATGCGTGGGCACTCATGACAAACTCATCCTCATCAATCTTTGCTAAAGCAGCCTTAGGATCATCTTTCTCATCCTTATCCTTTTTCTTCAAAGGACATTGGGATAAATAGTGGCCCATCTCGCCACAACTGAAACATTTCACCTTTGAAATGTCCTTCTTTCACTTCGGCTTCTATTGTCCCTTCGATGCTAGAGCTGTGTTCTCCTCCTCCTCCTTCATCTTTGTGCCACTCCCACTGCTGCCATTGAGGTTTACCTTTACTAGGTCCCTCCTTAACTCCTCATGTTGAAGAGTTGCCCACATCTCCTCCCATGAAAGTAGTTTTTCTCTGCCCAATATGCTTTGGACGAAAACTTGCCATTCATCTGAGACTCCATTCAAGGCTATCCTCACCATCGCAGTTGGCTAAGGAGTGGACCCCACTGCAGGAAGCTGGTCTCTAGTGTCTTGAAGACATTGAAGATAGAGTTTCACGCCTTCTCCTTTCTGCATCAAAGTCCGCTGCAGCTTCTACTCTAAATACATCTTCCGCTGTTTGGAAGAGCCTTCATACAGAGAAAACAAGGCTTCCCACATCTCTCGGGTTGTATCCTTGCCCTGCAAGTGTGAGACCACATGATCTCGAACTCCATTGAGAATGAGCCTCTTTGCCTTCCCCTGCTCGGCCTTGTACTTCTTCTTTTGATCGTTGTCAGCAGGAACAACTACAACACTTTTGACGTAGGCCTCGAGATCATATTCCTCCAGAACAGCTAAGATTTTGGTCTTCCATATGACATAGTTGGAGGCATTGTCCAACCTGTCCTGATCTCGGAGCCCATGAGATGCCATCTCACCCAACTGTCAAACTGACTGCTCTAGTCACTGCTTAACACTTTTAAGCAAGTGAGGAATTCGAACTTTCTGACGGAAAGTTCTCTAAGGGAAAAGTCCCCTTCTATGTGTCTTTGTTATTTTCCAGTGGATTTCTGCCACGGCAGAAACTGAGCCCTTCAAGCACTACGCTGAGGCTCTACGTCACTGTAAGCTCACGATTTGGAAATCATACCTCTCTGTTGACTCTGTCAAAGAGAGATTTCCTCGGAATCTCTACTTCCCAGCAAGGACTACGCAATCCCTTCAAGGGGATTCAAATTGCTGCCGAGTGCAGCTTTTGGCCTCTCTACTCAACGCTGGATCTGTCCTTCCTGTTTCAAAAGCAATGCTCTGATAACATGTGAAAATTCTTAATCCTCAAGGAACCCCTACATTAACAAATCTGAATCTACTTCACCTACTTGATTTTTAAATTACATTCATCAAGTTATTCTCCTGAATACTGAAGCAAATTACTTCTGCAACCTACACTAATTAAATATTTGATCTCATGAAACAGAAAACTAAGCAAAGAACAAGATACATAGGACACACTTATTTTTGGACACAATAGTCCCCAGAAAAACCCAATGTGGGAAAACAGGTGCAGCAGTTTAGAGGGTTTATTATTATGCAGGAGAAATATCTGAATACAAATCTAGGATGCTCGTCTAGCAATCCTTTACTAAGAAAAATACTCACAGAAAATATGAGTGATTTTTACCTCACTTCACCCAGTAGAATTCCGGCCAATCTGGCACAAGACTGGCTAACCCCGTTATTTCTATGTAGGCCTTGTGTCAGCCTTTCAGGTTCTACGTCAGCTCTCCCAGCTATTCCGGCAATTCTCGGCAGTTCTGGATTTTGCGTGACAGGCAGCTTTTCTGCTCTACGCAGGCCCTTCTGGCTCTGGCTTAGGACTGCGTGGGCCCAAAATGGCCCAACATCAACCTTTCCCAGCTACTGCACTGCCTCTCTGCAAGCTCTCTCCACCTCTCTATTACTATTCTCTGGAAAGTCCTTCTCCCAGATTCTCTCTGCCCCTCTACTGCTAAATGATCACTTAGTTTGAATTTC
Source organism: Pinus tabuliformis (assembly GCA_031772625.1). NCBI lineage: Eukaryota > Viridiplantae > Streptophyta > Pinopsida > Pinales > Pinaceae > Pinus > Pinus tabuliformis. Next base: position 1,281,223,216 of record CM062820.1, read on the forward strand.
TCAGCTTCCTAGCCCCAGAAATCGAATTCCAGATCAATTTTCTCTGTGTGTGTGTGTTTCCAAATGAACCCCAAACCTTTATTTTATACTTTTCTTGTTGAGTCTTCAACGATCGACATTAAGTCTCTAATCAACGACAAAGATTAAAACATGACTTGATATGACTTTTGTTGGAATTTCTAAGTTTAACTCGATAGAAATTCTTCCGGTAATATCTGATTTATTTCTTCCTACTTGTTCAATTACTTAACAAGTTATTTACCAAGTAAATACTGAAAATAAATACAAGTACAGTATCAACATCTACAGATCATCAACTGAAAGTAAACAAGCACACAAGTGACACCATTATTTTTGGACCATTGTCCCCGGAAAAACCCAATGCGGGAAAACTGGTGCTTCTATTCAGAGGGTTTTATTATTATTCAGTTTTCATAATACAACCAAGGTGCCAGAAATGGCTCACCCAACAGAGAATTCCCTCGGCAGTAGTACCTCTCACTCGAAGACAAATATTCCAACTGATAAATCACTGGATGAACGATCCCACAGCCACAATTGCAGCTTCTGCTGCTCTGCGTCACTCTAATAGGGACTGTGTCACCTTATCTAGCTCACTAGCTCCCAGTCTGTCCCACGAAATCCTCCCAGCGCTATCTCTACGCCCTGCGTCAGCTCTGCTAGCCTCTACGTCAGCTTCCAGAGCCTTTGCGTCAGCCCCTCTACCCTCTGCGTCTCACACGCTGGCCTCTTTGGCTCTACGCAGCTCTTGCGTGCCTCTGCATAGCCTCCAACTGCCTCTGCATCAACCTCTCTAGGCTATGCGCTACCTCTCTGGTACCAACTCTGCCTCTCTGCAATGTATTCACTTCCCCTCAGCTACAACTCAGATCACTTGTTCGATTTTCTCAGCAAACCTCACCCCAGAAAAATCGAACTGACTGATCAATTTGGTGTGTCCTCCAACTGACCCTCAAGCCTCCTCTTATACTTTTCTCGTTGGTCCATCAATGACCGAGATTAAATCTCTAATCAACGGCTAAGTTTAGATTTGGCTTGATCCATGACTTTTGGACCCTTCTAACCCAGTTTTATATTAATACCCATTAATATTTTATTTTTCCTAAGTTTAGACTTAGGAACTCCATTAAAAATATTAATTATTTTAATATCTCCTAAACCGGGTATAATCGGTCCAAATTATTTTTGGTTCTTGGAGATCTCATGTGCCTTAGCCTCTCCACCAATTTTCATGGTTAGAGCACATCTGATGCTACCCCAAATCAACACTCCCTCTTAGCGAGGACTGTGCTCTAGTAATACTGCTCATTGAGTATCACCCTGATCATCATCCAACATTGGTCCCTGTGCTGATGCTAGGCCTCCCTGCCCAACATTCTCTGCACTACTGCATCATGTACTGTTGCCCATGGCCCTGCCACTTCTAACTGCTGCACTGCAACCTAAGTCACCTGACACGGGGATTCGGGACACGTAGGATTCGAGATTCGTGGTGTCGGATTCGGACACGCTAACCCCCCGAAACAAGACACGTTATATATTATTTTATTAAAAAAAAATATATATATATATATTAAAAATTAGATATTATCATATTTCTTACACAAATTTTAATTAATGATACAAATTTATTGATTTCAAACATAGATCTTCATCTATAGCTATTAGCATGCATAGTACATACAAAATTCAAATAAATGTCAGTGGTACTAGTCACATAAATGATAAATCTATTAAAAATTTAAATCATGATTCATAATTCATAACTGAAAGACAACTTACAACTACAAGATAGTAAGATAAACACACTGACAATTGTAGTTTTCTCATTAAGTCATCATATCAAAATGTGTTATATAGGTAGTGTTGGTGCAATGCCAATGGCAAATAGAAATAGAAAATATAAAACAACTACAAGTATACAAGCCTCAAGGCATCAATCAGCATCAGAATCAGCATCACTGTCCCCATCATCATGGTCCCCACTGCTCTCCTCTGCATCCTCCTCCTCCCCGGTATCCATAGTCACCTCTGCATCTGCTGGTATGGAGGTTGACCCCTCTAAGCCATCAAATCTAACAGGCTCTAGCACTGGATCATTGAGATCCATGTTGGCCAATGCCAACTCAACAATGGTGTCCAGACCCACATCATCAGGAACAGTGTTACTTGGGAGCGGGAGCGAAAGTGAGGAGCGGGAGCGAAAACGGGAGCCGGAGTGACATATTCAGAAGCTCTTGGTTTGGTGCTCTTGATTAAATACGAGTTCCATACCCTAATACATGACAAAATTCAATGGAAACATTGCAATCCCCCAATCCTAAAATCCTGAAAAACTGATAACTCTGCTGGATTTTGAATGAAATCTAAAATTCTACTTTCTCCATATGAAATCCAATGAGGCCGGAACCACTCTCAAACATCCTGAGTCATTTCATGGTAATGTTAAAAATTTAAGTAAAAGGATGAAAATGAAGATTAAGGAGAATGTCACTTTTACTTTAAGAATTTAACATTACCATGAATAGCATATCAATACTAGGGCCTAGACTTGATCATGAAGCTGCCAAATGCTCTACTCTTTGCTGCAACAGCACAAATCACTTGCCAACAGCACAAATCACTTGCCAAATGAAAATATTAATGAGCAAACATGCCCTTTTCTTTCCCGCACTAAGCTTAGCGAGTCCTGGAAACAGGACACGTGTCCCAAAATCGCGACACGCTTTTGAAAATCGTGACACGACCTCGGATTCGACGTGTCGGAAACGGACACGACGTGTCATATGATTTGGACACGAATCCGGACCGAATCGTGTCGGATTCGCTGGATTCGGGATTCGTAGGGGGTTTAGGACGAATCCGGTGACTTAGACTGCAACCCAGTTACTGAGAAGGAAGTAATGTTGAAGCTCCCTCTGCCACTAACAAGTGCTCCCTCTACTGACCTCTACGCTACTGCAACAACTCCATGCATCTCCCACCGTTGCACACCTCTTTGTGCCATCCTGCACTAGTGGAATACTCCCATTCTCTGTGCACTGTTACATCTTGCTAGCCTCTGCGTTGTCCCGAGACTCCTGCACTATAGCACTCTCTATTGCTCCATCTGCATCCGTCTCTACCGACATCTTCTAGTCCTGCTACTCCTCTTTGGGGCTCCCGTAGCAAGGTATAATCCAAGAGGTTGGGTACCTTGAGGATCCTACCCCTCATCGCCTGTAGTCCATCTAACTACAGCGCGATGTCTTCCCACTTCCTCTCAAGTGGCACATGAGCACTCATGGCGCAATCGCCATCCTCCTCGACTTCTTTCTCCGCCTTTGCTAGTGTTTTCTTGGTCTCGAAAGCCTCTCCCTTGCTCTTTTTCCTAGGGCACTGATTCGCAAAATGACCCAGCTCCCCACAATGGAAGCATTTGACCTTGGAGAGGTCCTTCTTTTTCCTCTTTTCCTGCTTTTCTACAGATGCTAGTGCTGCATCCTCTTCTTCCTCCTTCTTGATTCTAACCCCTTTGCCGCTACTCCCCGCCTTGGTCAGTCGTCTGATCTCTTCTTGATGAAGAGCCGCCCAAAGTTCCTCCCAATCCGGAAGGCTCGTTCTGCCCAGTATGCTCTCGACAAATACCTCCCGATCCTCTGAGACTGTGTTCAATGTGATCCTTACCAACATCTCCTCATCTGATGTGGCCCCTATGGAAGTCAGCTGGTCACGGATCTCCTTCAATCGACCGAGGAAGACATCTATCTGCTCTCCCTTCTACATCTGGTATGACCGCGCTGATTTTCAAGTAACATCTTCCTTTGCACGGAAGTATGTTGGTACAATTTCTTCAGGGCCTCCCACATCTCATTTGTCGTATTCTTCTTGGCAACATGTGCCACATGATTCTTGACCCCATCAAGGATGATGCACTTCGCCTTGGCCATTGCCTCCTCGTACTTCTCATTTTCAGCTTGGTCAATTGGGATCACTATAATTTTCAAGGCAAAGTCCTTGATGCGATACTTGTCCAGAATGGACAAGATCCTGGCCTTCCAGACCACGAAGTTGGACGCTCCGTCCAGTCTATCCTAATCTCTCAGCCCATTCACTGCCATCTCACTGCTCTGTTGCCGACTCCTCCGAGTCTCTCTACTTCCCTCCTGGAAGTCCTCTATTCGACCCCTGCTGAGTCTCTCAACTTCCCATTTGGAAGTTCTCGGTTCGACTCCCTCTAAGTCTCGATTTCCCTTTTGGAAATCCTTCTGCCAAAGTCGAGTTCCTCCACTCTGATCGTCTGTGCAACTACACTACTAATCCAGATTCCTTGGCCAGAAATCCACCTCAACAACAACTCCCTCCTCCTTGGTCTTGCCCTGTTAGTTATTGTTCTGACCACAGTACCCCACCAACTTCGCTCCGCAACTTACCCACAGCCTCCTATGCCTCAACAATCTGAAGGACTGAGCCTCTAGGCTCTGCGAAAGCCCGGCACCGGCAAAATCCGCACCTCCCGGCCACAACGTCTATCTTTCGTGACTGAGAAAGACGACCAGGAACTGCGTAGGTCAGGTCTGCTCCTCTCTGCCTCTGTGCTGATCTTCCTCCTGTCTTGAACTGATGACGTAGGCTCTCTGCGTCACCCCTTCCTTGCTGCTTTCTACTAGGAACAACTTTTGTCACTCGCGACAGTTGTTTCTACTGCTGCTGCTCTACTCGGCTGATGCCTTCGTTATCTTGTGATCTGCAACCGGGCTCTGATACCATGTTGGAATTTCTAAGTTTAACTCGTTAGAAATTCTTCCAGTACTATTGATTTATTTCTTCCTACTTGTTCAATTACTTAACAAGTTATTTACCATGTAAACACTGAAAATAAATACAAGTACAGTATCAACATCTACAGATCATCAACTGAAAGTAAACAAGCACACAAATGACATTGTTATTTTTGGACCAATGTCCCCGGAAAAACCCAATGCGGGAAACCCGGTGGAGCTATTTAGAGGATTTTATTATTATGCAGTTTTCAGAATACAACCAGGGTGCCAGAAATGGCTCACCCAACAGAGAATTCCCTCGGCAGTAGTACCTCTCACTCGGAGACAGATATTTCGGCTGATAAATCACTAGATGAACGATTCCACAGCCACAATTGCATCTTCTGCTACTCTGCATCACTCTGATAGGGACTACATCACCCTATCTAGCTCACCAGCTCCCAGTCTATCCCACGAAATCCTCCCAGCACTGCCTCTAGGCCCTACGTCAACTCTGCTAGCCTCTACGTCAGCTTCTAGAGCCGCTGCCTCTAGGCCCTGCGTCAACTCTGCTAGCCTCTACGTTAGCTTCTAGAGCCTCTGCATTAGCCCCTGGACCCTCTGCGTCTCACACACTAGCCTCTCTGGCTCTGCGCAGCTCCTGGTTGCCTCTGCATAGCCTCTAGTTGCATCTGCGTCAACCTCTCTGGGTTCTGCACTGACTCTCTAGTACCAACTCTGCCTCTCTGCAACGTATTCACTTCCCCTCAACTGTAACTCAGATCACTTGTTCGATTTTCTCAGCAAACCTCGCCCCAGAAAAATCGAACTGACTGATCAATTTGGTGTGTCCTCCAACTGACCCTCAAACCTCCTCTTATACTTTTCTCGTTGGTCCATCAACAGCTGAGATTAAATCTCTAATCGACAACTAAGATTAGATTTGGCTTGATCCATGACTTTTGGACCCTTCTAACCTAGTTTTATATTAATATCCATTAATATTTGATTTTTCCTAAGTTTAGACTTAGGAACTCCATTAAAAACATTAATTATTTTCATATCTCCCAAACCGGGTATAATTTGTCCAAACCATTTCTGGGTCTTGGAGATCTCATATGCCTTAGCCTCTCCACCAATTTTCATGGCTAGAGCACATCCGATGCTACCTCAAATAAACACCTTTTAGATCATTCTCACCCATATTTTGATTAATACCCATTAATATTTTAATTTCCCTAAGTTTAGACTTAGAACTCCATTAAAAATACTAATTATTTTAATAAAATACAATCTGGGTGGAATTTCACCAAATGGTTTCTGGGTTCTTTAGAACTCATGTGCCTTAGCCTCTTCACAAATTTTCAAGGTTAGAGCACTTCCGATGCTACCAAAAACTAACAGGTAGGGGAATATTACGCAACCGGACACATACCGACATTCTTGAGACTACCATTGTATTTGCATCAAATTGTGCGAACCAAGGGGTAACAAAAAGTCCCATAGATCCTCAGAACCAAGGGCCTTCTCGCAAAATATATTCTCGTTCTTCGAATGATGCAAACTTTACTATGAAAAAACCTTTGGAGCAAAGGTGGATCTCACAGTTTATTGTCCAAGTTGTGAAGATCCAGTGAAAGAGATCCATCGGCTTTGGCCAGAAACTGTTAAATCTGCATATAACGGCTTGGGCTTCATATATTGAGCGCAGATCGTTTGTTTCTGTTAGATCTACAGTCAATGTTGGAACTTGATTCAGCTACTCCACAATATAGGGGCTAGGAATGTTGTGTGTCTGAACAGGATTTGCGGGGGCAACCAATTTTCCTTTAAGGATGTCTTTGAATGAAGGGCCTCCATTGTTCTGTCCTTGATTTAATTTTGTTCCCTTTGGAAGACTGGATCCAGACACATCCCCTGCTCCCTTTGATTTGCTCGATCCAGCAGATCCTCCCCGCAATCTCAGATTCAAAATGATGGTAGATGACCGAGAGGCATATTCTTGTATGCTCTGATCGTCCTGCATTGTTTTGCCTCTACAGATCATATTTTGTAGGCACGTCAGGAAACCTAGGTTATGAAGGATATTTTGCTTCAACTTTGATACCCATTCAGAAGCTAGGACCCATATGAGATGTGATTTTCCATCTGGGGATTTAATAAAAACTTGAAAGGGTGTCTTTGATTTTGGATCTGGTCTCCTTCGTGGACAGATTTGTATGTCAAGAACCGGATTTATGTTGTAAGGTTGTTCTGGGAGGCATAGCGGAGGATGCGACATCATAAGAAGGAGGCGAGCCTTATTTACCCTCCGATCTATTGAAACAAAGAACCGATCCATTAGAAAATTGATCAAGTGGCTCAGTTCCGACCGCAATCCGCAATATCGACTGTACAGGGTCCTATGTGGGAGGATATACACCCAATTCGATGATTTTAGCCATGGTTCTTTTGTTGGGTCCTCTCCAGAGGAATAAACCTTGATGGTAGTCGCGAGCCGACTCCCTGAACTGAGCAATGCTTCTCCTGCAATGAAGGGCGGACGGGGTAACTTCTTCAAATCAAGATAGGCTGCAGATCTAGGAGGATCCCGACCCTGCACAGTACGATGATGCCCTTAACCTCAGTTTGATCCATCCGGCGAGAGAGGAATCAAAGCCTCTGCGGCACCGCACATTGAAACCCTGGTCGTCGCTTCCATCTCTTTCCCTCCCAAGGCTAGAGAAAGTATGTATGACATTGATTCCAAAAATTTCTTTCAACGGGACAATAGTGTTACATCAATGCTTCTACAGCAATTTCTTAGCCAAACATCAGATGCCTTTTGACATACAAATGACTCCCTATATATAGATAAATCCTTGTCAAAATAATCTTGGCCGTTGATAAATCCTTGATGATATTTTAATCTTAACCATTGAAAATATTTATTTTGAGGAATTTTCGAATTTCTCATTAAATCCATTTTTTATTAGAACTCAAAATTAATTATTTTGAGCTAATTTCCTCAAAAATTTGATTTTGACTTAACCACCAAGGTCCAAGGGTCCAATTTTTTTTGAAATTTCCAATATTCCCTTGGTGGGGGACCTCCAAAAATTAATTATTTTGATACCCACGAATTTTTCCACTTGGAGAATTTAATTTCTCTAGACTTTTAATTTTGACTCTAATTAATTAAATTTCTGGCTTAAGATTTTAATTTAATTTTGCTAGAAAATTTAATTAATTGACACTTGAGGAGATTAAATATATTTTTCCACCCTCTAATATTTTACCCATGGTGTCTAAGTATGAGAGACCATGCACTAAAATATTTTTTACATAATATTTTTACAAATTCAACCCTCAAAGAGGGAATATGTTCGGCTTAGACCCTCAAATTACATACCCAATTCTGCGAGACCATACGATCTAGTAAGCTAAGAGATTTGTAATAAAATAATTTAGCCAATTAGCTTAAACTATTCCCAAATCACTTTTACATAAGACTCGACTAGAACACTAAGACTCACCTAAGACTTTGATGACAAATTTCACTCTAGCTTTGGGGTGAGGTTGGAGGGAAAAGCTCTACCAACCATCTGTTTTTAGAAACACAAATGAGTCAGTGAGACAAAAAAACCTCCTAGGACGAAATTATCGCCAAAATAATAGGCCTACCTGGTTGTTACATACATTCATGGTCTTACTAGCATCATTTACATTAAAAATTTGCAGAATGGGTTTACAATGGCATAGTGTTGATGGTTGATGATCTCGATCCTTTGAAGAAAAATATAGTCAATCTGCTTCCTCGGAACTTCGATAAAATGAGTGCAACAAAGTCATTTTCCACTTAGTGACTTTTGCCACCATTCTCCAATAAAATATTATTTGTCGTCTTTCTCCAAAATAGTATTTGCCACTTTTTAATTAATATTACCAAAATTGGACAAACTCCTTTAACAATTTTTGCACTCACAAAATTGGGAATATTACACAAATCAATATTTAATAAAGAATGATTCATACAAATTACAATGATGTGCGATAAGTAGTCATGTGCATCTTTTATTTCCTAGCTTTTTAGCAACTAGGAATGTTATAGGACCATGGGTTGTATTTTCTAGTCCAGTTCTTTAGTTCCATTGACGTAGTTCTTGGTCATTTATTGGAAATTAATAAAATTTTCTTATATTATGTTATGTGTTATCTAAGAGATATGACTATACTAATAAGCACAACCCTATAAAATCATTAACTATTAATATTATTTAGGTACTTTATGTTCATTATAATCTATACATATCAAACTGAATTCTCAATCAATACGTTCCCCTGAATATCATTAAAATACTAATAGGCACATTCCTATACTAAAACAACCAATCTTAATATAATTAATGTGATTGATGTTCATTAAAAACTTTGAATACGTTCCACTGAATATCATTAAAATACTAATAGGCACATCCCTATACTAAAACAACCAATCTTAATATAATTAATGTGATTTCTGTTATTAAAAACTTTAAAGTCTACATAGTAAACTGAACTCTCAATGGACACTTTCTCCTGAACATCATTAGAATATTAGCCATTCACAAATATCATTGAAACACTAACCATCCACGAGTTTGATCAAGGCCTTCTGCAATAAAATCCCCTGGGAAATTTTTCTCAAAGAGTTCTCTATTCTCAAATGGATAGTGAATGTAAGCATAAGGCATTGACCCACTCTCGAACCAGCAATCGAATACCTGCATATACATATCTGCCCCTTGTCACAATTCCACTCCATATATTCAAAGTAGAAAAAGAAGTTCTATAATGCCAAAACTCAGCATTTTACCCTGGTGTAGAATCTGCTGACATTAAACGAGAATGTAAGAAGAAAACATAAGACATACACCAGTGTAGAAAAGAAGCAAAATTATGAATATTTTATAATATTTTCAAGCAAAGAACAAAGGCCTGGAAGACATCCTAGTTGAAACTGATTCAAAAGCACAATATTACTAGCGTACTTCCATTAAACTTCCCCTAATCAATAATCTCATCTGAATTAGCCCTTACATGTTTATCATCAAAATGAATGCACACTGATAGAATATATCTATTTCTACATTGCACACATGCACTAGATGAAATAGGGCCACGTTTAGAGAAGATACGTAATAAAAGTCACTTATATTTTATTTAAAATTTTCGGGACTTACATCATCAACACGCCTAAGAACTCCATAGTTAGGACCTCTTCTAGATGGAATTGTGATGTGATCAATTTTTTCCCGATGCAAATCAGTCACCTGCAATAATGAACAGATACAGGAATTGTAAGTAGATTATCCACTATGACAAGCACTGATGTGATCCCAGCTTAATATAAAATAGAATTCAACTGATGAGAACAGCCTTTCCTCAGAAAGAAAACATTGATTTCAAGTCAAAAAATATCATGTTCTCCAAACTAAACATCAATTGAAAATTGACAGAAACAGAAGTTAAAGCTGCAATGACTGTCAATGATCCCTGGTGGGAGTTGGGACCTGCCTGCTTCACTATTTTTATGTAAAGTTGATCTTTACTCTCATTCCTGGTGAGTATAAAACTAAAAAAGCTTGTGCAATACAATATATGCGTTGCACCATTACACAGTTGCAATTATAAAAGTAGTTATCTCACCTATACTCTTGGTCATCTCGATTCTGGAGGCATATATAAGGAAATAAAGCAAGCTTAATAGCTTCATCTTCTCCATATTATTTTCAACAAAGGAATTCTGACTAAAATAGGCAACATATATTTTATTCAAGTAGCATCTGACCCATTGAAAAGAACCCATGGTAGAATACAAATAGTGGTATAGACACAAATAAGAATACAAAGAACATGGTGTTTAGACTAGTGTAACATGGAAGCAGTTACCATTGTCACCTAAGAAACAAAGTCCCTCTCTTTAGTGAAGAACATATCATACACAATGGACGCTTCCCTAGTAGCTTCTAGGGTTCCTAAGGCAAGAAAGGATAGAGTTTAAGGACACCTATCTAACTATTCAAAATACCACCAAAAAAGATATAATATTCGAGGTAAGGATAGGGTGGTTAATTATTGGAATTTCCAGTTTTCAATAAATGAGGAACTAGGTCAATTTCGAAGGCTTAGCAAGTTAATATTTATCAAAGGAAGACCCCCAAACATTACAAAAGAAGAAAATGTTATTTTCTGTTGTAAAACTTGCATAAAAGATGATGTATTACAGCAATAGTTCAAGTGATGGCAGCAGCAATAAAATCAACCCTTAAACAAATGATTAATAAATGAAGCTAGGGCTGAAATAGTAAGTTAAACAAGGGCTTAGTTCACTAGCTAAAGCCAAAAATTCAAATGAATATAACATCCCTAGGAAACAAGACATATAGCCCCATAAGGGCTATAAAATAAATAAGCAATGTAAAATATGAGGATAGGATCAATTCTAAGCCAATCATATGAACAGTTACTCTAGACATATAGTTTAAATATGGATGAAACTATGTGTAGCTGTAATAAACCATAATTCAACCCTAAAACAATAAAACAAAAGTTAAATTTTGGATCTTATGATTGACTATTGGAATATGAATAGTGCCTACTTATTATTGGGGGCATATGGAGTCAACTAAGGTCTCCCTTGGGAGAAAGTAAATGAATCTACAGTGATCCACCTAGCTTTACACTAATAACCCCAGAAGATCCACCTAGCATCTTCCAAAATCCAAGAAATTCAAGGGAAGAATCTCCACTAGCAATCTTCCTAGGGTTTTTATGAAGGGCTTTATCCAAAAAGAAACAAAGACAATGCATCCTCTCCACTAAAGAAGTACAGATACACTCAATAATCACACAAATAAATCAAACAAGATGTAGAAAAATACTTAATAAATTATTTGCATTCATAAACCCTAGCCCTAAAAAATCAAGTTGAAAGATCATCCATAATACTATCTCCACAAGAAGTCACTCTAGTCATCCTTCCATAGCGTTTTAGATAAAACAAAAGAAAAGTGGACAAGTAATTAAATATCTCTAGAAGTAACAATGATTTACTAGTGAGAAGTGTTGGAGAATGTAACTAGTTTTGGTCTTCATAATTTGTACTATTATGTATTTTACGTAAAAAAAAGCAAAAGAAAAGAAAAAGAAAAATCATTATTATTTTTCTAGACAAACTTGTTCTTCATGCTTCTAGGTTTTTGAGTCCAAAGAGTCAAAGTACTATTTGGACCTATTGTAAAGAAAAAGGAAAAAGAATTTTTAAATATGTAATTTCAGGTCAGAAACCCCTCTAGGTGCCAAGTTAGCCTACATATTAAGTCAGCCTTGCCCCAATGGACATGTCTATTCACACCCCCCTCTGGACAGTATAAATAGAAGGAAAATGGAGCTCATTTGGACACATACACTTGATGGATTGTGGTCTGAAATATCGCAAAAAGGACAGAGAAGATGTGGAGGACCAAAGTATAAAAGAAAAGATTCCTTCTTGAGCTATGATTTGTGGCAAATGTGCCTTGATACATCTCTTGTTGTTGGTCTCTTGTTAATGGATCTGCTGGAAAGAAGGAAGGCTTGACTTGGCATCTAGAGGTGGAAGTTTTTTGTGGTTATGGGTCTTGGATATCTCATTTGATCTGATTATATTAGAAGAGAATTTTCAGGATTTTCCCCTTGGAGGGGTTTTGCCTTGGCTTAGAGCCTATATCTTGTGTTTTTTGTTTCTGTGATCTTCATGTAATGGTAATTGTTTGATGAAAGAATCAAAATAAAGATTAATGAAGAACCAAATTATATTCAGAAGCGATTACTATGAAAAGGAAAGTCTAAATTAAATTATAGGCCTCACAATTTTCCAACATGGTATCAGAGAAAAGGTGGCTTGAAAATGGAAGCCTGGAGATCACACACGAATGGTGTTTAAATCAAATGAGAATGACTCTATGGAAATCCTAGAATATCTGATTCGGTGGACTCTACATCTCAGAAGCTCATGTAAAGAGACTCGTTGTGGCTCAATTACATCAAATTGAGTGACTCGCATCCCTGTGGTGGAGAGTGTCTGGCTCGTTGAGGATGGCCCGCACTAGTTAAGCACGACTCTGATTCTTTTTTCAGAATGATTCGAAGTTGTGTAAATGATGGTATGCTTGTTTGACTTGAATACATTATTGATGGACCTATGGCTTATACCTTTATTTAATATGGCCCATAAGTGACTCGCTCTACATTATGGATCTTGCTTTACATTGTAGTGGTATTGTTGTACAAAAATTTGCACTTCGAGCTCGCTTTTTCTGTGAACTCATATGTGATCTAAAGTTCGATCATATTGTAACTCGAAGACTATACATAGAAGGACCCTTCAGTATATTGAAGCCGACCTACATGCTAGAAAATTAAAAAGGAAGAAAGATTTCCTTATGTTGATAATTACTTAAGTTATTCTTGTGTTCTTATTATCTTCTTTATGTTCTTCTTTTATCTTTGTATCACCAAGCAATTATCAAAAAAAAACATGAAGATCAACGACACCATATGTAGGCACTTATCCAGGGCTAAAACCCCTTTCTAGGGGAAAACCTAGTCAAACTCTTCCACTAATCAAATTGAGATAGACCAAGACCTTAGACCAGACCAAGTGACCTTCCTCCTCAACCAAGTCAACCTTCCAATATGATTCAAAAACATTCAGTAGTGTCTTCTTGTCTAGTAGCTACAACCCAGCAATAATCCATAACTTTGACCCCCAAAAACTCTAGAATTTCAGCCCAACAACAATCAGAATTTTGACCCCCAACTACTCCAGAACCACAGCCTAGCAACAATCCAGTGACTTTGCACATGTGAGACAAGGAGAGAGAAAATTTGACTTCTTTTTGCTTGACAAAGCCTTCCTTCTTCTTCTCAAACTCTCTTTTTCTCATCACTATTTTCGCTACTACTTATATGCATCTACAATAAGGCTAGAGGACACATAACAGTGGCATGAAAAGTAATTAGCAGTCATCTTATCTCTTTGCATCCCTTGCATCTTTGGTAACTGTCATGTTGTTGATTGGGTTGCTTCTCTTACTACTGTGATCATTGGTCTTTAGAATTCCTTGTTGCCTCATATCATTCTTGCATTGCATTTTCTAGCTCTTGCATTCATCTATTGAACTTTTGCATCCATAAGTAGTTCTTAGCATTCTCATCTAATTGACAAGATATATATAATGCTCTAAATAATTGGTATACTTGGACTAATTTGGTATTCCTCACACAAGATAGGCTTGCTTCTCTCATAAGTTTGCTCTTGCTCTTCTAATGTTATTAGCATCTATTAAAGAGTAATATTTTTGAGTAATTCTAATTGCTATTAGCGAATGTTATGCTCTCTTCCTTGAAAAGAATTAGTACATTGTGCTAACATTATTGCGACATTGGTTCCAAAGAAATATTTTTTGTCATTGCTTCCTAAGGAAATTGGCTATTGGATAAGTTGATAAATTGATTTTAATTATCTTATTGAAATAAGTGTTTTTTGAGAATAAGTGCACTAACGTATTGTTTTGCAAGTGAGCATCATATCTAAGAATCATAATATTGCAACATTGAAATTAATTCTCTCAAAGCGCTTGATTGATCACCATATTGTTGTTATGATAAGAGTAATCTTGAAGTCATCTAAGTAATCTCAAGAATTTCTAATTGTGTTGATATCTTTTTGGAGGATCGGAATTGTCTAATTGGCACATTAACATAGTTAAGAGGGAACTAGACTTGTGCGCTTTTACATTTATCAAGTAATTGTCCATTGTGAAATTGTTAACCTTGAATTGCTTTACACTCTTTACTTGTCATTGGATAATCTAATTCATAATCAAAGAGTTCATCGAGCACTGTTTTTGGTGAATACTGTCTTTGCAATCGTTAAGTACTTTCCTTTATTGCTCTAAATCGAATATTGTCTCAAAGTACTTGAAACATTTCAATGATCTCACCTAAAGCTAATCGCTCATTTTGCACTTGCATTTTAGGACTAATAGTGCATTAATTAACTTACCTCCAAGCATAAGCTTGGTTGAAAGAAAATAGGACCACCTTTCTCACCCAGCTTGCGAAGTTTAGACCCTCACTTGTGGTTAACACGGTGACCTTGCAGTCGTCAAATCCATAGTATCTATAGCGCGAGAGGCATTCGAGTAGTTAGAATTCTAGGCGAGGTATCGTTAATATAGCCATTGCTATATTCCCCCAGGTTTCTTTCCACGACCTACACTTGAGACTAACTTCAAAACAATTGAAAGAAAGGACTCACCTAGATAGGCATCTAATCTAAAATTAATCAAGAGTTTGCAATTCACTTAGTTCTAGTTATCGCATCTCATATAGGATAGTGTGCATCCTAAGAAGCAAATGTTCATCCGGTAACTTGGTAACTAATTTATATTGTGCAAGTGATTTGACTCCATAAGGCACTAGTCTCTCAATAATCTAATTAAATCGTGCTAATAATTAAGCTTGCCATTCATCATTAGCCAAGTTCCTAGGCCATTCAGTGGTGTCTCCCGAACTTGTTGATTCCTGACAAGTCTTTCATCGTCACATTTCATAGAGATTACCCCCCATAGTCTGTTGTAGGGAGATAGCTAAAACAGAGAGGGCAGTGATCAAAGTGATGACCCCTACCCTGAGTCATTGTCACATTTACTTGTACAATTCGGGCGACAACAGGACCCAATGGAAAAATGTGGACCATGATGGGAAAGGTGTGAAAGGGAGTTATAATGAACAAAGGAGAGTGAGATATATGGTGTATAGAAGCAAGACCACACAACCAAAATGAGGATTTCCCATGTAGTGCCACTCCTTATTCTAGTAGCCAATATAGGAGATCCCACGGGACTAGGATACAAGATTAACCACAAAGTTGGGACAAGGAAACAAGAATACAGTGCAAGCACATTCTTTCCACCGAATCCCCCCACTAAGCCATGTCCAAATGTGCCCAAGAAAAGCAAGCATAAACACCCAATCACATAATGAAAAGTTATACCTTCGGGGTTGGAAAACCCACATTCAAACATGCGATCATAACAGATGGGCGAGGGCACACAATGGTTGGCTTAAGTAGCGGAGAATGGTGGCACATCAAGCTATCTGGTGGCTGCAAGGGACTGCTGGCTGCCGGCTGAAGACAAATCTAGGAGAAAATTTTCTCCTATTGAGGTCACCCACTGGTGGTGGGTAACACACCTCATTGGAAAAAATTTGAAGTGGCATTTTAATGCCCCCATAGTATTGCTTTACTATAATTCTCAGCAATGTTAAGTTCTTCTTGTGACATACATACTGTAGCCCTTGTAGTCTTAATCCTTCCTTGTGCTTGCCCTCTTGGATCAATCCCTTGGCTCCCTTTTGCCCTTCTTGGATTGGCAGTAGCCTCTTGATCTATCCATTGTTCTTTAGTTCTTTATACTACAAAAAATATTGTGTCACTAGAGCTATCCCTTCATGTCACCTTTGACCTTCATTGTCAAAGCTCTAGAAATCCTAACCACAAGAGATAATAACCCCCTTCAGTTGGAGAAAAGCCAACAAAAGCGAGAGAATTGATTGGTTAGATGACAACGGTGACCATCTTATTAGTTCCCCCTGGGGTTGCACCTTGTGGGTTAGGACTTTTACCATTAAGTGAAAATTGAAGAGGTAATACAGTCTAAACGATATTAATAGGACTTCTTAAAACTGACCAAACTTAATACAAAATAAATTTTAATGATCAGACTGGTTTTGTATATAAAGGAAACACTGATTTCAAGTCATAAAAGATCATGTTCTCCAAACTGCATATCATTTGACAGGCCTGGGATCTCAAAGCGGGCATGACTGAATAGTTACTAATCCACTGGGACGTGCCTGCTTGACCTCTTATGTGAAGCTAGTTGATGTTTACTCTGATTCCCAGTGAGTATAAAACTAAATAGGTTGTGCAATGTTGCATATACATTGCATTATTATGCAGTTGCAATTACGGTAGTTTTAACTTTTCATCATCTGTGCTCTTGGTCATCTGGAGTCGTCTATAACTAAATATAGCAAGCTTAATAGCCTAATTTTCTCCGGAATTTTTTTCAAATTAGGAATTCTGACTCAAATAATCAGCATATTTGTGAATCAAGTAGCATTTAAACCATTGAAAACAACCCATCAAAATAAAGAAAACAGTGTGGATGTAAACAGGAATACAAAAGACAATTACTTGTACATTTCAAAATTAGAATATTTGAATGCGCTCAGTATAAAGGATATTAATGGAATGTCTTCAAAAAGAGTCAAAACAAAGAGTCAATCAACCTTGATGCCTGAAAGCTCCTCTAGTTTCTCAATTGACCCCACCACCACTTTTTCCTCTCCATCATCACTAATCCAGATAGGAAGAGGTGTTCCCCAAAATCTAGTTCTACTTATTGCCCAATCCCTAGCATTCTCCAGCCAATTGTGAAAGCGTTTTTCCTGCAACAAAAGTAAAGATTCATAAGATATTGAATCCAATTAAATTCAAAATGTCTGTAGAGCTAAATCAGGTAACTCATCCCATCCTACAAGGGGCCTGGCCAGATAAAATTCCATTTTTTCATTAAATCCCTAAGAAGAGTAAGTCAGAAAACTGTGATATGTACGGAGTAGGGATGATTTCAATCCATATTACAAAACAATTTGATCAGAATCAGGTCTTCAGTGCAAAACTATAATAGTAGTAAATAAATAATATGAGATGAGAGCACAAGTATCCACCATTAAATGACCAGACCACAACAAACCCAGGTATTGAATTAAAAAGTAAATATAGAAATATCAAGATCGACTGCTTAGACGAATGAACATGCAGTTCAGCGTTAGTCTTTCCTAACTTCAGGTTTAGCTTCTAATGCAATGCTCCCATAATATCAAATTATAATAAATAAATAAGATAATAAATAATAAAAAGGAGATTAATAAATAATAAAGTTCAGTTCATAATAAGTAAATAAACTATTTACTTATTATGAACTTCACTTTATTATTTATTATTTTTTTATTAATCTTACTTTTATTATTTATTATTTTATTTATTTAGTTATTATTATTATTTTGATGATATGGGGGCATTACATCTAATATCAGAAATAGTCAACTCGACATAACAAATTGCCCATCTCTTCATAGCTATTAAATCTGGTTTAAGTAATTTCTAACTTCCAAATGCTTAGCGGAATAAATTGCAAAGAGAGGATTAAAAGTTGTGCTAGAATGTAACAGAAATCTCAATGTGAATCAAGAAGCATCCCTTCACTGCGAAACTCCAACTATCGATAGGGGTCTCATTCTATCCACTGGTATGGATGTTCAAAATCCAAAAAAGTCCGTATTGTTTTAGGTTCTATATGCTTTCCTATATTCCTTGGTTTCTATATTTCCTTTACAAAACTTCAACCCTAACTATACTGGCAGTAATAGCATATTGAAAGAATGGAAACACATCCCTGGGAGAAAAGCAATAAATTTTTAGCAGCACTTAGGTTAAAAAGCAAGTAGATTAGGAACACATATAAGGAAGTTCTCTTACATCTATCTAAATCACTTGTTATATGAATCATAGTACACGATGTTGATCAAACTACAACCACAGTATTTGGGAAGTGTCTCAACAAAGTTCAAATGAAATTCTATGATTTTACGTGGATAATCTTGAGATTAACAAGAAATATAGGGAAAATTAAATGGAACCAACACAAGCCCAAATTCTGCACCAAAGACAAGAATAAACCAGCACTAGGGAAGCATAGTACAAGAAGAGAAATCAGCCAAAATCAGCCAAGTGTGACCCTAGAGAGAGAGTGAACCCAAGAACATGTGCACTAGAGACATTACTAAACCCAAGAACAAGTGTGCTAGAGGGCAAATAAACCAAGAACAAGAGAGTGCAACACTTGATATATGTCCCTTGTGCAATTGTGCCTTTAGGAAAATCACTTTATTAAAAATGAAAAAGAATCACATGATGATCAATTACAAATGAGATTTTTGTATATATATACAACTCAAGAGGTTGCGCATGTTGATTTTTAGTAGTTGAGAAAAGTATTCCCCAGCTACATAAGTTAAAATCAAAAGAAAGAGAAATTTAATTTAATTTAATTTTAAATTAAATTAAATTAAATTAAAAGAAGGAAAATTAAAGTTAATTTTACATTTAATTTACAAAGAGACATGTCTTTTTGGGGCAACCTAATATCACTATGAAAAGACACTCAATATAATCATAACACACACATCACTCACATATTCTTCTCTCTCTCTCAGGTAGAAGCAGATCAAAGGAAGAGGCCAAAGCTTTTCTAAGTTGAAGTTTCTGTGTGTAATTAATTAATGATGTTCATATATCATTGGAAGTAATTACCAAATGCAGAAATTTGTGCCTGTCTATTTAGCGCTAGAAAAGCAACATGGTATCAGAGCTTTGGTGGAGAAAGGCCTCAATGGAGTGTTAAATTTTTGGGGTTGTTACAATCTTTACATACAACATATTTACTTTTTACTCCTACCAATGAACATAAATTATGGTGGGCAGTAATTTTTGGTAAATACGTCTAATTACTGAAAAATAAAGAATGTAAAGAATTCCATGAATTATGGTGGGCAGTAATTCCTGGTAAATATGTCTAATTATCGAAAAATAAAGTATGTATCTGTTAATAGTAATTCTTGTTCAGAGATTTGTCTTCCGGATCTATCACATAAATCATTTAGATTGCTGACGTGTTTCGAACCAGCTAATGTGGTTCATCCTTGGGACGATTAGATGAAGAGAATCTGATCCAATAGGGGGGGTGGGGGGGGAGGAGAGAGAATTCCTACAAGCTCAAATATTAGGTCAAAGGTCAGAGAAAATAGTCGCTAGGAAATAAGTAATTTTTGTTTGAACACTCTTGAAGACGATATTTGTCAAATATGGAATAATGCATAATTGAAAGTCTATGATTAAAGCATATGTCCTTTGAAGTCAGTGTGCTCAAATAAGAATGGTGAAGGCACTTTTTCATAAACCTTAAGTGGTGTTGTCACCTAAGATGTACACCTAAGTGTGGGAAAAGTTTTCAACCCCACAAGGTATAGTCTTTAAGGTGCAATGCTCAGAGAAGGGGTTGTCACCTATTCCCAACTCTCTCCATTTAAGCTCTCTCCTAGGTAAGCTATTGGGGGGTAGTCCCTAAAGATGATTAGAAAAGGAAAACTTGTTGAAACAAGTTCTAGGAGACTAAGGGCAAGGAAACTGCCTCTCAAAGTAACTTGATTATAGATTAACTAGCAAGTATGATTACTATCAAGCAATGTAGATATCAAAAGATAGATTTCAATTAGATCAATATGACATCAACAAGGTAAATATGATAGACCAGTGCCTTATGACAATGCTCAAATACTTGCAAAACAAGAAATGATACTTCAAGTTACACATTCGAAAATGTTGCAAGATGAGTGTTAGTACAAGAGAGCAAAATATTATATGCAATTAGAAATATGAGTAATAAGACTTGAGAAACAACTTGCAAGGAAAGAAAGCTTGTACTTCAAGTAAAGATGATATGATATTCATTGGCAATAAGCACGAAATTGACAAGTACAAGAATATAAGGAAAAACTTGCAAGGGAATAATTGGCCCGCAATTCCAATTACAAATAACCAATTGGAAGATGATGATAGATGAAAGAATGCAAGACTAATCTATGTGAGATGCAAGGTCTTAGTTAATTTTAATTATGTGCCTAGACTATGGGAGAATGCCTCCTCCTCAACTATCAAAACTTGTCTTAGAACAAGGTTGTTTGAAGAAGTGTTGGGGAAGGAAGTTATGGCCTCATTAATGATACCTACCCAGGACTTCTAGTAACTCAAGTGCCTCCATTCCTACAAGAGACTAGGCCATAAGAGAACTGCAACGTCGCTTGTTTTAACCGTTGTTTAAGGGTCAAGATTCTCAAATTAAACACTGGAGAAAGTTGCCTTAAAATTTCCATTTAACCAAGCTTATGCTTGGAGGTAAATTTTAAGGATGAAAGTCTAGATCTAGAATGCAAATGAAATGCAAATGTTAGTGCAAATGCATCAATGAGATGAAAGATACACCAATCCACTTATGATAAGCTTATGATAAATACTTAGAGCACAAAATCACAATGAGATCAGCTTGCACAAATGATTCAATGAAGCAAGTAAAGAGCTACTCAATGAAACAAAATGAGTTAGAGAAATAACACAAGTGATTTAAATAGAAGTTGCTCTTTATGTGTGAGTGAATTATTGATTAGATTTAGATTATCACTTCACTTATAAGGTGTCTTAAGAATGTTTAGGAGCAAATTATGGATTACAAAGCACAAGTAGTTACTTCAAAGATGGCAATGAGATTGCTAAAGAATCTAATTACTAGATATAATACTTAAATTTAAAACACAAGTGAGGCAAGATAAGAATTTCTCAAGTGTATATTAGACCACAATGAAGAATAGGACCCTCAAGAGCAGTGGAGAAGGGGTTGGCCCCTTGTAATAACCTGTGGTGCTCCAAATGACATGTGGGGGCACACAAGTGTTCTCACGGGTCTCCAAACAAATCGAAGATGCATGTAGATCACCTGCAAGGGCTAGGATGATGGTGTAGGTGGTGCCACATCATTGTGCAAGTCCTGGATCATATGCCAAGTGTATGGTGCTGATCTGGGGCCAGTGGGGCATGATGGATCAGGTGCATCCTCCTCGTCCAATAAGTGAACCACGAGCAATCTCTAAATGGTTGTGGGGATCCATGGAGTGCAATTTGTTGCTGTGGAAGCCCATGGCTCTCAACGCTCACCCTCCATGTGCTAACGTAACTCTCTAAAGGATTAGGACCCCGTATAAGGAGACCAAACCCAAGATGGAAACCACCTGCAATCTTGCATAAGATCCAATGCGTCCCCTAGCCTTTCAATACAACAAGTCATTAGAGAAATCGAGTAAATGAGCTTACCTAATCATGGATCATAGGTGGGGGCTTCATAATGGCATGCCCTTCCATAATGGGCTTCGGGATGTGCCAATGTCTCCTAAACTCCAAGTGGGGTTAACCAATAATCCTATTAGGTGGTTTCTACTTCTAAAAGGGATAATATAGTCAAGGTACATCCTTCAAAAGGTTGTGGCATGTGACAAATAGGTGAATGGAGTAGGGCATGAGAAGGGGCAGCCCTGGGTCACATACTGGGGTACAAGGGTAGCTAATAAGAGGGAAGCCCACACTTGGGTTTATAATGTGTAGGAGGGAGCAATCATGGTACATGAGGTGCTCCGACATTGATTTTTTCACCCTTCTTTATATCCCTTTTGCCTTTTTATGATTTTCTTTGATTAACAACTCGAGGCTCAAAGGGAGAAGACCATGATGTATATGATATAGCAGTGAATATCCCCCTTTAAGGTGGGGCAGTTCATTTCCCACTGAGGTTTGGGACAATCATGGGTTCCTATATGATGAGGGAGGCTCATAGGACCTGCAGGAACTAGGGTGATGGCCATGATAATTGGGGTAGAGCTCATGTATTGGCTTTTGCCCACATGCTAAATGCGTTTGTCCCATCCATCTTTTGCATTTTGTGATACATTTTCCTGTTGAATGTGGCCATATATACTTTTATCTTTATTTTTATCTGCATCAACCTCTAGGCTTCATTCCGGGACATGACCCAAGGTGTGGGCAAGGGGAAGGGGCATGATAACCCTATGTGGACCCAGTGGAGGAATGTGAACCCAGGTGGGAGAAATGATGAATGGAGTAAAAATGAATGGAAAGAGGGTAATATAAGCAGATAAGGGAGCGGGACCACGCAACTTCCCATGAAAATACCATCCCTAGAGCCAAATGGTCAGTAAAAGAGATCCCTTGGGACTAGAATTCAAGGTTAATACCTAAAATGGGTCTTGGGACAAGAGCACAGACCTAGCCCATTCTTTCCGCCGAATCCCTCCATTAATCCATGCCCAAAAGTGTCCATGATAAGCAAACTACAATACTTAATTTCCAAATGACAAGGCATACCTTTAGGTTTGGAAGGTCCACCTTCAAACATACGATCATGGCAAATGGGCAAGGGACCACATGACTAGCTCAGGTGGCGGAGAAATGGCACAATGAGCTAGTTGGTGGCTGCAAGGGGTTGCTCCCTGCCGATTGAGGACCATCTTGGAGAAAACATTTCTCCTAGGGGTATTAACCACAAAATGGTGGGTAGCAGAGCCAAGATAAAATCTGTGATTTAGAGGATCTACACCCAATCAAGGAGCCTCCTAGACAACTTCGCATGGCAACGAGGGCATAAGAGCAGCTGCTAGAAGAGCTTGTACTTCAACTTGCAATAATTTCATGACTTATCGAAATGTGTTCAATAGAAACAATCTCTAGGAACATTCACCCCTTTACACATGATACATAAGATGATGCAATGCTATAAAGACTAAATTTCCACAACTTCGCATAAGAAAAGTAGTAAATTTCAGATCTAGTATAGCCAAAATCCTAGCAACATCAATGTGACAAAATAAATAACAAGAATAAACATCAAAAAGAGTACTTACATGTGCAAAAGATTATATCCAATCATCATATCATGTCAATAATGAAGCTCCAATTCAAGAGGGAGATATCCAAACATCACAATTCATCCATTACAACCAAAATTGTCCTCCGAAACGTGTAGCGAAAATCTCACAAGAAATAGAAATCCAATCCAAGTGATGATGATCAACATCAAAGTGAATCATCTTATTTCTATTTATACACTCTAATGAATTCGATTTCGCTAAATTGGCCTAATTGAGCCCATAAAATAAAATAATGTGCATAATAACAATATTTTTGGTGACAAGCCCACCAAATATCTCAATAATGTAAAGCTAAGCCTCTCGAGAGAGTCGAATGATCAACACAGTGAGCTGTTGGGCCTTCGAGGAGGCCTAATGAAGTCCCCAAGGGGTGCCATGATATAGAAATGGACTCCAAACATAGTGGACAAGGGGTTGGCCCCTTGTTTTCCAAACAAGAACCTGTGGTGCTCCCAGTGAAACAGGAATCGTCGTTTAATCGGCAAAATCGCGAGTTTAAATCGGCTCGACGGCTAAACGATCCGATCCAAAACGTTCCGAGTCAACTCGCTATGTTGTTGATGAAACGATATTGCTCTAACTTTGGATGAAACGATATTGCCGGTTCTGCGTTTTTTTGGCGAGTCCCGCCAGTTCTATTTTTTTTCGGGTTTCGGATTATTGCGGGTAAATCGTATTTCGGGTTTTATCCGAGCAGCGTAGTTACAGGAGTCAGAACAGTAAAGAAGATATTGATCGCCAAAAAAAAATGTAAGCAATTTTTTTTATTTATAGAGATCTGTAAATGCCGTGGCAGCCGATGGGTAGAAGGCATTTCGACCATATAATATACACAACAAACCAACGGGTAAACGAGAGGGAAAGAGATGGTCGGCTGGAAAGTATTCTGATCAATAGATATTGTAGTCCGACCTTCCGAAATTTGAACTCAGAGTTTATAGTCCGAGCTTTAGGCAAAGTCTGTTTCTTGAAATTGAATGATAATGTTTTGTTTTGGTTTTTTTTTTTGGGATGGGGGCGGGTTAATTTTAATTAATATTAAATATTAATTATCAAAAATATATAATTTAAGTTTATAACCAATATAAATATTTCTAAAATTTAAAAACTATATATATAAATAATAATTTAATTAAAGTTATTGTTAGATTAAATATTAAATTAGTATATGAGATTTTTTGAGATAAAAACTCACTTCACAACAATTTGATTATCAAAAATTTACAGATTTATTCTAATTTTAATACTGTAAACTGAAAATATTATTAAAAATCACAAACTGGTATAAAGTTTAGTGTTGTTTTTTTTTCTCTGGAAAATATTATAAAATCACAAACTAATATAAAATTCAGTGTATTTTCTTATGAAACAAAAAAATTAAAGAATCATGAAGCACACCCACAACTCGGAAGCTATTCAATCTCTGGAAGATAATTAAAATTCTTCTAATGCAACCTAGGATTTCCATCACGATATGACGAATCAGGCGCCTAAAGGCTTAGATATAGAAAAATGTTACGGAAAAGTCATTTAAAAATAGTTAAAACCTAAGAAAAAGTTGCATTGTAAATAACATTTGCTTGGTGAGGGCAGCCTAGGCCCCTCACACCGAACAAACTTTTGGAATACGAAAAACATAAGCGTAAAAGTAGTTTTACCAATTTTCTAGAGCCAGCCTTCATGACTTGGAGAACTTTGAGAGTCAAGCAAGCGAAGGAGCGGGAGGAATCGCTTCTAGTTCTCACTCTTAAGAGTCTTAGACTCTTAGTTGCTGATTTTTTTCTGATTAGTATGCAGTTTTTAACTTTTTTGTAAACTTTTAGAAGCATATGCTTCTAAGGACTCAAGACTCAGTGCTTTGGATCATGTGTGGACTCATAACATATATGAGATACTTATTTATTCATGATATTTTGGACATCTATTGATATTATGCATTGTTTGGACATACCTTTACCCAATATTAATGAAAAATGGTTTTTTTAATTCAATATATGTGTATATTTTTATTTAATGAATTTGCCGATTTTTTCCCGATTTTTTCCCGATCCGATTAAAACTTTCGCTCTTTTGCCTCGCCGATTTATTGCCGATTCCGTGTCTGGTAACATTGGGTGCTCCCAAGTGGGTATGGGGGCACAAGGACATGCTCATGGGTCTCCAACTGTATCAAAAAAGTTTGTAGACAAAATGTGAGGGCTAGAATGATGACATAAGCCCTCCCACTGCAACGGGAGATATTCTCTGGACCCTAGAACATATGCCAAGTGTATGGTGCAACTGTGGAGCCAATTGGGCATGGTGGACGAGGTGCATCATCCTCATCCAAAAGGTGGAACACGAGCATTCAATGAACATTGTTGGGGATCCATGAAGTAAAATCTGCTATGGTGGAGGCCCATGGCTCTCAACACTCACCCTACAAGTGGCCATGTGGACCTCTAGAGGGAAAAGACCCCATATAGGGAGACCAAGCCCCAAATGAAAACCCACCTGCAATTTTGCATAAGATCCAATGCATCTCCTTGCCCTCCAAAACAACAAATCATTATTATAATCAAGTAAAAGAGCTTACAAATCATGGGATCAATGGGGCACTTCATGGTGGCATGCGCTTCCGTAGTGGGCTTTGGCATGTACAAGTGTCTCCAAGCTCAATAGGGGGTTAACCAAGCACCCTAGTAGGTGGTTTCAACCTCTAAAGGGGGGGACATGTCCATGTACATCACTCAAGTGGTAGGTGGCAAGTGATATAATAATGGAATGGAGTGGGGATCAGGGGAATCATTCAGACCACATGTCAAAGTGTAAGGGTAGCTATAATAAGGGAAGCCCACACCTGGGTATGAGTGTAGGAGGGAGAAAATCACCGTACAAGAGTTACCCCAACCTTTGTTTTCCCAACCTTCTTCATATGCCTTTTGCCTTTGATTGATTTTTCTTCATAACTGCTCGGGGCTCCAGGGGATGGACAGCATGAAGTGTAATATGTAGCAGTGGATACCCCCTTGATGTGAGGCAGTTCATCGCCCACCAAGGGTTGGGCAATCATGGGTTCCTTAATGATGGAGGAGAATCATCTAGGGCCCATAGGAACCAGGGTGATGACCATGGATAAGGGGTAGAGCTCATGTTTGGCTTTTGCCCACGTGCTAGATTTGTGTGTCCCGGCCATTTTTTGAATTTTGTGTTACATTTCTTGTTGAGAGTGCCCAAATTATGCTTTTTACTTTCTTTTCAGCTACATCAACCTTTGGGGCATTGTTCCAAGCCCGATCCAAGGTGTGGACAAGTGAAGGGGTATGTTAACCCTATGTGGACCCAGTGGACACATGTGAACCCAGATGGGAAGAAAGATGAATAGAGCTAAAATGAGTGGAAGGGGAGTAATGTAGGTGGCATCGGGAAGCGGTACCATGCAACCAAAATCGATATTTCCCATGCAGTGTCATCCCTAAAGCTAATGGCCAGTAAAGGAGATCCCACAGGACTAGGATACAAGCGTAACCACGAAATCGGGCAATGCATACAAGAATACAGACCTAACCCACAGTTTCCTCCAATGCCCCCCACCAATCCATGCCCAAAAGTACCCATGAAAAGAAAAAATACTCAACTATACGAATAAAAAGTCATACCTTTGGGGTTGGGAGGCCCACCTTCAAACATACATTCATAACAGATGGGCGAGGGACCACATGGATGGCATAGGTGGAATCCCTTGTTCATGACCTTTTCAATCTTCAACCTTTCGTAAGTGAAGATGAAGATTCTGCATCTCAAAAAACTCACGGAACCCAGTGGTTGATCCATCGTCATTCTTAATCCTTCAGGAGTCTCATGTGTCAGAAGCTAAATCTGATCAAATCAGTGGCTTTGATGACTATCACCCAATCAATAATGTCTTCATTGTTATTGTTGATGATAGTTGTCCATGTTCACTTGTTGACCTCACTAAGCCACCGAGATTTGATGATCAACCTTTTGAGGGTTCAAGGACTCGTCAGAAAGTTGAGGCACTTCAGCTTTTGCGGATAGTTATGTCGAGTTCTCACGATCGTGACGAGATCCTTGAACTACGTCAAATTAGGGTTTCTAAAATTAGGGTTTCCTTGCATGATTCCCATCTAAGCACCATCTTGCTCAATGAAGGCTCATTTTTTAAAGATTCTGAGATGCATCTCTCCTTGTACTCTAATTTATTTGTTGAAGAAAGTACAACAACCATTATTTCAAAGATTTTCATCAAGTACAAGATGGTGTTGTCTTGCATTCCATTGTATGCGAGCAAGGAAACCACATTACTTAGTTCTTTCATGAAATTCATCCCATTGATTCATCTCCATGTGATCTTTTGGAAAACCAGTCGATCCATACTAGGACATCTAAAACCAAAAATATATTCACTGATGATTTTCCTGTCAAGTTAATGATGCCCATATGCATTCAACTGTTGATCTTATGAAACCACCATTATTCGATGATCCACCATTTGGGGATTCAGAAGTTTGTTAGGATGACGAGGCATTTCGGCTCTCGCTGATGGTTATTCTTACGTTGCACTAGGATGTACATGAATTTCCAAAAGATCAACTCTCCATTTTAATAGCGTAAAGTAACAGGATATTTTCGAGCACCCTATTGCTATGTAGTGTGATACTTGAGCTTGAGAGAACCACTCATTCAAAGGGAAATCCATTTTAAGATGCAGATCAAGGCCAAGGCAGAGGACAAAGAAGAGAACCACCCATACTGGCAAGAATAATAATTACTTAAGCTATTTCCCCAAGTTAGACTTCAGAAAATTTAATTAACTGTTTAATTAAATCTAATCAGGGCCTTTTCTCGCGAAACCAATTATGGGTATTGGAGAATATGTGTTCCCTAGCCTCATAGACACCATAGAGACTAGAACACCTGTCCGAGCTACACAAACTAACATTTTATGAGTTAAAATATGAGTGTATTTTATTCAGTAATTATAGAAAATAATTTACTGGGTTATAAAAATTGCTTGAAATACAAATCAGATCTGGTATTTAAAACTTAACATGAATGTCTCGCTGGTTTGACATATGTTAAGGGTGAATGTGCTAAGTGACTTAACATTATAATTGAAGAACACAAGGGTGGATTTACAACTGCCATAAGCATTTTCAGATCTGTTACGTCCATGATAAAATTGCCCTAGAGGGCTCAAACTTATTGGAACACATAGGTATCTTACCTCTTGAAATGGCTGGTGGATTGGATTTCTTTATGATTGGAATATAGTTTGTTGTTGCTTCTGTTCTATTTATATTTCATAATGGCCCTAAGGCTGAAAATTCACAGCATTGAGATCCAGGAAACCTATAGTTAAGAGGTGAGATTTTTGTTTTGCATTAATTTCCCTAGATTCTTAAATTTCTACAAATGAACACTAGAAAGATCATAAGACGACATGGATAAGAGAGCCTAAGGAGTCAAGGAAGACATCCTAATATTAAGAGAATATAACATTTCAAGACCTTCTAAACATATTCTCAATGTCAAGAATACAACCTTAACATAATTGGGAACCCATGTTGTTTGTTTGTTATTCTCCAATAGCTGGTCTTTTATCTTCTCGACAGCAACAAACCTGCAAAAGAGCAAAAATTAGAAAACTCAAGCAGGACACGAACTTTAATAAATTCACCACGAAACTAAGCAAATGTCAAGACATTTCCATCATTAACCTTGTATAAACACCAAACCTACCTTTGAATAAGCTATCTAAATGAACACTACGTTGCAGCAAAATATAATGTACATAAATATCTTGGAGGCGTAAGTGTGTCAAAAAATAGTGTTGAAACCTCTATATGTGGATTTTACCAAAACCATGGAAAAATCCCTTCAAGTTTGATCGGTTGTTGAATGGGCATCAAGAATCTGGAACAAAAAATCTCTAATGGGATGAATTGAAAGTTAAAGCATGGTGATGGGGTGCAATTAAGCAATATGTTGCATTTTTTTCACCCACATGGCAATTGTCTTTGCAAAGCTCATTCAGGCAAACAATGACAATAGAGACAAAAATTTAAAGATAGACAAAGAAATTTCTAGATTATGGAAAATTTTCCCTGTAATCAATGAATGAATTGAATTGATTTACATGAGCAAATGAAGCTCAATAAGTAATACAGAGATATTTACAGAAATAGAAACATCAAGTTTCTATTAGGAAATAGAAACAACCAGTTTCTTCTAAGAAACTACTAAAATGATAAAAATAGAAACAGCCAATAAGAATGAGCATTAAACACTAAATAACATTATTCTAATACCCTCCCTTAATGCTCAATCTATTTACAACACTGATAGACCCTCTGAATTTTACAAACTTATCAGGACCAAGGGGCTTAGTGAAGATGTCGGCGAGCTGTTCCGTTGTGGGAACATATCGCAACTGAATGGATCCTTCTTCAACAAGCTGGCGAGAGTAGTGACAATGGGTTTCTACATGCTTTGTTCGTTCATGAAAGACTGGATTCTTGGCAAGTTTGAGCACTCCCTGATTATCACAGAACAAGGGAGTAGGACCTGTCTAGAAAACATGCATATCCGCAAGCATACGTCGAAGCCAAACTGCCTCACAAGATGCCTTAACTGCTCCCTGATACTCTGCTTCTGTTGAGGAGAGAGCCATTGCCTGTTGCTTCTTACTAGTCCAAGTGACAACACTGGATCCTAGACTAAACACATACCCAGCTGTAGATTTATGATCATCAACCGAACCACCCTAGTCAGAATCTGTGTAACCACCGAATATAGGATCGGAACTTCGAGTGTACAGAAGTCCATAATCAGGAGTGCCACGCACATAAGGCAGCACATGTTTCGTTGTTATCCAATGATCAGCGTTAGGAGCTGACATGAAGTGGGAAATGTAGCTCACTACAAAACTGATGTCAGGTCTAGTGGCAGTAAGGTAGATGAGACTGCCTACTAATTGCCTGAATAAAGTTTCATCCACAAGGGGTGAGGAAGACTGAGCTGAAAGTTTGAGCCCTGGTTCCATAGAAGCCGTGGCGGTTTGCAATCCTGCATTCTGAACCTGTCCACAAGATTTTTGGCATACTTGGACTGAGAGAGGAAGATGTTGTTCTCAGTTTGCTAGACTTCAACCCCCAGACAGTAATGAAGAAGTCCCAAATCTGTCATATCAAAGGTGCTGCACAAATCTTGTTTGATCCCATGGATCAAATGTGCTGAACTTCCAGTAATGATAAGGTCATCCACATAGACAACCACAAACAAAATATCATCACCAATATGCTTGATATACAAGTTTGCATCAGATGGGCTCCGCTGAAAGTCATGATCTGTTAGATACTGATCAATTTTCATGTACCAAGCTCGATGAGCTTGTTTCAATCCATAGAGTGCTTTAACTAATCTACACACTTTCTGTTCTTGACTGGCAACCTTGAATCCTGGAGGCTGTGTCATGTAGACTTCTTCCTGTAAGTCACCATTTAGGAAAGCACTCTTTACATCCATCTGATGAACTTTCCAATTGAACTGAGCTGCGAGGGCAAGGACAAGCCGTATGGTACTCATCTTGGCTGTAGGAGCAAAGGTCTCCTCATAGTCGATGCCTTCCTTCTATGAGAACCCTCGAGCAACAAGACGAGCTTTATATTTGTCTAGGGTTCCATCAGCTTTGTATTTCACTTTATACACCCATTTGCAGCTAATGGGCTTTTTCCCTGCAGGAAGATCAGAATGGGTCCACGTGTGATTCTTCTGAAGACTCTGAAATTCAACTTCCATAGCCTGTTCCCACTCAGATGTACCCTTAGCCTCTGAATAGGTTTGAGGCTAAAAAACACTGTGCAGGTTAGCAATAAGAGCAAAATTTACTGTAGACTATTGTTTGCTCTTATGTCTAGAAGTTCTACCTTCAAGGAGCTCATTATCCCGTAGATCACCAATGGTTTTAGCCCACCATTTAGGCTGGAGAGTAGAGGAACCAATATCAGAAGGAGGTGGAGAAGGGCTCAGGAACAATAGGAGCAGCAAGAGGAGGGTTATTTTCTGGAGGAACATGACATTTCTGCTGGATGCTCAGGAGAAAACAACATCATTCATCTTCGTTTATCAGCAGGGGTATAATAATGTAGTGGCAGATTTTCAGAGACAGTACAATCTCAAAAACCGGAATGTCCCTATGAAGACTCTGCCACAAAAGGTAGCAGTTGAACAACAAGATGAACCTAGAAAAAAGATATTGAAGAAACCAGAGAAGCCTAAGAAGGAGAATCCAAGAAAAGCAGAAGAAGCAAAAAAGGAGAGCAAGGATTCAAAAAAAACACAACCAACATTTAATCTGGAACCTGAAATCAGTAAGTTGAAAGTATCCATTCCTTTTGCTGAACTTTTGAGAAATGAACAGTATATGAAAATAATTTTTACTATGGTTAAAAGTTCAAGAACTAATCAAGTCAACATAAATTCACAAGATTCTTTAAACCTAGATGATGATGCTCCTGAATTTGTTTTTGGTCCACATGTCACTAGTTTAAACGATGATGTTCCCCCATTTTATGTAAGTCTGAATATACATGATATGATCCTTCACAACGCCATGTTAGACTCTAGAGCTTCACATAACCTTATGCCTAAGTCAGTCATGGACCATCTAGATCTCCAAATTACCAGACCCTACAAAGATTTGTTCTCATTTGATTCCAGAAAAGTAAAATGTTTAGGGCTGATAAAGGATTTAGTTGTCACCTTAGCTCAGCTTCCTGCTAAGAGTGTATTGATGGATATAGTGGTAGCAGACATTCCTGCTAGATTTGGCATGTTATTATCTCGATCTTGGGCAGCAAGATTGGAAAGAACTTTACAAATGGGCATGTCTTATGCTTCAATCCCATTATTTGGTGAATTGAAAAGATTATACCGAGAGGTCCAAATGGCCTATATGGTGAGCAGTAGAACACAGCCGGATAATCATCCCATCTATGCAGTAGATACGGAATTGGGGTCACAAATTTTCTTTAATGATTGTTGTTTTGAGGGAGAAATATCAGCGAAAGATGAGACTAATGTTCAGCAAAAACAGGTTCAGAAATTTTGAGATGAGGTCTGGAAATTGTACTTTGATGGCTCCACTTGTGAGAAGGGTTATGGAGCAGGAATATGGATTGTTCCAACAAATTGTACAAGCCAATTACATTCATTTAAATTGTATTTTCACTGTACAAATAACATGGCAGAATACAAAGCTCTCATTATTAGGCTAAATCTGTTAAGAGAGCAAACGGAAAAAAAAATTCGCATTTTTGGAGATTCGGAGTTGATTGTGAACCAAGTCAAAGGTACTTATCAAACCAAGCATCCGAGGATGAGAGCCTATAGAAATGAGGTATGGGATTTATTTTCTAACTTCTTTTTTGAACATGAAATCTCGCTGGTACCAAGAGAGGAGAATGGAATTGCAGACTCTTTAGCAACAACTACTAGTGCATTTAGGATTCCAATTTATCCCAATGAAAAGTATGAGATCAATGTTAGACACAGGCTTTCTATTCCAGATAATACTAGGCACTGGCACGTGTTTGAAGACGATCAGAAAATTAAAATATTTCTTGAAAGAACAAATGAATTTCTCAGCACTCCAATAGACAAGCATGAAGATGAAACTACAGATAAAAATTCTGAATCAACATCTTTTTGAACACTGTGGCTAGATAGGAAATTATTCAATTAAGTAACAATCTAATCCCTAGAGGCTTGGTTCCTTTAGAAAGGTTGTTTGATTCTAATGATGTGGCAGTTAAGCCAAGAATCCTGCCAAGCGATGGTGAGATGGAAGATTACAATTTGGGAACTGACAATGACCCAAAGATAGTCAAAGTTTCTAATACTTTGAAAAAGGAGCAGAAACCAAAATATGCAGAATTGTTGAAAGCATTTGCTGATATATTCGCTTGGAGATATGAAGATTTGAATATTTATGACCAGACCATCATCCAACATACTATACCACTTAAGGAAGATGAGAAACCTTTTAAACGAAAGTTAAGAAGGATCAATCCGAAGCTACTGACACTGATTAAGAAGGAAGTAAAAAGACGGTTAGCTGCAAAAATCATCATTCCTCTCAGATTTTCAAATTGGGTAGCAAACTTGGTGCCAATGAGAAAGAAGAGCAGAGAAATTCGCATGTGTGTCGATTTCAGAAATTTAAATAAAGTCTCACTAAAAGATAATTATCCTTTACCGAAAATGGATCACTTTCTACAGAAGGTGGTGGGTTCAAATACGATTTCTATGTTGGATGGGTTTTCAGGGTATAATCAGATCTTGGTTGACCCAAAAGATTAGGAAAAGATTGCTTTCACCACGCCATAGGGTACATTCATGTATTCCAAGATGCCATTCAAACTCATGAATGTTAGAGCTACCTTCCAGCATGGATATAAATTTCGCCGACGAAGGAGATAAGTTCATGGTAATTTATCTAGATTACATTATTGTTTTCCCAAAATCTGCATTTGCCCATTTGAAACATTTCACGACAGTTTTTAATAAGTGCAAGAAATTCAAAGTTACTCTAAATCTGAAAAAAATCCCATTTCGCCATGAAGGAATGCAAGTTGTTGGGACACATAGTGTCAAAGGAGGGCATCCAGATAGACCCCAACAAGGTGACAACAATCCAAAACGGTGTTGAAAATATCGAGCTAAAAACGCATTTTCCTCAAGTGGTTTATATCTCTGCGTCATAATGACCCTGAATTATGTATTTTATGCCTATATAATGCACATTGTTGGCGACATTTCCAAGTGAGATGCTCTCGCCATTGACATTGTTTTCTCTAATCCAAAAGATTGAGCAGCCAAGAAACAGGAAGGAGGTGCAATCTTTCTTAGGTAAAGTAATATTTTTTGTGGTGTTTTATTCCAAATTTTGCATAAATTTTAAAAGTAATGTTGAATATGCTTAAGAAAGGGAGCTAGATTAAGTGGACTGAGCAAGCAAAGAATTCTTTTAATGATATCAAAAGAGCTTTAGGCCAAGCACCTCTACTCATTAGTCCAGATTTTTCAAAGGATTTCATGATTTTCTCTTCCGCCTCCGAGCACACTATCTCTAGTGTGTTACTTCAAAAGAATGAGGTCGGTCAAGAACAGTCCATTTCCTTTTTCAGCAAGGCATTGAGGGATGTTGAACTGAAGCACAACATTATAGGACAAACAGGCATATGCGTTAAGCAAAGCACTTAAAGATTTTAGAGTTTTTATTCTGCATTCTCATGTGATTGCATATGTGTCAGATGCTGCAATAAAGAGTATTTTAGTACAACCAAACAGTGATGGCAGAAGAGGGACATGGATTGCTAAGATGTTAGAGTTTGACTTGGAAATCAAGCCTACCAAGTTAATTAAAGGACAGGGTTTGGCCAGACTAATGACTGAAACAAATCTTGATACTTTTGGTATAAATTTAATTTTTGAATTATCAGATCTGCCAGGTGAAGAATCAGTGGTTAAAGCAGAAGATTGTTTCAAAGAATGTCCATGGTATGCTGATGTTGTTTACATTCTGCAAAATTTACAAGTACCACCAGGAATAGATAAGACTCAAGCTAGATTTTTGAGACTGAAATCTGTTAAGTATTGTCTTTTAAATGGTTATTTATATTGGAAAGACCCTCAGGGTATCTTATTGAACTGCCTATTAGAATATGAAGCCAAGAAAATGAGTAAAGACTTTCATGAAGGAGCCTATGGAGGACATCATTACTAGAAGGCCACAACAGATAAAATCTTGAGAGTTGGATTTTACTGGCCTACTTTATTTTCTGATATTAGAAAAGAAGTAGCAGCCTATCATAAATGTCAGTTGTTTGAGGGTAAGTCAAAATTAATGTCTTTGCCTTTGAAACCTATCTCTGTGGAGGCACCTTTTCAGCAATGGGGCCTTGACTTCATAGGTGAAATTCATCTAGCATCATCAGCACAACACAAATGGATCTTAACAGGGACAGATTACTTCACAAAATGGATTGAGGCACTTCCAAGCAGGCAAGCTACTGATCTCGTGGTTATTCAATTCTTAGAAAATATTCTTTCTAGGTTTGGTTGTCCAAAGAGAATTATTACTGATAATGCACAGTGTTTCAAATCTAAGAGACTAGTAAAATTCTGTGAAGACTACCATATCAAGCTTAGCCATTCCACAACCTATTACCCTCAAGGTAATGGACTGGCAGAGTCCTCAAATAAAAGTTTGATCAGAATTATTAAAAAACTGTTAGAAGACAACAAGAAGGCTTAGCATACAAAACTCAAGTTTGCCTTATGGGCAGATAGAGTTAGTACTAAGAGGTCAATCAACACTACTCCTTTCCAATTAGTATATGGTGTCGACGCAATGTTTCCTGTTTCAATTGGAATTCCTGTTATGAAATATTTACAAGAATTAGGAGAAGAACCAAATCATTTGCAAAGGAGGATAAATCAGTTAATTGAAGTACAAGAAACTAGAGAGAGTGTGTATGAAAAATCTCAGAAAGTACAAGATCAAATCAAGAAAGTTTTTGACAAGAAAATTAAGGAGGATGACTTTAAATGCCAAGAATTAGTTTTAAAATGGGATGCTCGTATTGAGGATAAGGGTAAGCATGGGAAGTTTGACAACATTTGGAAATGACCATACAGAATAGCAGCTTTCCGGGGTAAGAATAGTTTCATTCTAGAAAATCTACAAGGAGAAGTGTTGTCAGGAGGTCTAGTGGACGATTCCTAAAACATTACATTTCCTAAAGATGAAGGATAATTTTCAGAGTTCATTGTACATATCATATATTTTATTTGAAAAAGCTTGCAGGTGTGGATGAGCATTTTGAGGAACTTGAAGCCCAAAGAGAAGGCCCTGAGGTTCTGATAGTGTTTATCAAAAGAATAAGTTGTTTTACAACCAGTTATATTTTTCAAAAAAATTCAATCTGTAAAAAGAACATCTTTTAAGAGATGAAGGTTTTTAGTTTTGAGTCAGCAAAGTTTTTGTTTTGAACAAGTCTTTTGTAATAAATAGGAAACTGGTCTATGTTGATTTTTGGTAGCATCGGATGTGCTATAGCCATGAAAATTGATGGAGAGGCTAAGGCACATGAGATCTCCAAGACCCAAAAATCGTTTGGAGAAATTCCACCAGATGAAGAGATATTAAAATAATTAATATTTTTAATGGGGTTCCTAAGTCTAGACTCTAAACTTAGGAAAATTAAAATATTAATGTGTATTAATATAAAATAGGTGATAAAGTTCTACGAGACGTGGATCAAGCCAGATCTAATCTTATTCGTTGATTAGGGAATTAATCTCGGTCATTGAATCGTTAACAGGAAAAGTATAAGAGGAGGCTTGAGGGTTAGTTGGAGACACACCAAGAGAGATCAAGAATTCGATTTTCTGGGGCTGGGTTTGCTGGGGAAATCGAATTAGAGATCAGTTGCAGCGAGGGGCAGTTTAGCAAGGGATTTCAATCCAAGGCTGAAGAATACATATCAAAGAGGGAGCAAAGTGTCGGAAGAGGCAGTACAAAGCCTAGGAGGTCTGACGCAGAGGCTAAGGAGGTCAACGCAGAAGACGCAAAAGCCATAGAGGCAGATGCAGAGGACGTAGAGGCTGACGTAGAAAGCCGCAAAGGCTTACGCAGATAGTGCAGAGGGTTGTAGAGGCTGACGTTGAGCAAAAGAAGCTGCACTGAGGAGGTTCCATGGGGCAGACTGAGAAAAAATCAGTCGGGAGAGGGTGATGCAGTTCCAGAGAGGGTGACGCAGTTCTAGAGGCGTGATTGGAGCAGATTTCACTGTCCAGCACAAGGAACAATCATAGTCACTGTGGGGTTGATCATCCGGTTACTGATTTGTCGGAGTATCGGTCTCCGGAGAGAGGTACCACTGCCAATGATATTCTCTAAAGGGTGAGCCATTTCTGGCACCCTAGTTGTATTCATAAATTTGCTTAATAATAAAAACCTCATATATGTTGCACCAGTTTTCCCGAATTGGGTTTCTCTGGGGACGATTGTCAAAAAATAACAGTGTCCCTTGTATTGTCTCAGTTTATTTCAGTGTTTGATCTGTTTATTTGTGAAGGCTACAATTGTGTTTACTTCGATGTTTATGTTATTAAATAACTTGTTAATGTAAAGAACATGTAGGAGATAGTAAACCAGATATTGCAGTAGGGTTTTCTGATGTGTTAGATTCAGAAATCTTCACATGGTATCAGAGCGATTGCAGATCAAAGAGGACTGAAGACACCAGCTGAAGAAATCTGAAAATTTGTAGCAGAGAAGCAACTATCCCGAGAGACAGTGTTGTTCCAGAGCTGAAGAGGCAAGAGGAGGAGTGACGCAGTGCAAAGAGGTTAACGCAGAGCTTACGTCAGCATTTGAGCCAGGAGAAAGGCCAGCGCAAAAGCAAAGAGGGGCAAAACAGGCTCACGAAAAGCCACTTCATTCTTCTCAGCCAGGAAGGAGCGACGCAGTTGACCGAGAGGAGCATATTCAGCCCAAGCCGTGATTGCGCAGAGCCTGAAGGGCTCAGATTCTTTAGTTGTCGGGGCTAAGGGAGCTGTGTAGATTGTGATTTGAGGAGCTGGTGGGACGTTGTTTCTGTCTGTGCAAAACAGTGTCTAAGGGGACTAAACCAAGGTAGAGGGAAGCACTACCTCGACAGATTTCTAGCCAAGAAATCTAGATCTGAGTTGCAGGGGCAAAGGAGGATTGGAGAGGAGTGATTCGACAGTTGGCCGGAGGATTTCCAAGAGGGAAGTCGAGACTCAGAGGGAGTCTAGAAGAGGAGCGGAGAGGGCAATAAACAGATTAAGGGACCAGGACAGGTTGGACGGGGCTTCCAATTTTGTCATCTAGAAGGCTAGGATCCTGGCAATCCTGGATAAACAACGCATCAAGAACTATGCCTTGAAAACCATAGTTGTCCCAGTTGACCCTGATGTAAATGAGAAGTATGAGGAGGCCATGGCGAAGGCGAAATGGATGATCCTAGACAGGGTCAAGGATCATGTAATACCACATATTGCTAAGAAGTCAACAACAAGGGAGATGTGGGAGACCCTGACCATCTTATACCAAGGCTCTTCCGTGCAGCAGAAGATGTTATTGGAAAATCAGCTAAGGTCATATCAGATGCAGAAATGAGAGGAGATAGATCCGTTCCTTCTCAGGTTGCAAGAAATTCGTGACCAGCTTACTTCCGTGGGGTCTACACCAGATCCAGAGTTTATGGTTAGGACTGCTCTGAATGCAGTGTTCGAGGGCTGGGAGACGTTTGTCCAAAGCATTTTGGGCAGAGCAGCTCTCCCCAGTTGGGAGGAGACGTGGGCAGCTCTTCGACAGGACAGGAGGTTGACTAAGGCGGGGAGTAGCAGTAAGGGAGTTCGAATCAAGAAAGAGGAGGAGGAGGATGCAGCTCTGGCATCTGCGGGACAGCAGGGGGTTCAGAAGAGGAAGATGAAAGACATCTCCAAGGTCAAGTGCTTCAACTATGGGGAGATGGGACATTATGCGCCTCAGTGCCCAAGAAGAAAGGCAATGGAGAAGCTTCTGACTCAAAGGAAGCTACAGCAAAGTCAGAGAAGGATGTCGAGACTGATGACGATTGTGCCATGAGCTCTCATGCGCCTCTAGAGAAGAGGTGGGGAGACATCGAGTTGTAGTCAACAGGACTACATGCTGGGGCAGGATCCTTGAGGTGCCCAAACTCTTGGACACATCCAGATACCGGAGCCTTTAATGACAGTAGCATGATGACAGGTGTGAGGTGGAGCAAGGTGTGGTGGAGCATAAAGGCAGTGCTAGAGTGCAAAATTTTGTAGCAGCGCAGTAGAGGTTGCAGCAGTGCGAGAGGCACAGAAGAGGTTGCAGCAGCACAGTGGCAGTAGAGGGAGCACAGGGTAGTAACAGAGGTGGCTTCAACATCACGAGGATTCCAGACTGACCAAGATGTCAGTGTTTGGGTGAAGTCATTTACTTACTTCTCGGTAACTGAATTGTAGTGCAATAGTTAGCAGTGGCAGTGCTATGGGCAGCATGTTGAGAGGGAGCTGCAGTACATATGTGGCAGTGGCAGTGGCAATGTCATGGGAAGCAATATAGGAAGCAGCAGTGCAGGGGATGTGAGGTAGCAGGCCAAGCATCAACACAGGTACCGATGTGGAGGATCAGTGTGATGTTTCTATGGTGAAGCATTACTAGAGCACATTCCTCGCTAAGAGGGAGTATTGAATTTTGGTAGCATCGGATGTGCTCTAGCCATGAAAATTAGTGGAGAGGCTAAGGCACATGAGATCCCTAAGACCCAGAAATCGTTTGGAGAAATTCCACTCGGATGAAGAGATATTAAAATAATTAATATTTTTAAGGGGCTTCCTAAGTCTAAACTTAGGAAAGTTAAAATATTAATGTGTATTAATATAAAACGAGTGAGAAAGTTCTAAGAGACGAGGATCAAGCCAAATCTAATCTTAGCCGTTGATTAGGGACTTAATATTGTCCGTTGAATCGTCAACAGGAAAAGTATAAGAGGAGGCTTGAGGGTCAGTTAGAGACACACCAAGAGAGATCAAGAATTCGATTTTCTGGGGCTAAGTTTGCTGAGGAAATCGAGTTAGAGATGAGTTGCAGTGAGGGGCAGTTTAGCAAGGGATTTTGATCCAAGGCTGAAGAATACATACCAGAGAGGCAGCAAAGTTTCAGAAGAGGCAACGGAGAGCCTAAGAGGGTTGATGAAGAGGCTAAGGAGGTCAGCGCAAAGGACGCAAAAGTCGTAGAGGCAGACACAAAGGCAGATGTAGAAAGCCGCAGACGTTGACGCATACAACACAGAGGGCTATAGAGGCTAACGCTGAGCTAGAGAGGCTTCGTTGAGGAAGTTTGTGGGGAAGATTGAGAGCAGATCAGCCAGGAGAGGGTGACGTAATTCCAGAGATGGTGACGCAGTTCCAGAGGAGTGCTTGGAGCAGCTTTCGTTGTCCAGCACAAGGAACAGTCAGAGTCACTGTGGGGTTGATCATCTGGTTGCTGATTTGCCGAAATATCTGTCTCCGGAGAGAGGTATTACTGCCAAGGATATTCTCTGAAGGGTGAGCCATTTATGGCACCCTAGTTGTATTCAAAAATCTGCTTAATAATAAAACCCTCATATATGTTGCACCAGTTTTCCCGAATTGGGTTTTTCCGGGGACGATTGTCCAAAAATAACGGTGGCCCTTTTGTTCTCTCAGTTTATTTCAATTTTTGATCTGTATATTTGTGAAGGTTGCAATTATGTTTACATCGATGTTTATGTTATTAAATAACTTGTTAATGTAAAGAGCAAGGAGGAGATAGTAAACCAAATATTGTAGTAGGGGTTTTTGATGTGTTAGATTAAGAAATTTTAACAGTCTATGGGGTTCTTGCTACCATCATTGATCGACAGCATCCCCATGGAGCCAGCTATTATCACATAATTTTTTTTTTTAATTTCAGAAAATGCCTATAGTTTCAGTGTCAGCATTTTAGTTGTAATAAACAGGGAAATCACTAATAGCAGGGCTATCAACACTTTAAGTGTTCCGGTTATATTTTCTGAAGGAATTCACTGACAATAAGCTTATCAGCATTTTTGATAAAGTTGGCAGGTCGACTGTTAGTGCCAAAAAAAAAAATCAAATTTAAAATATGAAATTACGATGACCACGTCAGCGTCAATGATGAGCTCTGCAAAGCATGCCACGAGTAAGTGTGAGGTTAAATCATAAATATTTCGCTGCCATCGGTGTATGGTTCGTTGAATAATCATGGGTTAAAATGTGTTTCCTCCAAATCGTAATCATTTTTCCAAATCGGAATGATTTCCCTTATCCGTCATTAAACTCATTGCATTTTGTAAATTCATCTTTTCATTTGTAAGTTTCGTTACTGTGTTGTTTATTTGTTAATGATTGGCAAGATATCGTCCGATTTCTCCCACAAGGATCTAGGATCAAATCTCAAGGCTTTCAATTTCTAGCTAAAGACTACGATGGGGAAAGGTGGCAAAGCTAACCGGGTTGAGCCCAAAGCACCAGATTTGTTGGACATATATCCCGATATCCAACAGCAATTTCAGCAAGCTGGTTGGAGTGAGTTTTTCCACCACTGCACCAACTACCACGATGTCGTGGCTTGTTCATTCGCTCAAAATTTCAATGGGAACCAGGTGGAAGTCGGTGGGATCTCCTTCCTAGTTACAGAGCAACTAATCTCAGAGGCCACAACCTTGCCAACAGATGGAGAACGAATTTTTAGAAGCCATGTGTTGGCAGGGGTCGATGTGCCCTTCTTTATGAAGGAAGAATTCAAGAATCACAATTGGAGAATCGGGGTTCAGAGGGACTGGCTACAAGACAAATGGCACGGCCTGCTTCGCATCTCTCAGCAATATTTCACATGCGAAGGAAGATTCAATCGGGTAAACCTCTATCATTTCCATTTTCTTGCACATTTGGCTGGTCAGGTTAGAATGAATGCCTGTTTCTATTTACTGGAGAGTCTCAAGCATATGGTAGCTCGTTTCAGAGTCAAAATCAACCCTTATCCCTGTGAAAATTCCTAATCCTCAAGGAACCCCTACTGTAGCAAATCTGAATCGACTTCACCTACTTGATTTTAATTTCATTCATCAAGTTATTCTTCTGAATACTGAAGTAAACTACTTCTGCAACCTACACTATTTTAAATTTGATTACATGAAACAGAAAACTGAGCAAAGAACAAGATACATACGACACAGTTATTTTTGGACAAAATAGTCCCCGGAAAAACCCAATGCGGGAAAACTGTTGCAGCAGCTCTAAGGGTTTATTATTATGCAGGAGAAAATTTTGAATACAAATCTAGGATGCTCAACTAGCAATCCTTTATAGAGAAAATACTAGACAAAAGATGGGTGAAATAATCTCACCCTGTCACTGGAGAATCAGTGATTGATCCTCAGCTCTAGGAGGCTCTGCGTCACCTTCTGATAGCCTCTGCGTCAAGTTGCGTCACCCCTTCTGGCTATTGCGCCGCCTCTCTGCTCTGGATCTTCTGTTGGCTGAGAATTTGACTTTCTTGCCTCCAGTCTCACACCCTGGCTTCTGACACCTGAACTTTGAATTCCCTTTGCAGAAACTCAACTTCCCCTCACTGACTACACTGCGTTTGTGTTAGCACTGCGTAGGCCAGCGTCAACCCTCCTCTGGATGTCTCTGTCCTTTCTCTGCCTTGTATTCTCCGGAAAGTCCTTCTCCTGGAATCTCACTTCCCCTTTGCTGTAAGATCTCCCCAATCAATTTTGCTCCTGAGAACTTCTCACCTCAGAAAATCAATTTCCTCAATCCCTTTGTGTGTCTCTAACTGAACCAGACTCCTTATACTTTTCCTGTTGAGACTTCAACGGCCGAGATTAAGTCTCTAAACAACGAATACGATTAAAACATGACTTGATCCTCCTTATAAATCATTCTCACCCATATTTTGATTAATACCCATTAATACCTTAATTTCCCTAAGTTTAGGCTTAGGAACTGCATTAAAAATATTATTTTAATCAAATACAATCTGTGTGGAAAATCAAAAAACAGTTTATGGGTTCTTTAGAACTCATGTGCCTTAGCCTCTCCATCGATTTTCAAGGCTAGAGCACTTTTGATGTTACCAAAAACTAACACTCCCTCTTAGCAAGGAAAGTGATCTAGCAACAATGTCCAC
This sequence comes from Pinus tabuliformis, assembly GCA_031772625.1. Taxonomy (NCBI): domain Eukaryota; kingdom Viridiplantae; phylum Streptophyta; class Pinopsida; order Pinales; family Pinaceae; genus Pinus; species Pinus tabuliformis. The sequence continues at coordinate 1,281,266,452 of CM062820.1, forward strand.
CTGCATGTTGCTCTGTCTCTAAAGCACCTCCTTTCTGCACTGTTGTTGCCACCAACACTATGTTGTTGTTGCTAATGTACTGCTACCCATGACACTGCCATTGCCACTGATGCATCTATACTACAGCTCCCTCTCAAATGTTGCATCTACTATGCTACTAGCACTACCACTGCTAACACTACATTCATACTGCAACTCAATTGCTGAGAGAAGCAACTAAAAAACATCCAAAATTAACTGAACTTAACTATGTTCAGCATAATACCATGAATGTTGGAATCTGACTGCTACTAGTCTCTGACCCTCTGAATCTTTTGCGCTGTTGCTGACTTCTGCATTGTGCCATCTGCACTACTACCAACCTTGCTCTGCGCTAATCAGTCTCTGGTCTTCGGCTATTGCATCTGTCCTTCAAACAATCCACTGCATCATCTGACACTAAGTCCATCTTGCTACTGCTGAATCTTGGGCTCTTGTAGCAAGGAATTGATCCAAGAGGTGGACCTCTCAAGGATCCTGCCCACATGTAGTCCCCCTGACTACAGCTCAATATCGCCCCATCTCCCTTCTAGAGATGTGTGGGCACTCATGGAAAACTCATCTTCGTCAATCTTTGCTGGAGCAACCTTAGGATCATGTTTTTCATCTTTATCATTTTTTTCAAAGCACACTGGGATGCAAAGTGGCCCATCTCACCACATCTGAAACATTTCACCTTCGAAATGTCCTCCTTTCGCTTCTACTTCTGCTATCACTTTGATGCTAGAGCTGCGTTCTCCTCCTCCTCCTTCATCTTCATGCCACTCCCACTGCTACGAATGAGGTTGACCTTAACTAGGTCCCTCCTTAATTCTTCCTGTTGAAGAGCTGCCCACATGTCCTCCCATGAAGCCAGTCTTTCCCTACCCAATATGCTTTGGATGAAGACTTTCCATTCATCCGAGACTCCATTCAGGGCTATCCTCGCCATCGCGGTTGACTAAGGAGTGGACCCCACTGCAGCAAGTTGGTCTCTGGTATCCTGAAGACGTTGAAGATAGGAGTTAACCCCTTCTCCCTTCTGCATCAAAGTCCCCTGCAACTTCTGTTCTAGGTACACCTTCCATTGTTCGGAAAAGCCTTCATACAGTCAAGACAAGGCTTCCCACATCTCTCGGGATGTATCCTTGCCCTGCAAGTGTGAGACCACATGATCTCGAACTCCATCGAGAATGAGCCTCTTCGCCTTTCTCTGCTCGGCCTTGTACTTCTTCCATTGATCATTGTCAGCAGGAACAACTACGACACGTTTAACATAGGCTTCGAGATCATATTCTTCCAGGACAATGAAGATTATGGTCTTCCATATGACATAGTTGGAAGCTCCTTCCAACCTGTCCTGATCTCTGAGCCCATGCGATGCCATCTCACCCAATTGTCGAACTAACTCCTCTAGTCAATGCTCAGCAAGTGAGAAATCCAATCTTTTTGGCAAAAAGTTGTCTGAGGAGAAAATTCCCCTTCTATGTGTCTTCACTCTTTTCTGACAGATTTCTGCCCCAGCAAAAACTACGCCCTTCAAGCACTGTGCTGAGGCTTTGCGTCACTCTCTCTGCCTCTGCAAGTTCACGATTTGTAAATCATACCTCTTTGTCGACTCTCTCAGGGAGATATTTCCTCGGAATCTCTGCTTCCCAGCAAGGACTACGCAATCCCTTCAAGGGGATTCGAATTGCTACCAAGTGCAGCTTTTGGCCTCTCTGCTCAGCGTTGGATTTGCTCTTCCAGTTTCAAAATCAATGCTATGATACCATGTGAAAATTCCTAATCCTCAAGGAACCCCTATTGCAGCAAATCTGAATCTACTTCACCTACTTGATTTTAATTTCATTCATCAAGTTCTTGTTCTGAGTACTGAAGTAAACTACTTCTGCAACCTACACTATTTTAAATTTGATTACATGAAATAGAAAACTAAGCAAAGAATAAGATACATAGGATACAGTTATTTTTGGACAAAATAGTCCCCGGAAAAACCCATTGCGGGAAAACTGGTGCAGCAGCTCTGAGGGTTTATTATTATGCAGTGGAAAATTCTGAATACAAATCTAGGATGCTCAACTAGCAATCCTTTACAGAGAAAATATTGGACAAAAGACTGGTGAAATAATCTCACCCTGTCACTGGAGAATCAGTGACTGATCCTCAACTCTGGGAGGCTCTGCGTCACCTTCTGATGACCTCTGCATCAAATTGCGTCACCCTGGGCAGCTTCTATGTCACCCCTTCTGGGTATTACGCTGCCTCTCTGCGCTGGATCTTCTACTGGCTGAGAATTTGAATTTATTGCCTCCAGTCTCACACCCTGGCTTCGGGCACCTAAACTTTGAATTCCCTCTGCAGAAACTCGACTTCCCCTCACTAACTGCATTGCCTCTGCATCAGCACTGCGTAGGCCAGCATTAGCCCCCCTTTGGACATCTTCTGTCCTTTCTCTGCCTTGTATTCTCCAGAAAGTCCTTCTCCTGGAATCTCACTGCCCTTATGTTGCAAGATCTCCCCAATCGATTTTCCTGAACTTATCACCTTAGAAAATCGATTTCCTCAATCTCTCTATGTGTCTCTAACTGAACCCCAAGCCTCCTTATACTTTTCCTATTGAGACTTCAATGACCGAGATTAAGTCTCTAATCAACAGCTAAGATTAAAACATGACTTGATCCGCCTTCTAGATCATTCTCACCCATATTTTGATTAATACCCATTAATATTTTATTTTCCCTAAGTTTAGACTTAGGAACCCCATTAAAAATATTAATTAGTTTAATAAAATACAATCCGGACGGCATTTCACCAAACGGTTTCTAGGTTCTTTAGAACTCATGTGCCTTAGCCTCTCCACCAATTTTCAAGGCTAGAGCACTTCCGATGCTGCCAAAAACTAACACTCCCCATTTTATCCACCATAAAGCCCTCATTAAATTGCTGATTGAAAACCAGTTGGCCAAGGCAGGGAGAACCTGGAGCCACTCCCTATTTTGGGGAGGTTTTCAACCTCAACCCCCTAAAAATCAAAGAGGAAGGCCAATGACTGCTAAAAGGGGGAAAAGGACTAAAGAAATAGCCCCAATTGAGCCAACTCCTAGCCAAAAAAACACAGATGTCCCTTCTATATCCTCTAGCCCTAAAATCCCCAAAGTCTACCAAAGAAAGAGTGTTAGGCTTAGTAAACTAGACCCTGCATCTCCTATAAACTTACCTTCTGCTATCAGTTCTCCCCAGGTCCTGAGTTCACCTGTTGCAGCCTCCCCTGCAGACACAACTACACTAGAAATTATTAAAGGCAAGGAGGTCAAAGTTGAGACCCAAGATGAGGAAACATTGTTTGAAACTTTCAAAGGAGGCAAAAGACCCCATACAAGGCCAACAAATAAATTAAGGTATAAAATTAAGCTGAGAAGCAACCCAAATTTAGCCAAGGAGGTAATTGATGTAGATAATGTGCCATTGAAGGACCTTATCATCAATAGAAAGAAGACTGCAGGCTCTAAGAAGAGCAGGGACAAAGAAATTATAAGAAAAGGTCCTATGGAGACAAGACAAAGCAAGAAACAAAGGTTGGAGAAGGTGGATGTGCTTCTTAAAGTAGCCAGCACCCTTGGCTAGGAGGCTTGGGGTCATTTTGAAATTTTTGGTTATGAACTTAAGAAACAATGTTTTTGCTTTTATCACTGACAATATGCTTAACAACATTTTTATATACAATAGAGCAGGAAGGAGTTGACATTCCCACTATCAGCGATTTTGAAAGAAGCAGGGAGCACTGACATCTCCATTGTCAGCGAAATTTTGACAAGTGATAATGTTGAGATTCCCACCGTCAGCAAATTTTAAACACAGGCAGAAAAGGGAACGCTCACAGTTAGTCTGTCAGCGAAAGCTTAAATTTAGAAAGACAGAAAAGCTGACAACGACAATATCAGCGAATTTCACCAGGAGGTCTGATGGATAAGAATGATAACAGAAAAATAGTTTTGGTGAAGATTGAACCTATTTGCAGAGGGACCTATTTGCCAACAAGGATTTGGTTCTATCAGTCAGGGACCTATTTCTATTTTCGAGGAAGATATTCTAAAGATACTTTTCTTTGCCTATATGATAACATATATTCCAGCAGATATTTTATTTTTAGAAAAACTTTATGTAATTAAAAATATTTTCCACATGCATGAACTTAGAATATTTTGATATTTTTGGATTATTGTAATTAAGATTGAAACTATAATCATGTGATAGTTGATGTAATGTCTATAAAGACAATTTCTTAAGAAGGGAAAAAGATTGCCTTTTATTGTAAAAACATTAGCATTCTGGTGTATTTGAGCAGATATTAAATATATTATTGTTTGATGAGCATTTGCAGAAAACCCATGTCTTGTTGTCTGTTATTTCTCTGTTATGAAAAATCTTCTTCATGTCTGGAAAGTGTTAGTATCTGAGATTGGAATTCATTAATGCTCCTTTCTCGTATTTCTCAATCATTAGTACTTGTTGTTCCTATCAGCTATATTGATGTTTTTTTTTCAGTCTTCATCTAAATTTCTCAAATTGTCAAAGGAGTTATTGCTATCCTACTTTTTGTTTCCCTCTCATTAGATATGTAGCATCATTTGATAAAACTGAACTCCATTCCCAATGGTGTGTTTTATATACAGCCCAACCAAATTTTCATCCTACAAACTAAATTTGGCCACAAAACTCAATTGCAAAACCTACTACTACAGTGACCTAGAGTAGTTGAGTTTTGGGAGAGATCCCTTTGAAGGTTGAAGGGCCAGCTTTCAACCTAAAAGAGGTTTGAGGTTACCTTGGAGGTGTTCCCGCAGCCAAGTTTCCACCAAGTGATAACACCTTGACCCCCTTCTTCTCCCTGATTAGGTCAAGGACATCATTGGTTGCTCAACCCCATTCCCTTTACCTAACCTTGGGTCCACTTGGTCCCGTGTGGTCCCTCAACTTATAGAAGCCAATTTCACAAAGACCACTTGGAAGCCAAGTTTCCAAAAGGATTTTAGGAGCTAAGAATCTTCTTGACAAGTGATATACTCAAACCCTAGCTCTTAGAATTCCCCTAATCCCTTCCTAGAGAGCCTTTCATCTTGTTTTCAAAGCAAGCAAGCCATATATCTGAACCTCTCTTGTGAATAGGCTTTTAGGATCACCTCTCATCCTATCATTGATCCATTCAATTTTGTGATCCTTATTATAACAGGTCTCCTCCCATCGGTGAAATTTTGTAAAGAGTAGGGAGCCATAGCCGAGGTGACAGTGGGCCATTGCACCATTGTTGCCCTTGACCTAGTGGTAGCCCTTCAAGGATTCCCTTTTAGGACCCCTGCTAGTTGGAGCAGTAACATGCCTGACCTGCTACAGAGGTGGCACGTACTCCACCCTTGAGCTCACACTTAGGGAGATGCATGGCATGTTTCGAACACGACATTCCAGGGTGTCCCAGAAGTGGGTGGAGAACCTTTCTCACAAGCAGATGTTTAGACTCTAAACAATATAAAGGTGCACCCTCAGGAGACACGATAGAAAAACTCACGGGGTGGTATGGCAGCCGCAAGGAAGTTTTGCATGCATCCGATTGGTTCATGACATGTGGAGTCTATGTATTGAATGAATGCAAAGACTAGAGACAAGGCACAGATGGATTCCAGCAGCAATCAGGATTCAGCCACAACAGATCTAGCTATGGGATCCGGGGATTCAGTTGGTTGATAGGGCGCGCCATTCTGTGATGAGAAGAAGCATGGAAGAGGGTGATCTAGTTCACCTTGGGTTTGATACATGGGGGATCACTGAGACCTCCATTGTATGGTGAGACAAATTTATCTTGTTGTTGCTCAAGACCGAGATTAACAGTGGATGGGTAGACATTGACATCATGGAGATGCCTGGGAAGGATGAGCTTGGCATTCACAGATTTTTCGTGACCATGTACCAGGAGAGGATACAATCCACACACGATGAGCAGTCTATAATAGTCAAAGTGGCACAGTTTCAGAATGGTGGTCCCCTTCTGAGACTGGCATGGGATCCGAGCATCACAAGATTTGGGGGTTCAACTACCCTCAGGGGTGATATGGTTTCTAGAGGGGGAGATCATTCAGATCTTCCATTGGGGTCTAGTGATTCATAGATGACATGGGGAACCTCACCAGTATGGCAGGATATTCCGCAGAAGGAGATCAAGGTGGTATGGGACCCGAGAGACATAGGATTTGTTCATGTGATGGTGGCGTGGCAGCAAGGAGTGGTTCGGTGTCACATTTGGGACCTCGACATTAGTTCAGCTAGCATACGGATCAGAAGGATAGGGTGATATTGCTTGAGGACAAGCAATTTTTGGTGGGGAGGACCGTGATGTTCCCAGTTTTTGTGCATGCAAAAATCACTTAGGAGTTTTGCAAAATATTGGAAATATTAAAAAGGGGAAATATTATTTTGTGAAAGAAAGGAGAAATTATTATTTTAATGGGATGGCAGAAAAATAATATTTTATTAAAGGAAGGCAACATATTATTTTAATGGAAAATGGCGACAAACTAATATTTTATTGGATGATGGAGGAAAATTATTATTTATTGAGAATGGTGGAGAAATAATATTTTATTGAAAAAGGAAGCAAATTACGATTTTATTTAAAATGGCAGCAAAAAGTCTCCTAGTGGAAAATGGGCTCCACCAATAAAATAATAGAGAATCTAGAAGCTAGAAGGAAACTCAATGGAGAATTATAAATAGAGGATTGGACTCAATCGGATGGCATTCTATTCTATCATTTCTAATTGACATTGTGAAAAAGCTCAAGTGAGTTTCAAGAGTTTCAAGTGAAACTCACGCTAATTTCGGTGGACTTCGAGTGCCACCCTAGTTAGCTATTTGAGAAGATCACTTCAGATCTTCCATTGTGCTTAATGTTGAGAATCTTACAATCTAATTATTGTTGTTTGCAGGCAGCTCCAGCAGTGTGAATTTGATTTGATTGCAGAGAAACATAGTCCCCTAGATGTCGAGTGTGATTATTTTCTAGGAGGGCCGAATACAAGACCTTGGACACCAAAATTTGGAGCTTGTTTCTTGTACCAAATTCCAAATTTTCAAGGCCGAATATCATCTCCAAAACAGGGACAAGTTGCAGAGGTCTAGGGGCCAAGTATGCTATCTTGAAGCCAAGGAAGATGCATATAGAGAGGCCACACATTTATTCTCTTCTTAGAACTAGAGGCCGAATTCGCTAGCCTTCCCAGAGATCATTTGTTTCAGTTTGAAACCAGAATACTTCTTCACATGAGATGAGGGTTTTAAGTGCCATTCCTTCACAATTTCTCCAAGAGTCCATCCACAAGAGATCAAGCTATACACAAGAGGAAATGCCAAATTAATTGATGCACCAGCTTCGAATTTATGAGGCCTAATTGTTGTGAGACTGATATTTATTCCAGATCTGATATCTCATTCTAGAATTGATATTTCAGTGGGTTGCATGCATCACTATTGTTAGTCAATTCCTCTGCAAATCAGATTGCAATCTTTCCTAGAACAACGAGGCCGAATTAAACATATATTAGGCAGAGATCGAACCACAAGGAGGCCATTACAAATCTGTTAAAATTGAACAGCACCAAAGTCATATGTCGGCAGAGGTCGAATTGTTTGTGTTGGTGTTGTTAGTTTTTGTTGCATCAGATGTGTTCTAACCTTGAAATTTTGTGGAGAGGCTAGAATACATGAGATCTCCAAAACCAAGAAATCGTTTCTAGAAATTCCGCCCATAAATGACTTAATTAGATTATTACCCGGTTTTTAAATATTTCCTAAGTCTAGAACTTAGTGAATATGGTTAATTAATCAATATTAATTAAGTCAATGTGAGAATCATCTAGAAACTTACGCGAATTGATCCAGAGATAATCCTAGCCATCGATTATGTTTTAATCTTGGCCATTGGTGGACCAACAAAGGATTATAAGAAGAGATCGATGTGGTGATGGAGAATACACTTGACCAGTTCGATTTCTTGGCAGATCAATTTCCAGAGTAGCAGCAGTCAATTGTCGAAGTGAGCTAGAGACCGAAATAGTGTATGAGGGGCAGAGATAGTGAGGCTGGAGGAAGTATTCCAGATCCAGTGAGTGCATTTGCAAAAAGGAAGAAGAGCATCAGAGAAGCTAACACAAGGGTTGCGCAATATCTTCTAAAGGCAAGTTCGATTTGCTGAGAGGTAAAGGCGTCTTCAGTTCCAGAGGCCGGGAAAGAGTCCCAGAGTGTCAGATGTGAAAATTCCACACTCAGAATCTTATTACAACAACTAGAAATTATTCTCCTAATTGTTAACTTAATTTAACAATTTATTACTGTTTGCTACAACAAATACTGAATAAATCACAATGCAACCTACACAAATAAAATTGCGGAAAATTAAACGCTGGAAGAAATGCTAGCACACACACATAAAATAACACAGTTATTTTTGGACAAATGTCCCTGGAAAAACCCAACTTTGGAAAACCGGTGCAACAATGAGCGTTTTATTTTATTATGCAATAGTGAAATCTAAGTACATATATGGATGCCCAACTAGCAATCCAAACAACAAGAAAATATAGGCAAAATACTAAAGGGAATTACCCTTCTCCCACAAGCATCTCTGACTCGGCTTTCCCTACCAAAACTCGGCCCCCTGGAGCTCTGCGTCAGTCTCTGCGCTGCTCTACGTAGCTGGCTAGATAGCTTGCCTCAGACTGGGCTTTGATGAAGTCATTTTGCCTTAGGATGCTGAGGAAATCGTCTTTCCGGCCCTCTGGGACTTCTTCCCAACCTTTGAAACTAAGAACAATTTTTCCTTCCTCCAAATCGAACTACCTGGTTGACGCTACTGCGTTGTCCCTCAGCATTGCCTCTCAGGGATAATTCAGCCCTCTTGTTGCTGCCTCTCTAGGTCTGGAAAAACTTTCCTATGGATCATTGTCGTTGCCCCTCAGAATGCTTCGATCTCACTAGCCCTCTCTCCGAAAACTGACTATTGCTACTCTAGAAATTGATCTACTCATGAAAATCGAACTTCTCAAGTGTCTTCTCCATCACCACATCGACCTCTTATAATCCTTTGTTGGAGCACCAACGGCCAAGATTAAAACATAATCAATGACTAGGGTCATCTTGGAGTCTAACCGTGTGAGTTTCTAGATGATTCACGCTTGGACTTAATTAATACTGATTAATTAACCATATTCTCTAAGTTTAGACTTAGGAAATATTTATAAACTGGTTAATAATCTAATTAAGTCATTTCTAGGCGGAATTTCCAGAAATGATTTCTGGTTTTGTAGATACCATGTATTCTAGCCTCTCCACAAAATTTCAAGGCTAGAACCCATCTGATGCTACAAAAATTAACACCGGAGAAGCATTTTTCCAGCCAACAAAGAGCAGAACGACTTCATCAGAGACCAGTCAGAGGCTTGACATCAAGCAGACTATGCAAAGCAACGAATAAGCTAACACAGAGGGTCAAAGGGACGAGTTTCTGAAGGCAAGTTGTGTCAGGATTTGCTTGTGGGGTGAGGAAGTTCCTCACTAGATTTTTGCTACTATTTTTCTCTATAGGATTGCTAGATTTCGACATCCAATTGTACTCATAATTTCTCACTACTGCATAATAATAAAACCCTCAGCTCCTGCACCGGTTTTCCCACATTGGATTTTTCCAGGGACATTTGTTCAAAAATAATTGTCTCATATTTTATGTGTGTGTATGCTAACATTTCTCAGTTTTCAACGCTATTTATTTTCCGTAGTTTTATTTGTGAAGGTTGCAGTGTGTTTATTTCAAAGTTCTCGTAGCGATAAACTAAATAATTAATTTATCAGTTACGAGAAATAATACCAATTGTTGCAATAGGATTCCATATTGGAATTTTCACACAGTATCAAGGCACAATTGATCAGTTAAAGAGCTCGAAAATGAAGGAAAGGAATTCCGCTGCTTAACAAAGGCAACAGGCCGAAATTCCCAAGACCAACATAGTTTTTTGCCACGAGGCCGAGTTGCTTTAGGAGGTTCAATTTTTCTAAGAGGGGCAGAAAAATTCGATCCTTCCAAATCGAGTGATTCCAAAGGCAGAGGGAGAAGCTCCTTCATTTCGTTGGGCAGATCTCTATCTAGACGCAGGGGTTTTGCAGTAGTACGCTGAAGCAGAACCAACGTCGGGGTGAAAGAGAGAAGAACACACATAGAGGGAAAAGTTTCCTCAAGGAACTTCTAGTCTAAAGAAGTTTGATTTTCCTTGCAGATCGACAGTAGTTATGAACAAAATTTCTCACTCCAGAAAGGAGTGTGAGTAACAGAGCAGCAGCCGAGCAAAAGGAAAGAGAAAGTTTTCGACAATTCGTTGAGATGGCCACTGTTGGGCTTCGTGACGAGGACAGGTTGGATGGAGCTTCCAACTACGTCATCTGGAAGGCAAGGATATCCCTCCTTCTAGATGAATATGGCCTGAAAGCCTACACTAATGTTGTAGTGGCAGTTCCACAGGATGCAGATTAGCAGAAAGAATACAAGAAAGAGATGGCGCAGGCGAAGCGGTTGATCTTGGATGGAGTCCAGGATCATATATTCTCACACATTGTTGGCAAAGATACTGCCAAACAGATGCGGGGTGCTACCTCCACGTTATACCAGGGAACTTCCAAGCAACGAAAGATGTTTCTTGAGGAGAAGCTGCTCTTCTTGTCAACTCCTCTGAGTCTCTCTACTGCCCTCTGGAAGTTCTCTCTTTGACTCCCACTGAGTCCCTCTACTTCCCGCCTGGAAGTTCTCTGCTAGACTCCCTTTGAGTCTCGATTTCCCTCCTGGAAATCCTCCTGCCAATCATCAAGTCGCACCTCTCTGATCTCCCATGCAACTGCAATACTGATCCGGATTCCTTGGCTAGAAATCCACCTCGATAGCGACTCCCTCTACCTTGGTTTTGTCTCAACAGCAACAACACCCCACCAGCTTCACTCATTGCAATCTTCCCACATCTTCCTAAGCCCCAGCAACCTAAGTATTGAGCCTCTAGGCTCTGCACAATCCCGACACAGGCTTAAATGCTCCACTAGCCAACTATGTCAACCCTCCCGGTCTCTGTGTGGCTCTTCGTGAGCCTTTTTAGCCCTCCTCAGCCTCTGCGCTAACCTCTCTCTGGCCCCAAACTGATGATGCAGTCCCTTTGCATCAACCCTTCTCTGCTGCTTTCTGCAAGGAATAGCTCCTGTCACTTGGGACATCTGTTTCTGCAGCAAATTCTCTGATTCAGCTGATGCCTTCAGCTCTCCTATGATCTGCAATGCTCTGATACCATGTTGAAATTTCTAAGTCTAACCATTAGAAATTTTATTTGTATGCTTCTGGTTTATTTCTCCTACTTGTTAATTACAAACAAGTTATTTAAGCATATAAACATCGAAATAAACACAATAAAGTCTCAACCATCTACAGATCAACAACTAAAAGAAATAGCAAACACACAAGTGACACCATTATTTTTGGACAACTCGTCCCCGGAAAAACCCAACTTGGGAAAATTGGTGCAGCAATTCTAAGGGTTATTTATTATGCAATATATCTTTGAGTACAATTGGGTGCCAAACTGGCTCACCCGACAGAGAAAAATAATTGGTAGTAATACCTCTCTATTCGGAAGAAAATATTCAGAAAATTTGCCCCACGAAACCCTCTCCAGCACAACTGAAGCACTGCGTCAGCCCTCCTGGCCTCTGCGTCAGCCTCTAAACCCTCCGCATCATCCCTTTGAGGCACTGCGCAACTTCTACAGCCTTTTGCGTCACTCCTGCTGCCCTCTGCGTGGATGACACAGGCCCTCTGGCCTCTGCACTGTCTCAACTAGCCTTTGTGTGGCCTGCTCTGGCTTCTGTGTCTGCCTCTCTGCCTCTGCGTTGGTCTCTCGGCACTATCTCTGCCTCTTTGTCCAGTACTCACTGCCCCTTGCTGCAAACTAATCACTGATTCGACTTTTCTTAGCAAACCCCACTCTAGAAAATCAAATGACTAATCACTCTAGTGTGTTCTCCAACTGACCCTCAAGCCTCCTCTTATACTTTTCATGTTGGTCCTTCAACGAGCGAGATTAAATCTCTAACCAACAACTAAGATTAGATTTGGCTTGATCCATGTCTTTTAGAACCTTCTAACCTAGTTTTATATTAATACCCATTAATATTTTATTCTTCCTCAGTTTAGACTTAAGAACTCCATTAAAAATATTAATTATTTTAATATCTCTTAAATTAGGTAGAATCTACCCAAACCATTTCTGGGTCTTGGAGATCTCATGTGCTTTAGCCTCTCCCAATGTTGCACGAAGCGGGAGCGAAGCGGAAGCGCGGAGCGCGGAAGCGTCATTTTCCAAAAATCTAGGAAGCGAAGCGTCCGCAAAAGCGTCTGCTATATATATATATATTTTTTTATATTTTTTTGCATTTATACTCAAAACAAACATCCCAAATACCAAATTAATTGTAGAAGACATGAAAACATGCATATTTTTGCATAAATCAAGATAGATATGGCATCCATGATTCCATTGTAGTTACTAGTATGTACAACAATCATCTATATTCTAGCTATTACAAACATACATCAAATTTTTAAGCATATTATAAAACATAAAACATTTAAGCATATTATAAAACATAAACCATAGAGCATATTATGATTTATCTAGCAAGTGAGCAACTGTCAACATTTGTCATGTCCAAAATTTATTTATTTATTAGCAAGTAGTTTTAATTTTAGATTTTTTTGTTGACATGTTATAGAGCTAATTTTGCTCTAAATCTAATAAAGATTTGTTGGAATTATAAATTTTAGTTCTATAATTTGCAAATTTCAAATGTGTAGAAGTTATTTAGAAGGTTAAATTTATTTATGAATTTAAAAACACAAAAAAAAAAAAAAATTAAACTTAAAACATTTACAAAAATTATTTAACTAGAATTCTAAAGTTTTAGAAATAGAAATTTTTCAAAATATTGAATCTATTTAAATATTAATAGGTCATATTGTATTTATAATTCAATAGAATGGGGTGTCTAAAAGTGGAGAAAAAACCTTCTTGAGTTTTTTAATAAATCCTATTGTATTTATAATTCAATAGAATAAGGCATCCAAGAATTGAGAAAAAACCTTCTTGAATTTCTCAAAACTTTATTAAGTTTCTTAATAGATTCTATTATATTTATAATTCAATAAAATGAGGTGTCCAATAGTTGAGAAAAAACCTTGTTGAGTTTCTCAAACCTTTATTATGTTTCTCAATAATTTATAAACTTATTATGTTTCTCAATAATTTATACACTGATGATCATGGATCGATCAAAATACAAGAATAAAAAAAATTAAAATTAAAAAGATAAAGAAAAAAGTAAAGAAAAACGCCTAACTTCTAAAATAGTAGTAAAAATAATTTTGACGATACACTTCATGTTAATACGATGTTTGCAGTACATTTAACCGCGCCCACCCTATTTAACCTCGACAAATCGCAGTCCCCAAATTAGATTCATAAAATATTTGCGATGCTTTTTTCACAGGCTTTTAGGTTTATGAACGTTACAGCGCAAATTTGAGAGAAAGCCATGAAAGTTTTGACCAGATATTTGTCCTTATCGTCGTTGAAATCTGTGAGCTTTGGTCTCGGATCTGGTAGAGACAGACAGGGAGTTACAAATATCAAGCAACCATGAAGGCATGATGTCTTTAAAAAATAACAAAAAGGTCGATCCTGAAAAGATATATAACCAGTAATAAAATAGATTTCAGGTGAACAAAACAAGTTTGCTTCATTTCATTTCGATTCCATTCCAGACAAATAAAATGTGTACATTTACAGGAATTTTGAGCCTCGGGTTGCGTGCGCTTCCGGGCCCGAAGCGTGGCACTTTCGGATGCCCGAAGCGCCCTCCGAATTGCGGATCCGGGGCAACGCAACCCAATTTCCAGGAATCGTTTCAAAATTTAGGAATCGCGCTTCAGAAAAACCGGAATCGCGCTTCGCCTGGAGGTTCCGGAACGCTTCCGTACGGGACGCGATTCCGGCTTAGGATCCGGGGGGGGGGGGGGGGCGATTCCTGCAACTATGGCCTCTCCACCAATTTTGATGGCTAGATCACATCCGACGCTACCCCAAATCAACACTAGGAATATAGATCATGTATGCCTTGGATGTTTAGTTGTATCCAACGAAATATCCTTTCTCTATAGTCCGATCCAACTTGGTGCATTTGTCATCCGACACATGACAATAAGCTATACTGTCAAAGTTTCTGAAGTGTCCAACCTCTGGCTTCTTTCCTGTAAAAGCCTCCTCGAGGGTTATCTTCCCCAGCACCTTGTGAGGAACTCTGTTATGAATATACACTACTATATTACATGCCTCTGCCCTAAGAAATCTAAGCATGTCCTAGTCATATAGCATCGCCGTTGCTGCTCCAACTATCGATCTGTTATTTCGCTCTGTGACCATGTTCTATTGTGGGTTAGAACACCTTCAAACGAAATCCCATGAAGACCTTACCTATGTACTCGCCTCCATTATTTGTACAAAGAACCTTTATCTTTCTTCCTAACATGTTCTCCACAAGAGCCATAAACTCTTGGAACCGACTAAATACTTCGTCCTTTGTCTTCCAGAAATAGATCCAGGTTTTCTTGGAGAAGTTATAAATGAAGGTTATGAAATAACCATAACCCCTCGGCAATCTCGTACAAAACAAGCCACATCTATCAGATTGTATCAGCTCAAACACACCCTTGGCTCTACTATCACTCCTTGGGAATGTTGTTTTCACGATTTTCCCAAGCACACCCCTGTTGACCACTATAATTGCACTTAAATTTATTTTTTTTGAAGACTCCATTGCAGAAAGCATGTCGAAGAGCATTTCAGAACATCCAAAACTCCAAAAGTTAACAAGGCTTTTCAACCCCTTCTCTCTTCTCTCTCTTCATTTTGTTCTCAGATTCTATAGCCCCATGGGGATATTGTAAACATGATACTAGCATGATGAATAAAGCTATATAACAAGCCTAGGTAGCTTGGGACTTTACTATAACGAGTTTTTTTCACTTAACTAATTATTTGTGTTTTTCAACATTGAATAACTAGTTGAGTTTTTTCTCCCAGATATATCCCCAAAGCTGCAGTGCAATTTGATGGTAGAGAGTTATGTGAGTCCTAGTGTCTAGAGTCAATGTATATAACCATGTTAGATCATTTGTAAATTTTCGTGGAAATTGATTAGGCCTAGGGGCATTTTTTAATTATTAAAAATTTCCCACAAGACAAGTTTTTTAATAAAATTTTAATGTAAATTGTAATAAGTGATGTCTAGAGAAGTTGTAGGGGGTATGAGTAATCAAAATTAGACCTCTACACCTCAACTTTCTTCTAAGACACACTTTGGGGGTCATAAAATGTGTTTTCACCCCTCAAAACCCACTTTTCCTAAGGGTGGGGAAACTATGGCAATAAAATAGCCCAAAAAATTTAAAAAAATGGAGAAAATGATAAATTATTCCACTTGACAAGTGAGGTGGAAATGACTTGGAAATTAATCTCAAGTCAATGTCAAGACAAAAAGAAAGTGGAGAAGTGAGTTGGAAACTGTTAGCGCTTGAAATTTCACCTCAGGCTGAGAAAGGCAAACTCCAAGGCAACATCAAACCACTTAGCCTCGTAGCTAGCCCTACGGGGCAGGAGAGGGCTCTCTCCGGTATATCTCGGCAAAGATCTTCAAAGGGCGGAGATAACCAATAAAGAACACTGATTTTAGGCTAGTAAACTGATAAAAGGTTTGACTTGAGATTTTTAGGATTTTGGTGGAAAATCGGGAAAAGGCAATTTTGGGTGCAGAGATTGGACACAGTTTTCGCAGGGGGGCTCTTTGGGGCAAGATAGGAGACTGTATTGATGCCTTTGAAAGAGTTGGATGGATGAGAATGACTGGTGAGGAGCTAAGGAGAGCAAGCAATCACCTTGAATTCCCTTTAAACAAATGAAAACATTGATATTAAGCAAACTTAAAAGCAGAGCATGGCAATTATGAATTCTACTTTAACACTTCATTTGCCTAATTTGCAGAAGGAAAAGTAAGAAGATGATTCACATAACAAACTTACAAGTACAAAGAGAAACACACCATCAATACATGTAACCACAGGAATCCCAAAAAAGACTGCAAAACCCTGGTCTTTCTTCCTTTGCCAAAATTGCAGAGATGCAATGAGTAATACAATAGAAGCTTTCTCCCTCAAGAGTCCAACCATGAAAATGACCAAGAAAGTACATAATATAGGCAATCTAACATCTTTCCTTGCCTCTAGGAGTCGAGCTCACTATTCTAGGAGCTGTTTCAACCAATTCCAAACTGAGCACTAGAATCTAGGCAGTCAAAACAACTTGCCTCTATAAGCTAGGAAACCAATTCATTCATTAAATTTTTGCCTATTTCATGAATGAATCTTCTAGAAGAGATAAATAAGTGTCAAAGTATCATAAAATTACATCATTTACATCAAGGAGGATCAAAACCCACTCCAAAAAGTCAAACCTAATCAAAACTGCGTTTTGTTGAGCTGTAGGTGCATTTCTGTGAAAATAGCCTGATGCGTAGCGCCCTGAATCTCAACGCGTAGCGTGCCTTTGGGCCTGCTTTTGAGGCACTTCCCGGAATCCAAATGAGGCAAAAGTGGGCTTGTTGGAAAGGTCTGGATGTCTACTTTCCAACCCAAGTGGAATTTCTGAATTTGGTGACCATTTGCCCCTCCAAAATTGCAATCTCCCAAGACTTCTTCCTGTGTGTCAAAAGAGTGGCAGAAAGTCATTTTTTACATGTTTTTTGACCTTTTGGAGGCTCAAAACTTGGTGAAATTTCTTGGCAATTGCTGAGCAAATGTGTTTTTGCATGACAAATCCAAAAATGCTGAGTTTTCATGAAAAGGAGTTGCCCATCTTCAGGGTAGCGCGCGGCGCGCTACGCGTTGGGGAAGAAAACCTGTTTTTTGCCCAAAAAATTCACAAATGACCAAAAATGCTCAAAATTTTTTGAAATTTGTGCAGAAGGTAAGTCATTTAGCACCATGCTCCTTCAAGGAAGCCTCAGCCAAGATGTGGAGGGGATCGGGCCTTTTTCTTCGTTTTAGTGCCTTGGCCAACCGTCCTTTGAAGCTGATGCAAATAAGGCCCTGTGGCCTCTCTGATATGTGACCAATGGAGGGGAGCTGACATGTCTGGGCTCAGGGATGTCATACTGCTGTGAAGGTCCTCCCTCCTCATGAACAACCTCAGGGGGTGGTGGCGCTGTGAAGAAATCTCGAGAGATGAAATCCTCCCATGGAATACCCTGCTGGGCCAACTGATGCATGACCACAATCTTGATCAAAGCATAATGGTAGATGCTCATGTGTTGCTGTGCTGGGCCCTTTCTCTGCACCAAGGGCACCATCCTCTCAATATTCCGGCACATGAAGAAAGGAATGTTCATCATTCGTACCCGTGTGAAATGCATCAACAAGCGGATATGATACGAATACAAACGTGAAAATCTGCCCTCACAGGTGAAATAGCGAATGATGAGCCTCATCAAGGGCGCATACTCATCCCTCAAGAATCTGAAAGGAAACACACCAGTTAGGTGCCTCACATATACAGGTTTAATGTAGGGCTCATACTGGAATCTGTCCAACAGCTGGCGCTTGTTCCACTCTTCTCCAACATTGGGTATCCCTGTTGCTTGAGCAACAATCTCAGGTGACAATGTAAAATCCACCCATGCAAGATTCACAAGCCCGTTGTGCAAATGCAAAACAAACAAGCGGACCAATTCCCTATGGTGCTGAATTTGGGAAATTCTCTCGCAATATCCATAGCATGATTGATGACGGAAACATGTGACTGCAAGTGGACAAGCTTGCAAATAGGCCAAAGAGGTGGGCTCCTCTCTCACATGCTGACCACCCTTACCACCCCTGTGAGGCCTCCTTGGCACCTCAACCTCCGATGTTGACTCACGGTCATCACTTTGCTCATAGTCTGTTTCAGTTTCTGACATGGTTTCAAGAGCAAAATGGCTGAAATGTACTGCTGCTTCTGCACAAATGACCTGCTGTTTTGACTGTTTAAATGCTGCTCCAAGGGGACAAAAAACACAAGGGAGATGTTAGGGAGGGGGACTTTTGAGGGGATTTAGGGAAAATATATAAAAAAGGGAATTTAGGGAAGGAATTATGACACATACATCATCACATAATCATAATTTGTAGGGGTTTGATAGGAGGTAGGATTTAGGGAAATTTTATTGAATTTTAGGGATAGGGGTAGGGTTTTGGGGCTTTTGATATTTTTGTTAGGGAAATTGTGTGAAAGTGACAAGGGAAGTGATAATGGGAATGTGGGGAAATGAGGGAGTGAAAAAGATGACCTTGGGCAGCGAACTCAAAACCCTAGCTTTACTTGCAATTTGAAATTTTTAAACATAATATATATGAATTTCATGCTTCACACTTGATGGCATTTGACACATTTTCCATGCTCATTTTTCTTTAGCAAGCAAAAAACATTGATGATTTGAGGCCTACCTGTAAAACTTAAGAGATTTGAGGTCGTTTTGAAGCTTGTTGGCAATTTGCTGTAGGTGAAACCCAACGCGTAGCGCGCGGGCCCTGACGCGTAGCGCGCGCCCAACGCGTAGCGCCCGACCAATTCTTCCACTGCAGAGTGTGCCCTGACGCGTAGCGCGCGGGCTCTGATGCGTAGCGCGCAGGCTCTGTTTCTCAATTCGCCCAGTTTCACACTAAATCGCCTTTCACACTTGCTCTTGGAGTCTTGGAGGCAAATGAATGACAAAATGAAGAGAGAGGGGCTTTTATAAGCTTGATTTAAATTTATTTCCCCTCAAACTCACTTTATAATGTTTACAAAATGACACTTTTTGAAACTAATTGTTGTTGACTTGTGGTTTCCTTTTTGACATGAAATTGGTTGAAATGATGCTTTTTCTTGCAAATTTTTGCAGGGATAGCTTCTGAAGAGTCTTGGCAAAGGAGACCAAGGTTGCATGCCAACTTCTGGAGAGTTTGAATTTTTTACACATTTTACAAAAAATGAGAAAATGACCTTGCTTTCAAAAACAGGGTTTTTGAACTCAAGGTAAAAATTAGCTGTACAATATGAAATCATTTGAAGTGATGCTTTGCTGGACATCCCTCTGGCCTGTTGGGCATTTATTGACCTCAAAAGACATGACCTCAAAAGACAAAATTGGACTAAACCCTAGACCTAGGACCTTGATTTCAAGACAAGACCAATGACCCTGTAAGGAATTTATTGACTGAAACAAACTTGATCCAGTAATGCCAGGAGGGGAATAAATGACACAAGCCCCTCCATCAGGGTTATGGCATGCCTAATGGAATGCAATAAGATGACACTGATGAGACACCTACTTATGCAAATGCAAAGAGCTTTGATCGCTGATGGAGGGCTACTAGACCGACTCTAACAGAAACCACATCATCAAGGTAATAAACGCACGTGGGAAAATCAAAGTTTGTGGGCCAGATTGGGAAGCTCGAATCTCTTAGAGAAGATCAAGGCATAAGTGAAGATATTATGAAATATTTAGTTGAGAAAACTATGGAGATATGTCTCCATTATATTTCACCAAACTTTACACTTGTACACGGCACATAAGGGCAGCCCGTATGCACTTCACTTCAGATATACGCTCCAGCTTCCACGCAGTTCAAAGATAGCCACACACACAACCTAGATGCAGCAATTTGGAGAGGTGTCAATCCCTTAGGTTGTTGGTTGAGAAATTTGTGAGAGAGGGTTCCCATCTCGTCCACTATACTCCACACATGGCACAACTTTGAGGCAGCTCAAATTTTGCACATGGAAGGAAAGGGAATATATTGTCCAACACGACAGAGTTTGATCTACACTTGGTTGAGAGCTCTCTACATAGAAATTCGACTTGGCCGCTTGAGATTTCCTCCTTCTCCACTTTTCAGTGGGGTCATTGGTATCTTCTCCCATTTTTCTATTTAAATGAGCCTTGGGCTCCTCATTGTATCATTCCTAGACGAGCTATTGCGCTAGCGAACCTCTGGCGAAATTTGTACTCACTATTTTCATATGATTAATAAATCAAATACTTTGAAGTTTACTTTTGATGTGATGTTGTTCTTCTTCCTTTGAGGTAATATTGTTCCATTTATGTGTTGGAAACACTGAGAAGGGGGGGAGGTGAATCAGTATTACTTAGTGTTAAGCTATGGTATGTTCTATGCTTATAACAGTTTACTTCTTTTCCTTAGTATATTCCACAGATTAGCAATCACATGTACATAAAGTAAAGTGCAGATAGAACATTAAACGATCGACAGAAAACAAGCCAAGACAAGAGACACAAGATGTGGCGACTAGCCAGGGACAAACCCCACAATGTGTGGGGAAACCCTTTGATCAAATCTTCTTTTATCTTCAATAATTCAGCAGAGAGAAATAGTACAATAAATCTGATCCATATCAACAGTAGCAAACCCTAGATCAGCGGCATCAGCAGTAGCGACTTCATCACCAAACTAGGGTAGACGATATCTCACAAACCAATCGTCGAATCGGCTTGATTCCACCACCAAAAGTTGCGGCTTCCAGAGGAGGTTCAGATGAACCTACAGCGCAATTCAGATGAGAAGATCTTCTAGTCCACACAGGTCAAACTTTACTTCTGCAGTTGCAGTTTCAGTTTCGGCAGCTTCCAGCTTCAAACTAGGGTAGTCAATATCTTGCAAACCATCCGTCAGATTGACTTGATTCCACCACCAAAAGTTGCGACTTCTAGAGGAGGTTCAGATGAACCTACAGCGCAGTTCAGATGAGGAGATCTTCTAGTCCACGCAGGTCAATCTTTACTTCTGCAGTTGCAGCTTCAGTTTCAGCAACTTCCGATTCACATGTGTGAGGGAGAGACCCTTTTCTGCGCAGTAGAGAAGAGACTCTTTTCTGCGCAGTAGAGAGAGAGATGTGATGAGATGAGCGAGTCCAAATGAGGAAAAGTCCTCCTGTATTTATACACAACGTTGGTGTTTGAATAGATTCGACTGTTGGGCTTCTGAGCCTACATGAGTTGTAGGTCGGCTTGATAATAATTCCATAATCAAAATAAATTCATATCTCCATGAATACTTATCGGAATCGGATGATCTGTATATCAATCCTACACCTCTCGGCAAGAGGAATCTAATAAAAATATTATCAGCCATGAATAAGATGACCCACATGAAGTTTTTCCCTAGTTGCCAATTTTAACACTCCCTTTCAACTAGGGAGAACTTCATCTATAATCTGTCTATCGGTCATTACTATTCATCCATCAAATGCACTGCCCTGTACAGCCTCACCCTTGCCCTGCTCTACTTTATTCTGCCTGTTCTGCTTTGTCTTGTTCTGCCCTGTACTAATCTGTACGACTCTACTCTGTTACGCGCTGCTCTGCTTTGTTCTGTTCTGCTTTGCTTTTGTCCGAATTATGAAGAAGAAATGATCGAGTATGTATCATACTGACTCAAAGTCAATCTCAGAGTATGTACCACTGATCCCAGACCAGTCTCAACCAACCCGAAGTCAGCGTCATAGTGAGTACAACTCCACTGGTCCCAGACCAGTATCATCCTCCACTGACTCAAAGTCAGTCTCAGAGTGCGTAACACTAGTCCCAGACCAGTGTAAACCGACCCGAAGTCAGCTTCATAGTAAGTACCACTCCTACCACTGGTCCCAAACCAGTATCGCAGTCTCAGAGAGTGTACCACTGGTCCTAGACCAGTCTCAACCAACCCAAAGTCAGCGTCATAGTATGTACCACTCTCAGTGGTCCCAGACCAGTACTGCACTGACACGAAGTCAGTCTCAGAGTATGTACCACTGGTCCCAGACCAGTCTCAACCGACCTGAAGTCAGTGTCATAGTATGATACAACTCCTACCAGTGGTCCCAAACCAGTCTCAACCGACCTGAAGTCAGTGTCATAGTATGGTACAACTCTTACCACTGGTCCCAGACCAGTATCATTGATCCCAAATCAATGGAGGTCATCCTAGCGTAGGGAGTACGGTAGATACAACGATGCGTCTATCGGTACTATTATGGTCCCTAACTTCATTTCCCTACTCATTGATCAGATGAGAGGTACTTCCCATGAGTCCCAAACTACATGGGTAGGATGCCTCGACAAGAGAACTAATCAATCCTGTCCTCACAGTAGAACACATCAATCCTGCTACAATCGCCATAGAGAACACATCAATCCAGGCCGCCATGGAGAACACATCAATCCAGGCCTCACAAGAGAACACATCAATCCTGCTACAATTACCATGGATAACACATCAATCCAGGCCTCACAGGAGAACACATCAATCTAGGCCTCACAAGAAAACTAATCATCCTGCTACACAGGAGAGCGAATCATCCTGTTGCGCAAGAGAGCGAATCATCTTGTCCCACAAGAGATCAAATCATCTTGTTGCAGTGCGCGCCACCAGGGGAGGGTGAGTCACCCTGTGGTCGTATGTTGCTCCAGTAAGAACCGCAAGCCCTCAAAGCTCCCAAAGCTCAGTGTATGCAACATGCAAGACCCTTGTACAAGGGTTTCTTGACGACTCCAAGTCGTTTGGGAAAATCACAGATTAGATCTTTCTTCGGGGCTTTGACAATGTGTATCGACCTGTACATCATCTTAATGCGATGGAGCCTCCTTGCTCATCGACTTGCCATATCCCAGATGATGTCTATCTACTGGAGCAATTGACAAACACGGGATTCCTCAATAATCGAATCCCACCTCTGGTTGTTACAGAGAATCACAGTGGTATCCAATGTAAATCCAAACAGCTCACTAAAGAGCTTTCGCAACCAGACTGCCTCACAGGAGGCCATGCTAGCAGCAATATATTCTGCTTTGGCAGTGCTCAAAGCCACCGACTTCTGCTTCCTGCTCATCCAGGATATCGAAGCAGATCCCAAGGTGAAACAGCACCCGAAAGTGCTCTTACGGTCCACCACACTGCCTGCCCAATCAGCATCAGTATATCCAAGTAGTCTCACATCTCCGGCAGTGTATCTTAACCCATTAGTAATTGTGCCACGAAGATATCTCAGAAAATTCTTGGCATCAATCCAGTGAGGCTCAACCAAATATGAGCTCACAATGTTAACTGCAAAACATATGTTCGGACGGAGGTTCACCAAGAACATCAATGCGAATGAGTTTATGAAACTCAGAGACATTTCCCAAACCTGGTCCAACATCACTACCATATAACTTCTAAAAGTTAAGATCCTCTAGGTAGTCACAGGCTTGCAGTCCATCATACCGAATCTTTTCAATACCTTTACCACATATTTTCCTTGAGATAGGAAAATTTCCCTTGGCTTCTGCCACACTTCAAGTCCTTGGTCCTTCGTTTCAAATTCAAAAGCCAACTCCCTCTTACATTTGTGAATGAGAGGGTATGCACCTGTTAGAAAGAGGTAATCCACATACAACACCAGTATGAGAGGCTTGTCATCTTCAACCTTAAAGTAAAGGCTAGGACCAGCTTCACTCCTAGTGAATCCCAACTTCATCAAGTAGCTATCAATCCTCTCATACCATGCTCGGGGTGCTTGCTTCAGCCCATAAAGAGCCTTCTTCAACCTACATACATGAGATTTTCAATCATAAATCTCAAATCCTTCGGGTTGCTCCACATAGACCTCTTCTTTGATCGAACCGTGCAAGAACGCAGTCTTGACATCCATCTGATGTAGGTTCCATCCTTGTGAAGCCACAAGGGCTATGATCAAGCGGATGGTCATATATCTGGCAACAGGTGCAAATATCACATCATAGTCTATACCTTCCTTCTGGGAGAAACCACGAGCAACAAAATGAGCCTTATACTATTCCGTACTTCCATCTGCTACAACTTTATCTTGTAAATCCAGTTTGAAGTAACAATTGTCTTGTCCTAGGGTCTGGGAACTACTTCCCAGACATCATTCTCCATAATGGTCATAGCATCCTTCCATACTTGATGCTTGACGACATCTGAGAATGATGAAGGCTCATTTTGTATGATTGTGCTCATACTGGTCAGGTATCCCTGATACCTGTTGGGTTTCTTACTTTCACGGAAGGTTCCTCAGGGTGCAGCATTTCCTTCAGCATCATCAAGTAGCCCCCTAAGCCATGAAGGCCTCTTCCTGGAAGAGGAAGGCTCAAGTGGATAAATAGGATCCATCAGTTCTTCCACATCAGGCATTGTTACATCATCTACCCATAGAGACAACTTCCACAATCGTACAGTGCCACACCATTCTGCTCTAGAGTATGTGGTGTAGTAGTCTCCCTCTTAATGCCAGCCTCAGATATGCCTGAGTGAACCAACTGTAATATATCGAAGGTTTTGCTTAGGCTTGGGGGGAATGATCCCCTTTTGAGCTTTCCTTCGGCACATCCTAGACATACACCTTCTTTCTCTACTCGGAATTCGGGGATCCCTGTCACCATTTGTCTTACACCAAGTACAGCTTTATAATGAAGGGGGGAAACCTCCGATGCCAAAGTTCGGACTGAAGAGATGTGTCATAAGACATGACACCTAGCGGACTTCCATCGACCTGATATAATGAATCAACACGAAACCCAAGAGTAAAGGCATCGTTAACATTATTTTTCCATATGCGTACCTTGCCATCGCTAAAGGTTACCTTGTAGCCTTTGTCTTCCATTGTCGAGATGGACACCAGGTTCCTTTTGAGGTCATGTGCATTTAATACATCCTGGAATTTCTAGCCTTCTTGAATGGTTGTCCTCTTCCTTGATTCCCAGCTCTCCTCTTACCTTTGCTATTGAATTTGTCATTCCTTTGATTGCCATCAGAGGGATTTTGATCATTGTCCCGGTGTGAGTCTTTTCTATCAAGGCACTCCCTTGCATAGTGACCTGCTTTATTGCAGATGTAACATCATCCTTTTCTTCCATCCTTAGGTCCAGCCTTTCCTTTTGATTTAGTCCCGGAATTATTTATTTTCTTAGCATGAGAAGAAAAGGCAGCAAGAGGACCTTTAGGCATGGGCATTTCTTGCTCTTCTACCCGTGTTTCTTCTTGAATGCATCTAGCCATTAATTCCGCGAAACCATAAATTACATTATTGTTCAGAAGAGTAGTCCTAAACACGTACCATTCGGATGGTAATCCTCCAAGAGTTGTGAGTGCCATTTCTCTGTCAGTAATAGTCTCCCCAATAGATAGGAGATCGTTCTTGATCTCGGTGATTCTTAAGAAGTATGCTTGCATACTCTCATCTTTACCCTTCTTGATTTCCCTCAGCTTATTTCTAAGAAACAAAACTTGATTTGCATCATTAACTTTAAATAAACTCACCAGTCTATCGTAGATTTCCTTGGAGGTGTCTAGTTCAGAGATGTAGGCCACCAAGCGCTTGTCGATAGAGTCCCGGATGATCTTCTTCGCTTTAATTTCTTCGTTCTTCCATTTGTTCCTGGCAGCAAGAGGTGCATTTGATGGAGGCTCAACAATATTGCCTCTCACATGATCCAACACTTTTGATCCTCAAGGGTTAAATCGATAGACATCTTCCATCCGTGATAGTCAGCTTTCTCACGGAGCTTGTCTTCGGTAGGAAAGAGTGTTGAGGACCCCATCGTTCTTTTAGGATAGCCTTGCCAATCTTCTCTTCGGTGATTGCTCTTGCTCTTGCTCGGGCTTTGTCTTCACCTCAGCTCCGATTCCATGTTAAGTTATGGTATGTTATATGCTTATAACAGTTTACTTCTTTTCCTTATTATATTCCACAAATTAGCAATCACATGTACATAAAGTAAAGTGCAGATAGAACATTAAACGATCGACAGAAAACAAGCCAAGACAAGAGACACAAGATGTGGCGGCTAGCCAGGGACAAACCCCACAATGTGTGGGGAAACCCTTTGATCAAATCTTCTTTTATCTTCAATAATTCAGCTGAGAGAAATAGTACAATAAATCTGATTCATATCAACAGTAGCCAACCCTAGATCAGCGGCATCAACATTAGCGGCTTCATCATCAAACTAGGGCAGACGATATCTCACAAACCGACCGTCGGATCGGCTTGATTCCACCACCAAAAGTTGCGGCTTCCAGAGGAGGTTCAGATGAACCTACAGCGCAATTCAGATGAGAAGATCTTCTAGTCCACGCAGGTCAAACTTTACTTCTGCAGTTGCAGTTTCAGTTTCGGCAGCTTCTGGCTTCAAACTAGGGCAGTAGATATCTTGCAAACCATCCGTCGGATTGACTTGATTCCACCACCAAAAGTTGTGGCTTCTAGAGGAGGTTCAGATGAACCTACAACGCAGTTCAGATGAGGAGATCCTCTAGTCCACGTAGGTCAATCTTTACTTCTGCAGTTGCAACTTTAGTTTCAGCAGCTTCCGGCTTCACATGTGTGAGGCAGAGACCCTTTTCTGCGCAATAGAGAAGAGACTCTTTTTTGCGCAGTAGAGAGAGAGATGTGATGAGATGAGTGAGTCCAAATGAGGAAAAGTCTTCCTGTATTTATACACAACGTTGGTGTTTGAATAGATGCGACTGTCGGGCTTCTGAGCCTACATGAGTTGTAGGTCAGCTTGATAATAATTCCATAATCAAAATAAATTCATATCTCCATGAATACTTATCGGAATCGGATGATCTTTATATCAATCCTACACCTTTCGACGAGAGGAATCTAATAAAAACATTATCAGCCATGAATAAGATGACCCACATGAATTTTTTCCCTAGTTGCCAATTTTAACACTTAGCAATTAGCACTTTTTAATCTTTTTCAAAGCATTAGTTAAACTTCAATTATTATTATTGTTCTTCTTCAAATAATCATAAACAATAATCCATAGTAGACAACACCATACAACAATGCAGAAAGATAAAATAGTAGACACAGATTTTTAAGTGGAAAACCCACTCCGAGTCAAAAACCACCTAACGCTTATTTAGTAATTGTCTTCTCCCTATTAAAATAAAATTGATTATATCAAGATTTCAGCTACAGCTGATGGAGGCATCAACCCCTTAATTCACAGGCTACAACCTATAGGATGCTACTACACCCTAATAACCTATTGCAACCAGAAGGATGACCCAACGCCTTGTGAGTCAGTCCACAACTTGACGAGTACCCCAACACCCTGTTTACTAGTGTTGTCGGAAGGATGCTTCGTCGCCCTGTTAGTTTATCAGCCACAACTAAATGGGCGCCACAATGCCCTGTGCAAGCCACAACTTTCCCTAGCACCACCCTGCGACTCTGAAGTGTTCTCAAGCCACAACCTGAAGGTGACTCCAATCACCTAGAAGAGTTGGTAGATCACATTTCACAATTTTCACACTGGATCCCCTATACTCTGAATCAATGTAGAATAGTTGTAAGAAATATGTAGAATAAATGTTGAATCCTAGTAACCGTTGATCATTGTTCCCACAAACTGATCACTGCACAATGCTACACATCAAGCTATCATTGTTCAACTGC
Source organism: Pinus tabuliformis (assembly GCA_031772625.1). Lineage (NCBI taxonomy): Eukaryota > Viridiplantae > Streptophyta > Pinopsida > Pinales > Pinaceae > Pinus > Pinus tabuliformis. Next base: position 1,281,294,147 of record CM062820.1, read on the forward strand.
ACATCACTGTCACTACACACTGTATATCATTGTCACTACAAATCACTGCACAATTGTTGGCTATCACTGCATGTCACTGCTCATGAATGAATAGTCATCAATGCACAACCATTGTCATCATCGTATCAGGCTGCACTCAATGCTACAACCATTTGGTACTGCTATCAAATAATGGCACAAACCAAGGTGCCTCAGGTCATCCCTATGACTTGCCTAAAATGCTCTAATACTTGGCTCAAGTAGGGCTACCAGCATATGTGTACACACCGCTGCTCAAATAGTCAATGCCTTGGAGCCATCATCACCCACTTCAATCACTGTCCAAGAAGTTTGTCACAAACCCACTGTAACATTGTTACATAAATGTTGTCACATCACATCAATTAGGCAAGCTACAACCATTTGGTACTGCTATCAAATAATGGCACAAACCAAGGTGCCTCAGGTCATCCCTATGACTTGCCTGCAATTATCTAATACTTGGCTCAAGTAGGGCTACCAGCATATGTGTACACACTGCTGCTCAAATAGTCAATGCCTTGGAGCCATCACCCACTTCAATCACTGTCCAAGAATTCTGTCACAAACCCACTATAACATTGTTACATAAATGTTGTTGCATCACATCAATTAGGCATGCTACAACATGCTTGTCAAGACAGGAATCTTGGTCATCACAAGTACATTCCCAAAAGACATAAGTCACTGTTTCACTGTTGTCAAGGTCAAGATATCATATCAATGGCTAAGTGTCAACTTCTTGTCCTAAATGTCAGGTCAAAGTCAATACATCATGTCAATGTCAATATATATCATTCTATGACATTTTATATCATTGTCAAGTCATATGTCAACTCACTGTCATAAACCATTTGGTGGATTCAATTCAAGAGACCAAAGGAAAGCTAAAGTTAAGATACTAAGGTTAATATTCTTTTTTCATGTGCATAGGATCACTATAATGCTATAGGTGTCATTGTCACATGTTAAGCCAATATGTTCTGTCATAGTCAATGTCCTTGTCTTCTATTGCAGTCTGAGGAAACTCTTGCTACACACATAAGGTTAGTGTATCATTAGTTCTCTATATCAATCCCAAATCATATTGTAATGCATTGTTGTCAAGTCAAATAATCTCATCAACGTACTGTACATGTATCAAGGTTACTACTATGCCAAAGTCAAGACATTAAAAGGTCTATGTCGAGTATATTGTCATTTTAAACAATAGGTTAGGGCTTGTATTTTCAATTCCACTAAAATCTGAAGTCAACGATTGGCTTAGTGCATATATTTCTTGAAAATACTCACTGATACACAATGAGATTACAGTGAGAATTGTTGTCATATATTGACAACCATAGGTAATCACTGTTTCAAATTAAGGTCATACTATGTCACAATTGCATCACATAAAAGCTAACAGTCAATCATGTTATTGTCTTTGTCAATGAAGAATGTCACACAAAGGCCCAGAAAGCTGACACAAGGCCTCCTGGGGCTGACACAGGCCAATAAAGGCTGACGCAGGGCCAGCGTGAGACAAAGAGGGGCTAACGCAATCTAGATTGGGCAGACACTGTGGTTGCAGAGCAGTTTTGTGCTAAGGAGCTGTGGGAAGGATTTTCTAGGGTTTCAGCCAAGAGACTTCTCTCAAACTCTGAGATATAGCTGCTAAGGAAATTCTACGTTGGGTAGGCTAGTTTCGGCACCCAGATTGTACTCTGATATTGCTTCATAAGAAAACCCTCAGATAGCTGCACCGGTTTTCCCTCATTTGGTTTTTCCGGGGACATTGGTCCAAAAATAATGGTGTCATGTGGTGTGTTTGTTCTTGTTTCTTTTAGTTGCTGATCTGTAATATGTTGAGCATGCACTGGTCTTTATTTTCAATATTTACTTTGTAAATAACTTGTTAAAGAAAAATAACAAGTAGGTAGGAATAAATCAGAAAAAGTGCATGAAGGGTTTCTAAACTAAGTAAACTTAGAAACTTCAACATGGTATCAAAGCATGATTGCAGATCACATGAGGACTAAAAGACATCAGCTGAGCGGAGCAATAGCAGCAGAAAACAGTGATCCCGAGGTGACAAAAGTTATTTCTAACAGTTCAAAATCCAAGAAGTGTGACGCAGAGCCAACCAGAGCCACGCAGAAGAAGCCGGGAGCTATGCAGAGCCTCAGAGAGGCCAGCGTTGCTGATGCAGAGAGCCACAGGGTTGATGCAGGGCATCCCAGGGCTGATGCAGACCCATCTGGGGTGACGCAACGCCAACATAAGGCAAAGGGGGGCTGACGCAGTTCACAGAGAGGCAATTGCTGGAGTCTAGAAGGCTGCAAAAATATTGCAGAGTGGAGCTAGTGAGGTACTGTAGTCAGAACAGTACCTGATAGAACAAGGCCAAAGGAGTTGTTACCGAGGGTTTCTAGCCGAGGAACCTGGATCAGCAGTGCAGTTGCACAAGATGATCAAAGTAGGGGGCATCTCAACAAGCGGTAGAAGGATTTCCAAGAGGGAAATCAGGACTTGGAGGGAGTCCAGAAGAGAACTTCCAAATAGGAAGTAGAGACTCAAAGGAGTCGAACAGAGAACTTCCAGGAGGGAAGTAGAGGAGCGTCATGGCACTACACGGGGTAAGAAAACAGGATAGACTAGACGAAGCATCGAACTTCGTAGTCTGGAAGGCCAGAATCTTATCAGTGCTTGACAGGAATCGTGTCAAGAACTTTGCCTTGAAGGTTATAGCTATCCCAGTCGACCCCAATGATAACGACAAGTACGAAGAGGCGATGGCGAGGGCCAAGTGCATTATCCTTGACGGGGTCAAGGATCATGTGGTACCACATATAGCCGAGAAGGAAACGACAGTTGAGATGTGGGAGGCTCTCAAGAACCTGTACCAGCATACTTCTGTGCAGAGAAGAATGCTGCTCGAGAACCAAATGAGGTCATATCAGATGAAGAAGGGTCAATCGATTAACACCTTCCTCGGAGGACTGAATGAGATCCGAGACCAGTTGATTGCTATAGGAGCGACACCGAATCAGGAGCTTATGGTGAGGACAGCCCTAAATGCTGTCTCAGAAGATTGGGAAGTGTTTGTCCAGAGTATCCTGGGCAGAGGGACTCTCCCACCTTGGGACGAGATGTGGGCAGCTCTTCGCCAGGAAGAGATTAGATGGTAGTCGAAGACAGGTAGCAACAACAAAGGGATCAAGGTCAAGCAGGAGGAGGAGGATGTGGCCCTAACATCTGAGGGAAAGCAGGAGAAGCAGAAGAAGAAAGATCTCTCCAAGATCAAGTGCTTCCACTGTGGGGAGATGGGTCATTATGCAACCCAGTGCCCAAGGAAGAAGAGTAAGGGAGAGTCTTCCGAGACTAAGGCAGCACCAGCATGGGCAGAGAAGGAAGTTTTGACAGACGATGACTGTGCCATGAGTGCACACGCACCACTTGAGAAGAAGTGGGGAGACATCGAGCTGTAGTTAGACGGACTACAGGCGATGAGGGGCAGGATCCTCGAGGTACCCAGCCTCTTGGATTAGACCTTGCTACGGGAGCCCCATCGAGGAGTAGCAGGACTGGCTGAGCGGGTAAAGACGGATGCAAATGGAGCGGCAGAGGGAGGTACAGTGCAGGAGTCCCGAGACAAGCAGAGCTAGCAGGCTGCAACAGTGCGAGAGGCACAAAAGTGTTGCACCAGTGTAGGAAGGCACAAAGAGGTGTGGAACGGTGCGAGATGCATGGAGTTGTTGCAGCAACGCAGAGGTCAGAGAGGGAGCACTTGTCCGCGACAGAGGGAGTTTTAGCATCAATGGGTCTCTCTAGCCCTACAGGGAGATCAGTTACTTACTTCTCAGAAACTGAGTTGCAGTGCAGCAGTGGGCAACACGATGCAACATGATGAGAAGAGGTGCAGTGCGGATGCAGTGCTGGGAGAAAGGACCAGCAACAGCACAGATTCAGAAGGAGCTGTCGTACAAATGCAGCAGTGGTAGTGGCAGAACCATGGGAAAAATTACAGGATACAGCACTGCAGAGGATGTTGGGCAGGAAGGCCTAGCATCAGCACAGATACCAATGCCGGATGATCAGAGTAATACTCAGTGAGGAGTATTACTAAAGCACACTCCTCGCTAAAAGGGAGTGTTGATTTGGGGTAGCATCGGATGTGCTCTAGCCACGAAATTTGGTGGAGAGGTTGGGGCACATGAGATCTCCAATACCCAGAAAGGGTTTGGGCAGATTCTAAACAGATCAGGAGATATTAAAATAATTAATATTTTTAATGGAGTCCCTAAGTCTAAACTAGGGAAAATAAAATATTAATGTGTATTAATATGAACCTGTGTTACAGTGGTCAAAAAGACATGGATCAAGCTAGATCTAATCTTAGCCATTGATTAGGGACTTAATCTCGGCCGTTGAGATGTCAACAGGAAAAATATAAGAGGAGGCTTGACAGTCACTTCGAGAGTACACCAAAGTGATTAGTCATTCTATTCTCTATAGCGGGGTTTGCTAAGAGGGATAGAATCAGTGATCGAGAGAGCAGTTGAGGGGCATTGAGTACAGAGAAACAGAGAAGTTAGAGATTATGCCGGGAGAGCAGCGCAACAACCAAGGAGAGTGATGCAGAGCTAGCAAGGGCTCACACAGGGCCATGCAAAGGCAGCCAAGTGTTGCGTAGAGCACCAGAGAGGCCAGCGTGTCTGACACAGAGGCCCAGAAAGCTGACACAAGGCCTCCTGGGGTTGACGCAGGCCAAGAAAGGCTGACGCAGGGCCAGCGTGAGACAGAGAGGGGTTGACGCAGTCCAGATTGGGCAGACGCTGGGGTTGCAAAGCAGTTTTGTGCTGAGGAGCTGCCGGAAGGATTTTCCAGGGTTTCAGCCAAGAGATTTCTCTCAAACTGTGAGGTATAGCTGCTAAGGAAATTCTCTGTTGGGTAGGCCAGTTTCAACACCCATATTGTACTCTAATATTGCTTAATAAGAAAACCCTCAGATAGCTGCACCGGTTTTCCCTCATTGGGTTTTTCCGGGGACAGTGGTCCAAAAATAATGGTGTCATGTGGTGTGTTTGTTCTTGTTTCTTTTAATTGTTGATCTGTAATATGTTGAGCATGCACTGGTGTTTATTTTTAGTATTTACTTTGTAAAACACTTGTTAAAGAAAAATAACAAATAGGTAGGAATAAATCAGAAAAAGTGCATGAAGGATTTCTAAACTAAGTAAACTTAGAAACTTCAACTCTATATAGAAAGAATGTTTTGTAATTTGAATTATCCAAGAATTGTTCATTTGTGTAATGTAAAGGAGGTTGCCCCCTCGAAGAGGCTAAGTTTGAAGTTGTTAATCTATCTCTTCTTTTATTTTGTGCGCTGGTTGCATAACACTAAGGTTAATACTCTTTGTTCATGTGCATAGGATCAATGTAATGTTGTAGGTGTCACTGAGGTTAATACTCTTTGTTCATGTGCATAGGATCAATGTAATGTTGCAGGTGTCACTGTAACATGTTAAGCCAAGATGTTTTGTCATAGTCAAAGTCATTGTCTACTATTGTAGTCTAAGGAAACTCTTGCTACACACATAAGGTTAGGGTATCATTAGTTCTAGATATCAATCCCAAATCATATTGTAATGCATTGTTGTCAAGTCAAAGAATCTCATCAACGTAGTGTACATGTATCAAGGTTACTACTATGCTAAAGTCAAGAAAAAATAAGGTCTATGTCAAGTATAATGTCATTTTAAACAGTAGGTCAGGTCTTGTATTTTCAATTCCACTAAAATTTGAAGTCAATGATTCGCTTAGAGCATATATTTCTTGAAAATACTCACTAATACACAATAAGATTACAATGAGAATAGTTGTAATATATTGACAACAATAGGTGATCATTGTTTCAAGCTAAGGTCATACTATGTCACTGTTGCATCAAATAAAAGCTAACAATCAATCATGTTATTGTCCTTGTCAGTGAAGAATGTAACACAAAGTTACAGGTTATATGTATTTTGTACTGCTACTTGTACCCAAGACAAATTCTTCTTGGAATCAAAAGTTTAGGCCAGAAATGTTTTACCTTCCCAACTATTTATGATGCAGAGAATTAGGACTGATTGTTCTAAATTATTTATTCAGAGAGACGTCCCTTCAAGCTTCGGATAAGATGTATCCTAATGCACAGGTTTGCAACCTTGGGAGAGTGCCCTAATGAAAACGCTGAGAGTCACAAGAAAAAGTTCTATAATTTGGTAATCAAGACAAACCTATACCCAATAAAACACAATTAAAAAACTTTGTTTTATGCTCGGAATACTTACTGGATAGAGGACTGAGGTCCTGTATTGGCTTAAGGTTAGGATGATGTCAATGAAAAAGATCAAACCTTAGAGAGGAGGCTTGCAGCCTAGCATTAATCCTGCAAGCCAAACAAATCCCAAGTTCTGTGAAAATTCCTGAATCTAACACATCAGAAACCCCTACTGCAATTACTGGTTTACAATCTCCTACTTGCTCTTTGCATTTACAAGTTATTTAATTGCATAAACATCGAAGTAAACACTATTGCATCCTTCACAAATATACAGATCATGCACTGAAATAAACTGAGACAATAACACAAGGGACACCATTATTTTTGGACAATTGTCCCCGAAAAAACCCAATTCGGGAAAACCGGTGTAGCATATAGAGGGTTTTATTATTAAGCAAATTTTGTGAATACAACTAGGGTGCCAGAAATGGCTCACCCAACAGAGAATATCCTCGGCAGTAGTACCTCTATCCGGAGACAGATATTCTAGCAAATCAGCAAATGGATGATCAAACCCCACAATGACTCCGGCTGTTCCCTACGCTAGATAGCAAAAGTTGCTCCAAGCACTGCTGTGGAACTGCGTCACTCCTCCAAGAGCTACGTCACCCTCTCTCGGCTCAGAATCTGTTGATCTACTCCTAGTCTAGCCCACAGAATCTCCCCAGTACTGCCTTTGATGCCTAGCATCAGCCTCTACGGCTTTTGCGTCACCTACGTCAACCTTCTGTGTCCTCTGCGTCAACTCTTCGACCTCTACGTCAACCCTTATAGAGCATGTGTTGTCTCTCCCGGCACTGCGTTGCCTCTCTGCTATGTATTCTTTAGCCTCAGATAAAAATTCATTGCTGAACTGCCCCTCACTGCAACTCTGATCACTAACTCGATTTCCTCAGCAAACCTCGCCCCAGAAAATCGAATTCTTTCATCACTTGGTGTATCTTCAACTGACCCTCAAGCCTCCTCTTATACTTTCCCTGTTGACGAATCAACAGCCAAGATTAAGTCCCTAAGCAATGGCTAAGATTAGAACTAGCTTTATCCTCGTCACTTAGAACTTTCTCACCCATATTTTATTAATACCCATTAATATTTTTATTTTCCTACGTTAGACATAGGAACCCTTAAAAAATATTAATTATTTTAATAACACCTCATCCGGGTGGAATTTCTCCAAACGATTTCTGGGTCTTGGATATCTCATGTATTCTAGCCCCTCCACAAAATTTTGGAGCTAGAGCACATCTGATGCTACCCAAAATCAACACTCCCTCTTAGCGAGGAATGTGCTCTAGCAATGCTTCACCATAAAAGCATCACACTGATTCTCCGCATCAGTCCTCTGTGTTGATGTTTGGTATGCTGCCCCACATCCACTGCACTATTGCTTCCTGTACTGTTGCCCATGACACTGCCACTGCCACTGCTACATCTGTACTGCAGCTCCCTCTCAAAATGTTACATCATGCTACCCATAGCACTGCCACTACTAACTGTTGCACTGTAACTCAGTTACCGAGAAGTAAGTAACTGACTTCACCCAAACACTGACATCCTGGTCAGTCTGGAAGCCTCGTGATGTTGAAGCTACCTCTGTTGCTATCCTGTGCTCCCTCTACTGCCACTATGCTGCTGCAACCTCTTTTGTGCCTCTCGCATTGCTGCAACCTCCACTACGCTGCTACAGACTTCTGCACTCTAGCACTGCCTTGCCATTCCATCCCACCTTCCTCCATCCGACACCCGTCATAATTCTACTGTCGTTAAGGGCTCCCATAGCTATATGTGATCCAAGAGTTTGGGCACCTCAAGGATCCTGCCCACCTTTTGTGGTCCTCTCGACTACAGCTCCAAGTCTTCCCACCTCTTCTCTAGAGGCGCATGAGCACTCATGGCACAATCGTCATCAGTCTCGACTCTCGACATCCTTCTCCGCCTTTGCTGGAGCAGCCTTTGAGGTAGAAGCTTCTCCCTTGCCTTTCTTCCTGGGGCACTGAGAGGCATAATGTCCCAACTCGCCACAGTTGAAGCACTTGACCTTGAAGATGTCTTTCTTCTTCCTTTTCTGTAGCCCCTGCTATACCGCTGATACGAGAGCTACATCCTTCTCCTCCTTCTTCTTGATTCGAACTCCCTTAATGCTACTCCTTGCGTTGGTCAATCTCCTGAGCTCTTCCTGTCAAAGAGCTGCCCACATCTCCTCCCAACTGGGGAGAGTTGCTCTGCCCAAAATGCTTTGGACAAATGTCTCCCACTCCTCGGATACTGCATTCAGGGCAGTCTTGACTAAGAACTCTAGATCTGGAGTAGACCCCACAAAAGTAAGCTGGTCGCGAATCCCCTGCAATCTGAGAAGGAAGGGATCTATCTCCTCTCCTTTCTACATCTGATATGACCTTAGCTGATTCTCCAATAACATCTTTCGTTGCACGGAAGATCCTTGGTATAAGGTGGTCAGGGTGTCCCACATCTCCTTTGTTGTTTTCTTCTCAATAATATGTGGTATGACATGATCCTTGACCCCGTCTAAGATCATGCATTTCGCCTTTGCCTGGGCCTCCTCATACTTCTCAGCTGCATTAGCGTCAACTGGGATAGCTACTACTTTCAAGGCATAGTCCTTGATGCAATGTTTATCCAGGATTGTCAGGATCCTAGCCTTCCAGATGACAAAATTGGAATCACCATCCAATCTGTCCTAATCCCTCAATCCGTTCACTTCCATCTCTGCTCCTCTTCTCTAGACTCCCTCTAAGTCCTGATTTCCCTCTCGGAAATCCTCCGACCAACTGTCGAATCACTCCTCTCCAATCCTCCTTTGCCACTGCAACCCGAATCTAGATTTCTTGGCTAGAAATTTGTCGAGATAGTGCTTCCCTCTACCTTGGTTCAGTCTCCTTAGATATTGTTCTGCACCGACAGAAACAGCATCCCACCAGCTCTTCAAAAAAAGATCTGCACAGCTCCCTTAGCCCTGGCAACTCGAAGAATCTGAGCCCTTCAAGATCTGTGCAATCTCTGCGTGGGCTGAATCTGCTCCTCTCGACCAACTGCGCTGGCCCTTCTCCTAGCTCAGAGTAATGACGCAGGCACTACGTGAGCCTCTACGTCACACTCTCTGCAATGCGTCACTCCTCTTGCCTCTTCAGCTCTGGAACAGTACTATCTCTCAGGAGAGCTACTTCTCTACTGCAAATTATTAGATTTCTCAATTGGTGTCTTCAGTCGCCTATGATCTACAATCGCTTGATACCATGTGAAAATTCCTGAATCTAACACATCAGAAACCCCTACTGCAATTACTGGTTTACAATCTCCTACTTGTTCTTTGCATTAACAAGTTATTTAATTGCATAAACATTGAAGTAAACACTATTGCAGCCTTCACAAATATACAGATCATGCACTGAAATAAACTGAGACAATAACACAAGGGAAACAGTTATTTTTGAACAATTGTCCCCAGAAAAAACCAATTCAAGAAAACCCGTGCAGCATATAGAGGGTTTGTATTATTAAGCAGATTTCATGAATACAACTAGGGTGCCAGAAATGGCTCACCCAACAGAGAATATCCTTGGCAGTAGTACCTCTATCCGGAGACAAATATTCTGGAAAATCAGCAAACGGATGATCAAACCCCACAGTGACTCCAGTTGTTCCCTATGCTGGACAGCGAAAGCTACTCCAAGCACTGCTCTGGAACTGTGTCACTCCTCCAGGAGCTGCATCACCCTCTCCCGGCTCAAAATCTGCTGATCTGCTCCCAGTCTGCCCCACAGAATCTCCCCAACATTGCCTCTAAGGCCCAGCGTCAACCTCTACGGCTTCAGCGTCACTTGCGTCAGCATTCTACGTCAGCTCTTCGACCTCTGTGTCAGCCCTTGTAGGGCATGCGCTGTCTCTCCCAGCACTGCGCTGCCTCTCTGCTATGTATTCTTCAGCCTCGGATAAAAATCCCTTGCTGAACTGCCCCTCGCTACAACTCTGATCACTAACTCGATTTCCTCAGCAAACCTTGCCCCAGGAAATCAAATTCTTTGATCACTTGGTGTATCTTCAACTAACCCTCAAGCCTCCTCTTATACTTTTCTTGTTGATGAATCAACGACCAAGATTAAGTCCCTAATCAACGACTAAGATTAGAACTAGCTTGATCCTCGTCAAGCATATAGAGGGTTTGTATTATTAAGAAGATTTCATGAATACAACTAGGGTGCCAGAAATGGCTCACCCAACAGAGAATATCCTCGGCAGTAGTACCTCTATCCAGAGACAGATATTCCGGCAAATCAACAAACGGATGATCAAACCCCACAGTGACTCTGGTTGTTCCCTATGCTGGACAGCGAAAGCTGCTCCAAGCATTGCTCTGGAATTGCGTCACCCTCTCCCAGCTCAAAATCTGTTGATCTGCTCCCAGTCTGCCCCACAAAATCTCCCCAGCGCTGCCTCTAAGGCCCAGCGTCAACCTCTACGGCTTCTACGTCACCTACATCAGCCTTCTGCGTCCTCTGCGTCAGCTCTTCGGCCTCTGCGTCAACCCTTTTAGGGCCTGCGTTGTCTCTCCCGGCACTGCGCTGCCTCTCTGCTATGTATTCTTCAACCTCGGATAAAAATCCCTCGCTGAACTGCCCCTCATTGCAACTCTAATCACTAACTCGATTTCCTCATCAAACCTTTCCCTAGAAAATCGAATTCTTTGATCACTTGGTGTATCTTCAACTGACCCTCAAGCCACCTCTTATACTTTTCCTATTGACGAATCAACGGCCGAGATTAAGTCCCTAATCAATGGCTAAGATTAGAACTAACTTGATCCTCGTCACTTAGAAATTTCTCACCCATATTAATTATTAAAAATATTAATTATTACACCAACGTTTCGAATCCCAAATGGGATCCATCATCAGGGTAAGAGAAAGATCGCATTTGGGATTCGAAACGTTGGTGTAAAAATTCTATTACTGTGGATTCTCCGGACAAAAATTCAAAAAGCTCAAACCACAGATCTCTGAAATCCAATATTAATTATTTTAATAACTCCTCATCTGGATGGAATTTCTCCAAACGATTTCTGGGTCTTGGAGATCTCATGTATTCTAGCCCCTCCACAAAATTTTGGAGCTAAAGCACATCCGATGCGACCCAAAATCAACAAGTTCCAATCAAGAAATAACAAAATAAACCAAATACCATCCCACTGTAATTCCTTTGTTGTCTTCCTCAAACATCTGAAAATTTCAAAGTGTAATCATAAGAATAATTCATGTGAAATTGGATACGTTGAGGTAAGGTAAGGTCACCCTTTATAGACCAATGTTAAGGGCTTCCTAGAAGCTAACCATTTGAGGAATAGAGGGGCTCCATGAGAGCTAAAATATAAAATTCTAACTAATTTGCATCTTGTGAACTAAGGAAAAGAGTCGTTGCCCTTATTGTGAGTAGATTGGGCATTAGGATTTAGTGAGTATAGGAATTGTTTCTATAGATTAGGAAGGACTCCCTAATGTAAACTAATGAAATTTCTAAGTCTAACCGTTAGAAATTTTCCTACACTATCTAGTTTATTTCACCTACTTCTTTAATTACTAAACAAGTTATTTAACCATATAAAGACTGAAATAAACACAATGTAGTCTCAACCATCTATAGATCAAGAGCTAAAAGAAATAGATAAACACACATGGGACACCATTATTTTTGGACAATCGTCCCCAGAAAAACCCAACTTGGGAAAACCGATGCAGCAGTTCTGAGGGTTTTATTATAAAGCAAACTTTTCTTGAGTATACTGGGTGCCAAACTGGCTCACCCAACAGAGAAAATAATCGGGTACTAATACCTCTTTTCAGAAGCAGATATTCTGAAAGTCTTCTCCACGAAACTCTCTCCAACACCTCTCTGAAGCACAACGTCAACCCTCTTGGCCTTTGCGTCAACCTGAAAACCTCAACGTTAGCTCTATGAGGCTCTGTGTAGCCTCTGTTACCCTCTGTGTCACTTTTGCAGCCTTTGCGTCACTCACGCAGATGCTCTGGGCCTCTGCGAAGTCACTGCTAGCCTCTGTGTGGTTCCTGCTAGCTCTGCAACTGCCTCTCTGCTTTTGCGTTGGTCTTTTGGCACTATCTATGCCTCTCTGCCTTGCAATCACTGCCCCTCGTTGCAACTCTGACCACTGGTTCGATTTCTCTTAGCAAACCCTGCTCTAGAAAATCGAACTGAGTGATCTCTTGGGGTGTATCTCCCACTGACCCTCAAGCCTCCTCTTATACTTTTTCTGTTGAGTCTTCAACGGTCGTGATTACATCTCTAATCAACGGTTAATATTAGATTTGGCTTGATCCATGTCATTTAGAACCAACTAACCCAGTTTTATATTAATACCCATTAATATTTTTATTTTCCTAAGTTTAGACTTAGGAACCCATTAAAAATATTAATTATTTTAATATCTCCTTCACCAGGTAGAATTTCCCCAAACCATTTATGGGTCTTGGAGATCTCATGTGTTTTAGCCTCTACACCAATTTTCATGACTAGATCACATCCAATGCTACCCCAAATCAACACTCCCTCTTAGTGAGGAATGTGCTCTAATAACACTCCACCACTGAGCATCACCCTGATCATCCGGCATCAGTACATGTGTTAATGTTTGGCCTTGCTGCCCAACATCCTCTACATTGTTGCATCATGTACTGCTGCTGATGGCTCTACCACTTCCACTGCTACATCTGTACGGTAGCTCCCTCTGCATTTGTGCTGCTGCTAGTCCTTCCTCCCAACAGTGCATTTGCACTGCAGCCCTCTCTCCTCATGCTGCATTGTGCTGCCCATAGCACTACCGTTGCTACTGTTGCACTGCAACTCAGTTACTGAGACGATGGTAACTGATCTACCCAAATACTGACATCCTTGTCAGGCTAGAGACCCTCCTGATGTTGAAGCTCCCTCTATCGCTATCCTGTGCTCTCTCTACTGCCTCTGCGCTGTCACAACAACTATGTGCCTCTCGCACTGCTGCAAGCACCTCTATGCCTTCCTGTACTGCTGCAATCCCCTCTATGCCTCTCGCACTGCTACAACCCCACAGTGCTGCTACAAATCCCTGCACTCTAGCACTCTTTGCCGCTTCTACCGACATCTGCCATCCTGCTACTGTCACTTCGGGGTTCTCATAGCTGGATATGATCCAAAAGTTTGGGTACCTCAAGGATCTTGCCCCTCATCTCCTGTAATCCTCTTGACTACAGCTCGATGTCACCCCACCTCTTCTCTAGAGGTACATGAGCACTCATGACACAATCGTCATCATTCGCTACCTCCTTTTCTGCCTTTGCTGGTGCTGCCTTAGAGTCAAATGCCTCCCTTATTCTTCTTCCTAGGACATTGGGTTGCATAATGGCCCAGCTCCCCACAATTGAAGCACTGAATCTTGGAGAGGTCCCTTTTCTTCCTGTTCCCTTGCTATCCTAGAGATGCTAGAGCCGCATCCTCTTCCTCCTCTTTCTTGACCCGGGCTCCTTTGCCACTACTTCCCGCCTTGGTCAGTCGTCTGATCTCTTCTTGGTGAAGAATTGCCCACAGTTCTTCCCAATCTAGAAGATTTTCTCTGCCCAACATGCTTTGGACGAATGTCTCCCACTCCTCAGAGACTACGTTCAAGGCGATCCTCACCATTAACTCTTGATCCGGCGTGGCCCCTATGGAAGTCAGTTGGTCCCGAATCTCCTGCAACCTACTGAGGAAGTGATTTATCTGCTCCCCCTTCTGCATTTGATACGACCACAATTGATTCTCAGTAGCATCTTCCTCTGCATGGAAGTGCCCTGATACAATGTTGTCAAGGTGTCCCACATCTCCTTTGTCATATTCTTCTCAGCAATATGTTGAACCACATGATCCTTGACCCCATCAAGGATTATGCACTTTCCCTTGGCCACCACATCCTCATACTTTTCGTTATCAACTGCGTCGACTGGGATAGCCACAGTTCTCAAGGCGAAGGCCTTGATGCGATGCAGTGTTGCGGGGGAGCGCCCCCCCCCCCTTCGAACCCGCTCCCGAAGCGCGCTCCGGGCGGGAGCGGGTCGGGAGCGCGCTCCCAAAATCGCTCCCGGACGGGAGCGATTTTCGGGAGCGCGCTCCCGTAAAAAAATTTACGCTCCCTAGTCTGTTAGGGAGCGACTCAGGGAGCGATCACTCCCGCGCTCCCGGAGCGATTTTTAATGCCCGGGAGCGATCGGGGAGCGATCACTTCCTGATCGCTCCCGGGCATTAAAAAACGCTCCGGGAGCGAATCGAACTGGGCCGGGAGCAGTTCGGCGGAAAAAAAAATCCGCCGGACACGAAAAAAAAAAAAAAAAAAAAAAAAAATTAGAAATTTTTTTTTGTTTTATAAGGCCATTGGGCCAAAAAACATTCATTATAACTTCATTGAGCAAGTTTGGAGCTGGAGCAAGAGCATTGGAGCGAAGAGCAAGTGCTGAGGAGCGAGGAGCAACTGCCGAGGAGCGAGGAGCAAGCCTGCAGAGGTAAATAACTTAGTAATCTAGTTAGTTTAGCTGGTTAGGTAGTTAATTTAGTTGATTTAATTTAGTTGTTTGAGTTTAACTGTTTAAAAATCATGTATTTAAATTAAATTAATTAATCCCAATAAATTAAATTAATTTGCAGATTCAAGACTCAAAACCCTACAAACATCAAACACCATGGACCTGGCGATATTTATTGGCATTTTCCTCTTCCTGGTCCCTTTTATGGTTATTATGGTGGTGGAGAGTAGGAAACGGAGGGGGCCCCAAACTGAAGAGGGGGATGAAGAAGCCGGAGAAAGTCAAATGGGTGAAAACCCCAGTGAGGAGGATGTGGAGGAGGGTGAACATGACCCTCAAAAAACTAAACAAGACCAAACTCCATTTTGGAAATATGTTCACAGGGCTGAAACAGGGAGAGGGGGTGGAACCACTAAATTTCATTGCCCCCATTGCAACACTGATTACACAGGTTCATACACCCGTGCTAGAAGACACCTCTGCGGGAAAAGGCCATGGGATGGAGAGAAACAAATAGGAATCAAAACTTGTGCAGCGGTGTCAACAGCAGATAGAGCCAAATACATAAAGGAAGAGGAGGACGCCCAATACAGAACAAAAAGATCAAGGGGTTTCTTTGAACCAAGCTCACAATCACAAAGAACTCCTTCAGCATCCTCCCAAGGCAGTGGATATGGACATGGAGGCACAGGGTTATCATCTTTAAGGCATAGAACCATATCAGATTTCCTTGATGAGGGGTGTAGGAATGATGTGGATTCAAAAGTTTACAGGTTCCTCTATGCATGTGGGATACCATTCAATGTTCTACGCTCACCTTATTGGCACGAAATGGTTTCTGCCATAAATGATGCCCCTAAAGGATACAAGAGCCCTGGGTATGACAAGGCAAGAACTGTTGGCCTTGATCATGAAAAAGCAAAAATATCACATTCTTTGAATAAAATGACAAGTTCTTGGACTGACAATGGGGTGTCCATTGTATCTGATGGATGGACAAATGTAAAAGACAAGCCATTGATAAGTGTTCTTGCTGTGTCTGTTAGTGGTCCCATCTTTTTAGCTGCACATGATTACTCAGACAAGTTCAAGACCGCTATCAACATTGCAGAAGCATTACTTGAAACAATTGAGCGTATTGGCCCATACAATGTCATCCAAGTCATCACTGATAATGCTCCTAATTGTAAGGCAGCGGGAGCAATTATTGAGGATAAATACCCGAACATATTTTGTTCTGGATGTTTGGTTCACACATTGAACCTTCTGTTGCATGATATTGTCAAAAACAAAAATGAACAATACCAATGGATTGGTGATTTGTACAAGAAAGGAAAACAAATGATAAAATTTATTACAAATCATAGCAATACCCATGGCCTTTTCCGCAGTCACTCGAGATTGGAGTTGCTGAAGATTGCGAGGACTAGATTTGGTAGTTATTACCTCACCTTCAGGCGCCTTTTGAAGGTAAGAGAGGCATTAGCTAGCATGGTATCAAGTCCACATTGGCAGGTGTTAAAGGAAAGGGCTACAAATGTAGCTGACATTGCAGGTTTTGAAACGGTGGAGGAGGCCGCTCTTGATGGGCAGTTTTGGACAACTGTGAGGCAGGTATTGGATTTCACCAAGCCAATTTATCACATGATTCGGTTTGCAGATACAGACAAACCAGTGATTGGCGAGGTGTATGAGCAAATGGATACCATGTTGGGGGAAATAAAAGACATTGTTCATAATAGAGATCCCAACTTGTACAAACTAATTCATGATTGTGTGTGAACGGTGGAATAGGCTTAACCTTCCACTACATTGCTTGGCGTATATCCTTACGCCAAAATACTACTCTACATCTTGGTTGGGCCAACCTGCAGCAGGGGGTGGGGTTAGGACCAAACCCCATTTAGATCAAGAGGTAACTAAAGGATATCTGGAAGCATTAGAAAAGTTGGTGCCTGACAAGGAGGAATGTGCCGCTGTGCGCCTTGAAATAGGCAGATACTTCAGTGGCACTGGTTTGTATGGTAACTTCCATGCAATGGACGACAAAGATAAATTTGATTCTCTCACATGGTGGGAAACATATGGCGGCCACGGACTTTTGCCAAAATTGGCAAAAAAAGTTCTTTCACAAGTTGTAAATTCTTCTTCTGCAGAGAGGTGTTGGAGCACCTACAGTTATATACATAATGTGAAAAGAAACAGACTCAACGAAAACCGAGCAGAAAGCTTGGTTTATGTGCACTACAACTTGAGGTTGTTGAGTCATTACTGTGATCGAGCTAATGAGGATCCCACATATAAAATTTGGGACAATCACCCAGAGGACGACAATTTGGAGGATGGCATTGTACATATTGAAGAACTAGAAGAGGAACTTGTAAGGGATGAAAATGAAGCAGCTGCAGCAGCCATGCCACCTCCACCTCCACCATCCAGTAGCAGTGCTCGAGGCCCGAGTCTTGTTCCATTGCTGTCGCCACCTCCATCGACACCCTCGCGTGGAGGTTCTAGTTCTGGTCGTCGGTCTGTGCGGGAGACTCCTAGAAGACCACCACGACCTGCTTATACTTCGGAGACTCTCGTGGCAAGGGCCACATGTAGATTTACAGTTTACTTGTCTTTTTTAGTTTCTATTAGACTTTAGTTTTCATAACTATTGAGTTTTGAGTCCTTGACTCTTGACTCTTGACTCTTTCATATCATTATGATATTTTTTGTAAACATTATATCACTGTGACAATGAAAATTTGAAGTTTGAAGTTGGGCCTTGGCAATTATAACTCATTGGTAATGATTGTGAATTATGAATATGATGCTTTGTGAAAGACTAAAGTTGTTTCATTTCATCTCATTATTCATGTTTCATTTTATAAATTTTTAACATTTCATATCATGTTAACAGTTAGAAGTTAGGACTTAGAAATATCTTCGATATTACTTCTTGTAATGGTTAAACTTGGCTTACAAGTACAACTTTGGTGATCAATGATGATAAATGTTATTGAATTTTCAATTCTGAAAGCTTGAAGTTGAAACTTTAATATTGAATTTGATGAATCATGATTTATAAGACTCAATATGTTGCAGTTGTAATATGTATTTTACTAACTTCTGGACATGGTTGATGACGATTATAATTTCTAGATGATTGATGTGATATGGTTCAATGATCAATTTATGATTTTTTTATGTTTTTTATGTCTATTTCATCATTCTACATGTTTTTGTTGACATATATGTATCAAAAATTAAAAAATATAAAAAATATATATATTTTTAAAAAATCGCTCCCGGATTCACTCCCAAACCGGGAGCTTCTGAAAATGGTCGCTCCCGCTCCCGCTCCCGCTCCCAAGTAACATTGATGCGATGTCTATCTAGAACAGACAAGATCCTGGCCTTCGAGATGACAAAGTTGGACGCCCCATCCAGCCTATCTTGATCCCTTAGTCCGTTCATGGCCATCTCTGCTTTTCTTTTTGACTCCTCTAAGTCTCTACTTCCCTCCTGGAAATTCTTTCTTCGAATCCCTCTGAGTCTCTACTTCCCTCCTAGAAGTTCTCTGCTAGACTCCCTCTGAGTCTCGATTTCCCTCCTGGAAATCCTCCTGCCAACAGTCGAATCGCACCTCTCCGATCTCCTGTGCTCCTGTAATACTAATCTAGATTTCTTGGCTAGAAATCCGCCTAGGTAGTGACTCCCTCTACCTTGGTTCTGTCCCGTTAGGTATTGTTCTACCTCGATAGCAACAACACCCCACCAGCTTCACTTTCTGCAATCTGCCCACAACTTCCTATGCCCCAACAACTGAAGAAACTGAACCTCTTGGCTCTGCGCAATCCCAGCAAGGCTAATTTGCTCCCCTGGCCAACTGCGCCATTCCTCCCAGGCTGAGTAGGATGGCATGGCTCCTCGTGAGCCTCTTTTGCCTTCCTCTACCTCTGCATTGGCCTCTTTCTGGCTCGAACTGATGACGCAGGCCCTCTGCGTCACCACTTCTCTACTACCTTTTGCTTAGGAACAACTTTTGTCACTCGGGCAGTGGTTTCTGTTGCAAATTCTTCGACTCAGCTGGTGCCTTCAACTCTCCTGTGATCTACAATGCTCTGATACTATGTTGAAATTTCTAAGTCTAACCCATTAGAAATTTTCCAGCACTATCTGGTTTATTTCACCTACTTGATTAATTACTGAACAAATTATTTAACCATATAAGGACTAAAATAAACGCAATGCAGTCTCAACCATCTAGAAATCAACAGTTGAAAGAAATAGACAAACACACAAGGGACACCGTTATTTTTGGACAATCGTACCTAGAAAAACCCAACTTGGGAAAACTAGTGCAGCAGTTCTGAGGGTTTTATTATTAAGCAGCTTTTCTTGAGTACGTTGGGTGCCAAACTGGCTCACCCGACAGAGAAAATAATCTGGCAGTAATACCTCTCTTTGAAAGCAGATATTTTGAAAGTCTACTCCATAAAACTCTATCCAACACCTCTTTGAAGCACTGCGTCAACCTTCCTAGCCTCTGCGTCAACCTGAAACTCTCAATGTCAGCTCTCTAAGGCTCTACGCAGCCTCTCTAACCCTCTGCGTTACTTCTGCAGCCTTTGCGTCACTCACGCATGCCTTCTGGGCCTTTGCACAGTCATTGCTAGCCTCTACATGGCTCCTGCTGACTTTGTGCCTGCCTCTTTGCTTCTGTGCTAGTCTTTCGGCACTATCTCTGCCTCTCTGCCTTGCACTCACTACCCCTCGCTGCAACTCTAATCACTAATTTGATTTCTCTTAGCAAACCCTGCTCTAGAAAATTGAACTGACTGATCTCTCTAGTGTATCTCCAACTGACCCTCAAGCCTCCTCTTATACTTTTTCTGTTGAGTCTTCAATGGCCGAGCTTACATCTCTAATCAACGACTCAGATTGGATTTGGCTTGATCCATGTCATTTAGAACCTTCTAACCCAGTTTTATATTAATACCCATTAACATTTTTATTTTCCTAAGTTTAGACTTAGGAACCCATTAAAAGTATTAATTATTTTAATATCTCCTTCACCGGGTAGAATTTCCCCAAACCATTTCTGGGTCTTGGAGATCTCATGTGCTTTAGCCTCTCCACCAATTTTCATGGCTAGAGCACATCCAATGCTACCCCAAATCAACATAAATGTTGGAGGCGAATTTAGGATTTTAAAACATTATTAATTATTAACTTCTTTTTAAATGGAATTTTCAATTACCATCTTGAACTTTAAGTGAAACCCACTTAGCCTTTAAAATGAGGAATTACTCCTTACCTAAGTCCATGGGTGTGAAATATGTGTGATACCTTTTCATAGAGCGATTCCCACACAAACTAGGACAGTTAACCGCAATTGCTTAATTTTAGACGCCCACTATCAATTAGAATGTGCCAAGTTACCACCCCTTGGGATTATAGCCTAGAAAGTGGGGTATTTGACCTCAAACACATTTATCTCTCAAACCAGGAGGAACTATGTGGCGTACCACATATCAACAGAAACATATTTTCGAGGAGAATCTAATGACATATATATCCGACCTAAACTCAATGATTTGATCTACCAAAAATCCTTGACAAAGTTGGCGTACATCCTCAGTCCAAGGAACCAAAACCCTAGGAATTATGTTTTCAACCATCCAACAATATAACTGCCATCTTGATGTAATCCGACAATTACTAAGAATTATTCATTAACCATTTGACATCAATGGCTATTGTTTTTGTTCAAAGTCAAACCCAGTCAACTCATTAGGTTGACATCAATGACAACACCATCCAACATTATGTTCTTCATGTTCTACATTTCTTAAATTCGAAATTGTTAGCTCATTTTCCATATTTGTGGATTAATTTGTGTAAGCTATCTTGCATTGATTATTGCTCTAGACAGATGCTCTAGATTGAAGAGCACTAGAATGTTCTCGGTTGAACATCTAGCCTCTTCTCTCATTGCTCAATCTAGTCCCTTGTAACGCTAATATTTCCTTCAAGTGTGTAGAAGTTATTTTGTGTGTTGGAAAGAAGCTTGAGCATGGGGCAAGTTCTCAGTTGAATGAACTCACTCTCAAGGCGAAGGTTGTAAGAACTCACATCAAGCAAGCTTGCTCTCAAAGTCTCATCAAGCAAAGTTGAAAGGGGGTTTCTCACCCTAGCTCTCTAACATATTTTATCCTCAAATCAAATTCTATTTACAACCTATGTGCTATCATTGATTGTATCTAGCTTTGAGGGCTTGTTGAAGGACTTAGTCCTTCTTGCTTGCGCAAGGGACGAATGTGAGTTCCCCTCTTGTCCCTTGTCAGTTGCACTCTAGTTGTATATTCTCTTATTGTGACTTATATTCATCTCTTGATCTAATTCTCTTATGCCTTCTGTTTGCGCAGTCCTAATGGAGACTTGAAGACGTGGTTTGAGGCATCATTTGAAGGGACTTGTAGGCAACGGATTGAAGGACTAAAGAGCTAAGCATTTGACTCTTTTTCACCTACCAAAGCTTGTGCTCAAAACTACACTCTTAGCCTCTTCCATTGTGCAAGGATTCCTTTAGAAGTTTGAGAAGTTGAGCCATCAAGTTTGATCTCCTTGAGGAATGCTAGTTGCCTATTTGAGGCACGCTTGAGTTGTAATTTTGCAATAAAATTGTAGTTTTTTTCATTCTTTGTATTTTGAATTTGATTTTGAGGAAGAGTAGTTTGCTCTCTTGAGCTTGTTGTAAACTCTCTTCAAGCATCAAACTCCCTCATTTCTCTATAAGAGGGCTTCTTGTCTAAATAATAAAAGTAGATCTTTCGTTTTCAGGGAGCTTGGGGATTTCCCCTTGGCATTCCAATCTCCTCATTTAGTAGGAGGTAGCATTGGTGTTGAAATTTATATGTCTAACACGTTAGAAATCCCTACTGCATTATCTGGTTTAATTTCTCCTACTTGTTCATTCCATTAACAAGTTATTTATAAATATAAATACTAAAATAAACACAAATGCAACCTTAACTCATATACAGATCAACAACTGAAATAACTAAGACAAACACACGAGGGAAACCGTTATTATTGGACAATTGTCCCCGGAAAAACCCAATGTGGGAAAACCGGTGCAGCAGATATGAGGGTTTTATTATTATGTAATTTTTGAATACAACTAGGGTGCTAGAATTGGCTCACCCAACAAAGAATGCCCTCGGCGGTAGTACCTCTCCTCCGAGACAGATATTCTGGTTGATCAATCATCGGATGAACAATCCCACAACAACTACGGTAGCTCCTTAATTAGATAGCAAAAGTTGCTCAAAGCTTCTCTACTGCTCTGCATCACCCTTCCCAACTCACCAGCACTCAGTCTACCCCACAAAAATCACCCAGCGTTGTATTTGAACCCCTGCGTCAGCTCTGATAGCCTCTACGCAACTACTGAAGCCTCTGCATCAGTGCCTTGGCTCTCTGCGTCAGTCCTCAGACTCTCTGCGTCACCCACGCTGGCCTCCTCAGCTTTTGTGTATCTCCCAGCTGCCTCTGCCTTAGCCACTCTAGGCTCTGTGCTATCTCACTGGTACTATTTCCAGCTCTCTACTATGTATTCTCAGCCTCGTGTAGAACTGCCCCTCGCTGCAACAAATCAATAGCTCGATTCTCACAGCAAAACTTCGCTTCAAAAAATCAAACTGACTGATCAATTTGGTGTGTCCCCAACTGACCATCTAGCCTCCTCTTATACTTTTCCTGTTGAGTCTTCAACGGCCGAGATTAAGTCCCTAATCAACGGCTAATATTAGATTTGGATAGATCCATGTCATTTAGAACATTCTCACCCAGTTTTATATTAATACCCATTAATATTTTAATTTTCCTAAGTTTGGACTTAGGAACCCCATTAAAAATATTAATTATTTTAATATCTCTCCAACCGAGTGGAATTTCCCCAAATCATTTATGAGTCTTTGAGATCTTATCTACCTTAGACTCTCCACCAATTTTCATGGATAGAGCACATCCGATGCTACCACAAATCAACACTCCCTCTTAGCGAGGAATGTACTCTAATAATGTTTCACCATGGAAACATCATACTGATCCTCGGCACCAGTACCTGTGCTGATGCTTGGCCTGCTGCCTCACATCATCTGCACTGTTTCTCCATGTACCGCTGCCCATGGCATTGCCACTGTCACTGCCACATCTCTACTGCAGCTCCCTCTCAATATACTGCCCATGGCATTGCCACTGTCACTGCCACATCTGTACTGCAGCTCCCTCTCAATATACTGCCCATGCTGCCTCTAGCACTGCCATTGCTAACTGTTGCATTGTAACTCAGTTACCGAGAAGTAGGTAATTGACTTCTCCCAAATGCTGACATCCCAGTCAGTCTGGAAGCCTCGTGAAACTGAAGCTGCCTCTGTTGTTGTTGCGCTCCTACATACACCTCTATGCCTCTCGCACTGCTGCAACCTCCACTGCGTTGCCTCAGATTTCTACTCCCAAGCACTACCTTGCTTCTCCACTACACTTTGCTCCACCCGACATCTGTCATTCTACCACTGTCGTTAAGGGCTCCCGTAGCCGGATATGATCCAAGAGTTTGGGCACCTCAAGGATCTTGTCCCTAGTTTGTAGTCCTCCTAACTACAACTCGATGTCTCCCCACCTCTTCTCTAGAGGTGCATGAGAACTCATGGCACAGTCGTCTTCATTCTCGACCTCTTTTCTGCCTTAACGGGAGATGCCTTAGACTCGGATGCCTCTCCCTTACTTTTATTCCTGGGACACTGAGATGCATAATGTCCCAGCTCCCCACAATGGAAGCACTTCACCTTGGAGATATCCTTCTTCTTCCTCTTCCCTTGTTGTCCCGTAGATGCTAGAGCTGCATCCTCCTCCTCTTTCTTGATTAGACTTCCCTTGCAACTACTCCCCGCCTTGGTCATCCTCCTGATCTCTTCTTGGCGAAGAGATGCCCGCATCTCCTCCCATCCTGGAAGAGTAGCCCTACCCAAAATACTTTGGACAAATGTCTTCCACTCCTCGGAGACTGCATTTAGGGTGGTCCTCACCATGACCTCCGAATCCGGTGTAAACCCCACGAAAGTAGGTCACAAATCTCCTCCAATCTGAGGGCGAATGGATCTATCTGCTCTCCCTTCTGCATATGATACGACTGCAGCTGATTCTCTAATAGCATCTTCCGTTGCACTGAAGTGCCCTGATACAAAGTTGTCAAAGTATCCCACATCTCCTTTGTTGTGTTCTTTTCAGCAATATGTGGTATGACATGATTTTTTACCCCGTCTAGGATCATGCACTTTGCCCTCGCCATTGCATCCTCATACTTCTCATTCTCAACTTGGTCGATTGGGATAGCCACAGCTCTCAAGGCAAATTCCTTGATGCGATGTCGATCCAGGACTGCCAGAATCCTGCCCTTCCAGATGACAAAGTTGGAAGCCCCGTCCAACCTGTCGTGATCCCTCAGTCCATTCACTGCCATTTCAACTCCTCTTCTAGATTCCCTCTAAAATTCGACTTCCCTCTTGAAAATCTCCAAGTCCGGATTTCCCTCCTGGAAATCCTCCTACCAAATGTCGAACCGCTCCTCTCCAATCCTCCTTGCAACTGCAACTCGGATCTCAATTTCTTGGCTAGAAATCCATCAAGGTAGCGACTCCCTCTACCTTGGTTTTGTCCCCTTAGGTATTGTTCCGCACCGACAGAAACAACACCCCACCAGCTTCTTAATCACAATCTACCCACAACTCCCAAAGCCTAGCAACTGAAGAAACCGAGCCTTTCAGGCTCTACACAATCTCGGCAATGGTAGAATCTGCTCCTCCTGGCCACAGCGTCGATCCTTCTTGGTTGAGAAAGATAACCGGGCACTACGTAGGTCTAATATGGCCCTCTCTAGCTCTGCGTTGACTCTCCCTCTAGCTCGAAATGATGACGCAAGCCCTCTGTGTCACTTCTTCTCTGCTGCTTTTGCTCTGGAACAACGTTGTCTCTCAAGACCACTGCTATTGCTGCAAATTCAACAGATTACTGCTGGTACCTTCAATTCTCCTGTGATCTACAACTCTCTGATACCATGTTGAAATTTCTAAGACTGACACGTTAGAAATCCCTACTGCATTATCTAGTTTAATTTTTCCTACTTGTTCATTCCATTAACAAGATATTTATAAATATAAATATTGAAATAAACACAAATGCAACCTTAACTCATATACAGATCAACAACTGAAATAATTGAGATAAACACACAAGCGACACCGTTATTTTTGGACAATCATCCCCGGAAAAACCCAATGCAGGAAAACCGGTGCAACAAATATGAGGGTTTATTGTTATGCAGTTTCTGAATACAACTAGGGTACCAGAAATGGCTCACCCAACAGAGAATGCCCTCGGCAGTAGTACCTCCCCTCGGAGATAGATATTCCGGCTGATCAATCCCCAGATGAACGATCCCACAGCAACTATGACAGCTCCTTAGTTAGACAGCGAAGGCTGCTCCAAGCTTCTATACTGCTCTACGTCACCCTTCCCAGCTCACCAGCACTCAATCTGCCACACGAGAATCACCCAGCGCTGCCTCTTGGCCCTACGTCAGCTCTATTAGCCTCTCCGCAGCTATTGAAGCCTCTACGTCAGCCCCTTGGCTCTCTGCGTCAGCCCCTTGGCTCTCTGCGTCAGCCCTTAGACCCTCTGCGTCAGCCCTTAGACCCTCTTCAGCCTTTGCGTAGCTCCCAGCTGCCTCTGTGATAGCCTCTCCAGGCTCTGTGCTATCTCACTGGCACTATCTCTGCCTCGAATTGCACTTCGCTACAACAGATCACTAGCTCGATTCTCTCAGCAAAACCCCGCTCCAAAAAATCGAACTGACTGATCAATTTGGTGTGTCTCCAACTGACCCTCAAGCCTCCTCTTATACTTTTCCTGTTGAGTCTTCAACGGCTGAGATTAAGTCCCTAATCAATGGCTAAGATTATATTTGGCTTGATCCATGTCATTTAGAACATTCTCACCCAGTTTTATATTAATACCCATTAATATTTTAATTTTCTTAAGTTTAGACTTAGGAACCCCATTAAAAATATTAATTATTTTAATATCTCTCCAACTGGGTGGAATTTCCCCAAACCATTTATGGGTCTTGGAGATCTTATGTGCCTTAGCCTCTCCACCAATTTTCATGGCTAGAGCACATCTAATGCTACCACAAATCAACACTCCCTCTTAGCGAGGAATGTGCTCTAGTAATGTTTCATCATGGAAATATCACACTAATCCTCCACACTAGTACCTGTGTTGATGCTTGGCCTGCTGCCTCACATCGTCTGCACTGCTGCTCCCTATACTGTTGCCCTTGACACTGCCATTGTCACTACCACATCTGTACTGCAACTCCCTCTCAATATACTGCCCATGCTACCACTAGCACTGCCACTGCTAATTGCAACTCAGTTACCGAGAAGTAGGTAACTGACTTCTCCCAAATGCTGACATTCCAGTCACTCTGGAAGCCTCATTAAACTGAAGCTACCTTTGCTGCTATCCTGTGCTCCCTCTGTTGCCACTGCGCTCCTGCATGCACCTCTATGCCTCTCGCACTGCTGCAACCTCCACTACGCTGTCTGAGATTTCTACACCCAAGCACTACCTTGCTGCTCCAATACACTTTTCTCCACCCGACATCTGTCATTCTGCTACTGTCGTTAAGGACTCCCATAGCCAGATATGATCCAAGAGTTTGGGCACCTCAAGGATCTTGTCCCTAGTTTGTAGTCCTCTTGACTACAACTCGATGTCTCCCCACCTCTTCTCTAGAGATGCATGAGCACTCATGTCATAGTCGTCATCAGTCTCGACTTCTTTCTCCGCCTTAGCGGGAGAAGCCTTGGAGTCGGAAGCCTCTCCCTTGTTTTTCTTCCTGGGACATTGGGATGTATAATGTCCTAGCTCCCCACAATGGAAGCACTTCACCTTAGAGATTTCCTTCTTCTTCCTCTTCCCTTATTGTCCCGCAAATGCTAGAGCCGCATCCTCCTCCTATTTCTTGATTCGACTTCCCTTGCCACTACTCCCCACCTTGGTCAACCTCCTGATCTCTTCTTGGCGAAGAGTTGCCAGCATCTCCTCCCATCCTGGAAGAGTAGCCTTGCCCAAAATACTTTGGACAAATGTCTCCCACTCCTCGGAGACTGCATTTAGGGCGGTCCTCACCATGAATTCTGGATCCAGTGTAGACCTCACGGAAGTAAGTTGGTCACTAATCTCCTGCAATCCAAGGAGGAACGGATCTATCTGCTCTCCCTTTTGCATCTGATACGACCGTAGTTGATTCTCCAATAGCATCTTCCGTTGCACGGAAGTGCCCTAATACAAGGTCGTCAAAGTATCCCGCATCTACTTTGTTGTGTTCTTTTCAGCGATATGTGGTATGACATGATATTTGACACCGTCTAGGATCATGCACTTCGCGCTCGCCATTGCATCCTCATACTTCTTATTCTCAGCTGGGTCGACTAGGATAGCCACAACTCTTGTAAGGCGATTTAATTGTATGCTAAATCCCTGTCATTTAAGCTGTCAACCTGGGGGTTTCGTAATCTTAGAAGCAAACCACAATATATGAGACCTCAAATCATATTGTTGTAGGAAGTTTGTTTAGAATGGAAATGCATATTACAGATCTAAACTATTTTGAAAGGAAAAGATTCAGATCTATTTTATGAAAGCATATAAATGATTGGTCAATGAGATTAGTCTATTTTAGAAGACGGAGAAGAGGCTCTTGTTCAACGGTCCTGGTTGTCCTTCCACATTCCTTCTATAATAACATCTCCAGACATCTAAGAAAGCATGATGAAATGTAACTATAAAAGCATATAAATTTAGTCTAGGAAAGCATATAAGAAAGTGAATCTTGATTCCGTCCAGTCCTAGTTCACGGAGAAGAGGCTCTTTTTTAAGAGCCTTGGTTGTCATTCCACATCCAAACTAGTTACTGAAACGAAATCAATCTTCACACAAAAAAACATGGCCATAACATGAATTCATACTAAAATTATCTACAAGTATTTACAACAAAGAAATAAGATGAACATCCAGAATTAAAACTAGTATATTCACAACTATGAACATTACTCTACAACAAAGTGTACTTAGCTTGGTATGGGGATCCTTCCATTCCTCAATGAGCACACATGAACAACTATCACACCTTAAGAATCAAACAACACTCATAACTCATAATTTTGGAGAAAATGATATTATTCATGCTGAATGAACAATCATAAATCTGATGCTAATGAATAACTGATAACTGTTGGCTTCCTTTGAAGGATGCTCCTCTTATTTATACATGAATTAAGGATATCTACTCAATAAATGTAGATCCCTTAAATATCTACTAGATACATACTTGTCTCAGCTTATCCCTAAGTACTAGATACAAGTCCTATGACACATCAAGATATCCATGATATTTCTCCTTGGAATATGGTCCACCTCTTGAGTTGAAATTCGAATTTGTGCTTGGGAGGACAAGCAAGACCCTTCTAGAACCTCCAAATAAGCCTACACATGTCACAAAACTCATAACACGTGTATGTATATATGAAACCATGTTAATTACCTAGTTTTTAATTAAAAATTCACTTAAAATACATAAAATAAATCACTTTGGAAAATAATGATATTAACCCATATAATCATGAAAATGGTTGCTTGATGTAGGGTTATGGGGCTATAAAGTTATGGAATGAGGGTAAAGTGATGGAAAAGTAGGTGATAATGAATGATCTTTTGGAGGCCCAACACACTCCCCAATTGAAGTTGTTGCATGTCCTCATGCAACCATTCCATTGATTCTTGAAATGCTTTACTTCTGTATAAGCTTTGGCTTGTATTGATTCTCTTCAAACTTTGTTTGATCATAACATTGATAACTTATTCTCTTTTTCCAAAGTGTATTATGAGCAACATATATTTTTTATGATTGGTTCTTGTGTGACAACCAAAAGAATTTTTTTTAATTTATTTTTTTTATTGAGTATTGGTTCTTGTGTAACAATACTTCTATTTTTGTTGCATCAAAATACATGAGAATATTGAGAATTTTTTTTCAAGTCTTATAGTATCTATCAATCTTTTAACGTGCTCATGAATTGATGATTTCAAAACACATAATCTTTTCAGAATCAAACTGCAATAATAGTTTATTGGGAAGAATATGCTAGGTAGAATGAAATAAAAATGTGTTATGGTTTATGAAATGTAAATGTGAATGGATGTCCCTTCCCCCAACTAAAGGTGTTTTTGGTTTTGACAATATGAATATGATGAGGGACTTTTCCAAAATAATAATTTTAGCATTTAAGGAATTGCATGATTAAAAATTAGAAAACAACATACCTTCACTTACCTTCAATGTAGATGAGTTGTGTATACTGAAGAATGTGGCTACT
The DNA here is from genome assembly GCA_031772625.1 of Pinus tabuliformis. Classification (NCBI taxonomy): domain Eukaryota; kingdom Viridiplantae; phylum Streptophyta; class Pinopsida; order Pinales; family Pinaceae; genus Pinus; species Pinus tabuliformis. The sequence continues at coordinate 1,281,323,525 of CM062820.1, forward strand.
GATGATGTTGGATCATGGAGTATGTAAACAAAGGAATTTGATCTACTTCTTTGTTCTCTTTGTGCTGATGACAAGATTGGGATCTTTATTGCTATTGTTACAAATTGATTTCTGTTGTAAACTGCTGAAATGATGTAGTCTTCAATCGTTACAAAACCTGATGGTACAATTCTAGTCATGCGAATAAATGTGTTGATGTCGAACATGAAAAGAAATCACTGGATTACCAACCATTGATGAATTTCGTTAACCAATGCGAGGCAAACTCACCATTAATGTCAATGAGTGACAAGGTACTTAAGTACATCTTGCGAAGTGCGAATAGATGAGCTGATGTCAAGCCACTTGAAAGATCCAACAATCAAGAGACATTGATATATTCCCATAATTGTCAGTGAGAGAAATTGTCCCTAAGGGATAGAAGCCTGAAGGTACTTGAAAGAGAACTCTAGCCTTGAACCTAGATAATGTGCTGATGTCGATAAATCAAGACTTGTTAGAAGGGAGGCCTTAATGAATCCTCCATCATCTAACATGAGCATACAACAATAATTTTGAAGGACTAAGGTTAATGTTTTTTGCAATCGATCAAGGTTTATTTGAAAGAAATGAAAAGGAAATGGAATGAATCAGCTTTGTAGGGGAGTTGAATGGTTTTATTGTTGGGTTACAGGTTAGTGAAAGCAAGGCAAGAAAATGTTTGTGAAGGAAAATGAGATGAAGATTTTATTGAATAAGTAGGAATGCAATGGTAGAACTGGTATCCGAGAGGTTTTCAATTATGTGATGGATATAATGACATTCTCCCCCTTTGCTTACCCAAAAGCATGTCCTCATGCTTGAAGTCTGATTTTTGTCCTCGTTTCATAGTTATTTATGAAATGTGGTCTTTGAAAGACACTGTTTGCTTGTAGTCATTTGTTTATCATCCTGGAACCTGCAAAAACTTAGTACTTTTTCTGCAATGAAATGTAAATTTATCATAAAAGAGAGGTGATCAATCTCTCTATTTATGACATCTACACAAAAAAACTAAGAATTGGTACTAATAAAACAAATTCATGAAAGAAAATCAAATGAATTTTTACCTGTCTTGAAAATATTGCCTTTGATTACCTGCCATGTCTTGTCATCAATTTCTTCGTTGTTTTACTGTTTCAAATTCTGATGGAAGCTTTCTCATTGTGTATATCTTGTCGAGATCTTTTCAATGGCGTTTGAATCGTCGAAATCTGATGTCGGATGAGAAAGTTATGTTTATTTGAAGTTTTTGTGAAACTGTGAAAATAGTCATGTGTGTTTGACAAGAGAACATGGTGTTGATGATGATATTGCATGCTGATCACGAAGTTGTGATTAGTATGTAATTGCTTTTCAGCTACAGAATTGCGCATTTCCTGTAGCTAAAAATCCTTTGTAGTTCTATAAACTCAACGCCTATATCTTTATAGTTCTTCTCAAGATCCTTACGTGCTTCAGAAAACTTACCTTCTTCCATTCCATCACACATATATGAATGAAGAAATACTTTGATCGAATCTGGGGAATATTTCTGAAACATTGGTAGAATTGGAAATCATGAGCAGTGTTAGTAACAATGCAAGAGTTTTTATGTATGTCATAGATAGTCCATTTCGTCTAGTTGATGGATGACTTATTCTTTCCAGAGAAGAATTCGTGTTTTATGATTGATTTTTTTTTCCTGCTTCGACGGGTGTATTTAAGTGGATCATCACAACAAATTTTTTCAATTTGCTTCAATCACACAATGAATTCTACATCAAAAAAAAAATTCAAAAACTTTTTCGACAATTTTCCATGGCAATTTTCTTAAAAACAATAAAACTAATAAAATATTTACAAAATTAAAAAAATAAAATATACAAAACAAAACATTAAACACATTAATCACAAAACATAACATTAAAATATATATAAAAAAAACATAACATTATACATAAAACATTAAAACACTTTTAAAAAAAATAAAAATAAAAATCTAACTAAAGATATATTAATCACAAAACCTAACATTAAAATATATATGAAAAAATATAACATTATACATAAAACATTAAAACACATTTAAAAAAAATAAAAATAAAAATCTAACGAAACATATAAATAACAAAAAGAAATTTTATATAAAAATCAAACACTCGATTATAAAACATAACAACAACAACAAAAAAAACCAAATATTATAAAAACATTAAAAAAAACAACATTAAAACAACTTGACATCAAAATATAAATACATAAAAAACAACTTAACATCAAAACAATACATACGCGATGCAATATCAAAAACAAATCTTGCCACCTTTAAAAATGAAAAGTAATATCAAAAACGAATCTTGCCACGTTTAAAAATCAAAAGTCAAAACTTGTGAAATAAACAAAATGTGTGAAATGTTATCAAAAACAAATCTTGCCACGTTTAAAAATCAAAAGTAATATCAAAAATGAATCTTGCCACGTTTAAAAATCAAAAGTCAAAACTTGTGAAATAAACAAAATGTGTGAAATGTTGAAGCATGTGAAAAAGTGTGGTTTGTGCGGCTTTGAAGAATGATGGAGGAAGCGTTGCCGGAGTTCAATTCCTTTCGCGGTATAGCTTGGAGGTATGAAGGTGTTTGTGCGTCCATGGAATGAATTCACAGTTGGGCTTAATTTTTCGTCCAAACACAAGAAACCCACATGCCAACGTAGTCGCTAGAAACGCCTTCACAACTGGAGGGCTAGCCACTTTGTATTCATGATGATTCCACATGCACTGGATTCCTCCTGGATTTCTTCCGTAGTATCCAAACAACCGTCGATTTAAACCATCGCATTAGAGTTCAATGGTTTGTCAAATATCGCAGTCAGGATTGCAGGTTAATGAAGCCTGAACAGCGAAGGATTAGATTTGAAATTTCTATGGGATTTCGCAGGATTTCGACTTACGAAGTCAACCATTTAATCAATACACCACAGGCATCAAACCTTTAGCTGTCCACCGATGCTTTTTATTTCATCTTGAATTGTTCCACCGCCTGAAACACATATCCGTTCTCCGAATTAAATGTCAATTTACCAGATTGAGATATGATGAGCACAGAGTTAGACGGAATATGGTTAAATTTTTTATTTGCAGGTTTTATATGAGATCGAAGCCCGGATGATAAAATTCTTATTTTATTTGCAGGTTGGAACAATGCCGAGGCATTTGATTGAGCATTGAACTCGTCATCTTTTCCAAAAAAAATGATTTTGTACACTCACCATTTTATAAATGATCAAATCAGTTTTTAGAGCTTAATAAAATGTGCATAGTAGTTTTATTTGCAAAATTAGCAAGGTCGAAGCCTGAGATGTGAATAGATCCAGATTCAAGACTGCGCCTCGCTAGCGTTTGGCCATTGCTGCATAAACCATTAGCGTCGTTAGATTTTTCTGTTCAACAAATTGAATCCCTCGTTTTTCTTTGGTATATACGAAGGGTTTTTGTTTTACTTATTAAAGTTTTGTGAAATGATTGGTCAATTATTTGTTTTGTTGGTTTTTTATTTATTTATTATTATTTGTATTTTATTTGTGTTTTAATTTTTTATGTTGTATTTTGTTGTTTCCTTTATTTTGTTTTGTGTGTTTTTTTAATTGTATTTTCTTTTTAATTTTTATGTTTCATTTTTAATTGTTATTTATTTATTTTTATTTTTTATGTTTTTGTTTGAATTGTTTTATTTTTAATTTGGAATTATATGTGCTTTTTGTGTTTTTCATTAAAATAATAAAAATATTAGTAATTTGAAGAGTTAAGGGATTTATTTTTTATTTTTTATTTTTATAGAAAATCTACTTTAGAAATTTGAGAGAAAATTAACTAAAAGTTGGAGACCAAAATTTAAACAAATTTTTACAATAAGTAGTAAATTTAGGTCTCTAGATCTATGAATTTTTATTACGAAATTTCAAAGCTAACTTATCCAAATTTTCTTTTCTGATCTTCCAGGTCGCATAAGGCACAAGGAGACAGCATACTCAAGTTTACTTCTCCTACTTGTTAATTACGAACAAGTTATTTAAACATATAAATATCGAAATAAACACAATACAGCATCAACCATCTACAGATCAATCGCTGAAAGAAATAGCAAACACACAAGTGACACTGTTATTTATTTTTAGACAACTCGTCCCTAAAAAAACCCAACTTGGGAAAACGGTGCAGCAATTCTAAGAGTTATTTTATTATGCAGTCTATTTGAGCACAACTGGGTACCAAACTGGCTCACCTAACAGAGAAAATAATCCAACAATAACACCTGTCTATTTGAAAGCAGATATTCAGAAAATCTACCACACGAAACCCTCTCCAACACCACTAAAGCACTGCGTCAGCCCTCCTGGCCTCTGCGTCAGCCTCAAAACCCCTTGTGTCAGCTCTCTGAGGCTCTGCGCAGCCTCTCTGGCTCTCTGCGTCACTCCTGCAGCCTCTATGTAGATGACGCGGGCCCTCCTGACCTCTGCGTGGCTCCCTCTGGCTTCTACATCTGCCTCTGTGCTGGTCTTCTGGCACTATTTCTGTCTCATACTCACTGACCCTCGCTGCAAACTGATCACTGATTTGATTTCTCTTAGCAAACCCTACTCTAGAAAATCGAATGACTGATCACTCTGGTGTGTTCTCCAACTGACCATCAAGCCTCCTCTTATATTTTTCTTGTTGGTCCTTCAACAGCCAAAATTAAATATCTAATCAATGGCTAAGATTAGATATCGCTTGATCCATGTCTTTTGGAACTTTCTAACCTAGTTTTATATCAATACCCATTAATATTTTATTTTTCCTAAGTTTAGACTTAGGAACTCCATTAAAAATATTACTTATTTTAATATCTCCTTAACCAGGTAGAATCTGCGCAAACCATTTCTGGGTCTTGGATATCTCATGTGCTTTAGCCTCTCCACCAATTTTCATGGCTAAATCACATCCGATGCTACCCCAAATCAACACTCCCTCTTAGCGAGGACTGTGCTCTAGTAATACTCCATACTGAGCATCACCCTGATTATACGGCACCAATACTTGTGTTGATTGTAGGCCTCCATGCCCAACATCCTCTTCATTGCCGCATCCTGTACAGCTGCCCATGGCCCTACCACTGCCACTGCTGCATCCGTAAGGTAGCTCCCTCTACATCCATGCTGCTGCTGGTCCTTTCTCCCAACACTGCATCTGCACTGCAACCCCTTCTCATCATGCTGCATCGTGTTACTGCTTACTGCTACTGCACTGCAACTCAGTTACTGATTTTATTTATTTATCTTATTTTATTTTATTTTTATTTTTATTTTTATTTTTATTTTTATTTATTTATTATTATTATTTTATTTTTTTTATTTTTTATTTTTAGTGTTAATTTTCTCATTTCTTTTTAACTTATAGGTCCTTTGGTACTAACTTTCTTTTAATTTTATAAATGTTCCCCCCTTTACAATTATATATATATATATATATATATATATATATATATATATATATTATTATAAGGTCCTTTACATAACTAATTTTCCAATCAACTTATACTTTTTAAATATTTTTCTAACTAACCTAGCATCCTTTTGATATTATTTTATTTTATTCTGATATTATAATGCCCTTTATATAACTAATTAACTTATAATAATTATTTTAAGTAAAATTATTTTATATTTATTCAATTTATTCATATATTATAAGGTCCTTTATTTAACTAGATTTCCTTTAAATACTAATTAACTTATAAAATTTTTATAATTTTTAACTAAATACCCATTAGAATTTTATATATTTATATATTGATCCCAGAGATTACTTATTAAATTAATAAAATAATTTTGACCCCCGTCCTAGAGTCAAACTAGCTGTTGGTCAAGTTAGCCGTTGGAGGCTCTGCTCAGACTATTTAACTTGCTAGGCTGGATCTGTTTCTTCAACTTGTCCTGACGATGAACCACACTAGTTGGTTCGAAACGCGTCGACAAATGATATTCCATGTGATTTTCGCCGAAAAATCTCTCACATACTAACATCCCTGTCAAGCTAGAAACACTCTCGATGTTGAAGCTTTCTCTGTCGCTATCAAGTGCTCCCTCTACTACCTCTGCGCTGTTGCAACAACTCCCTACCTCTCGCACTACTGCAAACCTCTTTGTGCCATCCTGCACTATTGCAACCTCCTCTGTGCCATCCTGCACTATTGCAACCTCCTTTGTGCCTTTCGCACTGCTGCAGTCTGCTAGCTCTACGTTCCCCGAGACTACTGCACTATAGCACTCTCTACCGCTTCATCTGCATCTGTTCCTATCGACATCCGTTAGTTCTGCTACTCTCACTTCGGGGCTCCTGTAGCAAAGTATAATCCAAGAGTTTAAGTACCTCAAGGATCCTGCCCCTCATCGCCTATAGTCCTCCTAACTGCAGCTCGATGTCTCCCCACCTCTTCTCTAGAGGTACATGACCACTCATGGCACAATCGTCATCCTTATCTACCTCCTTTTCCGCCTTCGCTAGCGCTGCCTTGGAGTTAGACGCCTCTCACTTAGTCTTCTTCCTCGGACACTGGTTCGCATAATGCCCCAGTTCCCCACAGTTGAAGCACATAATCTTGGAAAGGTACTTTTTCTTCCACTTCTCCTGCTTCCCCGCAGATACCAGAGCTGCATCCTCTTCTTCTTCCTTCTTGATCCGAACTCTTTTGTTGCTACTTCCCATCTTGGACAGCCATCTGATCTCTTCTTGGCGAAGAGCCACCCACAATTCTTCCCAATCTGGAAGATTCGCCCTGCCCAGAATGCTCTGGACGAATGTCTCCCACACCTCGGAGACTGCGTTTAGAGCAGTCCTCACCATCAACTCTTGATCTGGGATGGCCCCTATGGAAGCCATTTTGTCTCAGATCTCCTTCAATCTACCGAGGAAGTGATCTATATGCTCCCCCTTCTGCATTTAGTATGACCGCAGCTGATTCTCAAGTAACATCTTCCTCTGCACAGAAGTATGTTGGTACAACATCTTCAAGGTGTCCCACATTTCCTTTGTCATCTCCTCGGCAATATGTTGGACCACATGATCCTTGACCCCATCAAGGATGATGCATTTCGCCTTGGCCATTGCCTCCTCGTACTTTTCATTATCAACAAGGCCAACTGGGATAGCCATTGTTCTCAAGGCGAAAGCCTTGATGCGATGTCTATCTAGAATGGACAGGATCCTGGCCTTCCAAACCACAAAGTTGGACGCCCCGTTCAGCCTGTCTTGATCCCTCAATCCATTCATGGCCATCTCTTTGCTCTAGCCTTCGACTCCTCCGAGTCTCTACTTCCCTCTGGAAGTTCTCTCTTCAACTCCCTCTGAGTCTCTACATTCTGTCTAGAAGTTCTCTGCTAGACTCCCTCTGAGTCTCGATTTCCCTCCTGGAAATCTGTTTGCCAATCGTCAAGTCACACCTCTCCGATCTCCTATGCATCTGCAACACTGATTTGGATTTCTTGGCTAGAATTCCGCCTAGGTAGCAACTCTCTCTGCTTGGTTTTTCCCCATTAGGTACTGTTCTATGTCAGCAGCAACAACACCCCACCAGCTTCACTCCTTGCACGTTGCCCACAGCTTCCTAAGCCCCAACAACCAAAGGACTGGGCCTCTAAGCTCTGCGCAATCGTAACACTGGTTGAAATGCTCCTCAAGCCAACTGCGTCAACCCTCCTGGTCTCTGCGTGGCTCTTCATGAGCCCTTTTCTGCCCTCCTCAGCCTCTGCACTGGCCTCTCTCTGGCCTGAACTGATGACGCAGTCCCTCTGCATCAACCCTTCTCCGTTGCTTTCTGCTAGGAACAACTTTTGTCACTCGGGACAGTTGTTTCTGCTGCAAATGCTCTGCTTCAGCTAGTGCCTTCAACTCTCCTGTGATCTGCAACCACCCTCTGATACCATGTTGAAATTTCTAAGTATTACCCATTAGAAATTTTATCTGTATTCTCTGGTTTATTTCTCCTACTTGTTAATTACGAACAAGTTATTTAAACATATAAATATCGAAATAAACACAATACAGTCTCAACCATCTATAGATCAACAACTGAAAGAAATAGCAAACACACAAGTGACACCGTTATTTTTAGACAATTCGTCCCCGGAAAAACCCAACTTGGGAAAACCAATGCAGCAACTATGAGGGTTATTTTATTATGTAGTCTCTTTAAGTACAACAAGGTGCCAAACTGGCTCACCCAACAGAGAAAATAATCTGGCAATAATATCTCTCTATTCGGAAGCAAATATTCAAAAAAATTGCCCCACGAAACCCTCTCCAACACAACTAAAGCACTACGTCAGCCCTCCTAGCCTCTGCGTCAACCTCAAAACCCCCTACGTCAGCCACAAAACCCCTTGCGTCAGCTCTCTAAGGCTCTGCACAGCCTCTCTAGCTCTCTGCATCACTCTTGCAGCCTCTACGTAGATGACGCAGGCCCTCCTAACCTTTGCGTTGTCTTTGCTAGTCTCTGTGTGGCTCCCTCTGGCTTCTGCGTTTGCCTCTCTGCCTCTCCGCTGGTCTTCTAGCACTATCTCTGCCTCTCTGTCTCGTACTCACTGCCCCTCACTGCAAACTGATCACTGATTTGATTTCTCTTAGCAAACCCCGCTCTAGAAAATCGAATGACTGATCACTCTAGTGTGTTCTCCAATTGACCCTCAAGCCTCCTCTTATACTTTTCTTGTTGGTCTTTCAATAGTGGAAATTACATCTCTAAACAACGGCTAAGATTAAATTTGGCTTGATCCATGTCTTTTGGAACTTTCTAACCCAGTTTTATATCAATACCCATTAATATTTTATTTTTCCTAAGTTTAGACTTAGGAACTCCATTAAAAATATTAATTATTTTAATATCTCCTTAATCGGGTAGAATCTGCCCAAGCCATTTATGGGTCTTGGAGAACTCATGTGCTTTAGCCATTGTTGCGAACATCGCGATTTAATCCTGAATAAACTTAGGAACTCCATTAAAAATATTAATTATTTTAATATCTCCTTAATCGGGTAGAATCTGCCCAAACCATTTATGGGTCTTGGAGAACTCATGTGCTTTAGCCATTGTTGCGAACATCGCGATTTAATCCCGATGTTTTCAAAAAATCGCGACTTTTTCGACTTGCCAATAAAATCGGACGATTTTTAAGGCGTTTTTTTTTTTTTTTTTTTTTCGAAAAAATTATGAAAATATCGCGATTTTTTCCAAAAAATCACGATTCGACGGGAAAACATCGTGCGGCTCCACAACAACGCGTTTTAAAAGCGAATTCTTGGTTTTTATTTGTCATTTTTTTGCAGACAGCAGAGTTGTTTGAGAGCTGAGGAGGAAAGGAAGGCAACTAATAGGGCATATGAGGAAAAAAACGAAAGATTTTAGCATCCGAAGCAAGAGAAATTCGTGTTTGGACCAAATTTCTTCGGTAAACCGTGGTTTCTAGGTATGGGCACCAAATTTGGCCATTTTTTTGTTTTTTTCTTGTTTTTGCTTGGATTTCTATAACCCATTGATTATCAATAAATTTTTAGTGGATTTGATCGTATTTTTTTTCATTTTTGTTGCATAGAGTAGAGAGGGTTCATTTTGGTCAAAAATGCAAAAACTTGATTGTTAGATTTATTAGTTTAATTTCTTGTGCTCTATTTTTTTGCATCATTTTTGTTTGGGTTTGAATGTGCATTTTTTCAATTCTTGTTGGATTGAGTTGAGGTTTTTTTTGTCAAAAATTCAATGTGTTGTGTCATGTATGTAATTTTATTTTTTTTATATTTTTAACTTGTAATTCTTCTTGTGCCATAGGTTCAAGTTTCAACTTCAAACTTCATCTTACATTAAAACTCAAGAATTCAACCAAGTTACAAACATGTCAAGGAAATTGGACCCTCTGTGGGAATTTGGTGAATCAGATGGAGGGTTTGATAGATCAAACTTGTCTTGCAAGTTGTGTGGGCATCATATAACAGAGGGGTTTATAGATTGAAGTATCACCTTGCAAAAATCCCTATACATGAGGTAGGTCCTTACAAAAATACAACTCCAGAAATCATCCAAAGGGCCCTCAGATGATTGGAAAAATTAGAGCAAGCCAAACTGTCCAAGTCAGATCTAAGTAACTAGCAGGGAGAGTGTTAGGAGGTGAATATGAAAGTGGCACTGGTTCTACTTCAGCATCAATATCTACAACCAACCCTGTAGCTACCTCATCATATTTTGTTCCTAGAATCACGACTAGTTCACAACCATTTATCTCTTCAATGCTTAAAAAAAAAGAGAAAGAAGAAGCTGACAAGTTGTTGGGCAAGTTTCTCTTTTGGAGTGATATTCCTTTCAGCGTTGCAAGGAATAATCCATTTTTCCAGCTTCTTGTTAATGCTATTGCAATTGTTGGCCTAGGGTACAATGTCCCTTCTTATGATGACTTTAGAAGCCGCATTCTTCAAGATGAAAAGGTTGACTGCACCAAAAGATCGGAGGAGTTTAGGGCATCATGGCACACACAGGATGCAATGTGATGTCAGATGGTTGGACCAATCAAAAGGGGAGAAGCCTTATAAAAGTCTTGGTTAATTGTCCCAAGGGGACAATGTTTATGAAATCTGTTGATGCATCTGCACATATCAAAGATGCAAAATTATTATATGATTTGTTGGATGTGTTTATTTTAGAGGTGGGTGCAAAACATGTTGTCCAAGTCATAACGGAGAATGCTACAAATTATGTTGTTGTTGGCAAGATACCTATGGAGAGGCATCCTACTTTATTTTGGACACCTTGTGCTACATATTACATTGATTTGATGTTGGAAGACATAGGAAAAATTTATTTTGTCAAAGATATTGTTGACTCATCAAAAAACATTACAAAATTTATATATAATCATGCATTTGTGCTTCATTTGATGAGAAAATTCATCAACAACAAGGAGTTGGTGTGCCTCGCCATTACATGGTTTGCCACCAGTGTCATATCTCTTCAATCCCTTTTGAATTCTATGTGGGATGTGAAGAGAATGTTTCTTTCAGATGAGTGGCGTGCTTTGACATTTAGCCGCAAACCAGAGGGAGAGGCCATATGCAGATTAGTTTCATACCAGGAAAACTTCTGGGCGGGAGTGCAGGAGGTGTGCAGCATTATTGAACCTCTGTTAAAGGTTCTTCAATTAGTTGATAGTGACAAGCCCACAATGGGCTACTTGTATGAGGCCCATGGACAAGGCTAAAGAATCCATTCGGGCCTACTATGATGATAAGGGAGATGAGGGGTTTCAGAAACAACTCCTCCTATGGGAAGTGATTAATGAATTATGGAACAACACACTCCATTGCCCCATTCATGCTGCAGAGATCTACCTGAACCCCGCATTTTCTTACTCCTGTGGGTTCTTATTTGATGTTGAGATCATGGATGGATTCTTCACCTGTGTTCAGAGGATGGTGCCATCTCCAGCAGAACGTGCAGAAAACATGGATATATACAGGATGGTAGGTGGCACATTTAAATTTGAGATGGTTGTGGTTGATAGGAAGACTAAAATGCCAGGTATTTTTTAGTTTGTTTCAAATTTCATTGTCTCTTCAAGTTCATAACTTCATACTTTGCTTCAACTTTCAAATTTCATTTTTTTCTTGTATTTATCTTATTTCTAATTTTGTTGTAGATGCATGGTGGAGAAGCTATGGTGCCAAAGTACCCCATCTGCGAAAACTTGCCATTCGAGTCCTCAGCCAAACATGTAGCTCCTCAGGATGCGAGCGCAACTGGAATGTATTTGAAAAAATACACAACAAGAAGTGCAAGAAGTTAAACTTAAAACTCAAAATATTCCAAATTTCCAATTAATTTTTTGAATTCATTAAATAATATTTTTTTTATAATTATTATTTTATGATCTTTATACAGGTTGGAGTCCCAGTGACTTAATGACATGGCCTACGTCTACTATAATCTTCGATTGTGGGTGAAGCAACTTGAGAGGACACCTGATATGGAGGCCATCTCATTGGATGGGATTGACACCATTGCTGCATGGAGGGTTGAGGTCGAGAGGCCTCTCATGGAGTCTGTCAATGATTGGTTAGAGCAAGAGGTAGTGGAAAGCGTAGAGGGGGCCGAGGAGGAAGAGGAGGAGCAACAGGAGGAGGAGGTGACACCACCTACCCAGGCTACCCCTGCCACCAGTAGAGGAAGTGGTCTACCTCCTGTAGCTCCTAGTTCTTCAGCTTTTAGAACACAACAAAGTCCACTACCAACTCCACCGGCATCTACATCTAGAGGGAAAGGGAAAGCTATTGCATTTTCTTACAAGAGGGGAAGAGGAAATCAGTAGTATTAGTTATTTGGTTCATTTAATTGTATATGACATTACAACTCATGATATGAGATACATTATTATATTTTTTGTTGATATTTTGAGGCTGAGTTGGGACTCAGGAGTCAGGACTTACTATTCAGGACATGATTCGTTGTTATGTGTGATGTAGCACTAGAAATGATATTACACATCATATATATTAGTTATTTTATCATATTTATGTGTCAATGTATTTATTTTATGTTGTAAATGTTGTAGATATTAAAAAAATTGAAAAAAAATGAATATTTTTGTATTTTCCAAATTTTTCCCGATTTGTACCAATTTTTTCCTAATTTTTATGATTTTTTCTCTCACCGATTTAATTCTAATCGCGATGTTCGCAACACTGTTAGCCTCTCCACCAATTTTCATGGCTAGAGCACATTCGATGCTACCTAAAATCAACAAATCGTTTCCTCCTTTTTTTTAAATTTAGATTCAGAAAATAAATGAGAAGAATTGATCCCACCTCTGAAATTATCACTCTTTAATCTTCGTTTGTGTTCCTTGTTCATAATCATTTGTTTTATTGCAATTTTCCTACTAAGGGTTTGTAAATGGGTGGCTCTTACTGCACCACAAAATTGTGAATTTATCATAAAAATCACAAAAACTTGTTTTTATTTGTTAGTTTTATTCTACTAAAGAAATGAAACATTCTCTTAAGTATAAGAAAATTTCCAATGCATCCATTTGCGTAACAAGATCATGAGTAAACTCATATCCAAGTTTGAAAAATAAATCCTAGTGAATTCTTGGACATGATCATGAAGATTTGATGTTAAAAATTGTAGCCTAATGACTAATTGAGACCAAATTTGAATGTGATCTTTAGGTTTTTTATCTTCTTCAACTGTCATAGCACAAAGCTCTTCAGATCTTGTTGTTGTAACTGGATTTTTATTATGTTTTTGTTTTTATTTTTTATTTTTTAGTGAATGGGGGTTTTTGATTTGTGGATGTTTTATTTTATTTCTATGTTTTCCATATGTAAATGCAAATAAACTTAAATGAAAAATGCCTAAATGCAGTTAATGAAAATGACCCTAAATGAAAATGTTTCCTAAACAATCCTCTTAACTAGCTTACATCTAAGTTTGTTTCCCCAGCAACAACGCCAAAATGTAGGGCGATTTAATTGTATGCTAAATCCCAGTCATTTAATTTGTCAACCCGGGGGTTTCGTAAACTTAGAAGCAAACCGAAATATATGGGACCTCAGATGAAACTATTGTAGGAAATTTGTTTATAACAGAAATGCAAATTACAAATCTAAACTATTTTGAAAATAAAAGATTCAGATCTATTTTATGAAAGCATATAAATGATTGGTCAATGAGATTAGTCTATTTTAGAAGACGGAGAAGAGGCTCTTGTTCAACAGTCCTGGTTGTCCTTCCGCATTCCTTCTACAATAACATTGCCAAACATCTAAGAAAGCATGATGAAATGTAACTATGAAAGCATATAAATTTAAGCTAGGAAAGCATATAAGAAAGTGAATTTTGATTCCATCCAATGCTAGTTCACAAAGAAGAGGCTCTTTTCTAAGAGTCCTAGTTGTCCTTCCACATCCAAACTAATTACTGAAAGGAGATCAATCTTCACACAACAAAACATCGCCATAACATAAATTCATACTAAAATTATCTACAAATATTTACAACAAAAAAATAAGATGAACATCCAGAATTAAAACTAGTATATTCACAACTATGAACATTACCCTACAACAAAGTGTACTTAGCTTGGTATGGGGATCCTTCAATTCCTCAATGAGCACACATGAACAACTATCACACCTTAAGAATCAAACAACACTCATAATTTTGGGGAAAATGATATTATTCACACTGAACGAACAATCATAAATTTGATGCTAATGAATAACTGATAATTGTTGGCTTCCTTCGAAGGATGTTCCTCTTATTTATACATGAATTAATGATATCTACTCAATAAATGTAGATCCCTTAAATATCTACTAAATCCATACTTGTCTCAACTTATCCCTAAATACTAGATACAAATCCTATGTCACATCAAGATATCCATGATCTTTCTCCTTGGAATATGGTCCACCTCTTGAGTTGAAATTCGAATTTGTGCTTGGGAGGACAAGTAAGACCCTTCTAGAACCTCCAAATAACCCTACACGTCACAAAACTCATAACACATTTATGTATATATGAAACCATGTTAATTTCCTAGTTTTTAATCCAAAATTCACTTAAAATACATAAAATAAATCACTTTGGAAAATAATGATATTAACCCATATAATCATGAAAATGGTTGCTTGATGTAGGGTTACAGGGCTATAAAGTTATGGAATGAGGGTAAAGTGATGGAAATGTAGGTGATAATGAATGATCTTTGGAGGCCCAATAGCCCTCAAGGCAAAGTCCTTGATGCGATGTCGATCCAGGACTGCCAGAATCCTGGACTTCCAGATGACAAAGTTGGAAGCCCCGTCCAACCTGTCATGATCCCTCAATCCATTCACTGCCATTTCAGCTCCTCTTTTGGACTCCCTCTGAGATTCGACTTCCCTCCTGGAAATCTCCCTCTAAGTCCTGATTTCCCTCCTGAAAATCCTCCTGCCAAATGTCGAACCACTCCTCTCTAATCCTCCTTGCAACTGCAACTCGTATCTGGATTTCTTGGCTAGAAATCCGTCAAGGTAGCAACTCCCTCTACCTTGGTTTTGTCCCCTTAGGTACTTTTCTGCACTGACAGAAACGGCACCCCACCAACTTCTTAATCATAATTGCCCACAGCTCCCCAAGCCCGGCAACTAAAGAAACTGAGCCTTTCAGGCTCTGCACAATCCCGGCAATGGCAGAATATGCTCCTCCTGGCCACATCGTCGATCCTTCTTGGCCGAGAAAGATGACTGGGCACTGCGTAGGTCTGATCTGCCTCTGCGCTGACTCTCCTTCTGGCTCGAAATGATGACGCAAGCCCTCCGCGTCACTTCTTCTTTGTTGCTTCTGCTCCAAAACAACGTTGTCTCTCGGGACAACTGCTACTGCTACAAATTCTCTAGATTACTGCTAGTGCCTTCAGTTCTCCTGTGATCTACAACTCTCTGATACCATGTTGAAATATCTAAGCCTGACACGTTAGAAATTCCTACTGCATTATCTGGTTTAATTTCTCCTACTTGCTCATTTGCTTAACAAGTTATTTATAAATATAAATACTGAAATAAACACAAATGCAGCGTTAACTCATATACAGATCAACAACTGAATTAACTGAGACAAACACAAAAGGGACACCGTTATTTTTGGACAATCGGCCCCGGAAAAACCCAACACAGGAACACCGATGCAGCAGATATGAGGGTTTTATTATTATGCAGTTTCTGAATACAACTAGGATGCCAGAAATGGCTCACCCAACAAAGAATGCCCTCGGCAGTAGTACCTCTCTTCGAAGACAAAGATTCCAGTTGATCAAATACCAAATGAACGATCCCACAACTACAATAGCTCCTTAGCTGGACAGTGAAAGCTGCTCCAAGCTTCTCTACTACTCTGCGTCACTCTGCAAGGACTGCATCACCCTTCCTAGTTCACTAGCACTCAGTCTGCGCCACGAAAATCACTCAGTGCTGCCTCTTGGCCCTGTGTCAGCTCTGTTAGCCTCTGCGCAGCTACTGAAGCCTCTGCGTCAGCCCCTTGGCTCTCTGCATCAGCCCTCAGACCCTTTGCATCACCCACGTTGGCTTCTTCAGCCTCTGCGTAGCTCCTAGCTACCTCTGTGTTAGCCTCTCCAGGATCTCCACTGTCTCACTGGCACTATCTATGCCTCTCTGCTATGTATTCTCGGCCTCATGCCGAACTACCCCTCGCTGCAACAGATCACTAGCTCGATTCTCTCAGCAAAACCCCGCTCCAAAACATCGAACTCACTGATCAATTTGGCGTGTCTCCAACTGACCCTGAAGCTTCCTCTTATACTTTTCCTTTTGAGTCTTCAACAACCGAAATTAAGTCCCTAATCAACGGCTAAGATTATATTTGGCTTGATCCATGTCATTTAAAACATTCTCACCCAGTTTTATATTAATACCCATTAATATTTTAATTTTCCTAAGTTTGGACTTAGGAACCCCATTAAAAATATTAATTATTTTAATATCTATCCAACCGGGTGGAATTTCCCCAAACCATTTCTGGGTCTTGGAAATCTTATGTGTCTTAGTCTCTCCACCAATTTTCATGGCTAGAGAACATCTAATGCTACTACAAATCAACAATTGGTGACTGGTTTCTTGCTCTGCACTTTCAAGTTCTCTTTTCACTCTTGCAAGTAGCCTAGATCCATTTAATTTCACTCATTTACATGCTTAAGTTCCTCACTAATTTGCACTTTTATTAGGCTAATTTAGCACTTGCAAATTGCACTTTACATTACTCATCTACTCGTTGCAAATCTGATTTATTTTCCACTGATCTAGTTCATTTAAGTGTTGTTAACAGTGATATTTGATTTGCTCATTTCATAGCTCTCATTTGTAGTTCTTTCTATTGAAATGCAAAGTCATTTTACATGCTAATGTGGTTTCCATTTTGATATAATTTTATGATTTTGTCATTTAGTTTCATAAGTATTTTTCATCATTAATTCATTTCATCTTCATGCAAGTATAGTGTAATCATTTGTGGATTGGTATCTTTATGAAGTTATTTTGAGCCATCTTGAAATACTATTTTGCTTGCAATCAACTTTGATCATTTACATCTCACTTACACTTGAAATTTTGCAATCCTTCTAAAATTACCTCCAAGACATAAGTCTTGGTTGAATAGACTTTAGGAAATCTTCTTCAATTTTACCAGATCTAAGCTTGGAGAAAAGGTTAAAATGCATGACCACACAGTTCAGGTGCTGCCATTGTTCTACATTGGAACAATGGCATGCGGGTTGACTTGAAGGACTAGGTGGGTACTCATTAATGAAGCTAAGCTTCTCCACTTAAGGCCTCTTGCGACAACCTCTATTCTTACAAAGGTGAAGGACTTGAGAAGGAGTAACACCTTAGGTAGGATTAAATAAAATTTACCAAGAACACTTACTTCACCCACTCACTTCTACAACTTTGGGCTACCTTGCATGCAATCGTGATCATTTCTTTTGAGCTCTTTCTCAAATACATACAAATTGAATTGTGAGCACTTACATTTATTTCAATTGCAAGTACTTCATTTACATTCTTGTATCTTGTTAATTCATGCTCATGTGCTTATCTTGAATTTCCATTGGATGCTATATCATTTACATCATATGTGAGCATATTCATTTCCAAGTACAAGCCTTATTTTACTTGCAAGTTCCATTTTCATTTAAATTGCTCATCTTTTCAAAGTTGCATCTAATATCTTGTAATTGTAGTCTTTATTTGATTTACTAACACTTGTCTTGCAGCTTCTCATTTCATGGTAATTGTGTATCTTGAAAATATTTCCATTATTGCAAGTATTGTCATTTACCTTTGAGTGTATTTGAAATTATTTCTTGCAAGATTATATTGGCACTAGTCTACCTAAATCAATTTTCCTTTCAGGATATATTGTTGAACCATTTTGATCTATTTACACGTTGATGTCAGTTATATGCTCATGATTTATTTATACTTGCTAGTTTAATTCCCCGCTTCAAGTTACATTTCAAGTCTTTGAATAGTTGATGCTTTTCGTTAACTAGTAATCTCTTAGAACTTGGATTTCAGAGATCTGTGGCTTGAATCTTTTGAATCATTGACCGGAGAATCCACAGTTTTAACATTTTTGCACCAACGTTTCAAATCCCAAATGGGATCCATCATCAGGATATGAGAATGATGATAACAGAAGAGCAACAAAGAAGAAATAAATAGAGAAGAGGATAAATTTTTAGATCAACATACTGTCGGCTGCAATAATCCTTAATTAATTTGATCTTATTTGATCTTATATAATTTTATTAATTTGTTTTAATAAATTATTATTATTTTATTATTTTAATTTTTGGAAAAGTTCATAAAATAATACCAAGCCTAAAGATTAAATATGGACTAAACCAAGACTAGAGAAATTAATATATTAATAATATATAAATGTATTAATATAATAATAATAATGTATTAATATAATAATTAATATATTAATATAATATAATACTACTAATATATTAATACAATATAATATATTAATATAATAATTAACATATTAATATAATACAATATAATACAATATATTAATTAATATATTAATACAATATAATAATTAATATATTAATATAATATAATAATACTAATATATTAATACAATATATTAATATAATATAATAATACTAATATATTAATATATAATATAATAATTAATATATTAATACAATATGATATAATACAGTATATTAATTAATGTAGTATTAATGTATTATTAATATAATATATTAATATCATAATTAATATATTAATTAATTGTTAAATAGAAATTATTTTAAGGAAATAGATGCTAACTAATAGACTTTAAGGGCTATAACTAAAACACAAAAAGGTTGATGAAACTAAAAACACTAAAACACTAAATACTAGGTAAAAATATTAATTCTTATATAATTATAATCAAAATATTAATCAAATTATATTAACTATTATAAATAATTAATATTTATAAATAATTAATATAATGATTAATATATTAATTAATGGCAATATAGGAATTAATATATCCTAGAATTTAATGGAAATTTTATACCTATATCTGAATAAAAACATAGACTAATGACACGAGAAGGGAGAGGGGGATAACTTACCTGCTGAGGCTTTTACCTGGGGATGTGCTTACGCTTTTTATTTCCCTGATCAAGGGAAGCCAGCTCCCGCTAATTTCCACACCATTATCCCTGTTCAGATTATTAGGATGTTTGATGATTTCAAGCGCTTCTCTGATCTTTCGTCTCTGATGTTGCTCTTCCCTTGCGATAATTGATGCGCTTTCCAAACAGATATGGTGCTTAGTCTTTAAGGAGTGCTCTGCCAGGGCTGAAGTACGAGATCTTCCGTTCTTAATATCGGCGCCATGTTCCTTGAGTCTTGTCTGGAGGGAGCGACCTGTTTCACCAATGTAGCTTTTCCCACAGGAACACTCTATTTTATATACTCCTTTAAGCTGATGATTGTCGATATCATCTTTAACAGACTTCAAACTTTGTCTGATAGTACCTGGGGCTGAGAAATGGGTGATAATGTTTTTCTTCTTTAGGATCTTAGCGATTTTGTCTGTAATTCCATGGATATATGGTAGAAAAACAATACCACAATTAGGCTGGTCCTGAGCCTTAGGCTCATGAGACAACATCTTTCTTTCAGCTTTCTCAATGGCCTTTTTAATTTCCTGCTCCTTGTAGCCTATACTTTTAAAAGTTAAAATTAGATGCTTCTTCTCTTCGTCCAGGTGCTCTGAGTCGGAAATTCGAAGGGCTCTGATGGCCAGCGTGTTTAGAACACCAAACTTCTGTGCTGGGTGATGGTGGGAATCAGCATGGAGGTAACTTTCTGTGTGGGTTGATTTCCTGAAAACCTTATGTCCCAAAGAGCCATCCTCTTTTCTGATGATTAGGACGTCTAAAAAAGGAATGCTCTTGTTTTCTTCAAGTTCCATCGTAAACTTTATATCTGGAGAGATTGAATTCAAGTGAGTGAAAAACTTTTCGAGCTCTGCTTTACCATGAGTCCACTTTATATTGGTGTCATCGACAAATCGCTTCCACCAGGCTGGTTTCAAAGGATATGAATTCAGGGCCTTCTTTTCAAAGTATTCCATGTATAGGTTGGCCACGATTGGCGAAAGGGGGGACCCCATTGCCACACCGGAACTTATTGAGTCTAACAAGCCTTCCTTAATATCCTCCTTAGGGTCCACCCCACTTGGCTTTAGCTAGGATAGAACCTAGACAAAGAGAATTGGGATTAGTTGATGTTGGAATTTCTAAGTCTAACTCTTAGAAATCCTTCCTGCACTTTCTGATTTATTTCTTCCTACTTGTTATGTTAATTAACAAGTTATTTACCATGTAAATACTGAAAATAAATACAAGTACAGTCTCAACACATACAGATCATCAACTTAAGGAAAAACAAGCACACAAGTGACACTGTTATTTTTGGACTAATGTCCCCGGAAAAACCCAATGCGGAAAAATCGGTGCAGCTATCTGAGGGTTTTATTATTAAGCAGTTTCAGAATACAATATGGGTGCCAAAAATAGCTCACCCAACAGAGAATGCCCTCGGCAGTAGTACCTCTTAGTCGGAGACAGATATCAGCCCAATCTGCCCCACGAAATCTCCAACGTCAACCTCTAGGGTCTGCGTCAGCCTCTGTGGCCCAGCGTCTGCATAGCGTTAGCGTCTCTGGCCCAACGTCAACCTCTCTGGTGTTGGGCCATGCAATAGGTATAAATTTACCCTTGATTACACTATCTTTTTCCTCCTTTTTATGCATTTGTGCCATGACGTAATAAGGTTTTGATAAGATTTCAATAGAAAATGAATGAAACTGCTTTTGATGCGATTTGACTAACAAAACTAACTTTTGTTGTTTATTATGTAGAAATTGGCGAAGGGAACAGCTGTTGTTCAAAATATTGAACAACAAAGGCTAAACAGAGGAAACAGCGTGCGTCTTGTGCGGTCAAATCGAGAAGCAAATCAGGAGGATCAGCGCAAGATAGAAAGATTGTCTGATAATAGCATTTAGTTGTGAATTCCTCAAGATCTCCTGATCCTGAGGAATCGCATTTATCTCTTTTCCTCTTTGACTATAAGAAGGGAAAGACGAATAGAATAGAGAAGAGAGAACTTTTTGCCTTTTTACTTCAGTTGTAATTTTAATATACAAAGCGTTATTCTGAAAGACCTTGTGCTGTAATGACATTTGGATTCGATGAATAATATATAATTTGTGTTGTTGTTCATTCGCGATATCCTAGAGTAGTTAAGCAGTATTCGTTGGCGGCTTGGGCCCGGTCACTGGTGGATTTCACTGTTGTTCCCTATTTTATAGTTTACCTTTCTGCAGTTTAATTACTCTATTTTATAGTTTTATGATTGATTCACTTTCACTAGTGTGGAGTTTGTGTGTTCATTGCATTGGTTCTTATTTCTGTTGATTGTTTCATTTATTTAATATCGTGGATTGAGTTGATTAAGAATCATTTCTTGTTAATTGAATGCTAGAGTTTTATTGATTATATCAGATGTATTCCTTTTATGTAGAAGCCTAGATTCAGCTGAAAGAGCTCTGTTATCACTACGGTGCACTCAGTTGATGTAATTGCAGTTAGAACTTTCGGTTAAGATTGGATTGTGATCTCGCTTAAGATTGAGTTTTGATGTTTGAATAAGTTAATTTCCTTGAAGTTACAAATTGGTAGTTTATGGTTTGATCCGTTTACTCTTGTATTGAAATCAATAAGTTATTTTAAAGCAGTACTCTCTGTAGATTCAACGATTTCCATCACTTGCACATATTGTGTACACTCTTGAAACAAAAAGACTTACCCAGGTTGATACTTAATGTGAGGCAATTAGGACTTCTAGAAGACACCTTATTTGCACCCAACATCTGGGCTCTATGTCAGCCTCTAGAGCCTCTACGTCTCCCAAGCTGACCCTCCTCAGGGTCTACGCAGCTCTTGGCTGCCTCTGCATGGCCCTGCGTGAGCCCTGGCTGGCTCTGCGTCACTCTCCCTGGCTACTGCGCTGCTCTCACAGCACTATCTCTGCCTCTCTGTCTCTCTGTACTCAATGCCCCTCAGCTGCAACTCTCGATCACTAATTCTATCTCTCTTAGCAAACCCCGCTCTAGAAAATCGAATTCTTGATCAACTCGGTGTGTCCTTCTAGTGACCCTCAAGCCTCCTCTTATACTTTTCTCTTAACAATTCAACGACCGAGATTAAGTCCTTAATCAAAGGCGAAGATTAGATCTGGCTTGATCCATGACTTTTGGACTATTCTAACTCAGTTTTATATTAATTCACATTAATATTTTATTTTCCCTAGGTTTAGACTTAGGGACTCCATTAAAAATATTAATTATTTTAATATCTCCCAAGCTGGTTAGATTCTGCCCAAACCATTTCTGGGTATTGGAGATCTCATGTGCTTTAGCCTCTCCACCAATTTTTGTGGCTAGATCACATCCGATGCTACCCCAAATCAACACTCCCTCTTAGCGAGGACTGTGCTCTAGTAATACTCCTCACTAAGCATCACCCTGATCATCCGACATCAGTCCCTATGCTGATGCTAGGCCTGCTGCCCAACATCCTCTGCATTGTTGCATCATGTACTGCTACCCATGGCCCTGCCACTGCCACTATTGCATCTGTACGGCAGCTCCCTCTGCATCCGTGTTGTTGCCCATGGCCCTGCCACTACCACTGTTGCATCTGCACTGCAACCCCTCTCATCATGTTGCATCGTGTTGTCGATAGCACTGCCACTGCTAAATGTTGCACTACAACTCAGTTGCTGAGAAGTAAGTCACTGATCTCCCAACTCTGACATCTCTATCAGGCTAGAAACACTCCCGATGTTGAAGCTCCCTCTGTCACTAACAAGTGCTCCCTCTCTGACCGCTGCGTTGTTGCAACAACTTTGTACATCTCGCACTGCTGCCTCACGCTGTCCTAGGACTCCTGTACTATACCTCCCTCTGTCGCTCTATCCGCATCTGTCTCTACCGACATCTGCTAGTCCTGCTACTCCTCTTCGAGGCTCCCATAGCAAGGTATAATCCACGAGGTTGGGTACCTCAAGGATCCTGCCCCTCGTCGCCTGTAGTCCATCTGACTACAGCTTGATGTCTCCCCACTTTCTCTCAAGTGGCGTATGAGCACTCATGGCACAGTCATCATCTGTCTCCACTTCTTTCTCCGCCCTTGCTGGCGCAACCTTGGTCTCAGAAGCCTCTCCCTTGCTCTTCTTCTTCGGACACTGGCTCGCATAGTGGCTCAGTTCCCCACAGTGGAAGCATTTGACCTTGGAGAGGTCCTTCTTCTTCCGTTTCTTCTACTTTCCCTCAGATGCTAGGGCAGGATCTTCCTCTTCCTCCTTGATTCTAACCCCCTTGTCGTTGCTTCCCGCCTTGGTTAGCCTTCTGATCTCTTCTTGACGAAGAGCTACCCACAGTTCCTCCCAATCTGGAAGGGTCGACCTGCCCAGTATGCTCTAGACAAATACCTCCCAATCCTCTGAGACTGCATTCAATGCGGTCCTCACCATCATCTCCTCATCCGGTGTGGCCCCTATGGAAGTTAGCTGATCCTGGATCTCCTTCAATAGTCCGAGGAAGGTGTCTATATGTTCTCCCTTTTACATCTGGTATGACTGCAACTGATTTTCTAGTAGCATCTTCCTCTGCAAGGAAGTATGTTGATACAATTTCGTCAGGGCCCTCCCACATCGCATTTGCCATGTCCTTTTCGGCAATATGTGGTACTACTTGGTTCTTGACCCCATCAAGGATGATGCTTTTGGCCCTCGCCATTGCCTCCTGGTACTTTTCGTTCTCATCTAGGTCAACTGGGATCGCTATCGTGTTCAAGGCGAAGTGCTTGAGACGATTCCTGTCTAGAAAAGACAAGATCCTGGCCTTCCAGACTACGAATTTTGAGGCTCTGTCCAGTCTGTCTGTAGAGGAACAGTACGATCCTGGACTGGCCTCTTTCGCATGACCTGGAGAGGCATAGGTCCGTGCTACTAGAAGGCCTCTGAACTCCTCCCTCAAGACACTGGTTGCCATGGGGACGGGGTAGCCCCGACTTCCACAGGTCCTTGGTTCAACCTCCTAATGGGAATTTAGGTCCTTGCGCGAGCGTGTGTGAATTTGCGTTTCCAATACCGGCAGCAGCTCCCGCTAAAGCAATTGTAGCTGCTCCAGCACCTATTAATTTCGCACCTTCCAGCATATTGAGAAGGAGGTTTCTGTCTTGTCAGTTCTTTTCCTCTTTCCTGATCTCTTACCCCATTCACTGCCATTTCGCTGCTCCTCTTTCGACTTTTCCAAGTCTCTCTACTTCCCTCCTGGAAGTTCTCAATGTGACTCCCTCTAAGCCTCGATTTCCCTCCTGGAAACCCCTCTGCGAATGTCGAGATGCCCCCACTCCGATCGTTAGTGCAGCTGCACCACTGATCTGGATTTCTTGGCTAAAAATCCTCGGCAGCAACTCCCTCCTCCTTGGTCTTGCCATGTTAGGTATTGTTCTGACCACAGTACCCCACCAGCTTCACTCCGCAACTTACCCACAGCCTCCTATGCACCAGAAAAATCTACACCTCCTGGCCACGGGCATCAATCCTTGCTCACTGAGAAAGATGACCGGGCACTACATAGGTCAGGTTTGCTCCTCTCTGCCATTGCACTGATCCTCTTCCTGGCTCGAACTGATGATGCAGGCACTGCATCACCCCTTCCTTGCTGCTTTTCCGCTAGGAACAACTTCTGTCACTCGGGATAGTTGTTTCTACTGCTATTGCTCTGCTCGGCTGATGCCCTCAGTTATCCTGTGATCTGCAACCATGCTCTGATACCATGTTGGAATTTCTAAGTCTAACTGTTAGAAATCCTTCCTGTACTTTCTGATTTATTTCTTCCTACTTGTTTTGTTAATTAACAAGTTATTTACCATGTAAATACTGAAAATAAATACAAGTACGGTCTCATCACATACAAATCATCAACTGAAGGAAAAACAAGCACACAAGTGACACCGTTATTTTTGGACTAATGTCCCCGGAAAAACCCAATGCGGGAAAACCGGTGCAGCTATCTAAGGGTTTTATTATTAAGCAGTTTTAGAATACAATCTGGGTTCCAGAAATGGCTCACCCAACAGTGAATGCCCTCAGCAGTAGTACCTCTCAGTCGGAGACAGATATCAGCCCCAATCTGCCCCACAAAATCTCTAGCGTCAACCTCTAAGGTCTGGACTCTGCATCAACTTCTCTGGCCTTGTGTCTGCCCAGTGTCAGCCTCTCTGGGCTCTGTGTCAGCCTCTAGGGCCTCTATGTCTCCCACGTTGGCCCTCCACAGGCTCTACGCAGCTCCTGGCTGCCTCTGCATGGCCCTGTGTGAGCCCTGGTTGGCTCTGTGTCACTCTCTCTGGCTACTACGTTGTTCTCCCGGCACTATCTCTGCCTCTCTGTCTCTCTGTACTCAATACCCCTTAGCGGCAACTCCCGATCACTAATTCTACCTCTCTTAGCAAACCCCGCTATAGAGAATAGAATGACTAATCACTCTGGTGTATTCTCCAAGTGACCCTCAAGCCTCCTCTTATACGTTTCTCGTTGACAATTCAACGGTCGAGCTTAAGTCCTTAATCAACGGCTAAGATAGATCTAGCTTTATCCATGACTTTTGGACCATTTTAACTCAGTTTTATATTTATTCACATTAATATTTTATTTTTCCTAGGTTTAGACTTAGGGACTCTATTAAAATATTAATTATTTTAATATCTCTCACTGATTAGATTCTGCCCAAACCATTTCTGGGTATTGGAGATCTCATGTGCTTTAGCCTCTCCACCAATTTTCGTGGCTAGAGTACATCCGATGCTACCCCAAATCAATAGTTGATGACCGCAATTTTAAGCTTTGCCACCATGGCCACACCTAGTGGGGTTGAGGTTTTTTCTCACATTAACTTAGGTGTGTAAGCAAGGCGGCAACAACACTCTTTGCACACATCATCATGTTCCGTGATAATTTTTGGAACTCCTATTATGGTCTCCTTGAGCAACCTAAGTGCTCTATGTGTATGTGTCCTGTTGTCGCACAGATTGTCACGACAATGCTCAGACCAGGGGCTGTCACCCTGATCCCCGATCTCTCCGTTTAAGCCTGTCTCCTGCTGCTAAAGGGGGTAGACCCTATGGGACAATGGATGACCAACTGTGGACCAGTTGGGTTGGGAGACACGAGGGAAAACAAGCACTTATTTGATTTTATTAAATCGATAGACCAGTGCCTTATGGAGTTAATGACTGAATGATTATTTATCAAACGCTTGCAGAAATATCAGCTCATTAACAATCATTTACCATCGAATAACTCAAACAAAGGTTAACTTTTGCCAAATGCGAGATAATCGATAAATGCTCAATGGCTTGACAATATTCCAGCAATTAAAATTCGAAAGATTAAGTGCTTAAATAACCACGTAATTTTAAATGCTAACCAGAGATCACATTCACATAGCTACTCTTTAAGTGATCATTCAAGCATGTTTAACCACATGAAAATGATAAACATTAATCCCACATCAAAAATCTATTAGCCTTAGCGAAATATAGCAAAATTTAGAAACGTGACAAAATATGCTAAGGCTAAATGTGACACAAAAAATATTTCAGGAAAAACAACTTTTTGCGATTTATATATATATATATATATATATATATATATATATAGATATTTTTTATTATTTTTTATTTTTTTATTTTTTTTTAATTTTGAGTCTAAAAATTAAACAAAATTAAGATCCTAAATAAAATCTAATCTAAAACTAATACCTAATCTGTGAAACAATCTAAAATCTAAACCAAGCTAAGAGCAACATTTTATGCCTTTTATGAAATTTTATATATATATATATATATATATATTTTGAATTTTGAGAATAAAATTAAAACAAAACTAAAGTTCTAATAAAACTAAGATCTAATCTAACTTAAATCTAAAGGGACCTTTTATGTTTTTTTCATATTATTTTTAAACTGAAAATTAAAACAAAACTAAAAAAATAAAGACTAAACTATACTAAACCTAAACCAAAATATAACTGCTGATTTTATAAAGTTAGAAACTAAGTAAAAGGGAAAATCAAATTTATATATATATATATATATATATTTAAAAAGAAACAAAAAAAACTTAAATTAAAATTTTAAAAAATCTAAAACTAAACAAAAATTTAATAAATCTCAAACTAATGTATAACGAAAAAAAAAAAAAAAACTAAGACTAAGAATTTTAAATTTTTAACTAAAACGAAACATAAAAAAGGAAATACGTTACCTTGAAAAATCTATGAAACCGAAATATGCTGATACGACTACCAAAAATCGAATTTTCATTTGTTGTTTTGGAGTCTTTGCAGGCACGCGTGAGGAACTGAAAACCTGATCGGCGGAGGATGACAGCGTGGGTGCAGCGTTTGCGTGGAAATGAAAAGGCAGAAAACGTGGAAGCTGGAATAATTTCGTGAGGGTTTTTGCAGGCTTGGACGTTGGAAAAGAAACGCGCAGAGAAGGAGAAGGGATGGCTCACGATGGGCAGCAAATGGATGAAGGAAAAATGCGTGAAGGGGCTGCGGATGCGTTGTCGCTGGGTAAATGGAACACGCAAGATGAAGAAGGGATTTGTTGGTAAAGCGTGGAGATGAAGGTACGAATGCAATATAACAGCAACAGAGAATGAAGGGACTGCGTGGTGTGGAAAATAATGTGGAGAATGCAGCGAATGGCATCAGCGCAATGCAAGGAAAGCTGGAAGGAGATCACAAAAATGCAATGATCACCGGTTTTGAAGGGAGAAAAGACATAGAGAATCGCCAGGAGGGGAAATGCGACGATGTAAGAACGCTGACGCTACCAGAGGGTTTTGCTAGCAGCAATGAAGCAATCACGCCCAGGTGCGTGGATATGAACACGATTTGCCTTAAAAAAAATTAACTTCCCAGCCACCAAATTGGAAGCCCAAAATTCAGAAAATCGCACCAAAATTTACAGATCTGAAGTAAATATGTCTACGAAAATGATGCTGAGGCCAGATCTTGCCCCCCAGGGCCTAGATCTGGCTTCAAGACAAGATTATATCCTCAGCTCCAAAACCTGTAACAGCGAAAGCAAAAAATATCCAAAAATAATATATGCAAGAATTAAAACTAAAACCCTACAAACCAGTCAAACAATTACAATATTTTAGATTTACAACTCTAAGTAGCCAAATTTGTCAATAATCCACAGAAATATTTTCAGAACTTTAGATTTACTATGAGATACTTCAGAAATCGCTCATGCAATTCAAAAAAAATAAACTTTAAATGTCAGACCCAAAATCGAAACTGGCTAGGCTCTACAAGAAAATGCTTTGCGGGAGTTCGCTGGTTCAGCCGAGAACTTCCCCAAACGCCCACTGATTTTCTCAATAAGGGTTTCCTGCACAGCTCACTTCAACCATCAATAAAGAGGGAAAAAACAGTATTAAATTCCAGATGCAATGGAGATACCTGCCATTATTTCAGAAATTTTATTACCATTCAAACCCTAGTAAGTGAACAAGATACCTGTGTTCAACAATACTCTACATCAAGCTATTACTAATGGCTAAAAATAAAATTATGCAGAAAATAAAGCAGCTCATTGCACTTCAGGAGAATAACACCAGCAAGATTTCAACCCCAAAGTCTTTCTTTATTTGCACCAGAAAAAGTTTACAAGAGAGCTTTCTCCAGCACAAGACTCACAGATCGAATGATCTCAAATGACCCCTAGCACCCTACTTCAAGGAAAAATTCCCAATGGCTAGTTCGAGTGATCCATGTCAAAATGATCTCGACCGTCGATGAGGATCAAGATATCTTTTAATCTCATCCGTCCAATTTTTAAATGCATTTTAATATATTAAAAAATTGAAATTCTACATTTATTTACTCAAAAATTTGACTTATTATTATTTTTTCTTTTTCTTTTTACTTTTTTTAATTTTTATTTTTAAATGGATCCTCGAACTTAGCCTTTGGAAAAATCACCTAAGACCTAGGACTTAGGACTTAGGACCTATGAGGGGATTAAAACATTTCCTAACCCTCAAGACACTTTACATCATGACTTTTACAATTTTACATCTCAAGGGGGGAAAACCCATTTGACATAGACCACCCAGTCTTGCGACACAGATATAATCTAGCAGATCAACGCACTAGGATTCCCCTAAGATTCTAATGACAAAATTCATTCTGGATTTGGGGTTAGGCTGAAGGAAAACTCTGCCGATCATGGATCAGTGAGACAAAAAACCTTCCGGAACGTAGATTATCACTAGAAAATTAGGTCCACCTAGGCAATTTACATACATGACTCAGCTCTGCTAAGATTATTTACAATTCACACATGCAGACTGGGTTTACAACATAATATGATCAAGTTGACAATGATTTTCGAATGGCACGGACATGTCAATCAAGCGCTATCTCGTTTGCGAAGAAAAGGGGTTGTACTGCTATGGGAAGTTGACACGTAGTGGTCAACATGTCCCATCCTCATATGCCATAATTCTCCCATGTCCTTGCTACTGTTGTTGCTAATCAGTGCCTTTGAGTGTCGAAATGCAACTTATATAGCTTGTTGCTTCATACCCTAATCTGTTTCACGGTTTTCCAACTCTGGTGTTTAATGTACACCTTTTGCCCTCGAAAGTAGACATCGTATCCCTTGTCCTAAAGTGCAGAAATTGAAATTAGGTTCATTCCTAAACCTGGCATGTGCAACACATCTGTAGCACTAGTATTCCTGCTAGACTCCCTCTAAATGTTGACAATCCCTCCCCCAACTGGAGTACACTTGGACTTGTTCCCCATCTGAATATGGAAGCCTGTCTCCTCTTCTTGATAATTGGAAAATAATTCTCTAACTCTCATCATGTGACATGATGCTCTGTTGTCAATATACTCGACACTTGTAGATGTAGAGCTAGAGAGGAAAGCTATGAGAGCAAACTCATCCTCTAGCCTCAAAGACATATCCTCAATGTCTATTAAAGTTATTGTCTTCTGCTTCCCCTTCTTCTTTTCTCCCTTCTTCCTGTTTAGACAATGGCTAACACAGTGACCTTACTGGCCGCAACCAAAGCACTTGATTTTACTCAAGTCCTTTTTCTTCTTCTCTCCCTTGGACCCTTTATTCAAGCCCTTCTTGGCTTTTCCCTTTCTTGCTAGGGCCACATTCTCATCATCTTCACACTTCTGAGTTTTACCACTGCTGCTACCACTGACAAGGCTCAACCTAAGCTCCTCTTGAGTGAAACTACTCCAAAAGTGATCCCAACTCCGTAATGCGTCCCGTCCATTAGTAACTCGAACAAACATGTCCCATTGATTTTAGAATCCATTCAATGCGATCCTCACGAGCTCATCATCATATGGTTTATCGCCGACAGTTGCTAACCCATCTTTCACTGCTCTAGCTCTGGTGAGATAACTTACAACGCTTTCCCCTTTGTTCATATTTGTGTTTCTCAGCTTCTCTCTGAGGATCAACTTCCTATTCGTGGTAGCATCCTAGAACAGTTTAGAATTGCATCCCACATCTTCTTTAGTGTATCAAGTTCAGCGATATGCAGAACTATATGGTCCTTGACTCCATCAAGGATAATCCTCCTAGCTTTGACATCTTCCTTCTTGTAAGTTGAGAGCTGTGATGGATCCGCTAGCACGGCTATCACATTGGTCGCATATTCCTTAAGACCATTCTCCTCCAACAACAAGATAATTTTGGCTTTCCAAACGCCAAAATTAGAGGTTGCATCTAACTTGTCTTGATCTCTCAAACCTACTGAGGCCATCTCTTGAAACTCTTTGGAAACTGGACAAAAATAAATCTGGAGAGATTCAAACTGGGTTTTAAACCCTTGACTTTTCTCTTCCTGTACCCTATGCTGATTTACACCTACAAACCCCTACACTTTAGATCTGCTCTAACACCATGTGAAACTTCCTTAATTGCAACTACTAGAAATTATTCTTCTACCTTATGCAGATTATTTGTCTTCAGAAATCAATCACGACAAATAATGAATAAAATCACTACTACAATTTTCACCAATAATGACAGGAACTGAGAAAATAATGCACACACATAAAATTTAGACACCAACATTTTTGGACAATAATCCCTTGAAAAACCCCAATGTGGGGAAATCAATGTTGTAGATATGGGTTTATATTATTAATAAATCTTCACCAATTGAGAATTACAACCACTGCTTGCCTGACACTGGCAAAGCTCCGGCAAATAGTTTTCTCCACTCCTACTGACAAAATCGAACTGGGAAAACAAAAGTCTCCCTTTGCAAATCCACACGACCTCTCCTAGGCTATCCGCACCTCCTCCAGAAATTCGCACTGGCATACTGAAAAGTCCAAACTGGCTACCTGGAAACATGCACTGCCTCCGAGAAAAATTAATCTCATATATAATCCTACCTCTAGCAACCTGATAAACCCACTTGCTCTTCCTTTAGAAAGATATCCAGCAACTAGAAACTGAATTGAGCCTCTGGCTATGCACATTAGCCAAACTGGCTACACGCACTACCTAATTCAGCCTTCTCCCTGCAAAATAATTCAGCCTCCTTTCCCTTCTTAGAATATTGGAATCTCGGTGGAGAATTTCTCGAGAAATTCTCTCCTCAATTTCTCTGCTGAAAACCCTTTGTTGGTATCCTCCACGCTATCACTGTGCCCTTGCTATTACTGCAATTTTGTGTCTCGAATACGATCTCCAAGTGCCCCATTGATTTGCTCTTATAATCTCTCATTCACGAATCAATGGCCACGATCTAACTCCAATCGATGGCTAAGATCATCTTGACCACTTCTCATGACTTTTTTATAAGTCACTAGAGCAAAATCGATTTGTCTCAATTAATCTAATTTAATTAACCACTTTTTCTAAGTTAGACTTAAGAAAATAATTAAAAACTATCTAATTAATCTAATTAAGACATTTTCCTTAGAAATGTTTTCTAGGTCTTGGAGATAATTATTCTCTTGTGTTCCTTAGCCTCATAGACACCAATAGAGACTAGAATACCTATCCAAGCTACAAAAACTAACAGATCACTCACCACCGAAACTAACCCTCTTCATATGGGCTCTCACCCAAACAAGCTCCAAGAGCTCAATCTCAATAAGAAGACCGTAATCCAAATGCATGCCTAAGAAGTGACCTCTCATCTCATTTTGATGTTAGGGGCTGTCAGAATACCACAGGTTATTGAATACCACCCGATGTCTTTAATAATTAATCTAATTTTTTAATTATTCATTACACTTTATAATTTTCCTTTATTTCCTAAGCAATAATGATAATTAACTGGACCTCCTCAAAAAAGGACATTACAACCTCATACAGTAGTAACTGCATTAATTGGCAAATTTATGGAAGATAGAAATAAAAACTCAAATCCTCATAAAGTTTACCTACAAGCAACATACAACAGAGGAGCCTTACAAGATGAAAATAAAAAATGTTACAAACCGACATTTCTACCACCCCGGGTCACCTTAAACACAAGTACTAAACGGATCATTGTACAAATCCAAACATGTAATGCATTATTTGCACAAACACATGATCGGAGTATGGTCATAAAACACAGCATTTCAAGCAACTAAAGTCAGAAACAAAAGCAAATGAAGTCAATGAATGGAGAAATTTTTATGGTTTTGTGAAATAAGTTCCAGAATCAGGAATTCATACCAACTTGGCAAAGCCCTATAAATCAAAGGTGTCTCTGATCTCCAGCAGAATGGATATGAGTGCATAATGCTGCCTGAACTAACCAATCTTCCCTTAGCCTGTCCAATATTTTCACATAGAAAATGAACTCTAGAAATTAGGAACAAGGACAATACAATAAATCTGTCAAATATCACGACCTATAGAAAACTACCTCTTTAATCAGAAGAGAATGGACAGTAGGAAAATTAAACTACAAACATAGATAAGAGACTGTCCTGCTGAAATACAAACAACAGTACACAGGGTCCCAGACATAATGAAGTTCAGTAAAAGAGTCATGCCTTCACAGCAGATATGATATCCTTATCAGCATCTTTTACATATTTCCCTTTGAAATCCGCAATAGTTTCAGTAAAGCATCCATTTGCATCAACTGGGACCCGAAAATCCTCACCCTACAAAAACATAAATTTCACAAAATAAATGTCAGGATACATATTTCTTTGTCTAGTTAGCCTCAAACTTTTAACAAGACTGCATTACCTGTAGAACATCAAGTGCTTAAACATAGCAAAGTGCATATACACAATTTTGACTATGCTCTCTATTACCACCCAAATCCTTACTTCTTCAGATGAAATGCCTAAAGCTCAAGTAAGACCCTAGGGGAACTTGGAGAGGTTGTCCAGCGTCACCACCAGAACACCCTCCCACTCTTTAGGCCAGCTCTCCTCTGGCAGAAGGGGGGAAACCCAAAAAACTCTCAGTCAAATAGAAGATAAAGAATTTTTTTTGGCATAGGGGCCCACGGGGCTTTGGATTGATGGTGAATAGGCACATTGTTAAGGCACTCCTTATGATAGCTCACCAGTTCAAATCCCCAGTGGGTGGTCCCAACTGCCTAGTTTTTGAAAAAAAATGGCTTAGGGAAAACAAATCTGGTTTCTGGCTTTTATGTATGTAATTTTCAGATTTGTGGACAGCAAAAAGGAATGTTAATTTATTAAAGTTTTTGGGTTGGTTGACAGCAAGATTAGGGCATAAAGCACTGTTGAGCATATGAAGTCTATAAGGCAGAAAATACTAATGATTTTCTTGTGATGATATGGCAGCACATAGTCCGAATTAAGAATTGACAGCAAACACATCAAGCTGGCAACTAAGAACAGATTTTACTTGAGAGGAATCCAGATAAAGGAAAACATCTAAACATGCATGAAGGGTATGTCTATTATAAGATAATGCACATTACAGCTAATTCAAATTAAGAAAGAGACATGTGATAACATGTTCCATCAATAGATACAAATATTTCAAAATGGCAATTACCACAAACATAAGTGTTCTTACTAGAAACAGAGGTAGCACATTTACAGCCCTTCATAAGCAATTTTGATGCAAGAAATCTGAACATTAACATTCAGCAATAGGGTTCCAAGCATATGCTTCAAGCTCCAGCAAACAACTAGCAATAGCCTCTAGTAATTACCCAAACTTTCAACAACAATACAAGAGGAGGAACCTCTCTGATGTGGAGTCCAAGCTCAAAACCTCGTCAAATAAAATAATAATATTCAAGAGTGAGATCTTACATCTCTCATAGGAAAGCATAAAAAAACATATCTCCTAACCAACTCCCAATGGACAAGTCAACAATGAATAATAAAATGCTAAATGATGGGTGGGCATGCCACATGTCTTCATCCTCAAGCATCATGATCATGCAAGCCCATGCAAGGTGTCATTTGTCCTCTTCTCCTTTGGAACACTAAAAAATATTCTTCAACAACCCTCTCCAATAAAATATGAACACATGCTACGTCAAAGAGATGGAGCATGCTCTTCAAGATAAGCTGCAAGGTGTCAAGTGTCCTCATATTGATTAGGGCACTCTTCAAGAAACCTCCTCAATAGCCACCCATCATAAAATAATGCATTTGCCAAGTCAGAAGGAAAAGGGTGCTTTTTAATAGGCTCCTTGTTCAAGAAATAAAGTAGAATAATCTCATCAAGAGGTGCATCCTAGAAAGATGTGCAATAATAGATGGTTATGCCTCCTTGGATCTAGAGCCAAATCAGTTAAATAATTCTCATCGAAAGCAATGTGATCAATGCCCTTACCAAACAGAGATGATAACTATGAAAGTACCTTAAGTAGAATGCTGAAATTGACAGCTGAGCTGCTGTCCAGCACTTTCCAACCTGTAAAATGTGTTAATACAGAGAAAAATGGGGTGGAGAGAGGAATAGTTGGTTTCACCTGCTGCTTACAAACTAGTCGAAAGGTTGGTTGAGCAGAACATAAAACTGTTCAGAAGACAGTTGACCAGGGAGGCGTTGTGGAGGATTTTTGGTGACCAACCATGTAGCAAGAATGAGCTAAGGGCAAAGGATCTTTACTTCATCTACAAGGAACCTTGGGGACCTGACTACTCATGCTCAGTGACATGGAGGAGATGGCAGAGGTGGATCAGGAGGAGGTTCCTTTTAACTTCCCGGATGAGGATTCTTCTTTTATAGTTGATTTCATGGGTTCTTACAAGGATATCTCTGAGGAGCATGAGAAGTTATATAGAGTTGATGAAAGCTGCCCAGATATGCATCCATGTGTGGTAGAGGAGTATGATGAGCAGCAGATTGTCCCCATGAGGGAAGGAGATTAGGGAGCAGATGAGTGACTGATGATTCAGCATGGTGAGCACATAGAGGAGCATGAGTCATCCGAAGAGGATGATATGCACAATCTGCATGATGAGACGATTGTGGAGAGCTAGTTGGAGGTTCATGTTGAGCCCATGATAGAGGAGGATGAACAGCCATCTTTTAGACCAGCCCTTGATGAGGAGCAGACAGATGCACAGGCAGCTAGCAAAGTTGCAGTACCTTTAGGCAGCAGCCCTCTCCAGGAGTACATAGACGGGGCTTGCAACACAGCTTGCCGACTTTTACACATTATCGAGAGAGGGGCGGGATTTCTTAGATAGATCTAGGTTATTGACTAGGCAGAGTTGCGTGGTTTGGACAAAATGCAACATAGGGGACTTATCCCATATACAGGTGCCTATCCATTCGATCCTTCCCACAGATTGGATTGGCAAGAGATCAAGAGTAAGTATCCTATTGATGGTGCGATATTCTTAGTTAGCGGCGTAGTACAGTGGGGACCCTTAGACATGAAGGATATTACATGCTCCAATTGGCAGTGGGATGCAAGCCGGCAACTCCTCAACATTCCATCCCAGCATCAGCAGAGTGGGATTGGCATTGGTTTGTGTCGGGGGTTGGATTGGAGAGAAGTGATGAGTTGGTATTCTGTTGGTAGCGCAATGTTTATAGCCAGAAACAGAACATAGTTAGAGCCATGGGATAGGAGTGTTGATGATTGGCTATGGTGGCATTGGGATCCAGGAGGATCTATTGATGACAGAACGAGTTAGAGTTGATGATGGAACAGAGGCATGGTACCACCTAGTGGTTTGTATGGGATCCATGTTTTGGTTCTCAGTTGCACTGGACCACCAGATTGGTGGACAAATATGGATTGCTTGAGTGCGAGGAATCTTGGGGAGGGAGGAACTGTCATGTTCCTTTTTCTTGTTTCCCTTATGGCGTGGTCAGGATGGACTTCCAGGATTGGAGGCAGCTAGGTCACATAAGCGATTATCAATTTAGCTTTATTTTGGAGGTCGGTGCAGTATTGTTACAGATTTCTTGAGAGGTCATTCTAGGTCACAGGAATAGGTTTACTCCATCAGCGGGCCTAGGGCCTTCTGGAGGGGCTTTATGGGGTTTTGAGGAGTTTCTATGGGATCCAATGGCATTCGCTTGGCATATTCCATCATCCACACGACTTGCCTTTTGTTCCATTGCATTCTGACAAATTTCGGAAAACGGTGTTATTATTGAGCCTAACTTACTTAATTATGCTTAAGGTGGCATTTTGAAAGGAATACTTTATGGAACACCTTGAGGTAATAGCTCGTTGGAACCAAAACGAGAAGATCTATAGGATGAGATGGTGGGAAGTGACTTTCAATCGCCTGAGGACGGATGGTGGCCGATTTACCATTTCCCGAATTAAAAAAGGTATTTTAATTAAAATGAAGGAGGGAAAAAGTGCCAAGTGATTAAAATAATAATAAAATAAGGCTTTTGCTAGTTTTTGTCACATCGGATGTGTTCTAGCCTTGAAGTTTTGTGGAGAGGCTAGAATACATGAGACCTCCAAAACCCAGAAATCGTTTCTGGAAATTTCGTGTAAAAATGACTTAATGAGATTATTAACCAGTTTTTAAATAGTTTCTAAGTCTAAACTTAGGGAATATGGTTAATTAGTCAATATAATTAAGTCAAGGTGAGAATCATCTAAAAACTCACACGAATCGATCCGGAGATGATCCTAGCCATCGATTATGTTTCAATCTTGGTCATTGGTGTTCCAACAGAAGATGATAAGAGGAGGTCGATGTGGTGATGGAGAAGACAATTGAGCAGTTTGATTTCTGAGCAGATTGATTTCCTAAGTAGCAACAGTCAATTTCCAAAGAGAAGAGTTAGAGATCGAAGCAGTGATTGAGGGGCAGGGACAGTAAGTCCGGAGGAAAGATTTCCAGATCCGAAGAGGAATACTTTATGGAACACCTTAAGGTAATAGCTCGTTGGAACCAAAACAAGAAGATCTATAGGATGAGATGGTGGGAAGTGACTTTCAATGGCCTGAGGAGGGATGGTGGCCGGTTTACCATTTTCCCGAATTAAAAAGGTATTTTAATTAAAATTAAGGAGGGAAAAATTACTAAGTGATTAAAATAATAATAAAATAAGGCTTTTGCTAGTTTTTGTAGCATCGGATCTGTTCTAGCCTTGAAGTTTTGTGTAGAGGCTGGAATACATGAGATCTCCAAAACCCAGAAATCGTTTCTAAAAAATCCGCCTAGAAATGACTTAATCAAATTATTAACCAGTTTTTAAATATTTCCTAAATCTAAACTTAGGGAATATGGTTAATTGGTGAGTATTAATTAAATCAAGGCGAGAATCATCTAGAAACTCACACGGATCAATCCACAAATGATCCTAACCATCAATTATGTTTCAATCTTGGTCGTTGGTGTTCCAACACAGGATTATAAGAGGAGGTCGATGTGGTGATGGAGAAGACAATTGAGCAGTTCGATTTCTAAGCAGATCAATTTCCTAAGTAGCAGCAGTAAGTTGCCGAAGAGAGAGATAGAGATCGAAGCAATGATTGAGGGGCAGGGACAGTGAGTT
This sequence comes from Pinus tabuliformis, assembly GCA_031772625.1. Classification (NCBI taxonomy): domain Eukaryota; kingdom Viridiplantae; phylum Streptophyta; class Pinopsida; order Pinales; family Pinaceae; genus Pinus; species Pinus tabuliformis. The sequence goes on from CM062820.1 coordinate 1,281,361,736, forward strand.
TGGAGGAAAGATTTCCAGATCCGGAGAGGCAGCAGCAAGAGGGTCGAGTTATCCCAAAGAGGCAGTGCAGAGGCTTTGCAAATTAGCTTCAGCAAGGCAGATCAATTTTCTGGTGAGAAAAATCATTCTCAGTTCCAGAAGGTCAAAGAAACGATTTCCTCGGCAGCTGGAGGTAGAACGACTTCATCAGAGGCTGGTTGGAGGCTTGACATCCAGTAGTCTACGTAGTACAACACAAAGGCTGATGCAGAGGGCCGAGTTTTCTAAAGGCAAAGTCGTGCCAGAGATTGCTTGTGGGAGAAGAGAAATTCCCTTCAGTGTTTTGCCCAAATTTTCTTGTTGTGGATTGCCAGTTTCATGCATCCAGACTGTACTTAGATTTTTCACTGTTGCATAATAATAAAACCCTCATCTGCTGCACTAGTTTTCCCAAGTTGGGTTTTTCCGCGGACTTTTTGTCCAAAAAGAATTATGTTATTTCTATGTGTGTGTGCTAGCATTTCTTCCAATGTTTTATTCTTTTGTAGTTTTATTTATGTAGATTGCAGTGTGATTTATTCAGTATTTTCCATAGCAAACAACAAATAAATTGTCAAATTAAATTAACAATTAGGAGAATAATTTCCAGTTGTACGATTCCAGTTTGGAATTTTCACATGGTATTAGAGCACAGTTGATCAACCAGAGAGCTCACAGGGGAAAAGAGAAGGAATTTTGTTGCTCAGTGTGGGCAGAAGGTAGAAATTCCCAAGGGCGGCGCAGTCATTTTGCCAAGAGGACGAATTACTTGTGGAGGTTTGATTTTTCTGAGTGAGGGACAAAAAAAATTGATCCTACCAGATTGAGTGATTCCAGAGGCAGAGGGAGCAACTCAGATTTTTCATTGGGCAAATCTCTGGATGGACGCAGTGGTTTTTGCAGTAGTACGCTAGAGCAGACCAACATCGGGTCGAAGGAAGAAGAGCACACACGGAGGGAAAATTTTCCTCAGGGAACTTCTAGTCTCAAGAAGTTCGATTTTTCCTTGCAGATCAGCAGTTGTTGTGAGCAGATCTTCTCACTCCAGAAGGGAGTGTGAATAGTAGAGCAACAGTTGAGCAGAAGGAAAGAGTAAGTTTTTGATAGATCATTTGAGATGGCCTCTGTTGGGCTTCGTGATCAAGACAGGTTGGATGGAGCTTCCAACTACATCATCTAGAAGGAAAGGATGTCCTTCCTTCTAAATGAGTTTGGCCTGAAAGCATATATTGATGCAGGTGGCAGTTCCTAAGGATGCAGATCAACAGAAAGAGTACAAGAAGAAGATGGCATGGGCGAAATGGTTGATCCTAGATGGAGTCTGGGATCATGTTGTTTCACATATAGTTGGCAAAGACACTGCCAAGCAGATGTTGGATGCTCTCTCCACATTGTATCAAGGTACTTCCAAGCAGCGGAAGATGTACCTATAGGAGAAACTGAGACTCATTCGGATGCAGAAAGGGGAAGGCATAGACCCCTTCCTTACTAGGACTCAGGAGGTCTGAGACCAATTGTTAGTTGTTGGGGCAGAGCCTCAACCCACGGAGCTAGTGTGATTGGCACTCAACAGTGTCTCAAAGGAGTGGCAGGTCTTTTTCCAAAGAATATTGGGCAGAGATAGGCTACCAGACTGGGATAGAATGTGGGTTGAGTTGCAACAGGAGGAATTGAGGCGAGCTCTTCTAAAGAGCTCCATTAATGGCAGTAGTAGCGGATCGAAGAAGGTGAAGGAGGACGAGAATGTGGCCCTTGCATCTAAGGGTCCTAGTTAAGGACAGGGGGTGCAAAGGAAGACGAAGGACCTGTCGAAGGTCAAGTGCTTTAGGTGTGGTGAACGGTCCCTACAGTTTCCAGTGTCCTCTCAGGAAGAAGGACAAGGAGGAGAAGCAGGACCAGCAAGCAACTTCTGCAGAGATTGATAGGCTTTTCTCCAGGCTGGAGGAAGACTTCGCGATGTTTGTCGATATACCTCCAGGAGTGAGGTGGGGTGACTTGGTGTTGTAGCCCCAGAGCACTATAGATGGGCGAGATCCTTGAGGAGTCCACCTCTTGGATCAATACCTTGCTACAAGGGCCCACAGTATTCAGTAGTAGGATGGATCAATGACAGTTGATGCAGTCAGATGCCAAAGTGACAGTTGTGGAGACTAGTAGCAGTCAATGCTGGGGAGCACAGTGCAGTTGGCTCAGTGTAGAGTCGGCAGCAGCACAGATTCTTCAGTGACAGTGCAGATACTAGCTGCAGTCAAAGATTCAGGTGACAGATGCATTATACTAATCACAGATGATTCAGTATTTTGGATGTTTTCAGTTGCAGACGTTGCAGTTGCAACAACAACATATGAGAGAGAGTTGCAGTGCTGGCAGAAGTGTGGCAGTGTTAAATGCAGCATAGATGCAGCGTATATCATAGTTGCGCAATGGTTGGTGGGCAGTATGGCCAGACATCAGCAACATGACAGGAGATGATGCAGAGACAGGTTGTTGCTACAGGGTGTGCAGTAGCACTAGAACACATTGCTCGCTAAGAGGGAGTGTTTGTTTTTGTAGCATCGGATGTGTTCTAGCCTCGAAATTCTCTGGAGAGGCTAAAATACATGAGATCTCCAAAACCAAGAAATCGTTTCTGGAAATTCCACCTAGAAATGACTTAATTAGATTATTAACCAGTTTTTAAATATTTCATAAGTCAACTTAGGGAATATGGTTAATTAATCAGTATTAATTAAGTCAAGGTGAGAGTCATCTAGAAACTCACACGAATTGATCCAGAGATGATCCTAGCCATCGATTGTGTTTTAATCTTGGTCATTAGTGCTCCAACAGAGGATTATATGAGGAGGTCGATGTGGTGATGGATAAGACACTAGATCAGTTCAATTACTGAGCAGATCGATTTCCTGAGGAGCAGCAGTCAGTGGTCGAAGAGAGAGCTAGAGATCAAAGTAGTGATTGAGGGGCAGGGACAGTGAGTTCGGAGGAAAGATTTTCAAATCTGGAGAGGCAACAGCAAGACGGCTGGGTTATCTCAGAGAGGAAGCGTAGAGGCTCTGCGCAGTAGCTTCAGCAAGGCATATGGATTTGATGGTGAGAAAAATCGTTCTCAGTTCTAGAGGCCAGGCAGAGGTTCCAAAAGGTCAGAGAGACGATTTCCTCAGCAGCTGGAGGAAAAACGACTTCATCAGAGGCTGGTTGGAGGCTTGATGTCTAGCAGTCTACACAATACAACATAGAGGTTGATGCAGAGGGTCAGAGGGCTGAGTTTTCTGAAGGCAAAGTCGTGCCAGAGATTACCTGTGGGAGAAGGGAAATTCCCTTCCGTATTTTGCCCAGATTTTCTTGTTGTGGATTGCAAGTTTCAGGCATCCAGATTGTACTCAAATTTTTCACTGTTGCATAATAATAAAACCCTCATCTGCTACACCGTTTTTCCCAAGTTGGGCTTTTCCGAGGAATTTTGGTCCAAAAATAATTGTGTTATTTCTATGTGTGTGTGCTAGCATTTCTTCCAGTGTTTTATTCTTCCGCAATTTTATTTGTGTAGATTGCAGTGCGATTTATTCAGTATTTGATGTAGCAAACAACAAATAAATTGTTAAATTAAATTAAAAATTAGGAGAATAATTTCCAGTTGCTGCAATAGGATTCCAGTTTGGAATTTTCACAGCTTCTAGAGGGGTCCATCAAATCTATAAAAGAGGAGGAGGAGACCATTTGAAGACATCTTAGAGTTGAGCATTTCTTTTCTTATGGAGAGGTTTGGAGAACCAAGAGTTCCCAGCTTCAGTGTAGCCCCAAGACGAAAACCCTTGGGTGATTCAGCGACAATGGGAGAGTCCCATCTCTCCCCTTGGTGAATTCATCCAAAATTCATAGGAGAGCTTAGCAGTTGCATCTCATTTCAGTTTTGGAGGGCGAGTGCAGCATTGGAGCAAATTCTTGAGGCCAACTTTTCCATCGCACCTATATTAGTTGTATCAGCATGTAAACCCCAATTATCTATTATAATCTATGTTACCGGATCCGTCAGGTCTAGTGGCTGGATCCACAGATCGGATATGGATTCGGATCCAGATCTTGTATGATCCACTCAAGATTCGTTTGTAAGCCTACAAAATCAAAATGTCACGGGTGCATATTCATGTCTGCATCAACCTGCTTTTAAAGGTTAGAAAATACTTTGTGTCTACGTCATGTTGTGCTTTGGGAATTGTGGTTACGCCAAGTCTTTGGCATCATTGGTTGAACGTCCCAAAAACGATAGACATTCTCAAAACAATAGATTTGGAGGAATTTGTAGTGCCCTAATTATGAATTTACAGTAACCAGATAAACTCTTATATGAATTTGAAAACAGTAATGCATAAATTATAATCTGTACCTACCTGAGCTGCTGGAAGACTCCCGATTCCACTGCAGAACTGGTAATCCTGAACTGCTGGCTGATTTGATTCAATTTCGAGACGGCCAATTCCACCCGACCAGACAGAGCAACTGGTTGCTCAATCCAGAGAAGCTCTCCACCGAGGCTCTCTGTCCCTCCGTGCCCAGAACTCAGATCACTCAAAGCTCTTCTACTGTAAAATCTCTTCTCCGGGTTTCCTGCTAATGAGTCTTTCCTTCTCTGCTTTCTCCCCCTCCTCCCGGGTCAGGCTTCTGCTATATATCCCCCTCGCCTGGCGGTGGCCGCCCTCCCACTTGCAGCCACCGCCTCTCAGCATTGAAGTCTCTCTGCGATATTTCTTGCAATAAATTTTCAGTAGATGGGTAGTCTTTATGAGTTTAGATATTATATGTGATATATATATAGTTGATCGATATCCATGCTGGCACGCTATTTTGCATAAGTTCATAACTTTCTTATATATATTCGTGACCTTCCTTTAATACATGGTATGACTTTACTGATATTTCTTATAACCTTTATTTAATATATTTTATAAATATTAAATGATCATTTTATCAAATATATGTTATAAATATTTAATGTTATATATATACTTATAACATTTCAAAATATGTTATAATCATTTAATGATATATATATATCTTTTTAAATTATAATTGTAAAGTCTAACTATATGTCATAAAGGTTAATGTATATATATAGATATCTTCATATATTATAAAGTTTAACATTTTTATTAATGGTTCAATTAGATGGGTTGTTACAGAATTGAAAAAATTAAAAACTGGAACCTAGGGGCACTCGACTGACGTAGCTCTCTTTGCACAACATCTCACACGTTTATTGCTTGGGTTTCCAACACAAAGAGGCAAGCTCTAATAAGATGTCCGCTATCCCATTAATTTTGACGTGATTGTTACGTTATGTGGTCATCCCAATTGGAAACAAAGAAAAATGTGTCGCTCTACATTGGACAAGTGCCCGTACAAGGTGGTGCTAGCGTAGAGTCTCATTTAGTCAAGAGAGTAGCATTATATATATATATATATATATATATACAAAGTTATTCATTAATTAAGTTACATATATTATTGGTATTATAAATATTATATAAAGTTATATATTTGAAAGTTTGTATAATTTTTTATTTTTATATAATTTTCATTTTTTTAAATTATAAAAATATATTTACAAGTTGGATAATTTTTTATTTTTATATAATTTTTATTTTTAAAAATTCTAAAAATATATTTATATTATTTGTACTTGTCGTTTCTATATCGTATCTGGATCCCCGCTTTTCCAAAAACTAGTGGATCTGTATCCGGATCCATATCCATATCTGAATCCTGGTAACTTAGATTATAATAAAAGCTGGAAATGCTTTTGTTCATCGTGTTATTGAATTGCAATGCTCTATTTGTTATGTTTTAAATGGCAAGCTTCTGTTAAATAAATGAAATTTTTATATGAAGCATTTTTGTTGAGTAAACCCTGAGCCGAATTCTTAAATTTGGGATATTACACTCTTAACCTTGTCGGGTTTCCTCTCCAAGGCCTGCTAAATTCCGTGGTAACAATTCCCATTTGCATTAATTTTCCATGATTGTTTTAGTTGCCCATTATATATCTAAAAGTCACTCCTAACTATGATATAATTACAATTCACTATCATGATCTAAGAAATCACCCCACTGTGAGATCCTATACTAGCATTTTTTGTATATGATAATTAATTTAAGATAACATATATTGTTAGTCATGAAACTTTATTTAGCATGTAACAATGAAAGAGAATTACAAGTACAAACATCACCAAGTAAAACAGTTGTTCTTGTTTTAGAAGGTCAAGGAACATGTTCATAAACAACTATGGGAAAAAATTCTGAAATAGCCTCCTAGAAGGAGGCAACGGAACAAATTTCCAAATAACTATGAACTTGCAAATTTTATATTTTGTATATGATATTGTTGATTTCCTGTTTCAACCATACTCATTTCAGAACACCTTGTCATTCCCCAGTTCAAGTAAAGTGGTTCCATCTTTACTGACACAATTTGATTTTTCTAATAACAAAAACACAGATGCTACCCAACTTTTTCTATAGATTTTGAGAGCCACAAACTTTGATTTAATTTTTATAAATATCCAATTGTGGCTAAAGATGGCCAATAGGACAGAAAACAGTACAACGATTAGTGTGCATTGGTAGTACATGATGCATCTCCAACAAAGAGTACCTGTAGAATGAAGAAAAGATCTATCATAGCAAGTTGTACAAGAAATACAATGTAACAAAAGTAAGTTGGATGGGTAGAAAAGACCAAGGACCAGTAAGGCACCAAGACAGAAGCCCTAGGACATGAATAGTTGACAAAGATGTTCTAGCTTCAGCAACAACCAGGAGCTATCCTAACATTCAAGGCCAGGAGAAACTTGGCTATGAGATTCAAAATGGATTGTGAACAGTGAAACAGTAAAATGGAAATGAGACTTCAAACAAAATTTACAACCAACATCTACTTTTAAATAGACAAGAAAAAGTCCAATCAACAAAATAAGAAACTCTCAAGCCAAAGAAAAAACAAAAAACAACCAAAATTGAAAGAGTCAGCTTTCAAGATGAGACCTAATATTTGCAGTCATACATGTTAGCAGCCAATGTAGAAAAATGCTAACCAAACAGCCAATTTCAGGAAAAAATAGTTTGATTCCTGAACAGTGAAACTATGCTAGGATACAATTTCATAAATAGTAAACTACAGATATCTCAAGTAATACGAGCTTTAAGGTAAAGGTCATAAAAACAAAACCTTCTTCACAATATTAGCATCTGAACAAACACGATAATCATCTTCTCCAAAGGCAGGAGCACAGTGCACAACACCAGTACCACCATCATCTGTTACAAAATTGTCAGCAACAACTACAAAAGCAACATCTGAGAGCTCCAAGAAGTAGTCAAACAATGGCCAGTACCTGCATTAAAAGTTTAGTACATTATTAGTATTAACATAGTTCATCTCAACCAACTTAAATCCAAATGAATTTTCAGAAAACACAGCACATTGCTACAACCAAAGATATCATGTTAGTCAAGGATGAAACTTAGTCCAGTGAACATGTGTGAACATGTTTTATATGTTTTCCTTCCAAATTTTTTATTTAGTGCACTTTATACTTCATTCTTCTCTCTTTTGGGCAACTTAGTTTAAATTGAACACTCACCCACTTTATTGTGTTTTATGGGAGACCTGGTCAACTTTGATCACACTCTCTACAATCTTGTACTATAGATGTGTACAATTCTGGCAATCTCCTCTCATACTTACATACTTACTCCATTGTGTTTTTTTTTGTGTGAGTATCTTCAAGCATTTTACTTGAAACATAAGAGCTACTCTACCATTTAATTTTCATCAACTGATACAAGAGAATTCCAAGCACAGACACGAATTTAACACACTTATTTTTGGTCAACTTGACCCTGGAAAAACCCACAAGGGGAAAACTAGTTCTTCTAGGAAGATTTTTACTTGCTTCTTAGAAATTTTATACAACAAAAATTCAGCAAGAGATTAACTTACCTTTTTCCTTTGAAGAAGCATTTATGAGGTTGTCTTTGAGCAGAGATCTGGACTGATAAATTTGAGCCCGCAGTCAGGGCTCCTCCAGCAAAAATACGGCCTCTCTCACAGCTCCTTCACTACTGTAATGGACCCACTGTACAGTCACCTTATCAGCCTTAAGATCCCAAGTTTCCTCACTCAAAAATGACTTAAAAGCAAGCTGCTCCAACTTGGAAAAAGCAGGCCTAAGATTTTCACTCCACAAGCCCGAATTCTTCACTGAGAATACACAGGAAACACAGCCCAAAAATTTCACTGAGCTGGCCCAAAAATTTTACCGAGTATACACAGCAAACTAAAGCCCGAGATTTTCACAGTACTGACCCGAAAAGACTTTTCTGTTGCCTGAACGCTGATACAAACAGACTTCAAACCTGAAGCATGCCCAGAACAAGCAGCAAATAGATTCTCTTCCTTGCTCCTTGAGATTCGAGCTCCCAAACAGGCTTGAACTCGGACTTCTAGAGATTCAAACCTTGTAGCTCTATCCTTGCTCTCTCTACTGCAGAATTTCCAAGCTCTCCTCCTCCTATATCCTTGCTCCCCTCCTCAATAACACTCATGAGAATAATAAGTTCTAATCTCCTTTTTCCTCTTTGTCTTCTCAATAAGATGAGAACCCTAACTCTTAGATCTAATGGCTGAGATTAAATCTCAGCTCATTAGATCAAGGGTGGAGATCATTTCCTCTTGACCCCCTTTTTAATGTGGTCCCCCTTTCTATTAATGAGACTCCCTAGTACTTTTTAATGTTTTAGTACCATAGTCAATTTTTCTTAATAAAGTCACTTTAATAATATAAATTGTACTTAGTACCTTTTTCACATAAAGTGACTTTTAAAACACATGTGACTTTAATAACTTAAAGTACCTAGCACATCTCCACATGAAAAGTACTTTAACCCTTTTGATATTAATAAACTCATAATATCATTTAGACAAAAGGTGATTAATGTGTCTCCCTAAACCAAAATTAGAAATGCCTAGGAAACAACTCCTTGGTACCCTATTTTCAACACTCCCTCTTACCGAGGAAGGTCTTTCTCACCACTTTCATTTTGTCTCTGAAGAATACATGTTTGCCCCTTGGCAATGACTTGGTGAGAATGTTTGCTACCTGTTCATAAGTGGATATATACTCAAGCTTCACAGCTCCCCTCTGAACCCAATCTCTAATACAGTGATATCTGATCTCAATATGCTTTGACCGGTCATGAAATACTGGATTCTCAAAGAGTTTAATACAACTCTGATTATCACAGTATATCATCGTTGGTCTCAGCCTCTGACCAAATAAGCCAAAATGCCTCGCAACCTGTCTGACTAGTTGCCATATACTCTAACTCTGTGCTGCTCAATGCCACCGACCTTTGTTTCCTGCTGAACATTGACACAACAAATGAGCCCAATGAGAAACAACACCCGGAAGTACTCTTCCTGTCACTAGCACTGCCAGCCCAATTTGAGTCTGTGCAACCAATCAATCTGACTCCATCACACCTAACATAGTCCAGACTCTAGACCATAGTCCATTGTGCCCTGTAGGTATCTCAACATATGTTTCGCAGCCACCCAATGCACTCTCCCGAGCTCCATCATAAACTAACTCAATGTGTTGACTGCAAAACAAATATCCGATCTAGTGTTGACCAAATACATCAAAGAACTGATCAACTGACGATACAAGGTGGGGTTCACCAACTTGGAATCTGAAGCATGCAGCTTCTTCCAGTTGGTGATCATAGGAGTAGCCATAGGCCTGCAACCCTCCATATGGAATCTCCTCAAGATATCACCTGCATACCTGCCCTGGCCAATGAAGATATGCCCATCCTCCTACCAAACCTCCAACCCCAAAAAGTAATGCATCAATCCCATATCGGTCATATCAAACTCTGAAGAAAGATCTCTCTTGCAGTGTTGGATGAGTTTTTCCTCTCCTGTAATAAACAAGTCATCCACATACAGAACCAAAATGAGTGGATCATCACTAACCATAATAAAATAGAGGTTCGGATCGACATCACTCTTCTAGAAACTCAACTACTGCAAGTAGGCATTTATTCTCTCGTACCATGCCCTCGATACCTGCTTCGTGCCATACAAGGCTCTCTTAAGCCTACACACATGAGACTCCCTCCCATGCACCTCAAAGCCTTGTGGCTGCTCAATGTACACCTCTGTTGATCATTGGTTGTCATTGATGTCAAGCCAAGCAGCACCAGGGGCTACCCCAATATTGCAAGGGCATTTCAACTTGACAAATTACTCTATTTTGAGTCAAGGCTCTTCTAGATGGATTCTACTCGTCGAGATGTTGATATATGGCACGCCAAGTAACTCTTCACGGTTTGAGAGATATTCTCTCATGTTTGAAGTTAGTAACCCCAATTAGTGAGCTAAAACCCTATGGGGTTGTGGCATGGCACTCATAATTGCTTGTGGTCATTGAATAGTCAATAATTAATAAATCTTTTTGCTCCTAAAATCCCTCCAATGTTCACTTGTTGAGGACCCTCTCAACTCAAGACATTCATATAAATAGTGACCCTCATATCCTCCTGTAGTAGGGATTTTGTGGCTTCAAACAGGTCATCGTGGCATTTTCGCTATAACTCTTTTTCTGTGAAGCTTCAGAAGCTGAAATTAAAACCCATTCGAGTCGACATCTTAATGAACCTCGTGACCGAATTTCCAATCTTGGTTCGCTATATCTTCGGAGATATGATCTGAGGAAGGTAGGCTTTTTGCAGAATCCTAAATTCCATGTCAAACAGGTGACGTTGGGAAACTCATCATAACTCTCTCTCTGAGCATTGGAATCAGATTGCGTAAATATTCACAAAAAGAGAACGGACTGTAGTTTTTTTAGTAGTGTTTTCAGGGCCGAAGGTCGCAACAATGACACGTGGCACTTCGTACAAGTTCGCTCTACTGAACCAGTCTATAATCAGGTCATCGTGGTAGATTGGGCATAACTCTTTCTTACAGAATCCAATCTTGATCAGACCTATGGGGTTGGCAGGAGGACTCAAAGGGCTACCATAGGACGAAATTTCAAACCCTGGAGATCTGAAATTACATAGATAGAACAGATTCAATATCAAGTTCCTAGAAGACAAGAAAAAACATGCATTCAAGGATCACTGCAGTAAGGACCACACATCAACAGTCAAGGGTAAGTATCCTACAGCAAGGTATGTATGATTAGTGTTTACATTTGAATTTTGAGTATCATCTCTGACATATGTTTTTGCAGGACAACGTAAGTATATACAGTGTCTCAGTTATATCTCTATGTTTCTATATGTCACAATTAGTTTTTTTCAAATGTCTTATTCTTGATACTACACATTTTATGCTACATATTCTTGATGCTACACCAAGTTTGCTAAATCTATATGATGTTGTAAGTTCATGTTACTTGTATTGTCATAGTTTATAGAATGGTCTCTGTTGTTGTACTTAGAACTTGGTCCATCACAAGTCTACAGTCTGTTATCAGTTTTTATTGTATATATCTTTAGGTCAGTTTTGGATATATCCCTACATAGAGTCCAGGCCTATATCAAGAGTGGGAGTCTTTGTCTACTGCTGCAGCAAGTCAACAAAATAAGTGACAAGCACACTTCAGGTACACATTGTAATTTTTAATTTGTATCTATTCATTATTATGCACTTACATGTGTTTTGCAGGCAGAGGTAAGTTGAAGGGTATTTTGTTTTTTTGGATTGATTTCGCCAGGCAAATTTTGCATGCAAGTAGAAGAAGATTCAAGTACAACTTCAAGCAAGAATTCAAGAGTAGAAGTATCAAATCAAAGGAAGCATTGTAGCGGGACATCCTCTGAAGACATGACAGCCATCTGTATATTGTGAAGAAGTGTCAAGGCCAAGAGTCATCATTGTAAAGTTGTGAAAGAGTCATTTGTAAAAGCGCATCATTGGAAGAGTCATTATTGTAAAAGAGTCAATCTGCCTAGAGTCGAAGAGGCAGTGTTGGGAGGTATAGGAGTCACTGTTGGGATGATGTCATGGTTGGGTTGCAGATCATGGAGTGATTGGGTATTTGGTCAAGAACATGAAAATCATTGTACATCTTATTGTATCATGGATTGTTGTCCGTGGTTTGGGAATCCACAGTCTTGTCTTATTTCAGACATTATAGGGTGGAAGGGAGGTGTTAGGTAGGTGTATGAAGTCGCCTACATGTTGGGGCCTGTGAACACTTCAGGGTGGTAGGGTGGTGCTACGGCGAGTTGTGGCTCGCTAGGGTGTTGGGGCGTCCTTCCAATGGGAACTGGAGAAAAATGCTTTTCTAGAATTCTAGGAAGTTGCTGCTTTCATTTCAGCTAGGGTTGAAGATTAAAGGATTTATTAGAAAAGCATTCAATGGTTTTTGACCCGAAGGGGGTTTTCCACCTAAAATTATTGTGCCTACCTGTTCTTTTATTTACTGTTATTACTGCATAAACATTAATAATAATTGAAGATTAACTAATGCTCTGAAAAGATTTAAAAGTGCTAATTGCTAAGGAATACTGATTCACCCCCCTCTCAGTATTTCCAACAATTGGTATCAGAGCTTGGTTCCTTCAATAGCAGTGTAACAACTGGAAGGAGATCATGGAGTATACTAAGAATAGAGTTCCTTTGTTCAGTGGAAATAGCTATGCACTTTGGAGTGGAAGAATGCAGGTTCATTTGTTGGCGCAAGGATACAAAGTATGAGAAATTGTTGACAAATGCTTCACATTGACCCAAGATGAACAAGGTAAGAAAAATATGGTATATGATGCAAAGGCTAAAGATATTATTATCAGTGGGCTTATCGAATCTGTTTATCTTAAGGTATTGAGTTGCAAAACTGCTAAAGAGGTATGGGGCAAGCTTGAAAATATATATGCAGGTGACTCAACGGTGAAAGAAGCAAAGCTTCAAATTTTCAGGGCAAAATTTGAGCAACTCAAAATGAGGGAAGATGAAGATATTGCTACATACTTGCAGCGTGTTGATGAAACAACAAATGCATTGGAAAGTTTGGGAGAACCTGTTGAAATGAAAATTGTTGTCCGAAAGATCCTCAGAGCCTTGCCAGCAAGGTTTAACCCTAAGGTATTTGTCTTGGAAGATAGATTGAATCTCACCAATCTTAGCATAGATGAATTGCATGGAATTCTTACAGCATATGAAATGAGGATTGAAGAAGAGGATGGCACTTCTAACTTAGAAACAACATTTTCCGCATCCAAGAAGAATAGTAAGGACAAGTAGCCTTCGAAAGCAAAAATCTGCAGTTGTAAGGATGAGGAAAAGGAAGAAGATGAAGAAGAATTCTCAGATAAAAAATTTCCCTACTTCACGTGGAAAATGAGAACAGGTACGTGAAAATTAAAAGGTAAACTTCCATTAATATGTTTTGATTATGGTGAGGTTGGGCATTTTGCAGCCAAATGTCCTCACAAAAATGAGGTTGTTACGAATGGAAAGAAAGATCTTAGGAAGTTCAACAATCAAGGCAAGAAGAAATGGTTTAAGAAAAGTTTCTTCACCAAAGAAGATAGTTCCTCATCAGAAGAAGACAGTGATAACGAAGAAGAATTCAACAGAAGAGTATTGTTTATGGCTAAGCACAATAAGCAAGAGGCACCTGACGAAGAAGAAGAAATGACTGAGGTTGAATTTCAAAAAGAAGTGATCAAGGTTATCGTGGAGCTCAAAGTCGAGAATAAGCATTTCAACACTCTTGAAGATGAATTGAAGACAAAAAGAGAACATGTCCTCAAGCTTAAAATCAAGGTTGAAGAATACAAGTGAATTGAAGAATATCTCAGGAAAGAATTAAAGGAAAACAACAAGGAAAGAGAAGCATTGGAAGCTGAAATAGTTGTTCTACGAAAGGAAGTAAAAAATGGAAGAACATTTAAAAACTACACCAATAGTTCAAAGACTTTGGACGAACTCATCATCAACCAACGATCATACAGCGACAATACTGGTCTTGGTTGCAAAGAAAAATTCGAAAAGAAGTCGAGTCCTTTTATGACAATTAACGAAGATGGATATGCAAAATCTACCAAGCAGATAGATCTCTCAGCTAAATCAAGAGATCAAGACTCGTAGGAAGAACCTTGGAAGACAATTCCTCAAAGAAGATTTCCTCCCAGGTACCAACCTATCTTTTATGGTCATTGTTATTCATGTGGAAGGTTTGGACATAGAGCTGCAAAATGTCGCATGTATGTTTGGAATGAATATAATTCCAGGAGATCCTTCAGAAATGGATATTCCAGAACTTAGCATAATATCAACAAATTTGATCATTTGAGAGATGATGTCAAATGTTACAAATGTAACAATTTTGGACATAAGGCTAGGGATTGTGAAGTTCCAGACAAGTACAACTATTATTGGAAAAACCCTAGAAGCAAATTTGCAAGATCACCAGATAAACACCAAACGAAAACTTCTATGAATAACATCAAATGTTACAAATGTCATAACTATGAACACATAGCTCGTAACTGCAGGCACAAGATGGAATCGACCATGAATGAGAGGCTTTACAACAATAATAAGAAGGTTTGGATAGGAAAATAGTTACACGATGAACAAGTACAAGATGAGCAAGAAAAGAAAGAAGGAAATAAGGTCCCAACAGTTATGCTTTCACGATTCGTAACAGATTGTGAGGAATCAGCCACTGCTTCGGTTAATGACTCGAGTCAAGACAGTACGTTAAATGACACACTATTCTGAACAATTCAGCTTATTGACTCCTAGAAATTTGAAGATGAGGAGTCTATGCAACAGTATATGACACAAGTCTACAATTGACAGACAGGTAGTTTGAACAAGATGGCAATTTCATTACATGTTGAGGGGGATAAGAATAGTTGAAGTATTACACATTCAAGAAACGAAGCACTGACAAGCAATCTCTATGTGAAACTGAATCGAGATAACCTAACAATTATCGAAGTATATGTGGATGATATAATCTTTGGAAGCAGTGATGACAGATTAAGTAAAGACTTTGCCACAGAAATTCAAAGTGAGTTTAAAATGTCTATGCTTGGCGAACTAACATACTTTTTAGGGCTTCAGATTTCTTAGTAGGATAAAGGAATATTCATATATCAAACCAAGTACATCAAATAAATGCTCAAGAAATTCCAGATGGAAGATTGCAAGCCATTCCTTACCCCCATGGTAATAGGTTGCAAGTTAAACTTAGAAGATTCGTCAAAGGATGTGGACCAAAGGTTGTATAGATCCATGATTGGTAGTCCCCAATATGTGATAGCCTCCCGGCCAGATGTGATGCAGGCAATTGGACAAGTAGCACGATTCCAAGCAGCACCAAAATAATCTCATATTATTAGCATCAAAAGAATTCTTCAATACCTTAAGGGTACAATGGAATATGGTTTATGGTACCCCAAAGGAAATGATCTGGTTATCCAAGCTTATACAGATGCAGATTGGGCAGGAAGTGTTGATGATCGTAAGAGTACCAGTGGAGCAACATTCTATCTAGGTGGTTGCCTTGTTTCATGGTTAAGTAAAAAGCAATCTTCAATCTCGTTATCCACAACAGAAGCAGAATACATCGTGGTAGCAACTTGTTGTAATCAAGTTCTCTGGATGAAGCAAACCTTGCAAGATCTTCAAGTTAAGTTTAATGAGCCTATTCCCATCTTCTGTGGTAACGCCAGTGCCATCAGTATCTCCAAAAATCCTATGATGCATTCCAAAACAAAGAACATTCCGATCAAATATCATTTTCTTAGAGAGCAGGTCGCCGAAAAGAATATCAAGCTTGAATATGTTGGCACAAATGAACAAATTGTTGACATCTTTACCAAACCACTACCTCGTGAAGCATTTGAGTATCTTCGCCAAAAGCTTGGGATTCTCCCAAGTTCTCATTACAATCTTTCTCTTATCTAACTAAGTAGAAAGGGGGAGTGGAGGTGTGTACAGGTCCGTAGCATGATAGTTTGTCAGGGGGAGTTACCCTTTGCCATTGATGAAAAACGGGGAGAGAAGCCAATAAGAAGAGGTGTCATGATCGCAGGGAGAGTACTTGTGTTGCCATCAACGCCAAAGGGGGAGATTGTTGATCAGTGGTTGTCATTGATGTCAACCCAAGCAGCACCAGGGGCTACCCCGATCTTGCAAGGGAATTTTGACTTGACAAATTACTCTATTTTGAGTCAAGGCTCTTCTAGATGGATTCTACTCATCGAGATGTTGATATATGGCACGCCAAGTAACTCTTCACGATTTGAGAGATATTCTCTCATGTTTGAAGTTAGTAACCCCAGTTAGTGGGCTAAAACCCTATGCGGTTGTGGCATGGCACTCATAATTGCTTGTGGTCATTGAATAGTCAATATTTAACAAATATTTTTGCTCCTAAAATCCCTCCAACGTTTACTTGTTGAGAACTCTCTCAAATCAAGACATTCATATAAATAGTGACCCTCATATCCTCCTCTAGTAGGGATTTTGTGGCTTCAAAAAAGTCATCGTGGCATTTGCGCTATAAAAAAATTTCTGTGAAGCTTCAGAAGCTGAAATTAAAACCCATTTGAGCCGAAATCTTGATGAACCTCTTGACCGAATTTCCAATCTTGATTCGCTATATTTTCAGAGATATGATCTGAGGAAGGTATGATTTTTGCAGGCTCCCAAATTCCATGTCAAACAGGTGACATTGGGAAACTCGTCATAACTTTCTCTCTGAGAATTGGATTCAAATTTCGTAAATAGCCACAGAAAGAGGACGGACTGTAGTTTGTTGAGTAGTGTTTTCAGGGCTGAAGGTCGCAACAGTGACACGTGGCACTTCGTACAAATTCGCTCTAGTGAACCAGTCTATAATCAGGTCATCATGGGAGATTGGGAATAACTCTTTCTTGCAGAATCCAATCTTGATCAGACTTGTGGGGTTGGAAAGAGGACTCATAAGGCTAACACAGGACACAATTTCAGACCCTGGAGATCCGAAATTACGTAGATACAACAGATTCAATATCGAGCTCCTAGAAGGCAAAAAAAAGCATGCATTCAAGGATCACTGCAATAAGGCCCACACATCAACAATCAAGGGTAAGTCTCCTATAGCAAGGTATGTATGATTAGTGTTTACATTTGAATTTTGAGCATCATCTTTGACATATGTTTTTGCAGAACAACGTAAGTATATACAGTGTCTCAATTATATCTCTATGTCTCTATATGTCACAATTAGTTTTTCGGATGTCCTATTCTTGATACTACACATTTTATGCTACATATTCTTGATGCTACACCAAGTTTGCTAAATCTATATGATGTTGTAAGTTCATGTTACTTGTCTTGTCATAGTTGATAGAATGGTCTCTGTTGTTGTACTTAGAACTTGGTCCATCACAATTCCAGAGTATGTCATCAATGTTTATTGTATATATCTTTAGGTCAGTTTTGGATATAGTCTTGCATAGAGTCCAGGCCTATATCAAGCGTGGAGTCTTTGTCTACTGCTACAGCAAGTCAACAACAAAAGTGACAAGCACAATTCAGGTACGCATTGTAATTTTTAATTTGTATTTATTCATTATTATGCACTTACATGTGTTTTGCAGGCAGAGGTAAGTTGAAGGGTATTTTGTTTTGTTTTGGGATTGGTTTCGCCAAGCAAATTTTTCATGCAGGTAGAAGAAGATTCAAGTACAACTTCAAGGAAGAATTCAAGAGCATAAGTATCAAATCAAAGGAAGCATTGCAACGTGACATCCTTTGAAGACATGAGAGTCATTCGTATATTGTGAAGAGGTGTCAAGGCCAAGAGTCATCATTGTAAAGTTGTAAAAGAGTCATTTGTGAAAGTGTCATCATTGGAAGAGTCGTTATTGTAAAAGAGCCAATTTGCCTAGAGTCGAAGAGGCAGTGTTGGGAGGTATAGCAGTCACTATTGGGATGATGTCATGGTTGGGTTTCAGATCATAGAGTGATTGGGTATTTGGTCAAGTACACGAAAATAATTGTACATCTTATTGTAACGTGGATTGTTGTCCTTGGTTTGGGAATCCACAGTCTTGTCTTATTTCAATCATTATAGGGTGGAAGGGAGGTGCTAGGTAGGTGTATGAAGTCGCCTACAGGTTGGGGCCTGTGAACACTTCAGAGTGGTAGGGTGGTGCTAGGCTAAGTTGTGGCTCGCTAGGGTGTTAGGCATCCATTCAGTTGATTACTGAAGAAACCAAGGCATTGGGGCGTCCTTCCAGTGGGAGCTGGAGAAGAATGATTTTCTAGAATTCTAGGAAGTTGTTGCTTTCATTTCAGTTGGGGCTGAAGATTAAAGAATTTATTAGAAAAGCGTTCGGTGGTTTTTGACCCGGAGGGGGTTTTCCACCTAAAATTCTTGTGCCTACTGTGTTCTTTTATTTACTGTTATTACTGCATAAACATTAATAATAATTGAAGATTAACTAATGCTCTGAAAAGATTTAAAAGTGCTAATTGCTAAGGAATATTGATTCACCCCCCCTCTGTATTTCCAACAATTGGTATCAGAGCTTGGTTCCTCAATAGCAGTCTAACAATAGGAAGGAGATCATGGAGTATACTAAGAATAGAGTTCCTTTGTTCAATGGAAATAACTATGCACTTTGGAGTGGAAGAATGCAGGTTCATTTGCTGGCACAAGGATATGAAGTATGGGAAATTGTTGACAAAGGCTTCACACTGACCCAGGATGAACAAGGTAAGAAAAATATGGTATATGATGCAAAGGCTAAAGATCTTATTACGAGTGGGCTTATCAAATCTGTTTATCTTAAGGTATTGAGTTGCAAAACTGCTAAAGAGTTATGGGGCAAGCTTGAAAATATATATGCAGGTGACTCAAAGGTGAAAGAAGCAAAGCTTCAAATTTTCAAGGCAAAATTTGAGCAACTCAAAATGAGGGAAGATGAAGATATTGCTGCATACTTTCAGCGTGTTGATGAAACAACAAATACATTGGAAGGTTTGGGAGAACCTGTTGAAATGAAAATTGTTGTCCGAAAGATCCTCAGAACCTTGCCAGCAAGATTTAACCCTAAGGTATCTGTCTTGGAAGATAGATCGAATCTCACCAATCTCAGCATAGATGAATTGCATGGAATTCTTACGGCATATGAAATGAGGATTGAAGAAGAGGATGGCACTTCTCACTTAGAAACAACATTTTCCACATCCAAGAAGAATAGTAAGGACAAGCAGACTCCGAAAGCAAAAATTTGCAATTGTAAGGAAGTAAAAAAGGACGAAGATGAAGAAGCATTCTCAGATAAAGAATTTTCCTACTTCACATGGAAAATGAGAACAGGTACAGGAAAATTCAAAGGTAAACTTCCATTAATATGTTTTGATTGTGGTGAGGTTGGGCATTTTGTAGCCAAATGTCCTCACAAAAATGAGGTTGTTATGAATGGAAAGAAAGGTCCTCGGAAGTTCAACAAGCAAGGCAAGAAGAAATGGTTTAAGAAAAGTTTCTTCACCAAAGAAGATAGTTCCTCATCCGAAGAAGACAGTGATAACGAAGAAGAATTTAACGGAAGAGTATTGTTTATGGCCAAGCACAATAAGCAAGAGACAGTTGACGAAGAAGGAGACGAAGAAGAAGAAATGACTGAGGTTGAATTTCAAAACAAAGTGATCAGGGTTATCAAAGAGCTCAAAGTTGAGAAGAAGCATGTCAACACTTTTGAATATGAATTGAAGACAAAAAGAGAACATGTCCTCAACCTTAAAATCAAGGTTGAATAATACAAGCAAATTGAAGAATCTCTCAAGAATGAATTAAAGGAAAACAAGGAAAGAGAAGCACTGGAAGCTGAAATAGTTGCTCTAAGAAAGGAAGTAAAAAATGGAAAAACATTTCAAAACTACGCCAATAGTTCAAATACTTTGGACGAACTCATCAGCAACCAACGATCATATAGCGACTAGTGTTGGTTACAAAGAAAAATTTGAAAAGAAGTCAAGTCCTTCTATGACAATTAAAGAAGATGGATACGAAAAATCTACCAAACAAATAGATCTCTTAGCTAAATAAAAAGATCAAGACTCACAAGAAGAACCTTGGAAGACAATTCCTCGAAGAAGATTTCCTCCCAGGTACCAACCTATCTTTTATGGTCATCGTTATTCATGTGGAAGGTTTGGACATAGAGCTGCAGAATGCCGCATGTATGTTTGGAATGAATATAATTCCAGGAGATCCTTCAAAAATGGATATTCTAGAACTCAGCATAATATCAACAAATTGATCATTTGAGAGATGATGTCAAATGTTACAAATGTAACAATTTTGGACATAAGTCTAGGGATTGTGAAGTTACAGACAGTTACAACTATTATCGGCAAAACCCTAGAAGCAAATTTGCAGGATCACGAGATAGACACCAAACAAAATCTTCTATGAATAACATCAAATGTTACAAATGTCATAACTATGGACACATAGTTCGTAACTGCAGGCACAAGATGGAATCAACCATGAATGAAAGGCTTGACGATGAGAATAAGAAGGTTTGGAAAGGAAAACAGGTACACGATGAAGAAGTACAAGATGAGCAAGAAAAGCAAGAAGGCAATAAAGTCCCAACAGTTATGCTTTCACGATTCGTAACGAGGAATCAGAAGATGCTTCAGTTAATGACTCGAGTCAAGACAGTCCGTTAAATGACACAATATTCCGAACAATTCAACATATCGACTCCTAGAAATTTGTAGATGAGAAGTCTATGCAACAGTATATGACACAAGTCTATGATTGACAGACAAGTAGTTTGAACAAGATGGTAGTTTCATTACATGTTGAGGGGGAAAAGAATAGTTGAAGTATTACACATTCAAGAAAGGAAGCGCTGACAAGTAATCTCTATGTGAAAGTAGATCGAGATAACCTAACAATTATCGAAGTATATGTGGATGATATAATATTTGGAAGTAGTGATGACAGATTAAGTAAAGACTTTGCCACAAAAATTCAAAGTGAGTTTAAAATGTCTATGCTTGGCGAACTGACATACTTTTTAGGGCTTCAAATTTCTTAGTAGGATAAAGGAATATTCATATATCAAACCAAGAACATCAAAGAAATGCTCAAGGAATTCCAGATTGAAGATTGCAAGCCAGTCCTTACCCCCATGGTAACAGGTTGCAAGTTAAGCTTAGAAGATTCGTCAAAGGATGTGGACCAAAGGTTGTATAGATCTATGATTGGTAGTCTCCGATATGTGACAGCTCCCCAGCCAGATGTAATGCAAGTAGTTGGACAAATAGCACAATTCCAAGCAGCACCAAAAGAATCTCATATTATTGCGTCAAAAGAATTATTCAATACCTTAAAGGTACAACGAAATATGGTCTATGGTACCCCAAAGGAAATGATCTGGTTATCCAAGCTTATATAGATGCAGATTGGGCAGGAAGTGTTGATGATCGTAAGAGTACCAGTGGAGCAACGTTCTATCTAGGTGGTTGCCTTGTCTCATGGTTAAGTAAAAAGCAATCTTCAATCTCGTTATCCATAGTGGAAGCAGAATACATCGTGGTCGCAGCTTGTTGTAATCAAGTTCTCTGGATGAAGCAAACCTTGCAAGATCTTCAAGTTAAGTTTGATGAGCCTATTCCCATCTTCTGTGATAACACCAGTTCCATCAGTATCTCCAAAAATCTTGTGATGCATTCCAATACAAAGAACATTCCGATCAAATATAATTTCGTTAGAGAGTAGGTCGTCGAAAAAATATCAAGCTTGAATATGTTGGCACAAAGGAACAAATTGTTGACATCTTTACCAAACCATTACCTCGTGAAGCATTTGAGTATCTTCTCCAAAAGCTTGGGATTCTCCCAAGTTCTCATTAGAATCTTTTTCTTATCTAACTAAGTAGAAAGGGGGAGTGGAGGTGTGTACAGATCCGCAGGATGACAGTTTGTTAGGGGGAGTTACCCTTTGCCATTGATGACAAAGGGGGAGAGAAGGCAGTATGAAGAGGTGTCATAATCGCAAGGGGAGTACTTGTTTTGCCATCAATGCCAAAGGGGGATATTGTTGATCAGTGGTTGTCATTGATGTCATCCCAAGCAGCACCAGGGGCTACGCCAATCTTGCAAGGGCATTTTGGCTTGACAACTTACTCTATTTTGAGTCAAGGCTCTTCTAGATGGATTCTACTCATTGATATGATTCCGTTGATATATGGCACGCCAAGTAATTCTTCACGGTTTGAGAGATATTGATGTTTGAAGTTAGTAACCCCAGTTAGTGGGCTAAAAACCTATGGGGTTGTGGCATGGCACTCATAATTGGTTGTGGTCATTGAATAGTCAATAATTAATAAATCCTTTTGCTCCTAAAATCCCTCCAACGTTCACTTGTTGAGGACCCTCTCAACTCAAGCCATTCATATAAATAGTGACCCTTATATCCTCCTCTAGTAGGGATTTTGTGGCTTCAAACAGGTCATTGTGGCATTTCCGCTAGTTTTTTCTGTGAATCGTCAGAAGATGAAATTAAAACCCATTTGATATGCAATCTTGATGAACCTCACGACCGAATTTCCGATCTTGGTTCGCTATATTTTCGGAGATATGATATGAGGAATGTATGGTTTTTGCAGGCTCCCGAATTCCATGTCAAACAGGTGACGTTGGGAAACTCGTCATAACTTTCTCTCTGAGCATTGGATTCAAATTGCGTAAATAGTCACAGAAAGAGGACGGACTGTAGTTTGTTGAGTAACGTTTTCAGGGCCGAAGGTCACAACAGTGGCACATGGCACTTCATACAAGTTTGCTCTACTGAACCAGTCTATAATCAGGTCATCGTGGGAGATTGAGCATAACTCTTTCTTGCAGAATCCAATCTTGATCAAACCTGTGGGGTTGGTAAGAGGACTCAAAGGGCTACCACATGGCGAAATTTCAGACCCTGGAGATCCGAAATTAATAGATACAACAGATTCAATATTGAACTCCTAGAAGGCAAGAAAAAGCATGCATTCAAGGATCACTGCAGTAAGGACCACACATAAACAATCAAGGGTAAGTCTCCTACAACAAGGTATGTATGATTAGTGTTTACATTTGAATTTTGAGTATCATCTCTAACATATGTTTTTGCAGGACAACGTAAGTATATACAGTGTCTCAGTTATATCTCTATGTCTCTATATGTCACAATTAGTTTTTTTCGAATGTCCTATTCTTGATACTACACATTTTAGGCTACATATTCTTGATGCTACACCAAGTTTTCTAAATCTATATGACGTTGTAAGTTCATGTTACTTGTCTTGTCATAGTTGATAGAATGGTCTCTATTGTTGTACTTAGAACTTGGTCCATCACAAGTCTAGGGTCTGTTATCAATTTTTATTGTATATATCTTTAGGTCAGTTTTGGATATATTCTTGCATAGAGTCTAGGCCTATATCAAGAGTGGCAGCCTTTGTCAACTGCTGCAGCAAGTCAACAACAAAATTGACAAGCACAATTCAAGTACGCATTGTAATTTTCACTTTGTATTTATTCTTTATTATGCACTTACATGTGTTTTGCAGGAAAAGGTAAGTTGAAGGGTATTTTGTTTTGTTTTGGTATTGGTTTCGCCGGGCAAATTTTGCATGCAGGTAGAAGAAGATTCAAGTACAACTTCAAGGAAGAATTCAAGAGCAAAAGTATCAAATCAAAGGAAGCATTGCAGTGGGACATCCTTTTAAGACATGATGGCCATCCGTATATTGTGAAGAAGTGTCAAGGCCAAGAGTCATCATTGTAAAGTTGTAAAAGTGTCATCATTGGAAGGGTCATTATTGTAAAAGAGTCAATATGCCTAGAGTCGAAGAGGAAGTGGTAGGAGGTATAGGAGTCACTGTTGGGATGATGTCATGGTTGGGTTGCAGGTCATAGAGTGATTGGGTATTTAGTCAAGTACACGAAAATCATTGTACATCTTATTGTACCGTGGATTGTTGTCCCTGCTTTGGGAATCCACAGTCTTGTCTTATTTCAGTCATTATAGGGTGGCAGGGATGTGCTAGGTAGGTGTATGAAGTCGCCTACAGGTTGGGGCCTATGAACACTTCAGGGTTGTAGGCTGGTGCTAGGGCGAGTTGTGGCTCGCCAGGGTGTTGGGGCATCCATTCAGTTGATTACTGAAGAAACCAGGGCATTGGGGTGTCCTTCCAGTGGGAGCTGGAGAAGAATGATTTTCTAGAATTCTAGGAAGTTTTTGCTTCATTTCAGTTGGGGTTGAAGATTAAAGAATTTATTAGAAAAGCGTTCGATGGTTTTTGACCCGGAGGGGGTTTTCCACCTAAAATTCTTGTGCCTACTGTGTTATTTTATTTACTGTTATCATTGCATAAACATTAATAATAATTGAAGATTAAATAATGCTTTGAAAAGATTTAAAAGTGCTAATTGCTAAGGAATATTGATTCACCCCCCCTCTCAGTATTTCCAACACACCTCCTTTTGTATAATGCCATTGAGAAAGGTGATCTTCACATCTATTTGGTGAATCCTCCAACCCACCTCATCTGCTATAGATATCACTACACTAATGGAAGTGTAACGAGCAACACGTGCGAATGTTTCCTCTTAATCAACTCCCTCTACTTGTGAGAAACCCCACGCCAAAAAACAATCTTTGAACTTCTCCACACTACCATCCGTAGCATGTTCAATCTTGTATAGCTACCTGGAAGTCACCACGAACTTCCCTTTAGGTCTCAGCACTACCTCCCAAACATCATTCTTCATTATGGAGGTATACTACACCATGGCATCCCTCCAGATCTGTTGACCGTTGGCCTCCTCAAAACTAGCTGGCTCTGTCTCCACAACATCAGCCACAAAGCCACTCAACCTCTCTGGTGGTATGTTCTCCTTCACTAACCACTTGGGTTTCCCCACTACCTCTTAGGCTTCCTTCAAGGTCTCTCGAAGCCATCTTAGCTTCATCTTCCCTGTAGTAGCCTCTATTGAGAAATATAGGACAGAAAGATGAGATGATTTCTTTAGCAATGATAATTGCTTGTGAAGAATTTTTACTTTTCTTAATCAGGTTCTTATTATTATGTGTTCTTCTTCATCAACCAGCTAGCAAACCATAAAGAACAATGAGACAAAGGACACAAGATATAGGCTATCTGCCAGGGCCAAAACCTCTCCAAGCTTGAGAGGAAAACCCACCAAATTCTTCTTCTTATAGAATCTTCAATTGATGAATTCCAAGACTAAGACCCTTGACTAACAACCCCTCCAAGACCAAGTCAACCCTTACTTGTAGATGTTGCAACTTCTCCTTCTTTCTTCACCCTCGATCCTGCAACTCAAGTCTGAAGTTTTTGGCCTCTATCTCTGCAATTTTCGGCTACCTGTAGATGACTGCAATTCCCAGTGTGTCACTGAATTAGGGCTACTTAAGCCCTCCTTCTCCTTTGCTTGACTAGGGCTGGCTTCTTTATGAATTCGACCTTCAGTATGGATCTCTTTCTTGCCTTGATTCGACCCTCCTGTGATGACTGTAATTCAGTCTTATTGCAGAGATACAAACCCTGATCTCCTCGCACGTGTGAACAAAAAGTGGCCCAAAACAGATCTGTAATTGCTTCGCTCTTCCTTCGACCTTGATCTACTCTTCTTCGCTTGCATGAAAGGCTTCTTCTCCGCCCTAGTACTAGAATTGGTTGTGTGTGAGATCATATCTCTTGAATGAGGTTGAGTGCCCTATATATAGACTTCTTCCTCATGCTTGTAGGCTGACTTGACTTGATCCTAGGCCAACATGATTACTTGGAGTAAGCTTATTGCTCCATTTGGAAGCCGACTTGCTAGTAGTTCTTGGAATTGGTCTTGGAGGGTCATTTGACTCTTACAATGACTCAAATAATTTCTCTTTACAAAATGTAACATGCCCAAATGGGTCTTCAATACATGACAAAGACTCAATTGACTTTATGACTCAATGACCAATCCTAAGAGCTCACAATGGGAGCTTGATCTATAAAAATAAAATTCCTTGAGCATGAAACCCATGTCTCAAGCATAACAAAAATAACTTTATTTTATTTCTTTACATTAATTACATAAAATCTGTTGAAAATAGCAACATGGAATGATAAAAATAGAATCCATAAATTCCAGTGTAGTTTGTCCTTGAATTAAACTGAGAATTAAAATCGAATTTTATTCTCATAACAACTTGTAATAGTTAAATAGAGTGAGTTGACTTAGTTAACTTAGGAATTTCAAGTTGGAAATCTTTCTGAAGTCATGTATATGTTCTTCCATATTATAGGGGTCCAGGATGAGTTAAGTATGAGTGGTAATTAGTTAACTCAGTTTACTGAGTTAAGTCCAGTTAAATTAGTTCCAAACTATTTGAGGAACTAATAGTGAGTTAACATTCAGTTGATGCATTAGTGCACTTAACTAGTGCTACTCCAATTAACTTAAGATTCCCTCATTAGAAACTCATGCATGTCGATTATGAGAAAGACCCGGTTGAGACTAGAGTGCAAGGACAGTGTACTATTTGTTGTATAATTTTCTGAGTTGTAAAGATGGTGCATGCAATCAGGAAGTGAACCTAGAAGGGATTGTGCGGTTATGGATGAGGAATTTCCCTTTAAATACGGGTTAATTCTCTCAGGAATTGTGCAAAGAATTAGAAGCTTAGATGCTTGGGAATTTGGCTAAGTACTGGCCAAAGGAAGTCATCAGGCGGAGGATAGGAAATACTTGTGCAAGTTAAGCTCAAGGTTGAGTAGATCATATTGTATTTATCCAAATTCTTTGACCAAGGGCGCAAGGAAATAGGGAGCTTGGAGAGCAGAGAAGAGGCCTGGATTTGGCTTGAGCTTGCTTGTGAGCTGGGAGATTGATTTTACTGAGTGCTAGGATTGTTCTTGTGAGAACAAGCATTGTATTATCATCTTGGATTTCTGATTAATGCAATACAAATAGTGGGGTTTTGAGTTGTGGCTTTCCTCGGATATTTATTGTGTTATGTGCCATTGATTTGTCTTCCTCTTGTCGATTATTGTTTTGCTCAATCTTTATGTGTTTCCGCTGTAAAGAGTAGAAGTAGATTCTTGCCTCTTGTTTTAGTAGATTATATGAGATTTTGAATCTACGGGATTTTCTACATGGTATCAGAGCTTAAGAGAGTATAGAAGAGAAGATTTCGAAGTTTTGAGTTTTGGGTAGCGAATTCGCAAAGCAGATCTGAAAATTTTTGTGCAAAAAAAAAAAAAAGATCTGGATTCCTTGCGAAAAATACCCAAATTCAACAAAAAAATCGGTCGAATTGGAGTTCGGATGAGAGAGATATCACTGATTCAAAATCAGCGCTTTTTCCAGAAAATTTTGTGACGGCGGGATAGATGAAACAAATTGGTGTGCTAGCCAAGAACCTGTATGCACTAGAGGTAAGGTAAAGCCTTAAGGAGTAAGGCAAAGGTTAAAGACTTGGAGGTTGAGAGGGAGAGTAAATTACCTCTCAACATGCAACCCCAAAAGAAGCCTCGAAAACAGCATCAGGAAGTTGTGGAGCAGCCACAACTAGAGAAGCTGAGAGGAGACCGAGCGGAGAGATCCACTCAAATAGTATCAGACAATTGTGGAGAAACCACAATTGGAGAAGCCGAGAGGAGACTGATTGGAGGCGTCCACTCATGTAGAGACCTCCAGTAGGGGAGAATTTCGAGCCGAGTGGGCAAAGGGAGCACATGCAGCCATACCTCTAGGTGTGAGGTGGAGTGGTGTGAAGTGTTAGTCCCAAGAGAGATGAAATTGGGCAGGGTCCATTGAGTGGTTTTATCTCATGGATCATACCTTTCTACGAGAGCCCAAAGTACATAGTAGCGGGAGGAAACAATGGGATTGATGCAGTGAGAGATCAAAGTGACAGAGGCTAGAGTAATTAGATAATGAAGAAGCGTAGAGAAGGGTTGACAACAGTGCAAAAAGGAAAAGTCAACAGAAGCGCAGAGTTTTCAGTCGACAGAGACAATGGCAGTCAAAGACTTTAATGACAGAGGCATCATTCTGATTCAGGTTGGATTTTTTTTGTTTCTAGAGTTACTGGAGAAACAACACTAGAGAGAAGTGTTGCATGCAGAACATTCAAAAGGTTCAGGGTCGAGATCGAGTTGAATTCCTTTCTTGTTGAGAGGGAGTATTGAAAATAACAACAAGAAATAATAAAAATAGAATCCAGAAATTCCAGTTTAATTTGTCCTTGAATTAAACTGAGAATTAAAATCAAATTTTATTCTCATAACAACTTGTAATAGTTAACTAGAGCGAGATGACTTAGTTAACTTAGGAATTTCGAGTTGGAAGTCTTTCTGAAGTCATGTATATGTTCTCCCTATATTATAGGGGTCCAGGATGAGTTAAATATGAGTGGTAATTAGTTAACTCAGTTTGTTAAGTTAAGTCTAGTTAAATTAGTTCCAAACTGTTTGAGGAACTGTAATATCCCTTATCAGGAATATACCTCAAACACAAGCAAACTCCAACCAGAGATGGACTGGGAGGGCATTTACCAGATATGTTGCCTCTGAAAAGAGGACGAGATCCGGAGGCTACCTGGCCCTTTCCAGACTCTGTCTAATATAAGAGAAACACACAAGTGGTATAATAGCCAGAAGTGCTCAAGAGATACAAATAACAATGATGCAACATATAACAATAAAACCATAAGCAGATACTCAAGAAATGCAAAGAGAATGCTAAGCCATTTTATTATACTGAGTAATAAAATGAGTACAGGAGGTAATCAGGAAGATGGCACCTCGACTTGCACAAGGCAAGTGAAGAAATACACTCAGAATAGCAAAGGAATGGCCCCTCTCTGAACTGCGTCCAAGCTGCTGGAGAACCGTTGTGCTGTTACTGCTGCTAGAAATCAAATGAGGATTTGGGGTTGCTCCCCTCCTCAGAAAAGGCTAAAACTCTGGAATCAGATTCTACTCAAGAAACCCAGAAAAGCCCAAAAAGCTTTTTTGAAATGGCCGACCCCCGAAAATCACACCCTTGGGGTTCTACGCAGTCCCTCAATGCTCTGCGCTGCCACTGAATGAAACACTCCAGAAACCTGCCTGAAACCCCTGCCAAAACTCTCCAATATGCAAGGGCTGATCCCCTGCTCTACCTCTCAACACAAATCCTCCTGCAAACCCTCAACCCAGACTCCTGCCAGAAAGAACTGCGTCCTCCTCCCAGTGCTGCGTAGTCCTCCAAAACGCCGATGCAACTACTGCTGAAATGCTGATGAAACGACTGCTGGAATGCTAATGGAAATACCTTGCCCGAGCAGGCACTCGAAGTCCCCCGGGGCTAAGGGTGATATCTCTGAACGAAGACACTCAATGCACTAAACAATGCTAGAGACTAGCTAAACAGCCAGCATGCTCTAAGTCGAAATGACTATCACAAATGCTCATAACAGAATGATCAAAATGAGGGGGCTCCTCTCTCCTTTACACCCTTTGCCTCTCTCAATCCCAAGGCTCACCTCCTCCTGCATGATTCCTTTCTTGCCACGTGTTTCTTCCCTCCTGCGCAGTCCCTCCATGTGTCTATGTGGGCTCCATTTCTGCGTCCCCCTTTGGCCCCCTTAGCTCCCCTTTAAGTCAAAACGTTGTGCTACTAGGAAGCGACTTTTTATTCTAAAAGTGAGTTATGTCCCCCTTCCTCACTTTTTTATTTACAAATAACTATAGAAGGAAAAAATTGAACAAAATCGAATATTCCAATTAACGATGGCTAATTAGGAATATTACAGTCTCCCCTAGCAAAATGTTGCTTGTCCTCAAGCAACTGAAGTGATGAATGTTGCAAGATCTTCTCACTCTCCCAAGTGGCATCCTCATCTGGCAAATTCTTCCACCTCACCAAGAATTCCCGGACCATCCTACTCCGCAGCTGCCTCTCCCTGGTATCAATGATAGCCTTCGACTGCAATACCAAATGCCCCTCATCATCCATGGGTGGTAGCTCATCTATCACTGTCACCTGCTGCCCCAATGCCTTTTTCAGGCATGATACATGAAAAACGTTATGAATCTTGCTGCCTTGGGGCAGCTCCAACTCATATGCAACCTGTCCAATCCTGCGTATCACCCTATATGGCCCATAAAAGCGGGGCTTGAGCTTCTCAACCCCCTTCTGCTTCAGTGACGACTGTCGGTATGGCTGTAATCGTAGGTAGACCATGTCCCCTACCTTGAACTGTCTCTCCACCCGACCCCTGTCGGCATATAGCTTCTGTTGGTTCTGCGCTGTAGCCATGTTATCCTTGAGAGCTCGGAGGATATCCTGACTCTCTTGGATCCAAATATTGGCTCTAGGAGCCCTGCTATCACCAAACATCACGTCAACAAAAGATAAAGGATGATACCCATACAAGGCATAGAATGATGACATACCAATGGACATGTGATGTGAAGTATTGTAGCAGTACTTCCCCAGATGCAGCCACTTCAGCCATGCTCGCTGCTGCCCACTGACATAGTTACGCAAGTAGCCCTCCAGCCACTTGTTAACTATCTTTGTCTGCCCATCCGTCTATGGGTGATAACTGGTACTCGGTGTCAACTCCGTCCCCACCAACCGAAAAAGCTCCTGCCAAAACCCGCCCATGAAACGACTGTCCCTATCACTGACGATGGTCTTAGGAAGACCATGTAGCCTGAAGATCTCTCTAAAGAACAGCTCGGCCACTTGTGCTACTGTATAGTGTGCAGATATGGCAAAAAAAGTGCGTACTTCGTCAGTCGATCAACGATGACAAAGATACAATCCTTGCCCTGTACCATGGGCAACCCTGTGATGAAGTCCATCGAAATAATCTCCCATTTCACCTCCGGAATGGGAAGAGGCTGCAATAAACCCGCGGAATGGCTCATCTCTCCCTTGTTCCTCTGGCAAACATCGCACTCCCGGATGTGGTGGAGTACGTCCTCCTTGAAGCCCTTCCATGAGAACATCTCTCTAATGGCCTTGTAGGTTTTGGTAAACCCCTGATGTCCTGCCAATGGTGAATCATGTGATGCCTGGAGTATCTTCTTCTTGCACTGAGACCTCTCAGTCAAGAAGATCCGGTCCCTGTAATAGATGATCTCATCGACCACCCTGTACCTATCATCTGCCACCTGCCCATCCAGAACCTCACATGCAAACCTGTCCTTGGAGTACTCTACTAAGAGTCGAGCCCTCCAGTCTGTATCCAAGCTCATAAGAGACAACGTGGCTGGTCTACGTGAAAGGGCATCTGCTACCACGTTGTTCTTACCCTTGACATACTCAATGTCAAAGTCATATGCTTGGATCTTGTTGACCACTACGGGTCAACTACCCATAGCAGTACGCCCCCTTTTTCGCAAAAGGGATAGCGCTTGATCGACATGTCCGTGCCATTCAACAGCTTGATCAATTTATGTTGTAAACCCAGTCTACATGTATAAATTGTAAATAATCTTAGTAGATATGAGTTATGTATGTAAATTGCCTAGGTGGACCTAATTTTCTAAGTGATAATCTATGTTCCGGAAGGTTTTTTGTCTCACCGATCCATGATCGGCAGAGTTTTCCTTCAGCCTAACCCCAAAGCCGGAATGGATTTTGTCATTAGAATCTTAGGAGAATCCTAGTGTGTTAAAACTTAATCTGCTAGATTATAGTTGTGTCGCAGAACTAGGTGGTTTATGAGGGTCTATGTCAAATGGGTTTTCCCCCCTTTGGATGTAAAGTTGTAAAAGTCATGATGTAAAGTGTCTTGAGGGTTAAGAAATGTTTTAATCCCCTCATAAGTCCTAAGTCCTAGGTCCTAGGTGATTTTTCCAAAAGCTAAGTTCGAGGATCCATTTAAAAATAAATTTAAAAATTTAAAAAAAAAAAAAAAATAATAATAATAATAATAATAATAATTAATTAAAAAATTAAGAAAAAAAAATATAAATATTAATAAAATAAAGTAAAAAACCTAAAAATAATAAAATAATAATATTTTGAGTAAATAAATGCAGAATTTCAATTTTTTAATACATTAGAAATTCGACGAATGAGATCAAGAGATATCTTGATCCTCATCGACGGTCGAGATCATTTTGACATGGATCACTCGAACTAGCTGTTGGGAATTTTTCCTTTAAATAGGGTGCTAGGGGTCATTTGAGAGCATTGGATCTGTGAGTCTTGTGCTGAAGAAGCTCTCTTGTAAACTTTTTCTGGTGCTAATAAAGAAAGACTTTGGGGTTGAAATCTTGCTGGTGTTACTCTTTGGAAGTGCTGTGAGCTATTTTATTTTCTGCATGTTTTAATTTTCAGCCGTTAGTAACAGCTTATTGAAGAGTATTGTTGAGCACAGGGATCTTGTTCACTTGCTAGGGTTTGAATGGTATTAGGTTTTCAGAAGTAATGGCAGGTATCTCCATTGTTGTTGAGATCTAGTATTGTTTTTCTCTCTTTATTGACGGTTGAAATGAGCTATGCAGGAAACCCTTATTGAAGAAAACCAGTGGGCGTTTGGGGAAGTTCTCGGCTGAACCAGCCAACTCCCGCAAGCATTTTCTTGCAGAGCCCAGCTAGTTTTGATCCTGGGTTAATCATTTAGTTTGTTTTCTGATTTGCACGAAAGATTTCTGAAGTATTTCATAATAAATCTGGAATCTTGATAATATTACTGCTGATTATTGATAAATTTGGCTGTTGTAGAGCTATAATTTTGTAATTTTTGACCGGTTTGTAGGGTTTCATTTTAAATATTTGCATTTACTTTCCGGATTTTTGTTTTCCATTTGCAAGTCTGAGATAAAATTCTTGTGGAAAATTAAGTTCTGCAGGATCGCTGTTCTCACTGTCATATCATACATTTGCTCATTTCCATCAAACCCGCAGTTCTTTCTCTGCACGCTGCTATTCTTTCCAAAGCTGCCCATCCCTTGTCTGCGCCGGCTTGCTGTCTCTCTCTGTCAATTTACAACCTGCGTGGGCCTCCTCTCTTTCACGCTGCTGCCTCACCTATCCGCCCAGCCTTCCAGCTTTGCTGCGTTCAGTTCCACGCAGCCTTGGGAACTCGTGAGAACCTGCAAGCAAGAAAGGAAAGACACGCTGCTCCTACCACGCCTGGTCCTCACTGCGTCCTGCACAGAAAACTCCACTCTGCCTGTACGCCGCCACTGAGCCGTCGTTCCTCCCTCAGCAAATCCCCGCAGTCTGAAATTCGACTTCCCATCCTGCTTGCGTCTTTTCATCTGCCGTCTATGCATTGACTTCAAGCTCAGTTAGCTGGTTCTTCACCTGCGCTTACAAAAAAAAGAACGGTGAACAAAACACGTAAGGTAAACAATGAACTGTATGCGTGGGTAAAGAAATCACGTTTTACTTTTACGGACCAAGCAATTGTCACAGCGTGGGCGTCAGGGAAGTTTCTCAGTTTTAAATACGATCCTGGGTTCAAGATCTGCGCCATTAAAAATCGCTGCAAACTGCAAAACCGTTTCCTGTCCGCCGTCAAAGAAGATATGCAAGCCGCACTGTAATGGATCACGTTTTTTTTCTTGACGGGCCAGATAAATTTTGTTGTACGTAAACTCTTCTCCCTACCTGCGTATGAACAAGACGCCTTTGGTTTTCAGCGTAAGTGCAAATTTAAACTTTGATTTCTTAGATTACAGTGTATGGTACAGCGTAAATCGTTTTTTGTTTAGGTTTTACAAAGAAAAAAAAAATCAAAGTCGATTTTCATTTTTCCTCTAGTTTAGATTTCGGTTTTTTTTTTTTCAGATTCAAATCATAGTTTAGGGTTATCGTAAGTCTGTTTTTTTTGGATCTGATTTAGGTATATAAAAAGTTAAAATCAAAAAATTCAATTTTTTTTATTTTTATTTGTGTTTGATTTCTTACTGTAGACGTAAATTTTTATTTAGGCTTTGTTCTATTTTCATTAGATTAATTTTGATTTAGTTTTGAATTTATGATTTAGTTTTAAATTTATTTAAATATAAAAAATCAAAAAAAAAAAATTCCTTTAGATTAGTTTTAGATTTATTAAATTGTTTAGTTTTGTTTAGATTTACTTTTCTTTTAGATTTAGCTTTTGATTAGATTTTAATTTAAAGTTTTGTTTTGTTTTATTTATAAATAAAAAATTCATAATTTTTTATTTTTTTTAGACTTTAGTTAGCATTTTAGTTCTGTTTAATTTTAGATTTTAATAATATAAAAAATATATATATATATAAATATTTTGGGAAATATTTTTCAGTCTTGGCTCAGGGATTTATCGCGTTTCATCTTTTATGCTGAGGCTAAATTTGATGTAGGAATGAATGTTTAACACGCTTTAACGTTTATCTGAATGAATGTGATCTCTGGT
Source organism: Pinus tabuliformis (assembly GCA_031772625.1). NCBI lineage: Eukaryota > Viridiplantae > Streptophyta > Pinopsida > Pinales > Pinaceae > Pinus > Pinus tabuliformis. The sequence goes on from CM062820.1 coordinate 1,281,396,232, forward strand.
TAGCATTTTACGTGGTTGTTTAATGCACTTTATCTTTCGAAATTTTAATTGCTGGAGTTAAACAATTATTGATTATCTCGCATGTGGTAAAAAGTTAATCTTTTTTTTGTTTGATGGTAAACGATTGTTAATGAGATCATTTTCCTGCAGCATCTGACAATTAGTCGTTTAATCATTCATTTCATAAGGCACTGGTCCATTAAACTTCATAAAATCAATTTAGTGTTGGTTTCCCTTCGTGTCTCCCAACCCAACTGGTTCACAGTTGGTCATCCATTTTCCTACAGGGTCTACCCCCCTTAGCTGCGGGAGACATGCTTAAACGGAGAGATCGGGGATCAGGGTGACAGCCCCCGGTCTGAGCGTTGTCGTGACAATCTGTGCGACAACATTTTTTGGCGTCGTTGCCGGGGATAGAGTTTTTCTGTCCTTGGTTCTTTCATTTCGAGCTTTTCGTGTTTCACTTCTTGTTCAGGTGGCGACTCCACTTCATATATTATCTTCAAGAGTGTATACTAGAAGACATCCAAACAGTCTGTGCAATCCTACTCCTGATCCTGAAAAAGTCCTCAGGGTATGATTACACAAACTCTCTTCTCGTACACTTCTTGTTAACCTTGGACAAGAAGCCCTCTCTGACATTCATTTGCTTTTTAAAGGTCAAGTTAGGCACAGCATCATGGATATGTATGCCCCTTGCAATTTTTCTAACATTCCAGGGTATCCCAATGCTATTCCATCAATTGGGATAGATAAATTGCCTAGCTTTCAGGGAGATAATGCTATTAGTGCAAATTCGCATCTAAGAGACTTTAGTATATGGATGGCTAAATATGCAAGATCTCCTGATTTCGATCATGAAGATGTTAGAATGACTCTTTTCATTTTAACCTTGGGGGGTGATGCTCATGAATGGTTTACTGAAAAGCCCCAGAATTCATTTGATTCCTTAGAATCGATCATTAATGCATTTAAAGAAAAATATGGAGATAAGAGAGAAGGAAGACACCTCGTAAAAGCTATTAGCCTAATAAAAAAGAGAGGGGTGAAACTGTTGAAGAATTTAATAAAAGGTTTAATGGTATTGTTAGAGAATTACCTCAAGACTATAAACCTACAGACAAAACTCTCCAAGATTTTTACATTGATGCCTTTAGTCCTGAGCCATCTTATGAATTAAGGCGTGCTAAACTTAATGATTATAGAGATTTCCAAGCCTTAGCTATAGAGCTTGAAAAGGACAAGGCCGCGTCTGGTAAGTCTGAGATCCTAGGTTTCGATAGGGCTGCTACGAAACTAAAGGAACCTAAAGGAAAAGCAATTCAAGAACCTGAGAGCGAGCTTGTTCTCAAATTGCTTCAAAAAATTGAAACCATGGAAATTAATCATAATAAGGAGATAACCACTTTGCAGAATAGGTTGATCCAAATGGAAAGAGCGCAAACGCAGAATTTTCAACCTCGAAATAATAATAATAGAAATAACAATTGGCAAAGGAAGGGTCAATCTAGTGAGCAGAGACCTCCTAATCCGCTAACTAATTTGGTTGATAATGCTCCTCCTTACTGTCGGGTTTGTGATGCTCTTCATGAAGAGGCCACTTGTCCCATCGTTAGAAGAATTTTAGATAATGGAATGTTTGGAACAGGTGATCAAATAAATGTAGTAGGCAGCAAGTTTCCTTTGTCTATGGATGATTGGATAGAGGTCAAGGAAAAGAGTCGTGATGTTATGAATCCTTCATCAACTTTTAGTATAAATAACCTTGAAAATGAAGATGACATTTTGGCTAGGTTATATGGTGAAAAACCCTCTCCCGAGCAAATCTTGGAAATTGCTAGAGATAAGGGTTTGACCTATCAGAGAAGGGATAAAGATCAAAGTGGGAATCAAATTCCCCCTCGAACTTTTAACCCTGGTGTAAACTCTGGATTAGATGTCGATTTGGGAAGTTGGTTTAACAATGCAAAAATCTGGGTTCCTGTCTCCGAGATTGCTAAAATCCCTTCCCAAAGAGACAAGTTACTAAAAGCTATTCAAGGTCCTCAAGTAAATACTTCTCAACAGAAGACTCGGGAAGTTGACTATCACGATGCTCCCATATATCTGCAAAGCTTAGATGCTGATAACAAAGATCACCAGCCTTTCTTTATCACCTTATTAGTTAATGGATATAAATTGAATAATTGCATGTTGGATTCTGGTGCATCAGCTTGTGTAATGACTAAAAGGGTCATGGAACAGCTTAATTTAAGAGTTTCTAGACCCTACTATAACATATGCACCATGGATTCTAAGAAAATCGAAGTACATGGTTTAATCAAAGATTTGCAAGTTCATCTTTCAGTTTACCCAGACATCATGGTTGTCATGGATATTGTTGTTGTGGATGTGCCTGATGCCTGGGGTATGTTGTTATCTAGAAAGTGGGCCTCTGATCTAGGAGGAAGTATTCAAATGAATTGGTCATATGCTATGATTCCTTCTCCTAGGGGTGATGGTTTCGTAAGACTAAATAGAGAGCCCGAAAGAAAATTTCATGTTGAAAATCCTAAGAGACCTCACAACGAAATAATCAAAGAGCAATCTGACATTGGGAACTATGCCATCATGTCTAATTTTATAATTCCTCCCAATGATAAGATTAGGGATCTCAAGGGTAAAGTTTGGTATATGTACTTCGATGGTGCATCGTCTAGGCATGGTAAAGGTGCTGGAGTAGTGCTTAAATCTCCCCTTGGTCACATTTTCAAGTTTGCCTATCGATTAGAATTTGAAGCAACCAACAATGTCGCTGAATATGAGGCTATATTGTTGGGGCTTGAGTTGGCCAAGTCTTTGAAGGTTAAATTGCTTAGCATTAAGGGGGATTCTGATTTAGTTATCATGCAGCTTAAAAATAAATTCACATGCAGAAATCAAAGATTAAGAAATTATCGAAATGCTGTGTGGGATACTATGGAGCATTTTGATGCCCTTGACCTCGAAGCAATTCCAAGAGAGCAAAATAGTTTGGCAGATGAACTTGCCGTAGCTGCTACTACTTTCCAGTTATCTGATGAGCTAATTAAAGATAAGATCAAAATGGAAGTAATATTCAAACCATCTGTTCCAGATAACTCAGAGCATTGGCAGGTCTTCAATGATGAAAAGCAAGTCATTCGTTTTCTTAATAGTTTGGATGAGTTTGAGGATTTCCGGATAGTTTCTGAGGAGGATGGATCTTTAAATCATGAGCATATCATAAATCCTACTCCTAGGAATGTGGTTGCCTTAGAGCAACATTTTGATCGGCATGATGCCACGAAGCTGAGAGAAGAAAATAAGATGGACCCAGGCGAATATCTCGAGATAAACATTGGTACTTCTAAAAACCCAAAGATCGTTAAAATTGGTAGAGGTACTAGTGTGGAGGAAAGAAAAAGGTTAACTGATTTACTTCGTGAATATCGAGATGTTTTAGCTTTTTCTTATGATGAATTAAAGGGCTATAGGGAAGATGTCATGGAACATACTATCCCCTTAAAAGATGAAAATGCTAAACCCTTTCGTTAGAAACTTAGGCAAATTAATCCTAAATTAGCCCCCTTGGTTCAGAAAGAACTTGCGAAAATGCTTGCAGCAGGGATTATCGCCCAAACAAGGCATTCAACATGGTGTTCGAATCTGGTGATTGTTAGGAAAAAGAATGGTACAATAAGGCTGTGTGTCGATTTTCGAAACCTTAATCTAGCATGCAAGAAAGATAATTACCCTTTGCCAAACATGGAGACTTTGTTGCAAAGAGTAACCGGTTCTGGAATGATGTCGCTACTAGATGGTTTTTCCGGGTACAATCAGGCTTGGGTTAAGAAGGAAGATCGTCATAAAACCACATTCACAATGCCATGGGGTACTTTTGAATACATCAGAATGTCGTTTGGATTAACAAACATTGGGGCTACTTTCCAAAGGGCTATGGATTATGCCTTCAAGGGGTTAATCGGGAAATTTATTGAAATTTACCAAGATGATCTTACTGTTTTTTCTAAAGATGGTATCAGTCATGTAAATCATCTTAGGCAGGTTTTCGATAGATGTAGAGAATACAGGATTTCTTTGAATCCAACTAAGTCTGTTTTTGGAGTAACGGAAGGGAAATTACTCGGCCATATCATTTCTAAGGAAGGAATCAAGATTGATCCTGAAAGAATTGAAGCAATCCAAAAGATTCCTCTCCCTCATAATCTTAAATCCCTTCAATTTTTCCTTGGAAAGATAAATTTATTAGAAGATTTATTCCAAATTACGCAAAAATAGCGAAGCCTATTCAAAGTCTTCTAAAGAAAGATGCAAAATTTGTTTGGCAAGAAGACAGCAAAAAGGCTTTCCAAGAAATCAAATGTGCTATCGCAAGAGCTCCTGTCTTAGTTAGTCCCGATTATTCCAAGGATTTCATGATTTTTTCTTTCGCTTCCAAAGATACCATCGCTGGTGTCCTGCTTCAAAAGAATAAAGATGGTCATGAGCAGCCTATTGCTTTCATGAGTAGAGCACTTCAAAATTCCGAATTGAAGTACAATACCATGGAAAAGCAGGCTTATGCCCTGGTCAAGTCTCTTAAGCACTTTAAAACTTATGTGGGTTATTCTAAAATCATTGCTTTCGTCCCACATTCTGCTGTTAAGGATATATTAACTCAAACCGATTGCTTAGGGACTCGCGCTAGGTGGGTTACTAAAATACAAGAGTATGATTTAGAAATTAGACCCACCAAGCTGGTCAAAGGCCAAGGTTTAGCTCAGATGTTAACTGAAGGTAACGAAAAGACTCTTGGTTTGTTCTATCTTAGCGATCTATCTTCGCCGGAACTGCAAAGATTAGCAGAGCATGAGTGGTACAAGGACATAGTTTATTACTTGATGAATCTTGCATGTCCTAACCATTTAGTTGCTCATAAGAGAAGGGCTCTTAGACTAAAAGCCACTAAGTATTGCCTTATGAAGGAGGGCCTTGGGTGGAGAAATCCTGAGGGCATAGTGCTTAGGTGTGTTGATGACGTTGAGTCCAAGAAATTAATCTCTGAGTTTCATTCAGGATTTTGTGGTGGTCATTATGCTGCTAGAACTACCGCCCACAAAATCCTAAGAGCTGGCTATTATTGGCCTTCAATCTTTTCTAATGTGCACAAGTTTGTTAGAGCTTGTCAAGCATGTCAACTATTCACTGGAAAACAGAAGCTTGCTGCCTTGCCCCTACAACCTGTCATTGTAGAGGCACCTTTTCAGCATTGGAGACTGGACTTCATAGGGAAGTTCCATGAAAATTCTAGCAATGGCTACTCATGGATTTTGACTGCTACGGATTATTTCACTAAATGGGTTGAAGCCATTCCTGCTAAGAATGCCACTGAAAAGGTTATTATGGATTTCATTGAAAATAACATCATTACTAGATTTGGTGTCCCCGCTAAGATCACTACTGACAATGCCAAAGCTTTTAGTTCCTTAGAGTTTTCATCTTTTTGTTTCAAGTATGGCATTGTCTTATCTCATTCGTCAAATTACTATCCTCAGGGTAATGGTTTGGCTGAATCAAGTAACAAAAATCTCATAACCATTATCAAGAAGATAGTAGGAGATAATAAGAGATCATGGGACAGCAAAATCAAATATGCTTTATGGGCAGATAGAATCACTAAGAAGAAAGCTACTGGTAAATCTCCCTTTGAATTAGTTTATGGCTTGGATGTAACTTTACCTATGCATCTCAAATTGCCAGCTTATCAGCTCCTCCAGAATTTTTCAACTAATAAAGATGTTGTTCAGAATAGAATAGATCATATTGTGGAGTTAGATGAAGCTCGTAGGACAGCTTTTGATGCTATATGTAAAAATCAATCTAACATTAAGAAAAGCTTTGATAAATTCTCTCGATCTAGATCTTTGCAGGTGGGAGATATGGTATTGCTTTGGGACCGCAAGAATGAGAAACCAGGAAAACATAAGAAGTTTGACAGTTTGTCGCTGGGACCTTACATCATTCGAGATATAGCTGGACCAAACTCATTCCACTTGAGCAGACTGGATGGCAAACTACTTGATCTACCAGCGAATGGCCAAATGCTCAAGCTGTTCTTCAAAGATGATATCTGATGCCATGGGGCATCCTTTGTATTGTATTTCTATCCCTACTCCTTGTTTCAGCATTTTATTTCTGATTTAGGATTAGATTTACTTTCCTTGTTAATAAATGAAGAGCTTCTATCTTTTATGTGCTTAGATGTTATATGATGCTGTTTGAATCAGTGTTGCACACATCGCGATTTAATCGCGATAAAATCGGAAAATCGCGATTTTTTCAAAATGCCGATTCAAATCGCGATTTTTATCCAAAAAATCGGCGGAAATTTTTTTTAACGATTTTTATCGAAAAAATCGCGATTTTTTAAAAAATCGCGATTTTTTCGAAAAAATCGCGGGAGGCGCGGGCAGCGGGGGTTTTATATGTAAAATCGATTTTTTGTTTATTCATTCAGCAGTCCGCCGCGGAGGAGAAGGAGGAGAAGGAGAAGAAGGGAGGGAGAGGGTTGCCGTCGCTTGTGGGAGCCGATTTTAGGAGGAATCCAAGCCAAGATCGCGAATTTGTCCATAAACCAGGTATGTAGATTAATTTTTTTTTGTTTTGGTTCTCTAAAAACTTTGTTTTTCATTGCTTTTAAAGAATTTTTAGAAATTTTTCATTGATTTGGGATGGGTTATTTGTTATGACTATGAGAACCAATTTTTGATTTTTATTTTCTCATTTTCTTTAAACATTGTTTATTTTTTTTTATTTTTCATTGTTTTTTGGGTTTAGAAATTCAAATTGGGATTTTGGAAATAATTAGCTTGTAATTTTGCAAATGCTAAATTGTAATTTGTATTTACTATTTACTATTATCATTTATGTAATCCTAAATTCCTATTTCCTAATCCTTATTTTTCCATAGGTTTGCAAATTCAAAATTCAAAAACAAACATGCCAAGGAAATTGGATCCTTTCTGGGAATATGGTGACCCTAAAACTCCGAATGATAGACAAAACTTGATTTGCAAGTTGTGTGGAAAGGAAATATTCGGGGGGGTGTACAGGTTGAAGTTCCACCTTGCACAAATCCCTGGACGTGATGTGGGGCCCTGTCTAAAGACAAATGCTGAAATTATCCAAAAAGCCATGAGAGCATTGGGAGAATTAGAGCACACTAGAGACGCCAAAGAAGAACTCAAAAGGCAACTAAGAAGGTCAGTTGAAGGAAGTGGGCCAAGTGGCACAGGTTCTACTGCAGCGTCAGTCAATCCGTTTGCTGCATCATCATATTTTGTTCCTCGAACCACACCTGGTTCACAACCAACTATCGGTTCAATGATGAAAAGAACTGAAAAAGAAAAAGCTGACAAGTTGATGACAAAATTTCTCCTCTGGAGTGATATTCCTTTCAGCATTATAAGGAATAATCCATTTTTCCAACCTACTCTTGATGCTGTTGCCAGTGTTGGCCCGGGGTACAAACTCCCTTCTCTTCATGATTTCAGAGGCCGGCTTCTTCAAGATGAAAAGCGTGACTGCACCCAAAGATTGGAGGATTTTAGGGCATCATGGGCACAAACAGGATGCACTGTTATGTCAGATGGTTGGACTGACCAAAAGGGGAGAACCCTTATAAACTTCTTGGTTAGTTGTCCCTTGGGGACTATGTTTATCAAATCTGTTGATGCAACTCATCAAATCAAAGATGCAAAAAATTTATGTGATTTGCTGGATGTGTTTATTTTGGAGGTGGGTGCAGAAAATGTTGTCCAAGTCATAACGGACAACGCTGCAAATTATGTTGCTGCTGGTAGATTGCTTATGGACAGGCATCCTACTTTATTTTGGACACCTTGTGCTGCCCATTGTATTGATTTGATGTTAGAGGACATAGGGAAAATTCCCTTTGTCAAAGAGGCTGTTGACTCATCAAAAACCATCACAAAATTTATTTACAATCACACATCTGTGCTTAGCTTGATGAGAAAATGCACCAACAACAAAGAGTTGGTGCGCCCCGCCATTACACGGTTTGCGACGAGTTTCATATCTCTTCAATCCCTCTTGAATTCTATGTGGGATTTGAAGAGAATGTTTGTTTCAGAGGAGTGGCGTTCTTCGCCAATGAGCCGCAAACCAGAAGGAGAGGCCGTCTGCAGACTTGTTTCATACCAAGAAGACTTCTGGGCGGGAGTGCAGGAGGTGTGCGCTGTCACAGAACCTTTGGTAAAGGTTCTTCGGTTGGTAGATGGTGAGAAGCCCGCAATGGGCTATTTGTATGAAGCCATGGATAGGGCCAAAGAAGCCATTCGGTCCTACTATGATGACAAGGGAGATGATGGGTTCCAGAGACAACTCCTTCTATGGAAGGTCATTGATGAGCGATGGAACAACACACTCCATCGTCCCATTCATGCTGCTGGCCTTTTCCTGAACCCTGCATTTTCTTATGCATGTGGGTTTAATTTTGATGTTGAGGTCGTGGAAGGATTATTAACCTGTGTCCAGAAGATGGTGAAAACTCCAGAAGAACGTATGGAGGTCTCTAGACAAATTGAGCAATATAAGTTGTCAGGTGGCACATTTGGCTTTGAGATGGCTATCAATGATAGGACGGTTAAAATCCCAGGTATTTTTTAGTTTGTAGTATGTACTTTGTAACTTTGTTTCAAATTTCATTGTTTCTTCAAATTCCATTTTTTTCTTATGTTTATTTAAAATTTTCTTTGTAATTTTGTTGTAGACGCATGGTGGAAGATGTATGGTGGCAGAGTACCCCTTTTGCAAAATCTTGCCGTGCGCATCCTCAGCCAAACATGCAGCTCCTCGGGATGTGAGCGCAATTGGAGTGTATTTGAAAAAATACACAACAAGAAGCGCAATAGGTTAACACTTAAACATTTAAAATATTGCAAATTTCCAAATAAATTTTTGAATTCATTAAAGTTTTAAACAATATTTTTTTTATAATATTAATTATTAATTTATTATTTCATGAACTTTGTACAGGTTGGAGTCCCATAGACTTAATGACATGGTCTATGTCTACTACAATCTTCGATTGTGGGTGAAACAACTAGAGAAGACACCTGATACGGAAGCCATCTCATTGGATGGGATTGACACCACTGCTGAATGGAGGGTTGAGACCGAGAGGCCTCTCATGGATCCCACTGAGGATTGGTTAGTGCAGGATGAGGGGGAGGAGGAGGGGGAGGAGGAGGAGGAGGAGGAGGAGCAGGAGCAGGAGCAGGAGCAGGAGCAGGAGGAGGAGGAGTTGGAGGAGCAGGAGGAGGAGGTGACACCGCCTACCCGGGCTACCCGGGCTACCACTACCACCAGTAGAGGACGTGGTCTCCGTCCACCTCAGCCTCTTGTAGCTGCTACTACTAGTTCTTCAGCTTCTAGAGCACGTCAGACTCCACTGCCATTTCCACCACCACAGGCACCAGCTTCTACATCTAGAGGGAAAGAGAAAGCTGTGCCATATTCTCGCAAGAGGGGCAGAGGAAATCAATAGGATTAGACTTTCATTTTATTGTATATGACATTATGACATGATGAGATACATTATCATATTTTTTGTTGATATTTTGAGGCTGAGTTGGACTTGGGACTCAGGACTTACTATTCAGGACATGATTCAATGTTATGTGTGATTTTAGCGCTAGAAATGATATTGAACATCTTATATATTAGTTTTTTTATCATATTTATGTGTCAATGTATTTATTTTATGTTGTAGATGGTTTAGATATTAAAAAAATTGAAAAAAAATGAAAAAAAATGAATATTTTTGTGCCAAACGATTTTTTCCGATTTTTTCCCGATTTTTTCCCGATTTTAACGATTTTTCCGATTTTTTCCCGGCGCCGATTAAATCCCGATCGCGATGTGTGCAACATTGGTTTGAATGGACGCTACTTATTTCTGTTGTGTGTTGCGTGGATGCAGATTCTGGATTCTCACATTCCTACAGTGCAGCAACGTGTCCCCAAGTAGAGCCGGATGTTGACCACTACAAGTCAACTACCCATAGCAGTACGCCCCCTTTTTCGCAAAAGGGATAGCGCTTGATCGACATGTCTGTGCCATTCGACAGCTTGATCAATTTATGTTGTAAACTCAGTCTACATGTATAAATTGTAAATAATCTTAGCAGATATGAGTCATGTATGTAAATTGCCTAGGTGGACCTAATTTTCTAAGTGATAATCTACGTTCTGGAAGGTTTTTCATCTCACCGATCCATGATCGGCAGAGTTTTCCTTCAGCCTAACCCCAAAGCCGGAATGGATTTTGTCATTAGAATCTTAGGAGAATCCTAGTGTGTTAATCTGCTAGATTATAGTTGTGTCGCAGAACTGGGTGGTTTATGAGGGTCTATGTCAAATGGGTTTTCCCCCCTTTGGATGTAAAGTTGTAAAAGTCATGATGTAAAGTGTCTTGAGGGTTAAGAAATGTTTTAATCCCCTCATAAGTCCTAAGTCCTAGGTCCTAGGTGATTTTTCCAAAAGCTAAGTTCGAGGATCCATTTAAAAATAAATTAAAAAAATAATAATAATAATAATAATAATAATTAAAAAATTAAGAAAAAATAAAAAATAATAAAATAAATATAAATAATAATAAAATAAAGTAAAAACCCTAAAAATAATAAAATAATAATGTTTTGAGTAAATAAATGCAGAATTTCAATTTTTTAATACATTAAAAATTCGATGGATGAGATCAAGAGATATCTTGATCTTCATCGACGGTCGAGATCATTTTGACGTGGATCACTCGAACTAGCTGTTGGGAATTTTTTCTTTAAATAGGGTGCTAGGGGTCATTTGAGAGCATTGGATCGTGAGTCTTGTGCTGAAAAAGCTCTCTTGTAAACTTTTTCTGGTGCTAATAAAGAAAGACTTTGGGGTTGAAATCTTGCTGGTGTTACTCTCTGGAAGTGCTGTGAGCTATTTTATTTTCTGCATGTTTTAATTTTCAGCCATTAGTAACAGCTTATTGAAGAGTATTGTTGAGCACAAGTATCTTGTTCACTTGCTAGGGTTTGAATGGTATTAGGTTTTCTGAAGTAATGACAGGTATTTCCATTGTTGTTGAGATCTAGTATTGTTTTTTCTCTCTTTATTGACGGTTGAAATGAGCTGTGCAGGAAACCCTTATTGAAGAAAACCAGTGGGCGTTTGGGGAAGTTCTCGGCTGAACCAGCCAACTCCCGCAAGCATTTTCTTGCAGAGCCCAGCCAGTTTTGATCCTGGGTTAATCATTTAGTTTGTTTTCTGATTTGCATGAGAGATTTCTGAAGTATTTCATAATAAATCTGGAATCTTGATAATATTACTGCTGATTATTGATAAATCTGGCTGTTGTAGATCTATAATTTTGTAATTTTGGACCGGTTTGTAGGGTTTCATTTTAAATCTTTGCATTTACTTTCCGGATTTTTGTTTTCCATTTGCAGGTCTGACATAAGATTCTTGTGGAAAATTAAGTTCTGCAGGATCGCTGTTCTCACTGTCATATCATACATTTGCTCATTTCCATCAAACCCGCAGTTCTTTCTCTGCACGCTGCTATTCTTTCCAAAGCTGCCCATCCCTTGTCTGCGCCGGCTTACTGTCTCTCTCTGTCAATTTACAACCTACGTGGGCCTCCTCTCTTTCACGCTGCTGCCTCACCTATCCGCCCAGCCTTCCAGCTTTGCTGCGTTCAGCTCCACGCAGCCTTGGGAACTCGTGAGAACCTGCAAGCAAGAAAGGAAAGACACGCTGCTCCTACCACACCTGGTCCTCACTGCGTCCTGCACAAAAAACTCCACTCTGCTTGTACGCCGCCACTGAGCCGTCGTTCCTCCCTCAGAAAATCCCCGCAGTCTGAAATTCGACTTCCCATCCTGCTTGCGTCTTTTCATCTGCCGTCTATGCATTGACTTCAAGCTCAGTTAGTTGGTTCTTCACCTGCGCTTACAAAAAAAAAGAACGGTGAACAAAACACGTAAGATAAACAATGAACTGTATGCGTGGGTAAATAAATCACGTTTTACTTTTACAGACCAAGCAATTGTCACAGTGTGGGCGTCAGGGAAGTTTCTCAGTTTTAAATACGATCCTGGGTTCAAGATCTGCGCCATTAAAAATCACTGCAAACTGCAAAACCGTTCCCTGTCCGCCGTCAAAGAAGATATGCAAGCCGCACTGTAAGGGATCACGTTTTTTTCTTGACGGGCCAGATAAATTTTGTTGTACATAAACTCTTCTCCCTGCCTGCGTATGAACAAGACGCCTTTGGTTTTTAGCGTAAGTGCAAATTTAAACTTTGATTTCTTAGATTACAGTGTATGGTACAGCGTAAATCGTTTTTTGTTTAGGTTTTACAAAGAAAAAAAAAATCAAAGTCGATTTTCATTCTTCTTCTAGTTTAGATTTCGGTTTTTTTTTTTCAGATTCAAATCATAGTTTAGGGTTATCGTAAGTCTGTTTTTTTGGATCTGATTTAGGTATATAAAAAGTTAAAATCAAAAAATTCAATTTTTTTTTATTTTTATTTGTGTTTGATTTCTTACTGTAGGCGTAAATTTTTATTTAGGCTTTGTTCTATTTTCATTAGATTAATTTTGATTTAGTTTTGAATTTATGATTTAGTTTTAAATTTATTTGAATAAAAAAAAAAAAATCCTATAGGTTAGTTTTAGATTTATTAAATTGTTTAGTTTTGTTTAGATTTACTTTTCTTTTAGATTTAGCTTTTGATTAGATTTTAATTTAAAGTTTTGTTTTGTTTTATTTATAAATAAAAAATTCATAAATTTTTTTTTTTTTTTTAGACTTTAGTTAGCATTTTAGTTCTGTTTAATTTTTAGATTTTAATAATATAAAAAAATATATATAAAAATATTTTGGGAAATATTTTTCAGTCTTGGCTCAGGGATTTATCGCGTTTCATCTTTTATGCTGAGGCTAAATTTGATGTAGGAATGAATGTTTAACACGCTCTAACGTTTATCTAAATGAATGTGATCTCTGGTTAGCATTTTACGTGGTTGTTTAATGCACTTTATCTTTCGAAATTTTAATTGTTGGAGTCAAACAATTATTGATTATCTCGCATGTGGTAAAAAGTTAATCTTTTTTTTGTTTGATGGTAAATGATTGTTAATGAGATCATTTTCCTGCAGCATCTGACAATTAGTCGTTTAATCATTCATTTCATAAGGCACTGGTCCATTAAACTTCATAAAATCAATTTAGTGCTGGTTTCCCTTCGTGTCTCCCAACCCAACTGGTTCACAGTTGGTCATCCATTTTCCTATAGGGTCTACCCCCCTCAGCCGCGGGAGACAGGCTTAAACGGAGAGATCGGGGATCAGGGTGACAGCCCCCGGTCTGAGCGTTGTCGTGACAATCTGTGTGACAACAGATCTTACTGATCCATTTCTGCTGCCTCTCCTGTAGCTGCTTCTTCTCCAAAAAAAACTTGAGGTTGTTGTGATCAGTCCTCACCCTGAACCTATTACCCACCAAATACTGTCGGTACTTAGCCAATGCATGCATGATGGCCAGCATCTCCTTGTCGTATATAGAATACAACCTCTCATGCGGAAGGAGCTTCCGGCTCTCAAAGGCTATAGGGTGACCTCCCTGCATCAACACTGCGTCGATCCCCTCTCCCGACGCATCACACTCCAAAACAAATGGCTGCGTAAAATCTGGCAATGCAAGCACTGGGCAGCTGCTCATAACCTCCTTGAGCCTGTCAAAGGCTCGCTGCGCTGTATCCGACCAACTGAATGCCCCCTTCCTCGTCAAATCTGTCAGGGGTGCAGCAAGCTGTGAGAAACCTTTGATGAACTTCCGGTAGTAAGTACAAATGCCAATGAATCCTCGAAGTTCCGTCACGTTTCTCGGCTCTGGCCATTCTCTAATGGCCCTGATCTTCTCCTCGTGGACTCTCACTCCGTCCACTCCTATGATGTGTCCCAGATACAACATCTCCGTCAACCCAAACTCACACTTGGAGAGTTTGGCATAGAACTACTACTCCCGTAAGATACGCAATATTGTCTCAATGCACTGGAGATGCTCCTCCCAAGTCCTGCTGTAAATGAGAATATCATCAAAGAATACCAACACAAACTTCCTCAAGTGACTACGGAAGATGTGATTCATGCAGGACTGAAATGTATCAGGGGCGATGGTTAGCCCAAAAGGCATCACCAAGAACTCAAAGTGCCCATAGTGACACCTGAAGGTGGTCTTGGGAATGTCCTGCTCCCTCACGCGAATCTGATGGTACCCAGATCTCAAATCAATCTTTGAGAAGAACCGTGCTCCTCTCAACTCGTCCATCAACTCATCGATCTTGGGTATGGGGTACCTGTTCTTTAGGGTCTTCTTGTTCAGGGCCCAGTAGTCAATGCACATCCTCAATGTACCGTCCTTCTTCTTCACCAACACCACAGAAGAAGCAAAAGGGCTCGTGCTCGGTCGAATGTGCCCAAGAGCTAGCAACTCCTGGATAGCCCGCTCAATCTCATCCTGATAGGCCTTGGGGTGCCTATAGGGGGCTGGTGATCACTGCCTGTATGCCCTGCTCAAGCTCGATGGTGTGCTCAAACCCCCGATCCGGTGGTTGTCCAGGTGGAATCTCCCCAAACACCATGGCATACTGATCAAGGATGGACTATATCTCTGGATGTATCGTCTGCCCTATGGTCCCTGCCTCTGATGCACGCAGCTCCACTGCCCACTCTATGTCTCCCTCCGAAAGACTGCCTCCATCCGATGAGCCGAAACAGATTGAGGCGGATATGTCTGTTGTCCCCATATCTTCTCATGCCTCCCTGTCTTCTCATCATCCCACTCCATCTCTAGGGTCTTCCAATCCATCGTGACCTTCCCTAGAGTGATAAGCCACTGAACACCCAGTATCATGTTGGTGTCCGGAATATCGACCACGAAAAAGTGGTCAGTCAATGTGTAGGTGCCCATCGTCACTAAAAGCTCTGGAACATAACGAGCACACATCATGGTCTGATCTCCTGGGACCAAGACTGAAAACCCATCGAAGCTCTCTGTCTGTATACCTCTCCGCTCAACCATCTGTGCATCGATGAAGTTGTGGGTCGCCCCACTGTCAACCAAAACTAATACTCGCTGGCCACGTACTATCCCTCGTACGCGTAGCGTCAGATACTTGGGAACTCCTCGCAAGGCTGCAAGGGCCCCTCCGGTGGGTGCAAAAGATGCACCACCCACTGCTAGTGGTGGAGGTGGCAAAGGTCCCTGTATGGCATGGCTATCTCCTGCCTCCACATCATCCTCGTCATCCTCTTCTCCAATGCTCTCGAAGAAGACCTCAATAAAATGTGCCTTGCCAGCAGCACATCTATGTCCTGGTGCCCACGACTCTTGACATGTGAAGCACAACCGCTTCTTCTTCAACTCCCTCCTGACATCGTCATCAATCTGCACTTGGATTCCCCTTTGGAGGTGGAATCCTCACATCCTTCCCCTTAGACTGGAAAGTTTGTCTCTGGGGGTAACATGTCCGGGTCCTGGGTAAGACATCTTGTAAGTCCCGGGTCCTGCTGATAGCGTCCTGGAGTGTCGCTGGTCTAGCGGATCGGACTAGACCCCGAAGTGGCTCTGCTAACCCCTCAACATACATATAGACCCTCTGCGCCGTGGATAGGTCTAGCACCATCACGGAGACCCTCAAGAAATCTGCAATGTAGGTCTCTGGGCTCCCTGTCTGTTTGAGCCTCGTCAGCTCAACAAAATGTTGCCCCGGATCCCTATGATCAAATCGCTCCATTAATCTCCTGGTAAACTCAGCATATGTCGTCATTGTAGAGTACCTGAGTGTAACCATCCCATGAAACCACCAATCCTGGGCCTCACCGTCCAAATGCAATGTTTCCACCTTGATGGCCTCTGTCTCCGACATCTGGTTAAGTTGGAAATAAATGTCCAGCTTCTCCACCGAAGACTTTGTCGAACTGTTTGATGAACCATCAAACGTGGGCAAGTGGAATCTACTCGCTGCACAGTGGGTCTCTCACTCCAGTCATATGGCAGGATGCTCCATTGTCAGCAAACCATGCACGAGAAGATGTAACATGAGTGGATAAACTCACCACCAAGGCAAACTCATCCACCTCTACTGATAAGGCGAACTCTGTGTCAAATCTGGAAGTGAACTCGTCCACTTCTACTAAAGCTACAACTTTCTGCTTCTTCTTGTTCTTCTTGTTGGGACACTGAACAACATAGTGACCCATCTTTCCACAAGCAAAGCATTTCACTCTGCTCATGTCCTTCTCCTTCGCTTTCTGCTTCCCCTTCTCCTGCTTTGCTCCACTATAAGACCCCTTCTTGGCCTTCTCCTTATTGCCCTTTGCACAAGAGAAACATTCTCCTCACCTCCCCACCACTCTGACTTCCTGCCTTGGCACTCCTGGACGAAATCATCCCACATCCTCCTCTAATCTGGAAAGTGCTCTCTGGACACAATGCCATGTATGAATCCATCCCATTTCTCAGTGAAACAATCTAAAGCAATCCTGACGAACTGGTTCTCTGGGATAGCCTCTCCCACAGCAGTGAACTCCTCTTTCACCTGTAAGATCCTGGTGAGGTATGAGGTCACACTATTGGTCTTGGTCATCATGGTGTTTCTTATCTTTTGCCTCAACACCATCTTCATGTTCTCATTAGAACTCTAGTGTAATGTGACAAGGGACTCCCACATCTCATAGGCAAACTTGATTCCTATCACATGAGGGAATAGGTGATCTTTAATGGCATCAAGGATGATCCTCTTTGCCTTTACATTCTTCTTGTTGAATTTTGTCAACTGTGTTTGGTCAATAGGAGGTTGCACTGCATTCTCTACAATGTCCCATACCTCCAACTCCTCAAACAAAAGTGTCATCCTCTCCTTCCAGGGGCCAAAATTATCAACCCCACTCAATCTTTCCTCTACCCTCAACCCAATAGCCACAACCCTCACAACCAACAATTGGAGCAAATCTGATACTAGACAGTCTCCTCCGTCTTAACCAACAACTCTTTGGGTTTCTAACTGAGGTTTATTGATTGTTGTTCACTGAGATGGTAGAATTTTTGTTTGCTGGACTTTATATCAGCTGATGAAGATTCTCATGTCTGACTGCTCTCATGCTCTGATACCATGTAGACAAATCAAGAGTGTTGTAGCCCAACCCAATTTTCAAGTTTTGCTTGGTTTAATGCCCAAACCCATCATAAAACATGTGATTGATAATTATATCATATTAGCATTTACTTGAAACGTAAGAGCTACTCTACCATTTACTTTTCATCAACTGATACAAGAGAAAATTTCAAGCACACACATGAATTTAACAAACTTATTTTTGGTCAACTTGACCCTAGAAAAACCCACAAGGGGAAAGCCAGTTCTTCTAGGAGGATTTTTATTTGCTTCTTAGAAATTTTATACAATAAAAAATCAACAAGAGATTAACTTATCTCTTTCCTTTGAAGAAGACTTTATGAGGTTCTCTTTGCATAGAGATTTGGACTGATAAATTTAAGCCCACAATTTCGTCTCCTCCAATAAAAATACGACCTCTCTCACAACTCATTCACTGTTGTAGTGGACCCACTATACAGTCACCTTATCAGCCTTTTGAACCCGAGTTTCCTCACTCAAAAATGCCTTAAAAACAAGTAGTCTAGCTTGGAAAAGCGGGCTTGAGATTTTCACTCCACAAGCCAAAATTTTCGCTGAGAATACATAGGAAACATAGCCCGAAATTTTTGATGAGATGGTATGAAAATTTCACTGAGTATACACAGGAAACTAAGGCCCGAGATTTTCGTTGTACTAGCCTAAAAATCTTGGGATTCGAGTGGTTGAGAGAAAAAATACTTTTTTGTTGCCTGAGCAATGATACAAATAGACTTCAAACCTAAAGCATGCCCAGAACATGCAAAAAATAGATTCTATGCCTTCCTCCTTGAGATTTGAGCTCCCACACAGACTTGAACTCAGCCTTCTAGAGATTTGAACCCTATAGCTTGATCCTTGCTCTCTCCGCTGTAGAATTTCCAAGCTCTCCTCCTCCTATCTCCTTGCTCCTCTCAATAACTCTCATGAGAATAATAAACTGTAATCTCCTTTTTCCTCCTTTTTGTCTTCTCAATAAGATGAGAACCCGAACCCTTAGATCTAATGGCTGAGATTAAATCTTAGCTCATTAGATCAAGGGTGGAGATCATTTCCTCTTAACCCCCTTTTTAATGTGGTCCCCCTTTCTATTCATGAGCCTCCCTAGTACTATTTAATGTTTTAGTACCATGGTCACTTTTTCCTCATAAAGTCATTTTTAGAATAAGTCACTTTAATAATATAAAATTTACTTAGTACTTGTTTCACATAAAGTGACTTAAAACACATGTGACTTTAATAACTTAAAGTACCTAGTACATCTCCACATAAAAAGTATTTTAGCCCCCTTGATATTAATAAACTCATAATATCGTTTAGACAAAAGGTGATTAATGTGTCTCCCTAGTCCAAAAGGAGAAATGCCTAGGAAACACCTTCTTGATACCCTGTTTTCAACATTTTTGGTATTATGCTCATATTAATTAGTATTCGAGGCTTGAGATAAATGCTTCTTAACAGCTCCATGTTACCTATCTCCTTTGGAATTTTCTTCCTACATAGAATCTCTTTCTTCAAGCTCTTGGCCATAGGACCACAGCAGTAAAGTCAAACTTTTAGTCACTGAGTTTTTTATTTTTTTATATAACCCATGTATCCCTATTCTTGGTTGTGAAACCCTCTTTTTCCCACATCTCCTAAATCCCATGGCTCCCTGTAAAAACCCCAAGGAATTAGGAGGCTCCCAAGGCTTTAGCGTAGCCCAAGACTTAACAAATGCAAGACCAACAAGCCTAGTGTTGGGACCCTCGTTACTCAACAACAATGACAAGCCTAGTGTTGGAACACTCGTTACTCAACAATAGCAACAAGCCCAAAACAATGTGTGTTCTAGACTGGAATGATGTGTGTTCTAATGAAAAAGTTCCAACAACTCAACAACATGCCCAACCACAATTTCAACTGCAACCCACCATTGATATGGTGGTTTCCATGTTGAAAAGTGGGGCAGCTATGGGAGGAATTTCCCATAGAAGCCCTAAGTCCCCAAGACCAAACCCTCGAGCCCCAAAGAAGATTTATATTGGTCATAAGGAAAATTCATTTGGACTAAAATGAAATATTATTATTACCAATTTGATGACAATATGAGAAAGGAATTATTTGAAAAAAAAAAAAAAAAAAAATTGAATTTGAAATTCCCTCCACAAGTTGGCCTCAAACTTAAAGTCGGTCTCACAAACCCCATCGATTTGTATATAAAGAGGAACTATGTGACTCGTTTGAATATATCTCTCGCATTCACAAATTATTCTAAGGTTCTGTTTATTGGTTCACAATATGTTTAGCATATCTCTGAGGCAAGTCAATGGGATGGAGATAGACACAATTACAAGAGCAAGAGCAAGGCAGATCGAAATCCCCAGTGCGCAAAGATTCAGCGAGGGAAGAGTTCGAGCTAGAGGGAAAGCATCGAAGAGAGGGAGCAATAGAGAGAATTTATGGAGGAGTTTCCCAACAGTTTTCCAGTGTCGGAGAGGCAAGAAAAGGGAGGCTGAATTATTCTGTAGAGAGAGCCGTCTAATTTGTGCGAGTTAGCCAGCTCAGTTGAGCGAATTGTCGGGAAGGGTTTGTATCAGTTGTCAGAGGCCAGAAAGATCATCCTGAAGGCAATGTGATTTTTTTCCAAAGGCAGGAGGAGGCTAGACGGCCCAGTTTGAGGTTGATTTAGGGGTCGTCCAGACTTGTGCAGGCCAGCAGTGCAAGCAACCAAAGAGGCAGTGCAAGTAGGCCAGAGGGAGGCTGAGTTGTTTGGCAGAGGGAGAATTTTCTTCCTAATTATTTTGGCCAGAGTATTTGCCGGAGGATTGTCAGTTGGGCATCCAGATATTGTACTCAGATTTTTACTGTTGCATAATAATAAAATAAACCCTCATCTGCTGCACCAATTTTCCCTTCGGGGTTTTTTTGGGGACTTTTAGTCCAAAAATATTGGTGTCATTTTTATTGTATGTGCATATTTTCTCAGCTTCTAATTTATTTGCCGCAGCGTATTTATTTTGTGAAGAATTGCAGTGTGATTGATTCGTTAATTGCTGTAAACAATTAAACTGCTAATCAGTGAGGAGAATAAATTCCAATGCTGCAATTTCAAGAAATTTTCACATTAATTGCTTAATACTTGAAATTTCAACAATCTCCTACACAATAATAGTATAAAAAGGTACTGGTGTAATTGAAGTAGTGTCAACGGAGCAGGAAAGATGATAAAGAATGAAAACCCTGCAAATAAAACCTCTGTTACATCCTCCTGGAAAGGAGGTTTGGTCACAGCTCTAGGAACAAACTGGAGATGAGGCTGGACAACAATATAAAGAAAATATGTAGAACACAAGGCTTTAATGACACTTTTCAATTTTGGGAAAGTAAACATCCACAGAAGCTACAGGGTTGGTGAGACAGTGTGAGTAGCACATATAAGACTGACAAGGCAGCAACATAAGCAGATATACGGTTGGCCCAGGTTCCAAACATCAGCATTGAAATGCTAGTTATTATCGTCATTTTATGGTTCTAGCTTGCGAGACTGCAGACTTGAGTGCTCATTAAATATATATAAATTTATATAAAGAACAACTATATTTCAAAAAGCATATTGACAAGCAAAAAGAAACTTGAACATCTGCAGAAGCTACAAGGTTGATGAGACAGCATCAGTAGCACATATAGGACTGACAAAGCAACAACATAAGCAGATATATGGTTGGCCCAGGTTCCAAACATCAGAAGTGCAATGCTAGTTATTATAGTCATTTATGGTTCTAGCTTTGCCAGACTGCAGACGTAAGTGCCCACAGACACAGACACACACTAGCTATATATATATATATATAGAACAAATATATTTCAAAGAACATTTAACACACAAAAAGATGCTTCAATTTACCAAGCCCAGATCAGACAAATATGTTTCAAAGAACATATTAACACACAAAAATAAGCCTCAGTTTACTCCACCCAGAAGAGTTGCAACAATGTGATTTTCAACCAAATTGTAGCTTATCCCTTGGAACAGGGGTCACGTTTAACAAGAACTAGAATGTATATAACTTCTATGATTCTATCTAGACCTTATGATCTTCCAAGAGCCTAGCAAGACTAATAGAAATGTAAACTCCAAATAGAAAATAATGAAACCTCTATGAAGCATCAACTTGATTCTTTCCAGCATCCTAATGGAATTTATACAATCGTTTTAGGAGAGGAATTCCATATACGCATTCTGAGTTCTTTTTGACTTGCAATAAATAACTAAAGATGAAAAGTCCCAGCTGAGGTACTTGCAAGACTCACTTTTTACCAACCAGAGAAGAGCCCTTGAATGTCCCCAGCACTTCATAAGAACTACCATCCAAAGGAGTTGCAATCTTTTCCACAGGAATACTTTTTTGCTTGCTTCCTGCTTTTGTCCCCAAATCTTTTGTTTTTGGAACAGCATCTGCCTTTGTCTTGTTCATTGGCAGCTGACATAGTCGAGACTCTGCAACAATGTATATTGCTCCAGTTGTCTTACATCTAACCTGATGATACACATATAAATTTAATATATAGAAATCAGAGAACATATGAAAAATGACACAACTCTTACAAACTTTAAGCCTTGTTGATTTCTAATACTTTTCTGTGTCTTACTCTTAGTTTAGAAGGTTACAGCCATTTACCAAACAATGTTAAAGATCAGGATCATTGGTTGATGCATGGACCTTATTTTAGAAATAGACTTAAGAATCTTAGAATATGAGGTCAAATCAGCAACCCTTTCTTACAATTCTAAAATATGAAAAGTGCTGAATATTTTACACCAATTTCCAATTGAGAGTTTTTACTCCTATAATCTAGTTCAGAAATAAATTTTCAATTCATGCAAAGTCCATCTTGCAATGGATGAAAGATATACATATTCCATTGTATCTCATCCATTTTCCATGTTTAACCTGTAGGATTGAGTATGATGAATGTAAAATGCTAGATTCCTATGCTAGAGCCCAGAGCCAAACCAAAACCTAGCTCCCCAGTGAGTTGTGATTATGGTCATGTTCCCCAACACTTGTGAGTAGTATGCATAGGAGAAAAATTTTATCCTATATGGTCCTCAGTCTGCAGCCAGAAGCCCCTTGCAGCCACCAGATAGCACAATGTGCCATTATCTCTGCCACCTAAGCCGGCCATGTGGTCCCTTGCCCATTTGTTATGACTGTATGTTTAAAGGTGGGCCTCCCGACTCCAAAGGTATGGCTTTTAATTGGTATAGTTGAGTAATTTTTCCTTACTTATCATGGACACTTTTGGGCATGGATTGGTGGGGGATTCGGTGGAAAGAGTGGGCTAGGTCTGTACTCTTGTCTCCTCCGCTCGATTTGGCAGTTACCCTTGTATCCTAGTCCCGTGGGATCTCCTTTACTAGCCAATAGCTTTAGGGTTGGCACTACATGGGAAATCCTAATTTTGGTTGCGTGGTCTCGTTTCCCGACACCATATACATCACTCCCTTCTGTTCATTCTAACCCATTCATCATTTTTCCCATCTGGATCCACATTGGGTCAGCCTCCCCCTCCCCTTGTCCACACCTTGGGTTGGGACTAGAACAATGCCCCAGAGGTTGATGCAGCTAAAAAGAAAAGAAAAAACATAATTTGGCTACTCTCAACAAGAAATGTACCACAGAATGCAAAAGATGGTCGGGACATGCAAATTTAGCACGTGGGCAAAAGTCGAACATGAGCTCTACCCCTTATTTATGGCCATCAGCCTAGTTCCTATGGGCCTTAGATGAGCCCCCTCACATTAAAGAACCCATGATTGTCCCAACCCCTGGTGGGGAATGAAAAGCCCCACCTTAAAAGGGGGTACCTACTGCTATATCTTATGCATCATGCTCTCATCCCTTGGAGCCCTGAGCAGTTATGAAGAAAAATCAATCAAAGGCATAAGGCATATGAAGAAGGGTGGAAAAACAAAGATTGGGGTAACTCATGTACCAAAATTTTCTCCCTCCTACACTCATATACCCAAGGGTGGGCTTCCCTCATTATAGCTACCCTTGTACCATGACATGTGGCCTGGGTCCTTCCCCCCTTTGTTCCATCACTTTATCACTTGCCACCTACCACTTGATGGATGTACCATGAACATATCACCCTCTTTAAAGATTGAAACCACCTAATAGGGTCCTCAGTTACCCCCTTATTAAGCTTGGAGACACTTGTACATGCCAAAACCCACTATGGAAGGGCATGCCACCATGAAGTGCCCCATTGATTCCATGATTTGTAAGCTCTTTTACTTGATTATTCTAATGATTTGTTGTATTGGAGGGCAAGGGGACGCATTGGATCTTATGCAGGATTGTAGGTGGGTCTCCATTTGGGGTTTGATCTCCCTATATGGGGTCCAAGCCCTCCAGAGGACCACATTGGCACTTGTAGGGTGAGTGTTGAGATCCATGGGCCTCCACTATAGCAGAGAGAACTTCATGGATCCCCCCACTCAGTGTTTGATCATGTTCCACCTTTTTGGATGAGGATGATGCACCTGGTTCACCATGCCCAGTCGGCTCCACACTTGCACCATACACTTAGCAGATGTTCTAGGGTCCAAATGAGGATGTGTCTCATTGCAAGAGACAAAGGAAGGGCTTATGTCATCATCCTAGCCCTTCCGAATGGTTTACAGGCATCATCGATCCACTTGGAGACCCATGAGGATGTCCTTGTGCTCCCACACCGACTTGGGAGCACCACATGTGATTTACTTGGGAAACAAGGGGCCGACCCCTTGTCCACTATGATTGGAGTTCATTCTCTCACCATGGCATGCTTTGGACTTCATTAGGCCTTCTCAATGGCCCAACGACTCATTATATTGATTATTTTTCCCTCTTGAGAGGCTTATTTATGTTATTGAGCTATCTTGGTGGGCTTGTCACCAAGGGATGTTAATATTGCACATTATTTTAATACTTGGGGATTAATTAGGCCTAATTAGGAAAATTGAACTCTTTAGAGATCATATAAATTGATGAGAGGTGATTCATTTCTCTCATCATCACTTGTTTGGGTTTAGTAGCTACTTGGAGAATTTTGCATTCCCTTTTGGAGGTGGTTTCATGGATGAATTTTGATGTTTGGATACTATTCTCTTGGTCTTGGAGCTTCATTCTTGTCATGATTTGATGATTAGATATACTCATTGTACATGTAAGTGATTTATTTTTCATGTTTATTCTTGTATTTATCATATCACATGAATGTTGCTGGGATTTTCGCTATCTAGGTCTGAAATTTACTGCTACTCTATGCGAAATGGTGGAATTTTTTATCTATTGAAGCGTTGCATACATTGCATGTGTCATGTATGAATGAGTGAATGTTCCTAGAGGTTATGTTTATTGAATATACCTTGATAAGTCATCAAACATTGCACATCGAAGTATAAAGTCCTTGGGTAGTTGCTCTCATGCCCTAATTGCCATGTGAAGTTGCCTAGAGGCCTCCTTGATTGGGTTAATTCTCTTCAAATCACAAATTCACCTTGACTCCATCTCTCCCAAAGGCAAGGCACTGATCCAACTTCTGGTGGTCACTTAAACAATATTTTTTACACCTTCTCCTTCTCTTTCTAGGCCTAGCCCTAATAGGTCTCCTAGGGCATAAATCAAATTATTCTAGCCATCCAATCACCTCGATATTTGGTCCACTACTGTGTTGGAATTTTGTCTAGAGGTCCTCCAAGTTTGAAGCAAATCCGACAGTGGAATCACAAGATCTAGCAAGCCCTAGCCACAAGACCAATTCTTTCCCTAGATTGGCTTGGGTTAGCGTCCTCATTGGGATCATTGCATTCAAATCTCAAAAGAAGATTAGTCCGTTGATCCTATTCCCTACCCTAATTAGGTCAAACCCCTCATTGGTTGATCAACTCCATACCCTTGACTTGGTTTTGGGTCCACTTGGCTCTGTGTGGTCCTGCAACTTTGTAACTCCATTTCCACAAGGATTACATAAAATCCTCTTATCCATAAGGATTCTTAGGTTTGGGAAGCCCTTGGTTAAGGCATATCCTCCAAACCTAGGCCCAAGAATCCTCTTAGCCCTTCCTAGAGAGCCCATCACCTTGCTTTTGAAGCAAGCAAGCCATCTAGTTGAGCCTCTCTTATGAATAGGCCTTAGGAATCACTCTCTATCCATTCATAGATCCATCCTTCCTGGTGATTCCCCTTATACTGGGTCTCCTCCCATCGGTGAAAGTCTGTAAAGAGCAAGGAGCCTTAGCTGATGTGTATAACAGCCCATCTTGAATCATGAGCTTCATAGGAATATTAGCATGCATACGACACATGTAGATGATAGCTACATATGCATGTATCACATGCACTGCACTAGTATATGTAATGAATAAGTATGAAATTTCTAAGTAGAGGGTAATGAATTAACTATTAAAGTACTGAGTGAATACCTAACCCATAAGAAGGTATGAATATATTGTGAGGTACCTATTATATATGCCACCATCATAATATATAACTAGTATATTGTTCAAAAAATAAATAATAAATGCAATGGCTTATGCAAATAAAAGAGAATAATAATATGATATATTATTTATTATTTTAACTAAGACAGGCTATATATTAACTAAAAAGAAACATGATATATATTATATTAACTAAAAGGGAATATATATATAAAAGGACGAAGGATAAAAACTTCAATAAGTTATATAAATTTATAAGCTTTTAATTAGGTTAATAAACTTTAACAAAAGGGTATAAATTAATAAATTAGTATCAAATATCTCATGGATTGTAAATTATTTAAGTTAGTTGTCACTTGAACTAAAATCAAAATTATGACGGTCAAATCTTAAATGTGACCACCTCGAGAATTCATAAAAGACCCTTCTGGGTGCCAAGGATCGATGGAGAGAACACTGGAAACCCTATTATATTGAGAAACGCTGAGACGGTGGAAAGGAGAAGGCGGTGATTTTGAACATATAAGGAGAAGGGTTACAACATAGAAGGGGAGGAACAGTGAAGGAAATTGGGAACTGAAGACTAAGTTGTTGAACTGAGAGATTAGAATTGAGAAACAGAGATTTGAGCAATTGTTCTTGAAACTTTTGGGCACGGGGGTCAGAGTACTTCGATTACGAAGTATTTTGGAGCTGGGTAGGGGGGATTGTACCCAGTTTGGTTGGGAGGTTTCAGTCATTTGGTAACAAGAGCAAAATTGGGAACGAGGACAGCCTGGGATCGACATCAAATTCAAAGAAAAACAAACAAATATTTCCCAGTGGGCTATCGCTCCATTGTTGCCCCTTGACCTAGTGGTTGTTCTCTAGGATCCCCTCCTAGGACCCCTGCTAGCTTGAGCGGTAACCAATGTTGCGAAAATCGCGATATTATCGCAATAAAATCAAAAAATCGCAGTTTTTTCACTTAACCGATAATATCGCGTGATTTTTACGAAAGTTTTTTTCTGATAAAATAGCTGAAAAAATCGCGATTTTTTTCCAATGGGAAAAAATCGTGGAAGGAATTGTGGACTGTTACAAACAAATCTGAGATCCATTACTTGGTTTGAAGAGTCTAGTGTGTCTTCTGAAAATCGATGGCATGATGTGACAACCAGAACTTGTGGAACAAATGTATCAACGCCAGACTGCCATTTTTGTATTCTCTACATTGTCTGCAATTCAATCTCTGCGTTGCTTGTTTGTACGCCCAAAAATCAGTTTTAATGTGTCAAATTGAACCTGCGTGGAGCTTGTTTGATTCGTGTTAATCGTGGAAGGAATGAGAATGCCCAGCAGTGTTGGCTCTTGTCTATTAGTGAAACACCCAGACAATGCACCCAGAAAGCGTTGTAGCATCAAGGCACTGAAAGTTGGATACGAACCTTTGCAGCATTGAGAATACAGTTATGTGTGTTTGAGGGATATTGTAAAAAGGTGGCTTCATCAGCATTGAATGGTATTGGCCCAAGGAATATATACCTAGAGCTGCAACGGTTATTATTTTTGTATTTTCCGATTTTTCCTGATTTTTACTGATTTTTACGATTTTTTCAGATTTTTTCCCCTCGCCGATATTATCCCGATTACGATTTTCGCAACACTGGCGGTAACAAGTCATACTTATTAAAAAAATGCACCACCGAAGAAAAAAAGCATGAAAGAAATCCATATGTTAACAAGTAAAACAAGATACTCTATAAAACTTTCAAGGTTGAGTCTTTCAAACTGCAACACCTTGAATGAAAAACTTTGTTGATTATTAATATAGAATGCAAAGCAGTCTATCACCATATCACATACTAAGGATAAAATACCTGATCATTCTACAGACAGAGTAAAATTCACAACAAGTTCACCATTACAAACCTTTGCATAGTCAAAATTTGCATTGACACATAAAGCAAGATTACTAGGAAGAGTCCATGGTGTAGTTGTCCATGCTACCAGGGCTCCACCATTTGGTTCATCTTTTAATGGAAAAGACACCATTATTGCAGGATCTGACACATCCTACAAAATGAAAAGTTTCATTTAGAGAGACTTCATCGACATTACAATATTAACAAGTTTGCCACATATATTTATCCTAGGTTATAATAGTTACTGTAGATATATCAAATTAATCAACTTATTGGAGCTGATAGCATACTCTGTAATTCTGTCCCGCTTCAAAATTTGATAGAGAAGTCTTGCAGCCTGTGCTGTATGGCATAACCTGTGATGAGAAGAATACATGTCAACATTTTATAGGCCTCATGTCCAGAAACTCTTTCTTTAAATGTGTACTAGACGAAATATAAGGAATTCCAATCAAGAAGTAAATGGTGTGAGTTTATAAATACAAACATTCTGACAACTGTGCATGCACATGACAAGATTATATGGGATTTCAAAACTTCCACAAACACAGCTTGAGCACTTCCAGGGACATACATACTTGACCTGCTTAAAAACGAACAACAGCTTGTATAGCCCTTAGTGATTAGGCCTCAACTAACGATTATCATCTACAAACAAATCATGCGTGCCAGACACTGGAACAGACTAAAATTGGCACTACCAGTAGAGGGAAACAAACAGCTTTCTCATCAAACTTATGAACAGCGTAGCCTTAAATGGTTCACTTTGGGTTCATAGAAAAGCACAGTTCCTATTTATCAGCTCTTTCTGAAGAAATCTACCATAAAAGAATTAGCAATCCATTATCGGCCCTATCTGCCTTCTGGTTGTTATTTATGTGAAGTATTACAAGCTATTTATACAGTGGCATATCCCTAGGGTGGGATTTCGTTCCACATTAATAATTAATCTACTCTACTGTCAATGAGTTAAAAGAGCCTTAACATCAACCTTAAAAAGATCCTTGTAAACTCAGCTCTTCATCTTATCTTCATGGAACTCTGCATGTGGCTCAACTGGTACAACTACCAATTCATGATCATCTAAACTTAAGTAATCTTTATCCTTTCAAAAGTTCATCAATAAGGTTTCCAAAAGATGAGTAAATAATCCCATCAATTAGTGGTCTATTGTTAGAGAATTGTATATGTGAGTAAAAGGATGATCAGGAAGAATACAAAACATTGCAACAAGTCTTGATTAGATTTCCTCTCCCTTGTGATCGAGTGGCTCCACACCTCTACTAACATTGGGGAAAAAGTAAACAATCCAGTAAACAGATTGATGCACCACTGATTTGCCCCAAGGAAGGGGTAAATATCAAAATCAAATGGTAGATTGAAATATTCCCTTCACTTATTTATTTAAATTTCCAGAATTTTCTTTTGAATTGCCTTCAGAAAAACACACAATGATTTTTTGCCAAGAATTTTCATAATGTAAACAGAATTATAGAAACAGCAACCACAAAGATTGTAAACAATTCTATTGCAAAACCCCAACTATTTTATTTATAATTCTGAGAGGAAAATTACATCAATTTAATTTGAGGAAAATCTGATGTAAAAATCGTCTGTAAATACTTGGCTGGATATTCCCTCAGCAAATTCACTGGCTCTTCTACAACTCAATCTCCCAGCAATTAGCAATTCGGCCCTCCTAGAGTTATTAATTCAGCCCACCTAGAAGTAACAAGTCGGCCCTACTGAGACTATTAATTTGGTCCTCCTGGAATGTCAATTTGGCCCCTCCTAGAAACAATAATTCAGCCCTCCTTAGATTAGCAATTTGGCCCTCCTAGAATTATCAATTTGGCCTCCTGAAGATGAAAATTTGGCCTCTTGGAATTATCAATTCGACCTCCTCCCAAAGATGACAATTTGTCCTCCTGGAATTATCAATTTGGCCTCGTCTTGAAGCTAGCAATTCGGCCTCCCAAATTTATCTATTCGGCCTGTTCCCGCAAAATGTAATATTCCAAACTGAAAATTTTGGCTAATTTAACTCAACAAAATGCATATGTAAAAAGTTCATTCATTTAATAGAAGTTTGTCATGTAAAACATAACAGATAGAGCACTGCAATCCAATAACACGATAAACAGAAAAATCCTCAGCTTATTATATTAGATAAAATGGGGATTTACATGTTGATACAACCCAAATAGCTGAGATGAGAAACTGGCCTCAAGGATCTGCTCCAATGCTGCACTGGCCCTCCAAAACTGAACTGAAATGCAACTGCTAGGCTCTCCTGTGAATTCTGGATGAATTCACCAAGGGGAGAGTTGGGTACTCGCCCACTCTCACTAAATCACCTGAGGGTTTCCGTCCTAGGGCTACTATGGTAGAGAACTGAATTCTCCAACCCACACCAAAGACAAATGCTCAAATCCAAGATATCCTCAAATGGTCTCCTCCTCCTCTTTTATAGATCTGATGGACCCTCTAGAAGCCTTATTTTATTATTATTTTAATCACTTGGTACTTTTTCCCTACTTTAATTTTAATTAAGATACCTTTTTAATTTAGGAAAATGGTAAATCGGCCACCATCCCTCCTCAGACCACTGAAAGTCACTTCCCACCATCTCATCTTGTAGATCTTCTCGTTCCAGTTCCAACAAGCTATTACACTAAGGTGTTACGTCAAATATTCCTCTCGGAATGCCACCTTAAGTGTAATTAATTGAGTTAGGCCCAATAATAACCTTGTTTTTCAAAAAAAATCGAGATGCAACAAAACGAAAGGCAAGTTGTGCAGACGATGGAATATGCCAAGCAAATGCCATCGGATCCCATAGAAAATCCTCCATGAAACCCCTTCAAAATCCCCTGGGCCCACTAATGGAGTAAACCTGCTCTTGTGACCTAGCTGCCTTTGACCCTGGAAGTCTACCCTAACCACACCATAAGGGAAACCAGAAAATGAGCATGACACAAAATCTAGTAGGCCTAACAATGGGACACTCTACAAGGCTAACACTAGACAAACAGAAAACAATGTGGTAGTGGCCTACTATCACCATAGCTAAAACCCCCTGCTCTTTATGGACTCTCACCAATGGGAGGAGTCCCGATATGATAGAGGTCACTTGAAATAGGTATTCTAATGCTGATGAGTAAGGTGACCTAAATAGGATCTCACAAGAAAGGCTCAATGTAGGTTCAAGGGTCCATTAGCAGGCAATTCGCTTTCTACAAAGAGACCTATAATACAAGACATAAAACCTAGGGTTTGATAGATTTGATGTGTGTTGGAGTAACCCAAGATCAAGGCTATGGGAAAGTATTTACAATGTGTATTTGCAAATTCAAGGCTCGTGAAGCCCTCAACAAGCCCCCAAGTTGAAGCAATACTAGCCTAGGGTTCCCTCTTAGGGAAAACAACTCAGGCAAAGAAATTTATGGACAAGATTGAAGTTGATGCCCACCAAAAGGATAGATTTTGTGGCAAATACAATCCTCTTGATGTTTAGGCTCTCCAATCCCGAAAATTTGCTTTTCCTAGATATTCGCACCAAGCCCTAGTTAGCAAGGTTGGCCTTAAAGGGGTTGAATTGAGAGGAAGAGAAATAATGGACTAAAAGAGAGTTTGATCACCAACCAAATGGACCAGTCCCTTATCCCTTGGGAGTATGGAGTAAATGATGTTTCAAATCAGCCAACTAATCTTTAAGGAGGCTGAAATTTTGATGCCCTAGCAGCAAAATTCCAACAATTACCTATGCAATGGAGGATAGATTTTTCATGGGAGAGCTACCAAGAGTTAACCACTAAGGACATTCATTCACATGTTATGTATGAGTAATGCATGCAATAGATCATCTAGCTTAGCATCCAAATATGTTTTCAATAAATTAGGAGACAATTGCAGTACTAGAATCAACAAAATTCCATACATTAAACATGAAAAAGATAGATATTCAACATTTATATACACTTACAAGATAACATCAAAGATTCCATTCCATCATCCAAACAATAGCACCAGAGCACAATGATTTAGCTCCAAATATCAAAATGCATCAAAGGTCTGACTTTCTCCACAAGTTCGAGAGGTCGAACTATACAAGAAGGCCAAATATCCAAGTGTAATGTGATGATGAGATACAAATGAAAGGTTCCTCTACTTATATGAGGAATTTGAATCCTATTTTAGCTTATTAGCCCCACAAAACAATAAACTAATGTGCAAGTAATAATATGGGTCATAAGTCGATCTAGTAGTAGCTCATAAAAACAAACTCAAACAACCCACACGTGTCAGCCAAAATAGTGATAATGTTGACATCATGCTAGTGTAGGCCTCTTCTAAGCAAGCATTGCAGATCAAAGGTGCCATGAAATGTGTAGAAGCCCTCTAAAATCATCCTCTTGGGGTTGACCCGAAGATCTCTCCCAATCTCCCTCTGTGGACCCCAGTTTTGGCTTTGGGTCACAAAGGTGGTCTCATGGGTCTCCAAGTGGCCAAAATGCTTGTATTTGCTCCAATGTTGAGACCTCCCAAGGTGCTCCTAGCTCTCCCATGTCTCAATGTGTGCGACCATCCTCATCTGGGCCATGGATTAGATGCCATCCCATCTTATTAGTGCTAAGCCTGTTGGGGGCATGTTGGTCTAGGTGCATCATCCCATAAAGTCAACAATGTGGGGCAAAGTGATAAAACGTTGTGGCTGTCGGAGGTGTCCAAGGATGCAAGTGATGCTCTACAACTATTTGGAGTCCCATGGCTCTCAACGCCTCACTTATGGGTGTCAATATGCCCCTTTGCAGGACTTGGACCCCAATTAAGTTGCCCAGACCTATAGATGGAGCCACCTGCTAATCACACAAAATATCAAGTGTTGCAACTTTCACCATTAGGTTACATTTAATCATTATTACATCTAAGTGAACCAAGCTTGAAAGGAATGGACAAATTAACACTTCATAGAAGGCTTCCCTTCCAAAATTATGGCTCTAGTAATGTAATGGTGTTACCTCACTAGGTAAGAGTGGTTAATAGATGACCCTATTAAGTGTTCTCAACCCCCAAGGGGGAGTGACATGTCCCTGGTCTACCCTTCAATCAATAAGTGCCATGTGAATAATAATGGAACAGAGAGTAAAAGACTTCATGGCCAAGTGCCATGGTCAAAGGGACCAGCCTGATGGGGATCCTCATCATGGGTGTATAGATGTGAGGGGGGAGCAATCATGGATGCATGAGATACCAACTCAGCCTTTGTTTTCCACCCCTCTTTTGTGCCTTTTACTTTTTCTTGATTTTATTTATATTATTGCTTGTACCTCAAGGGTTATAGCTTGATTTGCATGATGTATAGTATGAAATTTCCACAAACTGCAACAACTGAAAATTGTTGAAATTTCTAAGTCTAACCCGTTAGAAATTTTCCTGCACTACCTGGTTTATTCCACCTGCTTGTTTAATTACTAACAAGTTATTTAACCATATAAATACTAAAATAAACACAATGCGGTCTCAACCATTTACAAATCAACAACTGAAAGAAATAGACAAACACACAAGGGACGCCGTTACTTTTGGACAATCGTCCCCAGAAAAACCCAACTTGGGAAAATCGATGTAGCAGTTCTGAGGGTTTTATTATTAAGCAAATTTTCTTGAGTACATTGGGTACCAAACTGGCTAACTCGACAGAGAAAATAATCTGGCAATAATACCTCTCTTCGGAAGCAGATATTCTGAAAGTCTGCTCCACGAAACCCTCTCCAGCACCTCTCTGAGGCACTGTGTCAGCCCTCCTGGCCTTTGCATCAGCCTGAAACCCTTTGTGTCACTTATGCAACCTCTACGTCACTCATGCAGGCCCTTCTGGCCTCTGCGCAGTCACTGTTGGCCTCTGCAGGGCTCCTGCTGGCTCTGCGTCTACCTCTCTACCTCTACGCTGGTCTTCTGGCACTATTTCTTCCTCTCTGCCTTGCACTCACTGCCCCTCGCTGCAACTACGATCACTTGTTCAATTTCTCCTAGCAAACCCTGCTCTAGAAAATCGAACTGACTGATCACTCTTGACGTATCTCCAACTGACCCTCAAGCCTCCTCTTATACTTTTTTCTGTTGAGTCTTCAAAGGTCGAGATTACATCTCTAATCAACGGCTAAGATTAGATTTGGCTTAATCCATGTCATTTAGAACCTTCTAAACCAGTTTTATATTAATACCCATTAATATTTTTATTTTCCTAAGTTTAGACTTAGAAATCCATTAAAAATATTAACTATTTTAATATCTCTTTCACCGGGCAGAATTTCCCCAAACCATTTCTGGGTCTTGGAGATCTCATGTGCTTTAGCCTCTCCACCAATTTTCATGGCTAGAGCACATCTGATGCTACCCCAAATCAACACTCCCTCTTAGCGAGGAATGTGCTCTAGTAATGCTCCATCACTGAGCATCACCCTGATCATCCAGCACCGGTACCTGTGCTAATGCTTGGCCTTCCTACCCAACATCCTCTGCACTGCTGCATCCTATACTGCTGCCCATGGCTCTACCACTGCCATTGCTACATATGTACGGTAGCTCCTCTGCATTTGTGCTGCTGCTGGTCCTTCCTCCCAACTTTGCATCTGCACTGCAGCCCTCTCTCCTCATGCTGCATCGTGCTACCTATAGCACTACCACTGCTACTGTTGCACTGCAACGAAATTACTGAGACGATGGTAACTAATCTACCCAATTACTGACATCCTTGTCAGGCTAGAAACCCTCTTGATGTTGAAGCTCTCTCTACTGCTATCATGTGCTCCCCCTGTTGCCTCTACGCTGCTGCAACACCTTTGTGCCTCTCGCACCGCTGCAAACCTCTTTGTGCCTTCTTGCACTGCTGCAACCTCCTCTGTGCCTCTCGCACTGCTGCAATCCCCACTGCACTACTACAAATCCCTGCACTCTAGCACTCTTTGCCGCTTCATCCGCATTTGCTTCTACCGTCATCCGTCATCCTACTACTGTCTCTCGAGGCTCTTGTAGCCGGATATGATCCAAGAGTTTGGGTACCTCAAGGATCCTGCCCCTACATCTCCTGTAGTCCTCCTGACTACAACTCGATGTCTCTCCATCTTCTCTCTAGAGGTACATGAGCACTCATGGCACAATCATCATCATCCTCTACCTCCTTTTCTTCCTTCGTTGGCGCTGCCTTGGAGTTAGACACTGGGTTGCATAATGGCCCAACTCCCCACAGTTGAAACACATAATCTTGGAGAGGTCCTTTTTCTTCCTCTTCCCTTGTTGCCCTGTAGATGCCAGAGTCACATCCTCTTCCTCCTCTTTCTTGACCCAAGCTCCTTTGCACTACTTCCCGCCTTGGTTAGTCGTCTGATCTCTTCTTGGCGAAGAGCTACCCACAGTTCTTCCCAATCTAGAAGATTCGATATGCCCAAAATGCTTTGGACGGATGTCTCCCACTCCTCGGAGACTGCGTTCAGGGAGGTCCTCACCATTAATTCCTGATCCGGCGTGGCCCCTATGGAAGTCAGTTGGTCCTGAATCTCCTGCAACCTACTGAGGAATTGATCTATCTG
This sequence comes from Pinus tabuliformis, assembly GCA_031772625.1. NCBI lineage: Eukaryota > Viridiplantae > Streptophyta > Pinopsida > Pinales > Pinaceae > Pinus > Pinus tabuliformis. The sequence goes on from CM062820.1 coordinate 1,281,431,466, forward strand.
CTCCCCCTTCTGCATCTGATACGACCACAACTGATTCTCCAGTAGCATCTTCCTCTACACGGAAGTGCCTTGATACAACGTCATCAAGGTATCCCACATTTCCTTTGTCGTATTCTTCTCGACAATATGTTGGACTACATGATCCTTGACCCCATCAAGGATTATGCATTTCGCCTTGGCCATCGCATCCTCATACCTTTCGTTATCAGCTAGGTCGACTGGGATAGCCACGGTTCTCAAGGCGAAGGCCTTGATGCGATGTCTATCCAGAATAGACAGGATCCTGGCCTTCCAGATGACAAAGTTGGACGCCCCGTCCAGCCTGTCCTGATCCCTCAGTCCGTTCATGGCCATCTCTCTGCTCTTCTTTTCAACTCCTCTGAGTCTCTACTTCCCTCCTGGAAGTTCTCTCTTCGACTCCCTCTGAGTCTCTACTTCCCTCCTGGAAGTTCTCTCTTCGACTCCCTCTGAGTCTTTACTTCCCTCCTGGAAGTTCTCTGCTAGACTCCCTCTGAGTCTCGATTTCCCTCCTCGAAATACTCTTGCCAACAGTCGCACCTCTTCGATCTCCTATGCTCCTGCAACACTGATCTCGATTTCTTGGCTAGAAACCTGCCTAGGTAGCGACTCCCTCTACCTTGGTCTGTCCCGTTAAGTACTGTTCTACCTCGACAGCAACAGCACCCCACCAACTTCACTCTCCACAATCTTCCAACAGCTTCCTATGCCCCAGCAACTGAAGAACTGAGCCTCTAGGTTCTGCACAATCCCGACAGTGGTTGAATCGCTTCACTAGCCAATTGCGTCACTCCTACTTGGGTAAGCAGGATGATGTAGCTCTTTGAGATCCTCTCACTGCTTCTACATTGGCGCCTTCTCTGGCTCAAACTGAGGACACAGGCCCTCTATGTCACCCCTTCTCTGATGCTTTTTGCTTACGAACATCTTTTGTCACTCGAGACAGTTGTTTCGGCTGCAAATTCTCTGATTCAGCAGGTGCATTCAGCTCTCCAATGATCTGCAATGCTCTGATACCATGTTGAAATTTCTAAGTCTAACCCGTTAGAAATTTTCCTGCACTATCTGGTTTATTCCACCTATTTGTTTAATTACTAACAAGTTATTTAACCATATAAATACTTAAATAAACACAATGCAGTCTCAACCATGTAATATTCCTAATTAGCCATGGCTAATTGGAATATTCGATTTTGTCCAAATTTTACCTTCTATAGTTATTTTGTAAATAAAAAGTGAGGAAGGGGGACATAACTCACTTTTAGAATAAAAAGTCACTTCCTAGTAGCACAACGTTGTGACTTAAAGGGGAGCCAAGGGGGCCTAAGGGGGACGCAGAAATGGAGCCCACGCAGACACATGGAGGGACTGCGCAGGAGGGAAGACACACGTGGCAAGAGGAAAATCACATAGGAGGAGGTGAGCCTTAGGATTGAGAGAGGCAAACGCTATAAATGAGAGAGGAGCCCCCTCATTTTGATCATTTAGACTTGGAGCACGCTGGCTATTTAGCTAGTCTGCAGCACTGTTTAGTGCATTGAGTGTCTCCGTTTGGAGATCTCACCCTTAGCCCCGGGGGACTTCGAGTGCCTGCTCGGGCAAGGTATTTCCATTGGCATTTCAGCAGTAGATACATCAGCATTTCAGCAGCAGTAGTGGCAGCGTTTTGGAGGACTGTGCAACACTAGGAGAGGGACGCAGTTCTGAAGGACTGCGCAGTACTGTGAGAGGGACGCAGTTCTGGTTTGGGGGTTTGCAGTGGGTGTTGTGCTGAGAGATAGATCAGGGGATCAGCGCTTGCAGCTGGAGAGTTTTTGGCAGGGGTTTCAGACATATTTTTGGAGGGTTGCATTGAGTGGCATCGCAGAGCACTGAGAGACTGCACAGAACCCCAAGGGGGTGATTTTCGAGGGTCGACCATTCCAGTAGAGCTTTCTGGGTTTTTCTAGGTTTCTTGAGTAGAGTCTGATTCCAGAGTTTCAGCCTTTTCTGAGGAGGAGAGCAGCTCCAAATCCTCATTTGATTTCTAGCAGCAACAGCAGCATAGCAGTTTCCCAGCAACTTGGATGCAGATCAGAGAGGGCCATTCCTTCGCTATTCTGAGTATATTTCTTCACTTGCCTAGTGCAAGTAGAGGTGCCACCTTCCTGATCACCTACTGTACTCATTTTATTACTCAGTATAATAAAATGGCTTAGCATTCTCTCTGCATTTCTTGTGTATCTGCTTATGGTTTATTCGATATATATGTATCATTGTTATTTGTATCTCTTGGAGCATTCTCGACTATTATACCACTTGTGTGTTTCTATTATACTCTTAGACAGAGTCTGGAAAGGGCCAGGTAGTCTCCGGATCTCGTCCTCTTTTTAGAGGCGACATATCTGGTAAATTCCCTCCCAGTCCATCTTTGGTTGGAGTTTGCTCGTGTTTGTGGTATATTCCTGATAAGGGATATTACAAAGCATTTACAAATCAACAACTGAAAGAAATAGACAAACACACAAGGGACACCGTTATTCTTGGACAATCGTCCCCAAAAAAAACAAACTTGGGAAAACCTTTGCAGCAATTTTGAGGGTTTTATTATTAAGCAACTTTTCTTGAGTACACTAGGTGCCAAGCTGGCTCACCCGACAGAGAAAATAATCTGGCAGTAACACCTCTCTCCGGAAGCAGATATTCTGAAAGTCTGCTCCACGAAGCCCTCTCCAGCACCTCTCTGAGGCACTGCGTCAGCCCTCCTGGCTTCTGTGTCAGCCCTAAACCCTCTGCATCAACCCTCTGAGGCTCTACGCAGCCTCTCTAGCCCTCTGCGTCGCTTTTGCACCCTCTGCATCACTCACATAGGCCCTTCTGGCCTCTGTGCAGTCACTGCTGGCCTCTGCGTGGCTCCTGCTGGCTCGGTGTCTGCCTCCCTGCCTCTACGCTGGTTTTCCGACACTATCTCTGCCTCTCTGCCTTACACCCACTGCCCCTTGCTGCAACTCTGATCACTTGTTCGATTTCTCTTAGCAAACCCCGCTCTAGAAAATCGAACTGACTGATCACTCTTGGTGTATCTCCAACTGACCCTCAAGCCTCCTCTTATACTTTTTCTGTTGAGTCTTCAACGACCAAGATTACATCTCTAATCAACGGCTCAGATTAGATTTGGCTTGATCCATGTCATTTAGAACTTCTAACCCAGTTTTATATTAATACCCATTAATATTTTTATCTTCCTAAGTTTAGACTTAGGAACCCATTAAAAATATTAATTATTTTAATATCTCCTTCACCGGGAAAAATTTCCCCAAACCATTTTTGGGTCTTGGAGATCTCATGTGCTTTAGCCTCTCCACCAATTTTCATGGCTAGAGCACATCCGATGCTACTCCAAATCAACACAAAATTATCTCCTAACTTATGCAATTTATTTGTCTTATGTTAATTATTAACGACAAATATTGATAAACTCACACTGCAATTCTTCATAAATAAAATACATTGCGAAAATAAATATTAGAACTGAGAAAATAATGCACACACACAATAATTTTGACACTGTTATTTTTGGACAATCGCTCTCGGAAAAACCCCGAAAGGAAAACCAGTGCAGCAACTGAGGGTTTTATTATTATCTTCAGCAAAATAGAGAATCACAACTTATTTCCTTTCCATCTAAGCTCCGACAATTTTATCTCATTGGAAAATAACTGGGAAAACCATTTTCCCTCCAGCAAATCGATCTGGCCTCCTCTTGGCCACTCGCACTCCTCTCTGGCACTCACACTGTCTGCCAAAAATGCACACTGCAGCCTCTGGGAAATTCGCACAGCCTCCAATACTCCTCCCTACAAGTCATTCTGCCTCCCTTTGCCTCCTGAAGCTACTTGCACCTCCTTTCAACAACTCTCCCGGCAACTGGAAGTGATATATTGCTCCTGCGAGTCGCACTAGGGAACTGGCTACTTGCACTAGCTGAATATGACCTCCCGCTAGAAAACTCATTCTTCCTTTCCTGACTCTGGAAAACTGGAAACCCCCTGGGAGTTTCTCTGGAAATTCTCACTATTGAATACCTCGTTGCTAGTGTCTCCCTAGCTTCAACTATGCCCTTGCTGAATCCCTGCAACTGGGTAGTCGAACTACTCAAAAGTTTTTTGTGTGTGTTGTATATCTTCTCCAAACCCCGTCGACTTGCTCTTATAATCTTTTGTTGGACTCTCAACAGCCATGATCACATCTCAATCAATGGCTAAGATCATTTTGACTCCATCAATTCACTTTTCCGGAAGTCTCTAGAGAAAAATCGATTTCCCTCAATTAATCTGATTTAATTAACCAGATTTCCTAAGTTAGACTTAGGAAATATTTAATTATTAGCTCATTAATCTAATTGAGGTGTTTTTTGCAAAACCTTTTCTGGGTCTTGGAAATCTCGTGTTCCTTAGCCTCTTAGACACCATAGAGACTAGAACACTTGTCCACTGCTACCAAAAACTAACACTCCCTCTTAGCGAGGAAGGTGTTCCGCACTACTCCCAATTTATCGTTGAAGAAAACAAACTTTGTCTCACCCAAGGCCTTCGTGAGAATATCTGCAACCTGCTAATCTGTGGGAACATGTTGTAGCCGAACTGATCTACACGGCTAGTGTCCACCATCTGTGATTGCAAAATATTACAATTGGTTGCTATAAATTATCAAACCTCTGGTAAATTTCATTTCTTCACTGCTACTAGTTGATATGACATCCTAGAAGCAACTTGGCCCCTCTAAATCAATTTCGCCTCCCTCTAAGACCCTAAATCGACCTCTGAAGTTGTGTACCAACAAACTCGCACTACTGGGAAAATAACTTAGCCTCCACTAGAAATCAAACCATCAAACTGAGAACTACTTCTCCTCTGCAAATCAATCTAACTAGCAAAGTACCTTGTTGCCCCGACAACTCCCTCTGCCTCAGTCAACTCGCACTCCCGGAGAGATTGCATCCTCCCTCTGCAATAGATCTCCCTCTACCACTGAGAAGCTGGAAATCTTTGCAAAGAAAATACTCCAGCAATCACTCTCCACCATGTTATCACTGCCTACTCTGATTCACCTACTACATGTTGTCGCTGAACCAATCTACGTTTTCGTTGCACTACTCGGATCTCACACTATTGATGCCCTTGCTCTGCCGCTATCATTGCAATAGTGAGTCTCAATTTCCTACAAAAATAACTTACATGTCCTTCCCTTTAGGGGCTAGGAACACCTAATAGGGTGGTTTGTTAACTACTCCTACCAAGAGAGGTAACACCATAACATGTTCAAAGCCCCAAATCCGAAAGAGAAGCCAAATATGAAGTATCCATTTCTGCCCTTGATTAACAAGCTTATTCACTCAATTGCACTAATGATTATTGTATCCTAAGGTGAGGAGACACATTGGATCTTATACAAGATTGGCAAATGGTTTCACTCTGGGCTTGGCCTCCCTATACGAGATCCAAGCCCACCAAGGGATCATATTGACACTTGTAGGGGAAGCGTTGAGAGCCATGGGTTTCCATCATGTGACATAGCATTATCTCATGCCATGGGCAGCCTTAGTGCCTTCAGCAGCTTGTTCATTGCCCACATTATATGAGAGATGATGCACTTGGACTAGCACTACCCGCAACTAGCTTAGCACTGTATACAGGGTTTGGCAGATGATCTGAGGCCCAAAGGAGGTTTGTCTCATTCTTGAGACATGGGAGGGTGAGCACCATCTTCCATGCCCTCATTTGGAGCAGTCTACAGGCTTATTTTACACTAGTAGACCCATGAGACCACTACTTATGCCCCAGAGCCACTTTGGAGCACCACATGATGTTTTCCATGGAGATCAAGGAGCCACCCCCTTGACTATCATTTATGGAGCACTCTTCTTCATCATGGCACCTTGAGGACTTGATTAGGCCTTCCAACGACCCTCCTACACCATTGCTACATCATTTCAGCTTCATTTGGATGGCTTAACTTAAACCTTATGGCTATTTGGTGGGCTTGTCACCAAAGTTATTGTTATTTTGCACATTAAAGTGAATTTCGTGGCATCTTAGGATAATTTGAACTCTTAGAGGCTCATATAAATAAAGGAGAGCCTCATTTGCATTGAACATCATCATCACTTCTTGGATCACTCTCTTGAGAATTTCACACTTTTTCCTTGGAATGTCTATTGAAGCTCTTTTGATGCATTTCAATATATTTGGGAGCTGAAATTTTGTTCTCTCTTGGAGCCGCTATCTTGATCAATGTTTTAAAACTCTGACTCGGCCGAGGGTCGACTCTGACTCCGACTCGGCCGGCTCGATTTCAATGTCTCGGTCGTTGTAAAAAATACATTAAATATTTATTTTTTATAAAAACACATAATTTTAAAGATTTTCATTCATGTTTCCAAACACACAGCATTAGAATATAGATAGAAGACAACATATGATCAAAGTAGGCACATGAATATATCCATTATATCAAAATGGCACCCAGTGCACTGTCCAATACATACACGATGTTGATATAGAGATCAAAACAAAAACACATAACCAAGGAGGCTATAAATGGCCTCTACAACAAAAGTCTGTGACCAGTACTACTGGCAACTGCTAGAGTTGCCAACATCATCTGGCTCAGTGTTACTTGGAAGCAGGAGCGAAAGTGGGGAGCGAGAGCGAAAACGCGAGTGGGAGCGACATTTTCAGAAGCTCCTGGTTTGGGAGCGAATCCCGGAGGAGTTCAACAACCAATGTCACTAACATCAAGGTACATAGAGGGATTGGTGCTCTTGATTAAATACGAGTTCCATACCCTAATACATGACAAAATTCAATGGAAACATTGCAATCCTCCAATCCTGAAATCCTGAAAAACTGATAAGTCTGCTGGATTTTGAATGAAATCTAAAATTCTACTTTCTCCATATGAAATCCAATGAGGCCGGAACCACTCTCAAACATCCTGAGTCATTTCATGGTAATGTTAAAAATTTAAGTAAAATGATGAAATTTAACATCCTGAGTCACTTTTACTTTAAGAATTTAACATTACCATGAAATTTGAATAGCATATCAATACTAGGAGAGGGGAATGGACCCCAAATAGCACTTAACCAATTTAGAAAACACCTTGGAGTCCCCAACAATCAGCTAAATGTTAAAAAGTTAAAAAAAAAATCAGAAAAATCCTTGTTTTTTTTGGGTGACTGGCCGAATTTAATGACTCGGCCGAGTAAATGTGGAAACGGCCAAGTTGGCCGAGTCACCGAACCGTTTCCTCCACCGAGTCATATTTCTGGGCAATGAAACGGATCAACTCGGTCGTTTCCGTTTCGAATCGGCCGAATTTTAAAACTATGATCTTGACCTTGGATTGGATATATCTCTTGTTATTTAGTGCTTTTATGTTGAAAATTTTCCATGTAATAATGTCTAATGTGCGAAAATCTTGCAATTAACTAGTTTCTTTTTATGCCCTAATTATTGAATATCATTGAAAAGATTGTTAAATTACAAATCTGTGCATGTTACTCATTGAATGGCAAGTAGATGAATGTTCCTAGTGGAATTAAACTTGTTTTTCTTCCATAAAAGTCCATTGATCTTGGGTGGGTAAATGCTAAAGAGTGATAGCTAGGGCATCACAATTTAGCCTCCTTGAAGACAAATTTTAGCTGAATATCAAATCACATAGACTCCAGAGCCCAAGGGTAAGACACAAATCCAAGAAAAATTGGTGATCACCTTTATCTTACCTTTCTTTTTCTCCAAAATTTTCGGCCTCCAAACCTAGACGGCCTTGCTAGGGCTTGTTGTGAATTCCTTTAGGGGAGGAAATTTTCAATTCTACTTGGATAAAGTACCGCACAGGTGTCTCCCCTAGGGTTCCTCAAAGTTTCACAGAATTCCCATGGTACATTTGTGAGAAAATGGAAGCCCTAGCTCTAACTTTGGAAGCTCATCTTGAACGTTTAGGTGTGTTGCCTTTCTTGAGGGTTTTGGCACATAGTATTCAGTGGACTAAATCATTCAAACCCTTTCTCTCATCCCACCTTGACATTGAAAGCACTTTGGACAGCCTTCTCCCACAATTATACATAAACCCTAGGTCTCATGTGGTCCCATTCTAAGTCCTTCTCAAGAATAGTGAAAGCTTATATAAAGGCATATAATCATCTTACAAAGCTTCTTGAGAGGTCCTTATCATCTCTAGAGCCTTGACCTTAGGCATCCTTCTCATTATTGAATATCATAAACCCTAGGTCCAGGTTTCTTCCTCATAGGTCTTTCCTGGAGAACCATTAGCTTCTCTGGAAGCATTGAGCCCTTATTTTGAGCCTCTCCTTGAATGGGCCTTGGAAATCACTTCATACCTTGTCATTGATCCTATCATTTCAGGTGATTCCCTTCATGTCGAGACTCCTCCAATCAGTGAAAGTCCATAGAAAGCAGGGGACACTAACTGAGGTGACAGTGGGTATTTGTCCCATTGTTGTCATTTGGTCTAGTTTTTTTGTCCCTTAGGTACTCCTCCTAGGACCCTTGCTAGATTGTGTGCCAACAAGTACTCCGCACAATTATGTTTTTGCCATTACTTCACAAACAAATAACAAAAGCATAGCAGAAACTTGGCATGTTGAAGAAACAATTGGAGCAAGTCATAACTGCCCCCCATTATCGAAATCTTGGTGGCAGTTGATAAAATTCCAGGAAGAGGGGTAATGACTAGGCAGAGAGTCAACTACCGGCAGAAGGTTACCAAACAGCAGCAGCAACAAAAGAGAAAGAGTTGATTGGTTTCTCCATTTCTCGACTGAGTACTGTCCTTCTGTCTTCCTGCCAATTTTATGGTAATTTTTAACATCTTCCAATCACTCTCTTCCCAGTGACAGTTCCCCTGTTCCAGGCTGAATTCTTTCCACGTCCTGTTATTGTAATGTTTCCATATCTGCACCAGGAGCCACATTCAAAATCTTGGCCAACCGAGAAGCCATCAGTCTTATATGTTTTGCAGTCGTAATCTTTAATATTTAGACTCCTCCAGAATGACGAATGCAAATATATTATCAAATTTCATTCATGAAATCCTCCTTTTCCTCCATGTTTCGGAGTTGTAATGTTACATCACTTTCACCTTCATTTTATTTACTCTCTCTAATTGCCACCCAAATTCTTCTGAAACTTATTGAATGGCAAATGGTTGAACATTTTGATTTGATATGAGGCTTTTCCTTTCACTCTGATAGGGAGGTTCTATTTAGTAAGTTTATTTTCTTGTTTCTACAGTTTATATTTCTTTCTTTGAAGCACGGACACAGAATCAATAAGGTAAAGTAGAATAGGATCTGAATTACATTCTGTTTATGGGTTGTATTTTAAGGGAGCTCCACCTTGTTTATGAGTTGTATTTTAAGGGAGCCCACCTTGTTGTGCCAAGAGGCGTTTTAACTTTTTACAACTCAGTATGGTAGAGGTGTTGCCACGTGAGTTATATGTACATCATTCATCATTATATGTTAATTTCAAAAATATATAAATAGCCCTTGCAACAAATAATAATAATATTAAATGTTCCTCACATGTAAATACAAGCATAAATAAAAAATCTCTCTATGAAAAAGAGAGAATGGATATATACACATAATATAAACACGGTTGTATGGAGAAATTAAAAACAGAGATACCAGATTTGCATATAGACAGAAATACTATAGATATTAGATATTATATTTACATAGAAAGATTGTGAGAGTGTAAATATAAAGATATCCAAAAATTTAGGGATTTGATCTCTGGACATTTGAAAGATCCGCAGTTAAGTCGACACTTGAAAGATCCACAAAGATCCATGGTTAAGTCGACACTGGAAAGATCCACGATTAAAATGGATCTGCATTGGTATAAAAACAAAGAGGATTTCTTTCAGCTTCCTAGATCCATTGATGACTTTTTGATCTGGGGCAAGAGTCCAGAGGATTTCTACATAAAAGCTTAAGCAATAAAAAATCTGTCAACGGGCATTGGGTGTGCCATTTTGTCTGTAGTAGAGAATAGCAGTCAGAGTAGAATGACGGCAAGCATAGTAAACTCAAGTTTAGAAATTATTATGGTTTATGTGTATGTATGGACAAATGATTAGCAATTCTGTCAAATACTAGAAAAGGTCATAAAAATACAATCCAGGGCCCTGTTTTGCTGATATGTAATTCCTCCTCCTAGAGAAGAGGGTAAAAATGTACCTTTCGGTACCCCATTTTCCTGATATGTAATTCTATAGATGTGGAACAAAATCCTAACAAAGAGAGTAAGAGAGTAGAGATAGTATCTAACATCGTATCAGTAACAACCACAAGTCAATGACAACCCTCAAGGCATTATGCCAAAACTACCAGCAATGTTAATATCAAAGTGAGGGGAAATGATATCAAATTGGCCAAGAGAATTGCACCTGATTGTCAGCTTTTAGATTGACAAAGCTTTTAGTTTAGGTAATAATTTATAAACCATCTCTATCTCACAATTCTATTCACGTCAAATTATATTATTATTCACAACACACAACCAATAGGAATGTTAACACACATATCAATATAAATATAATGCCACTGAAGAGTTTTATCAGATAGATAACCACCAAAAAAAACACAAAAACATGACACCAAAACCATTGGTGATGTCAGCACCAAAGAAAAAAAAATGCTATCACATCAACCCTGGACTTCCATCCAAAACCAACTTTCAAATTGGCGAAGGTTAATTTTAAAACAAAAATAAGTGTGTTTCCATGATCTAAAAGACTGGATATCGGATATGAAAACATCTTCCAATTTGAAATAGTAATAAAAATATTGATGAGGACCTTGAAGCCTTGGTATACTAAATCCTTGTGCCAGAGCTGCTCGAACACCCACCACACACTCTCCATAAACTGAGGATCGAGCGTCTTATAGTCATTCTGAAAATCGATCCACCGGCCGACCCTGGTAACAATTTTCTCCCATTCCTTTCTATACTGCATAACGATACTCCGACATTCTTCGTTATACTTGCCGATGCCCATGGCTAAGACCTCATCTCTGCTATTGATGCCTAATTTAGTGTCAATTTGGAATTCCACGGGCAAGCCGTGGCAATCCCATCCAAACCTCCTAGTCACATGGTGTCCTCTAGCAGTCTGATAGCGAGTGACTATGTCCTTTATTGTGCCGGCCAGAAGGGTACCGTAATGAGGCAGACCGGTGGCAAAAGGAGGCCCATCGTAGAACACATATTCTGGTTTTCCTTCAGTTCTCTTGAGCTGAGTATGGAAGGCGTCCATCGCCTCCCACATTTCGAGTATTTTTTCTTCCTGCTTTGGGAAGTTGAAATATTTGCCTTCGCAGACATCCTCCATGAATCCGCTTCCAGTTTTGTTTAACAGACCCAAATGATTGAACGACTGCAATAATAATAGTATTTCTCTCCTCTGAGATGCACAGGGAGTGACTCTCGCGTTGACTTCAGTCTATGATATTCAATGTGAAGATATTTGGTCTTGACGTATTTCGTGAGTGAATTTCAATGGGTATTTTATCAGCAGAGGTCGAATTAATGGTAAGGGCCGCTATTTGAACGGAGGTAGCTTGAAAAACCAGGAATGGCCACCGGCTGGAGACTGGGGATTCCTTTGCCGTGGCCTCCAAGAGAACTGTATGTTCGTTTGAAATTCCGCTTGTCCCGACACTGTTGTCGACGTCAATTGTTAAATATTGGTATACTTATTTCAAAATTCTGGTATCTTATCTCTGCCATTTTAATATACAAATTTATTTTATTTTATATATTTTAGTTTCATTTTATGCGAGGCAATCAAATCTTATTTATTTTTTTATTATTTAGGTGTGCTTGATATATAAAAGGATATGAAATGTTTTAATGGTATTGGAGTAATTTTATTATCATATTTATAATTAATTTGTATAGTTTTATTTTAATTTTGATTTTTTTAAATGGAAGGTAAAATTTAAGGAAATATTTATATTTTGAAAGATTTGTTTTTTTAGATAGTAGATTTGAAGTTAAAATAGATATATGTTATCTTTAAGAAAAATGCTAATAAAATGTTTTAATTATAAGATTTTGTTTTGCTTTTCCACTTGTTTTATATAATATATACATAGTTCACATTAAAACATTTTATTTATAATTCACATTTTCCACATTCAAATGTTAATATAATAGAATATATCTATGAGTTATAATCTCTCTACACATATATACATTGAATTATTTTTGTTATTAATAATTTTTTAATTGTTGCATGTCTATCTACTTATCTACCTATATTGTTTGTATTAGTTTTGTTTTTAATATTTTTTAAAATTTTAATTTTGTTATTAATATTTTTTAAAATTTTAAGTTGATATAAAATTGTGATATTTGATATGAATTTTGAAAATGCCATATTTTTTTATTAGTAATACATTTTTTTTAATATTACATTTTGTTTAATTTTACGTTGATATAAAATTGTGATATTTGATATTTGTTAGTAACATATTTTCAGTTAAATATTATATGTCAGCTAAACATAAAATGAATTACACATCATATAATATTAATAAGATTATTTTTATATGCCAAATACATATTATTTTATTGTTCTCTGTTGATATAAAATTAGGATGAAAATTGTCCATGAGATTTTAGATAGACGTGATCGGGTGTTATGTTAAGACACTCCTTGATCTGAAGTCATCAGTTCAATTACCTGTCTGATCAGGGTGATATAGACACTCCTTGATGTGAAGTCATCAGTTCAATTACCTACCCGATCAGAGTGATATATTGGACATGATGAAGATGTAATCCTACCAAACTTACAAAAAAAATTAAGATGAAAATTAAATTATTTTATTTATAAATAATATTAATATTTTTATTATTAATATTTTTAATTTGTTATTATAAATAATATTTTTTATTTTTAAATGTAATTTTACAATACAACACTTATAAAAAGAGTATGTTTGCTTTTAAATTATTATCCTAAAATTTATATGATATTGAAAATTATATGACTAAAAAATATTGAAAAAACATGTTTGTTTTCGAATGGTTATCATAAAAATTAGAGCATATTGGAAATTTTCAAATGGTTATCATAAAAATTAGAGCATATTGGAAATTATATAATATTGTTGATTAGAGTTTATAATTAATATTCAAAATCATTGTAAGATGCAAATATATTTTATGAAAGTTACGTATTTTTCTTTAATTTGTAATTAATTAAACATTAATTAATCAATCAGTATATCAATAAAAACATTATTATTTTTGTTGATAAAAAATAGTTAGATTTATTTTAATTATAAATTTATTAAATATTGATGGGTTTGATAACAATATATTAAAATAAATTTTATAAATGCATATATTAAAAAAAAAATACAATTATGTTTTTTTAAAGGTTATAAATAAGTTTTAAGATAAATTTATATTTATATTTTTTATTAATTTAAAAATAAAAAAATTGTGAATTTTACCATATATCAATAATAATAATAGCAAAAATTTCCTTGTCACTTTGAGTTGGTTTTGGAAATTAAAAAAAAAAACATCTACTTAATCAATTTGCAATAAGAAAAATAATGGTTTTTTATTTGTGTTTAATTAAATTATAATAAGAAAAATAATGGATATTTGTTCATATTGATGAGTCATTAATGAAATTTAAAGAATGTTGTTTTTTATTTGTTGACAATAAACAAAAATATTACTCTATTCATAATTTATTATGCCACAAGATGCTCTATAGCCGAGAATGGGGCAACAAATCCATGCAAATAAGAATCAATAGAATATGCAATATCCAATAGAACTTACAAACACAATAGAAGAATAATAAAACAATTATAGAGTAATTTAGGGCAAGAGATCAATTTTTATTGCTTAAGATTTGTGGAATTTTCATTGTACATAAGTTTACTCAACCATAGAATACATATAGGCACAGGTTCTAGAGAATTTGAACATCCAAAGGTCATAATTGTCCACTGGCAAACGAAATGAATCGTGTTGTCATCGTCGCTCAACAGTCTCCTCATTGACAACAACTTTTTGATGCCTTGCCCACACCCATTCATCACATTTCCTATAAGCCAAGGGAAATGCACTTTTCACAACTTTCTTTTGAGTAAGAATCTTCTCAAGATCTACTCCTCCTCCATCAAAGATGATGAAATGAACATTTTTGTCTTTAAGATACCAAAGCACCTATTTCATTGCAATTCAATGATCTATACTTGGATTTCCCATGTATCTACTAACAACACCAATTGTATATGAAATATTACATTGCATACTTTAAGCATCCTACTTTTCTCACATATGGCACACAAGGCATATAACCCTTTTCTTCTTTACTACTAGGACATAACCTTGAAGAAAGTTAAAATCATAAGCACAAGGAATATTTATAGGTTTCGCATTCCACATTCTTCTATTGTGATAACCAAGGCTTCATGTCTCTATGTATTTCAATGCCTAGAATTTGCTTTGCTACTCCTAGATCCTTCATAACAAAATTCCCAGTCAACTGAGACTTTAACCATTGATCTCAAACATGCTTGTAACAAGTATATATAGCAACAAGATAATAAATATGCTATGAAACTTTTGAAACATAATCATACTCCCTTCTAGTAAGATTTTGGCTCATCATGAAGGAATCAAACTCCTTGTACAATTGCCCGAGACACTGTTTCAAGCCATATAATGACCTTTTGTGCTGGTAAACAATATTCTCTCGTGATATTGAATAATTTCTTCTACTTTTTCTACATATATTTCCATTAATGCCACAAGTTATTCATTTATTTGGGTGTTTCCTTCTAACTTGTAAAGGTTCCCTATCTATTTAGCCTTTGTAACCACTAGGATTCCCTTGGACACATTCAATGCTCCACCTTAAACTATAAACCTATAACCTCCAGAACCCAAAGCTCCCAAAGAAATTAAATTCTTTTCAAGTCAAGTACATGTTCTTACCAATAAATCTTGCATTTGAGCTTCCATGGCTCGAAACTACTCTTCCTAGTGAATTTCTCCACCTCAATCTTTGTATTCATTATCTTTTCCATTCTCTACAGACATGCTCCCTCCAAATAGGTCAATTTGAAAAAAAAAATCGAATATATATATATATATATATGCACACACCCGTCTCATACCAAACTGTGTGGCCTCCAAATCTCGACTTGGTTTTTTATTTCACAAGAATATGCTCTATTATATTATGAGAACGATTGCATCAAAAGTAATGATTTAGTGGGAAATCACTTTGGAATTGAATTGTGGCATTTAGTTCACTACTTAATCAAGGGTTAAGATGGATTCATGCAAGGTAACCTAGAAGAATTTCTTCTCCACTTGCAGGTTGAATCCCATGGTTAATTCCATGGACGGCTTTGGAATTGCACGATCCCCTAAAGTTGCTAGCCTATATGGGAAACCATTATAATCCAAGTAACGATTATCTTTTGTGATTTTAAGGTATAATGCCTATTTGTTCCATGATGTCATTCAATGGCATCAAACCCACGACATTGACACTCTATTGACATGCTATAAAGTATAATATAATGGTAGTGGAAATATTGCAAATGTAACAGCCGTGGTGAAAATTCCATGTAATAAAAGTTAAAAACAATAATCACGGTTGATGGGACACTTATTCCAAGCTGAATGTTGGGCAATACATCCTAGGGGGTCTTCATTTGGTTGTTTATGGCTAAGGAAATTGGAAAAGAAATGGCTAGGGCTTTGTAAAGGCAAAATGGCATTTTGGCACATTTATTTATGAAAATAATGGAAATTAGGAGAAAAGGGAGGTGAAAGGTCACAGGTTGCATGTGAGGAGGAAAATGAAGAAAATAGAGGCCTCATTCATAAAAAGGCTTCTGAGGATCAGTGGGAAAGCTTTTCCTAACCTTTTGTCAGCTGAGTTTTGGAGCTCTCTCATTATTCTCTCTCTCTCTCTCATACTCTTGGACACTTAGAGTTTCTTGGAGCACTTTGGCATTGGAACAAGAAAAGCAAAGAAGGCAAGAGGAAGCAAATATCAAGCAGGGAAAGGCAAGATCAAACAACTACATCAGGCTTCATTGCAGGTATCAACTTGCATGTGTATTTTCCTTGCTAGATTTGGCATGCATGGGATTGCATGTGGTTATTTTCTACTGTGGCATGGGTTTTGCCAGGTGTGACAGTATTTTTAGCCTAGTCTTTCCATTTCCATATAACTTTGATTATATGGGTTCTCTTATACGATTTATGTGGGATGGTTGGATTGGATTTGAAGCTGAGTGGGGTGGATCTTTGAATTGACAAACACATGGTCTGAGTGGTCCCTGAACCGAATTGAGGATCACGAAGCCACTGGCCTAGTAAGCCCTGAATCAGACTGTGGGTTGTGGTAAATCCATATTGTGTGCCTCGGTGGGCCTAGGAATCCTTGTCGGTGAATGGCAGGATATATGGTAAAGCCAAGAGGTGGATTTTATCTCCGTTGGTCCTAGTCATCCCGGGCTGGGATGCATAGTAAATCCTGAAGAGTATGTCTCAGTGTAGGGCCTAGTAATCCTTGGATCAGACTGTGGATGCACGATAAAGCCTAAGAGACTAGGAAGCACTCAAATTCCTCATGGTGTAGGCAGAGAACTCTGGTGGCATCCATGTTGATTGGTGTTTTTGATGTGTTCTATGAGTCCCATATTCATGCTTGGAATATGGCACAGGGATGATTGGTTGAAGAGAGACTTGGCTCAGCCAATCTATGGTCGGGTGGAACATGGTAGTCCCATCTTCGGTTGGTTTATTGCATTCATTAATGACAAAATTCATTCCCTTGATTTTCATGTGTAAATGTATTGATGTATATGTGGATTTTGATGGCTGATATGTTTATGGTATTTATGTTCCTATTATGTTGGTTATATGTATATTTTATGCCAGCAACTATGTATGCCTCTTAGCATGTTTTTACTTGTATATGAATGGATAATGTGTCTATAACCTAATAAAGGATAATGAAACAATTGACATGAGGGAACAATGGTCCATAATGATTCTCAGTATAGATCCCTACGCTTAATTTTTTTGTTTACACCTTTAGGTTACATGTTGATGATGTGTTTACACCTGTAGGTTACATGTTGATGATGTGTTTAACGAAATGCCTATCATGGCTAGTAGGGGTTTGGTTATGGCCTTGTTCAGTTTATTGCTTTTGCATCATTGTTTCCCTGTATTTTTACTGGTTCTAAGCTATCACTCAATTATGGGTAGTTACCTAGGCTCTGAACCTAAAAAAGTGGCTTAAATCCCGGGGTCATTGGCACAGACCTAGCAATTTTGGTCCCTAGTCACTGGCAGGCAAGCCTGTGAGAGCGACTTTAGGTTGTTTATCGCTCCCTTGCCCATAGCATGAGAGCGATTATGGCCTAAGAGATCCAGAACAACAGTGGGACCCAGGGACAGGTTGTCTGAGTGGCTGACTTGTCTCCTGAGGGTTCTATTGATGATGTTGGATGACTGTGTGTGATGTGTCATCGATTCCACTTCCTTAAGGTCCTATAGGAGGTTGAATCTGATCATAGTAGCCTCTCATCTCATGTTTACCACGGCTGGCATGGTTACTTGAGTGGATGTGGGAGGACGGTGTTATAGAGTGGTACCAGAGCATGGTTCAACTCTCAGACTCAATGGGCGATGTGTGTTGGTCATGCGTGCATGTTAGTTTCATGTGTGTCTTTTACGCTTGCATTCCATGTGCTTGTTGCATTGGCTTGATGATTGATTATGGTTGTAGTACGGTCGTTATGGAAAATTTGATATTGATTTCATGAAATGTATTTGTCATGAGTATATGAATGGTTATATACTATTATATGTCGCTTACATGTTGATTTTATGTCATCTACTTACATCCTTGTATGTTAGGTTACATTCTTGTAAATTTGATTACACATATAAGTCTTGTAGGTTGATTACAAGAATTGATTGCTTATGTTCAACTACATGCATTTATGCATATGTGTAGTTGATTATGCATGTTGATGGTTGCATGTGGAAATGTGTACAATGGAGTAATGGTTTTTGTCATGCATGAGGTCATAGCATGCAACGTTGATATGGCCTTGCATTGATGAATGAACCCTAGTCAAAATGATGTTTATATGTTGATACATTTATTTGTGTATGTCTATATGTGGTTATGATTATGTTATACATGTATCACGTTGATTTGGTGATCTTACAGTCAAGGTATCCTCCCCGATGTTGGAATATCTAATTCCTACTTGTCTCTAGTTGTGATTCTCGCTAAGTAAAGGAGTCCGTTCCTAGTAGTTAGGATCCATTTCCTAGTTTGGTGTGTGGTTGAGAGATTTCCTCAACCAACAGCTTTGTGTCTAAAATAGTCTCTCTATCTTGAGACAACACCTTATATATATGTAATTGTATTTGATTAATAATATGAATCTGGATTCTCAGTTTTTAAGTTGGTATCAGAGCCTTGAGGGCCTGGCCCCTCGTGGGCTTGGCCTCTCTTGGGCCGACGAAATAAATGACTTGGTTTGCCAATCCATTTTTTTTTGTGTTTTTCCATCATTTTTTATTTGATTTGTTTAAATGCGGTTCACTGAAATCATTCCCAGCAAAGAAAATTATTTTCTTTAACGTCTCCAGGGCCATCACATGAACTTGTAGAATGCAATGTATTCTGGGTTCTATGGACAAGGCGGTTTCATAAGTCATTGAAATCATTGAGCGTGGAGAGCAATAGCAGCTGCAACATGGTGAGCAGCTGAATGTGCAGGAGAGTGGCCGGTTCTATTGATGACCTGTGCTGCGTGCTGGTGAGGAGACCGGATCAGAACAGAGGAACTGTGGGTAGTAGATCTGAGGAGCAACATCGTTTGACTTGCTAGCTGACAGAGGCCGCACAAAGGAGAAGCATGGAGCAGTGTCTAAAGATTTGAATGTGCGAGAAACATAGTAATGTTGTGGATCCAGATTGTGTGTTCGATTCAACGTCTGGGTCTTCCTTTAACTCGAGTTGTGATGAAAGGGAATTTCAGAATTTGGCAGATGATGAGAAGGAGGAAGATGTGCTTGTTGCATAATTGATTGGTGACTTGAATTTCACGATTGATTCTCTGCCTTCAAACATAGTTAATCTGCTAAGAGAAATTGCAGAGTGAGTTCGGCGACTATGGACTTTATTTCTATATATAATTGAGTTCTTTGAGGTGCGGGAGGATCGAGCTGCTCTAGAGAAGGATTATGAAGAGGTGGGTGTTGATTCTGCGGACGCTGATACAAGGATGAATACTGATTTTATGTTTGGTCATGCATTCAAGACTGACCATACCATTAGAATTGAATTGCGGTTTTCAAATCCTTTGACGAAAAGGTAAAGGTCAGTGTATTGGATTTCATCTATTTTGAAATTTATATTTCTCCAAAGCTAGAAATGAACTTCTGGTTTTGACTTTCGTTATTATTGAGTTTAAGTGGGACGTCAAGCATGGCCTCGGATACTACCACTTCTGAAATGGTGATACTTATGACGGAGAGTGTTTTTCAGATGAACGTTAATGGCGTTGAACGCTGTGGAAAATCGTTGTTTGCTGTCAACATTTGAGTTTGATTGTTTCCAATTCGAATCTTGTGGTTAGTGGTTCTTCCCTCTGCAAAACAAGCGTAGGTACGAATGGCATACAGTCCAGCAGTTATATTAGAGAGGATATCTAGTTTCAAAGGCATGATATTTCTGAAGGAAAAATTAGGAAAAGCCATTTTTATTCACTCATATTATGTGTTGGTTATTTTGTATTAATACATAGTCAATTTTAGATCATGGTTTGTGCTTTTGTTCCATATTATTTTGAAGGAGAATATCTCTTGGAAGTTTGTATACATATTGAGATTAGTGACCTAAATATGCAGTCATGTTGTTAGAATTCACTACTCTAACTGATGACAGGTAAAGCATAGAGATCCAAGACCAGTATATCCAAGATTCAAAAGTACAAAGTCCATGATGGAAATATTCAAATGAGAAAGTAGTCCAACATATGAATAGTCTGGTATATTCAGCATAAGCAATTAAAGGATGATGGATACTCAAATTTGCTCAAATTTGCTTGAGTAGTTTGTTCGTGTTTGTGGAAAAGACTCTATTATGTTGTAATGTGAATCACAGTTGTAATGTAAGCAAATCTAGGATGTTTTATTATGATCTTTGTAAACTATGTACCTAGTAACTCCAGAATTGGAGTGTGTTGTAAGCCTTCTAATGCATGTGTATCCCCATACAGTTCGTGGTAATCTAAAAACCACTAACAAATCCCTTCGTGGCATGGTTGGGGGTGATCCGTTAAAACCTAGAACATGGTTACGAGTAATCCGACAAAACCTGGGTTAACAATGATGGAGGGGGATTTACAAGTACAGGTACAGGTGTGCAGTTATAATGGTTGGAATAACCATGTATGCGAAGGATATCCTACAAGACTGGCGGTTAGTACCCATGCATTCTGGTGGATGGTTGCTCCTTTATATGGACATCAACATATTCCTTTTGGTATATTTGACCACAACTAGATTTTGCAATTGATATCGAGACAGGTACTCATTAAGGGGGAGTGTTGGAATATCTAATTCCTACTTGTCTCTAGTTGTGATTCTCACCAAGTAAAGAAGTCTATTCCTAGTAGTTAGGATCCATTTCCTAGTTTGGTGTGTGGTTGAGAGATTTCCTCAACCAACAGCTTGTGTGTCTAAAATAGTCTCTTTATCTTGAGACAACACCTTGTATATATGTAACTGTATTTGATTAATAATATGAATCTGGATTCTCAGTTTTTAAGTCCTGAGCTATACTAAGGTACGTTGATTTATTGTGATTTGGTTTATTTGACATATTATGCATTGCAGGAAAGATATCAAATGGCTAGCAAGATGGTTGACTACAAAGACTCTCCCTATGAATTCGAAGAGCAGCATAGTGTTGGGAACTCTTCTAATTTGTCAGTTACATTGAGAAGTTTGAAGAAAGAGATAAGGAGTTGTAAGGTGGATAATGACCAGATCATATAGGCACAAGATAAGCAAGTAGAGGTTAATGTTATACTTCTTCAGAGTTTGTCAGAATTACAGCAACAAGGGCTACTTCAGATCAACCATCGACATGAGGATAGAACTAATGGGGCATATGGCAGTAGGTCTCCTTGTAGACATAGGTCAGATAGATCTGATACGGTGAGAGATGGCAGGTTGTTGGACATTCCAGATAGAAGGGGTGATGAGCACAAGTACTATTCTAGTTCTAGTTCTGATAGACATCATGATTGTCATCGGTATCATCCTTACAAGAGGAGTGATAAGGGATACTTCTCGAATAAATTCCAGAAAGAAAAACCACCTACTTTTGATGGAGATGTGAATAAGTCAGAAGATGCAGAGGCTTGGATACTTGGGATGAACAAATTCTTTAAGTTGCATGAGTACATAGAAAACATGAAGGTCAGAATAGCTATCTTCAGATTGAAAGGTAAAGCAAACATCTGGTGGGAAGATGTTAAGCGGGTCAGAGACATCAGGACAAATGACTTGAGTTGGTGGGAGTTCAAGAGGCTTTTCAGGAAGAAGTACTTTTCAGAGAGGTACCACAAAAATAAGGCTAAATAATTCTATGAGCTAAAGATGGGATTAATGACAGATGAAGAGTATACGACCAAGTTTCTGGAGCTATTGAGATATGTATTGTATCTTACTAATGAGAAGGCTAAATTTCATAGATTTGTCAGTGGTTTTCCATTAGAATTTAGAGATAGGATTGAGTGCCTCAGTCACTTGAGGAATTCATTGGGAAACTAAAGCATTTCTATGAGCAGTGAAAGTGTAAGAATGGATCTCAACATGGATGGAAGGTAAAAGACAAAGGTAGAGGTAAATGGCAGCCTAAGAGAACAAGGCCTCAGAATGCAGATGGGAATGAAAATATGGCACCGCAAAAGAAGTTTAATGCGGCTATATATGGACATGGGTCACAACAACAACATCATAGAGGTGAGGATGGTGGCCTGGGTGCAGGGGATATAGACAACCTCTCAAATCTGGCTACAACTTCTTCAATATCTGGCTGAATTCTTCTTTCTCTTTCTACAGGTGTATCAATCATCTATTATTATCCTGACTGCTTCATGGGTTTTCCCTCTGATCACCCCAACCCTGGTTATTGTCCACAATTAACAAATCGAGCCTTTGTTCCTATCGGAACTGTAAATCCATAGGATTTACACAACACACTATCGGCGGGCTTTTAAAATGGGATTAATGTAATACACTATCAGTGCGTTTAAACGTGAGAAAACTACATTTTCACGCAAAATACACAACCGCGGAGATTTCGTTCCAAAGGAACAAAATACGCTATCGACGCTTTTCAACACTATCGCGGCTTTCAAATGGTCTTAGTGTAATTCCAAAGGAATTACACTATCGACACTTAATTTCCAAGACTTTTCATTAACCAAAAATAACACTATCGATGCTTTAATAATCAGCCCTTTCAACACCCTTTTTCCCTATGTGATAATCGGCAATCGCTATCAGTGATTCCACAATTCCAAAGGCCTAGCTCCTCCCACTCTGACTTTGCGATGTGATAACAAAAGCAGACCCGACAACTTATCCACTCCACTTTATGGCATTTTGGGTCCGAGCTATCGAAGTTCGGACTTCGACGATTCCAATGGTATTCCACTCCACTTGTGCTTCTGCAACGCGATATTGGTTCGGACTCGATACAGGTATGAACCAAATCTAATAAATTTTCAGGTCCGGAATTATGCTCCGGCTAAGGAAATTTTGCGATTTCTCTGTGTAAACAGAGTTTGGCCACGGAACTCTATAAAATGATTTAAGAAGCTTGCGCTCGCCGATATGAAGGGAAAACTCCCCAATAGGTCTAATATTAAGAGTTAATTGAAAAACAAAGGTTGAATCACCATTTATAAGCTCAGAAAATAACAGAACCACACTGATATATGCATAAAATACCAATTTACATGGAACCATAAAACCAGATGAACAGAGAGAGGTTTTTGCAGATGATAATGCTTCCGGGCTCTACCCTCTGAGAGTCTCGTTGTTTCTTATTTATAAATAATAGATAAGCCCTCTCGGTCCTTATCCATACAAAAGCATGCCTTTTACATAGAGTGATTTAAAGCCATAAAGCTACTACAGCTTATCATAAAGCGACTATTACAACATGGTTTTATTCTTAATTCTATCTTTATCTTAAACTAGAAAAGCATGAAACTTGCTGGCTAAAGGACCCCACTCCCTTGCCTGTAGATTTTTTTGGATTTTTGGAATATGTTTGAAGATTTTTTTCCTCTAAGTCACATGCTCCTGCATCAGACTCTTGAGGACAAAATTCTTCATGGGCTCCTGTCCATGAGTTCATATATAGAATTGCCCAATTTCTGTAGCATGTCTTCTGTAACCCCAATAGATTCAACGGTTGGCTATCCCTTCAATTTTACCAAATACTGGAAGTACTCTCGTCCCCTTGTCTTCTTAAACACCTTCTTGTCCAGAATTATTTCTGGCTGCAACTCCTTTGCTGTGGGTAACTGTTTTAATCTCTTGGGTCTCTTGATCTTGTGTTGTAGCATTTGTAGTTTCACCTTCATATTTGTACAAGTCTGCAACATTAAAAATTGGTGATATCCCAACATCAGGGGGTAACTCAATTTCATAGGAATTTGCAGAGAATTTCCTCAGTACTTTGCACGGTCCAATTTTCTTGAACTTCAATTTATTATACTCCCTCTTTGGAAACCTCTCCTTTCTGAGATGCGCTAAAACCAAATCCACAACTTCAAAGTTCACCTCTCTTCTCCTCATATCTGCTCTAGTTTTGTACTTGATGTTGCTATCTTGCAGCTGTTGTTTCACTTGTTCATGTATTATTTGCATTTCTGAAGCAAAATCTTCACCCTCTGCACTTCTCATCTCTTCTTTTCCCAAATTTCTTAATTCAGATATTCCTCTTGGATGCATTCCATAAACAATATGGAATGGACTCTGTCTTGTACTCCTGTTAGGTGTGTCATTATGTGCATACTCATCTTGTGCTAACACTTGATCCCATTGCTTTGGATGTTCTGTAGTAAGGCTCCTTAAAAGATTGCCTAAATTCCTGTTCACCACTTCCATCTGTCCATCAGTTTTTGGATGATAGGCAGAACTGAAACTTAATTTAGCTCCGAGCTTCTTCCATAGTGTCCTCTAGAAACGTCCAACAAATTTGGAATCCCTGTCCGAGACAATACTTTTGGGCAACCCATGCAATCTTACAATCTCCTTAAAAAATAAATTATCAATGTGAGAAGCATCACTAGTTTTATAACATGGAATAAAGTGTGCCATTTTTGAAAATCTGTCCACTACAACAAAAATTGAATCATTACCTCTTTGAGTCTTTGGTAAGCCCAAAACAAAATCCATACTTACCATATCCCAAGGCCTATCTGGAATTGGTAATGGAATATACAAACCTGTGTTTTGGCTTCTTCCCTTTGCATATTGACAGACTTTGCAAGTTTTCACATAATTCTCCACTTCAGATTTCATTTTCGGCCAGAAATAAAATCTGTTCAACTGTTCAAAAGTCTTCTCTATGCCAAAATGTCCTACAAGTCCTCCACTATGTTTTTATTTGATTAAATTCTCCCTCATAGAACAGTTTGGTATGCACAACTGATTTTTCTTAAATAACAGCCCCTCTTGTAAGAAGTAATCCAACCATTTACTCCTATCCACCAAAACAGGATTTTTACAAGCCTCAAATGTCTCTTTAAAATCTGAATAGGTCTCATATAATTCCTTAAGAAATGTGCATGGCAAAACATATCATTCATTTTGCAATTCAAAAACACTGCAGACACTTACAGCTATTTGGAGATTCTAAAATTGTTTGCAACTGGCTGAATGATGCATCTCATTGTTATGCATTTTCATTGAGGCATATATTAGATGAAGCTAAAAGACTGATTACTTCTTTTGAATCATTTGTCTGTTGACACATCTACAGGGAACTTAACACAGTCGCAGACCAGCTATCCAAAGAGGCAGCGCACAGACAAGGAAATGAATGGTTGATACAGGAGGAGATAGACGGAACTTTCTACCAGCATTACCACAGACCCTTTGATGATCTGATAGGAAATGGGCTATAAGGCCCTCATACAACAGTACTGTTTTTTGTTATTAAGCATGTATATATATCTACTGTTTAAACATGAGTATCAACTCTTTTTATGGTAGCATACAGTTTATATGACGCTCTCTGCGTAGAGCGGGACTTAACTTTTTGATCACTGCTAGTTACAGATTTTGTAGGCTCCCTGTGTGGAGACTTCTAGACTCTTTTCTTCAGATCTATAGACTGTGAACTCGACAGGCTCAACAGCCTCCATATGAATATGCTTCGGCATCTACAAAATGTAATTTCTTAATATTAATAGAAATTATGACTTTTTCCCAGGGGAAAAAAAAAATTCCTTAAGAAAATCCAACACTTGGATTTGACTCTCTTGAAGCAATACATTTCTCCTACTTAAGGCATCTGCAACTTTATTTGATTGGTCATTTATATGTTTCAAAAAAAAAATGGAAACCTTGATGATATTCCACCCATTTGGCATGTTTTTGGCTGAGCTTTGGCTGCTACAAAATAAACTGTAGTGCGTGGTTATCTGAATAAAGGATGAATTCCTTTGACATTAGATAATGCCTCCATTTCTTCAATGACTGCACAACTGTGTAGAACTCCTTATCATAAGAAGAATACTTCTTTTTGGAATCATTTAGCTTTTCACTAAAATAAGCTATTGGTCGGTCTTCCTGACTTAAAACACCTCCAATTGCTTCTCCACTGGCATCACACTTCACTTGAAAAGGTTTGTTAAAATCAGGCAGAACCAAAATAGGCTTTTCAATGATTTTTTTCTTTAACAACTGAAAATTCTTTTCTGCTTCAGCAGTCCATCTAAATGGTTGTTTATCCTTCTTTATGGTCTCAATAATAGGTGCATTAATCTTACTAAAATTCTTGATGAATTTTCTATAAAAGCTAGCAAGACCATGAAAACTCCTTACCTCAAAAACACTCTTGGGTGAAGGCCACTCCATAATTGCCTTGATCTTCTCTGGATCCATCTTCAACCCTTCAACAGAAATAACAAAACCCAAGTAAACTAGCTCTTCTTTCATGAATGAACACTTTTTCAAATTCAGCAATTATTTCTCTTGCTGCAGCCTTTGTAAGACATAATTCAGAGGTCTCACGTGCTCCTCCTTAGACCTGTTGTAAACTAATATATCGTCCAGATATACTATTACAAACTTATCAATGAACTCTTTAATAACTTCATTCATAAGTCTCATAAATGTACTTGGCACATTTGACAACCCAAAAAGCATTGCTTTCCACTCATACAGTCCCTCATTTGTCTTAAAAGCGGTTTTCCACTCATCCCCTTCTCTTATTCTTATCTGATGATACCCACTTTTAAGATCTAGTTTTGAAAAATACTTTGCTCCACTCAAGCAATCCATTAAATCTTCAATTCTAGGCAAAGGAAATCTGTACCTGATTGTGATTTTATTGATGGCTCTTGAATCTATACACATTCTCCAGCCTCCATCTTTCTTTGGACTCAACACTGTTGGCACTACACAAGGACTCAAGCTTTCTCTGATCAGCCCTTTGTCAAGCAATTCTTGCACCTGCTTCCTAACCTCTTCATTTTCTATAGGAGTCATTCTGTAAGCTTCTTTGTTAGGTAGACTTGCTCCAGGTATCAAATCTATATGATGGCTGATTCTTCTAATGGGTGGTAATTCATTAGGAAAATCATCAACAATAATATCACAATATTTCTCCAACATTTCTTGAATTTCAATGGGTAAATCAGAAACTTTAGTAGAATTCATTATTACCTTGGGCTTGCAAATTACAGCAAAATTTACCTCATTCTCTTCAATCTGCTTCAAGTATTCCTTTCCTCCTAAAAACAAAGTTTTGGATCAGTCTTATTTCCTAGTACATCTTCTTCTTGCAGAGGAAGCAACGTATGATTGACACCATCCTTTCCAAACTTATAGGTGTTTCTTTTCCCATCATGCATGGCTCCTCTGTCATATTGCCAAGGTCTTCCAAGCAATATGTGACACACATCCATTGCCATCACATCACATACAATTTTATCTTTATACTTGCCCACCTGAAATTCCACTTCACATTGTTCATTCACTAATAGTTGATGTCCCTTTTGTAACCATGACACCTTGTAAGGTGTTGGATGTTTCATTGTCTTCAGCTTCCATTTCTCCATCACTTCTGTAGAGACCAAATTATCAGTGTTGCCACTATTAATGATCATCTGACAACATTTACCTTGGACTTTACACACTATCCTCAATAAAGTCTTTCTCTGTGATGGTTCCACTATCTCCTTTGCTAGCTTGAGAAAAACTTTATTAACTACTAAAGATTCTCCTCTCTTTGGTATATTTTCTTCTTTTGTCACTGCTGCTACTGTTGCTTCTCCCTCAGCTTGAGCAACAATGGCATTCCTTTTATTTTTTTATGCATCTCTAGGCACTCAAAAGCTTTGTCTCCTAGCTTGTTACATCTGTAACATCTTATTTCTCTGCCTCTTCCTCTGCGTCCTCTTCCTCTTGAAAAACTCCCTCTGCCTCTTGCATCACCTCCTGTGGGTGCATGCTGGGTTGAGCTGCTGCTAGCTCCATCTTTAAGTGTTGTAGATCTTCCTCCACCACCTTGACTTCCCCTTCCTCAGAAAGTACCTCTCCCTCTGGCAGACTGCTTCTTCATGAGTTTTTCTTCAGCTTTCAGTGTTATTTGATAAGCTTCCTCTACTGTTTTAGGAGACAATAGACTTATCTCATCTTGAATGTCCATCTTGAGACCATTCATATATCTAGCCACCTTCTCATATGTATCCTGGGCTTCTCCAGCTCTTATGCTTACCTTGTAGAATTCCTCTGTGTATTCTTTCACTGTCATAGACCTCTGTCTAAGATTCTGCATCTGTCTGAACAAGGTTTGCTGATAATTACTTGGCAGAAACTTACCTCTTAGCTTTGCTACCATCCTGCTCCAATTCTTGATTGGTTGCTTGCCAAGTCTCTTCCTTTCTGCCTGCACACCATCCCACCAAAGCGTTGCATGGCCTTTTAGCTTGGTGACAGCAAACTTCACTTTCTTCTCATCTTCTATTTCTTCATAGTCGAAGAATTTCTCCATGCCATTAATCCAGTCTATTAATTCTTCTGGATTCAGTCCTCCTTCATATATTGATACCTCGGTCTTTGGCCTGGTTGTGGATCTCAACACTGACTGGAAGAACCTCATCTCAGGAGTAACTGCTACAGCTTCCTCCTCTGCAGCTTCAATCTCAGGTTCACTAACATCTCCATCATCTATATTTCTTCCTATGGCTAATGCATCCAATCTAGCTTGCATCTGTTGCACAGCTTCCATCACTTCAGCATTTGCAACAGGCTGTCCTCTTCCACCACGTCCTCGTCCTCTTCCAACTCTGAAAGCCATAGTAACTTTCCTTCTCCTGCTTCTGAGATTCAATCCAATGTCAGTTGGCTGCTCTGATACCACTAATGGTGGCCTGGGTGCAGGCAATATAGACAACCTCTCAAATCTAGCTACAATTTCTTCAATATCTGGCTGAATTCTTCTTTCTCTTTCTACAGGTGTATCAGTCATCTATTATTAGCCTGACTGCTTCATGGGTTTTCCCTCTGATCACCCCAACCCTGGTTATTGTCCACAATTAACAAACTGAGCCTCTGTTCCTATCGGAATTGTAAATCCATAGGATTTACACAACACACTATCGGCGGGCTTTTAAAATGGGATTAATGCAATACACTATCGGCGCGTTTAAACATGAGAAAACTGCATTTTCATGCAAAATACACAACCGGCGGAGATTTCGTTCCAAAGGAACAAAATACACTATCGGCGCTTTTCAACACTGTCGCGGCTTTCAAATGGTCTTGGTGTAATTCCAAAGGAATTACACTATCGACACTTAATTTCCAAGACTTTGCATTAACCAAAAATAACACTATCGACGCTTTAATAATCGGCCCTTTCAACACCCTTTTTCCCAATGCGATAATCGGCAATCACTATTGGTGATTCCACAGTTCCAAAGGCTTGGCTCCTCCCGCTCCGACTTTGTGATGCGATAACAAACGCGGACCCGACAACTTATCCACTCCACTTTATGGCATTTTGGGTCCGAGCTATCGGAGTTCGGACTTTGGCGATTCCAATGGTCTTCCACTCCACTTGTGGTTCTGCGACGCGATATTGGTTTGGACCCGATATGGGTATGAACCAAATCTAATAAATTTTCAGGTCCGGAATTATGCTCCGGCTAAGGAAATTTCACGATTTCTCTGTGTAAACAGAGTTTGGCCACGGAACTCTATAAAATGATTTAAGAAGCCTGCGCTTGCCGATATGAAGGGAAAACTCCCCAACAGGTCTAATATTAAGAGTTAATTGAAAAACAAAGGCTGAATCACCATTTATAAACTCAGAAAATAACAGAACCACACTGATATATGCATAAAATACCAATTTACATGGAACCATAAAACCAGATGAACAGAGAGAGGTTTTTGCAGATGATAATTCTTCCGGGCTCTACCCTCTAAGAGTCTCGTTGTTTCTTATTTATAAATAATAGATAAGCCCTCTCGGTCCTTATCGATAAAAAAGCATGCCTTTTACATAGAGTGATTTAAAGCCACAAAGCTACTACAACTTATCATAAAGTGACTATTACAACAAGGTTTTATTCTTAATTCTATCTTTATCTTAAACTAGAAAAGCATGAAACTTGTTGGCTAAAGGACCCCAGTCCCTTGGCTGTAGATTTTTTTGGATTTTTGGAATATGTTTGAAGATTTTTTTCTCTAAGTCACATACTCCTGCATCAGAGGACACTGGTCAGTTGGAGTGTTGAACATGTGCTGAGGAGCACCTTAGGAGAGATTGTCTACAGCATCAGGGTGGAAGACCTAAGATATACATTTCACAGGAGGCGCAGACTGTTGGGGATGTTGGTCATAGTATTCCACGTATCTATGCAGCAGTGGAAAACATGAAGGCTGAACACCAGACATCTATCATTGAGATGGATGGTAAGCTTTGTGATCAAGTTATTCTATTTTGATTGACCCTGTATCTAATTATAGCTATGTTAGTCCTGACTTGGTGGATAAGTTTGGTTTGGGTAAGGAATTGCATGTAAAGTCTTGGTTAATGCAGTTGGATATAGGTACAAAGAAGCAAGTTCATCATTGGGTAGATATTGCACATTTGATTTGAATGGTATGCCTACTGCAGCACATCCAAATGGGTTACCGTTGGGATCATACAATATGTTGTTGGGCATGGATTGGTTGTATCTTCATAGAACCAAGGTAGACTGCTATGACAAAGTTATCGAGTGCGTTGATGAAAATGGGAACCAAGAGTCATGCAAGGTAAGAAGAAATCCACATCAGTTAGGATGGTGACATGTATGCAAGCAAAACGTAGGCGCAAGAAGGGGTGTAAGCTATTTGCAGTACACATTTCTAGTGATAAGGGTAAGGAGGTTGAGGATGCAGATGTGTTGAACAAGTATCCAATTTTACAATACTTCAAAGATATATTTCCTGAGGATATTATAGATTTTCCACCTCACAGGGAGGTAGACTTTTCTATTGAGTTAGTTCGAGGGGCAGCTCCAGCGACAAAAGCCCCTTACAAGATGAGCACACCTGAGTTGGTTGAGCTAAAGTTGCAGTTGAAGGAAATGTAGGACAAGGGATATATTAGGCCAAGTGTATCACCTTGAGGCGCATCGGTCTTGTTCGTGAATAATAAATATGGTACTCTTAGATTGTGCATTGACTACAAGCGGTTGAAAAAAGTGACTATCAAGAACAATCACCCTTTACTGAGGATTGATGACTTGTTCGATCACCTAAAGGGAGCATCAATATTATCAAAGATTGAATTGAGATACGTATACCATCATGTACGCATCAAAGAGGAAGACATTTACAAGACTGCGTTCAGGACCAGGTATGGGCATTACGAGTTTGTTGTTGTTCCATTTAGATTAATTAACGCTCTAGCTACATTCATGTGTTTGATGAATAGTGTGTTACGTCCATATTTGGATAGTTTTGTTATTGTGTTCATTGATGATATACTAGTATATTCTAAAAATGAGGAAGAGCATGTTGAGCATTTAGTAGCAGTTTTGAGGTTGTTGAGGGAGCATCAATTGTATGTTAAGCTCAACAAGTGTAGTTTCTTTTAGACTAAGGTACACTACTTGGTACATGTTGTCTCCAAGGAGGGAATTGCAGTAAATCCAAAGAAGATAAGGGTCATGATGGCGTGGGTATTTCCTAAGAGTGTGGATGAGGTGAGACCTTTCATGGGTTTGAAGGCTATTATAGGAGGTTCATCAAGAACTTCTTGTTGAAATTTCTAAGTCTAACTCGTTAGAAATCCCTATTGCATTTTCTGGTTTAAATTCTCCTATTTATTTATTACATTAAAAATTTATTTATAAATATAAATACTGAAAATAAACAGAGATGCAACCTTAACTCATATACAGATCAACAACTAAAATACTGAGACAAACACACAAGGGACACCATTATTTTTGGACAATCGTCCCCGGAAAAACCAAATGTGGGAAAATCGATGCAACAGTTCTAAGGGTTTTATTATTATGCAGATTTCTTGAGTACAACTAGGGTGTTGAAATGGCTCAGCCAATAGAGATTGTTACATGACAATAATACCTCTTCTCGAAGACAGATATTCAGCTAGTCTACCCCACGATAATCCGCTTCCTCTCAGCTCTGCGTCAACCCCGCTAGCCTGAGCGTCTCTCCTGAAGCCCCTGCTTCAGCCTTCTAGCTCTCTGGCCTTTTGTGTCACCCACACAAGCCCCTGAGCCTCTGTGCAGTCTCTAGCTGCCTCTGCATAGCTCTAGCTGCCTCTGCGTAGCTCTATCTGCCTTTGTGTCAGCCTCTTTGGTCACTGCGCTAACCCTCAAGCACTATCTATACTTCTTTGCTATGTAATCACTGCCTCTCGCTGCAACAGATCACTTGTTTGAATTTTCTCAGCAAGCCCCAATCCAAACAATCGAACTAGCTGATTAATCTTGGTGTATCTCTAACTGACCCTCAAGCCTCGTCTTATACTTTTCCTGTTGAGTCTTCAACGGCCGAGATTAAGTTTCTAATCAATGACTAATATTATATTTGGCTTGATCCATTTCATTTAGAACCTTCTCACCTAGTTTTATATTAATACCCATTAATATTTTAATTTTCCTAAGTTTAGACTTGTATGAACTCCATTAAAAATATTAATTATTTTAATATCTCTCTAACCAGGTGGAATTTCCTCAAACCATTTCTGGGTCTTGAAGATATCATATGCTTTAGCCTCTCCACTAATTTTCATGGCTAGAGCACATCCGATGCTACCATAAATCAATACTCCCTCTTAGCGAGGAATGTGCTCTAGTAATGCTCCACCATTGAACATCACACTGATCCTTCCACACCGGTACCTATGCTGATGATTGGCTTTCTGCCCCACATCCCTTACACTGCGGCTTCCTGTACTCCTGCCCATGACACTGCCACTGCCATTGTTACACCTGTATTACATCTCCCTCTCAACATGTTGTCCATGTTGCCCACAACACTGCCACTGCTAATTTTTGCACTACAACTCAGTTATAGAGAAGTAAGTAATTTATCTACCTAAATTTTGACATCCTTGTCAATCTGGAAGCCTCCTGATGGTGAGCCTACCTCTGCTACTATCTTGTGCTCCCTCTGCTACCTTTGTGCTGCTGCAAACACCTCTGTGCCTCTCACACTGCTGCAACCACCTTTGTGCCTCTTGCACTACTGCAAACACCTTTGTTCCTCTCTCAATGCTACAACCCCCATTGTGCTGCTACAGACCTATACACTCTAGCACTACCTTGTCGCTCCGTCGTATCTTGCTTCTACCCGACATCCGTCATCCTCCTACTGTCGTTAAGGGCTCCTGTAGCCGAATACGATCCGAGAGTTTGGGCACTTCAAGGATCCTTCCCCTCATCTTCTGTAGTCCTCTTGGCTATAGCTTGATGTCACCCCACCTCTTCTCTAGAGGTGCATAAGCACTCATGGCACAGTCGTCATCAGTCTCGACTTCTTTCTCTGCCTTAGCCGGAGCTACCTTAGAGTCGAAAGCCTCTCCCTTGTTCTTCTTCCAGGGACACTGGGATGAATAATGACCTAACTCCCCACAATGGAATCACTTTACCTTGGAGATTTCCTTCTTCTTCCTCTTCCCTTGATGTCCCGTAGATGCCAAAGCCGCATCCTCCTCCTCCTCTTTCTTACTTCCCTTCCCACTACTCCCCGCCTTGGTCAACTGTCTGATCTCTTCTTGACTAAGAGCTGCCCACATCTCTTCCCATCCTAGAAGAGTAGCTCTACCCAAAATACCTTGGACAAATGTCTCCCACTCCTCAGAGACTGCATTCAGGGCAGTCCTCACCATGAACTTCTAATCTGATGTGGCTCCTATGGAAGTGAGTTGGTCAGGAATCTCCTACAATCTGAGGAGGTATAGATCTATCTGCTCCCCCTTCTGCATCTGATATGACCGCAACTAATTCTCTAATAGCATCTTCTGCTGCACGGAATTGACCTGATAAAATGTTGTCAAAGTATCCCACATCTCTTTTGTTGTGTTCTTTTCAGCAATATGTGGTACGACATGATCCTTGACCCCATCAAGGATTATGAACTTTTCCCTCACCATTGCATCCTCATACTTCTCATTATCAGTTGGATCTACTGGGATAGCCATGGTTCTCAAGGCTAAGCCCTTGATGTGATGTCTATCCAGGACTACCAGGATCTTGGCCTTCCAGATGACAAATTTGGAAGCTCCGTCCAACCTATCCTGATCCCTCAGTTTGTTCACTGCCATATCCGCTCCTCTTCTAGACTCCCTCTGAGTTTCGACTTCCCTCCTGGAAATCTCCCTCTAAGTCCTGATTTCCCTGCTAGAAATTTTCCCGCCAAATGTTGAACCACTTCTCTCCAATCCTCTTTGCTACTGCAACTCGGATATGGATTTCTTAGCTAGAAACTCGTCAAGGTAGCGACTCCCTCTACCTTGGTTCTGTCCCGTTAGGTACTGTTTTGTTTTGACAAACACAACACCCCACCATCTTTCCAATCCACAATCTTCTCACAGCTCCCTAGGCCCTGGCAACTGAAGAAACTAAGCCTTCCAGCTTTGCACAATCTTGGCAAAGGTTGTATCACTCTTCTGGCCAATTGTGTCAAGCCTACCTGGTTGAGTAGGATGACGTGGCTCTTCGTGAGCCTCTTCTACCTCTCTCTGGCTCGAAATGATGACACAGGCCCTCTGCGTCACTCCTTCTCTGTTGCCTTCTACTTAGGAGTAGCTTTGTCTCTTGGGACAACTACTACTACTGCAGATTTTGATATCGTTGATGCCTTCACTCCTCCTGTGATCTGTGACCCTCTGATATCATGTTGAAATTTCTAAGTGTAACCTGTTAGAAATCGCTACTGCATCTTTTGGTTTAAGTTCTCCTACTTGTTTATTACATTAAGAAGTTATTTATAAATATAAATACTAAAAATAAACATAGATGCAACCTTAACTCATATACAGATCAACAACTGAAATACTGAGACAAACACACAAGGGACACTGTTATTTTTGGACAATCGTCCCCGGAAAAACCCAATGCGGTAAAACTGGTGCAACAAATCTGAGGGTTTTATTATTATGCATATTTCTTGAGTACAAGTAGGGTGCCAAAATGGCTCACCCAACAAATATTGTTACATGACAGTAATACCTCTTCTCGGAGACAAATATTCAGCTAGTCTACCCCACGAAAATCCTTTCGGTGCTTCTTATCGGCTCTGCGTCAGCCCTGCTAGCTTCAACGTCACTCCTGAAGCCCCTATGTCAGCCTTCTAGCTATCTGCGTCAGCTCTCTGGCCTTGTGTGTCACCCACGTAGGCCCCTCAACCTTTGCGTTGTCTCTAGCTGCCTCTGTGTAGCTTTTGTTGCCTTTGGGTAGCTCTAGCTGCCTCTGCGTTAGCCTATTTGGTCACTGCGCTGACCCTCAGGCACTATCTCTGCCTCTCTACTATGTACTCACTGCCCCTCACTGCAATAGATCACTTGTTCTAATTTTCTCAGCAAGCCCCACACCAAAAAATCAAAATGACTGATCAATCTTGGTGTATCTCCAACTGTCTCTCAAGCCTCCTCTTATACTTTCCTGTTGAGTCTTCAATGACCGAGATTAAGTCTCTAATCAACGGCTAAGATTAGATTTGGCTTGATCCATGTCATTTAGAACCTTCTCACCTAGTTTTGTATTAATACTCATTAATATTTTAATTTTCCTAAGTTTAGACTTAGGAACTCCATTAAAAATATTAATTATTTTAATATCTCTCGAACTGGGTGGAATTTCCTCAAACCATTTCTCGTTCTTGGAGATCTCATGTGCTTTAGGCTCTCCACCAATTTTCATGGCTAGAGAACATCCGATGCTACCACAAATAAACACTTCTCACATATTTCTTATCCCATCACATCATTGCAAAGGAAAGGTAAGAAGTTCAAATGGACAGAGGAGTGCAAGGCTAGATTTTAGCAACTTCAGAAGTTGTTGACACATGCACCAGTGCTATAAAATGTGGATCCGGACAAAGCGTTTTTGGTATGCATAGATGCTTGGAAGAGAGGGCTTATTGGAGTCCTTATGCAGGATGAACATGTGGTATGTTATGAGTCTCGAAAACTAAACAAACATGAGCAGAACTACCTGACACATGATCTTGAGTTAACAACGATCATACATGCATTGAAGATGTGGAGACACTATCTTCATGGCAAGAGGTTTATACTTATGAGTGATCACATTGGGTTGAGGTATTTGTTTGACTAGCCGAATCTGAATGCCAAGTAGGCTAGATGGTTGGCCACAATCAGTGAATTTGATTTCGAGATCAGTTGGTACATCAAATGTAAAGAGAATAGGGCGGCAGATGCCCTCATTATACAGGTACAAGTAAATCACTTAGCAGCTATGAGCTCCTATGGGACAGACTTACAGGATAGGATCCTGCAGGCAGGACAACAGAATTTCAGGTATATGGAGATTGTGCACAGGTTGCAGTAGGGTATAGGTACAGGCCTAGGTGCAGGTGCATAGGGTATGGATTATCATCTTACAGCAGATGTTTTGGTCAGGTTCTGAGACAGGATATATGTACCTGATAACTGTGAGCTCAATAAGGTGATCTTGAGGGAGTTTCATGTGAGACCTTATTTAGGTCACCCAGGCTATTAAAAGACACTGACAAAAGTGAAGATATATTATTATTGGTCGAATTTGAAGAGGGTTGTAGCAGATTTTGTGGCAAGGTGTTTCGACTATCAACGAGTGAAAGCAGAGTGTAAACATATAGGTGGACTGCTACAACTAATTTCGATTCCAGAATGTAAATGGGAGGTTATTTCCATGGATTTCATCACAAGGTTGTCGAAGGCAGTGAAACAACATGATTCCATCATGGTCATTGTGGACAGGCTAACAAAAGCTGCACACTTCATTCTGGTAAAGTCTACGTTCTCAGCTAGTGATGTGGCACAGTGTCGACTGGATAAATTGTTCTTGCGAACAAGACCGATCTGCCTAGTATCTACAGATATCTAGCGACAAGCAAGACAAGCAATCGATCGTGTCACAATCCTAACATGGGACATCATCATTATGGGTTCTTTTGAGGCATTTGAGGAAGAACCTATCATCTTACTGTCTTGACTAGGAAAAGGATCCTTCAAGACAACAAGCGTTTGAGAACCTTTGACGATTTTCGCAACCTCAATGCGATGAGGGCAGTCTCTTGTAAAATGCTCTTCGTCACAAATGAGACAAGGATAACGAGGTTTACGTTTCTCATCAGTAGATTCCGTTTTATCTGATTTCTCTTTCAAATTTTGCTTATTTTTCTTCTCCTTCTTTTTATTGCCGGTTTTTTATTTGGCCGTAGATGATTCTACGACATGAATATCGGCAGGAATTTCTACAGAAGAGTCTCCTGTTGGGGAATCTGGTAAAGTTATGATAGGAGAAGAATTATTTGAAGATTTCTTCTTACTTTTGGTGTTAACTGAACCAATCATACCGTTAGCGGCATGAGACCTTGAAGGAGCTGCAGTTATTTGATTTTGTTTCGGAAGGTCGAGGATTTTCTCGTGTAAAGTACCCGACTACGTATAAACGAGGTCAAGGTACTGAGCTTGAGCAATTACTTGCTCTTCAGTAACAACTCCTGCCTTAGCTACATCCTCAGTGATTTTAGGTAATAATGATTTAACAAACCATTCTGCTAAGATTTGATCCGGAATAAAAACTTTCACTAAACACCGTCGACATCTCCATTCATGAATGTGATCTGAAATATAAGTGGACGTTGATTGTTTTAATGAAGTTAATAATTCCGTGCCATTGTCATATTTGACAGGCAACTGAAAATGAGTTAAGAATGAAGTAGCTAGCTAACTAAAATTATAAAAAGTGGCTCACTGTAACTCAATGTAGCACTTGGTCGCAAGACCAATCAGAGTGTGTTGAAAAAGACGTAAACGAATTGAATCATCTGAAATGGAGTTAGATGCACACCAGAGGTGATAAGTCATCACATGGTTTGATGGATCCTCTCCTGATTTACCTTCAAACTTTGGGATATCACTGGGCAACTTATTCGGCATTGGTGGCCAAAACGGAAGATAATTAATCGGATCGTTCGTAAGGCGCGACAAATCAGGCAAGTCCAAAGTTGCAATGAACGGTAACTAACGATTAGGGTCTCGAAAACCCTGGGTCATGAGACCAGCCCCGGGAGGAGGATATTCAGGATAACTTGGGATTGGAATTGCATTTGGGATATTATATCCTCCCGGAAAACAAAGATTAACCAGACCATACTGGGGTTGTTGAGGTTGTTGATAAGTATATCCAGGGTACGGTTGATACTGATAGACTGGGTTCTGCACAGCAGGACCAAATTGGTACTGTCCCTGGTATGGTTGATAAGTAAATTGAGGTTGACTTGTGACAACCGTACTTGGACCAGGTTGTCCTGCAGGCATTTGAACCGAAGTCTGAATTGTAGGTCCAGACTGAGGTAAAGATGCTTGAGGAATTGATGCAGGAACAATAGAAACTGGAGCTGCCGATACTCCAGAAGTAGGTGGGGTAGATTGAACAGATGTTGCAGTAGTTGCAGCAGTCGTTTGAGGCGGAGTTCGAGGCGAACTAGGCCCAGGCTGAGAAACTACACCAGGTGCAGAAGTTTGAATAGTAGGCTGGATAGGTTGCTGGGTTGAACCAGAAACCAAGGGTTGTCCAGATTGAGATGACAACTGCACATTCGGTTGCAAGATCTGTTGAGATTGAGATGGATCCCACACTACGTTCATTCCGGGGTATGGACCCATAGAAGGTTGAGCATATTGAGGACCATAATCGGGTTGAGGGTAGGGTTGATAATTCAAAGGTACATTTCCAGCTCCTTGGACAAATGATTGACCTGAAGGTGGTTGGAAACCTTGGGTTGGGTACTGACCTTGAGGTTGATAACCTTGAGGCACGTACTGAAACTGGGGTTGACCTTGAGGTACATATTGGTACTGGGGTTGACCTTGAGGTACGTACTAAGTCTGGGGTTGACCTTGAGGAATGTACTGTCCCGAAGGTATGTACTATCCTTGAGGTTGCCCCCCAGGCGGTAACTGAGTACCTTGAGGTAGGCGATAATTGAGGACCTTGAGGTTGCCCCCCAGGCAGTAACTGACTACCTTGAGGCTGCGGATTTGGAATGGTACCTGACATCATAAGAATGTCTTCTACACTTAATGGTTTAGTTCCGTTATTACAAGTTAATAACCCTTGTTCAACAGGTTGAGGAGATGCTATCGAAAAAGTACTAGTAAGTGACTGATACCCAGAAGGAACAGTAGGACCGCCATATAAAAATGTTTCTGGAGATTGAGAAAACATGGATGACTGTCTCGACATATTCAAAGGAGGATAATAACCTCTAGGTGTTGGATGAAAAGGAATGTGAGGTGGTGAAAAACTTAGTCCTGGGTTTTCTAGAAAATTGGTCAATGAAAGATACCAAGCGTCCCTCCTAGGTGGGCTGTAAAAGATCGATTCACGCTCCCTAAGTTCTATAGTTGGTTTAATTTTAGGGATAGATATACCTTCTTCTGGAGTGACAAGTTCTTCAATAGCAATAAGTCCAGAAGGAAGATTTTGGGTAATGATTCTTCCTACCTCTGGGTGAACCAGAACCACTGGAAGTTGGAGAAGCAAATCTTGATGATGGAGTAGTAGCAGGTTCAGTTTCAGGTTCAGAAATTTCAGGTTCCTCGGCTAACTTACTAGTAGAAGAAAAACTACCAGTAACTTCGGAAAATGAAATTGGTTTAGTAATATACTCTGTTGCTTGAACTTGATAATCAGGATGCACAACTAAAGAAGATTCTCCTTCTTCAGGTGACCCAACTCTATTGTCACTAGGAGTTACAAGAGCTCGTAGCCCTTCAAGCTGGCTTGGTGAATACTCGAGAGGTTGCCCCCGAAGTCTACGGGATTGTCTTGGTAATTCAGCCACGATTAAATATTTTAATTACTTCACACGCAAACAAAGAAAAATCTCAATGAAAACCACCTAAAGTCTCTAAAGAAGCAAACAATTTGAATCACACGCCTAAAGAATCTAGGAGTTTGAACCACACACAAACAATAACTTTCCGTAGTGAAAACACTAATTGGTGATGAAATCCAACGTCGCAGAATTCAATACAGAAATGGCGGTTGGAACAGTTACCCCGACAACCTGCTTAATGAAACAGACTGGCACAAGTTTCTCCACTAAACCGTCTCGAGTGAAGAGAACCCCCAGAGAGTCCAAGTGAGTCTAGTCGATGTCTACTCTAGGTACAGTGGGATCTTCCCCCCACTGTCACCTTAGGAAAGAATTCTATAGATTATGGTCACTATGGTTACCAACAAAAACAAATATATCTGGGGGAACAGTGTGTGATCCGATACACACGCAAGGGCAGAGTAGCAAAGCTCAATCCCCTTGAAGGCTCCTTGACATAATCCAAGGTTTACCAACAAGTGACCCCAGGCTCCTCGACAATGGTTAATCCGAGGTTTACCGTTTTTTATACGTGTATATCTTCTATCGTTCCCAATGAGGAAGGATTGATTACCCCACTGGTTTGAATATGATCTCGTGCTTGACTCCTATAAGAGGAGCTTCCCAGAGCATAGATGTAACAATTGGAATTTATCTCCTACCGCAAGATATAGCTACTTGTTTGTTTTAACGATCTTGGAGAGTTAATTACTCCCTACTCCAAGATACTAACCTAAGCTATGTTGGTGATAAAGAGCCCTAGAAATAAAAAGATTGCTAGATAGATTTTACTTTAAGCGTTATTTTTATTGGTTGTTTCTTAAGTCAAAAGGTGTGGAGATGAAACTTTATGGTGTGAATACTCAACTCCATAACACTAAAAATGCACCTAAGATGATAACCAATCCTTTTTCTTCAATGAATTTCTAGCTAAAGAAAGAGTTGAGAATGCAATTGCTTGAAAAATAAATCTTTCCTTAACAAACAAATCAAAAGAATTTTTTTTTGTCTTTTTCAATAAACTAAAAAACGAGACTACTAATTATGCTCACGAAAAATATCCCTTTCTTTTCAACACTCAAACACTACAAATCAAGTTCTTTTCAAAAGAGATTTAAAAAATTCCTAGAAAACACTCAAAACTATTAAAACTCTAATCTTGAGATCTATAACTTCTAAAAATCTAATTGAAGTAAAAGCTTACAAAATTTCTTTCCGAGGATGTTTTACTTAGTTATTAAGCAAACTAAGGACCAATTTGTTCAGAATAACAAATTAATCAAAAAACACCCATCTTATGTTTTCCTTTTTAAAAAAATGAAATTCAAAACTCAAACAAGTTCTTTCAAAGCTTTGCAAAGAGAAAACGAGATGTATTCCTCACCAAAGGCAGATTTTACAAATCGGTCAGACTCATAAAGAAGACCAACAAAAACCAGGGTGATCTGAGGTTTCTTAGGTTTTTAAGCTCTGAGTTACTACAAAGACCAAACGAAAATCAAGCCAGGCACACAAAACTTCTAGAAATTCACCTAAAACCAAAATGCCAATGGAATTCACCTACAAAAAGTTTCTGACAAGACACATGCAGATCTGGGCAGAGGCTAAAACACATAAACAAATCCTAAGCTTAACTGAATGAAAAGATTTTAGGTTTTTTCAAAATTTTGACAGGGTCCGCAGGCTCCCAGTATAACCAGGTGCGGTACTGCTCTGTGTAGTAAAGCAACAATGCGGGGATGTCTGCACTGTGTTACAAATAGAACGTGCGGTCCTCTTTCAAAAGCGTGAAAAACAAAAACAATTCAAAATCTAAAGAAACTACCCAATCCCACACACATCAAGCAAAAACCAGAAACAGAGAAAAAGTTTCTCAAGTCAAAGTAAAAGTAAAGGCAAAAAACCAAAATTCAATTCCCTAGCGGAGTCGCTATTTTGTTAGCCGGATAAATCGTTCTTGCGGACAAGACTGATCTCCCTAGTATCTACAGATATCTAGCGACAAGCAAGACAAGCAAATTCTATCTTTCTCTAAATATTGCGATTTATAAATAAAAGCCAAGAGGTGTTTTAGACCCTACCTCAAGTCCAACGCTAGTTTGTGGCAGCCACGCTCCGACCGTCCAAATGAGTTTCCTTTTAAAGAACCTGCAAACACAAACAAGCACACATCAAATAACACCTGCATAGCCAATATAATAAACCATATTTATCATGATGATCAAGGAATTCATGAAATAAACCATAGAAGATAGCTTATTGACAAAAATGAACTTGATTTTTTTTAACTTTAAACAAAGAAAAACTTTACAACCTTGGTGCCTTGATGCTGTACAAGCTCCTCCCAGGGTCTAGCAAGAATCTCCTCTACTTTGACAAGCTTCACACTCTTCCTAATGAGATCAAAAGGTATGTAATCTCTCCTCTCAAGCTCAATTAGGAAGTCTAAATTCCAACAGCATTTACCCTAAAAATATTCAGCTTTCAACCTGCCTAGCAACCAGCCCAATGCCTCATTTTATAGTGCAGAGGAAGGAAGTTACTAGGCTCACCTTCAAAGGGATAAGCTCCTCACATCAAGGGGTTAGCTCCTTTAGTTATGGGATGCATGAACCACCTAGGAGCGAACTTGCCACCTCAAGTTTCCTTCTAGAAGCGTCTAGAATTAAACCAAAGTGAGTTTTTAATAATAAACTTGCGCCTTTTTTACTTTTACAGGGGTCCACACCCTTTCCTTTAGAGACAGAGCGGGCAGGTCCGCAAGGGACATGACCAGGGGGTGCGGGACCGCAGGTAATGCTAAGAGAAAGTGCGGAACCAGAGTTTTATAGATTTTCAAGGGCTTTCTCTCATTTTTAAGGCTTGACATGAAGAGCTGAGGTTTAAGACTTGCAAAGGAGGACAGTATGAGTGGTGATAGACTCACATTGACTGCAGAAAGTCATGGTGACAATGTTTTGTGTAACAGATTGCCCCCTAAAGTGCGAAGTCTATAATAGATAGTATTTGTCATCTAAGAAGAGTGAAGTAATTTATCATTTCGAGGATCATCTTGTGGAGAGCCTGGTTGAAACCTGTAAAAACATTCAATACAAAATATATATATGAGATCATATCATCGTTGAGGTAGGCATTCCCATACTCAGATCAAAAGTGACTAGAAAACTAACTAAACTGCTCTGATATAAGAATGATCTTGCAATACATCACAAGTATAGACATATGTAGACACAGTATGGGTGCAACCATCTGTTTATGAATAGTCCATTGTATAAATAATAACAAAATTCCTCGCAGCCTGGATGGTGGAAACTAGATCTAGGGTCTTGATTTCTACTTCCTAAAATAGTACGATTCTATCCATGTGAATGAATGTGTCGAAGTCGAACATGGTAGAAACCACTTGATTACTAGTCATTGATGTAAATTGTTAACAAGTGTGAGAGAAACCACCAGTAATGTCAATGGCTCTCAAAGTA
The DNA here is from genome assembly GCA_031772625.1 of Pinus tabuliformis. Classification (NCBI taxonomy): domain Eukaryota; kingdom Viridiplantae; phylum Streptophyta; class Pinopsida; order Pinales; family Pinaceae; genus Pinus; species Pinus tabuliformis. The sequence continues at coordinate 1,281,474,958 of CM062820.1, forward strand.
CTCAGTACAATCCATGAAATGTGAATAGATGAGTTGATGTCGAACATGTCATGGAATCCTTTGATCGAAGGTCAATGATGCAACCTGTCATCGAAGGCGAGAAACCTGCCATTGAGGCATGCAGATCCCAAGGTACTGACGATTTCTAGATCATCTTTCTAGATAATGAGCTGAAGTCGATAGAAAGCGATCTGTCGTAGGCAAGCCCACAACACGAAATCATAGATCAAGTCTGAAGAAATATAGTTGCAAGGACTAACTTAAGGATGGTCAAGATGGATGACAGATATTTTGCAGATGAATGGTTTATTTTCACTGACCTCTTGAACACATAACGACACTGAAGATGGTTTGGTGACAATTAACCCAAAGCTAATACCCAGAAACCGGCTGAAGACTTTCAATATGGTTTGATTAACTGTTAGGCAAAGGATTTCCCAACCCAGGTGAACAAAAAGTGTCATGTTCAAGAGTGGTTAAATGTTTTTCTGAGACACACAGTATAACAAACAGGTTCATTTTCTCTCTTTTCCCCCACCATTTCTGGCAAGTACCTCTCTATTTTTGACAAGCTTGAGGAGGATAACATTTTCTTGATTATAAGCTCATCCTTCGGATGAGTCCAACTTAGTTTAAATTCGAACCCTAAGAAGGAGTGGTCTGTTCCTGTTTGTAATTGAACAGGTTCTTTACTGTTAAATTTTAACGAGTCTAGTATAGGAGAAACTCGGCGTTTTTCAATTTTAGGGAGTCAGAAGAAAAACTTAAGAAAACTCCATGGTTGTCCTTTTTCGTAAATTTGTGTCTCCCAAGCCCGAAAAAGTATAAAATAATACTTGAGAGAACTGCTTGACCCTTACGATCAAGGAATACTTTTCATAATTAGTGTCTCCGATCCAAAAAAGTAAAAAAGCGATCAACGACACGTCGTTTTATAACCAATATCAAATTTGAAACGACAAAAATCCGGCAATATTTTCATGTTTATACGGTCAGAAAAGAGCTGTAAGTGGACCGTCCTTTTAATTCCGTTTTAATAAGCTTAAAAAGAAAAACTCGACAATCTTTTCATATTTTAGGAGTCAGAAAAGAGATTAAAGATGACTCTAATGTTTTTTGTTGAAAATGATCAATTTTTCCTGAAAAATCCGATATTCTGCACAAAAACTCAAACATTACTCATACCTGTTTAAAAATAAATAAAAATGCATCGAAAAGTTACCTCTTTAAAGTGAAAAATAAACAAATTAAAAATTCATTTATTCAAAAAAGCTTATAAAAAGGGCTTTTGTAAATTCATTTTTACCGTTTGACTTCAGAGTGAGAAAATAGAGCTTTTGGGTAAGAAACTTTCCGTGAAGATTGCGGAAAATCTGTCCGTTGGAATCGAACACCGGCACCTCCAGGTAATCCACATCACTTTACTCTTGCATTTCAACCGTTTGAATTTTGTTTTTATGTTTCTATTTTGATTTTTAGGAAGAATTTTGTTTAAAAGTCCGCTCGCGGGGGTTCGCAGGTGCATCATGCGAAACTTGTGGACCTCGAATTTTTCCTACACAGGAAAGAGCCAGGGGCCGGCACCTGCTATTCAGGCAAAGTGCGAACCTACGCACTGTCTCTAACTGGAGAGTGCGGTCCCCGCGACATAGGTTTTACAATTTCAAATTCTTCAATCTCCGCCCAAAAACATTGATTTAAAATGTTCTAATTCGCCTTTTCTTTCAATGTAGGATATATACCATGCTTAGTTGGCGGGAACGGGAGCACGAAGATGTGGACCTCGCCGCAATTAATCATCAACCTTTGATAGATGCATTGAAGGCATGTGGGTTATTTAAATTCTGGGCCATACCTGGCATGAGGGCCCAGGTAGACTTTCTGCAGTGGCTGGTGGACAGATGGAATATACAGGACCAGTGTTTCATTATTGGTGGCCACCAGCTCGAAATGGAGCCAGAGGACATTTACTTTTTGACTGGTTTGCCCAAGAGAGGTGAACAATTGACTCTATTCGGGACTAGGCCAGGTGGCCAGTCTGTCGATAGCCTCCTTTGTAACGACCAAACCAAAGACAAGGGGATTGATATCAAAACCATCTCCCGTCCTGAACTCAAAGTGATTGCATTTACTGTCACCAGACTATGCGGAAGCGCAGCACTGCATATGGCCACCGGATCCCAAATGCGGATGGCAGTAGACTGTTATCGAGGCACCATCTTCAACTGGTGCGAAGCTGTGTTGGCTAATGTAAAAGGCCAACTGACTAGAGCAAAGAATGGACAACTAAAAAACTTCGAATATGGTTTCTTAGTTGTGAGCTTTGGTCTAGAGAGGGTCCCAATGTTGGTCCCACAACATCTTTTTGTTGAAGCTGGACTTCCCCGAGAGCCCAAGCTGATGCGTTGGGTTGCAGTTATGGCCCATCATCCTGAGGAGGGTTCAGAGGTTGTTCGATTACCCCCGGACTATTTTCGTTGGTTGGAGAACCAAGTTTTTGTGATTCAGGATTTTGCTTATGCTGGGATGGATTATCGTGGAGACCCAGACATGGCTCTTCCACCAGGAGAGAAATGGGATGACTCAGGTAAAATCATTTTTTTTTAATTGTCCCAAAACTGATAGTAAAAAGTTTCAAATGCAGATGTAGGTCCATGGTGACCAGCCACTCTTCGGCCCTATGAGAGGAAACACCCAGCTGCAGCAGTACCAGCCCCACGAGACGAATCTACAGAGACCCTGACTGAATTGGAAAACCATCAAGAGCCCTTGACAACAGATATTCCAGAGACTAGCATAGATGACATTCCTCTTAGGCTACAACGCTATGTGATTGGGGTCCCAGGACCTTTCAAGAGGTTCCTTTGTAGGGTGGCCCGAGCAGTGGTTTCTTATCGTGATCATCACCAGTGATAGGATGATCGCCTGTTGTAGACTCGTATGACATTTTTGCTTTTTGTATTGTCATTTTTGCCGATCATAAGGTGTTTTTCAACCTATGATCGAAGACGATGTATATTTGACACACTTCTATGCTATGCTATATCACTATTACTGGCTATCTTGTAAAACATGTTATGAAATGTTTTTAAATTTACTGTTTGATTATTGCAAATGTCTACTTAACATTCGAGAAGCAATTGCATCTGCTAATGTATTTAAATATCTTGGAATATGCTGATATTCAATATAGTCAAATTCACGTTCCAAAAGACGAACTCTAAAAAATAATCTTAATAACACTAGATTTCTAATGGCATAAACTCTATTAAGCTGCAATACAACGAGTTCAGAATCTAACCCAACAATCAAATTCCGAATCCCAAATGAGATGGATTCAGATAATAACTCAATCACTGCACAATACTCTGTAATGTTGTTCGTTGTTTGACCGAGGCTTACCCCATGGATAGATACCAACTCATCAGAGGGTGAATAGATAACCCAAGATGCGGAAGAAATGTTCTGTGTATTACGACAAGCACCATCAGCAAAACCAATGTATGTTTGAAGAGACGTCGACATATGCAATATCAAGAGTAAAACCAAGATAAGCAGGAATAATGACAAAAACACTCTTTAAACTAAGCACACTTTTCTAATCTAAAACACACCAGCTAGAAAGAAAACTAATCTAACTAAAATCTCCACACCCAGATTTAAGCATAATCTCTCTTCAGATAAATACCATTTCTGGGCTTACCTAAAGAGACACCGTCAAAATCTACCAATTCATAGGCCCCTTTTGCCAGCGTTCGCTTAACAACATAAGGACCATGCCACATAGGTACGAATTTTCCGGTCGCTAGCTTATCGTTTGCTTGATCGTATAGTAAGACTAGGTCTCCTTCTGAAAAATTACGAGGTGTAACATTTCGATCGTACTGAGCTTTAATAAGTTTGGCATGAGTTTCGATTGCTAGTGCAACATCACGTTGATTCTCATCTAGGTGAGCCAAGTACAACAAACGTTTCTCCTCTTCAGAAGTGGCTGGAAGTAATTCTATGGCTATTTGCAATGTTGGGATTTCGCATTCAATGGGTAACACAGCTTCCAAACCGTAAGCTAGTTGGAAAGGAGTGAAACCAGTTGATGTTTTTACCGAGGTTCGATACGTCCAAAGCGTTGAAAATAACATGTTATGCCAATTCGACCTATGAATCCCAATGATTCGTCAGATCATAATGACTAGAACTTTGTTGATGGCTTCAACCAGACCATTAGCCTGTGGGTAATATGGAGTAGAACTATCGTGACGCAGGCCAAGTTGATCTGTTAGTTTAGTCATCATGATGTTTCGAAAATGACGCCCATGATCAGTGATAATTGCTTGTGGAACACCGAATCTAGTAATTATATGATTGAAAATGAAAATCGCAGCAGTTTTTCCGTCTGCCGAAAATGTAGGCATCGCCTCGGCCCACTTGGTAAAATAATCTACCGCAAGGATGATATACGCATGCCCCCAGCCGAGTGAGGGTTACATGTAATAAAATCGATACCCCATTTCGCAAAAGGACCGACGGCAATTATAGGGTGGAGAGGAGCAGGTGGAGCACGCATCTTTCGATCAAAAATTTGGTAGTTGTGGCACTTTCAGACCGCGTTAATACAATCTTTAAACAAAGACGGCCAGAAATAGCCAGCGCGCAATATCTTTTGGGTTGTGGCAAACCCAGACATATGACCGCCACACGCTCCAGAGTGACAATCATTTAGAACCCTTTCAGCTTCCTCATGAGTTAAACAACGTCGGAAAACAGAGTTCGCTCCGCGACGATAAAGTGTATCTCCAAAAATTTTGTATTGTTGGGATTGGAATCGTTTTTTCCGACGATGAGATCTTGAAATTTCAGGCTGAAAGGATTGGGTTTGGAGATAAACTATGATATCTCCATACCATGGATCAAGAGTGCTGATAAGAAACAAGGATTTGTCCACAATGGGCTCTTCCGCCACAGTTTCAGTATCAGCACACGGGAAGTCACACATTAACTCTGCAAAAACTAAAGATTTCTTTGACTTAGATTTTTCAAACTCCAAGTCAAATTCCTGCAGGATAACAATCCATTTGGAATACTTGCCCCCTAGCAATTATTTTGTCAAAATATAGATCATAGGGTTGCAGTTGGAAATTACAGTAGTTTTGCGTAGTAAAATGTAATGACGAAAACGTTGGACAACTTGAATAGCTTCCAAGGCCAATTTCTCCACATGTGAATATTTTAGCTCAGTCGGATTCAAGGTTTGACTAAGGTAGTAAATCACATGTTCACTACTGAATTCATCTTCCTGAACTAACACCATCCCAATGGTGGAATGAGAGGCGATGAGATACAAGAAGTAATCCTGGTTGTAGTTAGGAGGATGCAATAACGGTGCATGGATCAACGCGTGTTTAAGTGCATCAAAAGATTTGTCAGCTATCTCATCCCAAAAGAATGGAGTATTCTGTTTCAACAATCTGGTAAAACCCTTCGTTATCTCGGCGTAGTTAGGAATGAATCGACGTAAAAAGTTTGCTTTCCCTTGCAAACTTTGGAGTTGGCGCAGAGTCGAAGGAGGACGCAATTTGACAATAGCTTCAACCTTTGAGGGAACCACACGAATGCCGGCTTTCGAAACAACAAATCCCAGTAAATGACCCGTTTCTATACAGAAAACACATTTGTGTGGATTCAACCTAATTCGATAATGCCTACATCTCATAAAGATTGCTCATAAATGAATAAGATGATCGGCTCTACGTAATGAATGAGTAGGTAAATCATCGAGATAAGGTTGCACAATGTGCTTGATGTCATGAAACGCGTAAGACATAGCTCTTTGAAAAGTTGCTCCGGCGTTCTTCAGCCCAAAAGGTAATTTTCAATAAGCAAACATTGCCCATGGACAAATGAAAGCTGTTTTTGGTTGATCAGCAGGTAGAATGTTGATTTGATTGTAACCGGAAAAACCATCCATAAAGGAGAATATTTCACTGCCGGCACAATCATCGATAATTTGATCGATATAGGGAGTCGGATAATTGTCTTTGGGACAGGCTCGATTAATATCCCTATAATCGATACATATTCTTATCGTCCCTTGATTTTTATTAATAGGAACAATATTCGATACCCAATCCGTTAAGGGAATTGGATAAATGAAACCTGCTTTAAGTAATTTTTCAACCTCTGCTTTAATAGCAGCAACTTTTCGCCGGTGGATCTTGACGCAAACGTTGTCGGATGGGTTTAGCATCCAGGTAAGTTTTGATTTCATGAACAAAAATTGCTGGATCAATTCCTAGCATTTCTTCATATGACCAGGCAAACACATCGCGAAATTCTTGAAATAGGGCCTTATATGTTTGAAATTTGTCTTCTGTATAGGAGGCACCTATATGAATGTTTTCAACAATTCCAGGTTTAACTGAAATGTCAATAGGAACTGTTCGAGAAATATTTCCCAAATTTAACTCAGAATCAAGATTTTGCAATGGATTCTGTGGTTCCTTGACATAATCAGTCGTAAAAATAGATGAAAAGTCATTTTCAAAATGATCAATCTCAGGTAAGAACGAAGATCTATGATGAAGATCTTCCCATGGTAAATCATCAACAGACAAAATTTCTCGAATTTGCTCATCAGTATGAACAAGTTCAGAAAAAGTTGTTGAATTTGAGTTTGATGTTGAAAATGATTCTCCATGGACCACATTCATTAGGTCAATTTCGGTTGAAGAAGGGTTGGAAAACGACTGTACGGCTTGATACGCAATTTCATAGGGACTCAAAGGCATAGCATCACCAAATGAATCCATCTCAGATTCGGAAGGTACGATCCAAGGATCATCATAAACAATAGTGTCTGATGAAATCATATGAATGGTTGCAGTAGAAGGTGATACGTTAGGAGGAGGAAAGGAAAAAGTTCCTAGTAAACCAGAATCTTTAACCAATCCTACCCCAACATCCTTATAAGGGATAGTTGTTTTGCCGACATGCTGGATACTTTCAGAAGAGGCTGGGTCGGATGAAAAGTAAGTTAGCTGGTCTATAGTTACGATCTTTCCATTATGAGGAAACTTTATAAGCTGAAAGACCGATGAAACAACAACAGTCATAGCGTAAGACCAACTACGACCCAAGAGAAGGTTGTAATCTAGAGGGGCATCAACCACTTCCACATCTAGATTAACAATTTTACCTTCAACCCCTATAGGTAAATCCTGTAGAATGCCAAAAGGATGGAACCCACGGCCATCGAAAGCCTTTAGAATCGTCGGAGATTGATTGAGTGTAGGAGAACCAAGTGATCTCCAACACTGGATCGACATAATACACGTTGAAGCTCCCTCATCAATTACAGTCCTATAGCAAGGTTTGTTTTTGACTAACACTGGAATCTGGAAAGCCATTTGATGAGGTAAGCGAGGTGTACTATTTTCTAAATCGAAGATTATAAGGTTCGAGTCCTGAATATCAACAGCTCCTATAGCTGACAATAGCAATTTACGCTGTGCTGGACATGATTGCAGCACCTCCAAAGCCGACATTGCTGAAGGTGAAATAGCTAAATCTTCAACAATGTTATAGTTCTGAGCAGCTCTCGCATGTGGATTGAAAGCTGACTTTCGAAGTATACCTTTAGCAGGTGGTTTGATTACTAAGTCTGGGTTAGGTTTCTCGATCTGTAGCAGATCAGAACCAGGAGTTGAAGTTGATGGGTTCGAATTAGAAGATTCTGCTTCCTTACCACCAACAGGACTTTTACTTCCATAATCTTGCGATCGTGTCGCAATCCTAACATGGGACATCATCATTATGGGTTCTTCTGAGGCATTTGAGGAAGAACCTATCATCTTACTGTCTTGACTAGGAAAAGGATCCTTCAAGACAACAGGTGTTTGAGAACCTTTGACGATTTTCGCAACCTCAGCGCGATGAGGGCAGTCTCTTGTAAAATGCTCTTAGTCACAAATGAGACAAGGATAACAAGGTTTATGTTTCTCATTAGTAGATTCCATTTTATCTGATTTCTCTTTCGAATTTTGCTTATTTTTCTTCTTCCCCTTATTTTTACCGCCGGTTTTTGATTTGGCCGTAGATGATTCTACGACATGAATATCGGCAGGAATTTCCACGTAAGAGTCTCCTGTTGGGGAATCTGGTAAAGTTATGATAGGAGAAGAATTCTTTGAAGATTTCTTCTTACTTTTGGTGTTAACTGAACCAATCATACCGTCAGCGGCATGAGACCCTGAAGGAGCTGCAGTTATTTGATTTTGTTTCGGAAGGTCGAGGATTTTCTCGTGTAAAGTACCCGACTGAGTATAAATGAGGTCAAGGTACTGAGCTTGAGAAATTACTTACACTTCAGTAACAACTCCTGCCTTAGCTACATCCTCAGTGATTTTAGGTAATAATGATTTAACAAACCATTCTGCTAAGATTTGATCCGGAATAAAAACTTTCACTAAACGCCGTCGACGTCTCCATTCCTAAATGTGATCTGAAATATAAGTGGATGTTGACTTTTTTAATGAAGTTAATAATTCCGTGCCATTGTCATATCTGACAGGCAACTGAAAATGAGTTAAGAATGAAGTAGCTAGCTGACTAAAATTATAAAAAGTGGCTCGCGATAACTCAATGTAGCACTTGGCCGCAAGACCAATCAGAGTGTGTTGAAAAAGACGTAAACGAATTGAATCATCTGAAATGGAGTTAGATGCACAGCAGAGGTGATAAGTCATCACATGGTTTGACGGATCCTCTCCTGATTTACCTTCAAACTTTGGGATATCACTGGGCAACTTATTCGGCACTGGCGGCCAAAACGGAAGATAATTAATCAGATAGTTTGTAAGGCACGACAAATCAGGCAAGTCCAAAGTTGCAATGAACGGTAACTGATGATTAGGGTCTCGAAAACCCTGGGTCATGAGACCAACCCCAAGAGGAGGATATCTAGGATAACTTGGGATAGGAATTGCATTTGGGATATTATATCCTCCCGGAAAACCAGGATTAACCGGACCATACTGGGGTTGTTGAGGTTGCTAATAAGTATATCCAGGGTACGGTTGATACTGATAGATTGGGTTCTGCACAGCAGGACTGAATTGGTATTGTCCCTGGTACGGTTTATAAGTAAATTGAGGTTGACTTGTGACAACCGTACTTGGACCAGGTTGTCCTGCAGGCATTTGAACCGAAGTCTGAATTGTAGGTCCAGACTGAGGTAAATATGCTTGAGGAATTGATGTAGGAACAGTGGAAACTGGAGCTGCCGATACTCCAGAAGTAGGTGGGGTAGATTGAACAAATGTTGCAGCAGTCGTTTGAGGCGGAGTTCGAGGCGAACTAGGCCCAGGCTGAGAAACTACACCAGGTGCAAAAGTTTGAATAGTGGGCTGGATAGGTTGCTGGGTTGAACCAGAAACCAAGGGTTGTCCAAATTGAGATGACAACTGCACATTCGGTTGCCAGATCTGTTGAGATTGAGATGGATCCCACACTACGTTCATTTTGGGGTATGGACCCATAGAAGGTTGAGCATATTGAGGACCATAACCGGGTTGAGGGTAAGGTTGATAATTCAAAGGTACATTTCCAGCTCCTTGGACAAATGATTGACCTGAAGGTGGTTGGAAACCTTGGGTTGGGTACTGACCTTGATGTTGATAACCTTGAGGCACGTACTGAAACTGGGGTTGACCTTGAGGTACATATTGATACTGGGGTTGACCTTGAGGTACGTACTAAGTCTGGGGTTGACCTTGATAAATGTACTGTCCTGAAGGTATATACTGTCCTTGAGGTTGCCCCCCAGGTGATAACTGAGTACCTTGAGGTTGCCTCCCAGGCGATAATTGAGGACCTTGAGGTCGCCCCCCAGGCGGTAACTGACTACCTTGAGGCTGCGGATTTGGAATGGTACCTGACATCATAAGAATGTCTTCTACACTCAACGGTTTAGTTCCGTTATTACCAGTTAATAACCCTTGTTCAACAGGTTGAGGAGATGCTGCCGAAAAAGTACCAGTAAGTGACTGATACGCAGAAGGAACAGAAGGACCGCCATATAAAAATGTTTCTGGAGATTGAGAAAACATGGATGACTGTCTCAACATATTCAAAGGAGGATAATAACCTCTAGGTGTTGAATGAAAAGGAATGCGAGGTGGTGAAAAACTTAGTCCTGGGTTTTCTAGAAAATTGGTCAATGAAAGATACCAAGCGTCCCTCCTAGGTGGACTGTAAAAGACCGATTCACGCTCCGTAAGTTCTATAGTTGGTTGATTTTCAGGGACAGATATACCTTCTTCTGGAGTGACAAGTACTTCAATAGCAATAAGTCCAGAAGGAAGGTTTTGGGTAATGATTCTTCCTACCCTGGGTGAACCAGGACCACTGGAAGTTGGAGAAGCAAATCCTGATGATGGAGTAGTAGCAGGTTCAGTTTCAGGTTCAGAAATTTCAGGTTCCTCGGCTAACTCACTAGTAGAATAAAAACTACCAGTAACTTCGGAAAATGAAATTGGTTCAGTAATATACTCTGTTGCTTGAACTTGATAATCAGGATGCACAACTAAAGAAGATTCTCCTTCTTTAGGTGACCCAACTCTACTGTCACTAGGAGTTACAAGAGCTCGTAGCCCTTCAAGCTGGCTTGGTGAATACTTGGGAGGTTGCCCCCGAAGTCTACGGGATTGTCTCGGTAATTCAGCCACGATTAAATATTTTAATTACTTCACACGCAAATAAAGAAAAATCTCAATGAAAACCACCTAAAGTCTCTGAAGAACCAAACAATTTGAATCAGATGCCTAAACAATCTAGGAGTTCAAACCACACACAAACAGTAACTTTCCGTACCGAAAACACTAGTTGGTGATGAAATCCAACGTCGCAGAATTCAATACAGAAATGGCGGTTGGAACATTTACCCCGACAACCTACTTAATGAAACAGACTAGCACAAGTTTCTCCACTAAACCGTCTCGAGTGAAGAGAACCCCCCAGAGAGTCCAAGTGAGTCTAGTCGACGTTTGCTCCAGGTACAGTGGGCTCTTGCCTCCACCGTCACCTTAGGAAAGAATCCTATAGATTATGGTCACTATGGTTACCAACAGAAACAAATATACTTGGGGGAACAGTTTGTGATTCGATACACACGCAAGGGCAGAGTAGCAAAACTCAATCCCCTTGAAGGCTCCTTGACATAATCCAAGGTTTACCAACAAGTTACCCCAGGCTCCTCGAGAATGGTTAATCCGAGGTTTACCGTTTTTAATACGTGTATATCTTCTATTGTTCCCAATGAGGAAGGATTGATTACCCCACTGGTTTGAATATGATCTCGTGCTTGACTCCTATAAGAGGAGCTTCCTAGAGCATAGATGTAACAATTGGAATTTATCTCCTACCGCAAGATATAGCTACTTGTTTGTTTTAACTATCTTGGAGAGTTAATTACTCCCTACTCCAAGATACTAGCCTAAGCTATGTTGGTGATAAAGAGCCCTAGAAATAAAAAGATTGCTAGATAGATTTTATTTTAAGCGTTATTTTTATTGGTTGTTTCTTAAGTCAAAAGGTGTGGAGATGAAACTTTATGGTGTGAAGACTCGACTCCAAAACACTAAAAATGCACCTAAGATGATAACCAATCCTTTTTCTTCAATGAATTTCTAGCTAAAGAAAGAGTTGAGAATGTAATTGCTTGAAAAACAAATCTTTCCTTAACAAACAAATCAAAAGAAAAACTTTTTGTCTTTTTTAATAAACTAAAAAACGAGACTACTAATTATGCTCACAAAAAATATCCCTTTCTTTTCAACACTCAAACACTACAAAAACAAGTTTTTTTCAAAAGAGATTTAAAAAATTCCTAGAAAACACTCAAAACTATTAAAAATCTAATCTTGAGATCTATAACTTCTAAAAATATAATTGAAGTAAACACATAAACAAATCCTAAGCTTAACTGAATGAAAATATTTTAGGTTTTTTCAAAATTTTGACAGGGTCCGCAAGCTCCCAGTATAACAAGGTGCGGTATTGCTCTGTGTAGTAAAGCAACAATGCAGGGATGTCCGCACTGTGTTACAAACAGAACGTGCGGTCCTCTTTCAAAAGCATGAAAAACAAAAAAATTCAAAATCTAAAGAAACTACCCAATCCCACACACATCAAGCAAAAACCATAAACAGAGAAAACGTTTCTCAAGTCAAAGTAAAAGTAAAGGCAAAAAACCAAAATTCAATTCCCCAGCGGAGTCGCCATTTTGTCAGCCGGATAAATCGTTCTTGCAGACAAGACTGATCTCCCTATTATCTACAGATATCTAGCGACAAGCAAGACAAGCAAATTCTATCTTTCTCTAAATATTGCGATTTATAAATAAAAGCCAATAGGTGTTTTAGACCCTACCTCAAGTCCAACGCTAGTTTGTGGCAGCCACGCTCCGACCGTCCAAATGAGTTTCCTTTTAAAGAACCTGCAAACACAAACAAGCACACATCAAATAACACCTGCATAGCCAATATAATAAACCATATTTATCATGATGATCAAGGAATTCATGAAATAAACCATAGAAGACAGCTTATTGAGAAAAATGAACTTGATTGTATTAACTTTAAACAAAGAAGAAATTTACAGCCTTGGTGCCTTGATGCTGTACAAGCTCCTCCCAGGGTCCAGCAAGAATCTCCTGTACTTTGACAAGCTTCACACTCTTCCCAATGAGATCAAAAGGTATGTAATCTCTCCTCTCAAGCTCAATTAGGAAGTCTAAATTCCAACAGCATTTACCCTAAAAAATATTTAGCTTTCAACCTCCCTAGCAACCAGCCCAATGCCTCATTTTATAGTGCAGAGGAAGGAAGTTACCAGGTCCACCTTCAAAGGGATAGAGTCCTCCTTCAAAGGGATAAGCTCCTCACATCAAGGGGTTAGCTCCTTTAGTTATGGGATGCATGAACCACCTAGGAGCGAACTTGCCACCTCAAGATTCCTTCTAGAAGCGTCCAGAATTAACCCAAAGTGAGTTTTTAATAATAAACTTGCACCTTTTTGACTTTTACAGGGGTCCACACCCTTTCCTTTAGAGACAGAGTGGGCAGGTCCGCAAGGGACATGACCAGGGGGTGCGGGACCGTAGGTAATGCTAAGAGAAAGTGCGGAACCAGAGTTTTAGAGATTTTCAAGGACTTTCTCTCATTTTTAAGGCTTGACATGAAGAGCTGAGGTTTAAGACTTGCAAAGGAGGACAATATGAGTGGTGATAGACTCACACTGACTGCAGAAAGTCATGGTGACAAGATTTTGTGTAACACACAGGTATTCATAAGAGATGTGGTTAGACTACACAGTGTTCCAAAGAAGATTGTGTCTAATAGGGATGCAAAGTTCACTTCCAAGTTTTGGAAGGAGTTATTTGCAGGTTTGGGTATAAAGTTGGCCTTCAGCAAAACTTATCATATGTAGACAGATGGACTGTAACAGTCCAAAAAAAATATCTAATTTAACATTAATTTAAATGAGAGTGGCACTTACCTAGTCCAATAAACATGTAATTAATTAACTAAATTCAAATTGAATGAATAGTGCTTACCTGTTTACCTGTGGTCGAAGTAGGCTTACCGCAACAAGGTTTTGGGGACGACTCTCCACCCAACCGTAGGCTCAATTGTGCAACGTCTTGCTACAACTGGCCACCCCCGAGCCCTCAATCAATGTACTACTGCCAGTGACTCCTAGGTCTTAGTATACCATTCTCCCAAGAGAATGAAAGACAGAATCTCGGAAAGATGGAATGCATGAATGCCTCTCATCTTCCTCGCCATCTATTAAATAGAACAAACATTGGAAGAGGAACCACATGCACACACTCCATGTGTCTCATGCAACTTTCTTTTGATTTCTTTCTTTTTGATAGTTTCCTTTTCTTGTTTTATTTCCTTCTTTTTGATAGTTTCCTTATTCTTATCTAGAGCTTTAGTATGGTTATTACTATTTTTATCTTTATTATTTTTATTTATTTTCTTGTATTTTAAATATCATTTATTATTTAACATTTATGATTTATTAATTTTATTATTTATTATTTTTTTTTTTTGGACAATAACGGTTATATTGAAATGGGCGGTAAACCAGCTACCGCATGCTTTACAAGTCTGAAGAGTCCATTACAGAGAACAGAGGAATATGTGAAAATGCAGATCCAATCCGAGAGAAATGCAGGTCAAATCGAGGTTCTGAGCTGATGAGATAAACTACTTCTGCGTGTTGAAGGCTGTAGATGAGATGACGCTTCCTGCAAAGTCCTCAAGCGGATCATGAGCTAACTGTGTATCAATTTTCGCTTCAGAAGGGCTGCCTGCGAATCTGTGATGAACCGTATCAGCAGACTTCCTTGGCACAAGACTTCCACAACTGGAATTGCCAACGCAGAGTGCTGTTTCCCGGGGAAGACCGGCTCTGAAGTTTCTGGTCCAATCCGGCAGAAGAGATAGACAGAGGAAAATCGAAACTGAGCTTGGATACGCCCATTTGGAATCTTTAAATTCGCTGGGGAGACAGAGACAAATCAAATAACAGAGAGCATACTCGGAAACTGGATTCAGCTTTGGGTGGTCTGGTTACAAGATTGATTTAACAGAGAGCTCCTATTTCAATTAGGAATGGAGGGTCGAGCTGGAATTTTAAGGAATTGAGCAAGATGATTCAGTTGAGTTTATTACCAGGGATCTTCGAGAGCAGAGGACACCAAGGTTTGCCTCATTATCAGCTAGGGAATTGAGGTTCCTTAAGATATGAAAGAAAGATATTTTGTTGAATTTAGGGAGCAGAAGTCTGATTTTCCTAATGATAGAGGCTAACTGAACCTGGTGAGAGTTCTTAGGACGAAGCATGGCCTGGATGATGAGTCTTGAGTCTCCGAAGACTGCTAGAGAAAGGATATTTCTTTTGATCGCCTGTGTCAGCCCTTGCCACAATGCCAATGCCTCCGCTCTGTTGTTAGTTTCAATACCTAGACCCCAATGGAATCTCAGTTCCGGAAAGCCTCCAGGACTCAATAGAACACCCCCACTGCCAGTGACCCCAGGGTTTCCTTTAGAAGCCCCATCGAAGAATAAACAATGCTCTTCCAAGGCCGATCTCCACTTGATAAACTCTTGTTCTTCCAGCCTGATCTCCCAGCTGGAATGAGCGGGGACAGATTGAGGGGGCCTTTCCTTTAGCTTTGGAACTAATTCTTTAAACCAATTCTCTTCTTCTATGAGCAATCTTGTTTCATTCCTTGGTGTAGCGTTGACTTCCAGGGCTTCTCCCAACAAAGCCTTTATTTTAGAGATAACTTTTATTGTAGTGCAACTTTCTTCTCGAAAAATTCTGTTGTTTCTTTCCAACCATAATTTCCAAGAAATAAACTTAGGGATCCACATCCAGCTGGTTTTGAGAAGACTTTTGTTTTTAAGACAGAAGGGAGATAAGCTGGCCCAAGTTCTGAACAAGGCAGGAATGTTGTCTGGGAGAGCGAGGATAGTGGGCTCTAACAGTAGCACCCCCCTCCAGACTTCTTGGGCAAAGGGGCATAGCAGCAACAGATGATTGGTAGTTTCTTCATCAGATCTACAGAGGGGACATCTGGAAGGTCCTTCCATTCCTCTTCTTCTCAAATTATCTCTGGTGAGGATGCTTTGATGTGCCACGGTCCAACAGAAGAAGTCTATTTTTGGTAGAGCTGGAAAGTCCCATATAAATTTCCATTGGGCCGGATTTGGAGGAGCATGGGGAGCAGCCATAATTCTTTTGTAACCTTCAGCAACAGTATAATGGCCAGATATGGACCCCCAGCCTCTTTTGTCTTTAGCATTGGCCTTGGAAGGAGATTTTCCTTGGAGCATATCTAGAAGTAAAGAGGCTTCCCCCTGCAGCATTATGGGGATCTCCCCTAGATTCCACCCATCCCAGGTTCTGTCAGGAGCTTCTTTCCAGTTCGAAATGTCCCACAATGTGTGCAGATTACGAGACTGAAGCCAATCTTTAATGTTTGCAAGACCATTCACCTGCTTCATTGGTTGGTCACCCAAGATCGAATCATCCCACATATTGATTTTCCTTCCATTGCCAGGGATCCAATATAGGTGTTGGCTGAATTGCTCCCTTGCCGCATTGCAAAGATTGAATATTGGTGAACCTTTTAGAGTTCTTGGGGGATTATCCAGGCATCTCAATCGCTGCCCATGGAAGTATTTCTTCCAAATAACTCTTTTACTCCAGCTAGTTTTTCCAGAGACTAAATTCCATAGGATCTTGGCTCCCAAAGCAAAATTTTGAGCAGCCAAATTGCGCAGCTGGAGGCCTCCTTCCTGAAATGGACTCTTGAGAATTTCCCAGCTCACTAAATGGATTCTTCTGTCATTGTTATTCCCAGCTTCCCACAGAAATCTTCTCAACAGGCTATCTAACTTACTAAGAAAGGTTTTTGGGGCAAGGAGGATTGAGTTTTGGAATAGAGGCATGCTTATTAGGACCGATTTCATGACGATGAGTTTCCCTGCGTTGTTCAACCAAGAGGCACCCCAGGCTTGGATTCTATTCTTTATTTTGTCAAGAAGCGGCAGCCAGTGAGCAACTTTAGGCTTAATTTTGAAGATTGGTATCCCGAGATATTTAAATGATTCCCAATTTCGGATTCCTTCCATTTCTAAAAGTCTTGCTATGTTAGACAGTTCTTTAGTCGAGCAGTTCCAGCCATAGATGGAGCATTTTCTATAATTGATCTTGCTGCCCGAGATCAGCCTGTAAATGTCTAGTTCCCTCTTGAAATGTCTGGTAGAAATCAAGCTGGCTCCTCCAAGCAGCAGAGTGTCGTCAGCAAATTGGGCATGATTAATGTCTTTCACCTTGTGAGTAGTTATGATGCCAGGAAGTGTTTGAATTTGCTGATTATGATCTAGTTGGAAGCTTAACACTGAGGCTTGGACAGCATATAGGAGCGGAGACAAAGGGCATCCCTGTCTCAGGCCCCTAGAAGCTTGGAAGAAATCAATAGAATGGCCATTAACCAAGGGCGCAATCCAAGGCGAGGCAATACAGGCTTTCACCCAGTTGATGAAGTTTGTTGAAAAGCCTAGCTTCTTCATCACTGCAAACAGAAATTCATGTCTCATCCTGTCAAATGCGTTAGCCAAATCGAGCTTAATCACCATGCCTTTCTCCTTTCTTTGGCAGCTAGAGTGGACGGCTTCTTGGACCAGCACAATATTATCCAAAATCTTTCTGCCTTTTATGAATCCGCCTTGATTTTCAGGAATGATGTCTGGCAAGATGTTTTTCAGCCTGTTGGCTATTATTTTGGAGACCAATTTATAGCTGGAATTACACAAAGATATTGGCCTAAATCTGCTAAAGTCAGAGGCGCCTTTCTCTTTTGGGATCAGAGCAAGGAAGGCTGAGTTGATGCCACCACCTATCTTTACACAATTCTGGGATTTTCTGACCATCCTCAGAAGATCTTTTTTTATTATTGGCCAGCAAGTTAGAAAGAACCTGACAGAGAACCCATCTGGCCTTGGGGCTTTATTGGGCTCCATATCATTCAGTGCCTCCTCAAGCTCTTCCATACTGATCGGGGCTGTCAGCATATCGTTATCCGATTCCTTGACACAATTGGGAATTAAATTGATCGGATAAGATTGGGGATCAATATCTGGATCTTCAGGAGCCGAATACAGGTCTTGGAAGAAGGAGTATGCAGCTCTCTTGATGCCTTTGAAATCCTTGATCACAGTATTTTGGTGTTGGATCTCTGAGACTGATTTGAAGTTCTTTCGGGCTTCCGCTTGCTTATGAAAAAAGCTGGTGTTCTTATCGCCGGATTTCAGCCAGAGCATCCTAGACTTCTGCCGCCAAAACTCTTCCTCCTCCCTGCTTGAACTATGAACCTCTTTTTGGAGCTCAACTTCTTTTAGTAGCATACCTTGAGAAACAGGGTTTTGCTCCATTTCTATTTGATGAGCAGCAAGCTTATTTGTATTTTCTTTTCTTTTGGATGTGGGGGTTTGCAGTCTTTTAGCCCAATCTTTTAGATTTCTTTTTAGAATCCTGATTTTCTCTTCCCACACAAAGAAAGGAGAGCCATGGACGGGCCTATTCCAAGAGTCAGAGACCACATCTTGAAAGCCTTCTTGCTGGATCCACAAAGGGCTGAACCGAAAAGGGATGGGGCCAAGATTGCAGTCAAGAGAAAGTTCGAGAAGAATTGGCTTATGATCAGAAGTGAGATTTGGGAGAATTTTAGAGGATGCCATAAGACCGCTGGTTAGGAAGGAAGAATGGACAAGAAATCTGTCCAGACGGGCAGCAATATGATTGGGGCCTGTTCTTTTATTGGACCAAGTGAATTTTCCTGAAGAAGGTTTAATATCCTCCAGGTCCCAGCCCAGCATTATGTCTTCAACCCATTCTCTGGCAGGATCCCTGACAATGGAACCTCCCTTTTTCTCATCCATATCAAGGGTGACATTGAGGTCACCTGCAATTATGATATTCTCGGGGTTTTGCTCTAAAAGAAATGAATGAAGCGAATTCCGGCAGATTTTTTTCTCACTTGACAAAACAGGAGCATAAACATTAAACATACTTACTTGCTGACCAGAACCCTTGTGAAGTAGCTGAGTGAAGAGCCAGTGAGGGCTGCTTTTTTCTTGAATAAAGTCATATATGGTGCTGTTCCAGAAGGTGGCTATTCCACCAGAGGCACCTCTTGCGCTAACTGCTTTTCCATGGCCTTTGTTCCAAAAAGTTTTACTAGATTTGAGGAGGGAAAGATCCTCCAACTTTGTCTCCTGGATTAGGAGGATTTCAGGCGAGTATATTCTCACTAAATCTTTCAGGGCTTCCTCTTTCGACCTGCTGCCTAAACCTCTGCAGTTCCAGGAGACGTATTTCATTATTTACTTTTGTGGGGAGAGGAGGCTCCCATTGGAGCCTTGTTGCTTTTGCGTCCAGATCTGGTATTCATCATTGATTTGAGAGTTTTTTGGGATCCCTGGAGGACATCTTTGTAAGTTTCTTCCTCCCTCTGTTTCTTCTTGGATTTCCGTCCTCTAGTCGTCTTGATTGGAGTGGCCAACGAATTGTCAGATTCAGAATCTCTCTCTTCTGAATCGCCTTCAGAGTCTGAGCCTAGGCTAATGTGTTCTTCATTGCCTTCGTTTCCTCTCTGATACTCCTCAGGTGAGGGAACTGTTGATTCTACTGCATTGGTTTTTCCTTGTTTCTCCATATTTCCGGTTTCTTCTTGGTTCTCCTTATCACCCATCTTTTCTCCAGATGGAAATCCGTCTTTGGCAGCAACGGATTTTGGGTTGATGTGAGGATTTCCCAATGGGGCGGAAGGTTTCTGTCCGGAAGGTTTTGGGATAGCTTTTCCCTTTCTGATTTCTTTCCAACCTTCTTCTTCAACTGTGTTCCCTGATGGGGCTTTTGGGCAGTTTCTCTGGAAGTGTCCATGCTCATGACAAGTTCGACATTTGAAAGGCAGTTGCTCGTAGTCCAACTTCTGGTAGTGCTGCCATTCTCCAACTTTGAGTTTAATCGCTTCTGGTAGCCCGGCTTCCAGATCAACTTCTACGCAGATTCTAGCGCAAGTATATTGACCCTTATGATCAGCTTTGTCAATAAATCGACCCAGCCCATTACCGATCTTCTGCAGAGATTGATAGCTCCAACAGTGGAGAGGGAGATTGGGTAAACGAACCCAGACCGGCGCCTCCTTGGGGACATCAACAGATGGATCAAAATCAGGACTCCATTTATTGAGATACAGTCCCTGATTTCCCATAAAGTACGGCCCGTTTCTGAAAACCAGGTCGCGATCTTCCTTGGTGGTAAATTCAAAAATGAAATAGCCTCGCCCTACAGCATAACAAATCACATTATTTTCCAGCTGCGGTCTCCAGTTTCGTTGTATCCAATCGTCCGTGGTATTAGTGGACGGCCAACGGCCCATAAACTGCCCTACCAGGCCTCTGTCAGACAACGCAAGAGCTATTTTAATCGATTGCTCCTCTGGGAGTGCTATCTCTGGGATTTCGTCAAGCTTTTTAATGAATTTTGGGATTTCAATATGGTGATGCTGCTTCCCTTTCTGTGTTAACAGCCTTCTGAAGGCATCTGCAGAGGAATGAGGAGGGGTGGGAGCAGATTCCCCACCCCCGGGACCGCTCATTGCAGCGTCCAAGAACTTGTCAGCGGCAACCTACAGGCGTTCAGCAGCAGCGCGCGCACAATGTTTATTTATGTAGGGTTATTATTTATTATTAAGTGATTTATTATTTATTATTTATATTATTATTATTTATTTTGTATTATTTATTTATTTATTATTTATTATTTATTGTTTATTATTATTTATTATTTATTATTAAGGGGAGGGATATTACATACTCTCCCACTTTAAGGAACTTCGTCCCGAAGTTATGTTGAATTATGTATTATTGATTATTTTTATTATTTATTATTTTATTTACTTCATGTTGCCAACACCCTCTGCTGAACTAGTATAACCAGCAGGCATCGAAAGTCCCCAACACCCCGGGAAATCTCAAGGAATCTCTATCCTTTTTCCCACTTTCGGCACCAGGCTAAGCCTGACCCAGTCTGTATCCTAGTCCAAGGCTAGCCCCAAGGCTCGCGCCTGACTCAGACCTCATCTGCCCCAAGGCAGGCATCCGATCTGGTACTCAATGACCCCGGGCATCTCGCAAGGCTGGCCCACTCCCTCCACAACTACTAAGGTGCACAGCCCCAGGCATCGAAGTCCTTTACATCCCTTCCAGACTTCGGCATCCCAATCCAATACTAGGCACCTAGCCTAGAACATCAGGCACGTGGCCTCCTCAAGATGGTCTCATAGTTCTTCTAGAGCTATCCATCAAGAGCTATACACAAGACAAAGGAACCACTGGCATATGTAGTGTTGATTGAGTTTGTCCCCAGCCCATATGGTGTTACTTATTCTCTCTCATGCGTATGGGCTCACACGAGATCATCGAATAAACCGACCCTTTCGGCTCATTTGTGGAGTCCTGTGAATCATCACACCTCAACATGCAACCAATGCATTAGCTATACCATCATAGTATCATAGAAAATAATCCACATGCCAAGTCTTGCATGTCATCATGAGAACATTCATCATTGTTAATCGCAAAAATAACGAACTGCATGCTCATGCATGTCATAAATTTGTATGCAACTATCACATGCTTCACCTCATGAAATACCATCATAAGTTATAACATCAACATATTTGCATCAAAGATATATCATGACTTCACGTAATAAATGAAACACATGTCAGTATACATCTTATCATAACATCATGATCTCTATGAATATCATACCCATTATGAGCATTCAACATCGTTATAATAACAGATAAATAAAGAAGCATCACATATGCCCTCATACCATCACATCATGAAACATCATTAATATGATAACCATCTCAATACTTATCAAATATAGAACAACAATGCACTTTAAGCATTATTATCATGAACTGATTTCATTTAATTATATAAACAATGAATACTAACTATGAATTAAGATTATTCAACATCCTTCTAAGATCTATGTTATCTCATGAATACTATTATTGTCATGTTTTCATCAAGATACCAATTTCTTTCCAATATTCATTTTCACTTCTTTCAACTAGGAAGTTGACAATTCATTAAGTACATCGTGAGCCTCATCAGCTTTGAAATTTAATCTCTCGTCATATTTTCTTCCTTCCTCAATATATTACTAGCCTTACAACATTCCTTAAATTATTAATATTGGATTTTACATCTATTTACACCTTTGCCTTACTGTCTCATTATATTCATCCTTAGTTAATCATTGGAAGCCCCAAGCCACTATCATCCACAAAAAGGTTTCATATGCTTGGTAACTCCTTCCATCTCCCATGGTAAAAACTTGATAAATTCTTTTGCAAAAGCCTCAGTATCATGAATCCAGTACATCCTCTATTAATTGATTTTCTCTTCTCTTGTCAATTTATGTGTAGTCCTTCTCAAGGTTTCATTATATAATTCTTTTTCCTAGGCTTCATGTTTGGTGTTTAATATTAGTCTGCATAGTCTATATCATTTTCCCACAATTAATCATCATTTTCATCCTAGTTTATCACTTAACATTTTCATCAATTACAAGTATTCTCAACTTCCAATTTAGACACCTTTAAATCTACCAATTTTGCATCTACTTGTAAAGTTATCCAATTCCCATCATACAAATATTCATGCAGTTATTACTTCTATAACCCAATGTTACCATAATTTCAAAAAAAATTTGTGCATGCTATAGGGAGCAAAAAAAAAAATGTCATCATTCCTTGGCTTCTTCTTAACATATGGAATTTCTTAATGACATGAATTGCGTATTATAACTTTTTGATCTAACCACTAGGATGCCTACAAACTCTAACAAAAGATATTGAAAGAATTGTTTACAACCTTTGACCAATACAAAAAAAAAGACGCAACCATAACTATCATTATACACAAATTGGACAAGAAAATAATCTTCACCAAGTCAAGAACTTGCATCCACTACAACTTAAACCACATTTCACCAATTTCATTATTAATGATTCTTATGAGATTTATGTATAACTTGTTTTTTTTTTTTTTTGTTCTTTTTTGTTTTTACCATATCCATATAAAGTGTATTCAAATTCTGAAATAATACTTATTTGTAACCATATTGAATATCGTAATTTCACTACTAAAATATAATACCTTATGGAATTTGACAAAATATTATGATTAATAACAAAATGCATGATTGGATTTTAAAACAGATCATTCAAAAATCACTTAGTTTAGAAAATATGGCTACTATTAAATTCCCTAACATTAAATATATATATATAATATAAACCATAATTAAAATATTATAATTTCTTATTAACTTATAATTCAAGTTCACCATATATATATAAAGTTATATATTGAATAAATCAGCGTTCTCAAAGGAGAATCAAAATAATAAGAGCCGTCAATAACTCATTGTTGTTTGTCATTTCTTAAAGAAGATTTTATTTATTTATTGTGCAAGTTTGTTAATGGAAAAGAATTCAAATTTATAGTGGGATGAAATGTAAGTATTTATATGCCTCTTCTCCCAGTTATATTGGAATTGATTTTTTTTTAAGTTGTATCAAATTTACATAAGTTCTATGTCTAACATTGACATTACAGTCAATCCTAATATAATGTTATGATGATACTCATCCTTTCATTGTTGCCACTAACCAGCGTATGGTCATTGTATAGTTTAAGGAATACCTTCATACTCATACTCCTATTTTTATACATTCTAATTCATTAGCGTCATTTTAAACACCTAATTTGGAATATGAACAGTGTGCACAAATTGCAGATTTGACATTATAGGTTGGTTTAAAAATTAATAAATCAAATTTGAAGGAATAAAAATGTAATCTCGCTCAGGCAGAATTTGAGTTTGCAAATTCCAACCGGTTAAAATTTAAGAGTTTGGATAATTTCCTATAATTGAAAACACCAAGTTTTCCTATATACTTTCTCCAGGGCAAAATCCTACTCATCATGAGCCAAAGCAAATAGTTTGATCGACTTCTTGAACAAGAGACAAAAAGAGTACAACAAAGCTATCAGCAAGACGCAAAGGAACCCTGACAAGAAATAGAGCAAAGATGATAGCATTCCAGCACATGACAACTAAGCATTATTCAGTCTATGTCCAACACTGTTTTTTTTTTTTTGAGAAGATCAAGACATTATGTATGCTACACCAAAAGCTGCAAGGCTTACATCAGAGATAGACCTAACAGATTTTATATTCAGTCAAAATGAAATCGATGCGAGTAGATGACCCAATGGAAAGCATAGAAATCCATGAAACCTCTATGGAGATTATTAAAGATAAATTAAAAGACCATGTACAAGACATAAAAGGCTACATAAAGAGATAGAGGTGTTGAACATTAGGTTAAAAAAATTGACACTACCCTTGTCTCACTTAGCACATCCAAATCTACAAAAGGGATTGCACCTACTTCGGTAAAAGAAATCCTGGAGCAAGTTTATTTTTCCACTGCTTCAAACAAATTTTTTTTTTTGAGATATTCTCCTATACATTTAAGATGAAGGGAATTCACTTTTCCTTTAAGCAATTTAGCCTAGAAGATTCATGCTTATGACAATGCTTTCTAGAAACACCTATCTAAATTCAAAACTTTTAAAGACAAAGAAATGACAAAAATTTTGGACCGACTTACCAGTATCCTGAGATGACATTGCCTGAAGTTGAACTGCCTCATATTGTAAAGGTTAAGGAATGGTCATTATATGTGTTGAAAATTGCAGTTCCTTTAGATTCTTAAATGATGTAAGGGGCCCTTAAAATTATTAGTTTATATCACCAGATCAACAAGACATGACCAAATAAGTTTTTCGAGTGAACCAAACAGTCAAGGTGAGGAGGGATTTCATCGCGAAGCATGCTATGGCCTGGATCAAGAATCTCCAACTGCTTGCAATTTCCAATCTTGGGTGATATTTCCCCAAGCAGATTGTTTCCAGAAATATTCAAGTCCTTCAAGGCAGTCAACTTTCCAATACCAGATGGTATGTAGCCTGACAGATTCTTGAGAATAAGAGACCATACCCGGTGATATTTTGGAACAAAGGCTGCTTCACGACGGCAGATCACAGCTATTGCATGCTATTCCGAGTTAAAGAAATCCGAAATGTCTATGATATTGTTAGGGCCACTCTTCAAAGATGTTATAACAGATGTATTGAGATGAACTCTCTTTGGGAAGATAGTTAAAATAGGAGCGTGGAAGTTAGTTGGGAGGTACTTGAAGTGTGTTTAATGTTGGTGCCTAAATTTTCTCTGAACAAATAGAATTTAACAAACTGCTGTTAAAAACATTATTGCCTTGGTAATTTTGCTTTGCAAAGCAACCATTCATATATTCCCATTAGTTCCGAGATGACACGCTTTTATGAACTAGGAATACATGAGAAAACCTGTAAATGTGAAGCAAGAGAGCGCTACATTCTGTAGTCCAGACGATTTGATTATGCTGGCTGAAATGAAATGCTGGTAATTGTTAATTAAGTTAAAATTCAGAACATTTTTCCTTCATAAAACCGACAAAAGCTTGATAGTGAAAGAAGACACTTTTGATGGAATATCTGTTCAATTTATGTTTTTCTAAAAGTATTTACAGTACAAAACTCTGAATGCCAGTTTAATTGATTTTAAGTTAGTCCATCGCAGTTGTGATCCTTTAACAAAATGTCTGAAGGTGAGAGTATGCTCGTGAAGGGATAAGTAAATTTATCTTAAATATTTTCTCGAATTATAGTAGCCCTTGCTCCAACTCGCCACTCAGCAAACCCTTCTCCTTTGAACACAATTAGCAATTCCTAATCACAGCTATATTGCACAACCATGATTTAGTGGTTTCTTAAGGCCACTGTACACTGATTCATATGTTGGAAAAAGGGGACTTGGCACAATGATACAAGGAAATTCAAATTGACTGAAACAATCACAGTGAGGAAATTTGTTGAGTGTTCTCAGAGCAAAGGTGTGGTAATATAATAGATCTGAATATATGTGATCGATCTTGAGGAGATTTGGAACTGCACAGTACAGAAAACAAAGCATAATTGCAAGTGCCAAGGCTAAGAAATTTCACTGGAGACCTTACTTTAGAAATGGAGATTTTATCAAACAAGCTATCAGACAATGAGATCTGGGAAATTCAAAGAAATTCTGTGGCAAAATTGCTAATTATGAACCTGGTATTCCTTCTCGTATCTTTTATATCAAAAACTTTTTGTGGATGTAAAAGACACAGACCTACCAGCTTTATATATTCAGTTAAAAAGTCCTGGAAAGAAGTTACTCTTCCGAGTGGTTAAGGCGTGTGCCTGCTAAACCCGGCGAGAGTTCGAATCTCTCAGGCGACGCGTCAGACTTTTGTTACCTTTCCTGATACATAAACAACAACGCTATCTCTGCAGTTAACAATCGGTTTCAGATTCAAGGAAAAGCCAATGGTTATTCAGTACGGTCACGCGGTTAAGGAGAATGACAAGTCTACAGATTAGAAAAAAAAAAATGATCACGCAGGCTCAACATATGGAATATATAAATCATGTAAAATCATATGGCTAGATCTGCAAATTAAGGATGTGATCATCATAGCCTCAGAATTATATACGAAAACCTTAGTGTGTTGGTAAGACGGTAGAGTTAGGAGCGTGGAGGTCGGGGGATCAAATCCCAACCCTTCCAGAAGTATACACATTGTTTACCAAAACACTTAAGCTAAAATCCTTCCCACTAAGATCCATTGATGCAGCCATTGACTCATCGGATTGCATTCAACAAATTCCAAGTTGAAAAGTACAGGGAGCCTTGACAAAGTGATTGAAGGAAATATAGAAAGGAATTCTAATCATATAAAAGGATGGTTTCTCTCAAATGTTTTAGAAAGTTTTCCTCTGCAACGTTTAAAATATAAGAAAGTTTTCCTCTGCAACGTTTAAAATATAAGAAACCCCTTGAAATATTTGGATTTTGATTGGACATGTCAAACTCTAGACTCTGGATTGAAGTAAACATGTTATTGAGATTATTTTGATCGCAGTATCTCTTGAGAATTTTAATAAAAAATTCGAACGATGATGTATAGGTATAATAACCAGATACTCTATAGAGTTGAGATGCAAAAATGTTTTCCAACCAGACCAACTATAATAGAAAAGGTAATTTGTTATTCAACATCACTGATTATATCTGTAACTAAAGTCAAACCTTGAATGTAAAATACCCCCGCAATACCGTCTAAAATTCTACATGTTTTACATTGTAATAGACAGAGTTACAGGCAGCATGAAGGATCATGAAACAATGTCTATTTCTAATTTTCACTGAGAAAACTAATTTTTATTTTTATTTTTATTTTTATTTTTTTATTTTTAATTTTATAAATACGCTGAAATTATTCCAAACAAACAAAAGTAAACTCTTTTGACTACATTGAGCAATCACAACTTACAGAAAGTGCCCAGAAAAGCACCGATGCTCCCCTTCCCAAGGGGCTTCTTTCGAAGATTCTTCCAGCTTAAAAAATATTTTGTAAATGGAGCAAGACATGAAGCTGCCTTTCTAGAAAAAAAAAAAATTTCCAACAATTTTGGAACCAAAATCTCAAAATTTGTAAATTTTGTCAAGTTGTAATGTGCATCGCTAATATAGGGCGATCATACCGATCTCTACTGCATGTCATAGCAAAAACTTTCAGGGTAAACTACGACCTTCTTGCTCGGATTCTAGCCTAAGGTCTGAACCTACTCGGTAACAAAGGTGAAATCCTATTTGATAACTTTTGGCGGAATTGAGGATAAAGCCAAAGCTAAAGAGGAATAATGAGAAAATTTGTAGCCGCACTTGCAGAGCCACATTATTTAAAAAGAAAAAAAAAGGAGAGTTCTCAAGGATCTACTAGGACAGGATATACGCTCCCGCCTTAAACAGAACTAAGGTCACTTGCACACGGACGTAAATTAAAATATATGCAATCTGCGGTTTTTTTAAAGATGCCCATAGGACTTAAGAGTTGAACCCAAGCTCTGATACCATATGTAACAGTCCAAAAAAAAATATCTAATTTAACATTAATTTAAATGAGAGTGGCACTTACCTAGTCCAATAAACATGTAATTAATTAACTAAATTCAAATTGAATGAATAGTGCTTACCTGTTTACCTGTGGTCGAAGTAGGCTTACCGCAACAAGGTTTTGGGGACGACTCTCCACCCAACCGTAGGTTCAATTGTGCATCGTCTTACTACAACTGGCCACCCCCGAGCCCTCAATCAATGTACTACTGCCAATGACTCCTAGGTCTTAGTATACCATTCTCCCAAGGGAATGAAAGACAGAATCTTGGAAAGATGGAATGCAGGAATGCCTCTCATCTTCCTCGCCATCTATTAAATAGAACAAGCATTGGAAGAGGAACCACATGCACACACTCCATGTGTCTCATGCAACTTTCTTCTGATTTCTTTCTTTTGATAGTTTCCTTTTCTTGTTTTATTTCCTTCTTTTTGATAGTTTCCTTTTCTTGTTTTATTTCCTTCTTTTTGATAGTTTCCTTATTCTTATCTAGAGCTTTAGTATGGTTATTACTATTTTTATCTTTATTATTTTTATTTATTTTCTTGTATTTTAAATATCATTTATTATTTAACATTTATGATTTATTATTTTTATTATTTATTATTAAGTGATTTATTATTTATTATTTATATTATTATTATTTATTTTGTATTATTTATTTATTTATTATTTATTATTTTTATTATTTATTATTTATTATTAAGGGGAGGGATATTACATGGACAGACAGAGAGGGTCAACAGGATATGAGAGGACATGTTGAGGATGTATGTGATGCATCAGCAACGGAAGTGGGAAGAGTATCTCCATTTAGTAGAATTCGCGTACAACAACAGTTATCAAAAATCATTGAGAATGAGTCCTTTTGAGGCATCGTATGGGAAAGGTTGTAACACTTCTATCAGTTCTAGTTAACAGGGTGTTGATTGGACTAGATATGTTGGAAGACATGGAACAAAAAATGTAGGTAATCAAGAAGAATCTAAAGACAACACAGGATAGGCAGAAGAGTTATGTAGATAGGAACAGGTTGTTCAAGGAGTTTCAGGTTGGGGAACAAGTGTACTTGTGCATCAAACTGAAGAATATCTCCTTGCGGATTAGATCATGTGCCAAGCTAGCACTACAATTTGTGGACCCTTTAGTATCACTAAGAGGATTGGGCCAGTAGCCTATCAACTTCCACTGCCTCTGACAGTGAAAGTCCATGATTTTTTCCATGTATCTTTTCTTAAGAAGTATGTTAAGGATGTTGATCATGTGATTGACTGGTTTGTATTGGAAGTGGAACCAGATGGAGAATTCCAATCGAAGCCTCAATGTATATTGCAGAAAAAAGTGTTCATGCTTCATAACCGAGCAATTGAGCAAGTTAAAGTGCAATGGAAGCACTTTGGGCCTGATGAAGCTACATGGGAGATGATGGATCATATGCAAGCTATGTATCCTCCCTTGTTTTCCGGTTGAGGCAAAGGAACTTCAATATGGTGGTTGGGTATATGATTTATGGTGGTTTGGTATATTCTTTATGATTATATGCTATATGATGTTTTGATATATGATTAGATATGTTGTTTAGTATATGTTTCGATATATGCTTTGGTATATTATTTGGTATATGTTTTTGGTATATATTTTCATAATGTTGTTATGTGAACATATGTGTATGAATGTAAATACCGCCATGAGCTATGTTATAAAGCTCCATTATGCAGTATGGGTGTCATGTTATAATGATTATGTTGTCATGTTACTATGTTATCATGTGGTTATGTTATCATGATGTTATGACGTCATGTGGATTGGTACTTAGCAGGATGATCATTGTAAATGTTGTAATGAGTTGTGTTATAAACCTCCATTATGCAGAATGTTGTCATGTTGTCATGATGTTTTGTCTTGAGCAAGTCTTTCATTGTAAATACTGCAACGAGCTGTGTTATAAAGCTCCATGAGCAATATGTTATCTTTTAGCAGGTTGCTGAGGTATATGTGTGATTGAACACCGTGGACTGTGTCCCCCAAGGTGGAGGGTTCTGTAAGAGCCCTCGTGAAAATTCCATGTAATAAAGGATAAAAACAATAACCACGGTTGATGAGACAATTATTCCAAGCTGAATGTTTGGCACGACATTCTAGGGGGTGTTCATTTGGTTGTTTATGGCTAAGGAAATTGGCAAAGTCAATGGCTAAGGCTTTGGAAAAGAAAAATGGCATTTTGTTACATTTATTTATGAAAATAATGGAAATTAGGAGAAAAGGGAGGTGAAAGGTCACAGGTTGCATGTGAAGGGGAAAATGAAAGAAAATAATGGAAAATGAAGAAAATAGAGGCCTCGTTCATAAAATGACTTATGAGGATCAGTGGGCAAGCTTTTTCTAACCTTTTATTAGTTGAGTTTTGGAGCTCTCTCATTATTCTCTCTCTCTCTCTCATACTCTTGGACACTTAGAGTTTCTTGGAGCACTTTGGCATTAGAGCAAGAAAGACAAAGAAGGCAAGAGGAAGCAAAGATCAAGTAGGGAAAGGTAAGATCAAGCAACTACATCAAGCTTCATTGAAGGTATCAACTTGCATGTGTATTTTCCTTGATAGATTTGGCATGCATGGGATTGCATGTGGTTCTTTTCTACCATGGCATGGGTTTTTCTAGGTGTGACATTATTTTCAGCCTAGCCTTGCCATTTCCTAATAACTTTGATGAGATGGGTTCTCTCATATGGTTTATGTGGGATGGTCGGATTGGATTCAAAGTTGAGTGGGGTGGATCTCTGAATTGACAAACACATGGTCTGAGTGGTCCCTAAACCGGACTGAGGATCATGAAGCCACTGGCCCAGTAACCCCTGAACCGAAATGTGGGTTGTGGTAAAACCATATTTTGTGCCTCGGTGGGCCTAGGAATCCTTGTTGGTGAAAGACGAGATATACGACAAATCCAAGAGGTGGATTTTCCCTCCATTGGGCCTAGTGATTCCAGGATGGGATGCACGGTATAGGGTGGAGAGTATGTATCGGTGTGGGGCCTAGTGATCCGTAGATCGGATTGTGGATGCGCGGTAAAGCTCGAGAGACTGGGAGGCACTCAAATTACTCATGGTGGTGGAGAACTCCAGTGGCATTCATGTTGATTGATGTTTTCAATGTGTTATATGAGTCCCACATTCATGCTTGGAATATGGCACGGGGGTGATTGGATGAAGAGAGACTTGGCTTA
Source organism: Pinus tabuliformis (assembly GCA_031772625.1). Taxonomy (NCBI): domain Eukaryota; kingdom Viridiplantae; phylum Streptophyta; class Pinopsida; order Pinales; family Pinaceae; genus Pinus; species Pinus tabuliformis. The sequence continues at coordinate 1,281,505,945 of CM062820.1, forward strand.
GCCAATCTATGGTTGGGTGGAACGTGGTAGTCCCATCTCCGGTTGGTTTATTGCATTCATTAATGAGAAATTCATTCCCTTGATTTTCATGTGTAAATGTATTGATGTATATGTGGATTTTGATGGATGATATGTTTATGGTATTTTTGTTCCTATTATGCTGGTTATATGCATATTTTATGACAACAACTATGTATGGCTCTCAACATGTTTTTACTTGTATATGAATGGATAATGTGTCTATGACCTAATATAGGATAATGCAGCAAGTGACATGAGGGAACAATGTTCCATAGAGATTCTCAGATAAGTATGAGATCCCTACGCTTAATTATGTTGTTTACACCTATAGGTTACATGTTGATGATGTGTTTGATGAAATTTTTGTCATGGCTAGTAGGTGTCTGTTTATGGCCTTGTTCATTTTATTGCTTTTGCATCATTGTTTCCATGTATTTTTATTGATTCTAAGCTATCACTCCATTCTGGGTAGTGGCTTGGGCTTTGGGCCTAAAAAATGGCTTAAATCCCGAGGTCGCCACCATAGAAATGGCAATTTTGGTCCTTGGTCACTAGCAGGAAAGCCTGTGAGAGCGACTTTAAGTTGATGGTCGCTCCCTTACCCATAGAATGAGAATGACTATGGTGTATGAGATCCAAAACAAATCTGGGACCCAGGGATAGGCTGTCTAAGTGGCTGACTTGTCTCCTGAGGGTTTTGTTGATGATGTTGGATGACTATGTGTGATGTGTCATCGATTCCACTTCCTTAAGGTTAGATAGGAGGTCGAATATGATCATAGTAGCCTCTCGTCTCATGTTTACCCTGGTTGGCATGGTTACTTGGGTGGATGTGGGAGGAGGGTGTTACAGGAAACTAGATATGATTTTTTCTTCCCAAAAATTCGAACGTTGTAGACCTACTTTGACATTTTCTTCATGAATTCAACACAATCCACTATGGGCCTCCAATCCCTAATCTGGAAGGTCGATAGCCCTTTAATGGATTCTCTCACTTCTTCCACCTCCAACATAAGTTATGTCACTTTAAAACTATTATATGAGTTGTAGTACAAAAACCTACAAATGCCAACCCACATAATCAATAATATGTATGTCCAACAAAACTCAAAAACACAAAAAAAGAGCATAAAACAATTACATAATAATTGAGGGCAATAAATCAATTGTTATTGATTAAGATTTGTGAGATTTTTTGTTGTATAAAAGTTTACTCAACCACAAAATACATGTAGGCACAAGTTCTAGTGAATCTAGACAGTCAAAGGTTGTAACTGTGCATTAGAAAAGGAAACAAATCATCTGGACGATTCTACTTTTGATGTCACTTCTAAATAATCATTACATTATGTAACAACAATAATGAAAAGACTATGTATATGCATATCTACATGACAAAATAATACATGAAAAAAAATTTAACACCTTAGGAAATTGATCCTTTCGGTGCTCATAAATCCAAGTTTGTTTAAGACAGATTTACACTGGTAGGGATTGAATCCTTTGAAGTATGGAGACTTTTTATAATGTAAAAACTTAAGGAAATGTTTGCACTTCTAGATATTCAATCCCTCTTCATGCTTGATAGATGTAAGGTTAAGATGGATATAAAATAATATCATACAATTTTGATTAACATGCGTGTTTATATATACATATATATGGTACAACACAATTTAGATCCATCTTACCCATGAAGTGGATACTACATTGGTATAGATATAATGTTGGTGGGAGGACTGCTACCTATATGTGTAACAACCTCTGGTTGATTTCTTATGTAGATAAATAAAAATAATAGCCAAGGTCATGAGACACGTATTCCAAGCTAAATGTTGGGCAAAGACATAGTGATGGGGATCACTGCTGATTAATAAATGGCTATGGAAATCATCAAAGGAAAAGTGGCATCAATTGGCATTAATTTATGAAAATAAAGGAAAATATGAGAAAAGGAAGGTGAAAGGTCACATAATTGCATGTGAGGAAAATTTAAGAAAAAATAGAGGAAAATGAAGAAAACAGAGGCCTCAATGATAAAAAGGCTTCTGAGGATCAATTCACTTCTTTTTCTGGTTAACCTTTTGTCAGATCAATTTTGGAGCTCTTTTTATATTCTCTCAATCTCTCATATTCTTGCACATATAGAGAATTATTGGAGCACTCTACCATTGGAGGAAGGAAAGTAGAGGCAAGAAAAGAAGGAAAAGGAAAGTAAGGATCAAGTAAGGAAAAGTTGGATCAAGCAGTTTCATTGGGAATACTTGCATGTAACAGGTTGCATGTGTGATTTCCTAGTTGGTTTATGAATGCATGATACATGCATGTATGTATTTGGTTCTCTTACAATCATTGGTAGGGGTTTTTCTAGGTGTGACAGTGATTTCAGCCTTGCCTTGCCATTTCCAGATAACCATGTTATGATGGGGTTCTTTTATTTGCTTGAGCTTTGGATTGTCGGATGGTTTTGGAATCGGGTGAGGTGGTCTCAGGAAAAATCCCAAGGGCTAGGAATCCCTTGACCGGTTTTGATGGGATTATGATAAAGCCTAAGGTTGGAGATGGGAAATTTCCTCAAGGTATTGGTGAAGAAATTTTGAGGCATCCAAGCTTGTTTTGGGCCTAGTAATCCCTTGACCAGTTTTGGTGGGATTGCGGTAAATCTTGGTTGGTTATGTTCTTATTTTGGGCCTAGTGATCCCTTGACCGATTTTGGCAGGATTGCAGTAAAGCCTGAGGGTGGATATTGAGCTTTGGATTGTTGGATGGTTTTGGAAACGAGTGAGGTGGTCTCAGGAAAAATCCCAAAGGCCTAGGAATCCCTTGACCGATTTTGGTAGGGTTACGATAAAGCCTGAGGTTGGAGACGGGAAAATTCCTCAAGGTATTGGTGAAGAAATTTTGAGGCATACAAGCTTATTTTGGGCCTAGTAATCCCTTGACTAGTTTTGGCGGGATTGCAGTAAATCCTGCTTGGTTATGTTCTTGTTTTGGGCCTAGTGATCCCTCAACCAATTTTGGCGGGATTGCGTAAAGCCTAACATTGGAGGTGGTTTAATCTTTAGGAATCTCTGGTTGTTTTTTTCTTGAGTCCCACATTCATGCTTGGAATATGGTGTGGGGGTGATTAACTGAAAGAGAGATTTGGTTAAGCCCAATCTATGGTCGGGTAGTACGTGGAAGTCCCTGATTTGGTTGGCTTTTGCATATGATAATAAGAACTCTCTTCCTATTGTATTTATGAGTACTTGTACTTGATATTAAGTGGATTTGATGGTTGTTTTATCATGATTATTACTTTGGTTATATGTTGGTTATAAGTATGGTTTCATAACAGGTCCTAGTTATGGCTCCTAGCTTGTTTTGATTGGTAAATGAATGGTTATTGAAGGCATGACCTAATAGATTCTATTGCAACTATTATGAGAGGGAATTAGACCTTCTTGATTATTCCCAGATAAGTATCATACCCCTTTGTTCAAATATGCATTCATGACCTGTACATTTCATGTTCTCAATATGTTTGACGAAATGATTGTCATGGTAAGGCTTGGATAGGTGAATTTTTTTATTCAAGTTTGATTAAATGGATTTGTCATCATGTTATAAATGATTATGGAAAGTCTCACTGAGTTATGGGTAGTGGTCTTGAGGCTGACCTGGAAATTAGGCTTAGAATCCAAGACCGCATGATCTGAACTAGACATTTTGGGTTACAATCGTTTGGACGCAAGCTTGTGCATGTGATTAGAGGCTTCTAATTGCATGGAACCCTTGTTGTGGGAGCAGTTGAGGGCCTAGGGCAAATAAAAGGTGGTCCAACCCAGTATTTGGCCACCTGGGGTGATTGCTTAGCCTTTGAGTGACTTGTAGCTCATGTAGGATATGTTGAGTTTTCAGTTTGTCATTAATTATTGGCCCCACTTCCTTAATGTGACCTAGGAGGTTGGGTCATGTCATAGTAGCTCTCTATCTACTGCATGCTCTGAACTAGACATTTTGGGTTGCGACCGTTTGGATGCAAAATTGTGCATGTGATTGGAGGCTTCCAACTGCATGGAACCCTTGTTGTGGGAGCGGTTGAGGGCCAGGGCAAAGAAAAGGTGGTCCAACCCAGGATTTGGCCACCTGGGGTGGTTGCTCAACCTCTGAGTGACTTGTATCCCCTATAGGATATGTTGAGTTGTCAGTTTGTTGTCAATTATTATTCCCACTTCCTTAATGGGACCTACGAGGTTGGGTCATGTCATAGTAGCTCTCTATCTCATGTTTACCCCGACGGACAGGTGAAAGTGGGTAAATGTGGGAGGGGTGATTACAATGTGGATACTGCATATATATATATAGGCGGGCGACTACCTATATGGATGCTCCATTGGTATAAGTACCATTGTGAATACATCTTAACCCCAAACATATCAAGCTTCAATAGAGTTCAAATCATTATAAGCATGGAGCTTTTTTAGAATGCAAAATTTTAAGGAAACAATTGCATTTTCATATATTTGATCACTCTCCATATTTGGTAGTTTATAGAGCTAAGATGGTGTTATCACTCAAAGAAAACCATGGTTGCAGGGAAAAACCCTAAGGTAACCTTAGAGCCTCTTTTAGGTTGAATTTGGCCCTTCAACCTGGAGGGGGATCTCTCCATTTAAATTCAACTACCCTATGGTCACTGTAGTAAAAGGTTTTGTGCAATTGAGTTCAGGTGGCCAGATTTAGGTCTAGGGATAAATTGGTTGGGTGATCTTCAAAACCATTGGGCATGGAGTCCAACTATTAAACAAATGAGATCACAACTCCAATGAGAAGGTTTTTCAAAACATGAAGGTCACAAGTCCTTTGACTGTTTGGGAGATTTGGAAGAAAGATGACTGAAGGAAACATAGTTTACAGATGACTTGAATAACAAATATTAATGACTGTTAATTTAAGAGAGGAGCATCAATGAAATCCAATCTCATAAACTAACATTCTCTGATGTTGAAGAAAACAATTGTATAACAGAGAAAAATGACAGGGAGAAGTAACACATGAATTTGCTACTAACTGCTCATTAAACATTGTAAATATATTTAAGATTGCTCAAATATATTTAGGCTACAAGTGCTTTTCCAATAAAATCCAACCTCGTTTCAATATTTAGACACTGTTTATATAGTTAAATAATGAATCCATACAGGTGAGGATAGTTTTAAATAGAGGAGGAATGACCTGTTATAGAGTTTTATGAACCCAACGTTTCGGACTACCAAGTGAGTCCATCATCAGGGGTTGCGACAATAGATATTCTATAGATATTAATGATGTATCCATGAGCTATATTTAAGGTTATATATATAGGTTATGAAAGAAATTAATCTAAGAAATTAGATCGGCCAATCTCCAATTTTGTTAATTAATTTTTTTTACTTAATTAATTAAGTTGTTTAATTAATCAAATAATTTGTTTTAATTAATTAATTAATTGTTAAATTAATTAATTAATTGTTTAATTAATTAATTAATTTGTTAAATTAATTAATTAGTTTGTTTTCATTAATTACCTAATTAATTAGTTAGAGTAATTAATTAATTAAACCAATTAACTAATTAATTTGTTTAACTAATTAACTAATTGATTTAATAATTAATTTAATTAATTTGTTTAATTAATTAATTAATTAATTCGGTAAATTAATTAATTATTTTGTTTTAATTAATTAGTTAAACCAATTAACTAATTTATTTGTTTAACGAATTAATTAATTTGTTTAATTGATTAACTAACTTGTTTAATTAATTCACTATAATTTCATATATAATTCCTATTGATTATTTTCTAATTGTTTTAATATGAGACGACTATATGCTTAATTTAAATACAAGTGTTAACATGCTATTGTAACTAATAAGTTATGATTTTAATTTATTTTAATGTTATCAAATGATTAGTTATGAAATAACCAATTATTTGATTTATATGTTTATTTATGTTTATGTTTTATTGTTTAAGGAGGATGTTGGATAAAGCTTCCTTGATGAATTGATTTATATTTAATTAATCTTTAATGAGAGAGGAGGGATTAAATTATTAAATAGGATATGAGATGATTATTGATTCTTTAGGATCGCAAGTAAAGGTTTCCAGGTGTTCTTTAGTTTTAATCCATCGTCTCAGTTCAAGTTGTTCTTCCTTTTGTCTATCTCAATGGCTTCTTTGATTTTCCTTTTAAGATAGTGGTCTTCTTTTCTAACTAGTTTGACTTTTTCCATGCAGATGTAACGAGAGGAAGAGTGAACATGTTCAGCTAAGGCTGATTTTGAGGTTCTTTCTCTTCCTAAGTCGACAGTGTGTTCTTTAATTATGATGTTAAGAGACCTACCTGTTTCACCTATGTATTCTTTTCCGCATGAGCAAGGAATAACATAAACACCTTTTAGGTTAGGGTTTATGGGATCCTTGACTGAGTTGAATAATTGTATGATGGTGTTGGAAGGGTGAAGGCTACATTAATGTTGTGTTTATTAAGAATTTTAGTAAATTTATCAGTGGTGCCTTTTATGTGCGGAAGGGAGACCTTAGGAGTTGATGAATTTTGGGTTAGTGCTTACGTAACAATTTGCAAAATAATAGTCATCACATAATTATAGAAACTGAGATATTTTAAATATCTTTCAAGTTCATGTATGCAAAAGAAAAACTTAAAAATATTTTGTCTTTCCTTGAACAACTATAGGAAAATATGCTTGTATGTGGAAAAAAAATATATATATGGTCAACTACCTCCCTGGAAAATAGAACAAGTCCCTAAACTGTAGTTTAGCATTTCTGCTAGCATAACAGGTCTCTTTACAACAATCCATCAAAACTGCTCCTTTGTTCTTCTTCAATTTTGTTGGAAAATCTTTAGCCTTCAAATCTAGAAATTGGTTCATTAATGTTGATCCTCTGCCTTGGAATATGGAGTGGCTGAAGTTGTTTTGCAAAAACTTGTTGATGGTCCATTCAAACTACCAACCCCTATTTTCATGCGATTCAACAACTGCTGACTCATATTCCTTCAACTCTTTGTATGGTCTTATAGGAGACGTTTCCACCTTATTACTTCACTGATACTCCTTAGCCCCTTGTGCTTTGCTCCTTTGGCATTTGTTTTATTAAATGACCGGGCTAGTGATTATTGGATTAATGCCATATTGGAGCCCCTTTATAACATAACTTACCACGAAGTTCCGATTTTGTCCTCCCTCCTTTTGCTTTAGCCCTCACTGTATTTCTCACCATAAGACCAAGGGTTGTGACCTACCGCTTAGCCTTGAGGTGCTAGGGCATTTTTTTCGCTGTCAGGGGCTATTTTTCCTTTATTAAGCGCCTAGCGCCCGAGTTTCTTTAAACTCCTCTCGACCATGTGCCAGCCCCAATATCGAAGCCCCCTTATCTGAACTTTTTCAAGTGCCAACTGTTATAAAGCGTTGTCATCCTCAACCTCTGATATGCGATCTCCGATATGACGTCATCACTCCACGTGGAACCTCATGAGTGGTGACACATGGCACCCATATTTGTCCACTTAGGCCCCCTTGAAACGCCAAAATTTCCTGCCACGTGTCCCTCTGTACTGCCACATCATATTGACGTTAGATGCGACTGTAGCTTATCAGGACCAATAATATGCCACCACATGTCCTGCTAGAGGAGAGAGAAAAGGGCCCATCCACCTTTGGTTTTTCGATGAAATCCTTTGTTAACCTTTATCGAAGTTCCTCAACAGTTTTAACACTATCATTTTGAGGCTTCTGCGATTTGTATTCTATGTAGACTTTTCTTCCGTGATTATCGCATCCATAATTATTTGAATCGACGTTTCGAGCCATCCACCGTGGCTCATCATCAGGATCTATCCTGATGATGAGCCACAGTGGATGGCTTGAAACGTCGGTTCAAATAAGTATGGGTTTTAACACTATTGACACATTTTCATATCGCAACTTTTTAAAGGTTGTCACCTTAAGAAGTTCTGATTCATCAATGTGCCAATCACTGATATGATTTGGACCTCTGATATGTGATCACCGATCTACTCTGGACCTTCGATATGCGATCACCATTCTACTTTGGACATTCGATATGTAATCGTCGATATGCTCTAGAGCTTCTAAGGCTTCAATCCTTGAAACTTCAGCAAACCATATCTTTTGATCCTGGATCCATTTTTGGACTTCCACATACCATTGGAAAACATGTTCAAAGCACTTTCCAATGGAGAGGGTCTGTTGTAGGTTTTGAGTCCTTCTACTGCTTGGAATATGACTAAAAGCTTCTCTGCTTATTTACTCATATTTCCAAAAAATGTTGATATCCCTGCTATCAAGAAATTTTCCCTATTTATTACAATTTTAAATGTTGACACTACAACTATCAACATTTTCCAAAAAGATTTAAGAATGTGAAATGTTTATTGTGTTAACAAATGGATCTAGAATGGTATTATACCATATTGATTCACTTGATTTTTCCATGTGTGTCTATAGCATGCAGACACAATATCATCTTGATTCACATGATTGTTTATGTTTGTCTATGGTATGCTCATGTGTGTGTGAGAGAGAACATATTAAACCTTTTTCTTGTTTTTATAAAACTAATATTTAAACAACCTATGCCATATCATAGTTGTGTTATGTTACATATCTCTTCAATACTAGGTTACAAAGTACCTCTTAATACAATAACAATATGTTATGAGTTATATGTTATTGTGAACCATACCTCACAACTAATGTGCAATGGAACATAAAAGGAGAGGATATTTTAAAGTCATGTAGAAACTTTTCCAAGATGCCAAACACAACATATCTAAACTTATATTACCATTTATTATTATTATTTTGTTATTATCATGCATGCAACCTTACAACACATCCCACAAAACAAGAAGGAGAGGAGAAGCAAGTATGTATATTCATTACACAACCAATTGACCATTGTATTAGTATGTTATGGCCCTAATTCTAAATAGGTCATTATGGGTAATAAAATTATGGAATCGATGACATGTGACACTTAATAAGTCTCAATTAGTTTCCTATTTTTTCTATTTTATATATGTCAACCTAACTAGGGTTATGGGGTCATTGAACTTAAATATTTTTACAAATAGAGAGTAAATCTCTAAATTGTCAAATTCATTTAATGGTTAGTTTTATTAGAGGTTGCCCCAGTGAAATAGCTTGAATATATTACACTTTAGTCTTATTGTGTTCAATCATAGTTGTATAGTTGTTATTGGGTTGAAGCAACATAGAAATATCATTACAAATGGTATTGGAGTTGTGGTATAGGAAAGTGGGAATTTTATTTTTCGCAAATTTAGAGCCATTTTTTCTAGTGTCAAAATATTTTTTTTTTCTATATAATACTACCTAAGCACCCACGGGGGAATTTGAACCGGTGACCTATCGCAAGGAGTGCCTTAAAAATGCACCCATTCACCGTCAATCCAAAGCCCCATGGGATTCTAGTGTCAAAATATTATGACCATAATATATTTTTATTGATGTGGTTAGCTAAAATAGGAGCATTGTCATCAAAACATTTTAGATTCCATATATGAATTAAGTTTATAATAGAGATTCTAACCAATATTGAGGAAGATGTGGCCGTTTGAATTTGTGGCTTTGATACCCTAGCAAAAAAGAGGGACCTATTGACTATCGGTTTTATTATTTTTTGGCCCTTATATATTTGACTTAAATTGAATATTTTTCCATCATAAGTTGCACATCACAATGGTTTCCACCCAAAACTAATTAGCTACAAATGGGGAATAAATGAAGGGATCCAATTTTTTTATAGCAAGAATAAATACACTAAGGATACTTCAATCTTGTTATCAATGAGGTGCAATCAAGAATGGATAGCTAGGAACATCAAAGTGCATAATTATTTCAACAACTAGTCCAAGGGGTTAGAGATAAGTTCACAATACACATGTAGGGTTTGGAGAACCACTTCTCAAAAGCTAATGCTTACATTTCCACATAGCTTGCTGACTTTCAACGGTAGCTTTCAAAGATCATGAAAGAAATATAGTAAAACTTTATCAGTAACTCAAGCACATCCTTTGGTAATAAGCATAATTTAAGCTTTAATTCAAGGTCCAACAATACCAACTATAGTCTATGATTTACTTTGTCAAACATTGAAGCTGGGTGGTTTAGAAACAATGATGTATAATAACGGGTCAGCCAAATGGAACATTAATTTTGGATTTGTCAAGTTATCAAGATGCTTGTGTGACTCTTGCTTAGTTATATCTTGAACATAATGCCTATTAATGATATGATGGGTTCTCAAAAGCAGAGTACGAGGAACGAAATCATCATGGGATGATTTTATTAGTGACTTAATGGATAAGTATGAAATATATATGGACCAATGCTTATTTTAGGCAGCATACCAAGCTACATCATATGAGTCTTGTTATGGAATGAACTATGCAACATTATTAATTATCTACCCAAGGAAATAACTTGGTTAAGGATCAATTTCTAGGATTGTATATTAGAGTCTTGCATGATTTGATTCAACCAATTGTCAAAATTCAAGCACCTAAAACCATGATTGAAGCCACCCAAGTTATAAGAATGATAGTAGATTGGTATGTAAGTGAATATAATACCTACCTTAGGATGGCGACAACCAATGAAAGTGATGGGCCCACATAATGTAGGTCACAAAGCCCATATAAAACCCATTTTTGGCCCTCATTATTCTTAACAAACCTACCCTTTTGACCATAGATAATATAAAGTGTGGTTCTTTCATAGTTTAATATAAATTATTGGAAGTGGATTATTGGATGGGTATACTTGATTATATATGCATATGCTAAGATAACCTTTGCAAGTTGATTTCATGAGGAATATTTGCCCAACATCTATGAAACAAATCAATGATCCTATCCCACTCAAAAGCTAGCACATCTTCCAAGGCATCTCTAGTCCACTCATGTGCACTCCAAGAATTGGAAGACAAAATCCATTGAGGGTATTGGTTCCTAGAACCAAGGCACTACAATATTGGGACTGGAGCAAACCTCTTCAATCAAAGGTGATTGAAGGGGCTATGTTGATGACTATTCTGTATAAGAAGGAATTGGAGGCTTAGCCTCAAATAATATATTTTATAGTCACTTTTAGTACACTTGTTCATTTAAGCGAATGTGTTGGCATTTTACAAAACCAAATATTTTACTATGTTTTGATGATCTCTTAGTGAAAAAAAAAAATCTCAATTGATTATTGTTAGTTTTCTTATGTCCCTTAAGGACCTTGGGTAGGGCCCACTCAAGGACACTCTCATGAACCTCTTGTAATTTAATTTTATTTCATTTCCTATCATTTATATAGAAATTGTTCTTAGTTAGATTACCTAATTTCTTATAGTGTCTCTATAAAAACATTCTCATAACATGGTTATTTCATTTATGGTAGAAACATGTCTTATTTGGTTTGAACTAATGTATTTCATCAATATTGCATGAATAATAAGGTACTCTACCCTTCATGTAGTCCTTTCAATTTAGTGTGCACTTTCATGTAGTCCCTTAAGTTTTCTTGTAAGATTGTTACAAATCTTATAGAACAACATAGTTTCATATTTGTCTTGCACTGATGCCTTATAGGTGTCACAATGATGGTATCAGGATATGGTGCTTCATAAGGGGATGTGCGCTTAGTCATGAACCTTAATTCTTTCTACAATTATCTCAAATTTAATTTAGTGAGTTCTCTATTTTTATGTGAACGTTGAATTGTTGTATTTTCCTTATGCAATAGTATATACAACAAGTACTTTTTTCACAGTTCCTTTCTAAGTAGCTTACTTTCTTAGAATCAAATGGTTTACCACATTCAACGCCCAACTTCATTTTCAACCTTTATACTTTTAGTTATTGATTGCTTATATTTCTTATGGTTTCCCCCCTTATTGAAGTGCTCATAGTAAGACTTGGGATATCACAAGCCCCAACTAGTAGATAGGTTCATAAAGCATTAAATGGGTGCAAGGTAATGTATATAGTTGTATCTTGCATATACAATGCATAGCACCTCAAAAGTTTCTACAAAGTTTGGGTCAATAATTAAAGTAGGAAGTTGAAGAAGGGTATCATTCTTGTTGCTATTCCAAGGCCCACCATAAAATCTCCTTGTGTAGAACCTAGATTGGTACTAGACTAGATATTGCTTAGATAGGTGGCATATCAAACCATCCTCCATGGTTTTAACGATTTTTTAAGAAACGAACAAATAAAACCACATCTAACTATCGTATGTATATAGGATTGTATGACTAAAATTCTATCTTTATAAGAATATAAGACAAATCATTTAAATATTATAATTTTGCATAAGAAATGTTTAAAGGAATGACTAGAAGAAAATAGGAAATGTTTAAAGGAATGACTAAGAGAAGGCGGTATTCTACCACATTTTTCATGATGCAATCACTTGGCCATTTACTAATGATGAGAGGGAAGAGGAAGAACTAAATAGAAAAACATTGTATTTTGAAGAAGTGCAAGCTAGAATATAACAACAATATCAAGAAAAAGCACACAATAGAGGAAGAGATGAAGAGGAAGGATGGAAAGGAGCTAGCCAAGAAATGAAATATTGAATCTAAACCAAAGGTGAAGATTAAAATTGAAGTAGAGGTTAAGGATAAAATTGTAGCTAAATGAAAATAAACAATAGAATCAAAGGTAGAGAAAGCAAGGAAAATAATTGATTAAAATATATATATATATATATATATATATATATATATATATATATATATATATATATATATATATATATATATATATATATATTGGATAATCAAATTGAAGCTAAAGCCAAAGTAGAAGCTAAGGTTGAATAGGTGATTTGCAAACTATTTGAATATTACATTCAAATAATTCATCACAACAAATATTACAAGCTCTACAAATTCTTGTTATGCAGTGTTTTTCTTAATATTAAGATTTAATATTACTCACTGAGTACATGAAATACTAAAACAAATTGACTTAAATGAAATAATATAAAGAAACTAATATACCATCCACACAATAAACATAAGATGTGCATCAAGAAAACCAAATATGGGAAAAACCTAGCAAGAAGATGAGAATTATCCCTCACTCGCTCCTTCTCAATTTTGAATTGCAAATACCAAAACAATATGAACTATGGAGTTACCATGGACAATGTGGCTTGTTTGGATGCTACAAAGTCTTCTACTTCCTCTATTATAACCGAATATCCTACACATTTTCCCTACTCCACTACAAAACAATCATCAATACAATAAGAATGTAACCCCTTCCTTTCCTAATGGCCTATTATTTAACATGTTCAGGTAGTTATCTATGTTTAGAGTTATGATTTTTGCATGCCTCAAATCTTGATAGTATTAGTATTTTGGACTCCTAGACTCTCTATGAAATTCCACACATGACCCTTCCACATGTGAATTAAAAGAGCTAGCATGTCATATACTCATCACCATTGTGGTCAACATGATATGTGAACTTGTGAGGGGAGTATTGTAATATTCCTAAAGGAAATATTAAGTGATAATAGAAGAAAAATCATAGACACGCAACCAAAAAATAACACACACACACACACATACAGATGTAACACCCTCCTCCCACATCCACCCAAGTAACCATGCCAACTGGGGTAAACATGAGATGAGAGGCTACTATGATCAGATTCGATCTCCTATGTGACCTTAAGGAAGTGGAATCAACAGAACATCACACACAATCATCCAACATCACCAACAAAACCCTCAAGAGACAAGTCAACCACTCAAACAACCTGTACTTGGGTCCCACAACTATTCTGGATCTCTTAGGCAAAAGTCGCTCTCATGCTATGGGAAAGGGAGCGATAAACAACCTAAATTTGCTCTCACAGGCTTGCCTTCTAGTGACCAGATACCAAAATTGCCAATTCTGTGCCAGCGACCTCGAGATTTAAACCACTTTTTCAGGCCCAGAGCCTAGGCCACTACCCAAAATGGAGTGATAGCTTATAATCAGTGAAAATATAGGGAAACAATGATGCAAAAGCAATAAGCTGAACAAGACCATAACCAGACCCTGACTAGCCATAACAGACATTTTGTCAAACACATCATCAACATGTAACCTACAGGTGTAAACAACATAATTAAGTGTAGGGATCTCATACTTATCTGAGAAATGCTATGAACCATTGTTCCCTCATGTCAATTGCTGCACTATCATCTATTAGGTCATAGACACATGATTCATTCATGTACAAGTAAAAACATACTGAGAACCATACATAATTGATGTCATAAAATGTACATATAACCAACATAATAGGAACAAAAATACCATAAACATATTAGCCATCAAAATCCACATATACATCAATACATTTACACATGAAAATCAAGGGAATTAATTTCTCATTAATGAACCAACCGGAGATGGGACTGCCATGTTCCACCCAGCCATAGATTGGCTGAGCGAAATCTCTCTTCAGCCAATCACTCCCATGCCATATTCCAAGCATGAATGTGGGACTCATAGAACACATCAAAAACACCAATCAACATGGATTCCACCGGAGTTATCTACCTACACCGTGAGGAATTTGAGTGCCTACTAGTCTCTCAAGCTTTACGTGCATCCACATTTTGGTCCAAGGATCACTAGGCCCTACATTGAGACATACTCTCCAGGCTTTACCGTGCATCCCATCCCAGGATCACTAGGCCCAATGGAGATAAAATCCACCTCTTGTCTGTATTGTATATCCCGCCATTCACCAACAAGGATTCCTAGGCCCACCAAGGCACACAATATGACTTTACCGCAACCCACAATCTGGTTCAGGGGTTACTAGGCCAGTGGCTTCATGATCCTTAGTCCAGTTCAGGGACCACTCAGACCATGTGTTTGCCAATTTGGAGATCCACCCCACTCAGCTTCGAATCCAATCCGACCATCCCACATAAACCGAATGTGAGAACCCATCTCATCAAAGCTATCATGAAATGGAAAGGATAGGCTGAAAATATTATCACACCTGGAAAAATCCATGCCATGGTAGAAAAGAAACACATGCAATCCCATGCATGCCAAATATAGCAAGGAAAATACACATGCAAGTCAATACCTACAATGAAGTTTGTTGTAGTTGCTTGATCCTGCCTTTCCCTGCTTGATCTTTGCTTCCTCTTGCCTTCTTTGCATTTCTTGCTCCAATGCCAATATTTCTCCAAGAAACTCTATGTGTCCAAGAGTGAGA
Source organism: Pinus tabuliformis (assembly GCA_031772625.1). Taxonomy (NCBI): domain Eukaryota; kingdom Viridiplantae; phylum Streptophyta; class Pinopsida; order Pinales; family Pinaceae; genus Pinus; species Pinus tabuliformis. The sequence continues at coordinate 1,281,521,290 of CM062820.1, forward strand.
GAGAAAGAGAGAGAGAAGAATGAGAGAGCTCCAAAACTCAACTGACAAAAGGTTACCAATTGATCCTCAGAAGCCTTTTTATGAATGAGGCCTCTATTTTCTTCATTTTCAATTATTTTCCTTGATTTTCTTCCTCACATGAAACCTGCGACCTTTCGCCTTCCTTTTCTCCCAATTTCCATTATTTTCATAAATAAATGTGCCAAAAATGCCATTTTGTCTTTCCAAATCCTTAGCCATTTCCTTTCCTACTTTCCTTAGCCTTAAAAAACCAAATGAACACCCCTTAGGATGTATTGCCCAACATTCATCTTGGACTAAGTGTCCCATCGACTGTGGTTATTGTTTCTAACTTTTATTACATGGAATTTTCACGAAGGTTATTACAACAAAAATATCAGTTTACAGTAGTAATTGCACCAAAAATACTGAGCCATTTTTTTTTTTTAACAAGGTTGGGTAGTTGATATATTATCAAAAGCTTTGTTGGAGCAAGCTCCTATTACAAACGACTGTAAAATGATAAACATCTAAGCCATGAGATAGGAACATAGTCTCTTCTCCTAGGCTGGTGTTCAAGACTTCATGTATTTTTATGAGTATTCTAGTGTACTGCCTAACAAACTGACCTACCAGAAAGAGAAATTTACATGTCATGGATTCTCTAACAGCTTTTCATGGATTGTAGATTGTTTGCTCATGAGTTGGCTCGTTCTTCCTTTCATATTTGACCGCGTTCTCTCCTTAATTGCTTGTGCTATTGTTTTTGTAATATGCCACTGTGATTCATTTGATTTGTTTTCTTGTTCTTCCTTTGGCTTTGCGTTCTACTCCTTGTTTTGCTGTGCTTCCTTGAATTTGTATTACCTGAGGTACTTTTTCTTTTGCTAATGTTGACCACTTTCCTTTTGTCCAACACGGGAACCATTGGAATCAGCGAACGGGGTTATCAATTTAATAACGGCCAAGATTAAGTCACAAAGTTCAAAATCATGGGATGGATGGTGGAGATTAACCAGAGGCGCTGGTGGAAGATGAGTTTGGAGGAACCGTCGCAGCCGTCAATGATTAAAATCAACGGTCATCGAGCGCGAAAAAGTGCGAACAATAACCAAGGATAGAGTCGGATTTATAAATAGAGATGGTATTTCGGGCGGAGAAAAAACCGTGAGTGGTAAAAAGGGATGGGGTCACCCAATTCCACTGAGTGGGCGACACGTAGAAGCGGAGGAGAGAGAGAGAAAACCGCTTTTCAGGTGGGTAATCTCCAAGCTTATTGTCAGCCCGATATCGATGAGAACCGTCAGATCCAGTGAGGACAAATCGATGGTGGAGGAGAGTCGAACAAGTTTGGATGGACGGGTTGATCGACAATCGTCGGATCAAGCGCCAGATCAACGATCCAGATTTGATCGGAGATAGGAGAGAGAAGAGAAAAGCGCTGCGAAAAAGGCTTGGGAGAACAGACCCAGTGATAGAAATAGAAGCGAATGAATGCTTTTTTGTAGTCCGGATTAAGCGCTTGGTCAAGATTTTCCTTTGTATTTCGATAGAAATGAGGTCCCGGAGAACGACATAAATGAAGGAGGACCGAAATTTGGACATAACAGTGGCTTTACGCTGCAAAGGGTCGCTGAGTGGAGGGAGTGAAGGGAATGAAGGGATATGGGGTGAGCGAGCTGGGTAAGTAGAGGGGAGGGGGCTTAATATGAAGTCTGCATGCTTAGCAGAGGTAACACTATGGGCTATTATATAAGGCAGGAAGGGGCTTTGAAACCAAAGAAGCACTATACTAACATGGAAGGTGAATATTTCTTCACTGAGATTGCTTTTGCGATTTTTGTGAATGAACCCTCTGTTCTTATAGTGCTTTAACGTTGCCTGAATCCTACCTTCAATGAAATAGTTTGCAACGTGGTTCTTGTGACCATGGTTGTAGTCTCCCTTCTTGTTGTTTCTCATACTAGAGTTTGAAGTTTCATGGATTTTCCTTCGCATTTCCATGATATCCTAGCTGTTACTGCAATGATGTGTCCTTTGTTGCTTTTTGACTATTGTTTTTTGATTTATTGCTTTTATCCTTGTGGTTTTTCCTTGATTCTGGTGAGATTTATACTTATGCTTTTTGCTGCTTATTAAGGAACAGAGTTATGATATTCTTCCTAGTTTTCACGAACATGTTTTTCCACTGATTGGTTTGCAAAATAATCCACCTGTTGATTGTGAATTCTCAAGACATGTCTAATGATTACATTTCCAGAGCCTTCCAAGTTCTTCCTGATTCTTCTAAGAATTCTGTTCATGAACTCATTGCTTGTATTTTTGTTTCTTGCCATTGCCTCTATTATTATGGCCGAGTCTCCTATTATGATAGGATATTGAATTTCTCTTTTTTTGATTATTTTTGTTCCCATCAGCAAGTTGTATGCTTTTGCCTTATTATTTGAGATTTGTCCCAATCCCCATTCATATGTGACATTTTCTTTCCCATAAGGATCTAGGATTATTCCCCCTGCCCTTGCATTTCTCGGGTTATGCTTTGAGGCCCCATCAAAGTATAGACAATATCTATTCTGATTTTTCCTCCAGTTTGTTAGTTCCTCTTCACTCATTCTTATTTTCCATATATTTCCTGAGTTTATCTTCCTGTGTCCTTTTTGTCCATTATTATTTATTATGGCTTTGCTGAGCCAATCTCACTCTTCCTGCTGAAGAGTGTTATAATTTGTTGGTGCTGTTCCTTTGACATTGAGGATTTCAGAAGTTGAACCCCATGTTTTTGAGAGGGTCTTCCCTATCCTTGGAATTTGATTTTTGAAAATGCACTTATTTCGTGTCAACCAAATTTTCCAACATAGAACTACTGGAATGCACTTCCATATTATCTGAATTGTGACTTTCTTCTTTGTTGTGTATGGATAGGCCTTCTCAAGGGTCTGAAGAAAATCCGGTAAGGGCTTTTCAAAATTTATTCTTAGTCCTAATGGACTTATCAGCTGCTGCCAACATTCTTTGGCAAAGGTGCATTCTTGGAATAAGTGTTGAATATTTTCTTCAGCCTGCATGCATAATGGGCATCGTGTTGGGCCTTGAAAGCCTTTTTTTTAAGTTGTCACTGGTCAATATTCTCCCTTTTAAAAGAGTCCAGATGAACATTTTGATCTTAGGCAGACTTTCTAATTTCCATGCTATTTTCCAAGAATCCCAGTCTTGTTGATTTGGTTGTTCCTGAAGGATTTTATATCCAGTCCTAACTGTGTAATGTCCACCGCTTGGGTCCCAGAGATAAGCATCTTCCTCATCAAAGTGGATTGGCGCTGCCCCTTTTAGGAGCTGCCTGATTTTGCTCCATTGCCCTTCCAGATCTGTCGGAATTGCTAAGCTTTTCCAATCTTGCCACTCCTTTTGATTCCATAGAGAGATAGAGTGTAAAGTATTGAAACCTTTATCTTTCATCCACTCTTGTATGTCTTCAATTTTTGGATGAGTCTGTAGTGGTTCTTTTCCCATGATTCTATCCTCCCAAACTAAAATTGTTTTTCCATTGCTTGGGATTTTATATATATATCTACTCATTAATGGAATTGTTTTTTAACCAGCTTCCATACTTGGGTACATTGTCTTATTGGGATATTTCCATTAAGCATTCTTTTCTTGGTGCCATCCATATATTTTGTTATAAGAGTCTTTTTTCACCAGCTCCCTTTTCCTGTAATTAGTCTTCATACTATTTTCATTCTTAGTGCTGCATTCATAAGCCCAGGTATTCGTATTGAGAGGCCTCATTGTTCATAAGGTAGTACTACTTGCTCCCACCTGACCAGGCTAAATTTTTTGTTTTCTTGCTTCCCCCCTGCCACAGAAAGATTCTTAAGATTAGCTCCATTTGTTTGTGGGCACTTGCTGGGGCCATGATTATGGCATATTGGTAGATAGGTAGTGCTGCAAGGAACGCTTTGATTAGAATTACCGTTCCTGCCATATTCAGCCACATCATACCCTAGCTTTGTATTTTTTTTTCATTTTTTCAATTTGTTTAGTCCATATTTTTGCCTTCATGTTCTCTTTTGAGATTGGAAGTCCCAGATAAAAGAAGTGTGTCCATTTTTCTTGTACAGGGATGTCTAAGATTTGTGAGATCCTTTGCATAGTTCTGGGAGGGGTATTCCATCCATATATCCTGCATTTTGTATTATTTAATAGCCCACCTGAAACCTGTAAAAAATCATCCAGAACTTTTTTGAACCTCCTTGCTATTATTGTTGATGCCCCTCCCAACAGCAATGTGTCATCAGCAAAGAGTGAGTGGTTTATTGTTTTTACTCCTTTTGCTATTCTGATCCCTGTGATATTTCTTTCCTTTCTTTGATTTTCCAGAGCCCTGCTTAATGTTTCCACCATTATAATATATAGGAAGGGGGAGAGAGGACAACCTTGCCTAAGGCCTCTTGTGCTTTGAAAGAAATCACTGGGCCTTCCATTTATGAGCGGGGCAATCCATGGAGTAGAAATGCATGCCTGTATGACTTCCACTATTTCTCTTGAGAAACCAATTTTCTGGAGGACAACGATTAGATATGGATGACTGACCCTGTCAAATGCATTTGCCATATCTAGTTTGATTATGAGTCCTTTTTCTTGCCTTAGCATACTGGAGTGAACCGCTTCTTGTACAATAATTACATTATCTATGATTTGCCTGTTGGGCATGAATCCTCCTTGATTTTCAGATATGATTATTGGAAGTACTTCCTTGATTCTATTTTCAATTATTTTTTTATTATCTTATACGATGAATTGCAAAGAGAGATAGGGCGAAACCTGTTGAAAGTTGAGGGGTTTGCTTCCTTTGTGATTAGAGCAAGATAGGAGGATTTGGTGTTGCCTCCTATTTTTTTTTTTTTTTGAAAACATTCTTCGCCATTCTTAATAAATCCTTTCTGATGGGATACCAATGAAATCTGTAGAATGCTATTGTGAAGCCATCTGGCCCTGGGGCTTTGTCCGGATGCAGGCTCCATATGGTTGCCACTACCTCTTCTTTTGTGGGATCCTTGCACATTGTTGCATTTTGTTCTTTTTTTTGTGTGCTTTAAGAAATCTTCACTTTCAGCCATTTCTTCGTTGGGTGAAAGTAAGATTTTAAAGTGCTGATAGGCTACTTTTTTTAGTTCCTCCGCTCCTTTGACCTCTTGACTTTCGACTTGAATTTTTTCTATTTGGTTTCTTGCTCTTCTTGTCTTCATTGTGTTATGGAAAAATGATGTGTTTTTGTCCCTTGCCTTGAGCCACAAACTTTTGGATTTCAATCTTGCCTCTTCTTCTTCTTTCCTGTTTTCCCTATATATTTCCCAAAATATTTCCTTCTCTCTTAGATAATCTTGCTTGCTTTCTTCATTGTTTTCTTTTTCAGTTTGCATGCTGTCCATTTCTGCTGTTACTCTTTTTTTTTTTTTTTTTTTTTTGTATTTCATTTAATCTTGCCCATTCCTTTAATTTGATTCTTGCGGTTTTTAATTTTGTTTCCCAAATATACTGTGGTGATCCTATTACTCTTATCTCCCATGCTTCCTTGACTAATTCACTGATTTTTCCATTGCTGTCCCAAATTGCGCTGTATCTAAAATGGACCCTGGTTTTCCATTTTTCCGATGACTATTATCATTGGTTTATGGTCAGATGCTATGGTATGTAAAATTTTTGATTTTATGGAGCTGTGCACTGCTGCTATATTTTCTTGTATCAGAATTCTATCCAGCCTTTCTTTTATGTTACTTTTGCCCACTCTTTTATTGCTCCAAGTGTATTTCCCATTGTTTGGCGGGATATCTATCAAATTGTGTTGTTCCATTATTTCTTCTAGAATATCCTTGGATGGGTCTGTGTGATATGTTCCTCCAAACTTTTCTTCTATGCTTCTTACCAAATTTAAATCTCCTCCTAGTATTATTTTCCCAGCTTGCACTTCTTTTAGTGCTTCTTTTAAGGTGTCCCAACATTGCTCTTTTTCCTTGTAGTGATTTGGGGCGTATATATTTATGACACTGTACTTCTCTTTTGTATTGATTTGCATTAGATCCGTTTGGATCCAGTGTTGATCTTTTTTTTTTTATTTTATTAATTCCCAAGTTCATTTTTTCCATATTGTGCATATGCCTCCTAACGCTCTTGTTGCCTGTATTGCTTCCCCTTCATAATTTCTGAATTTTTTTATTTTTTATTTATTTATTTTTTTTTCAGTTTCTTGTCTGTTTGTTTTTGTCTCCTAAATCATAAGGATGTCTGGGTTTTCTTTTGCCAAAATGTCTCTTGTGGCATTTTCTTTGATGGACGATCCCATTCCTCTGGAATTCCAAGAGACTACTATCATTATTTGCTTGTTGGGTGGTGCATGGCTCCTTTCCCTCTTTGCTGGCTTTTTTCGTTGTTTCCTGTACTCCTTCCTAAGAAGGTTTCCATAGGTTGCTGTGTTCCTAATGCCATTTCCTTTGCTGCTACTTCATCCCTTATTTCTTTGTTTGTCTTTCTTCCTGATTTTTTTTGGTATTCTACATTTGGGGGTACTTCCTTTGACTGCTTTCTGGTTAGGATTCTGTCTATTGGGGGGGAGGGGTATGAATGTTTGAAACTAGAGGGGATGAGGGGGGATTGCGGGAATGTTGTGGGGATTTGGATTCGGATCTTGGTCCAGGTGATGGGGGGTTGAAGGATCCAGAGGCTCAAAAGGGTTAGGGCTAGCAAGAAGGTTATTAACTTTTGGTGATGGAGGATGGAGATCAGAGGATGTGGAGGGCTGTGAGGAAGATAGATTTGGTTGTTTGTGGACTGTATTATTTCTTTTAACTTGTTCCCATTTGTTTTCCGTTTCTTCACTGTTTTCATTTTTTTTTTGTACATCTATTTGTAAAATAATCGTATTTGTGACATACCTTGCATTTGAATGGGATTTGTTCATAATCTAGCTATTGTATGTGCATCCATTGGTCCACTTTGATTTTGATGGCTTCTGGTAGCCCTTTCCCAAGATCCACTTTTACATAGATTCTGGCGCATGCATGCATATTTTCCTTTGGCTTGCACCTGTCTATATATTTCCCAACTGCATTTCCTATTGCTTTGACTGAATCATCCCCCCAACAGTGAAGGGGAAGGTGTGGCAGTCTAACCCAAATGGGGATGACATTGGGAACATCCATTTCTGGGTTGAAATCCGGTGTCCATTTGTTTAGATACAAACCCCTAGTATCCATAAAATAAGGTCCATTCCTAAATATCAGATCTCGATCCTCCTTGGTTTCAAAGTGGAAGGTTTAGTAACCTCTTCCATAAAACTTGATTGAGATTTTCCCATATATTGACGTAGTCCAGTTCCTTTATACCCATTTTTGCACAGTTTTGGGCGATGGCCATAACCCAATGAACTGCCCCACTAATCCACGCTCCGCTAGAGAAGGTGCTGCTCTACGAGAAAGGGCAGGAGGGAGTGAGATTTTAGGAATATCTTCCAATATTTTAACAAACTTGGTGAATGATGGTCTGTTCTTTGCCGGGCCCATTGCAGAAATGAGAGAAGCAAAAGCTTTTGTTGTTCCTTCATTTTCTTGCTGTTGATTTGAAAGAGGTTCTTCATCCTCTAATGCGTCCATGGAGCTCAGGCCCTAGCAGCAGGAGCCCGCTGAGGGGTAGCTGCGAGCTACTACGTGCTTCTTGCTGTGTTTGCTGGCTAGGGTTGCACAGCTCCTTCAGCAAACATGAACACTAGTTTTACAAAACATTAATTCTCATAGAATGAATGGACTCTATACTGAGCCATTTTAGTATACTGAGAAAATGGAGTACAATATATGGGAATAGAAGAACTTGGGATTTCTACACCAAGCAAAGCCAAAACAAAGTTATAATCATGCTACCAAATTCTAGAAAGGCTCCTCTCCATGCTATTTGTTGACCTAGAATTTTATGTTGCTGCTTCTAGTAGGAAATGGTAATTCTACCCTCAAATGTGCTCAGAAAATTCTGAAATGTGCTCAAAAAAATCTGAAAATTTAGTTGCTGCACTTTCTCAATAGCCCAACAAAACACATAAATGGTTTTGGCTCCATCCAACCACCCCCTGGACCCCTCAAGAAATGTGAGCTCCTCCAAGACCTAGAAATTCACACCACCAAGAATGTTACTGCAAAAGGGCTCCCAAATCTCCCAAATCTCTCCAAAATTTCCCTTTAAAATTCCACTAATAATGACCCCAGTTTATCTGCCACAATACCACAATAGCTCAGCTCCACAAATGCCTGCGCAGGCCCAACCAATCAATGTTTTCACAGTTCTTAAAGATGAATAATTCAACCTGGTAATTGCCCCTAAAATCAACCTCGAAAATTACCACAAATATCTGGCAATATCATTGGACAATGCTCCTCTAAATCCCCGCATTCTAGAAAGCATTGTAGATGCTCCTTCCTCCCTCTTTTGCACCCACTCTGCATGTAGAGTAGGTTGAATTCCCCTAAAATCCATTTCGTAATAGCTCCAAGTTTCAACAAAACATCTCCTAGGGTGACACTCAAGGTTCACTGGAGAAGAGTTGGAAATATCTTCCTAGAAACTTCATTGTGCTAACAACACACGTTGACTTGGCTCAACAGCTCAAGAAAACAAAGAATTAAGTTTTAGATTGGTTAAAAGACCCCAAAATGAAGCTCCCCTCTTTTATTTATTCTTATTTCCCTTCTCTCTCCTTGTGGGCCCTCTCATTTGACCTTGTTCTCTCTCTCTTTCTTACCTCCAAATCAAATCCCCCAAGGGAGTTCAATTTTCTCCTTGGGTTGGTCCCCAGATTCCAATGTGCAAATAATTTTCCTTTTACTCTAATGTTTTGGAGCCTCCTTCTCACAAAATTAATTTAATGCCGGACACCCAATTTTCCTAAGTTTCATGACAAAAATTGTTCACCATCAAAATTACAAAAATTAAGAACCCTCTTTAGCATAAATTAATTAGAGGGAATATTACAGTGCTCGCCTCCAAAATGTTGCTTGTCTTTAATCAATTGTAATGTCGGGCATTGTAGTATTTGTTCTCCCTCCCATGTAGCTTCCTCCTCTGGTAGATCCTTCCACTGAACAAGAAAATCCTTGATTACCCTGCTTTGGATTTCTCTCTCTCTCACCTCCATATTTGTCCACACAAATGCCCCCTTCTTTATCAAATCTGTGAAGGGTGCTACCAACTGTGAAAATCCCCTGACAAACCTCATGTAATAAATACATATGCCCATGAATCCTCGTAAATCCATCACATTCTTGGGTGTAGGCCAAACCAATATTCACCTAATCTACTCTTGGTGAACTCACACCCCATCCTCCCAAATTATATGACCATGATACAACATAATTTTTAGTCCAAACTCACACTTGGTCATCTTGGCATACAATTGCTACTCCTCTAGGATGCGTAGTACCTCCTACAAGTGTTGTAAATTCTCCTCCCATGTCCTGCTATAAATGAAGATGTCATCAAATAAAATCAGTGCATATCTACATAGTTTCTTGTGGAACACATGGTTCATGCAAGACTGAAAGGCACCTAGAGCACTGGTTAGTTTGAAGGACATCACCAAGAACTCAAAGTGTCCATAGTGACACCTGAATGTCATCTTCAGGATATCCTTCTCCCTCACCCGAATCTAATGGTACCCTGAGCATAAATTTAACTTAGAGAAGTACTTGGCTCCTGTAAGCTCATCCATTAATTCGTCAATACATAGATTCAAGTACTAGTTCTTCAAGGCCTTCTTGTCCAAGGCCCTGTAGTCAATGCACATGCAAAGGGTCCCATCCTTCTTCTTCACCAATACTATAGATGAAGTGAATGTAACCACCCTTCCCACATTTACTCTTTTTTACAAGCTATCGAGGGTAAATGTGAGGTGAGTGCTACTATGACATGACCTGACATCCAAGTTCTAGTTATGGAAGTGGGGCGTGTAATCTAACAACAAACTAACATCTCTTAGAGACCACAAACCACTCAAGAGGCTTCAAACCACCCTAGGTGGTCAATCCTTGAGCTAGAACCCTTTTTAACTGACCTAACTCCATAACTGCACCCTTAACACACCCTTAATGCAGTTATGAGGCTATAGCCACACTGATAAGCCTTCTTCCAAGTGGTTATGACCTAATTTCCCCAATTTTGTTCCAGCAGTTCTGAGATCTGAGCCAATTTTCAAGGCTAGCCTTGAGACCACTGCCCATAACTGCTTGTAACTTTAAATATCATGATTAAGGTGATAACAATGCCAAACATTCAAACATGAAGCAAGAACTTGACCTAGACTTCCTAGTACACATTAGACATTTCGTCAAACATATGGTAAAAATGTAAGTTACAGGTCATGAATGCATATTTGATCTTAAATCTCTGAACTTCACGTGAGAATCACCAAGAAGGTCTATTGTCCTCTCAAGTAGATGCAACAACACTTGTTATCCCATGCATTCATCAACCATTCAAATACTTAACAAATCATGAACAAGAGTCATAGCTAGAGCACATAATAGAACCATGCTTATAACCAACATATAACCAAAATACTAACCATGACAAATAAACCATAGAATCAACATAATAACAAATATAAGTGCTCATATACAACAATAGGAAAATAACTCTTATTAACTTTCTTTCCTTTTCTTGTCCTTTTCCTTCCTTTGTTTCTATTTTGCATGCTTGCTCTCTCCTCTTTGAGCTCTCTCTTTGTTCCTCAAAACTGATCCAAGCCAAAACTGACAAAAGTTATGAATTGTTTCTCTGATGCCTTTTTATCATTGACGTCTCCTTTTTCTTCATTTTCCTTCATTTTCCCTCTAATTTCCCTTAGCATGCAAATTTGTGTCTCTTCATCTTCCTTTTCCCCTATTTTCCTTTATTTCTCATAATTAAATTGTCATTTATTGTCTCTTTGCCTTTGCCAATTTCCAAAGCCATTAATAAACCAAAAGTGATGCCCACTCTAATGTTTTCCAAATATTTAGCTTGGAATATGTGTCTGGTGACCTTAGTCTTCCTTTATTACCCTTTATTACATGAAACTTTAATCCAGAGTTGTTACAACCCCCTCCCTCTTAAGGGAACACCTTCCTCGGTGTTCTATGACACCTATGACCAACAAACCACTGAAAACAAAACAACTTCCTATGAAGCTTTATAACATATCTTGATGCAGTACTTACAATGACATCTTGTTGAAAGAAAAACAAACATACCGCTTATTGGAGCTTTATAACAAAGCTCATTGCGATATTTGCAACCATGCACATATATACATATACCAAAAACTCATTTTCTTGAACCAACAAATAATGAAGGATAGTAAACCCCACATTTGATCAACCATCTCCCATGTATCTTCATTGGACCCAAAGTTCTTCCACTGCACTTTAACTTGCTTGATTTCTCAGTTCCAGAGCATGATCTATTTCCACTGCAATATGCACTAAGGTTATGGCTGGAATTTCCCCTCTGGTTCCAACTACAATATGAACCAATAAATCACATGATCAACATCTTTCTCATATCTCTTAAGCAATGAAACATGGAAAACAATGTGGAATTTCATTGTTGGTGATAGTGCAAGTTTTTAGTCCACTCGTCCAATCCTCTCAAGGATCTCAAAAGGCTCACAATATCGAGATGCCAACTTGGCACATGTCTAATTCTCAAGGAGATCCTCTTTGGCTTGGTGTGCAATTACACATGCTTATTAACCTGAAACTCCTTGAATGTGTTATGATGATCTGCATAACTCTTTTGTTTGTCTTGTGTTTCCTTCAAATTCCTTTTGATAACTTAGATTTCCTGTTCCATCTCAGCCAACATGTTCGGTCCAATCATCACCCTGTTTATTGGATCACTCCAACTGATAGGGGTATTATAAATCCGCTCATAAAGAGCCTCAACTCATCCTCGAGGATTCCTAATACTCATTATTATAAGAAAACTATACTAATGGAAGATACTCTTCCCACTTCCTCTACTGATGCATGATATACATCATCAACATGTCATCAAGAACCATGTTAACCCTCTCTATCTATCCTTCTGTCTGCAAATTATAAGTTGTACTAAAAGCCAACTCTATCCCCAAGCCTGCAAAGAAGTCCTTCCAAAACCTGGAAGTGAACTTGGAATCTTTGTCTGGTATGTATTCTTGGGAACACCATGCAATCTCATTATCTCCCTAATAAATATCTGATCTACCTCACTAGATGAATTAGTAGACTTTACTACAATGAAGTGAACTACCTTACTTAACATGTCAACCACAACCATGATGGAAACATGTTGTCTCAATGTCCTCATCAAAAATATAATGAATTCCATGGAATGACCTCCCATTTCCACTCTGGAATTGGAATCAACTGTAAAAAAATAGCTAGATGCTTACACTCTGATTTTACCTACTGGCACTCCATACACCTAGCAACAATTCAACCACCTCTTTTTTCAATTTTGGCCAATGATAGAACTTCTTAACTGATGTCAATGTCTTATGATATCCCGGGTGACCTGAATATGACTTGGCATGAAACTCCCTCAAGATAAGATTCTTGAGCTCACTGTTATCCAACACATAAATCCTATTCCTGAATCTGAACAACCCATATGTAATGAGGTGATACTCCTCATACCTATCACATTCACCCTGCTGCTGCAACCTATTCTTCAGTTGTTGGTACATGTCATCATGTTGTCCTGCTTGTAAGATCCACTCTTTTAAATCTGTTCCATAAGAGCTAACAACTAAAATATGATTCACCTAGACTCTCCTACTGAGAACATCTACAACTCAATTCTCCTTGCCCTTGATGTATCTAATCTAAAATTCAAACTCATGAAGGGTAGCCAACCATCTATCTTGCTTGGCATTCAGATTAGGTTGGTCAAACAAGTACCTTAGTGATGGGCCCCATAATTGTCTATTTTATTAGGCCCATTTGATTATTTATAGACAATTAAAACATGTATTTGACCCCCTTACTTGCACATCATAGAGTTAATTCTTAGTATTAATGGGTCCTTAGGAATTTGGTTTATCCTTGCTTATTATGTGCTTAATAATATTTATTTATGTAGAATATTGTGAGAATATCGGGCAGATTATGAAGATTTGGAGGATGAGATAATCTAGTGACTTTCTCCCTACTACATGATGGACCAAGATTGGATAATAAATGAAAAAGATATTATGAAATTATTGCACAAATTCCGAAGCTCTAATGATTGATAAAATATAGGAAGGTGTGCCCTATCATTTAATGCAAATTCCTAGTGTTGGGAACTAGATCCACTTGTTAAGGGATTTTAGAAGCGAAAGATGCCTCCTTTAGAAGAGAATGCTTCCTCATCACATTGTATAAGTACCAATTCGAATTTTCCTCCAGGGGCATGTATTTCTTAGTCTTCTAGTGGAGAAAACTTGTTATTTAGCAACTCAACTTTCATTTCTAGCAGGGATGTACTTGGATTGATTCAAATAATGAAGTTTGGTGCCATTTTTAGCCTCTAAAGCTTGGTTTCCCCCATAAGACTATGAGTTTCCTTGGGCTTGGCCATCCCAGGAACCTTAAAGCCCTCTCGTATAATGATCTGGATTTAAACCAGAATGCAACAAATTACAGATATAACCATAAATACAGAGATGCAACAAAAGTAATACTTCATTTCATTAATGTAAAATACTGAAATATGCCTAGTAACAGAAATGGAAATAAACTAGCTCGGGTGATGGTAGCTTATCTCTGAGAAGAGATGTGGCGGCTACATGCCTCTGAACTGTCTTACAATGAGGCTCGAAGGCCTATTTATTATTGAGAAACAATGGAAAACCCTAAACATCCAAAAACCTAACCCTAGGAGGTGAAGCGCCAAACTATGGGCCTCTTTTGGGTAAATTGGTACATCAACTTCCTAGGGTTGTAACTTTAGCATACGATCTCCATTTGACGCGCACAATACCTCGTTAGAAATATTTATCCAAGGACTACAAATTTTGAGTGAGCAACATCAATCCATGGACCCATGTTGTTCCCAAGTTTCCCAAAAAACGTCGTTTAGGGCCTCAAAACGACTCGGGAAGTTCAGGACTCGAAAAACTACTAAAAATAGTAAACTGTGCTACAATTAAGGAAACTGAAAAAATGAAAGAAACAATGGTGGGGGTCCAAGTGGAATTGGCGGGTGGCTACCAATATCCACCTGGATCATATAATCTATTTATTTCCTTTGAATGTCTTTTTCACTTACAACTCTTATTTTTGCATTTACTATTCATGCTTCTTTTGTTGTAGGTCATATTAGTTAAATGATTAGAGTTGTTTTGCAGGATATTTACAGAGTCAGAAGCATGATGCATCCTTAGAACAATTTTGAAAATTCATATTCCTCATTGAACTACTTGGATTGGTTTACTAGTTCACAAATCTATAATTTTTGGAAGTCCCTTGTAGCAAAATAGTAGTAATTTTCTGCTATTTTTTAGAACGTGTTAATGAGATTCATTTGATTTGATTCCACTTGTATTGGGTCATAAAAACATTCAAGTTAATAACAACATTTACCCCATATATTTTTCACTTGATTAGGTTACGCATTTAATAGGTCAACTAGCTCACTAGTTCTCGAATTTTTGGTTTTTAGAGTAGTAATTTGCTGCTATTTTTTAGCACGTGTTAACAGAATTATTTTGGAGTGATTCCACTTGGAATTAAGTCCTAGGACATCCTACTTACTAAAAAAAAATCCTATCTCACTTTCATTTGATTTACTTAGGCATTCAACAATTTATCTCACTCCTATAGCAAAACAGGGCCTCCTGTAGCACATGTAAACTTGACCAGATCTAATCCAAAAGTTTGGGTTTTGTCTCTTAGTCTTGAATAATGAACCCTAGGGTCAAAAACCATGATTTAGTAAGACCAAAAACCTCTTAAGCTTTGCCTCTTTTCCTTTGTAATTCACCTCTGCAGTTATGGTTAATGGACAGGTTTATGATTTGAAGAGCATAATGATGACTTTCATTATTACTTTATCAAGTACCTTATGAACTTTGTTGACAAAATATATCTTCAATGTAGTGATTGAAGAATGATTTCATTTTGTTTCATACATATTAAGTTATGGTTTCCATTTCCAACATTGTTATTTTTATTGCATAGACTAGACTTCCTTTTGATGTACCATTTACACTCTCCAAATAGGTTAATATTTGCGTTTATGCAAAAATGATTAACATATACATTCATGCAAAGTAGAATAGTCTTTCCTTTTTGCACAAGTGACTAGGATTTCCTCTATGCAAAAGTAATTAGGTTTCCTTTCTACAAAATAGAGTAACATATCCATTTCTGCAGTTAGTTTAGGCTTGGATTTCATGGCATTCACTTCATTGCATTAGATCAACGAAAGAAGGACACATTGCATGTTGCACATATAGTGTTGACACCTCTTAAGTTTGTATGAACTCTAGGTTGATAATTTAATTTTGTACCCTTGGGAGTTGCAAAATTCTTGTGGCAATACTGGGGCTCATCACTCAATCCACTGTGATCACTCATTAGAATCAACCTCCTGCCAAGAAGATAACGCCTCCACATCTTCAAGGCATGAATGATAGCTGCCAACTCAATATCGTGAGTCACATAGTTCTGATCGTTCTCATTCAATTTCCTTGACTCATAGCATATCACCTATCATTCCTACATTAGGACTCCACCAAGTCCTCTCTTGCAAGCATCTGTACAGACTGTAGAAATTATTGTGTAGATCTGAAACTTCTCATGAAATTTACTAAAATACAAGACTTAAATATACTCTACTATTATGTGGAATTCAATTCACAATCGAGAACACAAATCATAAACATTCAAAAAGAATGATCACATATGCACATATATTTATCTAGGGGAAAGTGACTACTCAAAACCCCTTCCTATATGTATTGCATTAATCAAAGAATAGAGATTAAATACATATTCTTGCTTAAGGTTGAGCACAACCTGCAAGTGTATAGTATATCCCTCTGCCCGACTGACTGACTCTAGCCAACACTTAGCCAATTTTCAAGCCCTCTAAGCTCCTATTTCCTTGCATTGTTCCTTGAGGAAATTGTCCCCTGTTATTTAGGAAATTCCCTCAATCGCATTGTGCAATTAGTCTAGGTTCTTCCTTTGATTACATGCACCACCTGTACACATTGGAATAGTCTACAACTGGTAGTATACTAGCTTGGAATCTCCATCTCAATTGGGTAACTCGAATTGTCTGCATGCATCATTTATTTTGGGTTGATTGATAAGTTAACTGGTTTATCACTAAGTGTGGTTGAAGTTCCACTTCCACAATTTGACCTCCACTAGTTCCTCTAACAGTTATAACTAGTTTAATTGACCATAACTCAATTTAATTGAAATAGATTGCTACATATTATCAATCAATCATACTAAACTAACCTCAAGCTTCCCTAACTCGAATTAACTGAGTTAACTGAGTGATAAGTGCCATGTCACCTCAGTTAACTACCTCCAAGATTTGCATTGAAATGGAAATTCAAATTTTCTCTAGTTTGACCAAGGAAAAGTCAAAATGAGATTTTATTGCTACATTTTCAACACTCACACTCAACAAGAAAGGGATTATTATAGAGTTGAGACTTCTGTGATCCATAATATGTTTGAGAGAATAATTTCAGCAAAATCACATAAAATTCATTTGTCGATGCATTTTGAACCAACCAGTGTGGTTCATCGTCACGACAAGTTGAAGATCAAACCTGAGCGATATGTTAAATAGGGAATGCAGGTCATTCCAACAACTATATTTGACCGGGCAACGGATAAAAAAGACTTCTAACGGCTAGATTTGACCAAGGCCCAGGGGGGAGGGGTGAAGGTTGTTAAAAAATCTTTTAAATAAATTATTAAAATAAATTTATATTATTAATAATATTATTAATTTGAATTAATATTAAAAAGTATCAATATTATGGAATAATTATATTAAGAATAATATACTGATATTAAAATTCCTAATATCAGGGTAAATCCCATCTGGGAGGAGCGGGGTCTGGAGTGAGCTCTTGGTCTTGTCCAGGTCCTTAGGCACTTTGGCCTTCCCCTTTTTGCAGGGGGACATAGGCGGGCAGTTTTTTCGCAGAGTGCGTAGGCTGAGTATCCACCTCCATGCCTTCATCTTCTTCTTCTGTGATGATAAGATCCTGCAGATCTTCTTCTTCTTCGTCTGTTTCTATAGTGACGACTTTCCCCTTCTCCTCCATCGATAGTTTGTTGCGCAGCGGGTTCCACGGGGAGATGCGTACGGGAGCCATTGCTTGTTTGTCCTTCTTGGGCCTTGGCGTGCGCGGTGATTTCGAGATTTCTGCCACAATCCTGGTACCTTCTGGAACATCCCCCACAATTAGGGACTGCGTGGCCTCCTCGGTGGTCACTTCTGCTATCTCCATACCATCCTTAGTTGTTGCCATTGTATCTGTGCACCAATATATCACTCGCGAATTCAGGGGCTTAATCAATGCTCGGCTCACAATGTTTAGGGTTTTTCTCAACCACTTAATTCAAAAATGACCAAGTGTTGTTTGTTGGGCAACCCTTTGTATTTTATAGCGCTTTTGGAATTTGAATTCGGCCATTTCCACCAAATCCAGGTCATTAATGCTCCCTTGGCGGTAGATTTTCCCAGATTTTGCCCATATATTGCATCTTAAATGCCTGCCGCCCAATCCAGTTGGTCTCAAGTCGAGCATCCAATCGTGAATAGTGACTTCAACAGTCACTTTCTGGCCAACCCACGCAGCAGTGCACCCCCCCCGTGCGCAGTCGCGAACCTTGTGACTCTTTGCTTCTCCAAGCATCTCCAATATCGCGCAGCTCCTGGGTAGAATAGTTTATAGTCTTGCGCTGTCTTCCAACTACCTAGAGCGCTAAGGCTTTCCTTCCCTCAACTAGTCAGGTGGTCGCACCACCTGTGAAAAGTTTCATCCGATCATTCATCATGTTGCCTGGAGAATCTATACCTTTTATTATTATGGTCAGCATTGCGTACTTTATTACTTGCAACGCGCTACCCTGGTCATTATGCTTAGCAATATGTGGTCCAAGCCAAGGCATTAGACTGATCAATTCGCGGCAATAGGCCTTAACCCTGTCATCATGATCGCACGCACTTTGGCTTATCATTTTGGTCTTTTTTCCGAGAAAATATTTCTTTATTTCATCCTCCATCTTCTTGACTTCCACGTCCATCAAAGCGCTTTTCTTCCTTAACCGTACCCTTTCTTCTTCAAGTTTGTGGAGTCTAAGGTTTCCCTGTTGGATTTCTTCCTCAAGTCCCATGCGTTCTGTTTCTTGCAGCTGTGTGATCCCTTCTTTCTGGGCTTCGCGAACCATTGTATCTACTGGTGCTACTATGCGTGGACTAGGCTTTGCATGCTCCATAGGGATTACAACATTCGCTTCATACTTCAGCTTCGGAAGTGCCCGCGTAGTCAGGGTTTTGCACATGGTCCTATAAGCCTAGAGAACCACTGGTACGTGTAGGTCCCAGTCAGTTCGTTTCACATGGTGGACCGTGTTCAGTGCTTCACGTACTTTTTCAAAATATTCTGCGTGAATATGCTTCTGCGTGCTTGGTCTTACCATACTTCCTGGTCCCAACCAGAGGGGTTATTTGCGCCATTGTCTTACCTGCTCCTGCTTGTTGGTCGTGTTTCCTATTTCAAGGACAGTGTGCATTTGTGCAGGTTGCGCACCATACGCTTATACCCATCTGGAAAGGTGGAAGCGCGGGCTGTTTCATCTGTCATACTTGGCTTTCATCCGCATCTGAGGCTTTCCAAACTGCATGCGCATCATCCTTCTGCATTTGCGCCATTCCTCAAAACTTCTTTGATGCATACCCCACCATCTTGCGGGTGTAGCACATAGTACCCATTTCAAAGCGTCAAAATATTGTTGTTCCAGTACTTCTCTCTCAAATTTGTTCAGGAAATCATCCACCTCGCTCAACCTGTCGTACATAGGCATATCTCTTACCTCGATTTTTACGTAGTGCAATGACCTTGTCATCATGCTATAGTTGAGCGTGGTTACCTCGTGTAACCGGTTCTGCCATCGTTCTATTTCCTCGTCCGAATTTGAGGTGCAAGAGCTTTCGCGCTCCCACGAGAGTTTGCGATCCGCTGTTGGATTTACCCAATCCTGCTCCCACGTAGTTATCTTGTAGATACAGTCTAGATCATCGTCGCTTTCCTTCCGCAGGGTCTAAAGGTACCACTACGCGTAGTGACTTTTTCTCAAAAATCATCTTGCGCTTCTTTAGATTTATCACTCCATTCATGTCAGTGGCCTAATCTATTCCCAGTAGCGCGAGATAGGGATTGTTGTCATCAACAATCTCTATCACTTCAAAATCTGCTAGTGCACTCGTACCTTCAATATCTACCGTTATTCCCTTCAATATTCCCATAGGTAGGATCTTTTGCTGGTTCGCCATTTGCAATTGAATAGGAGACCATTGCAGTGCAGGCCTACCCATGTGCTCCCACGTCTGCTTTGGCAAGATGTTCGCGTCCGATCCTAGATCCAAAACCACATGATCCATTTCATATTCCCCAATCTACATAGTCAATCTCATATCTCTTCCTATTCACATTATGTTCTTCCTGAGCTTCCAGACTACGCGGGGTTCACCTGGCGTGGTTCCAGCACATCTAGTGATGAGTTCTTGCAGCCCCTTCACAACTTTTTTGTCACGCAGCAGCTTCATGCATGTCTCCAAAAATGTAGTGAGCATTGATGGGTCCATTTCTAGTTCCAGTTTGTCTTTACTTCCTGAAGTGGAGGCATCTGCGAAGCTCTTCTTAGCTTCCATGAATGTCTCCTTAGCGCGCTCTAAATCAAATTCTGGTTCCTTTGTTGGAGCCTTGCGAACCCAGGCACTCTCTTTGGGCTGCTTGCCTTTGTCATCTCTTATCGTGATACCACTTCGGAGCACGATATTTACATTCGGGTCTTCCTCGCGCGGCTCAGACCTCATCATTTGCAGGTTCTGAGTCAAGGGAGGTTGGAGTGCTCCTTTATCGCGCAACCTTGCTATCAGCGTGGGACAGTCCTCCATCTCATGATCAAACTGGGTACAATATAAGCATGATGGTCTCATTGGATTTGTACAATTGCGGGCATAATTCCCTGGCCCTCCGCAATTGTAACATATCAGTTGTCTGCGACCTCTTCTTGGTCCCATTCCACCTCGACCTCGTCTGCACCCCTGAAATCCAGTGTGTGCCATCCCTGCATTTTGATTGAGGGCCCATGTTTCGATCTGAACTCTGTAGGTAGGAGTCTGATCCATCATCAGTTCATAACTTCTACAGGTGCGCTCATCGTGGCCTACTGACCTGCAGAAATTACAGAACAACTGCTGGGAATTTTGCGTATACTTCTATAATAGATGGTAGTTATTTGTAGCATGCTTCCCTCCTATCTGAAAAATCGCACCATAATGCAGGCACCACACTTGGTCCTGCTTGTGCCTGTAGGTAGTTCATGAAGACAGGATAATGGTCCTTGTCATGTCCCTAGCCCTTGCATTTTACGCACCATACCTCCTCACGCGCTTCTAGGCGAGCCGTCCTATCTTGTTTCAAACTCTGCATCTCAAGGCACAAGTTTTTCAACTGCGCGTGGATCTGTTGAACTCCCAGGTTAAGATATTGTATTAGGGTCTCGTGCAGTCTCATCGCTATCTCCAAGGCCTCAGCCTGAGTGGTTAGCTTCTGCTGTGACAACGCGTTCCTTAGATGCGGCATTAGTGATGCTACAAACCATGCACGGTGTTGCCCATCCATCAAGGTCATATTAGCTTCACGAATTGTACACTTCAGTCTCTGATCCAGCTCCCAGGGGGTCTCGCCTAGAAGCATAGTGATTTCCTTAAATCCAATGATTGACTGTGTCTCTGATTTTGGCCTGCTAAATTCCTTGTTTAGCGCAACTTGGATATCTGTGATCCCTACGTTCGAATTTTCATTGGAATGCTTAATGTACCAAGTCAGTGCACGATCCTACAGAGTGCTGACCAGCGTTGCTTTCTTTATATTGTCATCCATGACTCCCTGCACTTCCCATACAGCCCTTACCACGAACCAAAACTGGTCCAAATCTTCATTCCCTACTCCTTTGAACACTGGCAACTTTATCGCGCTTGCCATGTTGAACTGTGGTGGTGGTGTGGACGAAGACGGGGGTGAAGATGGTGAAACTGGTGGTGGTGTAGGTGGGGGTGGTATGCACGGAATTCGCTTCTTTATCAAACTGATCGCACTTCTTGGTGAAACCTTCGCGAGCTCTTCCTTGCTTTCTTGCGGAGGTGAAATAAAGGGGATAGTTTCTAGTTCTGCGCTACCTTCGTTTCTATAGATCCTCCCACTTCGCGTAGCCCTAAACATGAATTTATTCACATAACCCACTTTTCATACAGTAGAATTTTAATCCAAGTGTTCAAAGATTTAACGTACTTACCTCGCGGTCCTTTGAGGAAGTGTCGTTCCGCCTCGCTATAGCTGACTGAAGTATCTACCGCGAACTCGGTGATAAATCCTATAATTCGATCAAGCCAATGATCCATAGCGCGCACGATCTTATCTTCCAATGCTTCCAGTCTGCGCACCAACTCTGGAGTCCACACAATAGGTTTGTCGAGCCTACACCTTCCTTGACTGTCTGCTAGCTTCGCGATCCACTCGTACAACTCAAAGGGGAAGGATGCAAAGAAAATTTCGTGGATTTCCATATATAAGTAGCAATCTAACCACTCTTCCTTTGATAATCGCGAATTCCTATTTTCCTGTGCCGCGAACTCGTGAATCTTTCTGTCCAACCACTCTTCAATTCCTTTCTTTGTCGGATTCCAGTGATACGACATCAAACATCTCTATGCAGATCCCGGTCCCGACAATAGAACCATTTGTTAGCTTATTGGGGCCTGACCTAAGTTCAAAGTTAAGTTAGGCAAACAAATCTCGGTACTACTGGCCCTTTCGGTAACAGTTCGTAGAGCGTGGACTGAGGTCTCACCCAAATTTGTATGGGAGGGTGCTAGAACTAGGTTTCCACACTCTGGAGATGTCTGAAGAGTTCAACTGGTTCGCGGTTTGACCCGGCGCACAGGTTCCTTCGTGCACTTTCCCGTACTTCGCAGCCTGATATAATGCCTTTGCGCAGCCCTACCCAGGCGCTGAACGATGCACTTTGCGTTCTTACCCAAGACCTTGTTGGTATTCCAACGTTAGTTAATTAGATTTTCCTACTTGAGTGCTTTAAGTATACTTAACAATATAAACCATTCATATAGGTGTGCGCAGTAAATAAATAGTATATTTGCAAATTATATCAATCATTCATTAACCCAAGAATAGACACACAGAATTATAACAAAACTTCTCTTTATTAATTCTTTCCTCGGTTACAGACTTGACTTCATCCTGCGCACTCAGCTGCAGGGGTCCGCGCACTCAACTGCGGACTACTAGGCCTCTGCGCACTCAGCTGCAGAGCCTTCTCCTACTCTACGACCCAAAGACACACTTTACTTGCGACTTAATCACTTAGACTTTTTCCTACTTCTGCCTCCTCTTACACTTAGAGCCTCGCTCTATTTATACAATCCCATGGTCTGCGGACCATGGGTAGGTCTATCTAGCCGACATTACATTACAAAACTAGGGTGGACAACCCTGTGACTCTATCATACTTTCACGCCCCGCGCCCACAATTCACGAAGCTTTACAACAAGATTCGGTCAAAACTTGGGCTTTGAGCCCCAAAACATGCCTTGGGGGGATTCCATGCCCAACACTTCCTATGGTCACTACTATTCTGGAACAAATATATCAGTGCTTTCCACATTTCATTTGAAGTCTCTTTCCCGTGGAGATTTGAGACAATATGTCTCATACTACCTCCAATATGATTCTTCTCACCTTGGCTACACACTTCTTCCATTTTGATAGATCTTGAGTATCAATTGTTGCTGGTTTTGGGATGTCATTATCGATGAATTCCTTCAATCCATTATTATCCGACACTTCCTCCATGTGATCCTTCCAAGTAACATAATTTGAGCTTCCCTCAAGGGCATACTTGAGTATTGGTCCATAGAAATCCATCCTTATAGCTCTGAAGAATTGATCCTATAGATCTGATCCTCCTGTAATAACAACTTTGAAATTTCTACTCTACTGTGATTCCTAATCTGATGCCATGTATAAATTATTGTGTATATCTGAAACTACTCATGAAATTTACTAAAACACAAGACTCAAATCTACTCTACTATTCTACAGACTTCAATTCACAATCGAGAACACAAATCCTAAACATGCAAGAATAATTATCACAAATGAAAAAATATTTATCTAGGGGAAAGTAAGAGCTCAAAACCCCTTCCTATCTGTATTGCATTAATCAAAGAATAGAGATGAAATACATATGCTTGATCAAGCCTGAGCACAACCTGCAAGTGTTAGTCTATCCCTCTGTCTAATTGAATTAATATGGCCAACACTTGTTGTTATCGGGAAAACTAGTGTCTATTCAGAGCTGCTAGTCCCACTAAGACGGGTAGCTATCTTAGAAACAAACAGATTAAAGTTACTTGCGTTTTCCTTTATGTGAGATAGATGAGAGAGAAGTAGAGAGTACCAACCTCAGTATTTCGCTTGGATCCTTTCTTGTTTCCTCCCTCCTTTGACAAAGATTCACCACTCCTTCCTTACTTGTCCCGCTTCAAAGAACACCTATAGAGTCAAAGCAGCATAATACCATCAAAGCATAGAGATCTATAACCATAAACAATATAGGATCAGATGTATATTAACCATACAAATGCATATATCAATACAAGATTCAGAGATATACAAGAATATGGAGGAAAACTCAAATAGCTTTATTGGTAGAAGTAGTAGAAGAGAGGATTACAACCCATTGGTCCGGCCCAACGCCATCCTCCCAGCATGAAAGCCCTCTTCACCTCATACAAAGCAAGATCACCCAACAATGTCTTCAAAGAGAAACCAACAACACTTCCTTGCAAATTACAAAATTCCAGCCTATGGATCTCTTGGATGAGGGTTCCATATATAGATGTTTACAGGAGAGTGAGTCAGCTTCTGGGATTTTGATTAGT
Organism: Pinus tabuliformis; assembly: GCA_031772625.1. Taxonomy (NCBI): domain Eukaryota; kingdom Viridiplantae; phylum Streptophyta; class Pinopsida; order Pinales; family Pinaceae; genus Pinus; species Pinus tabuliformis. The sequence goes on from CM062820.1 coordinate 1,281,545,551, forward strand.
TTCATTTCACTGATAGTTCCTGGTTCCACTTGGAGATTTCAGATCTCTTACTCATCCCTGGGCGATTTCAGAGAGGCAAGTGTCATATGAGCATTTTCTAGAAGATTCTCTGGGTTTCCACCTAGCAAAATACTTCTGCCATTTGTCTGTTCTCGCTCATCGCACCCTACAGAAGGGATTTCCAGTATGCATTGCACCCCCTGTGTGTAATAGGTGAGATGCATCGCACCCTATGCATGGAGCAGTCTGTATGGTCCTGTTTTGACCAGTTCTGAGTAGTTTTTCATGGAGAACTTCTGGGAGATGATGTAATCAGCTGACCTTGTTCCTTTAGGGTATGAAACAACACTTTTAGGGGTTTAGAAGCCCTTGGTTTATGGACATATGTGATTGGGGTTGCAGTGCCCAAATATGTCTATAACAGTTGCCCCCTAAAGCATGAGGTCGTAAATCCTTTTGATGTCGGGTGAAATGCTTTATAATGAGGATCCGAGGTTTTTCGAACTGGAAGGTGACCTATAATAAGATACAATACAATACGTTATCTTCACAATATTTTCATGATCTAGCTGAGGTGGGCATTCCCATGCTCAGCTTTATAAATTCATATTCATGTACATAAGACAAACAATCGTCTATGTGGCAGACTGATGATTCTGGTAGAGCCATCATCCTTTAGTTTGGATGATTATCTGTGCAGCTGTGATGTACATTTGATGTCTTTATTTTCCTGAATATATCGCAGCCCAAATGGATGAAACTAGATCCGGGGTCTTCAAACTCGTTCAATCTTCGCCTGAAGTACAAGTTGATCCATGTGAAAAGATGTTCTGATGTTGAACATGGAAATACATCACCTGATTACCAGCCAATGATGTAAGCTGTTAACAGGCGCGAGAGGAATCACCGATAATGATGATGACCCTCAAGGTACCGCAGTACAATTCACGTGGTGTGAATACATGAGTTGATGTCGAACACCATGTAAAATCTTTCGGTCGAAGGCCATTGATGTAAACCTATTGCCGGAAGTGAGAAACTTGCCATTGAGGCATGCAAACTTCAAAGTACTGAAAGGGTTGTCCCTAAGTCAACTTCTTGGATAATGAGCTAATGTCGACAAGAAGTGACCCATCGTAGGAGGGCCTTAATGAATCCCACATCTACGACATGGAATGGAGCAAATGATTTTGCAGAGGTGAAAACGATATGATGATACAAGGTTTAGGGTGGTGGTCATGAAAAATGGAGAGTGAAGGTATTACAGCGGATGAGACGTTGGCTAGGTTGGTGAATTCTCTGAGCGACTTCTTTTGAACATACCGGCGAAACTGAAATGGATTGGTAGCATTAACCCCAAGGTGGATGGTACGGTGGACCAATGGTCATATGACCGGTGAACAGAATAACCCAACCCGACTCAATCATGGTGACGGAGTGAAAGTGTCATGTTCAAGAGTGACCTGCTACCAATGAAGCTATTCAAGTTTTCTTCCCTTTTCCCCAGTCATTGCTGACCAATACATCTTTATTTTTGTCAAGCTTGAGGAGGATAACATATGCTTGTTCTATAATTTTCCCTTAGGGAAAACCTGTTGCTATGTTTTAACAAGCCTAGTGACAGTGAAACTCGATCTTGTCTGCATGGACAAGTTTGTCGCTATTGTTTTATCGAGTTTAACGACAAAGATAACTTGGTCCTTTTCAATTTTGAAGAGTCTATAAAGGGACGTAAAGGCAAGTCCAGTGGTCCTTTTTTGTAATGTAATCCCTTAAGTCCGAAAAAGTGTAAAATAATACGAAAGGGATGACTTTTCGATAGTTTTAACGAGCCGAACGAGACAAGCACATGATCTTTTTGTGTAATAATCCCTCAGGTCCAAAAAGATTAAAATCTAGAGGAGGGATAACACTTCTAGTTTCTTTAACGAGCTGGAGAGACCAATTGCTCGACAATCTTTTCATATTTTACGAGTCAGATGAAAAGAGCTTAAAGGAGACTCGTTTTTTGAGGAATGAGTGATGTTTTGGATAACAACTGGTTCCAGGTAAAGTTTGGAACATTCTAATCACGACAGTGGAAAGAGGGTGGCTAATAAAATCACTCGTCACAGCTGTTCCTCAAAAGGGTAAACAATAAAATGGAGGCGTATGATTGGCTAAAAAAGAGTGGAGGTGATGGTAAGAACATGACCAAGGTTCAAAAGCTGATAGTCATGCAAATGGTTATTTACCGAAACTGGGGTTCATTTTTTAATGAGCTTGAACTCTATGGAAACATTTGCTCATTGCTAGGTTTATTTTTTGACGAGCTTGAACTTCGCCTAAAACTGCTCATGGAAAGGTTTATTTTTTAATGAGCTTGAACTTTGCGTAAAAATGCTCATGCCGGTCGTATAATAAGGATGTCTCATCAGTAGGTTCATTTTTTAGGGAGCTTGCCCCATGCGCAACTTTTCTCCGGAGCCTTTTCACACGTGAGATAGGAACGACCAACTACTGTCCTAACGGTTAAAGAACTACTAAGGCTGGTAGGATAGTCTCTTGGCGAGAAACAATCTCCTTTGCTTTGCCATTTCCTTCGATCCTAGCAAAGGTGAATGGTGGATCAGACCAATCACCTAACTTAAGCAGTTGAAGTTAGTAAAACTACGGGGTTAGAGTTATGCTGGCCACTTTTCACTTGCGTACAAAAAGGTTTGCATGCCCCCAGGTATAAAGTAGAGTTTCCAGGTCACCATATGGAAGTTCTTGCATTAGCGACATTGTTCCATCTGCGTCGCAGACAAAACCTTCCTTGGCGATGTCCATCGAAATGGACAAAGGTGACTGTTGTCAGTCCTAATCACATAACCTTTGACAGGGGAATCTTTTTCCAGTCCAAATCCATTTTCCTAAACGGACAGGGGTATCAGACTAGTCATATTCCTATGCAGAAACCTATCTTATATTTGGGGTTTTCCTGCCGAAGCAGACCAGGGCGCATGCCTCCTGGTTTTCAATCACGATCACCGAATCACTCACGATCATCAGGTGGACGGACTAGAGATTGATTAGACATTCCTTGTTCAAAAAGACCAGTTAGGGATGGAATTTGACTAATAGCTGTGTTTGAACCAGGGAATGAAAGCTGGTCAACTAGGTGGACCACTCTGCCTTCATGTGGAAAACACATCACTCGGAAGAGTGAGGAAACGATAGCTCCCACACTATAAATGTAGTCACACCCAAGGAGTAGATTGTAATCTAGAGGTCCTTAGACTACCATCACGTTCAGATAAACGATTTTCCTTCTTAAAGTTATAGGCAAATTTGGAAGGATCCCTAATGGTCAACTAGTTCCTTTGTTGAAGCCTGTCAGATTTCGAATCTCAGGCAGAAGCGATGGCGAACCAAGCGCTTTCCAAGAAGTTGAGGAAAGGATACTCACAGAAGCCCCTTCATCTATAATAGTATCGACCATGATCATTCTGTAAGCTTGTACTATGATTCAGAATGGTACATTAGATGATAGGCGGGGTCTGCCTAGAAGATTCTAATCGAAGGAAACAACTAGATTGCTTGGAGGTGGGACCGAATAAATGGCTGGATACATCTCTAATGAACTTCCTTCCTGCGGTAAAGGAATGGGTAGATTGCCCCCATGTTCATTAGAGTTTGTGTTTACAAAAATAATTTGAACGGTGTCGTTCTCATTCTCTTTAGTGACAGTATCATCTGAAGGTGGACCCTCTGAAGGCAAGATTGGGTCGACTACTGTCTCAACCTGTTGACTTTGGTCTGGTGTGGACTCAGAGGGTTTATCTTCAATGATAGGTGCTTCGACCAACAACAATGGTGTGTTAGTCAGATTTTCAACTAGCGATGGACTCGGCAAGAGTTTCTTGTATCCAGGAGGAAGTCGCTGCGGTGATGCAGGACGGTTATCCAAGACTCTTTTAGCTTCGTCTAGGAAGGGACAATGGTGGAGGGCATGATCACCTTCACACAGTCTACAAGGAAATTTGGATCTTCCTTTTTGTCCATTGAATTCGCTTTCACTAGTTGATAGTGTACTCTCAACATGATCGTCAACGGTTGAAGACACCGGATTGTGCAAGCGGGGAGACCAGTCCCTTAAGATTTGTGGGATGCAAGGACAATCTTGATGATAGTGGTCTCCCTTGCAAATGACACATGGAGATTTAGGTTTGGAAGGTGTTGTGTGTGGATTTTTGCCAGATGATGCATGGTTGCCCCCTTTCGTGGTTGGATTCTTCTTCTTCTTCTCCTTCCCTTTCTTCTTCTTCTCAGTTACTTGGTTTTTAGTGTTACTAGCTTCACCAAGCGAAGAGGAAGAAGGAGAGGGAGAAACAAATGAAGTAGAAGGTGGGGGAGAAACTTCAGTATCATCTGGTTGCTGATTTGATTACTGAGGAATTGCGGTGTTTTGAACGACAGAGGTCGAGAAAAGCCATACGGGCAGGCCAATTGTGAGTCCTGGAAGGGACAATGTGGCCATGTGTGGAGCACCAACATCCCCCCAAGAGGAGAAGGGACTAGGATTTCCCCCAAGGGGAAATCCTTGATTGGTAGACTCCATTTCTCAACTTAAAGACCAACGAGGGAACAGTGACGTTATTCCGATTAAAATAAATTTTATGATGCTTTGACACAGCTTGCTTTTTCAATTTTTAAGAGTCGAGAAAAAGCTAAAGATGACTCTAGTCGCCTTCGATTTTTGTTGAGCCTGAAGTGACAAGTGCTCAGATGGACCTTTTCTTTTAAGGAGTCTAAAAAGGAACGAAAGTGACTACTCTGGAAATCTAGACAGAGGGATTACCAAACCAATCGCAAAACTGCAGAATACTTTTTACGGTACGGCAGTCAATCTTCCCGAATGTTGTGTTTAGTGCATTGCGATCGATATGGCGGAAGACATAGCTTCCTAAGGATAAAGGATGTAGCCTATTGTGGTCTCCCAATATATACTCGACGGTACGTGGGAGCACAAGTCCGTACTGGCACTTGTCGTCTCAAAGAGGAGGAATCACCAAACCTGTGATGAAAGCGATAGTTACCAGGCTTTACGACGCTAGAATACGTCTCTAGCCTAGACTTCTAGATGTTGTGCGTTAGGTTCCACAACGTTTTTATGTTCATTGAAGTTTATTTTACAGTTGATCTCTCTTAAGAAGTTTGCCTTTAAGGTTCACCGCGTGATGTATATATACAATTCCTAAATATGAAATCTAAGATGATAAACAATTGTTTACTTTCTTTTTGCAATGAAAATCCTAGCTACTAAGGAAAGAGAAATGGAATTCTTTCAACATAGAGCAGAGAGCACACATTAGATGCACTTTTCCTAAATCAATTTCAACATGCAGTCTTAATGCAAATGCACATGCATGTATTGTTTTTCAGTTTTCCTTAATGTGAGAATGAAAAAAAAGAAAACAAAGTATAGATCTGAACTATTCTCCTTCAAAGCGATAGTACTAACAATTTTCTTTTGAAAAAACGAAAGTAAAGCCAAGACAACACTTTGCGATTTTGAATTCAAACTGCTTTCGACACTTGAAATACTAATGATTCAAATCAAATACAATGGAAAAAGTGTAATCGACTGTTTAAAAGAGAAATTATTTGTAATACTCTTTTTCTTGACTGAAAACGACACTTGCGACACTTTCAAATCAAAAGACGACAGTTCGATTAAGCTACTATTTGCAAAGGAGAACTGTAAATGATGAAAAAAATACATAAAAAAAAATTCACAATTCCTTCTGATGGAGGCTGAATAATGCAAAGGAAGATGGTTTCAACAGAGATATACTGATCACAGACAACAAAACTACTGAATAAAGCTGAAGACAATGAAGAAAAAACCAAAATCTGGAGGCAGAAACAGTCTCATCTGATCATCGCACCTGTAACACAGGGAAACAGGGATGCATCTCACCTACAATGCACAGGGGGTGTGATGCATCCAGACTGCCAAGAAGAGATAGTGTGATGGTCCAGGGACGATACTGAGCTTGGTTTTTGCTCACGGTTTGCAGCTAAGTTCAGGGATTTAGGCTGAGCTAATGATTGTCAATAAACACAAAGTATAGGGGATGATCTAATGAGGTTATTTGACCTACCACTAGGGCACTTAGGATGTTTGCAAGTCAGTTGTTCAGTTCATAAACAAACCTAGAGATTGACTAAAGCAGCGTTGATCTGCGTTGCACTTGCATAGAAAATGCAGTTCGAAGGCTAGCTGGCTTAACTTCAGGCTCCGTTTGTAGTTTACGAAGCAAACAAATAGAGACAAGCAATCAAACTATTCGCTCCCCAGCGGAGTTGCCATTTTGTTATCGGGAAAATTAGTGTCTATTTAGAGCTGCTAGTCCCACTAAGACGGGTAGCTATCTTAGAAATAAACAGATTAAAGTTACTTGTGTTTTCCTTTATGAGAGATAGATGAGAGAGAAGCAGAGAGTACCAACCTCAGTCTTTCTCTTGGCTCCTTGCTTGTTTCCTCCCTCCTTTGACAGAGATTCACCACTCCTTCCTTACTTGTCCCACTTCAAAGAACACCTGTAGAGTCAAAGCAACATAATACCATCAAAGCATAGAGATCTATAACCATAAACAATATAGGATCAGATGTATATTAACCATACAAATGCATATATCAATACAAGATTCAGAGATATACAAGAATATGGAGGAAAACTCAAATAGCTTTATTGATAGAAGTAGTAGAAGAGAGGATTACAACCCATTGGTCTGACCCAGCGCCATCCTCCCAGCATGAAAGCCCTCTTCACCTCATACAAAGGAAGATCACCCAACAATGTCTTCAAAGAGAAACCAACAACACTTCCTTGCAAATTACAAAATTCTAGCCTTTGGATCTCTTGGATGAGGGATCCATATATATATATGTTTATAGGAGAGTGAGTCAGCTTCTGGGATTTTTGTTAGTGTCATTTCACTGATAGTTCTTGGTTCCACTTGGACATTTCAGATCCCTTACTCATCCTTGGGCGAATTCAGAGAGGCAAGTGTCATATGAGCATTTTCTAGAAGATTCTCTGGGTTTCCACCTAGAAAACTGCTTCTTCCATTTGTCTGTTCTCGCTCATCGCACCCTACAGAAGGGATTTCCAGTATGCATCACACCCCCCGTGTATAATAGGTGAGATGCATCGCACCCTATGCATGGAGCAGTCTGTATGGTCCTGTTTTGACCAGTTTTGAGTAGATTTTCATGGAGAACTCCTAGGAGATGATGTAATTAGCTGACCTTGTTCCTTTAGGGTATGAAACAACACTTTTAGGGGTTTAGAAGCCCTTGGTTTATGGACATATGTGATTGGGGTTGCAGTGCCCAAATATGTCTATAACACTTGTCCAGATAAGGATGCAACACATTGTTCATCAAACACACGAAAGTGGTTGGAGCATTAGTAAGACCAAAAGGAACCACCAGAAATGCATAATGCGCATAGCTAGTAAAGAATGAAGCCTTGTAAGTATCTTCTTCTTTGATGTGAACCTGATGATATCCTAATCTCAAATCAATCTTTGAGAACATTGCTGCTCCCTTCAACTGATCAAACAAATCATCAATCCACGACAACGGGTACTTGTTCTTGATATTCACCTTGTTCAACTGCCTATAATAAATGCACAATTTGAGAGTACCATCTTTCTTATGTATAAAAAACACTGGTGGAACCCAAGGTGACACACTTAGCCTTATGTATCCCTTATCAAGCATTTCCTTAAGCTACAACTTCAATTCCACCAACTCTGGAGTTCTCATCCTGTAAGGTTCCTTTTGTGTTGGTGTTTCTCCTAGTACCAACTCAATAGAGAAATCCACTTCCATATGAGGCAGTAACTTTGATATCTATGCAGGAAACACATTTTGAAACTACTGCAAACTAGGATATCTCTTCAATACTTCATCATCCTAAACATCCTTTCCTTTGTCACTGGAAACATGTGCTACAAATAAGACACACCCTTTCCTGCAACTACGCTTAGCTTGCATAGTTGTAACCATTCTCACCAATGTAGGCTTCCTCTTTCCCTGCAATATTCTCTTTTCTCCATTATCATCCAACCTAACTCAATAGCTTTCTCATAATAATCTACCTTAGTCCTATGAGTAAACAACCAATCCATACCAAAAAAATGCCATAGGACCCCAAAGGAAGCACACTTAGATGTGCTGATGTAGGAATACCATTTAGCGCAAATGCACAAGATCTCATCCAATGATGAATTTTTTTCTTGGTCCATGTAGCCAACTATACCAACCAAGACTCTCCATCCACTTATTTATTCAAGCCACACTTATCCACTAGGTCAAGACTAACATAACTATAATTAGGTTAGGGATCAATCAAAATGGAAAAAAATTGATCACATAGATTTCCTTCCATCTCAATAATGGATGTCTAATGATCTACCTTCCTATTATCAAGTGTTGAATAGATCCGAGGAATGTTATGACCAACATCCCCAACTATCTGTGCCTCCTATGAATTATAGATCTGAGGTCATCCACCCTGGTACATGGAAAATCCTTCTTATTATGATCTTTGCCAAAAATCCAACATGATAATGGTTCTCTGCCACTGCCTTTATTCTGATTCTCGCAAGGCTGAGATCCATGTCCCTTCTCAGTTACACTAAACTTCTTGTAAGGAGCCATAATATCCTTCTCACCTACATCCTGAGGTCTTCCCTACTTTTGATGCCATTTTCCTTTATCCTTCTCATTCCCTTTCCAATCGCACTTAGGCTTAGACTTATGCTTCCATCGCTCATAAAAATGCTTCAATTTCCCGATGGCTTGCTCCAATGACCGAGGCTCATCATACTCAATCCGATCCTTGAATTATAATGGAAGTCCACTGATGAATATTTGGACATTCATCTTCTCATCCTTGAGGTAAGGCACATACCTCAATAGGTCTAGAAACTTAGTCGTGTACTCTTTATATGTCATAGAACTCATCTTCATCTCATAAAATTCCTTGGCCTTTCCATCATAATATCTCTCGGACAAGTACTTCTTTTTGAAGAGTCTTTTTAACTCATGCCAAATCAACTCTTCTACCTTGATGCCTCTAACGCACTTCACGTCTTCCCACTAGATATATTCTTTTCTTTTGAGACTGGAAATAGCTATCCTGGCTTTAATATTCTTTGTGTAATCACGTAATTCGAAGAAATTCTTCATCCTAAGCAACCATGCCTTTACATATTCCAGTTTCTTCATCTCTCCATCAAATGTAAGAGGCTTGGCTTTCTTGAACTCATCTGGAAAGTAATGCTCCTCACTTCTCCTATAAGGATGATGGTGGTGATGACAATAATGTCTCTCTGAACTAGAACTAGAATAGAACCCATAAGAACTACCTCTCTTGTTAGGTTTATCCAACCATCTTCCACCTCTAACTATGTCATCCTTGTCCAACATGTTTACTGATTGAGACCTACTACCATATGCCCCATTAGTCCTCTCCTCTTGTCCATGATTGATCTGTGGGTTTCCCTGTCTCTGCAAATCTGATAAGCTCTGAAGTATCATTGCATTAAGCTCGACTTTCTATCCTAAGCTCTGGCAAGTCTTTCCTCTGACTCAATTATCTTTTCATTATCTGCCTTGCAACTTCTAACTTCTACCATCAAAATTTCCAGTTTATCTGCTATATCAGGAGAATACACATCTCCTTGTTTCTCTGTTGATCTAAAGGAAAGTTACGTGAGTTGCAATCCACCTTTCCGCTCATCATATTTGATATTCTTCTTCCTACAAACATACCATGTTATATAAACCAAATATAGACATAATCAAAATCATACCCTAGTGAAGTTTAGGGGAGGCTATCTCATTTGCACAAATTAGTCCAAATTAACATGATATACATGTATATATATAATGACACAAACTTATCAATCTATCGACATCATGAATGATAACTCAAAAAATGACACTGACTACATACATGACAATGATAGACACTGTAATGCATGCATACGATTGACATGCATGAATAAAAATCACATTTATCCCATCCAGTTGAAGTGTCTGAAACTAGAAGCTCTTATACAAATCTGTAACCACCCTTGCCATATTTACCCGCTTTTATAATTTCTCTAGGGTAAATGTAAGGTGAGTGCCACTATGCCATGACCCGACCTCCAAGTTTCAATTATGGAAGTGGGGCCTACAATCTGACCACAAACTAACATACCTCAGAGACCATAGACCACATAGGAGGCTGGAAACCACCCCAGGTGGTCAATCCCTGAGATGGAACCCTTTTTCACTAACCTAACTCAATAACTGCACCCTTAATTCACCCTGCATGCAGTTATGAGGCTATAGCCACACTCACAATCCTTCTTCCATGCGGTTATGACCTAATTTCCACAGTTTTCTGTGCTAGCGGTTTCGAGATCTGAGAAACTTTTCCAGGCTAGCTTCTAGACCACTGCACATAACTGATTGTAATTTTCTAGAACCATGATTAATGTGATAAAAATGCCAAACATTTAAACTTGAAGGAAGAACTTGACCTAGACTGCCTACTACACGTTAGACATTTCATCAAACATATGGTAAACATGTAAGTTACAGGTCATGAATGCATATATGATCTTAAATCTATGAACTTCATATAAGAATCACCAAGAAGGTCTAATGCCCTCTCAAGTAGTTGCAACCACACTTGTTAACGCATGCATTCATCAACCATTAAAATACTTAGCAAATCGTAAACAAGATCCATAGCTAGAACACATCATAAAACCATGCTTATAACCAACATATAACCAAAATATTAACCATGACAAATCAACCATAGAATCCACATAATAACAAATAAAAGTGTTCATAGATCGCAATAGGAAAACAACTCTTATTAACTTGTACAAAATCCAACCAAGTCAGGGACTTCCAGGTACCACCTAACCATAGATTATGCTGAACCAAATATTTCTTTCAGCCAATCACCCCTGTGCCATATTCCAAGCATGAATGTGGGATCTCATGGGATAAACCAACACATAATCAACCAAGGGATATAGAGGTTAAACCACCTCCACCCTCAAGGTACTGTGATCACACCTAAAACGGTCTCGAGATCACAAAATGAAACCAAGATTGGATGCCTTAGAATATCTTCACCATGCCTTGAGGAATTTTCCTTTCTCCACCCACCTGTTGAGGGATTCCCAGAGAAAACCATCTCTAACCCGAACCCTTGGGAATTTTCCTGAGATCACCTCACTTGGTTCCAAAAACTTCCGACAATCCAAAGGTCAAAAAATAAATAAATCCCATCACATCATGGCTATCTAGGAAATGGAAAAGCAAGACTGAAACCACTGTCAAACCAGAAAAAACACATGCTAATGACAACAAATGAACCAAATAAAAAAATGCATATACCATGCATTCACACCTCATCTAGAAAATCACACATGCAACCTATTACCTACAAAATATTCCTATTAACGTTAATGATCCAACCTTATCGTTTCTTTCCTTTGCTTTCCTTTTCTTGTCCTTTTCCTTCCTTTTCTTTCCTTTGCTTCTCTTTTTCTTGCTTGGTCTCTCCTCTTGTAGCTCTCTCTTTCTTTCTCAAAATTGATCCAAGCCAAAACTGACAAAAATAATGGACTATTTCTTTGATGCCTTTTTATCATTCAGGTCTCCCTTTTCTTCATTTTCCTTCAATTTCCCTTAGCATGCAAATTTGTGTCTCTTCATCTTCCTTTTCTCCTATTTTCCTTTATTTATCATAATTAAATTTCCATTTATTGCCTCTTTGCCTTTGCTAATTTCCATAGCCATTAATAAACCAAAAGTGACACCCAATACAATTTTTTCCCAACATTTAGCCCATGACCTTGGTCTTATTTTGCCTTTATTATGCTTTATTACATGAAACTTTAACCCAAAGATGTTATAGTGAAGGGACTAGATCTATTCCTGATATGTCCCAAAGCCAACAACTCTAGTATGGCTCACTTAATATCATCCCTATAAGCCTTGGGATGCTTGTATGATGTAGTGATAAAACCATGCATGCCCTCCTCTAACTCAATCGTGTGCTCAAGTCCTCTATACAGTGGATGACCTAGGGGAATGCCTCCAAAACATGTTAGATAATTATCCAATATCACTTTAATATCTAGATGTGGTGGTTATAGCTAAGTCCCTGTTTCTAAAACCCTGAGTGCCACAACCCATGCTATATCACCATTTCACAAGTCAACCTCCATCTAGTGTGTCAAAATTTTCTGTGGTGGGTATGAGTGCATGCTCCTCAAAACAACCAACTTCCCATAGGGACCTATTAACTCCATATCTAACCTCCTCCAATCTATTTTGACACGCTAGAAGGAGTAAAGCCATTGAACACCCATCAACACGTTGGTTTATAGAACATCAACCATGAATAAATGATCTATCATCGAGTAATTCATCATTGTCACAATCATACTAGGGACGTATCTGGTACGCTGCATAGTCCTATCTCCTGGAACTAGGATTGAAAATATCTCAGAGGTCTCCATGTGTATCCCTCTCTACTCCACCATTTGGGCATCGATGAAATTTTGGGTAACCCCATTGTCCACTAGCACTGATACACGTTGTCCTTGCACCGTGCCTCTAATCCTCAATGTCAGGTACTTTGGTACTCCCCAAAGTGAAGCAATAACTCTTCTTATGGGTAGAATAGGGCTTCCTCTATGTGGGGGAGGTAGACCTCCTCCCCCAAGAGCCTGTGGATCACTGTCACCTCCCTCTTCCTATTACTCGAAATCATCATCCGGTTCATTATCCGAGAACACCTCTATGTAATGGGCCTTACCCTTGGTGCACCTACGCCTTGGCGCCCATGGCTCCTGGCATGGGAAACACAACTTCCTACTTAATAGGTCTCTCCTAGTCTCATCATCCAACTGCACATTCCCTGAAATCTCCTGCTATGGCTAGGGTTTGGTATCTCTACCTCTCCACGGGAAGGAAGGTCTCGTGGGTATTGGTGCTTTAGTCTTGGGAAGTACTGAGCTCTGCTCACTACATCTTGGAGTGAAGTAGGCCTATTTGAGCTCACTAATTCATGCAAAGACTTAGCTAAACCCTCCAAAAATAGGAAGACTCTCCTAGCCTCTGGCGGATCTGGTACCATCACTGACAACCTCAAGAACTCTGCTATGTACTGCTCTGCACCTCATGTCTGCTTGAGCTGGGTCAACTATCTGAAATGTGTCCTAGGGTCTCTCAATTCAAAACACTCCAACACCCTCTTGGTAAAGTCTCCATAAGAGGTCACGTTAGCATGCCCCAATGTGGATCACCCATGAAAATACCAATCATGAGCATCTCCCTCCAAGTGCAAAGTGGCCATCTTAATCGCCTCTACTTTTGTAATTTGGTTAAGGTGAAAATAGGTGTTGATTTTTTCCACCCAGGCCCTAATGGTGCATTTAGAATAGGCATCAAAAGTGGAAGGGTACAACCTCCCAAACGTGCATTGTACATCTATGCCCTGCGCAGATGAGCCACTTGCCCCCCTACTTTTATTGCCATGCTTGAGATGGAAAAAATCCTTGAAAGTCAAGGAAGCTCAAAAATATTCCCCCTAATGAATAATATTCACGAAAATAGTCCCCCATAGGCATCTCATATGTTTCTGGTTGTTACCCAGTTCCTGCAGTCAAGAACATGGGAATGGTAGATCTGGGTGGTCCATTGTAAATGAGGTGTTGGCTTTGAGAAGTAGTATTACTCGTATGGTGGGATGCACCTAAAATCTCTCCTTCCATGAACTCTCTATGGTTGTCTCTAATGCGCTACTACCTCATCTCATCCATCACTTCCTTTTCCCTCCTTACCAGATCATTCAAGGCCTTCAGTATGCTCTGAAAAGTTGTGTCATCTTTGCCTTTGTTCCCCATGATTGTCTCTACTACTTAATGCTTAGAAACCTCTGAGTTTGGGGTAATCTCCAATTCCCTCTCTTTTCCCTGGTATCTATGCCTCTGGTATGTTATATTCTGCTTATCCCCCGGGGTCATAGAAAGGCTTTTTCCTCCACAGCTGGCCAGATCACAACTCTGATACCACTGTAATATTCCTCAAGGAAATTTTAAGTGATAACATAAGAAAAATCATATACATCTAACGAAAAATCAACACACACATAGAAATATCAATTTACACCCGTAATTACACCAAAAAAGTTGAGCCATTTTATTATTTTGAGCAAACGGAGTACAATATTATGAGCCTCAGTATTGCAACAAGAATGCTGCAGCTTCCAAGGATACCAACTTTAATTATCAACCCTTGGTTCATACAAAATTAAAAGGTATTAGGACTATATGTGCAACATACAATGTGTCTTTCCTTTGCTATCATGATGTAATGGAGTGCACGTAATGAAATCAAATCCTAACTAGTTGCAAAAATGGAAAGGCTCGAAATGGAAACCTTAACCTATTACAAGAAAGAAAATACAAGGAAGGAAAAACTATTCTAATTGCATAAAGTAAATATCATTAAATAAATATCAATCAATACATTTCAAAGAGTTTAGATCCATTGATAGAGTTCATTGGATGTGGCAATCAAGAAAATCATTATTGTATTATCCAATTCATAAATTTTTCCATTAACCCAATTTGCTGAGATGTTTTGCATGGGTAAAAAGGCAAGTCCTAAATGGTTTTTATTCCTCTTCAACCATTAATTTAGAGCATAAGGGTCATGATTCAACCCTAAGGTACAAAAACCAACCTTTTTGAGCAAATCTGGGCAAGTATATACATGTTGGAAGAGTGCTACAAGAATCTGCTACAAGAAACAGGTTTGCTACAAGAAGATATAATTCACTGAATGACCAAGAAAATCAAATCCAAATTGGATGGGAAAATTTTTGTTATTGAATAGGATGTCTTAGGTCTCGATTCAAAGTGGAACCACTCAAAAATACCCCTGTTAACATGTGCTAAAAAAACAGAAAATTAGTAGTCTAAAATCTAGAAATTCGAGAACTAGTGAGCTAGCTAATCTATCAAATGTCTAACCTAATCAAGTGCGAATTAAATGGGATAAATTTTGTTATTAAATGGAATTTTTTTTTGATCTAATGCAAGGGGCATCAACTCTATTGAATCTTGTTAGCATGTTCTTAAAAATAGTAGAAATTTTCTACTATTTTCCACAAGGGACATCCAAAAATTTAGATTTGCGAATAAGCAAACTAATACAAGTAGCTCAATGATTACTATGACCTTATAAAGTTGTTCCAAGGATTAAATGATGCTTGTGATCCTTCAAAATAACTTACTTCAATCATTTAACCCAATCCTACAACAATAAATCACCAACACTAAATGCATAAATAGGAAACAAACAAGAATAAGAGATGCATGTGAATAAGAAGTGAAATGAAGAAACGTAAATGATACAAAAGGGCTATGAGGCTCCGAGGATGGCCAAGCCCAAGGAAACTCAAAGCCCTATGAAGGAGACCAAGATTTAGAAGCTTAACATGGCACCAATCTTCATTATTTCCATCAATACAATTATATCCTTGCAAGAAATGACAATGGACCTGCAAAAATACGAGTTCTCTCCATAAGAAGACTAAGAAAAATAAACCCCTAGAGGAAAATTTGACTTGTTACTTATACAAAATGATTAGGATGAATTCCCCATGAAAGGAGGAAGCTTTCCCCTTCAAAATCCCTCAAATAGTGGATCTGGTTACCAACACTAAGAATTTGCATTAAATGACAGGGAACACATTCCTAGATTTTCTCAATCATTGAAGCTCTGAAATTTGTGCATTGTTTCATGATATTTTGTTGATTTATCATTAAATATTGATCCTCCTATAGTAGGGAGCAAGTCCCTAAATTATATCCTCCTCCAAACCTCCATAATCTTTCCAATATTCTACAAAAATAAATAATATTAGGCACAAATATGTAATTATCCATAAACCTTCCTAATGAACATATTAAAGCTAAAAAACATTATGAAGTGTAGAAGGAGAGGTTTAATAGCCTTTATGTGCCTAAGAAAGGTTAGATGGGCCTTCATTTATGTCTAGTTTGGAGGCCCATCATACCCCCCTGCTGAAACTATTGCTCATCCACTGAGCAACCTATTCCTATTGCTCGCCTTGTTTTTCTTCATGTATGATGACATGTTTCAAACTTTATTTTCTGGTCTATTTGATGCTTTTTTTGCTGCTCTTCTTGCTACTACATTTTTCTATCTTAGTTTCCCAAGGAAGCCATACTGTAGGTTGAGACTGCTTCTTTTCCTCAGGTGGTTCTTCAACTGTAATGATCTGCACATAACCTAAATCCTGTAGAAAGTAAATTTTGCATGCCAAGAGGTGGTGGGTCCACCTTTTTTTTTTTTTCATTTTTTCTATTCTATTTTTTTTTATCTTTTTTTTTTTTCAACTTTTCTCTATTTTTTTTATTGCATGCAAAATAAAATCAAAGTGCTTTGAGTTAACTGGTTTGGCCCTCACCTACCCCTTCACACTCCTTTTCTTTCATCATGACTAAATGATTACATCACACTTTCTCAAGTACTTTTCACTTTTGTCTTGTCCTCTCCCCTATGTGCAAGTGTCTTAGTGGAAGAGTGAAGCTAATTGCTAGATAAGGCCGAGGTTACTCTACTACCAATCTTGGATATAAAAACCTTTTCCTTCATACACTTGCAATGTTTTTCAAGCTAAAATAATTTCCTAAGAAAGGTTTAAAGGATTGCATACTTGAGCCTTACCCTTGATGTGTTTTTGCTGGTGACATTGAGGTTGTTGATATGAATGTTGAAGTTTCCTTTGGTGGTCCTGAAGATGATGTTAATGATCGCATGTGGTATTCTATTGGAGGTCTTATTGCTGATAGCCTTGAATCTAAAGGTCTCCTAGATTGTTGCTGTTGTTGTTGTTGCTTCTTCATATCCTGGGCTAAAATTTTGTTGCTGAGCTTCATAACATGATGATTTCAGAGGTGTTGACTTCCTTTGTTTGATGATGCATAGGTCTTCATAGCATGATGCTTTTTCTGACAGATGTAATCTTTTTTGTGTGCAGGCCTCTTTCTGGTGTTCAATATGCTATTGTTGGAGTTGATGGATACCAACCCATATTCTAAACCTCTGTCTTCCAGTTATTGTGAGCAAGTTATATTAGGAAAATCCAGCCTTCTTGGAGTGTTGGGCTTGGCCTTGGGTGATGTTCACCTCCCCTACACCTTCCACAACTGTCATGCACCCTTCCAACACTTCATCTCACCATTCTTGTTCTCCAAAACCCCTCAGCCAACTTCCTGTAGTAGTGCAGGACATCCTGTAGCAGTTCAGGACATCCTGTAGCAGTTCAGGACATCCTGTAGCAGTTTCACGTAGCAGTTCAGGACTTGTTTTGCCCATATATCCCAAATAGTACGCTGGACTGGCTTGAAATTTTCTGAGCATTTTTCCATCATCCTTATGCACCTCCCCATAAAAATTCTTGCCCAATGGATGCACGAATCTAGAGAAAAACTAAAAATGGATGTAGGTGATGGAGGTTGATTTCTTGAAAAATGTGCAATGGAATTTGCTAAAATTGCTTGGGCATATTACCATCATCCATATGCATCTCCCCATGAAACAACGTGGCAAATGGATGCATGAAAATCGAGAAAATTTAAAAATGGATGTAGGTGATGGAGGTCAATTTTTTGAAAATTTTGTACCTGAATTTGCTAAAATTGCTTGGGAATGTTACTATCATCCATATGAATCTCCCCATGAAACAACTTGGCAAATGGATGCACGATTTTCAAGATATGACAAAAATATTTTTCTTCTCTATGTATTTTTACTCATTGTAGCAAAACAGAGCCTTCCTGTAACATTTTAAGACAACAAGCAAAATGAGTGGTAAAAGCTTGGGAATGATGAGTGGATGGTGGAAATAGATGAGGGTGATGGATTGGCATGGCCTTGGTCCTTTTGTAGCATCTGAGAAAAGGAGGAGAAAGTCCAAGTTTGACTTCCTTTGACTAGGCTTTTGATCAACTTTTCTTTTGGTGGTTAACTTGTTTTTGTTGCTTGCAGAGGTTGGAGAGCGCCTGCAATCAGGAGAGAGAGATACATGGAGTAAAGATTTATTATTATTATTATTTTTTCTTCTTCTAGGCCTAGTAGTCGCCTCAATGAGTTTTTCAACTAGTAGTTCTGCCTAGGCCCTTGAAAGGAGGTTTTCACCTAGGATCTTTTTTTTCTTTCTCTTTTTTCCTTTTTCCCAACTCATTGACCGCCTCATTAAGGTTTTCAAACAATGAGCCAATCGCAAGAACCTCAAAGGAGTTTTTCACCTGAGATTTTGTTTTTTTCTCTTACTTTCCATTTTTTATTTTTTATATCCTACTCTACTTGAAAAACAAAATCTCTTTCAAGTATAAGAATATTTCTGTTGAACCTCAGAATTACCCTCTCCTTGACAACTTTTCTCACTTCTTTCCCTTGCTTTTCCATAAGAATACATATTCCCATCGATGATAAATGATAGATTTTGTCTTAAGGAGGACATTAAATGATTGACATGTTCTACTTTTATGTTTTTTCTATTTGAATAAGTTTTTGCAAATTAGCTACAAAACGTAGCCTATTTTGCAACTAACTGTGTGTTCCATAGCTACTTCCGTGGTTTGGCAGGTTCCAAGTGTCAACGAAGAAACTGGTCACATGGTCATCTTTGGAATCATCTCGACATGGATTCTATCCTAGTCACCCAACCCAGATCGATAAAAAAGCCAGCTCAAGACGACAGTCAAAAGTGGAGTCAAACATATGAAACCCGGAAGCAATAGGACTCTTTGTCTACTCTTTCGTGGTTAATTAATAAAATCCAACAGTTCTGTTGCAACATTAACTCGGATCAGCCACCTGTGTTAACGGTTCTGTGTAACCATCTTGCTTGAATTCATGTCACCTGTAGCTGATCAAACATTTACGCAGTTGTGTTGTGATACTTGTAGACCACCTGTAGCTAATTTTCCTCAAAAGACAATAATGAATATTTTCTTTTAAATAATAGTTGTACAAAACTGAGAGGGTTCAAAGTTTTTGATGTATTAAGCTCAGACTTGCAGCTCCATAATTTTGAACTTTTGTTCCTGTTTATAATATAAAGTCATGTGTTGACCAATGATCATTTGAATTAGTTAGCAGCTCAACCCAGTCAGTTGCAGAGGGCCCCTGCACTGAAGGAGGTTTTCTTTTGATTTGTTTTTTGTTCAGTTTTAATTTCATCATTTGCTTTTAGCAGTGTTTGTACCTTAGGTTGATTTCTTGTAGTTTGATTTCTTTTAGTTATGATCAGTAGCATAATGTTAGAATTCAATTGTGCAGTCTTGTTTCTCCAATCCAGTTCATAAAGGAAACGACTTTGTTTTTAAACAAAGTAAGGTTGAAATTAATGAGGATGCATTGTTGATTAGTTTACTCATTGTTTTTGTTATTTATTTCCTAGTTCAGATTGCCAATGCACCATGTGAATGAATGTTTTTGATCACCATTTCAAGCTGATGTCCATCCTAAACTAAATGGTTAAACATTCACTTTACATAAGGGTTGAAACCAATTAGTTACTTTCTGCATGATTTATTTAGTTCTTTAGACCATAAAGTACATAAAATTGCTTGTATTCCATCTCAAGAAAGCTATCTTTCAAAATTGAAGGTTGGGTAACTAGAAGTACTTCAGTTAATTTCATTTTCTGTATTTATTTCAACTTGCCTTACAACTTTACCTTTTAATTTTAAGAATTAGATTCATGACTTAGGATTAATGACAAGATAGGACAGATGCTCTGATTTTCCTTCTTTTAACTTAGATTTTAACTAAGTTTTAAGCTCTTGGTTCACCTTTAGGAAGTTTAGATTCATCTTCTCATGGTTTAAATTGTACATCATTAGGAATCAAGGAACAAAAATCCCCAAAAACAATAAAATACAAAACAACGAAGTAATAAGGGTTAACTAAGCACATACAGTGCACTACACTTCATCAGCTTACGAATCTCGGTTGATAATTTATGCAAGCAATTTAGGATACTAAATTGACTAAACATTTTGGCGCCGTTGTCACGGAAGTGTAATTAGGTAACCTTATCTCTTACATTAAAAAAAAAATGATATGCATAGAGAAAGAGACTCTAGGGGTAGCTTTATAGCTAGAGCAGGAGTTCAATTCCTACAACACCACCTACTCCACCAAGAACAAGAAGAGATACACCTCCATCTCAAGCTCATACTCCTAGCTATAGAACTCCTGAAATTCTAAGGTTAGAAATCGAATCAAAAGAATCTCCTACTTCATATACCGAGGCAGTCCTAGAGGAGAAAAATCTTGGGTCTCCAACAACAGGAGTAGCCTTTTTCACCTCCACAGGGGAACGCATTTTAATTGAAGAATTAGGAATACCTGGTGAGGAAGAAGAAGTAGAACCTCTCTCCCATATTCCATTAATAGAAGAACTAGAGGAAGAGAAAGTAACCTTGTAGGTTGAACCTTATACTGATTCTGAAGAAACTATAATGGCAGAAGAAGGAGAGGATGGAGAATTCACACTGTTTGGAGGAGGGGGTAGAGGAAGAGGTAGAGGAAATAATGGAGGAGGCAAAGGAAATAGGGAAATGGATAATTATTTTGGATTCCCTATAGTGGATGAAGAAACAAATGCCACAATGAAAAATATCTCACCTTCTGTCTTCCCAAATTTCCATGGGTTAAAAAGTGAGGATCCTGAAACATTTTTATTTGAGTTTGAAGTCTAGTGCATAACCTATGATTACTTAGAAGACTCTCAAAAACTTAATTTGTTTCCTTCAACATTGAAAGGAGCTGCTTTGAAGTGGTTCATGGGGTTAGTCACTCAATCCATTAGAACATGGAATGACATGAAGAAAGCGTTTTTGGATAGGTATTTAGATTATTGCATGCCTACCAATCACAAGGATGATTTGTTAAAAATGATACAAAGAGAGGACAAAAATTTGGAGGATTTAATTGAAATATTCAACTATAACTTGAAAAGAGCAAAGATGGACAATTTAGATGAAGATACCTTAAAATCTCTTTTATTAAAAGCCATTAGAGATGAGTGGATAGATATCCTTAACATGATGGGGAAGGGAGATATTTCTCAACTCCCATTAAGTGACATAGGAGAATATGTGTTCATCTCTTAAGAGGGAAATCCAAAACTAGGAAAGGTCCAAGAAATCCTTCTCTTGTTAGAGTGAATAAGTCTGCAATTGGATCAGTGAGTAGGGCAGAAATTGGGAATATGCTTGATGAATTCAAAATAGATATTCTAGGGAGCCTTAGTGAGCAAATAGACACCCTTAAGTTGCAAAATAAGCAAAAAACCAGGTTGATGCTTTAGCTATTTTCTGTCCAAAATGCAGAAAAAAACATGCTTTAAGAGAAAGTCCTTTGGATGCAAAAATTATAGAGACTTGTATGATTTGCTTAGAAAACCATGAGACCAAGGGCTGTCCTTTAATTCCAGGTCTTAAGGTTGTTTTTCAAGAAGAAACAATTCCAAATTCAACAGAATATCTTTGCTTTGTCTCTAGAAGACCTTGGAAGGGGCCACAAAATCAGGGATTTAACAATCAAATGTATCTTCAGCCCCCACCAAATTGGAATTCTTGGCAACAACCTTGGCCTCAACCTCAATCTCAATCTCAACCTTGGTCTCAAGGAGTACAAAATCCTTATGGGAGATTTTCTCAATATTATCAATATCCTTGATCATATCAGAATTATCCTTCCCCACACATGCCACAACAAAATTAGCAGCCACAACTTCAAAATCAGAACTCTCAACTTTCACTACCATTTCCACAACAAATTCCACAGCAAAACCAAAATCCTCAACTCTTACTACCATTTCAATAGAGACCAAATCAGCTACCTGCCCAACCATTACCAAACCCCAACAATAAAAATCCTCAGAATACTTACATGGTGGAAGGACAACAATTTCCAACTTATAAGATCACTCCTCTAGATCTCAATGATGTTCAACCAAGATCTGGTAGGATAGTAGAAAAGGAAAGGTCTTCTGTAGTTATTCAAGAACAAGACAATTCTAAGGAAGATTCTGTAGAGCCCAATAAAATTTTTGAAGGAACATCTCTCCAGAACCAAAATAAAAAAAATGAAAAATAGAAAGAACCAATGAACTCAACTCCTATCATTGAGCAACTAGTATCTGCACTTCCTTTTCCTGAAAGGTTACAAGTTGATAGAGGAGTAGAAAAGCATATTATGTTTCCTAATTATGATTTTCTAGATGAATTGAAAAATGTCTGTATCAAAATCCCTTTGTTACAAGCCATTAAAAAGATTCCAATCCTAGCTAAAAAAATAAAGGAGTTGAGCATAAAGAAACCAGGAAGAAAAGTAAAAGAAACAAAAAGAATTCACCTGGTAGGAAAAATAGCAGATATAATGATGGGAAAAATTGCCATACAAAGATATGTAGATCCAGGAAGTCCAATTGTGAAAACACATATCAATGGAGTTGCAATTCCAAATACATTAATTGATTTAGGAGCAACAATAAACATCATGAGAAAACAAACCATGGAACTACTCAAGCTTCCTAATCTTCTTTACACACCTGCATTACTGCAATTAACATACAGATTTGTGATCAAACCAGATGGTGTGTTAGAAGATATTTCAATATCCTTAGATTCTTGGGAATATCCCATTGATTTTATGATCTTAACCCCAAAGAACAATTTAGGAGGAAATCCACTCATATTAGGAAGACCTTGGCTGGCCACAACGGATGCTTTCATTAGCTGTAGATCTGGTGACATGTATATTTCTGATGGGAATTCAACAAAGAAATTCACTCTATATCCTCCAGCAAGAAAAATAACATAAATAGATGACAAAGAATGGATTGATGATGAAAATGACATTCAGCCTCTCTTTACTATTTCAGACATTAGTGAAGATAGTCAAATCTTAAATACAATGGAAAATTTTGAATCATCTTCAAAATATGAACATGATCAATTTCAAGAAAAATCCAATATTGAATATTTGTCATCTAGGCAGATGTCTCTTTATTCTATGGAAGAATTTGGTAGCTCTACAATTGAAATCTTTCCAGGGAGAACATTGAACATAAACAAAAACTTGGAGAAATTACAACAGGAAAAGCTAATCAAGACATTACAACAACATTCTGCTGCATATGCATGGGAATATACTGACATGAAAGGAATTAGTCCTAAGACTTGTATACATCACATCTACATTGAGGAAAATTGTAGACCTATCAGACAACCTCAAAGAAGGATGAATCCAAATCTTAGGGAAATTGTGAAAGAAGAGCTACAAAAACTGCTGAATGTAAACTTCATTTACCCAATTTCAGACAGCCAATGGGTTTCCCCTTTAGTGATTGTGCCTAAAAAGAATGGTAAATGGAGGATGTGCATTGATTATCGAGAATTGAATAAAGCTACCATTAAAGATCATTTTCTTTTGCCCTTTATAGATCAAGTGTTAGATACATTAGCAGGTAAGAAGTATTTCTCATTCTTGGATGGTTTTGGTGGTTATAATCAGATTCAGGTGGCACCTGAAAGTCAAGATAAAACCACATTTACTTGTCCATGTCGAACCTATGCCTACCGAGTACTTCCTTTTGGGTTATGTAATGCACCTGCGACATTCCAAAGAGCAGTACTAGGAATTTTTTCTGATCTAATACATGATTGTGTAGAGGTATATATGGATGACTTTACAATCTATGGGAATACATTTGAAGAAGCCTTGGAAAATTTGGAAAAAGTTCTTAAAAGATGTAAGGAAGCAAAACTTTCACTAAGCCATGAAAAATGTTTTATGATGTTTACAGAAGGGATTGTTTTAGGACATCACATTTCAGGAGATGGGATTAAAGTTGATAAATCTAAAGTTGAAGTCATTTCTAAATTGTCAATTCCAAATTGCCAAAAGGATGTTAGAAGTTTTCTAGGATTTACAGGATACTATAGATGATTTATAGAAAATTTCACTAAAATAGCATCCCCACTCTTCAAATTACTCACCAAGGATTGTGAATTCAATTGGAATCCTGATTGCCAGTTAGCATTTGAGGCTTTAAAAACAAAAATTTCTGAAGCACCCATCTTGAGAGGTAAGAATTTGACTCCCACTGAGTTGAATTATACTGTAACTGAAAATGAATTTTTAGCTGTTGTTCATGCAATCAACAAGTTTAGACATTATATAATAGGCTGTGAAACCTTTGTTCATACAGATCTCTATGCAAGTAGATACTTAATGAATAAACCTATTACTAATGGTAGAGTTACAAGATGGATTTTACTCTTGCAAGAATTCAATATTACTATGCTAGATAGACCTGGAAAACAAAACATAGTTGCTGTTTTCTTGTCCAGAATTCAAAATATCAAAGATGACACTCCGTTGAAGATAAGGTTCCTGATGAATATATTTTTGCATTGACTACTCAAACCCCTTGCCAATTACTTAGTCACAAGGAAATTGCCTTCACATTTGTTTCCTAGAGAGAAAATAAAAATCATTTAGATAAGTGAAAGATACTCATGGATCACTAATGAATTGTATAAAACAGGTCCAGATCTCATGATAAGAAGATGTGTTAGGGATGATGAAATGCCTGATATTCTTAAGGCGTGTCATGATGAGCCGTGTGGTGGACACTTTGCTGACAAAAGGACAGCCTATAAAATCCTTTCTTTAGGGTATTATTGGCCATCCATCTCCAAAGATGCCAAAGAATATGTCAAGAGGTGTGACAGCTGCCAAAGGGTAGGGAAACCTGCTCCTTCAAATGAAATGCCACTACAAATTCAGGTACTCATTGAACCTTTTGAAAAATGGCCCTTGGATTTTGTTGGACCAATTAATACTCCATCTAAGCAAAATAAGTATATATTGGTATGCACTGATTATGTCACTAAATGGGTAGAGGCCAAAGCATTACCTTTTGCTAATGAAAAATCTATAGTTAATTTTCTTTTTGATGACATCTTCACTCGTTTTGGTGTTCCAAGAGAAATTGTGACAGATCAGGGATCTCAATTTACATCTAAAATGGTGAAGGGCGTTGTGGAAGATTACAAGATCAAACATAGGAAAGCTACTCCATATCATCCACAAGCAAATGGTCAAGTTGAATCTACAAACAAGGTGATTGAAGGAATTCTCACTAACACTGTGCATCTAAATAGAAGAGGTTGGGCAGAAATGCTTCCCAAAGCCTTATGGGCTTATAGAACTACATGGAGGAACACAACGGGACATACACCCTATGAACTTGTTTATGGGAAACAAGTCCTATTCCTTATAGAGTTTCAAATCAAAACCTTCAAGATGACAGTCCAATTGGGACTGGATTTATCAGAGGCATAGAAACATAGATTGGAGCAACTCAATGAACTTGATGAAATCAGCAAGACGCATCTCAAAGAACCAATATAGTCCAACAATAGAGGGCTAAATGGCATGATAAATATATCAAGGAGAAGAAGTTTCAAGCAGGAGATTGGGCACTGTTGTTCGATTCAAAGTTCAAAGATTTTCAAGGGAAGTTTCAAACTCATTGGCTTGGGCCATATGAGATTGAAGAAGTCTTTAATAACAGAGCAGTAAGGATAAGTACAATAGATGGAAGCAAAATACTCCTTCTTGTGAATGGTCATCAGTTAAAGATATATCAAAAACTAATTTCGAGAGAGGAGTTTATTAATATTTTCCAGAATAACTCTGAAATGAAGCTAGTGAAGAAGAATTCTTCTTTTCCACTAACTTAGTCTTTATTTTTCATAAAAAAAAAATTGAATAAAAAAAAAAATTGTATGAGGTTGAAAACAATCATTGATTGGCATACTTATACAGAAAATACAGGGTGAAAATAAGAGATTTCTGACATCCTATATTTTCCATTTCCTTTCTGTAATAAGTAGTGACAAAAAAAGCTACATTCATTTGTAGTTTAGAGTATGCAAATTCATAGTCTCATTCCATCTCATTCTGTTTTCATTTTATTTTACAATTCCACTTCATCTCACTGTCATATTTCATTTACATTTTATTTTTACAGTTTTACTCCATTTCACCCTATTTCTCATTTTATCTTACACCTCATTCCATCTCACTGTCATAACTCATTTCCATTTCATTTTTACACTCATATTCCATAGCCATATTTCAATTTTCCTTCTTTTCACATTCCGCAGCTGATTCCATTCTGCAGCTAATCTGATTTTGCAACTACAACTTACTTATCAGCTCTAGCACAAATGTACAACTCACAAATAAATCATGAATGTAGGAAAATTGAAGAATCAAGTTTTGGAGATCATCCATGCTAAAAGTACCTATGGATCAACACCAAAAGAATTATCAAGCAAAAGGTTAATTTCTAAAGGTAAAATGCAAAATTTATTTCAAATAGCAAGTTACAAACATAAGTCATGTATAATATGAATGATCATATGTCTCCTTAACAAGTCATCATTTGATTTGACTACCACTTCATGATACCACATCTCCGCTACATTTTCCACATTCGGTACCAAATGGTCTATAATAATTTCATCATACCACACCTCCGCTACACTCTCCATACTCTGTACCTAAACAGTCCCTAATAACTCCATCTGTTAATGATCAAAACTACGATGTGACCAACGTATTCACGTCTCTAAAAACCCTCACCATCTACTTATTCCACGCAAACCCATAGTTCTTTTTCACAATACCCACAATTAGTCCATTTCATATACCAGGAGAGTAATTCTGAAGATTATAAAATTCTACGAAACAGAAGCCATGGGGACTCATTGTCAGG
This sequence comes from Pinus tabuliformis, assembly GCA_031772625.1. Taxonomy (NCBI): domain Eukaryota; kingdom Viridiplantae; phylum Streptophyta; class Pinopsida; order Pinales; family Pinaceae; genus Pinus; species Pinus tabuliformis. Next base: position 1,281,572,514 of record CM062820.1, read on the forward strand.
ACAGAGCTAATAGGGGCAAAATATATGGAAGGATACCCACAACTCAAGGAGATGCTGCAGAAGGCTGGATGGCTCAATTTCATTGAAAAATTTGATGGCTATCACAAATAGATCACAAAATTTTTTCTAGAACATTCGATGGTACAAATGTAGAAATTGGAGACATTAAGTTTGTAGTAACATAATCTGACATAGCAGAGGCTACAAAACTGCTAAGACTTGGTGAGAGATGGTTCAAAAATAAGGAATTCACAGTGAATCAGGGAAGGTAATCCTCAGGAACCTAGGTATGGATGTCTCTGTGTTTAGAAAAGGAATTCCTATTTCATCACTTAAAAATAAATGGAGAAGCATGCTTTTGATATTACAAAAATTCATTACCTATGAGGGGAGATTCGGGTGCATGTATGTCTATCATATACGTTTATTTATGAACTTTCTAGAAAATGGAGACATCAACCTCTCTTTTTTCCTTCTAAATAGTTTAAGGAGGATGGCTTCAAATGTATAGAAGAAAATAGAATTCATAGACACAACTATGTACCATCATGGGTTGGTAAAAACACTGGTTGAGTTTCATTTGAAAAGAGTAGGAGATACTTGTGAAAACTTCCTGATAAGAAACTATTTCCAAGAGGCACCAGAATAACCTGAAGAGGGTAATATTAGAAGGAGTAGGAGGAAAAATACCAGTATGACCATTCAAAGCAAACTTGAGTCCTCCAGATAGAAAAATGATGAAGAGCTAGTCTCTGAAAAATTGACAGAGATCAGGGAGCAGATCAAGAAAAAAGGGAAGATGAAAAAGAAAGCTAGTGGAACTACTGGAAACATAACTAAATCTTCATTACAACAAGATGATGAAAAATTAATCTCTGAAAAATGGACAGAGATCAGTAAACACATCAAGAGAAAGGAAAAGATAGGAAAGGACAAAAATGGTATAAAGGAGGAGAACATAAGCCCCATACAACTTAGAAGGAGCTCTAGACTCCGAGGTATGATAAAGAAGGTATCATCAAAGGGAACAAATTTCATAAATCTAGAAGAAGAAACCCCAGTACCATCTCCTGATAATGTTCCATTTACACACAGTCCTCAAAACTCTCCTAAACAGTATTTCAAAGGCAGCCCCATCAGAGGATCTGCAGGCATAGACCCAGTGCAACAACAAATTTATGATTATATAGAATCACCGGAGAAGAAAAATGCCTCAATGGATCCAGAATCCTCAGCCAATCTAGAACCCCCTGTCAATCCACAAGAATCTCTAACTGACTCTCTCAAATAGGAAATCTATGAGTTAGAGATATTGAACAGGCATATCAAGAAAGAAAATGAAACCCTTAAGGAACAAAGTAAATTGGATAAAGCTATTCATGATAATACAATACTGTACCTAGGGCTATGGTGTAAGAAGAATAGGAAGTTGAAGAGGAAGAATAGAAACTTGAACAGAACAGTCATCAACCTTAAATACAGACTTCTCATGAAGAAACCCAGGATGGCAGTCACTTCAAAGAGGAGAAAGAGAAGAAAATTAGATGTACTAGCAGAAGTGTCTGAGTAGATGTAATAGGAAAGAAGAATTCACATTTTTGGAAAAATTGCATGGGGACATGCAATGATTTTGCAGTGGGGGTATGTTGAACCTCAGAATTACCCTCTCCTTGACAAATTTTCTCACTTCTTTCCCTTGCTTTTCCATAAGAATACAGATCCCCATCAATGATAAATGATAGATTTTGTCTTAAGGAGGACATTAAATTATTGACATGTTATACTTTTATGTTTTTGCTATTTGAATAAGTGTTTACAAATTAGCTATAGAACGCAACCTATTCTGCAGCTAACTGTGTGTTCTGTAGCTACTTCCATGGCTTGTCAGGTTCCAGGTGTCAAACAAAGAAACCAACCACATGGGCATCTTTGGAATCATCTCGACATGGATTCTATCCTAGTCACCCAGCCCAAATCGATAAAAAAGGCAGCTCAAACCACAGTCAAAGGTGGAGTCAAACATATGAAACCCATAAGCAATAGGACTCTTTGTCTACTCTTTCATTGTTAATTAATAAAATCCAACAGTTCTGTTGCAACATTAACTTGGATCATCCACCTGCGTTAACGGTTGTGTGCAACCATCTTGCTCGAATTCAAGTCACTTGTAGTTGATCAAACATTTACACAGTTCTGTTGTGATACGTGTAGACCACCTGTAGCTAATTTTCCTCAAAAGACAGTTATGAATATTTTCTTTTAAATACCAATTGTACAGAACCGAGAGGGGTTTGAAGTTTTTGATGTATTAAGCTCAGACTTGCAGCTCTGTAATTTTGAACTTTTGTTCCTATTTATAATATAAAGCCGTATGTTGACCAATGATCATTTGAAGGAGAATTTGAATTAGTTAGCAGCTCAACCTAGTCAGTTGCAGAGGGCCTCTGCACTGAAGGAGGTTTTCTTTTCATTTGTTTTCTGTTCAATTTTAATTTCATCATTTTCTTTTTGTAGTGTTTGTAACTTAGGTTGATTTCTTGTAGTTTGATTTCTTTTAGTTTTGATTAGTAGCATAATGTTAGAATTCAATTGTGCAGTCTTGTTTCTCCAATCCATTTCATAAAGGAGACGACTTTGTTTTTAAATAGAGTAAGGTTGAAAGTAATGAGGATACATTGTTGATTAGTTTACTCACTGTTTTTGTTATTTATTTCCTAGTTCAGATTGCCAATGCACTGTGGATATGAATGTTTTTGATCACCATTTCAAGATGATATCCATCCTAAACTAAATGGTTAAACATTCACTTTACACAAGGGTTGAAACCAATCAATTACTTCCTGCATGTTTTATTTAGTTCTTTATACCATAAAGTACAGAAAGTTGCTTGTATTCCATCTCAAGAAAGCTATCTTTCAAAATTGAAGGTTGGGTAACTAGAAGTACTTCAGTTAATTTCATTCTCTGTATTTATTTCAATTTGCCTTACAACTTTACCTTTTAATTTTAAGAATTAGATTCATGACTTAGGATTAATGACAAGATAGGACATATGCTCTGTTTTTTTCCTTCTTTTGACTAAGTTTTAAGCTCTTGGTTCACCTTTAGGAAGTTTAGATTCAACTTCTCATAGTTCAGTTTGTACATCATTAGGAATCAAAGAATAGAAACCCCCAAAAGCAATATAAAATACAAAACAACAAAGTAAGAAGGGTTAACTAAGCACATACAATGCACTACACTTCATCAGCTTACGAACCTCAGTTGATAATCTATGCAATAAATTTAGGACACTAAATTGACTAAACAATTTCCAATGGAGCCAAGTGCACATCGAGATGACAGATAAAATGATGTCTAGGCTTGAAATATATGCTTTGACATGTACCTGAATTTCAGAGACCAAATGCTTTTACTTTGATGATACCAAGCACAATTGATGAAGAGAGTGATGCTCCATCTTATTGATTTTTTGGAACTAGACCTCAACATAACTTTGATGCCCTTGGTTCACTTTCTTATCTGGATCATTCTTCATATATTCTTCTACCATGACATTCAAATATTATTCTTTTTGATGATTATTCTCTTGAACACATAGAGGATCTAATGGTAAACATGAGGATGCTTTCTCAATCTCTGATTCTGATGTCTGCTCTTCATCAAGTGCAACCCATGATTCTTTGGTCTTCTTATTTGAATCTTCTTTTTCTGCATGTTGTCCTTCATTGGCATCAAGATGATCTCTTTTTTGAAATACTCTTCCTGAGATAAGATGAATACCATTGAGATCAAGAGGGGATGTTAGGAAGTGTTGTACCTCAAAATTGTAAGTAGGTTGAGCTACTTCCTTGTGTGGGTTTGGAAATGGTGGTATATGTATTTGAGTGGGAGTGGGTGTTTGATATGGATGTGGTTGTGGTGGAGGTGGATGGTAGGGATAACATGGATTTGGGTAAGGAGGATATTGAGGATATTATGGATGGCTCCCATAATTTTCTTGCCAACCTTGTTGCCAAGATTGGTTTTGGGGTTGAGATGGCCAAGGTTGCCAAGGAAAGTGTGTGTTCTAATTACTTTGAGATGGATGTTCATAACATTGATATTCTGAATTAGATTCTTGCATCACTTCAGGTTGAATAGGATGCCATGGTCCTTTTGGAGAGACATAACACAGTTGCATTGGCAATTGACTTTCTCTATTGTCCTCTTGGTAAAATTCCTTCAGCCTTGGTAATGAAGGGAAATATTTAACATCATGTGATTCTGCATGGACAACAAAAATATAAACATCTTCTTTTTTCTCATTTTGTATTGTTAACATTTCTACTTGTTCACTTAGATTGCTAAGAATTTCTGTTTTAAATTTATCAAGCAAATTTCCGAGTTCAGCTTGACTTACCGATCTTGACGCTGATTGACTTACTCTTGCCCTTCCTCTTGATATGTGTTTGCATGTTTCACAAATTTCTTCAAATGATAATTGGTATACATCACCTCTATTGATGAGATCAAGGAGATCAATCCACTCATCTCTAATTGTTCTAAGTAAGAGGGTTTTTAGTGTGTCAAATCCCAAATGATGTAATTTTCCCCTCTTAACATTATACATGAACATATCTATTAGATCCTCAAGGCTCTCATCTTCTTTTTGATTTATTCTAAAGATTTATTCTTTAAGATCATCATCTTCATATTTTTCTAGAAATATCTTTTGCATATCATTCCATGATCTTATTGAATTAGTCCCTAAACTCATGAACCATTTAAGAGATTTGGCCTTCAATGTTGCCAAAAACAATTCAAATTTTGAGTGTTTAATAGGTAACCATAAGATCTACAAACAATTTCAAATTCAAAGAGAAAGGTTTCCGGATCCTCTAATCTTAGACCATGAAATTTTGGAAGAAAAGATGGAGGGATGTTCTTCATGTGCACACTAACATCAATATCTTGAATGGGAAATCCAAGAGGATATTCTTCATTGTCATAATCTCCATCCATTTCTTTTATATTCTCTGTCACCTAATCTTCTTCTACTTGCAAAAGTGGATGGTGATGTGGCTCTTACTGCACCATGTGATCAAATGGGTGGTTGGTGTTGGAGAAGTATTTTTTGTGTTTTTATAAAAATAAAATTGAATGAGAATGGAAATATAATGCAAATTTATGTTCTTGAAATGAATATACCTAATGATTTTTTTTTTATTTTTTTATTTTTATTTTTTATTTTTTTGCAGAAGGTAAAAATAAATGAATCAGCTAGGGAAGAAAACAATGCATACTCTGACACCTCCCCGACAATGATGGCAAAAAGTGACGAGCCTCAGTATTGCAACAAGAATGCTGCAATTCCCAAGGCTACCAACTTTAATTATCAACCTGAGGTTTGTACAAACTTTAGAGGTATCGGAAATATATGTGCAACATACAATGTGTCCTTCCTTTGCTGTCATGATGTAATGGAGTGCATATAATGAAATCAAATCCTAACTAGTTGCAGAAATGGAAATGCTCGAAATGGAAACCTTAACATATTGCAAGAAAGAAAATACAAGGAAGGAAAAACTATTCTAATTGCATAAAGTAAATATCATTAACTAAATATCAATCATTACATTTCAAAGAGTTTAGATCCATTGATAGATTTCACTGGATGTGGCAATCAAGAAAATCATTTTTGTATTATCCAATTCATAAATTTTTCCATTAACCCAATTCGTTGAGATGTATTGCATGTGTAAAAGGGAAAGTCCTAAGTGATTTTTATTCCTCCTCAACCATTGATTTAGAGCCTAGGGGTCATGATTCAACTCTAAGGGACAAAAACCAACCGTTTTGATCAAATCTGGGCAAGTATATACATGTTGGAAGAGTGCTACAAGAATCTGCTACAGGAAACAAGTTTGTTACAGGAAGATATAATTTACCGAATGACCAAGAAAATCAAATCCAAATTGGATGGGACAATTTTATTTATTGACTAGTATGTCTTAGGTCTCCATTCCAAGTGCAATCACTCAAAATTGCCTCTATTAACACATGCTAAAAAATAACAGAAAATTACTTGTCTAAAATCTAGAAATTCGAGAATTAGTGAGCTCGCTAATCTATCAGATGCCTAACCTAATAAAGTGCGAATGAAATGGGGTGAATTTTGTTATTAACTGGAATGTTTTTTTGATCTAATGCAAGTAGAATCAACTTGATTGAAGCTCATTAGTATGTTCTAAAAAACAACATAAATTTACTACTATTTGTCACAAGGGACTTCCAAAAATTTAGATTTGGGAATAAGCAAACTAATCCAAGTAGCTCAATGATTACTATGAGCTTTCAAAGTTGTTCCAAGGATGAAATGATGCTTTTGATCCTACAAAATAACTTGCTTCAACCATTTAACCCAATCTTACAACAAGAAATCATCAATACTAAATGCAGAAACAGGAAAAAAACAAGAACAAGAGATGCATGTGAATAAGAAGTGAAAAGAAGAAAAGTAAATGATACAAAAGGGCTGTGAGGCTCCTGGTATGGACAAGCCCAAGGAAAATTAGATTCCTACGAAGGAGAACAAGATTTAGAAGCTGAACATGACACCAATCTTCATTATTTCCATCAATAAAATTACATCCCTGCAAGAAATGACAGTGGACCTGCAAAAATACGAGTTCTCTCCACAAGAAGACTAAGAAAAATCAACCCTTAGAGGAAAATTTGACTTGGTACTTATAAAAAATTATTAGGAATAATTCCCTATGAAAGGAAGAATCTTTCCCCTCTAAAATCCCTCAAATAGTGGATCTTGTTCCCAACACTAGGAATCTGCATTAAATGACAGGGAACACATTCCTAGATTTTCTCAATCATTGGATCTCCAGAATTTGTGCATGATTTCATGATATATTGTTGATTTATTATTCAATATTGATCCTCTTGTAGTAGGGATCAAGTCTCTAAATTATCTCCTCCTCCAAATCTTCATAATTTGGCCAATATTATCACAATATTCTGCAAAAATAAATAATATTAGGCACAAATATGCAATTATCTATAAATCTTCCAAATGAACATACTAAAGCTAAAAAACAATATTAAGTGTATAAGGAGAGGTTTAATATATCATTCATGTGCCTAAGAAAGGTTAGACGGGCCTTAATTTATGTATAATATAGAGGCCCATCACAATAGATGAGAATAGAAGAACTTGGGCTTGCTATAGCAGGCAAAGGCAAACCCAAGTGATAATCAATTTTCCCAAATGCTAGAAAGGCTCCTCTCCATGCTCTACGTTGACCCAAATTTTATGTTGTTGCTGATAGATAGGAAATGGGAATTATGCCCTAAGATGTGCTCAATTGTTTTTGAAAATTTAGTTGGTGCACTTTCTATATTAGACCAACAAAACTCAGAAATGGTTTGGGCTCCATCCAACCACCCCCGTGACCCCTCAAGAAATGTGAGTTCCTCCAAGACCTATAAATTCACACCACCTATATTGTTACTGCAAAAGGGTTCCTAAATCTCCCATATCTCTCGAAAATTTCCCTTGTGGAATTCCACTAAATTTGGCCCCAATTTCTCTGCCACAACAACACAAAATATTAACTCCCCAAATGCCTAGGTAGGCCCAATGAGTCACCCTCTCCATACTACCTAAGTATGAATAATTTGGCCTGGTAATTTCCCACAGAATTAGCGTTATGAATTACCACAAATCTCCAGAAAAATCACTGACAATGCTCCACTAAATCCCCGAAGTATAGCAAGCACTATAGCTGCTACTTCAACGAATTGATACTCCCTCTTACGTGCCTAGTCTGCACACAAAGAAGGTCTAATTCCCTTGAAATCCACTCTGGAAAAACTCCATGTTTTAGTGGAATATCTCCTAGGGCAACACTCAAGGTTCATCGAAGAAGATTTGGAAATCTCTACTTTGAAACTTCCTTGTGCTAACAACACTCATTGACTTGGCTTAGCAGCTCAATTGAACAAGCAATTGAGTTTTCAGATTGGAAAAAAGAGCCCAAAATGAAGCTCCCCTCTTCTATTTATTCTTTCTTCCCTTCTCTCTCTCCTTGTGGGCCCTCCCATTCGACCTCCTTCTCTCTCTCTTTCTTCCCTCCAATCGAATCCCTCAAGGGAGTTCACATTTCTCCTTGGGGTGGTCCCCACATTCCACTATGAAAATAATTTTTCTTTTTCTCTAATGTTTTGGAGCCTCCCTTCTCACAAACTTGATTTAATGCCTCACACCCACATTTCCTAAGTTTCATGCCCAAAATTGTTCACCATCAAAATTGCAAAAATTAAGAAATATCTTTAGCATAAATTAACTAGAGGGAATACTACACATATATTCCTCATAAATATTTTGATTGAGGTTATATTCAACCTCTTTCTAGAGAAACATTTTGAGATTGGAAACTAAGTTCAAAAGGTTTTAATGACAAAAACAATTCAGTTGTGCTTCAACATGCTAAGGAGGTTTTAGGACCTTAATCCTAAAATGGGGCCAACAAAATAATAACTCTAATTTTTTCAGCCACTAAACATCAAAATGGAAGATAAATTATATGGTCATTCATTTTATAACACACCTTCTCTTTTATTGATTCTTTTGGTCCATAATGCTTTCATTAAAGGAAGTGAACAAAATTTTCCTTTACCTTTCCCTTAGAATACCATTTGGCCTTGCTTGAAATTTATCCTTTCATCCAACTTGTTGTTTTGGGAATAAGTACCCTAGGGCTTTAGGTTAGAACCCCAACAGAGAAGAAGCAAACTACAACAAGAAACACTCATACAACTCAGGCAAAATTATTATATAATCAAACTATGTAAGAGCGACCGTAACTGGATTTCCTTCGTTCGAGTAGGTCCCGCAGGGTTTAGACCCTCTGCAACTCGCGATGTTCTTCAGACCTGAAAATCATTCAATTCGAACATACATAGCTGTATAGAAGTAAAGAATATTCACAGAATTTAACTTTATATCATATAAACAAATGATTGATCATACATCAAAACAACATTCATATATGAATTACAACATAATTTGATGCATAAACAAAGTTAATTTTGGAACAAGACAACATTTCTTTTATTGTAGTAATCTATAAATAACATGGAGAGAATTCACCTGAGTCTTCTTCTTCCGGTTCCAACCAGAACCGTCCTCTAGATTTGTCCTATCCCAGCCTTCAACAATCTTCTTCCATAACTAACACCATGATATCTCAAGCAAGAGGGAGAATATCCATAATCAAGGAAACAAGGGTTTCCTGAAGCTTGGGGAAGTGCATGAGGTACAGGGATTCATAAGACTCAGTCAGGGATAATCTCAGTGTAATAACTCTATCTCCTCTCCTCCTTTAGGCCTTCCCATAGAAGTCTATTTATACTTCTCCCAATTAGTCTTTTAGTTGGGAAACAGTTGGGCCATGGGCAATAGGAGGTAATCAACAGGTAAAACCCGTGAACTCCGCCCATAATTAAGGAAATTTAATTTTTTAAGTGTTTTAACACATATACGCGGGTTGGGTATTGACTAACACGCGTGTACACGCTTTTATCTCAGGGAAAAGTAGTGTATAGGGAATAAAACACTGTTTCTAATATATTTGGATTAAGTCTGGAAGGAGGGGTTTCCCTAGGCCATAAACCAAGCATCACAAATACCAAGGGTGGTAAATGGTGCTATAACAGATGCCCCCTAATATATGAGGCAAGAAGGGGTACATGATGGCTGAAATGTATTAAGTGTATGGAAAGAATCTTATCGAGACTGAGAAGGACTTCACCAGAATTCATCGTACCAAGCCATCAAAAGAGACCAGAAAGAAAATGCTGTCTGAGGCGGGCATACCCATGCTCAAAGAAAGTAAAGCATGTCTGCATATCAAGTACAAGCGGATCCAATATGTATACAAGTATGAAGAACTGAAAGTACATGATGGATCATCTGATCATGATCGAAAAAAGTACATGTCTAAATATCACATATAAGAAGATGATCAATGATGCTGAAGGATGAAGCTGATCACTGATGTCAAAAACTGATCACAATAGTACCAAATGAACATGATGGAATAAAATGATACTACATCACAACTCGGATGCCAACATATAAGATGTTGCTGTGAATAACTGCAACATATACGGTGGATGGTGTCAACTAGCAGCAACAGGAGAAACTGATAAGTGAACCAAAACATGCTGATGCATCCCGAGGTCTTCACGGACCACCGTGGTACATTTCTACACAATGGGAGCAAATGATCTGAGATCGACCACATGAGAAATCGCTTGATTACCAGTCATTGATGTATACAGTTAACAAACGTGAGACTACTCATCGATAATGATAATGAGAGTCAAGGTACCCAGTACAATCTAACAAGTGCGAATATATGAGCTGAAGTCGAACACCTGGAAGAATCTATCAATCAGGGGACAATGATGGTTTCCCACTGTCGATAGCGAAGGAATCTGCCACTGATAACTACAAATCCCAAGGTACTGCCAAATGGAATCTAGATCTTTGTCCGAGAGCAAATGAGTTGTAGTCGATAGGAAAATATTCACTAGAAGGAAGGCATTAAGGCATCCTTCATCAATCTAGCGCGAGTGTAACCCATAGGCCAATAATGTGGAAGGAATCAGCTGAAAAAGATGTAGTAACCCAATCGAAGCACGTTTCCGGCGTACACAAGATGTAGCTAGCGCACAATAGAAACCCTCTGAACCAACCAATAATGAAAGCTAACACAGAGGCGAGGAATCCACCAATAGGGTCAAATGGAAACCAAGGCACTACACGAATCCCAATGTGTGATAATGAAAGCTAATGTTGAACACAAGGGAAACCACTCAGTCAAAGACCCATGATACTAATCGATGCTAAGCACAAGGTGACCTATCAATAATGAAAATAGGGCCAGGGTGTGGCTCTAGGCTTGCCCTTAGAGCAATATGTCGTAGTCGATAAGGACAAGACCCGCCAGCAAGAAGTCAATGGAGACCTTCTCAAACCGGCACGAGCAAAGGACCAATATAATTGATGTGATGACAAACATGACACTGACAACCAGGGATGGCCAACTAAAAAATAGGTCAAGAGACACCGCAGAGAGGCTGAATCAGGCTTACTTCCCTTGAACAAAATCACGACTCAATGATGACTATATCGCAGCATATGATAAATCTATATAAGTTCGTCACGTAGGAGGCATGAGCAAACTCTCCATATGATTGGAAGAAGTAACCAATTAGAGGAGTACTAACTCAATAACAAGGTTAAGGTGTACCTAAGTCAAACTAAATCCCGCCCAAATGGAGGAGAGATTTTCTTTTGAGTAATTTGTTCAAGGGTGACACGACTGACTCTAGCTGCCAACAAAATATGGAAATGTTTTCCTGTTCCCGCTCTTTTTGGAATATATAATTTTTTTGTCTTTTTCTTTAAGCTAGCAAAAGAATAAAAGAATTCTATAGTGCAGTGGAAAGAATGAGTGTCAGAGAAACAGATGATCTAGTTCCTGAGAGGGGAACATTCCTATGCTCAATGTAGGGAGGCGAAACTAGTCAAGGACACTCAAAGGGATGCTCTTTCCATGGGTAAAAGGATGCGTCAAGTTGCAGAAGCTAAGTGATTGCATGGTTGATTTTGCAGAAGACATGGTCAAATAAGTGGCTTAAACACGAGTCCAAGTGAAGCCAGCTCAAGGCCAAAAAGGTGCAAATAGTCAAAATGCAATGCAACAGTACAACTCAACACAAAGGAGCCTCTAGGGTATAAGGCCAGAAATCAGCGTGGAAGAAAGGAGAATGTGTCTTCAACGCATAAGTCATGGCGGGACTAAAGAGGACTCCCGAGCCTACTCAGTATAGTAGCATGGGCAACCAATGTCAGCGAGGTTCTAACTAAGATGCCCATGTAAAGGATGGCTCTACCATCGCATCATGATTTCAAAAATTAGCGAGTGAAAATGGCTTGTTAACCAAGATACGATGGGGTCGACCCTATGGCTAACGTATCGCTGAATGGAGGCTAGTATGCAAGATGCAATGGAAAAATGGTTTTCCCTAACCTAAATGCCAGTGAGTGAATGATACCTTCCATGACGGGTCAGCGGTCATGGGACCGAAACAAAATCTCGAAGATGGTCTCCAAATATCTTGAAAAAACAACCCAATCTCGACAATCCAAGCCCACAGGTCAAAAAATCCATGAGACAAAAATCAATTTTTGAAAAAATATTTTGCAATTTCAAAGTTATATAATGACTTTTGGACTCACAGTTTTTTCATTTCTATTTGGAGAAAAGAGTTGTGGAGCAAAAGGGAGCAAGCTTTCCTATGAACAATTGGACCGTTCAAATTGCCCCAAAGTTATCAGGTAAACCTAAAATCATGCTTGTAATGTTTTGTGATAGTTTTTATAAGTTTTCTTAAAGTTCTGAATGTGGGAAATTATGCCCAAAAACCCAAATCTACGTACATGCAGGTTGGATGTGATCAACCCGCGTATATGACGAACCTACACACGACTGTGTAAAGGGAACCCACATGTATGCGAGCTAAAGTTTAAACATAAAAACTAATGGTTGAATCTCAAATTTTTTGTAGGATGACCATCACATGGAGAGAAAGAGAGTATACTACAATTGATAATGAGGTAATGAATGACCAAAATGCACTAGATGCTCTGAGAGGCTGTGGCTTAATGAAATTCTTCAAAATTCCAAACATGAAAGCCAACACACGGTTGCTCGAACTACTAATCCACTTTTAGAGTGCAGAGGATGATGCCTTCATGATAGACCAGATGCCTCTACGGATTGAGGTTGAAGACATCTACTTTATTACAGGTCTCTCTCGAAGAGGGGAGGTCATGCATTTGACTGGCAGGACAAGAAGTAGTCTTTCAGTAGAAGACTATGTACATATATACTATCCTGGACACCCAGAGAAGATTGGAAGTCAAATTCCAATCAATCACGTGGAAAGTTTATCTTTGAGGATTCTACTATTTACCATTGCAAGGGTAAATGGATAAGCTTCGCTGCATTAGGCATCATGAGTGTGCATGAGCCTGGCAGTGGAGTGCCTTACCACGGTATTTGACTGGTGCACGCCTCTTCTGACTAACATGAAGAGCCAATTGACCTCTATTTAGAAGAGTCAGATAGAGAACTTTGGATATGGGACTATCTTATGCTCATTCTTCTTCGAGAAGGTACTTGGGCTACGTCCCAAAGTATTTGCATCCATTAGCAGCCCAAGAGATCCTCGAATGGGTAGATGGGCATACTTGATGAAACGCCTTGGAGGCGAAGACGTGCCTAGGACGACTTTTGATGATGAGTTTTTCACCTGGTGGGACCAACATATCATTGCAGTCGATGACTACTCGTATGTTGGTATGGATTTCCGAGGATATCCATACTTAGTGTTGCCACCAAACACAACATATGTTGGTATGGATTTCCGAGAATATCCATACTTAGTGTTGCCACCAAATGCAACATGGGGAGACATAGGTAACAATTTTTTTATTTTTTTGTAAATTTTAAAGATTTTTTGGATTTTTTAATATGAAATGAACTTAGAAATATTTTTGATGAGACAAAATACTGATAAAATGACCATGTTCCAGATGTGGGTCTAGTGAGACTAGATGGATTTCCGAGGCAAAGGCATTGCGGAAGAGGAGATGAAGAGGCAACAGCTGAGACAGAGAGAGTCCTATATGCAATTCAGAGAAACTTGGTGAGTCTAACTCACCAGGTACCTATGATATCCATAGAGGACCTACTTGAGGAGATGCAGCGTTGCGTGGTAGGGGTACTAGGGATTAGGTCTGGATACTTCGGCGTGTAGCCAATGCAGTAGTTAAATTTTTAGTTGCTCATCTTGAGCCGGATCAATAGACAGACCTATGTATGACTGTACATGATTATGGGCATGAACCCAAATTTTGATGGCATCTTGTCCCAATTTTGTATATTATTTTTTGAACACTTTATCTATATATAGGCGATTTTATGATATATATACAGATTTGACTTTTGATATTATTTAATTTGATGAATGATTAATATGCCAATCTAATGCTTGATTAGCAGTAGATTCTGCTAATGAATTCTCAGATCGTGGAATGTGAACATATGTAATATAAATAAATGATCGTTGCAACATCCTCACTCTAAAAAATGGGCGATATAAATAAGGATTGTTTGGTCAATTTAGAGTGTCCTAAATTGCTATATTAATTGTCAATCTGGGAGTCGTAAACTATTGAAGTGTGGCGCACTATATGTGCAAGATAACCTATTTCTTACTTTTTGTCGTTTTTGATTTTTTTATTTTGTTTTGGGGGTTTTTATCTTCGTTTATCTCCCAATGTGAAATGGAAATTCTATCCCTGAGTTTTAAGATTACTCTAAAAGACAAGTATGGATATAAATTTTCAAGGAAATTATGTCCTTTATAATGATTTCCAAAACTTCAAACTTCAGAGGGTCTTAGAACATACTAATGATGAAATTAATTCCTAAAAGAAAATGAAAATGTGCCACTATTCTAATCAAACAAACAGTGAACTATTGATCATGAAACCATTATCCCTGCTGCTGTCTAAATACAAAAGAAATGAATTAAGCTACTGCACTCAAAGAAATCCAAAAATTGCAAGTAAAGTAAAGCTAAAATCAAATTACATCAATTCATAGTCTGACCCCTCGCCAGTTAGTCCAGCTATGGCTTTCGGAGGTAATCATCAACAACTTGAGCAATCTGATATTTAATTGCAGAAAAGTAAAACTAAAATCAAATCACATCAATTCATAGTCTGACCCCTCGCCAGTTAGTCCAGCTATGGCTTTCGGAGGTAATCATCAACAACTTGAGCAATCTGATATCTAAACTGTCTAACGAATCAAATGAACTAAACTGAAATCAACAAAACAGAATTGGAATTAGAAGCTAAGAAAAGCAAGTCAGCAAAAAGACTGATTCCATGTCACTAGTTTTTGCAAAAGGAAATGTATGAAGATGCCCGGGCCTACTGTAATCTGGAACATGCACATTGATCAACGTTAATAGCAATGTACAAAGCATGTAAAATTATGAACAAGAATGAAGCGTTAGTACCATAGTAAATGAAATATACATAAGTGAATAACTATGGCATATTTGCAATAAACATAAAGAAACACAACATGAAACTGTACAACAATAAGAAACGAAACCTCGGCGTGTGCAGGGGCCCTCTACACAACCTCGGGAAACAACTATAAATCAAGAATTACGCTTCACATAATCATGTAGAAATAGAGTCTTCTAATATATTTCAAAACGCAATCACAACAATGAAACTAGTGTCACGGTACAGTGGGCTTTTTATCAGCAAAATTATATTCAAAAGACTAACTACTATGCGTATAGAAACGCATTATTTATAACAAAAGGTTACATAACTGTTTTCCTGTAAACTACGCTGACAGAGGACACGTAAACGACAGTGTCCATGGATTTAGCATCATGGCTGCCGAGATTATGCAATCTATTGAAAACGGCTTGTTGGATTCACATCATGGGCAGCCTATAGGTGTCAGCGTGCCTCTAGAGATCTAGAAACGGCCATGAAAATCTTTCACGTGCTTGGAAACTGAGTCCTGTTGCTGTAGGACTCTTCTGTTTGACCACCGCTTGACCACCGTTGAGCACGACCTCCCCTGATGAATCCGATTGAGCCAATAGGACTCGGTCCATGTCCAAGTCATTTCCAACTTGCCCATGTGGCTCGCTTTGCCTAATGACACCTGCAATGTAGACTTTAACAAAAACAACTGCGGAAAGTTGAAGCAGCTACAAAAAGTGACAGGATTCCGCAGCTCAATGAGCAAAAATCTAGTTCAAACAGCAGACACAAAACATAGTTAAAAAAACCACTTTAAATGCTATTTTATGATTAATATGCACTGATGTTGATAGCTTAGGAGGTCTAGGTGAATGGAAAGAGTCTAGGAAAGTGTATAGGAAAGATGCAAGTTTAGGGCTCAACAAGGATCATGAACCCGATAAATGTTATTTAACTGTGACACCACCAGCTATGAGTCTAGATAAACTACCGACTAATAAATCCCATAAGAATTTGCTTCGGATAGTAAATTAATAACAACAATATATTTGACAATGTTATTTGAAGCAGGGCCAATACATACTCCCCTCAACACCATAAAATGGGCAGATGGATAATAAATCACCCAAGCTGCGGAAGCAAGATTCCGAGTGTGCCGACTAGCACCATCGATGAATCCGAAATATATCGAATCATCCATCAACACTTGCCAAAGCAGATAAAAAAATGTCGATATTAAAAAATTCCAGACAAATACGTACACAGATACAATATATACAAACAAGAAATTGCTCGATCGAACCTAAGCAAAATACTTCTTAAGGTAGAGCCCATTTCGGGGCTCTGCCAGCTTGTTCCCTTCAAAATCAATTAATTCATAGGCCCCTTTTCCCAAAACTCGCTTGACTACAAAGGGAACATACCACATAGACTTGAATTTTCTTGCCCCCTGGGCGTCTTTGTCTTGGTCATAGACTAAGACAAGGTCACCTTCAGAAAAAACCTGAGGACGAACAACTTTATCATACTGAGTTTTAACCCTCTTCTTATGGGATTCATTTATTATGGTTGCATCTCGACGCTACTCATCAATATGTTCCAAATGAACGAGGTGTTATTTGAGTCTAGACATCTCTGAAATCGACAGTCTTCACTGAGGTTCGGTATGCCCAGAGTGCTGGGTACAACCGATGTGCCAATTGAATCAATTTTTATCAATTGTCCTTTACAAGATAGTCTTAAGGGACTTATTCACGGCTTCGACTTGCCCATTGGCCTAAGGATAATATGGAGATGAATGCTCCTGTCGGAAGCCCAACTTGAGAGCTAATTCGGTCATCAGTTGATTATGGAAGTGACTGCCATGGTCAGTGACAATATCTCCTGGGATACCAAATCATGAAATAACCTGGTTGAAGAGAAACAAGGTTGCTGTTTCACTATTGTTTTTGTAAGTAGGCATGGCCTCAGCCCACTTTGTAAATTAGTCTACGGCCACAATGATGTACTTGTGATTTTCTGCCGAAGGTGGATTACAAGTAGTAAAATCAATGCCCCACTTCGTAAATGGATTGATAGTAATGACAGGAAAAAGTAGAGCTGGATGCACGCACATTTTCCGAGTATAGATTTGACAAGGGTGGCAACGTTTGACCACTTTGATACAACCTTTGAAAATTGAAGGCCAAAAGTAGCCTGCATGCAAAATTTTCTGGTGTGCTGCAAGCCCTGATAGATGACCACCACAAGCTCCATTGTGGAAATCATTAAGAACAGACTCAACTTCTTCCAAATTTAAGTAACGCCTAAGTATTAAGTCAACTCCTCTGTGATATAATGTATCACCAATGATAACATAGTTTTTGGCAAGGTGACGTAACTTTCGACGCTCATCTTTGGAGAAAGCAGGTGGGAACTTCGAAGTCTGGAGATATATAATGATATCTCCGTACCAAGGATCTTGTGAAGAAATGAGGAATAAATGTTCGTCGGGAAAATTTTCCTCATAAACAATGGCTTCCTCACAAGGCAGCTCTGAAATTAATTTCACAAAAACCAATGACTTCTTAGATTTGGCTGACAAGAACTCAAGATCGAATTCTTGCAAAATAACAATCCATCGATTATACTTGCCCCCAATCACTCGCCTATTGAGGACAAACTGAAAAGGATTGACAGCCGCTAAGACGAACGTTTTGCGCAACAGAATATAATGACGAAGTTGCTGGACAGCATGGACAACTGCCAAGGCCAATTTCTCAATAGGAGTATAGCGTAGCTTAGGTTCTACTAAGCCTCAACTCAAGTAGTAGATTACATGCTCACTGAGAACATCATCCTCCTGAACCAGAACCATACCAATGGTTGATTCTGTCACAACGAGATACAAAAGGAAATCTCTGCCATAATCTGGTGGACTCAACAATGGAGCAGAGGTTAATTCCTTTTTCAAAGCATCAAAATATCATTACACGAAGTCATCCCATAAAAATGGAACTCCCTTCTTAAGCAAACATATAAATCCTTTGGTAATCTCAGTGTAATTTGCTATAAATCTCCTCAAGAAATTTGCCTTTCCTTGAAGACTTTGAAGTTGACGAATGGAAGACGGGGCAGGCAACTGAATTATTGCCTCAACCTTGAAAGGATCAACTCAAAAATCTTTAGTCTATACTATGAATCCTAATAGCCGACCAGATGTGACAGCGAAAACACACTTATTCAAATTCAACCGGATTTTACAAAAAAATATCTCTCAAAAACTAACTGAAGGTGGCTGGGATGATCATTTCTCTTGCGAGAATGAGCAGCTAAGTCATCCAAGTATGCTTCGATAACATGCTTGATGTCGTGGAAAGCATAAGACATGGCCCATTAAAAAGTAGCTCCAACATTTTTAAGACCAAAAGGCATCTTTTTGTATGCAAACGTGCCCCAAGGACAAATAAAGGCTGTCTTGTGTTGGTCCTCTTGATGGATAGTAATTTGATTATAACCAGATAATTCATCCATGAACGAAAAAATTTCATTACCCGCACATGCATCAACAATTTGATCAATAAAAGGTGTGGGGTAATTGTCTTTTGGACAAGCTTTATTCAAATCCCTAAAGTCGATACATACTTGGATCGTTCCTTGCTTTTTATCTACCAGGACTGGATTGGAAACCCACTCAGTTAGAGGAACAGGGTATATGAAACCCACCTTAAGAAACTTTTCAACTTCAGCTTTAATAGCTTTCGCTTTCCAAGGATTGACCGGTCGAAGTTTCTGACGAATAGGTTTGGCGTTTTCGTACGTCTTGATCTCATGTTGGACTATAGATGGATCAATTCCAGGCATTTCCTCATAAGACCAAGCGAACACATCTCAAAATTATTTAAAGAGGTCGGTGTAGATTTGAATTTCTTTAGGGGAACAATCAGCTCCGATGAAGACATTTTCAATCACGTTAGGATTCCTAGAGATGTTTACAGGTACAGTTCGTGAGATAACTGACATGTTACCTTCGGCAGAAAATTGTGCTGGAGCCAAAGGGTTTGAAACTGTACAAACATCACTAGTAAGAAAATTGGAGAACCTAGATTCAACTTCATGCAATGGAGGAAGAAAATATGAATGATGATGTAAATCTTCCCATGGTCGATCCAAACCCATCATTTCCTCCAAAATTGCTTCTTCAGATGGTAAGACTGTATCCAAGCAATCCAGAGCTAAAGTAGAATCGAGGGTCCAAGTCGGAGCCACATCGCCATCTAACTCCTCTTGTGAAAAAGGAGTGGGATGGTTGTCTATAGAGTTAACGATAGATTGATAGCTAAGTTCTACTGCACACATGGGAAATGCCATTCCACCTACTTGCCCTCCATCTAATGTGGTGGTAAATGAAGTTAAGGTCCAAGGGTCGGAAAAATAATGAGTTCGAAAGAACTCTTTTTGTGAAGGTCCCCTAGAGGATGAAATTGCATTAATTCTAGCTGTAGGAGCAAGAAGGTCAAATATACCCATTAATGACGAGTACATCCCAACTCCTAAATCCTCAATAGGTTGATGGGGATTATCCACCAATGGAACAGTAAAATCTGAAGTTGCGTGGGAGTCACCTGGAGAATAATCCAACTGGTCAATTTTAACAATCCTCCCCTCATGAGGAAAACAGAGGATGCAAAATAATGATGAAACTATGGCATCCATCTTGTAAATCTAATTCCTACCTAAGAGGAGGTTATAATCCAAGTTGGCATCAATGATTTCTACCTCAATATTTACGACATTTCCCCCAACACATATAGGAAAGGCCGGGATAATCCCATGTGGCCTATGAGAATGTCCATCAAATGCTATCAAGAGAGTTGGTGAAGGAAGCTCCCTCATCTATAACTGTCCGAAAAATATTGGTTTTTCGGTAAGTGGACTTTATCTGGAAAGCCATATGGTGAGGAAGTCTCTTTTTGACATTCAACATATCAAAAGTGAGAATTAAATAATTGTTTGGATCTACTGCACTGATTGCCGAAAGCAAAGCACTTCTCTGAGTAGGACATGATTGGAGTACCTCCAATGCAGGCATAGTAGAAGGACTTTGAGCCAGATCTTCTACAATTGAGTAGTTCTGGGCTGCCCTAGCATTAGGGTTAATAGTCAAGCACTTTGCGGAACTTTTCAGTATCCAAGGTATAGAATCAACAGAGGGTCGCTCAATATGAAGTGGGTCAGTGGCTTCAGGAATAGATTTAGCCTTAGATGTTTCCGTTTCACCATAATCACGTGCTCACATAGCAACGTCGACATGAGAGTTCATCATATAAACATTTGAGGAATTTTCCCCTTCCTGGTTGCCCCTTGCGGAGGTACCAACGTTTGAATTTGCACCAACAAGTAATTGCTGCCCTTGGGGAAAAGGGTTAGTCAGGACAGCTTGGGAGCTAGAGGACCCTTACTGCACTAATAGGCGTTGAGAATCTTATATCTTAGGGTAGAGGTGAGTCAGATGATCTCCATTGCATAACTTGCATGGAAAGTTTACCTTTTTCTTGGACTCTTTTCTACCCTCACCGGCACCATTGCCGAGTTTGTTTGCATTGCCTTTCCCTTCCTGGTTCTTCTTCTTACCTTGTCCCTTCCTCTTCCCATCAGATTGTTGATTTCCTTTGGGGTTAGAGGCCTGGATGACGTTTATAGAGGTAGGTTGGGAAGGTGTAGGTGTAGACGGTGCTGCCTGGTTAGAAGAAGCAGTTTGTAGAGACAAATTCTGCAATTGTTTCAAAAGGTTCACCGTATTAACGTGAATTGATCCGACTATACCATCAGCGTGGGGGCTTGGCTTTGGTTTGGCTAAATTGACCTTAGATCTAGGAGCATCAGGTAGAATTTTCTAAAGAGTCCCAGAATGAGAATATATCAATTCTAATTGTTGGGCTCGAAAAATAGCCTGCTCTTCCAAATAAACATTGGAAAGAGATACGTCCTTTGAGATCACAGGTTGTAAAGATTTGAGAAACCATTCGAGAAGGAACTTTCAGCTTTGATAAGCCTTTTTCTCCTTCTCCATTCCTGGATGTGATTCGAAATGTGAGTTGCGGTGTCTTGCTGAAAGTTAGCCAGAAGTTTAGTTTCGGATTCATAGCGGACATGCAACTGAAAATGGTTCAAGAAGATATTAGCCAAATCAAAGAAAGAAGTATAGGTGCCCCCTGGAAACTCTATATACCATTTGGCCACATTTCCGGTCAGGGTGCACTGAAATAACCTCAACCTGATGGAATCATCTATCAGGGAGTTGGATGAGCACCATAAGTGAAATGTGGTCACATGGTCTCTCGGGTCTTCACCACTCTTCCCTTCGAAATTTGGAATATCCAAGGGAAGTTTAGTTGGGATCGGAGGCCAAGCCAGATTGTACCTAATTGGATCATTAGTCAATTTAGTTAAGTCTAGAAAGTTAAGAGTGGCCAGAAAAGGAAGTCCTGGGGGACCTTGGGAATTCCATCTAGAGCGAGCGAGATTCCCAAAGGTCTGAAAAGAATGACCTGGATTTTGAAAGGAACTAGGTTGCCTGAAGTAACTTGTAGAGCCTATTGAAGCAAAAGCTGATCCAACAAGAGTTCATGACGCCCCTTGGTTGTTATGTACTTCTCCTTAAAAATGGTATCCTATACTAACTTTGCTATGCTTCTAGTGCTATGTACTCAATGATAAGTAATACTCGCCTATTAGGTTCCTCATCTAACATAAAAGGCTCACAAAGTTTCAAATTCTCCATATTCACTAAGTAAATGCACATATATGGGGTAGAACAAGTCTATAGGAATTGTCACTTGCTTCCTCTAAAAATTCAAAAAAACCATACCCACAAGGCCTTGATATTCTTACTAAGACCTTGTAGCCTTTCTTTATTTATATGCAACCAAAAGCTGCCTCCCACCTTGGATGTGTTCTCAATTCTTTGTCATCCATGTTGGGTGTTATAATTTTCCTATAATCTAATTAAAGAATTTTTCATCCTTAAATGGTTCTCTTGTGGTGTCTTCCCTCACTACTCCTTGGTACGCATATACAACACATTAGGGCTATTACTGCACAAATTATCACTTGTATGAAATTTTCAACGTAATGCTACAAGGGTAAGCACACTCGGGAAATGAATACTTTTCACCTTACTATGATTTCCCCTTCACTTTATGCTAGTTCCTTGAAGCCAAGGGGGATATCCTAATCTATGGAAGAAACCCTATCAAGTAGATTGTTGTAATTCCTTGTATGATTCACTTCAAAAAACACACACCTCAATATATAATTAGATAGATTGATGCCTTATAAGTGATTCAATGCCTTAAGAATATTCAATGAGAAATTTGGACGTAAACCACCAAAAAATAAATAATGGTTAGGAGATAATTAATAAGTGCTAGGTCTGAGCTAGAAGTAAGTTATAGGAAGTATCAACCAACACTTAGATATCACCTAATGAATTTAGTAATAAATTACCTTTTTATGCAAAAGAGTGAAATATGATTCCACAAACCATGCATAAGGGTTATGCTTGAGTTACCACTTGATAATATGGTAAAATAAGGACAACCTTACTATTGTTTACAAATTATAGATTAGATGTATGATTAAGAGCACATAGAAAATGTAGATTTGAAGTGAGGAAAAGGAACTCCAAAGTGCCAATATGCACTTTCAACCAAAGATATTGGTTTCTTTTGTAAGGGTAATGAATATAACATGTGCAATAAACCTAGAAATTATTAATTATAAGTCTAAATGATAAGTAACAATGAAGTTGGCATATACTTTTAAGGGGAGTGGTGAATCCCCCTAACATTTCAGCCCAATAACTTAGGATTTTAATTTCACCATTAGTTTGTGTTATATAAGCTTGAAAAACAATCTAAGAACTGAATATAAGCTAGATTAGGGTTAGAATCCACCTTTTAACGTCAAAACCTAGCTTTTAGGTGATTTGTAATGCCGCAATTTATTTTCCATAGTTGGTAAACACATTAAATTTGCCCACAAAATGTTATATAAGATCTTGAAGCTAAATAATATAAGGTTATTTTTCCTCTTTAGGCTTAGATATAATTAATTAAGCATAAACCCTTGGACAAATATGTATGGAAAATTAAATGTTAGTTTCCTTTAGATAGTGGATAATTTTTTTTATTTGGTTTAATATTTTATAACTTTTTGTATTTTTATTTTTATAAGATAATATCATGCTTAAGGAATAGCTCCATGGTTACAATTCTATTAATGAACAATCTTATTCAATACAATATGGTGAATGTTGGTTTCATTTGTAAGAGGTTTGTTGATCTTTCATATTCTCCTATTTCTCCTAATATTTATAATTCATTTACAAGGACGAAAAATCTCAAGGATTAAGTGTCCAACATCCCTCAACTTAAGCCGAAGTGGTGTTTGTGAATATAAGCATCATTCTAAGCTTTTAAAAATTTTATTTTCTAAATTCTTTGGTGAAGATGTCCACAATTTCATCATTTGTGGAACAATGTCTCATATGAATAGCCTTGGCCTATACATCATATCAAAACAAAAATATACTTTGTCTTGATGTGTTTAGTTCGATCATCGAATTTGGGATTCTTGGCCAACTTAATTGTAGAAGTATTGTCAACTACAAGACAAGAAAAATTCACTTGTTTCTCCTACAAATATTCAAGTATTTTCCTAAGTCACACAATCTCCTTCGTGGCTTCAGTGACTGCCAGATATTTTCCCTCTATTATGGAATCTACTAGAACTATTTATTTTGGTGACTTTCATGACACAACTATTTATTTAAGAATAATGCGATATCTCAAAGTTGGCACTCCATTTTCTTTGTACTTATCAAAATTTGAAATTAGAATATCCAATCAAACTAAATTCCTTCACCTTAGAATACTTGAGTCCAAAATATTGAGTTCCATTCAAGTATTTCAAAATCCATTTTGTAGCTACCCACTGTCCTTCAAAAAGATTTTGCATAAAGATGGAAATAATACCAATAACAAATGTATATTTGTTCTATTAATGGTGAGGTAGATAAGACTTCCCACAAACTCTCTGTACTTTATTACATCCTCACATTCATTTCCTTGTATTGATGCGAGTTTCAAAATTTGTTCAATTGGAGTAGAAAGAGGATCACATTTAGCTATGTGAAATGTATTCAACAATTATCCAATTTACTTATTTTTGGAGATGAATATGTATTTTTATGGATGCAATACAATTTATATTGTTTCTTATAATCAATAGGCCATTTACATACACCATAAGATATACAAAAAAAATCCCAACTTTCTTGACAAAAAGAGTTTCATGATCAAGATTAAAGTCTCTAAAATTCAATTTTAGAAGATGCTCCATTATTTTTTCATACCAAGCTCATCGTGCTTGTTTCAGGTCATATAAGGATTTGATTAGTTTAGATACTTTTTGTTCTTGTCCCTTCACAAAAAAACCTTCTGATTGATACATGAAGGCATTAGATTTTAGGTCTCCATTCAAGAAAGCAATCTTCACATCCATTTAATAGACTTTACATCCATTTTGTGTTGCCAAGGCAAAGAGAGCTATATGGTGGCCCATTTTGCTATGGATTCAGGGTCCTCAAACTACAACAAACTTCCATAATTTCACAACACAAAAAGACAACATATTTAACATCTTAAGATATATTTGTCACATCATATTGAAAGCATGTAAAAGAAATTGATTTATGGAAATTTACATAAAAAAACAACAACAAGAATAATTGGTTAAAATGGCTAGGTTGCAATTGTCTTGTTGGGACCACCCGATTGAATATGCCACCCTGCCAACTAGGAAATTTTATCCACTTCCTAGCCTAGGGAACCTCCACAAGTTCCATAGTCCTTAGAGCCCAAGTCAAAACCACAGTTGTAGTTTGTCTGAGATCCCCATGCCAACACCCCTCCAATGTCCAACACCAAATTCCACTCTCAATGATATCCAAGCCTTTGCACTCCCAAGTGCCAAATCCCCAAAACCATCCCAAAGTGCCAAAACCACTTCGACCCCAAAATTCTCCCAAATTTCCTCCAAAGTGTTGAGAAATCAATGTAGATGGAAATTAGGGTTTTGATTCCTCTTTTATTTATAATTACTTGTGATTATGTGTTGGATTTTTTAATTCTTTATTATTTCTTCTGTAATCAAGCAATTACCAACTCAAAATTGTATCACAAGAACAAGAAGACACAAGATATGGGCTCTAAACCAGGGAAAAACCCCTCTCTTAGGGGAAAACCAAGTAAAAAATGATACATCCAAGGCCCCATAAAAAAGACCAATAACTTCTCCAAGTACCAAGTCAGCCCTCCAAAATATTTCCTTCAAATGAGTCAAATTCCTTCCAATATGAAATAGTCAAATTTTTTGCCTCTTGCTTCAGGTTTAAAACTTGTCCTCCAATTGTTGGCCCTGCAACCTGCACAAATTCCCAGAAATTTCACACATGGGTGCTAGTTTAGGCTAGATTTCAGACTTGTCCTTCTTCGCTTGGATTTTTTCTTTGATTCCTTGCCTTCACCCTTGATTTTGCTTCTATTCTAGCTGTAGATCAAACTTTCTTGTGAATGGATTCCAAATAGGTCAAAGTCTCTTGCTATTTATACCTTCTTCAAGTGTCGACTGTGCCTATTCTAGGCCGACTTCATTAGAAATTCTGACTTGGTATTGGGAGTCTAAAATTGACACTTTAAACTCAATAATAATAATTCTTTCTTGATACAATTTTCCCATAAGGGTCTTATACATATGACAAAGACTGAAATTACTCAATGAACCCTAGAAGCATGAAGACCATTCTTGTCCTAGTTGAAAAATAAAAAGAGAATGAAACCCTTTCTTCAAAAAATAAATATATTTTTCTCTTTTTCATTTTTACAATAAATAATGATACAAATACAATAATAATTATGAATACCAAGCATAGTTACATTTCTCAACACTCCCTCTTAACTAGGGAGGTATTCATAATTGTACAAATGGTACAAGAATGACCTCAAGTTGAAATGTTCTAAGAAGAGTATCACAATCAACATATACAATGCTAGAGATCTTGATACCATCTAGGTTAACTGCCAAGGTATCAACCCATCAAGGGATCTAGGTACCATCTAGGCTACTTGCAAAGGTACCAACACAATAGGGATTCAGGTGTCATATAGGCTACCTACTAAGACACCAACTCAACAAGGATCTAGGTGTCATTTATGCTACTTGCCAAGACACCAAATCAACGAGTATCTAAGTATCATCTAGGCTACCTGCCAAGAAACCAACTCAATAAGGATCCAGGTGTCATATAGGCTACCTTCCAAGACACCAACTCAACAAGGATCCAAGTGTCATCTAGGCTACCTGCCAAGACACCAACTTAAAAGGATCCAGATGTCATCTAGGCTACCTGCCAAGAGACCAACTCAACAAGGATCCAAGTGTC
Source organism: Pinus tabuliformis (assembly GCA_031772625.1). Lineage (NCBI taxonomy): Eukaryota > Viridiplantae > Streptophyta > Pinopsida > Pinales > Pinaceae > Pinus > Pinus tabuliformis. Next base: position 1,281,599,147 of record CM062820.1, read on the forward strand.
ATCTAGGATATTTTCCAAGACAACAACTCAACAAGGATCTAGGTGTCATCTAGGCTACCTGCCACAACACCAACTCAACAAGGATCTAGGTGTCATCTAGGCTACCTACCAAGACACCAACTCAACAAGGGATCTAGGTATCATCTAGGATACCTGCCAAGATACCAACCCTAAGTACTATCATATGAGCTTATATAGCCTAAGGTACTCATCATCTTTCGTTTTCAATCAAATAGGAAACATCAACCAATCCAAGTTTGATTCTAAAATACTCAAGTTTCTTATTGGGAAGAGATTTAGTCAAAATATCAACTACTTGTTCATCTATCGAGATATACTGTAGTTTTACGACCCCATCTTGTTCCAAAATCCTAATATAATGGTACTTATTAATAATTTTCTTTGTTCCAGCATGAAACACATGATCCTCAGTGAATCTTATGCTACCCTGGTTGTCACAAAATATCACGAAGAGATCCATTGGTCCTTCGAATAGATATGTAAGAAGCTTTATGATCCAAACAACTTCTTTTCCAACCTATCAAGTTGCAACATATTCAGCTTCAACACTACTCAAAGAAATAAAGTCTTGTTTTCAACTCATCTATTAGATCATAGTATATCCCCAACTAAAGAAACCACCGATAGGGCTTCTTCCATTTGTCTCACTTCCACCCCATTCAGAGTCTGTAAATCCTAGCAATAGAATCTCATTGCCATCATATTTTAGGCAATGATGAATTGTTCCACGTCGGGATCTCAAGATATGCTTGGCAGTTACCCAATGATCTTGATGTGGCTCCAACTGAAACTGACTGAGGACATTTACCGCATAATATATGTCAAGTCTATAATTCACCAAGTATATTATGGATCCAACCAACTGATGATAGCTTGTGGGATCCATAAGAATAAAATCTGAATTCTTTAACTTCTTGAAATTTGTGATCATGGGAGTTGTTATGGGATTACTATTGATAATGCCAAATTATTACAAGATATTGATCACATATTTTCCTTGACCAAGATATATTTTTCTTGGTTTCTGCCAAACTTCCAAGCCCAAATAATAATGCATAAGCCCAAGGTCCTTCATTCTGAACTTAGCTGCTAACATCTTCTTACAGTCTTCAATTCGATGTTCTACACCTGTAATAAGTAATTCATCCATATATAATAGTATAATGAAAGTTTGATTCTTGATAACTTTGTTGTAGAGATTTGGATCAACAAAGCTCTTGACAAATCCAATTCTTAATAAATAGGCATTGATTCTTGCATACAAAGCTCTAGGAGCTTGTTTCAAACCATATAATGCCTTCTTCAATATCCAAACGTGAGTTTCTTTGTTATGGATTTCAAATCCTTGAAGTTGCTCAATATATACTTCTTCATCTATAGTCCCATTCAAGAATGTCCTTTTGATGTCTATTTGATGGATATTCCATCCCACAGTGGCATCTAAGGATAATAAATATCTAATGGTAGTGTACTTGGCAGTAAGAGAAAAAGTTTCTTCATAACTGCTAAAAATAGTAAGTGCTTTAATAAACAAGGAAACAAATGAAACTGTCTGGAGGTGTAGGTGGGATAGGTGGGTGGCCACTAATATCCACCTCAATCATTCCTCCCCCCTTAGGAACCAATGGTCCCCATTGCATGCAAAGCCTCCATGAGGTGAGTAAATTTTTGTTGAACCTGGTCTTCGGTGAGCCACTTGCCTTGGTGCAAGAGTTGGCTAGCTTTGACAATCCGATATAGTTGGATCTTTTGTTGGTGAATGTTCTTGACCTGTGTGTCCATAATCCAATCAGTTGTGGCATGTTCCATGAAGTATGGGTTTAACTCTGTTGGTGTGAGTTGTTCTGCAATGTCTGATGTGTCCAACAATGGTGGGAACCATCGCCAAAGGCGGTCCACATTGAACACTGGGTGTAGGCTAAGGAATGGGGGAATGTTGAGATCAAAAGCATTGTCTCCCACAACCTTGGTAATGGTGTAAGGACCATATCGGAGTGGTTTGAGATTCTGATGGGCTTCGGTAAGGCGTTCTTTCTGCAAATGCAACCATACTTTGTCGCCCACTTGAAACTTGTGTCGCACCTGATGTTGATCATGTCACTGCTTGTACTTGGCACTTGACTTCTCTAGGATGTCATGAACCTGCTGGCGGATGTGTTGGATGCATTCAATAAATCTAGACGATTTATTAGCCTTAGGAAGTACATGTGTGCATTCTGTCCACATAGTCGCAGGAGGCATGGCGACATCAATTAGACACAATGGTTGAAATACTAGACCCAATTGAAAGGGACTACGACTAGTCCAGCTATGGAGATCTCTACTATAACTGTGTTGCACATATGGAAGACTCTCACCCCAGGTTCGAGGATGCTTAGAGTTGTACATGCGGAGTATAACACTATCGTCCTATTGACGACCTTCGTATGGCCATCAGTTTGGGGATGGAAGGTAGACGATTTGGTGAGCTTGGTGTCCAATAGTGTTTAGAGGCTTGACCAGAATGTGCTTAGGAACCTGCTATCCTGATTTGAGATAATGGTTTGTCGGATCCCAAAATGTACCCATACTCGTTCAAAGAAGAGTTTGGAAACGTCCTCTGTTTTGATACTCTTCTTGCAAGTCACCAATATAGCCATCTTAGAAAATCTCTGCACGACCACAAATACACAGTCATTACCATGCTTGGTAGAAGGGAGTTGAGACATATAGTCCATGGAGATGGATTCCCACGACTAACTGGGGGTAGGCAGAGGAGTGTACATGCCTTGATTCTTGATGGTTGGCTTGGTCATGGCGCATGTAGTGTAAGATCTAATATATTTCCCAACATCTAGTTAGAGTTTGGGCTAATAAAAGTACTTTTGTAGTACAACCACAATTTTCTCCACACCAAAGTGTCTTGCAACTCGACTGTAGCGTGCCTCCCAAATTAGCTTGACACGCTCGCTTGAAGGAACATAAAGGTAGCCTAGGTAGCATAATAATGTGTCCTGGAGGTGAAAATCAAGAACTTGCTTTCTAGCTACTAGCATCTGGTATGTCGAGGTGAAATCTAGATCATTTTTGTATAGTTGCAACTATCCAGAGGTCTTGTGACCATAAGAGTTGAGAATAGTGGTCAATGTTGCAACTGGGGGTTGACTGAGGCACTATGAAACATGATTGGTGTTGCCCTTTTGTATTTAATGTTCAAGTGGAATTGTTGCAGATATGTAGACCACTTCTGATGGCGATTGTTCTGCAACTTCCCCTGTGTCTATATAAACTGAAGAGGTTGGTGATCAACGTGGATGACTGTATCCCTCCCTAGAATGTAGTGCTTCCATTGTCGGCAAGCCTGCATGATGGAATACATCTCTTTATCATAAGTGGGGTACTTTTGAATTGTATCGTAAAATGTATCACTATGATAGGATACTGGATACCCGTGATGGGTAAGCACTGCATGAATAGCATAGTCTGAGGTGTTTTTCTTGATTTTAAATGGCTACTACAGGTCTAGCAGCGTGAGTACTGGTGCAGAGCAGAGGCAGTGCTTCAACTCAACGAACACTTTCTGTTGGGACTTAGAACAGGAAAACTTTTCTTTTGCTTCGCCCTTAGTAATTTGACTCAATGATCTGAATTTAAACATGAAAACAACAAATTATAGATATAACCATAAATACAAAGATGCAACATAAATCACACTTCATTTCATTAATATCAAATACTGAAATATGCATACAAACAGAATGGAAATAAGACTAGCTCAAGTGATGGTAGCTTATCTCTGAGAAGAGATGTGGCAGCTACATGCCTCTGAACTGTGTTAGAATGAGGCTCCAAGGCCTATTTATTATCGAGAAACAATGGAAAACCCTAAAAATCCATAAACATAACCCTAGGAGATGAATTGCCAAAACTGTGGGCCCCATTTGGGTAAATTGGTACATCAATTTCCTCGGGACGTAATTTTGGCATACGATCTCCATTTGGCTATCATAATACCTCATTTCTAAGGTCCTGAAGAGTAGGCTAAAAACAAATAGGTTCACCTATTTGGGACTTTTATAGTCTCTCAATTTTCCCTAAAAATGTCGTTTAGGGCCTCAAAACGGCACCGGAAATTCAAGACCCAAAAAATTGCCAAAAAGAGTAAAATGTGCTACAATTAAGGAAACTAAAAAACTGAACGAGACAATATTGGGGGTCCAAGTGGAATAGGAGGATGACCACCAATATCGTCCTGGAACACTAAAAGGCCAAGCGATATGGTAGAATCCCAACACGAACCTCTGATAAAAATTTGCAAGGCCCAAAAAGCTGTGAAGCTCCGTTAGAGTGGTTAGGGTTGGCCAATCCTAAATGAATTGGATCTTGGTTGGGTCCACATGCACGCCACACTCATCTATGATGTAACCCAAGTATTGGACCTAGCTTATGACAAAGGTGCATTTCTCCAAGTTGGCACATAGTTTGTGCTGCCGCTGCCAAAGGGTTTGAAGGACCTACCGAATGTGTTGTAGGTGTTCTTCCCAACTCTTGTTGAAGATGAGGATGTCATCTAGATAAACCAACATGAACGAGTTGGTGAAGGGATGCAATATTTCATCCATTAGCCTCATAAATGTAGCAAGGGCATTTGTCAACCCGAAGGGCATAACCAACCATTCAAAAAGGCATTCCTTAGATTTAAAGGCGGTCTTCCATACATTTGTGGGCTCTATTGGAACTTGGTGATAACCAAACTTCAGAATATCTTGCTAAAATACTTAGCCCCTTGAGTTGGTCCAATAAGTCATCAATATGTGGGATTGGATACCTATTCCTGACAGTGATTTTGTTTAGTGCCCAATTTTCAATCCAGAGCCTCCATGTCCCATCCTTCTTCTGTACAAGTATAATTGGGCTCCCACAAGGCGAGGAACTTGGTCGGATGTGCTCGTTTTGTAGCAAGTCCTGGATTTTACGCTTGATCTCGTCATTTTCTAGAATGGAGCGGAGATATATCGGCATGTTGGGTAGAGGTGCTTCGGGAGTCAGATCGATTGAATGATTGACCTGACAATGCAAGGGTACCCTTGTGGGTGAGGAGAAGATGTCCTTATATTATTCCACGAACATATACACATGATTTTCCTACTTGGAGGAACCCTTCCCGGGGGCCATGGATGTGGCTACGACCTTCCCCTTACTTTGAGAGTGGACCAGAAAGAAAACAAATTTCCCACTTTGGGAGATGACCTTACTGCATTTATTAGTAGAGATCAAAGAGATGGTGGTAGGTGGGGCTACCTTTGGTATTCTATATAACTTAGTACCTAAAGAAATAATAATAGAGCGAGGTCTAGACTCATATACAACATGCCGCTTCCATAAGTATGGTTGTCCTAATAATACATCAGAAACTTCAAGGGGAGTGTTGGCATTATGATTCTGGTTTGGCTCTATGGTTCAGGTGTTGTACTTGATGGCAACTCACTCAAGTGGCAAAACTCTGTTCAGGCTCTCAAAATGATGGAAAATAAGAGGTTCGCTGGTGCATCATTCAAAAGGTGCATACCCGCAGGTTCGTCGTTCAGGAAGTGCAGACATACTTGCAGGTTCACCGTTCATAAGGTGCGGTCCCCCAGTTCACTCGCTCCAATGCAGAGAAGCGCGCTCACGTGGGGTATCCTATGTTTGGCCCTTGGTATTTATCCCGTCTTTTACGATCCTATGGTTTTTGCCCATGGTATAGGATCTAATTTATTGAACCCTGGTTTGGATCCCTTGTATTGGTTTTTGATGGTTTTGTCCCATGGTGTGGATAAGGGTTTGACTATAAAAGGGGAAGGAGATCACTTGGCTGGACACTTGTGAAATTTGAATATCTTAAGATCTGAAATTTTGGGTGATTGGTTTTACAAAGCTAGATCTAAATCAAGGAGAAAACTTAAGGCGAATCTATTGATAAGTCGTGATCTCTCAGGTGCATGATCAGATCTGTGGATCTGACTGTCTGTGACACATTGGAGGACTGTTAATTTGGCCCTAATCAGAGGTTCGTAGGCGATCCACGGCGTAAGTGCGGGGGTTCGCAGCGCAGGAGAAGACGCAGTGCGGGGGTACGCAGCGCAGCAGAAGGCGCAGTGCGGGGTACGCAGTGCAGAAGAAAGCACATTGCAGAGGTACGCAGAGGCACAGAAGGACCAGTGCGGAGGTACGGTGTCAGACGGACAGTGAAGGTGTGAATCTGAGATGAGGTACGCAGTTCAGCAGAAGGAGTAAGTGCGGTGGTACGCAAAGTAGTAGAAGGATCCAGTGCAGATCTGCACAGTTCAGGCACAGAAAGGCTGCGGATATCCGCAGGTTTATATCAGTGAAGTTGCGGACCTGTCTTGAAACATTTGTTGGCTGTCTTTTATCTATTGCTGCAGAGTTCTGGGTTTAGATTTCTGGTATTACTTTTCTGTTTACAGCATTCTGAGAAGTTGGGTGATTCATTGGTTGATTGCATAAGGAGATTGGGTGATTTGCATGTACTTGATGATTATTTTATCTTCTTGGATCCAGTCTGAAAATTAATGAAACGTGGTCCTTAAAGAAGTAGAAGAGCAAAGGGGGTTGTAGCTCCCTTCCAGGAGAGACTGGAAAACGAGAGAGAGTTGTAGCTCTCTGCAGGTTGTAGCCTGCGTACTGGTAAAGGACTGCACCAGTACAAAATCCTTGTAAAAGAAGTTTCTAATTGAAAGAATATAGAGACATATTGCAGCAGGTGGTTTTCACCCACATTGGGTTTCCACCTTATATCTGGTGTTCTTTGGTGTGCTTATCTATTTTTCTTGTTCTTGTTCATTATTATATGGCACTGACATACAAATTAATGATCAATATCTGAAGAATAAATTAAAGTATAAATTTGGAAGGCATATTGAAAAGAATTTGATAATACTGATTCACCCCCTCTCAGTATTATTTCCAACAATTGGTATCAGAGCAGGTTCTTCAGAAGAAGCTTGATAGCTTGAAGAAAGATCTTTCATCATGCGAAACTACGAGAGGGAAGCATCAATCAGGCCACCGATTTTTGATGGGACAAACTTTATTTATTGGAAGGTAAGAGTTACTGCCTATCTTCAATCTCTTGGTACAGAAGTCTGGGATATCATAGATACAGGGTATACTTTTCCATCAGCAACCCCTACAGATCTGGCTGAGAAGAAGAAATATGAAACAAATGCAACGACGGTCAATACTCTATTAGGATGCCTATCTCAATCAGAATTTGTCAAGGTAATGCAGTTTAAATCTGCAAAAGAGATATGGGACAAGATTGTTCTGAGCTATGAAGGAGATGATCAGGTAAAAAGAGCAAAACTTCAAACCCTCAGGATTCAGTATGAAAATCTCAGGATGTATAATGATGAAAGTGTGGCTAACTATTTTCTTCGTGTAGATGAGATTGTTAATTGCATGAAAATTTTGGGTGAAGAAATAAAAGAGGTTGTTGTGGTTGAAAAGGTTCTAAGATCTTTGTCCCCTAGGTTTGAATCTAAAGTTTCTGCTATAGAAGAAAAGGAGAATCTACAAAGCCTTAAAATGTCACAGCTGCACGGAATTCTAACTGCTTATGAAATGAGGAAAGGAGGTCCATCAGACAGGAGAGAAGCTGCCTTCAAGGCTTCAGGCAAAGGCGAGTACTACGAGTTAGGACACGTGTCAGAAGAAGAAGAAGAATCAAATTTTGTCAGAAATCTTCAACGGGGTACTGGACGGTTCCGAGGTAAGTTACCTTTCAAATGCTTTGCTTGTGGAAGAGTCGGTCACTATGCTGCCAAATGTCCTCACAAGGATAAGATTGACAAAGGGAAGGAACCTGTTAGATGGAACAAGAAACAGAATGCAACTAAGAAAAGTTACTACACTCATGAAGACAGTGATGGCCTATCAAATAGTGACAAAGATGAATGAGGTAATGATTATAAACTTTTAATGGATTTTGAAGATGATGATTACATGGATGCTATAGATGTGGATGACTTTTATGAAGAGATTTATAGACTCAAGACATGTTTAGAAGAAAATAATGTGATCATTGATACTCTGCAATTTCAACTTGATGAAAAAGAAAAATCTCTTGAAAAGTTAGAATGTGAAATTGTTGGCCTTAGAAAAGAAATTGAGAAAACAAAGGTTCTTAATCTTAAGTTTGTTAAAGGATCTGAAACTCTGGATGAGATTATCAATGTATATCGTTCTCCTCTAATTAAGACATGCCTGGGTTATAATGGAGAAACATCTCAAGCATCCACCTCAAAAAGTTATTTTGATGCAGCAAGGAGGAATGAGCAAAAGCCCAATGGAGTTCATCAGGTAAAGCAGGGACGAATTACATCAAGAACAAACAGAGACTACTAGGTAAACCAGGGGCAATCCATCTTAAGGGTGAACAAAAGCTACAACCAGCCACAGGTAAAAACTTCTCAATTTGCTTCAAGAATGGATGACAGTAGAAATTACAATCATTTTGCTGGTAGATTTGATTATCGCAGAAGTTTCTTCAATGGCCAATGTTTCTCTTGCCATAACTTTGGTCACAAAGCAGCTCAATGTATTGCCTATAAGACAATCATGACTAGAGAAGCTCAAAAATAAAGAAGTATGACTGGGATTACGAAAAGGACCTATAACAACTTTTCGGCCCTTGAAAATGAAATTGAATGTTCTATTTGTAATAACTTTGGTCATGAAGATTCTGAATGCAGGAGCAGGTTTCGGCAGACAAAGGAACAAGCCTTAAGCACCCAAACATGGAGAATAAAGGAACCACAACTAGAAAGATGTGGGATAGCTTTTTATGCAGAAGGACAAGAAAATCTATGGTACATCGACAACGGATGTTCGAAGCATATGACAGGTGATAAAGAAAAACTTGAATCATATATTGCTTTAGAAAAGGGTAAGAAAGTCTCTTTTGGAAATGATACCCCTGCAGCCATAAAAGGAAAAGGCACTGCTCATTTGAAAGAAAAGGTCAAGGCTGGAAATGTTTTGTATGTTGATAGCTTGAAGCATAATCTACTGAGTGTCAGTCATATGTGCGATCAAGGAACCGAGGTAATATTTTGATCAAATGGATGTAGCATTCGTGATCTCGATACAGGAAAAACATTGATCAAAGGCAGAAGAACTCCAAATAATCTATACATATTTGAAGAAGGACAACAACAATGCTATTTGAGCAAGGATGATGAACATTAGTTATGGCAATGGAGGTTGGGGAATCTAAGCTTTTCACAAATAAGGAAAGCACGCAAATACCATGCAGTTCGTGGTCTTCCAGATATCAAAATTCCAGACAACACCATATGTAAATCATGTCAGTTTGGTAAGCAAACCAGAACTAACTTCCTTGAGAAGGAAGGATCAGCCAGCAGGCCTCTTGAACTAGTCCATAAAGATGTATGTGGTCCATTCAGGACAAGGTCACCTCGAGGAGAAGAATACTTTATATTATTCATTGACGACTTCTCCAGGATGGTTTGGTTGGGACTCATGAAACACAAGGATGAAGCATTCGAAAAATTCAAATCTTTCAAAGCCTTGGCTGAAAATGAATCAGATCACAAAATTAAGTACCTCAGGTCTGACAGAGGTGGGGAGTTTACCTCAAATGAATTTTTCGATTTCTGTGAAGAACATGGAATAAGAAGGGAATTCTCTACAGCTAGGACTCCTAAGCAAAATGGAGTGGTGGAAAGGATGAACATAACGATCCAACAAATGGCTCGTGCTATGCTTGATGAGTCTGGGACTCCCGCAACCTTCTGGGGTGAAGCTGCATTTGCTGCGGTTGTTATTCTCAACAAAACAAATGTTCGAGTGAACAACACTCAAACTCCTCATGAGCTCTGGTATGGTGAGACTCCTTCGGTAAAGCATTTCAAAATTTTTGGGAGCAAATGCTATATTAAGAACACTGATGAACAGCTTGGCACACTTGAACCTAGAGCAAATGAAGGCATTCTCCTTGGTTATTCTCCCCACAGCAAAGCATATAAGTGTTACAATAAAAGACTTGGAAGAATTTTTGACAGCATTGATGTTGTGGTTGACGAAAAAGGATACATCCCTAGGCAAGTAAATCATGAAAATATCGAAGAGGATGAAGAATACTCTCCAAATCAGACAAATGATGAAGAAGAACCTCAAGAGGCACCTGAGGAGCAAATAAGGATAGAAGAGAAGACTCCATCCAGGTACGTTCAAAAGAATCATCCAGAATCTCAGATTTTGGGGCAGAAAGAAGCATGTGTACAAACAAGAAGAACAATTGCAGAAGCCTCAAGCTATTTGGCATTGCTCTCCTCCACTGAACCACAAAATGTAAGAGAGGCATGCAAAGATGAATGCTGGGTCAAGGCGATGGATGAAGAACTTGAGCAGATCGAAAAGAACAACACTTGGGAATTGGTTCCTAGACCAAAAGATAAGAATGTCATAGGGACAAAATGGATCTTCAAAAATAAGTTGAATGAAAATGGAGAAGTAATTAGAAACAAGGCCAGACTTGTGTGTAAAGGGTATGCTCAACAAGAAGGAATAGACTTCGAAGAAACTTTTGCTCCCGTTGCTAGACTTGAGGCCATCTGAATGTTCCTTGCTCTCTCAAGCTTTCAGAAGTTCAAAGTTTTTCAAATGGACGTGAAATCAGCCTTTCTGAATGGGGACTTAGAAGAAGAAGTGTACATTGAGCAACCAGATGGTTTCATCCTTGGGAATGATCCAAATCTTGTATGCAGACTAAAGAAGGCTCTCTATGGTCTTAAACAAGCTCCAAGGGCTTGGTACTACTGTTTGGACAAATATCTTCATCAACAAGGTTTTTCAAAGGGATCAACAGATAGCAATCTTTACATAAAACTTGAAAATGACAAATTACTAATACTTGTTGTGTATGTAGATGATATTATCTTTGGTAGCAATGAAGAAGCTATGAGTCAAAGCTTTGCCTTGGTGATGCAGAAAGAATTCAAAATGTCTTTGATTGGAGGACTGACATATTTTCGTGGACTGCAAATCCAACAAAATGAAGGCGGGATCTTCTTGTCTCAAACCAAGTATCTCAAGCAGATTTTGAAGAAATATGGCATGGAAGATGCAAAACCAGTATGTACCCCCATGGTCACAGGATGTAGCCTCAGTACAAATGATGAATCAGTAGCAGTGCATCAACCAACCTACAGATCTATGATTGTAAGTCTACTTTATTTGACAGGTACCCGACCAGACATCATGCATGCAGTGGGAATAGTTGAAAGATTTCAGGCAAATCCAAAGGAAACACATCTTCAGGCAGTGAAGAGAATTTTAAAGTACCTTCAAGGAACTCAAAACTATGGCTTATGGTATCCTAGAGATACAGATCTCACACTTCATGCTTATACAAATGCAGATTGGGCTGGAAGCGTGGATGACAGGAAGAGAACAAGTGGTGGTACATTCTTTATGGGTTCCAGATTAGTATCTTGGTTAAGCAAGAAACAAAGTTCGATTGCTTTATCTATAGCTGAAGCGGAATATGTGGCTGCTGCATCTTGTTGCACTCAACTCCTTTGGATGATGCAGACCTTGCAAGATTTTCAAATCACTTGTACTCCACCTATCTCCATCTTATGTGATAATACAAGTGCAATCAACATTTCAAAGAACCCAGTCATGCATTCAAAGACCAAGCACATACCGATCAAGTATCACTTTCTCAGGGAACAAGTGCTTGAACAAAAGGTCAAGTTGGAGTATGTTCCTTCTAAGGAACAAGTTGTTGATATACTCACCAAACCATTGCCCAGGGAGACCTTTGAATACCTCAGGCAAAAGCTGGGGGTTGTTGATGCATCATCTTGATGTTGAATCTCATTTGTTTCAGAGATTGTTGGTTGTACGCAAGTTTCATATGGGGTATACGCATACATTGGTCGAAGATCGAATGGCACAGGTTCAGGGGGAGCATATATTCTTCTAATAATGCATTGTTCACATTATGGTAGAAGATCTTGGAGGAAGTACAAAAGCAGAACATGGATGTTGATCTGAATATTGCTGCAATATGTCTCTATCTCTTTCACAGTCATGTATGGTGTTTGGTGGATTATGGTTCTTCTTGAAGAAATTTCTTTCCTTTTGCCGATCTAGTTTATAGTCAGGGGGAGCATGTTCTCAGGGGGGAGCATCACCCTTTGCCCTTGATGTCAAAGGGGGAGAATGACGTTGAGGATCTTGAGGTTGCCATCAAGTCCAAAGGGGGAGATTGTTGGCATTATGATTCTGGTTTGGCTCTATGGTTCAGGTGTTGTACTTGATGGCAACTCACTCAAGTGGAAAAACTCTGTTCAGGCTCTCAAAATGATGGAAAATAAGAGGTTCGCTGGTGCATCATTCAAAAGGTGCATACCCGCAGGTTCGTCGTTCAGGAAGTGCGGACATACCCGTAGGTTCACCGTTCATAAGGTGCGGTCCCCCAGTTCACTCACTCCAATGCAGAGAAGCGCACTCACATGGGGTATCCTATGTTTGGCCCTTGGTATTTAGCCCGTCTTTTACGATCCTATGGTTTTGGCCCGTGGTATAGGATCTAATTTATTGAACCCCGGTTTGGATCCCTTGTATTGGTTTTTGATGGTTTTGTCCCATGGTGTGGATAAGGGTTTGACTATAAAAAGGGGAAGGAGATCACTTGGCTGGACACTTGTGAAATTTGAATATCTTAAGATCTGAAATTTTGGGTGATTGGTTTTACAAAGCTAGATCTAAATCAAGGAGAAAACTTAAGGCGAATCTATTGATAAGTCGTGATCTCTCGGGTGCATGATCAGATCTGTGGATCTGACTGTCTGTGACACATTGGAGGACTGTTAATTTGGCCCTAATCAGAGGTTCGCAGGCGATCCACGGCGTAAGTGCAGGGGTTCGCAGTGCAGGAGAAGACTCAGTGCGGGGGTACGCAACACAGCAGAAGGTGCAATGCGGGGTATGCAGTGCAGAAGAAAGCACATTGCGGAGGTACGTAGAGGCACAAAAGGACCAGTGCGGAGGTACGCTGTCAGACGGACAGTGAAGGTGCGAATCTGAGCTGAGGTACGCAGTTCAGCAGAAGGAGTAAGTGCGGTGGTACGCAAAGCAGCAGAAGGATCCAGTGCGGATCTGCACAGTTCAGGCACAGAAAGGCTGCGGATATCCGCAGGTTTATATCGGTGAAGTTGCGGACCTGTCTTGAAGCATTTTTTGGCTATCTTTTATCTATTGCTGCAGAGTTCTGGGTTTAGATTTCTGGTATTACTTTTCTGTTTACAGCATTATGAGAAGTTGGGTGATTCATTGGTTGATTGCATAAGGAGATTGGGTGATTTGCATGTACTTGATGATTATTTGATCTTCTTGGATCCAGTCTGAAAATTAATGAAACGTGGTCCTTAAAGAAGTAGAAGAGCAAAGGGGGTTGTAGCTCCCTTCCAGGAGAGACTAGAAAACGAGAGAGAGTTGTAGCTCTCTGTAGGTTGTAGCCTGTGTACTGGTAAAGGACTACACCAATACAAAATCCTTGTAAAAGAAGTTTCTAATTGAAAGAAGATAGAGACATATTGTAGCAGGTGGTTTTCACCCACATTGGGTTTCCACCTTATATCTGGTGTTCTTTGGTGTGCTTATCTATTCTTCTTGTTCTTGTTCATTATTATATGGCACTGACATACAAATTAATGATCAATATCTGAAGAATAAATTAAAGTATAAATTTGGAAGGCATATTGAAAAGAATTTGATAATACTGATTCACCCCCCCTCTCAGTATTATTTCCAACAGGGAGCAACAACACACAATACCTCATTCGTGAAGGGCTTGATGCTGTAGGGAGGTGGCATTGCTGGCTGACGTGAAGATCTCATCCTTGGTGAAGCCACCCGATGGTGTACAACTATGAATGTGCTGTAGTATATAGGACTAGTCACTTCATGACCTATGCTGAAATGAGGTTATTTTGGCTCCTGATGTTGACATGGAAATTATAGCGGAGAACCCTTCAACCACATTTGTGAGTGGAATAGGCATTCCCCATCTTCTAGATATTTAGGCTCAATATTTTGGATCTTGGTGGTGGCCACAGTGGCACTGGGATTTGCATCAATGATCTTCATCCCTTTGTCATTCCCCTTGTCATGTTCCGATTTAGAGTCAGAACATGCATCGGAATCAGAAGCCTTTAGCTGGACCACCAATGACTGCTTAGATTGACATTCACTTGTGTTGTGAGTGGAGATCTTATAGAACTCACACCACTTTCCCGTGTCCTTCTTTGTCTTCATGGTGTTTCTTTGCTTGTGGCTTCTGCAGGTTATCCTGGGTCGCCCCGCCTTGGATTTTCCCTTTGCTCTGTGTTTTGGGGACACCTTTCCCTTGCTTTGGATTCACAGATCCAAAGTCTTAGTTTTTCTATTTAAGTTTCTATTCAATCTTGACAACGTATCGGTACACCATGCCAAGCGAGGAGATGTCCAAGAAATCCATCTCATCCTAGATGTACGTGTGTAGGCAACCATGGTACTTGAGTATCAAATGTTTCTCAGAATCCTTGATACCCAACTTCATGCGAAGGGTATGAAAGACATTGGTAAACTCCAGCATGTCTTGGTCCCTTTTCTATCACATCATGGTCCACTTTATGTATTTATCCTCATAGCTCTCGACAGGGTAGTACTACTCCTTGATGGTGTCCCGAAACAAATCCCAAGTGGGTGCGGCCAAAAATAGTGAGGGAATACTTTCATCCTTCTTCTCATAGTAGGTTTCCCACCAGTCCCTGACATGGGGGGCGAATTTGAGAAGAGAAAAAGTAATATTTTCCCAGCTGGAAAAATCATGAAAAAAATATTGTTCTAGCAAATTAACCATTTATCTATGGCACCCGCATCTATATGACCCTCAAATATGGGAATGCCAAAGTTAACTTGAACCTTAAAGGGTGTGGCGCTTCTAGAGTAGCTACTAGAGGTAGATGCGCCGCCCTTGGGTAGCCGCTGAGGGATCTGGGCAAAGTTATCCATCATCGCGTTCCTTTGTCGCTCAAGGGCTTCTTCGAGCAATCTTTTGAAAGGATATCCTGTCCCCTCATCTTTGTTTTCTTCCACCATGGGAGGCTATTGGGATTTGCGAGGCTATTCTTGCAAAGGTTCAACGAGTTCAAGCCCTAACTCCTTATATCTTGACCTCGTTGAGGACATGAAAATAAAAATAGAGAAAGAGCAGACTGCTCTGATACCACTAATCTGAATTTAAACAGGAATGCAAAAAATTACAGATATAACAAAAAATATAGAGATGCAGTATAAATAACACTTCATTTCATTAATATCAAATACTGAAATATGCTTATAAACATAATGGAAATAAGACTAGCTCGGGCGATGGTAGCTTATCTTTGAGAAGAGATGTGGCAGCTACATGCCTTTGAACTATGTTACAATGAGGCTCAAGGGCCTATTTATTATTGAAAAACATGAGGAAACCATAAACGACCAAAACCCTAACCCTAAGAGATGTAACGCCAAGAGTTTGTGGGCCTCGCTGGGGTTAGTTGGGCAACCAACTTCTCGGGGTCATAACTTGGTCATATTATCTCTGTTTGGTGCATACGATACCTTGTTGGAAAGGTCTATCCAAGTACTAGAAGATTTGTCACAGTCCCTTTCCATTGACCATGGGCTTGCAACAACCATGGGCCTGCAATGGACCTTAGAAAACGCTGTTTAGGGTGTCAAAACTGCTCCAGAAGTTCAGGACCCAAAAAACTGCTAAAAATAGTAAATGCTTCAATAAACAAGGAAACAAATGAAACTAAATGGAGGTCTAGGTGGGATAGGTGGGTGGCAACCAATATCTACCTAGATCAAATAACATATAATATTCAAATTTAAATGTGGGAAGAAATATTTAACTTCTCTTTTTTTTCTTTCTTTTTTCTATCCATCCTGGTTTGGATCACGAAGGAACAAAGCCAGATCATGTCCTAGAGAAGATGTTGAAGGTTATTTTTTTGAATCCAAACTCTCATATACATGTGCTCATTTAGTGCCTCCCATACCATGATAAACTTGGATCTCAATTGTGTCGATGCACATCTAATTGTGGGCTACAACTTCATACCTATCCTTGGAACCTCCTTCTGCATGATTACCCTAGTGTGCCTGGACATCTGCTTCAACATGGATAGGTTGGCTAACCATAATTTCTTCTTCACCTTCTGAGAGGTGAGGATATGCTACCTTCCAGCCCTTTGACTTATGGATTGACCTTTCAAAATGCATCAATGTTACACAATGTTCATAAATAGCACATCATGAAAATACAAGTAGGGCGTTGACATAAGTAGCTATGTAGGTCAAAATTGGAAACACATATGGTCAAAAGGTGAGGGGTATTCTTGATGTATAGTATTTGCATCCTCCTAGGTTGTAGAGCCAAGGTCATACTTGTACCATTGGACCTTAACTTGGTCCTTCGGGCGACGCTTGAGTTGTTGAACTCTGTGGTCCAATATGTGTAATAGTTCGACCATAATGGTTTCCAAGTTTGATACATGCAATTCCCTCCAATTGAGTTTGTGAGATTCATCAGAAAAATATTGTCATAGAATAGATACATGAAAAATATCATTAGTTTTATGTAAGTGGGGTGGCAGTGCAAGACGTTAGGAATCTAGTCGAATTTTTTCTTTGATACTAAAATCTCCTATAAATTGAGGTAACAACTTCATCCATAAACATATCAGCCATCAAAATCCACATATACATCAATACATTTATGCATGAAAATAAAGGGAATGAATTTCTCATTAATAAATGCAATGAACCAACCGGAGATGGGACTACCATGTTCCACCCAACCATAGATTGGCTGATCTAAGTCTCTCTTTAGCCAATCACCCCCATGCCATATTCCAAGCATGAACGTGGGACTCATAGAACACATCAAAATCACCAATGAACATGGATTCCATTGGAGCTCTCTGCCTACACCGGGAGGTATTTGAGTGCCTCCTAGTCTCTCAAGCTTTACTGTGCATCCACATTTTGGTCCAAGGATCATTAGGCCCTACACCGAGACATACTCTCCAGGATTTACCATGCATCCCATCCCAGGATCGCTAGGCCCAATGGAGAAAAAATCCACCACTTGGCTTTACCGTATATCCCGCCATTCAATGACAAGGATTCCTAGGCCCACCGAGGCATACAATCTGACTTTACTGCAACCCATAGTTGGGTTCAGGGGTTACTAGGCTAGTGGCTTCATGATCCTCAGTCCATTTCAGGGACCACTCAGACCATGTATTTGTCAATTTGAAGATCCACCCCACTCAGCTTCGAATCCAATCCGCCATCCCACATAAACCGAACGAGAGAACCCATCTCATCAAATCTATCATGAAATGGAAAGGCTAGGTTTAAAATACTATCACACTTGGAAAAACCCATGCCATGGTAGAAAATAAACACATGCAATCCCATGTATGCCAAATATAGCAAGGAAAATACGCATGCAAGTCAATAACTACAAAGAAGCTTGTTGTAGTTGCTTGATCCTCCTTTCCCTGCTTGATCTTTGCTTCTTCTTGCCTTCTTTTCCTTTCTTTCTCCAATGCCGATATTTCTCCAAGAAACTCTATGTATCCAAGAGTGAGAGAGAGAGAGAGAGAGAGAGAGAGAGAGAGAGAGAGAGGAATGATAGAGCTCCAAAACTCAAATGAAAAAAGGTCACCAATTGATCCTCATAAGCCTTTTTATGAATGAGGCCTCTATTTTCTTCCTTTTCCATTATTTTCCTTCATTTTCCTCCTCACATGTAACCTGTGACCTTTCACTTTCCTTTTCTCCCAATTTCCATTATTTTCATAAATAAATGTGCCAAAATTGCCATTTTTCCTTTCCAAAGCCTTAGCCATTGCCTTTACCAATTTCCTTAGCCTTAAAAAACCAAATGAACACCCCTTAGGATGTATTTCCCAACATTCGTCTTGGAATAAGTGTCCCATCGACCATGGTTATTATTTTTAACTTTTATTACATGGAATTTTCACTAGGGATGTTACAACAAAAATATCATTTTACACTAGTAATTGCACCAAAAATGCTAAGCCATTTTATTATACTGAGAAAATGGAGTACAATATATGAAAATAAAAGAACCTTGGATTGCTATAGAAAGCAAATCCAAACCAGGGTTATAATCATGCTGCCAAATTCTAGAAAGGCTCCTCTCCATGCTCTGTGCTGACCTAGAATTTTTTGTTGCTGCTTCTAGATAGGAAATGGTAATACTACCCTCAAATGTGCTCAGAAAATTATGAAAATTTAGTTGTTTCACTTTCTCAACTAGCCCAACAAAACCCATAAATGGTTTGGGCTCCATCCAACCACCCCCAGGACCCCTCAAGAAATGTGAGCTCCTCCAAGACCTAGAAATTCGCACCAACTGAAATGTTACTGCAAAAGGGCTCCCTAATCTACCAAATCTCTCCAAAATTTCCCTTTTAGAATTCCACTAAATATGATCCCATTTTCTCTGCCACAATACCACAATAGCTCAGCTCCCTAAATGCCTGCGTAGGCCTAGCCAATCACCTTTTCACAGTTCTTAAAGATGAATAATTCAGCCTCGTAATTGCCCCTAAAATCAGCCTTGAAAATTACCACAAATCTTTGGCAATATCATTGGAAAATGCTCCTCTAAATCCGTACATTCTAGAAAGCACTTTAGATGCTCCTTCAACCAATTCATCCTCCCTCTTTTGCACCCAGTCTGCATGCAAAGCAGGTCAAATTCCCCTAGAATCCACTTCATAATAGCTCCAAGTTGCAACAAAATATCTCCTAGGGTTACACTCAAGGTTCATTGGAGAAGATTTGGAAATATCTTCCTAGAAACTTCATTGTGCTAACAAAACACGTTGACTTGGCTCAACAGCTCAAGAAAACAAACAATTAAGTTTTTAGATTGGCAAAAATACCCCAAAATGAAGCTCCCCTCTTTTATTTATTCTTATTTCCCTTCTCTCTCCTTGTGGGCCCTCACATTTTACCTCCTTATCTCTCCCTTTCTTCCCTCCAAATCAAATCCCTCAAGGGAGTTCAAATTTCTCCTTGGGTTGGTCCCCACATTCCACTGTGCAAATAATTTTCCTTTTTCTCTAATGTTTTGGAGCCTCCCTTCTCACAAAATTAATTTAATGCCTCACACCCAATTTTCCTAAGTTTCCTGACCAAAATTTTTCACCATCAAAATTGCAAAAATTAAGAACCCTCTTTAGCATAAATTAATTAGAGGGAATATTATAGTCCTCACCTCCAAAATGTTGTTTGTCTTTAAGAAATTGTAATGCCGGGTGTTGTAGTATTTGTTCTCCCTCCCATGTAGCTTCCTCCTCTGGTAGATACTTCCACCAAACAAGAAACTCCTCCATGACCCCGCTTTGGATTTTACTCTCTCTCACCTCCATATCTATCCACACAAACGCCCCCTTCTTTATCAAATCTTTGAAGGGTGCTACCATCTGTGAAAATCCCCTGATGAACCTCATGTAATAAGTACATATGCCTAGGAATCCTCGTAACTCCATCACATTCCTGGGTGTAGGTCGAATCAAGGTGCACCTAATCTTCTCCTGGTGAACTTGCATCCCATCCTCCCCAATGACATCACCATGATACAACATATCTATTAGTCCAAACTCACACTTGGTCATATTGGCATACAATTGCTACTCCTCTAGGATGCATAGTGCCTCCTGCAAGTGTTGTAAATTCTCCTCCCATGTCTTGATATAAATCAAGATGTCATCAAATAAAACTAGTACATATCTACATAGTTGCTTGTGGAACACATGGTTCATGCAAGACTAAAAGGTAGCTGGAGCATTGGTTAGTTTGAAGGTCATCACCAAGAACTCCAAGTGTCCATAGTGACACCTGAATGCCATCTTCAGGATATCATGCTCCCTCACCCAAATCTAATGGTACCCTGAGCATAACTTTATCTTAGAGAATTACTTGGCTCCTATAGGCTCATCCATAAACTCATCAATACATAGAATCAAGTACCATTTCTTCAAGGTCTTCTTGTTCAGGGCCCTGTAGTCAATGCACATGCATAGGGTCCCATCCTTCTTCTTCACCAACACTATAGATGAAGCGAATGTAACCACCCTCCCACATTTCCTCTTTTTTACAAGCTATCGAGGGTAAATGTGAGGTGAGTGCTACTATGACATGACCTGACCTCCAATTTCTAGTTATGGAAGTGGGGCCTGCAATCTAATAACAAACTAACATCCCTTAGAGCCCACAAACCACTCAGGAGGCTTCAAACCACCCTAGCTGGTCAATCCCTGAGCTAGAACCCTTTTTAACTGACCTAACTCCATAAATGCACCCTTAACACACCCTACATGTAGTTATGAGGCTATAACCACACTCATAAGCCTTCTTCCAAGTGGTTATGACCTAATTTCCCTAGTTTTGTGTTAGCGGTTGGGAGATCTGAGCCAATTTTCAAGGCTAGCCTCGAGAGCACTACCTAGAACTACTTGTAACTTTACATAATCATGATTACGGTGATAACAATGCCAAACATTCAAACGTGAAGCAAGAACTTGACCTAGACTTCCTAGTACACATTAGACATTTCGTCAAACATATGGTAAAAATGTAAGTTACATGTCATGATTGCATATCTGATCTTAAATCTCTGAACTTCATATGAGAATCACCAAGAAGTTATAATGCCCTCTCAAGTAGCTACAACAACAATTGTTATCCCATGCATTCATCAACCATTCCAATACTTAACAATTCATGAACAAGAGTCATAGCTAGAGAACATAATAGAACCATGCTTATAACCAACATATAACCAAAATATTAACCATGACATATCAACCATAGAATCAACATAATAACAAATATAAGTGCTCATATATAACAATAGGAAAATAACTCTTATTAACTTGTACAAAATCCAACCAAGTCAGGGACTTCCACATACCACTCGACCATAGATTAGGCTGAACCAAATATTTCTTTCATCCAATCACCCTTGTGCCATATTCCAATCATAAATGTGGGATGTCATGGGATAAATGAAGACATAATTAACCATGGGATCCAAAGGTTAACACACCTCCAGCCTCAAGCTACCATGATCTCACCTAAATCGGGCTCGAGATCACAAAACCAAACCAACCTTCGATGCCTTAGAATTTATTCACCATACCTTGAGAAATTTTCCTATCTCTACCCACCTGTCGAGGGATTCCTGAGAAAACTATATCCACCCCCAACCCTTGGGAATTTTCCTGAGACCACTTCACCTGGTTCGAAAACCTTCTAACAATCCAAAGCTCAACTAAAAATGAATCCCATCACACCATAGCTATCCAAGAAATGGCAAGGCAAGGCTGAAACCATTGTCAAACCAGGAAAAACCCAATCCAATGACAACAAATGAACCAAATAAACAAATGCATGTACCAAGCATTCACACCTCAGCTAGGAAATCGCACATGCAACCTATTACCTACAAATCCTCCTGTTGAAGCTATTGATCCAACCATATCCATCCATTCCTTTGCTTGACTTTTCTTGTCCTTTTCCTTCCTTTGTTTCTCTTTTGCATGCTTTCTCTCTCCTCTTTGAGCTCTCTCTTTATTTATCAAAACTGATAAGAGATGTGAATTATTTTTCTAATGCCTTTTTATCATTGAGGTCTCATTTTTCTTCATTTTCCTTCATTTTCTGATCTGGAATTGATCTAAGACAATTAATAAGGTATTACAGACTCATGTGCATGGATGTCCCTATGTTATTTTATGCAATGGATCGATAAGATTGCGAAATACACAGGCAATGAAGCAGTTAAAGAAAACATAACAGGCAAACATATAAACACGACAAGTTTAATAAGGAGTTCACCCAATAATCCTAGGCTACGTCTCTCGATCTAGCCTTCAGTGGTCGCCTCTCTATTATGTTTTCAAAGTAGAGTTTTTACAACAGTGAGCTCAATTTGAGTCTCACTTAGCAGATACAAATCAGTAAGACTGTACTTGGATTCCCAAGTCTCTGGAGTACACATACTCCTCTCACTGAACTCTTGACCTCTATTGGTCACAGTAGTATGAGCCCAATCTGAGACTCATATATGACAGGCATTACAGAGGAGTGCGCTTGAACCTCTCAAGCCTTCTCTAGAGTACATAGACTCTCTAACTCTCTCTGTCTCTGTCTTAACTTTGGCTCAATGCTACCTTTTCTTTTGTAGGTCAGCTCGACTTCTTCTCTCTGCTTTTGGCTGATTGCCTACTGCACTTCGCTTACTGCTTGCTTCTCTCTCTGTAAGTTTGTGGCTTTTAAGCCAATCTGCTTCCTGACTGTTCGTTTCTGCTTCCTGGCTTTTCGGTTCCCCTGCCTTTGTCCGTTTGAATCCCTCTGTCCTACATAATTAGTCACTGTATAATGCCTCACAGGGAGGTGGCCACCTAGTTCATAACAAATGAGTGTCAGTTCTATTGGACATATTTGAAATCACTGTTTTTTTGTTAACTCCAAGAATACCCGCGAAACACGACCTTTTGCCAACGCATCGTCCATATCAGACTTCAAATCCTATGTGACCTCGCTTCATAACCCTGTCAAATCCGGTCATCCATCGGAACGCGTCTCTACCATTGATCTAGGGGCCCCAGATCCTACGGTCATCGTTCATATTGGGCGGCTAAGTAGCATGATGTTTACCCGTCCGATGTGAGCTGTTCTCTCTCTCTTCCCCGGGACGCGTGGAACTCGCTGTATGGCATCGGGTGGAACTCGATTGAAACCGCTTATCGCTCGAAGCCCCTCCTATATCCTGCCAGTTTTATGGAATCCTGCTTCGACGGAATTGAAACAAAAGTTTTTGCGTTTTATAATTATTTCGGGTCCGGGTGCTCGGGGCTTCTCTTCACTGAGAGGTTTGCCCTGTGATATGCGATTAGCGACTTTTCGCTAATCACATATCAGAAACTACCTCTGCCGCTTAAATTTATCCCTGCATTTACTGGTTGGTGTCAGCGTGCGTTACCATGGTTCGCCGCTCTGTGCGCTAGATCGACGAACCTCATTGATCTGCGCTGATCGCCATTGCAACTGTCTGAGGATTCCTTCCGATAGCTTGATCTTTGTAAGACTTTGAATCTTTGGCATGATTTTTAGAGTTCATGAAAACTTAGAGAGTGTTCTAGGATCCATTTGGATCACGCCTTCCCACTGAAAAATCTTTTGGACCACCAAAAGTTGGTTTTTAAGCATCAATCAAGTGAGGATATAGATTCCTCGCTGGCCCAAATTCTATCCATCTTGCACTACTTGGTTTTGAACCTTTGAGCCCAATCTTGAGGTACTCAACATCCCCTATGTGCATAGTTCTCACCTTCTTGTCCAGAATTGTATCTTCATGCAATTCATTGAGATATTCAGGAAAGACTCTACTCTTCGAGATCTTCAATCAATGAAGGTTCAAACAGTCTCAAGCTTTCTGCATTAACTATTGAATAGATGTGCACGTAAGCTAGCAAATCAAGGCGAAAAGCATTCTCATCGATTTTCTCAAGTATCTTGAAAGGTCCATACCTTATTGGCTTCAGCTTCTTACCTTCACCTTGCATTATGTCTTTGGTGATATACAACCAGACTTGATCACCAACTTGGAAACTATGCTCAATCCGATGCTTATAATGCCTTGCCTTGTACTTGGCTTGGCTCTTTTCCAGCTGTTCCTGTATTGCCTGGTGAATCTCTTGGATTTGTTCAATGAACTTGGTTGCCTTGTCCACATCATTGTGTCCATCAACCGCTATGTCTTTACCAAAGACAAAATCCAAGGGAGACTTTGGTATGAAACCAAAATAGGTCTCAAAAGGAGATCTCTGTGTAGAAGAATGTTTATCTCGGTTGTAAGCATGTTGCACATAACACAAATTGTTCATCCCAAAGCTTGGGGTGCTTGTTGCAATAGCCTTTGAGCAACTAGATCACTGTCCTGTTGACCACCTCTGTTTGTCCATCTATTTATGGATGAAAGGCTGTGCTCTTCTTTAGTCTGATGTCCATCAATTGCCATAGACTTGACCAAAAGTTCCCAACAAATCGGGAATCTTGATCAGATACAATGGAAGTGGGTAATCCAAAATGAACCCATACATGTTCAAAGAACAACTTTGTTGTTTGTTCAACTGTAATATATTTTTTACAAGGTATTAAAATACACATTTTGTTGAACCTATCCACAATAACATATAAATAGTCATGACCTTTTCTAGATTTAGGCAGTCCCCCAACAAAGTCCATGGAAACACTTTCCAAAGGATGAGAAGGAACTGGTAGTGGAGTGTACAAGCCTAGTTTTCTATTGCTGGGCTTGCTTTTAGCACACATGGTACACCCTCTTATATATCTAGAAATTGTCTCATTCATTTTGGGCCAATAACAAAATCTTTGCAGTTGTGCAACTGTTTTACTTACACCAAAGTGACCTGATATTAGAGAAGTGTGTGCTTCTTGAATTATCTTTACTCTTTTGGTTTGAGGAATGCATAACTTTCGAAAATGATACAAGAGTTGGTCCTTAACATGATAATCCAATTCTTCTACTTGTTTGCCATGACTTAAAGTTGCATATACATCTTTAAAATCTATATCTTGAGCATACTGTTCAATGTAGCTTTCATGCAATACTCAATTATGCTTAAGTATAGTGGATTCATTTATGATTGGTCTGGACAACATATCTGCAACTTTATTGTGTATTCCATTTTTATATCTGATGACAAGATGAATTGTTGTAGAAAACCCATCCACCTGTAGTGTCTTGATTGCTCCAACTTAGTTTGTCAGTGTAAATATTGAAGTGGTTGATGATCAGTATGTATAACTGTCTCTTTGCCCATTAAATAATGTTTCCACTTTTTCACACTCTGTACTAATGCATACAATTCTTTATCATATGTGGGATAATTAACTACTGCAGAATTAAATGTCTCAGAATGATAACATATGGGTTTACCATGCTGCATCATCACTACTCCCATGGCATAATCACTGGCATTCGTTTCAATCTCAAAGGGTCTTTGAAGATTGGGCAATGCTAGTACTGGTGTTGTACTAATATTTTCTTTTAAGGTGTCGAAGGCTTTCTGTTGTTTGCCTCCCCACTGAAACACCTTGTTCAATCCTGTTAAAGCATGTAAGGGAGCTACAATCAAGGAAAAGTTAGCAATAAACTTTCTCCAATACTGTGCTACTCCTAGGAAGCTTCTAACTTCTGTAGTAGATTTGGGTTTAGGCCAGTTTACAATGACTGCAACCTTAGAGGGATCTATCTTCAATTCACCACCCCCTAGAATATGACCCAAATAATTCAAATATGTTTTTCCAAATTCACACTTTGATAGCTTAACATAAAGATTTTCTCTTTTCAAAACATCTAGAGTCTGCTTTACATGCTTCAAATGTTCTTCCCATGTTTTACTAAATACAAGAATGTCATCTAGATATACAATGACAAAATCATCAATAAAAGGCCTGAGTACATCATTCATTACTCTCATGAAAGTAGCAGGAGCATTAGTTAAGCCAAAAGGCATAACTAACCACTCATACAATCCCTGCTTTGTTTTGAAAGCAGTGTTCCATGCATCTTGCTCTGCAACTTTGACCTGATGGTAGCCACTATGCAAGTCCAACTTGGAAAAGTAAACAACTTCTTTCAACTGATCTAATAGATCATCTATGCGAGGAAGGGGATAACGATTTTTTATCATTATCTTATTTAGTGCTTGGTAATCAATGCACATTCTCCATGAGCCATCTTTCTTTCTCACCAAGACAATTGGAGGCCCACATGGCGATGTGCTAGGTCTTATGAACCCTTTCTCAAGTAGCTCTTGTACCTACTTCTTGATTTCTGCATTCTCTAAAGCGGATAACCTGTACATTCCGATGTTAGGCAATGGAGCATCTTGCTACAAATTAATATCATGTACTATTTCCTTTTTGGGTGGCAGACCTTTAGGTTCTTGAAATAGTATATCATATTCTGAAACAACTTTTTCTAAATCAGCTTGCTGTTTAGCATTACAGCGTTCAAATACATTGGTTTTATCAAGTTTATTTTCCTTTACAACCATCAATAAAAATTGTTTGCATGGATTTACAATTCTTTTCATCTGCCCTGAGTTTATGAGAATATAATTATTCTTGTGTTTATGAGCTCTTACAATATATTCAATTCCATCTTTAACGAGTTGATACTTGTTTTCAGCTCTATAGAAATGGATTTTCTATCATACAAGTAAGGACTTCCTAAAACAATTCCACATATATCCAAGGGAACAATATCTAACTCAACCTCATCTACAAATGCTGACCCAGAAGAAAACTTAAGTTTACATTGTCTAGTCACTTGTACCTTTGCTTTATCACATAAACAACCCAATGGATATGGCTTCTTGTGAGGTGTGGTTGGTAACCCCAGTTTCGTTACAATTGCTTCAGAAATTAAGTTTACTTGTGAGTCGCTATCAAACAAAGTATCAATCTTTTGATGCTTGGAAACAACTCTAATATGAAAAAGCTCATGTCTTTTCCTCTCATTTTCTTCATTATCAATAGATTGTGCAGAATTACTAGTAGATGCTTCAGAATTTTTACCTTTTATACCTATGGTTGTGATTGTTGTTTAATCCCCTGAGTCTGACCCCAAATCCTTCTGAATAGTTGCAGCAGTCTTCTTCTTTTTGCCACCGTACTTCTTGGGTTTCAACTCTAGATGCAGAATCCAACAGTTTTCATCATCATGCCCATCCTTCTTGCAATGAGTGCATGAAGGTTTGGTCTTTTGTACAACATTTGCCTTCCTCTCTTTCCATTTCTGCTTTCTCTTTTCCTTGTTCTTGTTTGCAGTGGGTTTTGATGATCCCCCAACTTCTGGGTTCACATTCTTACCTCTAGCCTCTAGATGTGTAGCTTGAATAGATACCTCATCTATGCTAGTGGGATTAAACATGAGAATAGTATGTCTCAAATAACTATGTAGACCACCTATATACTTCGGCAAAGTTTCAGGTGAGTCTAAAGAAATGCCTAGAATCAAAGCTCTTTTTCTAAATTCTTGGGTGTAACTTTGTACACTTTGCCCTTTCAATTGATGAAGAGTTTGCCAACTCATCATAGCTTGATGCATATAAGCTAGTGGATAGAATTGTTTTTTAATTGTAGAAACAAATTCGTTCTAGGTAGAAAGAATTTTACCATGCTTCTTCAAATCAGCTTGTGTCCTGCCTTCCCACCATACCAGGGCGGTGCCTCCGAGGCGTAGGCTGGCCAACTGAATCTTTCTCCTTTCTAAATCGATGTTCTGCACTCTGCAATATACATCAATCTGTCTAATCCAGTTATCTAGCTTTTCTGCATTCAATTCTCCGTCATAAA
This sequence comes from Pinus tabuliformis, assembly GCA_031772625.1. Lineage (NCBI taxonomy): Eukaryota > Viridiplantae > Streptophyta > Pinopsida > Pinales > Pinaceae > Pinus > Pinus tabuliformis. The sequence goes on from CM062820.1 coordinate 1,281,626,708, forward strand.
CTGGCAAATCAAACTTCACATCTAATTTAATCAAAGAAGGTTTCTTCTTTTTCTTTTCAGGGCTTTCTTTATGTGAAGAAGATGATGATGAAGGTGATGATGGGGGAGATCGTGGAGAGGGCTTCTCTTCTTTTCATTTTCCTTCTCGGTGGGCAACTGGAAGAGGTTCTTCTACTCCTTTACCTTGTTTGTAGGTTGATGACTCTTCACCTCTACCTCTCTTAAATTATCTATATATTTCTTCTACCATGGCTCTCATGGTCATGAAACTATCCATGAACTAGGATTCTGATTCCAAGGGACTTTCTTCTGAAATTTTCCTCTTAGGATAGACTCTTCCAATTTCTGGGTTAGCTTCAACCAACTCTCCTTCTCCTAATTTAAGCTTTGATCTAGTTATCATTCAACAAAAAAGGGATCCAACACAAGCTTGTCTAACCTTAGCAACCTAGTGCTCTGATACCACTTGATCAGGAATTGATATAAGACAATTAATAAGGTATTACAGACTCATGTGCATGGATGTGCCTATGTTATTTTATGCAACGGATCGATAAGATTGCGAAATACACAGCCAATGAAGCAGTTAAAGAAAAAATAACAAGCAAACATATAAACACAACAAGTTTAATAAGGAGTTCACCCAATACTCCTGGGCTACGTCTCCCAGTCTAGCCTTTAGTGGTGGCCTCTCTATTATCTTTTCAAAGCAGAGTTTTTACAACAGTGAGCTCAATTTGAGTCTCACTCAGCAGATACAAATCAGTAAGATTGTACTTGGATTCCCCAAGTCTCTAGAGTACACAGACTCCCCTCACTGAACTCTTGACCTCTATTGGTCACAGTAGTATGAGCCCAATCTGAGATTGAGTCATATATGACAAGCATTATAGAGGAGTGTGCTTGAACCTCTCAAGCCTTCTCTAGAGTACACAGACTCTTTGACTCTCTCTATCTCTGTCTTAACTCTGGCTTGATGCTGCCTTTTCTTCTGTAGGTTAGCTTGGCTTCTTCTCTTTTCTTTCGGCTTACTGCCTACTGCTCTTCGCTTACTGCTTTCTGCTTGCTTCTTGCTTCTCTCTCTGTTAGTCTGTGGCTTTTAAGCCAATCTGCTTCCTGACTGTTCGTTTTCGTTTCTCGGCTTTCCGATTCCCCTGCCTCTGTCCATTTGAATCCCTCTGTCCTACGTAATCAATCATTGTATAACGCCTCATAGGGAGGTGGCCACCTAGTTCATAATGGATGAGTGTTAGTTCTCTTTGACATATTTGAAACAATCGTTTTTCCGTTAACTCCAGGAATGCTCGCGAAACATGACCTTCTGCCAACGCATCGTCCATATCGAACTTCAAATCCTATGTGACCTCGCTTCATAACCCTGTCAAATCCGGTCATCCATCGAAATGCGTCTCCACCATTGATCTGGGGGCCCCAGATCCTACGGTCATCGTTCATATTGGGCGGCTAAGTAGCATGATGTTTACTTGTCCGATGTGAGTGGTTCTCTCTCTCTTTCCCGGGATGCGTGGCACTTGCTGTATGGAATCGGGTGGAACTCAGTTGAAACCACTTACCGCTCAAAGCCCCTCTAATATCCTGCCGGTTTTGTGGAATCCCGCTCCGACGGAACCGAAACAAAATTTTCACATTTTATAATTATTTTGGGTCCAGGCTTCTCTTCATTAAGAGGTTTGCCCTACGATATGCGATTAGCGAATTGTCGTTAATCACATATCAGAAACTACCTCCACTGCTTAAATTTCTCCCTGCATTTGTTGGTTGGTGTCAGCGCACGTTACCATGGTTCGTCACTCTCTGCGCTAGAACGACGACCCTCATTGATCCGCACTGATCACCAATGCAACTGTTTGAGGATTCCTTCTGATAGCTTGATCTTTATAAGACTTTGAATCTTTGGCATGATTTTTAGAGTTCATGAAAACTTAGAGAGTATTCTAGGATCCATTTGAATCATTTTCCCTCTAATTTCCCTTAACATGAAAATTTGTGTCTGTTAAACACACATGGAAAACATAGAATAGGAAAGATAAATCAGTGAGTACATTTTTTTATTAACAATAGATATACATTTATAGTACAAATATGTGACTCTTGGGTTTCAGATCCCAAGGTCTCTTGGACTCCTTTTGTCCATTCGACTTCCACACTAACCCACTTAGGATTAGGTGTCCAACATTCCCCCCCTTAATCCGAAGGGTTATGTATGAGTCCAAGAAGAGAGCTGTAATACAAAATGTGCAAAAAATGCATAGCAGCACTAGGCTGAATGTGCTCTATGAAATGTTGGTATAAACGGGCAGTGGTTTAAGGATGACCACCAACACTGGAATGCTTAGTGCAGTTCCCGGAACTCTTCCAAAACTGGCAAGAAACTGAAGTTTTCTGCTAGAGGAAGTGATCCTATTGTTTTAAAGAGGGAAACCTTCAACTATAAAAGGGAGGTCTCACCCCGCATAAAAGGTAAAACTTCAACCTGAAAAGGGAAGTCTCAACCTGTGATGGTTTAAGGATAACCAACAACTCTGGAATGCTTAATGCAATTCCTGGAACTCTTCCAAAACTGGCAAGAAGATGGAGTCTTCTGCTAGAGGAAGTGTTCTCAATTGTGTTCCTGGAATGCTTCCGAAACTAGCAAGAAGCTGAAGTCTTCTGCTAGAGGAAGTGTGCCAGATTGCCCACTAAAGGCATGTTCAGGCATCTTTGTCTCTGGCTACAACTCTAAAACTGGTGTGGCAGGTTGTGGCTCAGGCTCGCTTGATGTGGCTTTGAAGCTTGTAGATGACCATCATTTCCCCCCCTGTCAGATACCAGGTGAGAAGATGGAGAAAACTCAACTGCAAGACTGTTCAATATTCTGGAACAAGTTCTGACATGTGTTTGGAATATCTTCTTGGCTGTTGATGCCCATTGCCAAGAAGCGATCCATCCAAGATGAATCTTTGTTCTTGCAGGATGTTTGTTTTTGAAGCATCTGTGTGAAGAATGGCTGGTTTTATGACAGTGCTTACATGGATGAAGATCAAAACAGTGATCTTTCAAATGGCCAACTCGGTCACAGTGTTGGCATTTCACAATCTGTTGTTGTTGTTGTTGTTGTTGCTGTCGCTGTGGAAGAGGGGCAGAGTCTGGAACAACTGAAGCTGAACTGTCATGAATGAATCCAGCACTCTGAAACTGAATGGGCTTGGCATAGTCTGGAATATGAAAGGACAAGTCCTTGTCATATCCAAGACCAGTTCTGTGCTTGTTGTGGAGAAGCTGTTCCCAAGGTCTAATGATGGGCTTGGGAAGTGCAGACTGAGTTTCTGCATCTGCATGTACAACTGCTGCTGGATATGAATGAACTGTACCATTATTAACATGCTGCTGATGGGTGGTTGTCTCAATGTTTTGAACAGAAACAGGTTCAGAGTGGTGTCTATTTTGATGTAGTTCTTCTTGCTGTAGCTGTGATTCAAGCTGCAAAAAATCGATCTTTTCCTGTGCATTTTGTAAACATGTCTGAATTTCTGAGAGAGATCCTTTGCTGATTTGTAATGTGTCATCAACAGTAGATAATATCAGAGTTTTAAGGAACTGTAATACTTCACTGGTTCTGGCCATTTTTTTTTTTTTCAATGTCTGATTTACACCTTAACAAACTGATCACAACTACTACTCAATGCAGAAAAGTAATATCTACTCACAGTACACAGCAATACCCTTTATAAATGTCAGCAAATGATCAGTGTGCAATATAAAAGATTACAATCAGTTCACCAGAATCTTTATGCAGCAGTGGAATCAAGGAATCAATGCACTATAATGAAATCTAAATACAAAGCCACACTGGGGCAGCAACAACTGCAAACTTGTTTGGATCCTTCAAGTACTCCTTCACTTTCAAATCAGCGTCAGCAACAAGTTCCCAGAATCCAGGTTCTTTAAAACGGACTAGTAACATGCATCTCAGCTTTTTTTTCCAAATCAAAAACCTCAATAGCTGGCAATTTCACAACTGTACCATTGCATGCGGAAGCTTATCTTTCATGTGATTCAAAATCATTCACCATTGATTTCTTACTTTCATTAAAAGCCATCATATATGGAATTATCTCAATTCCAATATCTACTCATCAATAGGAAAATTCATAACTTCTTAAACCCAATGACTCAAATCATTCAGATGCTCATCAACCAAATAAACACCATTCATATATGACCAAAATTCAATGAAACAATGTAACCATGTTTTAACATTATTTTAATTAATGAAAGGCTTGGACTTGTCCTTACTGAATGTGCCCTTGATCTTTTAGCAGTAGTACAAATGATCCCCAATAAATCTCAGCCTCCTAAAATGATGAGGAATTCGGTCTTCCAGGCATCCGGAACTCCTTTGCTCCTATTGTAATTAGCAATGTCTATATTGTGATTGTTGTCAGTAGCAATGCTAATGCAACCTGTGCCTTAAAGTTTGTGGTTGAGGCAGTGGCGCTGTTCAAATCCTACTTTGGTGGTGCATTCGATGAAGATGCCATCCGGAATAATTTTGTGCTAATTTACGAGCTTCTTGATGAGATCAAGAAGGGCGACAACACCCAACTCTTCAAAGAGGTCGCCCACAAGATCGGTGGGAAGTTGGGTTCTGATTACTCCCTCGACCAAAACTGGATTGACTCAGTCGAACGCCGGGATGGGTTGCTTGCAGACGCCTTCAAGAATTATGTCCGAACGCGTGACTACTGCACCACTTCGAAGCACATTATCCAAATGTGTTTGAATGTGATTCTGGTCAGCATTGAGATGGGTCAATTCATGCACGTTTCCAGTTATGTGACCAAGGCTGAACAAACCCCTGATGTCCAGGATCAACCTGTTGTGGTTGCCAAGCTAAAATGTGCTGCAGGTCTAGCTCACCTCGAAAGCAAGAAATACAAGCTAGCTGCTCGCAAGTTTGTTGAGACAAACTTTGACCTAGGGAACAACTATACAGAAGTTATTGCTCCGCAGGATGTTGCAACTTATGGAGGACTTTGTGCACTTGCGTCTTTTGATAGATCAGAACTTAAGAATAAAGTTATAGACAATATCAATTTTCGAAATTTCTTGGAACTAGTGCCTGAAGTAAGGGAACTTATTCATGACTTCTATGCAAGCCGATATGCTTCATGCATAGAGTATCTGCAGAATCTCAAGGCAAACCTACTGCTTGATATACATCTACATGATCATGTGGAAACACTGTATGATCAGATTCGGCACAAAGCAAAAAAAATGATATAACTGCAACAAACAGTTTTGCAATTGCCTCCGCAACATCGCTGTCATCAATCCAAAGATATATCCAAATGCAAATCTGAATAAAATAAATTACACCATTTATAATATAATAGGCAACGGCGCCAGGAAAGCTTCAGCAGAGGGAGTGAGCGACACGGCTTCGTTTCTTTCTTTGAAAATCGCAGAGAATAGAAAGGCATTCCAAGGAAGACTCAACGCACAAAGAATTCAACCAAGGGATAAACCATCGCACGAATTTGATTGTCCCAAGTCGGCTTCACCAGTGTACATTCAACGTTCATTGCAAATAGAACTGTATGCATTACTAAACGTAGAGGAAATGAACCAACGACTTGCTCAACATTGCATTCAAACTGTATTCAATGCAGAGATAATGTTTGAATGGAGAATGAACCCACAACTTCTGTTGGTTCGCAGGGACATATTTTAACAGAAAAAATGACAGTTGATAGGAGTTACGGGGTCGAATCGCAGCGGTCAAATACAAGAAAGCCCTCCGCAGCCTTTCAAACGCACATTCGCGCAGGAAGAAATAGAACCTCAGGCTTAAACTGTCCGTCCACCTGCTGTCTCAATAAGAAGCGCATAGCATACTTTGTCTTCCCAAAGGAGGATAATGAATTGCGTTTGGTACCTGGTGATGAGCTGCGTTTGCGTTACTCTGGGGATGCATTGCAGTCAGAGAAGAATATGAAACCGGCATGAAAACGCATTAAACACAGTTCTGTTCTGACAAATGCAGTCATATGGCAGCGTGGCCTGGGAGGAGAGGCATTCGAATATCAACAGACAATTCTCAGGAGGTAGCGCTGGGCAATACAGGAATAGTAATGAACAACAGATTATATGAAATAGCGTCAGGGCAGCGCAGGTGTGGACAATCAATGGAGGCCAGTGGCGTATATGGAAACCCAACAGTTTAAAATCACAGTTTTGTCAGGGAATAATGGTAAATCCCAGGTGGTGCAGCGCTTTTAAATGGAGCGTATATGGACAGAGAACGCAGGTCTCATAAATAGAATATGGAAGACAGACATCTCAGAACGGCTTGGACAGATGCGTTATATGGCAGAGGCAGCATGTCAGGAGCACTGGAAAAGAATATGGCATAGGGCCAGGACTGATATAACAGGCCACATAAAAACAAGCGGCTCTGATACCATGTTAAACACACATGGAAAACATAGAATAGGAAAGATAAATCAGTGAGTACATTTTTTTATTAACAATAGATATACATTTATAGTACAAATATGTGACTCTTGGGTTTCAGATCCCAAGGTCTCTTGGACTCCTTTTGTCCATTCGACTTCCACACTAACCCACTTAGGATTAGGTGTCCAACAGTGTCTTGTCATCTTCCTTTTCTCCTATTTTCCTTTATTTCTCATAATTAAATTATCATTTATTGTCTCTTTTCCTTTGCCAATTTCCATAGCCATTAATAAACCAAAATTGATGCCCACTATAATGTTTTCCAAACATTTATCTTGGAATATGTGTCTCGCGACCTTAGTCTTGTTTTCCCTTTATTATCCTATCTTACATGAAACCTTAACCCAAAGTTGTTACAACCCCCTCCCTCTTAGGGGAACACCTTCCTCGATGTTCTATGACACCTATGACTAACAAACCACTAAAAACAAAACATACTGCCTATGGAGCTTTATAACATATCTTGATGCAGTATTTACAATGACATCTTGCTGAAAGAAAAACAAACATACCACTTATTGGAGCTTTATAACAAAGATCATTACGGTATTTACAGCCATGCGTATATATACATATACCAAAAACTCATTTTCTTGAACCAACAAATAATGAAGGATATAAAGCCCACATCTGATCAACCATCTCCCATGTAGCTTCATCAGGCCCAAAGTTCTTTCACTGCACTTTAACTTTCTTGGTTTCTCAGTTCCAGAGCATGAGATATTTCCACTGCAATATGCACTAAGGTTCTGGCTGGAATTCTCCCTCTGGTTCCAACTGCAATATGAACCAATAAATCACATGATCAACATCCTACACATATATCTGAAGCAATGAAACATGGAAAACAACGTGGAATTTCATTGTTGGTGACAATGCAAGTTTATAGGCCACTCATACAATCCTCTAAAGGATCTCAAAAGGCTCACAATATCGAGGTGCCAGCTTGGTAGATGATCCAATTCTCAAGGAGATCCTCTTGGGCTTGATGCGCAATTACACATGCTCCCCAACCTGAAAATCCTTGAATGCGCTATGATTATCTGCATAACTCTTCTATCTGTCCTACGTTGCCTTCAAATTCCTTTTGATAACCTATATTTCCCCTTCCATATCAACCAACATGTTCGGTCCAATGATCACCTTGTTCACTAGATCACTCCAACTGATAGGAGTATTACAAATCCACCCATAAAGAGCCTCAAATGGACTCATCCTCAAGGATTCTTGATAACCATTATTATAAACAAAATCTACTAGTGGAAGGTACTCTTCCCACTTCCTCTATTGATGCATGACATACATCATCTACATGTCCTCAAGAATCATGTTAACCATCTCTATCTATCCTTCTATCTTCAGATGATAAGTTGTACTAAAAACCAACTCTATCCCCAAGCCTGCAAATAGCTCCTTCCAAAACCTGGAAGTGGAATTGGCATCTTTGTTTGGTATGATATTCTTGGGAACACCATGCAATCTCACTATCTCCCTGATAAATATTTGAACTACCTCACTAGCTGAATTAGTAGACTTTATTGCAATGAAGTGAACTACCTTACTTAACATGTCAACCACAAACATGATGGAATCATGTTGTCTCGATGTCCTCATCAAAAATATAATGAAGTCCATGGAAATGATTTCCCATTTCAACTTTGGAATTGGAATCAACTGTAAAAAACCATCTATATGCTTACACTCTTCTTTTACCTACTGGCACTCCATACATCTAGCAACAATTCAACCACCTCTTTTTTCAAGTTTGGCTAATGACAAAACTTCTTAACTGATGTCAATGTCTTTTGATATCCTGGGTGACCTGAATATGACTTGACATGAAACTCCCTCAAGCTAAGATTCTTGAGCTCACTGTTATCCAACACATAAATCCTATTCCTAAATATGAACAACGCATATTTAATGAGGTGATACTCCTTGTCCCTATCACATTCACCTTGCTGCTTGAACCTATGCTTCAGCTGCTGGTACATCTCATCATGTTGTTCTGCTTGCAAGATTTTCTGTTGTAAATATGTCCCATAAGAGCTAACAAATGAAATATGATTCACCTGCACTCTCCTACTGAGAAAATCTACAACCCAATTCTCCTTGCCCTTGATGTACCTTATCTAAAATTCAAACTCACTGAGGGTAGCCAACCATCTAGCTTGCTTAGCATTCAGATTAGGTTGGTCAAACAAGTACCTTAGTGATGGGACCCATAATTTCTATTTTATTAGGCCCATTTGATTATTTATAGACACTTAAAACATGTAGTTGACTCCCTTACTTGCACATCATAGAGTTAATTCTTAGTATTAATGGGTCCTTAGGATTTTGGTTTATCCTTGCTTATTATGTGCCTAATATTATTTATTCTAGTTGAATATTGTGAGAATATCGGGCATATTATGAAGAATTGGAGGATGAGATAATCTAGGGACTTTCTCCCTACTACATGATGGACCAATATTGGAAAATAAATGAAAAAGATATTATGAAATTATTGCACAAATTCCAGAGCTCTAATGATTGAGAAAATATAGGAAGGTGTGCCTTGTCATTTAATGCAAATTCCTAGAGTTGGGAACTAGATCCACTTGTTAAGGGATTTTAGAGGGGAAAGATGCATCCTTTCGAAGAGAATGCTTCCTCATCACTTTGTATAAGTACCAATTCGATTTTTCCTCTAGGGGCATGTATTTCTTAGTCTTCTAGTGGAGAAAACTTGTTATTTAGCAACTCCACTTTCATTTCCAACAGGGATGTACTTGGATTGATTCAAATAATGAAGTTTGGTGCCATTTTTAGCCTCTAAAGATTGGTTTCCTCCATAATACTATGAGTTTCCTTAGGTTTGGCCATCCCAAGAACCTTAGAGCCCTCTTGTATAATTTATTTATTTCCTTTGAATGTCTTTTTCACTTGCATCTCTTATTTTTGCATTTACTATTCATGCTTCTTTTGTTGTAGGTCATATTAGTTAAATGATTGGAGTTTTTTTGCAGGCTATTTATAGAGTCACAAGCATGATGCATCCTTAGAACAATTTTGAAAAGTCATATTCATCATTGAACCACTTGGATTGGTTTACTAGTTCACTAATCTAGAATTTTTGGAAGTCCCTTGTAACAAAATAGTAGTGATTTTTTGCTATTTTTTAGAACATTTTAATGAGATTAATTTGATTTGATTCCACTTGTATTGGGTCATAAAAAAATTAAAGTTAATAACAAATTTTACTCCATATAATTTTCACTTGATTACGTTACACATTTGATAGGTTAACTAGCTCAAAAGTTCTTGAATTTCTGATTTTTAGAGTAGTAATTTTCTGCTATTTTTTAGCACGTGTTAACATAGGTATTTTGGAGTGATTCCACTTGCAATTAAGTCCTAGGACATCCTACTTAATAAAAAATAAATTATATCTCATTTTCATTTGATTTAATTAGGTATTAAACAAGTTATCTCACTCCTATAGAAAAACAAGGCCTCTTGTAGCACTCATGTAGCACATGTAAACTTGACCAGATCTGATCCAAAAGTTTGGTTTTTGTCTCTTAGGCTTGAATAATGACCTTTAGGGTAGAAAACCATGATCTAGTAAGACCAAAAACCTCTTAATATTTTCCTCTTCTCGATTGTAATTCACCTCTGCAGTTATGGTTAGTGGACAGATTCATGATTTGAAGAGCATAATGATGATTTTCATTATTACTTTATGAAGCACCTTTTGAACTTTGTTGAAAAAATATATCTTAAATGTAGTGATTGAAGAATGATTTCATTTTGTTTCATACATCTTAAGTTATGGTTTCCATTTCCAACATTGCTATTTTTATTGCATAGACTAGACTTCCTTTTGATGTACCATTTACACTCTACAAATAGGTTAATATTTGCATTTCTACAAATAGGATTAACATTTACATTCATGAAAAGTAGAATAGTCTTTCGTTTTTGCACAAGTAACTAGGATTTCCTCTCTGCAAAAGTAATTAGGTTTCCTTTATGCAAAATAGAGTAACATTTCCATTTCTGCAATTAGTTTAGGCTTGGATTTCATGGCATTCGCTTCATTGCATCAGATCAACAAAAGAAGAACATGTTGCATGTTGCACATATAGTGTCGACTTCTCTTAAGTTTGTACGAACCCCAGGTTGATAATTTAAGTTTTTACCCTTGGGAGTTGCAACATTCTTGTGGAAATATTGGGGCTCATCAATCAATCCATTGTGATCACTCATTAGAAGCAACCTCCTGCTAAGAAGATAATGCCTCGACATCTTCAAGGCATGAATGATAGTTGCCAACTCAATATCATGAGTCACATAGTTTTGATCGTGCTCATTCAATTTCCTTGACTCATATCATACTACCCGTCATTCCTATATTAGGACTCCACCAAGTCCTCACTTGCAAGCATCTATACAGACTATAGAAATTACTGTGTAGATCTGAAACTTCTCATGAAATTTACTAAAATAGAAAACTCAAATCTACTCTACTATTATGTGGAATTCAATTCACGATTGAGAACAAAAATCATAAACATTCAAGAAGAATTATCACACATGCACAAAGATTTATCTAGGGGAAATTAACTAATCAAAACCCTTCCTATCTATATTGCAATAATCAAAGAATAGAGATTAAATACATATTCTTGCTTAAGGTTGAGCACAACCTGCAAGTGTATAGTCTATCCCTCTGCTCGACTCACTGACTCTGGCTAGCACTTAGCCAATTTTGAATCCCTCCAAGCTCCTATTTCCTTGCGTTGTTCCTTGCGGAAATTAGCCCCTATTATTAAGGAAATTCCCTCAATTGCATTGTGCAATTCGTCTAGGTTCTTCCTTTGATTACATGCACCATCTGTACATAATGGAATAGTCTACAACTGATAATACACTAGCTTGGAATCTCCATCTCAACTAGGTAACTCGAATTCTCTGCATGCATCATTTATTTTGGGTTGATTGATAAGTTAATTGGTTTATCACTGACTGTGATTGAAGTTCCACTTCCACAACTTGACCTCCACTAGTTCCTCTAACAGTTAGAACTAGTTTAACTAACCATAACTCAATTTAATTGAAATAGATTGCTACATATGATCAATCAATCATACTAAACTGAACTCAAGCTTCCAAAACTTGAATTAATTGAGTTAACTAAGTGTCAAGTGTCATGTCACCTCAGTTAACTACCTCCAAGATTTCCATTGAAATGGAAATTCGAATTTTCTCTAGTTTGACTAAGGCAAAGTCAAAATGAGTTTTTATTGCTGCATTTTCAACACTCCCACTCAACAAGAAAGGGATTATCAACCACACCTATCCTGCACCTGTGGAACTCTAACTTCCCTATTGATAAGGCCTTCGTCAAAATGTCAACATATTGTTCCTCTGTTAGAATGTACTGCAACAACATTATTTGCCTTTGCAACAATCCTGTAAATGGTGATATTAGATATCTATATGCTTGGATCGATCGTGAAAAACAGGATTTTCAGAGAGCTTGAAGTAAATCTGACTATCATAGTATATCATAGTTGGATCCATCATGTGACCAAATAATCTAATAAGTATATTTCTCATCGAGATCACCTCACATGCTACTTGACTGACAACCACGTATTCTGCTTCTTCTAAGTTGAGTGCCACAGGTATTTGCTTCCTATTGTATGAAGTAACTATTGTGGACTCAACATTGAAAATTCCACCTTATGTGCTCTTTTGGTTTGATGGAATCCCCTCCCAATCTGCATCTGTGAATCCATACAAATTCACTCCCTCTATCCATCTGTACCATAGTCCAAACTGGGTAGTGCCTCTGAGATACCATAGAACATGCTTAGCTTCCCTCCAAAATAGTTTGGTTGACCTAACCATAGCTTGGCTCAACTGGTTGATTGAATAGCACATATCTAGTCGTGTGTTCACAAGTTATATTACTAAACCCACTAGTCGTCGATAAATGGTAGCATCCACTTCCTCACTTGAAGTGGCATATTCCTTCCTCCAGTTGGTCGCTAGAGGTGTCTCCATGGGTTTTCAACTGTCCATGCAAAACCTTTGAAGTATCTCATTTTCATACTTGCCTTAAGAGACAAATAGTTCCCCATCGCCTTGCCATACTTCCAACCCGAGGAAGTAGTGCATGAGACCCATGTCCTTCATTTCAAACTCTATTTGAAGATCCTCCTTGCAAGATCATATTAGCTTCTCATCACTAGTTAAAATCAAGTCATCAACATATAAGGCAATAATCAACAATTTACCTTCTACCAATATATGATAGAGATTTGCATTTGCTTCACCTTTGGTGAAGCAAAAACCAGTGAGATAGTTATCGATTCTGGTGTACCAAGCATGAGGTGCTTGCTTGAGACCATACAATGCTTGCTTGAGTCTGCACACATGAAACTCCTAATAAAAAGTCTCGATCCCTTATGGTTGCTCAATATACACCTCCTCCTCAATAAGTCCATTAAGGAATGATGTTTTAGCATCCATCTGGTGGATCTTCCACCCCATCTGTGCAGTCAGAGAAAGGATCGATATGATGGATGAGTACCTTGCTATAGGAGCAAAGGCCTCCTCATAGTCAATCCACTCAACTTGAGAGTATGCCTTGGCCACAAACCTAGCCTTATACTCTTCTATGCTTCAATCTGCTGCATGCTTTACCTTGAAGATCCATATTGAACCCACGAATGATTTGTCTACTGGCCTTGGGACCACTTCCCAAACACTGTTGTTTACAATGGATTCATACTCCTCCACCATTGCATCAACCTATACAGGTTTCTCTACTTCTTCCTTGAAAGAGGATGGCTTAGTCTCTACAAGCTCAGTAATTAGAGCCATGTAGCTATGTATCGATTTGGTGACCTTCTCTGCCTGCGCTGATTTGAAGGAGCACCCACATTCTCCCTCACATCCCACACAAGTATCTCAACTTCCTTGGTCCTTTTCCTACCTTCTCTGGATGGTTCTACTTGAGTCGTTGTCTCCAATCTTTACTCCTCAATTTGTGGATGCTCCAAAACTTCTTGAGGTTCCTCCTTTGGAGCTAAAATCTCCTCTTTTGGTGGGATCTAAAGCTCCTCTCAAGAGAGCACCACATGGATTTGTCTTCATCAAATTTTACATCCCTTTGCACAAATGTAATTATGAGGGATGACAAGTACATATGGTAGTTGTGGGGAGTTTTTGTGTAACCCACATATACCCCCAATTATGTTGTCGACTCTAGCTTCTTCCTTGATTCTTTGGAGACATGGCAGTAAATAGAGGCTCCAAAAATCATGAAGTGTGACACATCTGCGTTTCTCCTCGAGAAGGCATCCTCCAGTGTAATCATACCCAAAGTCTAATGAGGAATCTAATTCTGCAAATAGATTATTGTGCTGCATGCCTCGACCCACAAATCTTGAGGTAAGTCTTGATCATGCAACATCGCCCTTGCTTCTCCCACAATGCTACGATTCTTCGTCTCAACCACCCCATTCTACTGTGAGTTGTGGGGTATTGCCAACTCTTGTCGAATGCCTTCTTTTGCACATAAATTTTTAAATTCATTCGACATGTACTCACCTCCATTATCATTCTTGAGAGCCTTCACCTTCTTCCCCGTTTCTTTCTCAACCAGTGCCTTGAATTATATGAACTTGGATAATGTCTCATCCTTCTTTTGCATGAAGATGATCCAACAATTCCATGAGAAGGCATTAACAAAAATGACAAAATATTTGTGCTTGGCAATGGAGGATGTTGAGAAAGGTCCATAGAAATTAGAGTGGATCCTTTCAAGGACTACATGTGCTTTGTTGTCATGATCATAGAAAGTGGATTTTGTGTACTTCCCCAAGGTACACCCTTTGAATGTATCCTACTACTCTAGTGCTCCTCTGGGGAGGTCCGTGATTATTTTCTGCATGATCTTCAAAGTGCCATGATGCAAATTGAAAATTCTTCTATGCCAGAGTTCACCAACATCGCGGCTATGTACCTTCTCCACCTTTATGCTCAATGCATCACAATCCTTTATATCTAGCTTGTACAGGTTCTTCACACGAACCTTGATCTGCTTCACCTATCCCATGGCTATGTGTCTTAGGAATTCTTTCCCTTTGTTGAAGATCACATCATAACCATGGTCTTCCAAAACTACAACGAAGACGAGTTTTTTTATTTAGACCCAGAACAAACATCACATCCTTGAGTCTGAGAGGGGAACCTGACTCCCTTTGAAAGGTGGTTTTACCAATCTCGGACGCATTGTACCTTCCATCATCTCCCATCTCAATGTGCATCTGGAGATCTTTCTCCTCCAAATCACTGAAAAAATCTCTATTCCTCGTAATGTGGAACAAGGCACCACTGTCCAAGTACCACACACTCCCCATCACTGTGCTGGCCATGCATGCAATGAGAGTAAATTAAAGCTTGAACTATGAAGCTAAAGCTTCACCTCGTGCTCCTCTTGATGTCTTCCTACTTTTCTTCTTGTGTGGACACTTCATGGCATAGTGCCTGGATTCATGATAGTGAAAGCACTTGAATTTGGACAAGTCTTTCTTCTTGTCCTCTTGACTAGATTCTAGTTTGGATTGGGATTTCTTCCCTTTTCCCTTCTTTGCCTTTCCATCCAAGGCATAATTTTCCTCATCCTCTCCCTTGGATGAATTCCTATCTCTGATATTCTTCCTTATTTCCTCATGTACCAAATCAGACCATAGGCGTTCCCAATTTGGTAATTTCTCCCTCCCATTCACCGAATCTTGGTAGCTATGTCAACTCTTTGGAAGGCCTAAAAGGGCTATTCATACTGAACCATATTCTGCAACAGTAACACCAACTTTACCAAGTTCATCACGACATTATTTGAACCTTCTAGGTACTGTGGAATATTCTCATTCTTCCGCATCTTGATATTTTAAAGTTTATCCTTGAGTACCATCTTCCTATGGTCACTGCTATTCTGGAACAAATATATTAGTGCTTTCCAAATTGAATATGAAGTCTCTTTCCTATGGAGATTTGAGACAATATGTCTCGTACTCCCTCCAATATGATTCTCCTCACCTTGGCTACACACTTCTTCCATTCTGCTAGATCTTGTGTATCAATTGCTATTGGTTTTGGGATGTCATTATCAATGAATTCCTTCAATCCATTATCTTCCAATACTTCCTCCATGCGATCCTTCCAAGCAACATAATTCGATCTTTCCTCAAGGGCATACTTGAGTCTTAGTCCATAGAAATCCATCCTTCTAGCTCTGAAGAATTGATCCTACAAATCTGATCCTCCTACAATAACAACTTCAAAATTTCTACTCTAATGTGAATCCTAATCTGATACCATGTAGAAATTATTGTGTATATCTGAAACTACTCATGAATTTTACTAAAACACAAGACTCAAATATACTCTACTATTCTATAGAAATTAATTCACGACCGAGAACACAAATCATAAACATGCAAGATGAATTATCACACATGCACAAATATTTATCTAGGGGAAAGAAAGAACTCAAAACCCCTTCCTATATGTGTTGCATTAATCAGAGAATATAGATGAAATACATATGCTTGCTCAAGCTTGAGCAAAACTTGCAAGTGTATAGTCTATCCCTCTGCCTGATTGACTTAATTTGGACAACACTTGTCTAGATAAGGATGCAACACATTGTTCATCAAACACACAAAAGTGGTTGGAGCATTAGTAAGACCAAAAGGAACCACCAGAAACTCATAATGCCCATACCAGGTAAAAAATGCAGCCTTGTAAGTATCTTCTTCTTTGATGTGAACTTGATGATATCTTAATCTCAAAGTAATCTTTGAGAACATTGTTTCTCCCTTCAACTGAACAAACAAATCATCAATCCACGACAACGAGTACTTGTTCTTGATATTCACCTTGTTCAATTGCCTATAATAACTGCACAATTTGAGAGTACCATCCTTCTTCTTTATAAACAACACTGGTGCAACCGAAGGTGACACACTTGGCCTTATGTATCCCTTATCAAGCATTTCCTTAAGTTGCAACTTCAATTCCACCAACTCTGGAGTTCTCATCCTATAAGGTTCCTTTTATGTTGGTGTTGCTCCTGGTACCAACTCAATATAGAAATCCACTTCCCTATGAGGCAGTAACTCTGATATCTATGCAGGAAACACATCTTGAAATTGCTGCAAAACACAATACCTCTTCAAGACTTCATCATCCTCAACATTCTTTCCTTTGTCACTAGAAACATGCACTACAAATAATACACACCCTTTCCTGCAACTACACTTAGCTAGCATAGCTGTAACCATTCTCATTGATGTAGGCTTATTCTTTCCCTGCAGTATTCTCTTTTCTCCATCATCATCCAACCTAACTCAACAGCTTTCTCATAATAATCTACCTTAGTCCTATGAGTAAACAACCAATATGTACCAAAAAACATATCATAGGAACCGAAAGGAAGCACATTTAGATGTGTTGATGTAGGAATACCATTCAAATCAAATGCATAGGCTCTCACCCAATGATGATTTTTTTTCTTAGTCCATGTAGCCAACTACACTAACCAAGACTCTGCATGCACTTCTTTATTCAAGCCACACTTATCCACAAGGTCAATACTAACATACCTATAATTAGATTAGGGATCAATCAAAATGGAAACAAATCGATCACGTAGATTACCTTCCATCTCAATAATGGATGTCTAATGATCTGCCTTCCTGTTATCAAGTGATGAATAGATCCGAGGAATGTTATGACCAACATCCCCAACTATTTGTGCCTCCTGAGCACTATAGATCTGAGGTCATCCACCCTAGTAGAATGGAAAATCCTTCTTATGATGATCTTTGCCACAAATACAACACGACAATGGTTCTTTGCCACTACCTTTATTCTGCTGCTCACCAGACTGAGATCCATGTCCCTTCTCAGTTGCACTAAACTTCTTGTAAGGAGCCATAATATCTTTCTCACTTGCATCTTGATGTCTTCCCCACTTTTGATGCCATTTTCCTTTAGCCTTCTCATTCCCTTTCCAATCATGCTTAGGCTTAGACTTATGATTCCATTGCTCATAACAATGCTTCAATTTCCCGATGGCTTCCTCCAATGACCAAGGCTCATCATACACAATCCAATCCTAGAATTCTAATGGAATTCCATTGATTAATCTTTGGACCTTCATCTTCTCATCCTTGATGTAAGCCACACACCTCAATAGGTCTAGAAACTTAGTCATGTACTCTTCATATGTCATAGAACCAATCTTTAGCTCATAGAATTCCTTAGCCTTTCCATCATAATATCTCTCAGACAAGTACTTCTTTCTAAAGAGTCTTTTACACTCATGCCAAATCAACTCTTCTACCTTGATGAATTTGACATGCTTCACGTCTTCCCACTAGAAATCTATTTTTATTTTGAGATTGAAAATAGCTATCCTGGCTTTCATATTCGTTGTGTAATCACGTAATTCGAAGAACTTCTTCATCTTAAGAAACCATGCTTCTACATATTCCAGTTTCTTCATCTCTCCATCAAATGTAAGAGGCTTGGCTTTCTTGAACTCATCTGGAAAGTAATGCTCCTCACTCCTCCTATAAGGATGATGGAGGTGATGAAAATAATATCTCTCTGAACTAGAACTAGAATATAACCCATAAGCACTACCTCCCTTGTTAGGTGTATCCAACCCTCTACTACCTCTGACTGTGTCATCCTTTTCTAACATGTTTCCTGATTGAGACCTACTACCATATGCCCCATTAGTCCTTTCCTCCTGTCCATGATTAATCTGCGGTTGTCCCTGTCTCTGCAAATATGATAAGCTCTGAAGCATCATTGCATTAACCTCAACTTTTTTTCCTGAGCTCTGGAAAGCCTTTCATGTGATTCAATTATATTATCATTATCTGCCTTGCAACTTCTAATTTTTGCCTTCAAAATTCTCAGTTTATCTGCTATATCAGGAGAATACTCATCTCCTTGTTTCTCAGTTGATCTATAAGGAGAGTTACATGAGTTTTAATCCACCATTCCGCTCGTCATCCCTGATATTTTTCTTCCTGCAAACATACCATGTTAGATAAACCAAATATATACATAACCAAAATCATACCCTAGTGAAGTTCAGGGTAGGCTATGTCATTTGCACAAATTAGTCCAAATTAACATGATATAGATGTTTATATATAATGATACAAACATATCAATCTATCGACATCATGAATGATAACTCAAATAGTAACACTGACTATATACATGACAACGATAGCCATTGTAATGCATGCATATGATTGACATGCATGAATAAAAGTCACATTTATCCCATCCAGTCGAAGTGTTTGAAATTGGAAGCTCTGATACAAATTTGTAACCACCCCTTCCATATTTACTCGCCTTTACAAGCTCTCTAGGGTAAATGTGAGGTGAGTGATACTATGACATGACTCGACCTCCATGTTCCAATTATGGAAGTGGGGCCTACAATCTGACCACAAACTAACATACATTAGAGACCACAGACCACTCAAGAGGCTGCAAACCACCCCATGTGGTCAATCCCTGAGATGAAACCCTTTTTCACTGACCTAACTCCATAATTGCACCCTTAATTCACCTTGCATGCAGTTATGAGGCTATAGCCGCACTCATAATCCTTCTTCCATGTGGTTATCACATAATTTCCATAGTTCTGTGCTAGCGATTCCGAGATCTGAGCAAATTTTCCAGCCTAGATTCTAGACCACTGCACATAGTTGCTTGTAATTTTCTAGAACCATGATTAAGGTGATAACAATGCCAAACATTCAAACTTGAAGCAAGAACTTGACCTATACTGCCTACTACACATTAGACATTTCATCAAACATATGGTAAACATGTAAGTTACAGGTCATGAATGCATCTGATCTTAAATCTATGAACTTCATTTAAGAATCACCAAGAAGGTTTAATGCCCTCTCAATTAGCCGCAACAACAATTTTTAACCCATGCATTCATCAACCATTCAAATACTTAGCAAATCGTGAACAAGATCCATAGCTAGAACACATCATAAAACCATGCTTACAACCAAAATAATAACCATGAAAAATCAACCATAGAATCCACATAATAACAAATAAAAGTGCTCATAGATCACAATAGGAAAACAAATCTTATTAACTTGTACAAAAGCCAACCAAGTCAGGGACTTCCAGGTACCACATGACCATAGATTACACTGAACCAAATATTTCTTTCAACCAATCACCCTCGTGCCATATTCCAAGCATGAATGTGGGATCTCATGGGATAAACCAACACATAATAAACCAAGGGATCTAGAGGATAAACCACCTCCACCCTCAAGGTACTGTGATCTCACCTAAAACAGTCTTGAGATCACAAAACCAAATCAAGATTGGATGCCTTAGAATTTCTTCACCATACTTTGAGGAATTTTCCTTTCTCCACCCACCTATCAAGGGATTCCTAGAGAAAACCATCTCTACCCCCAACCCTAGGGAATTTTCCTAAGACCACCTCACCAGGTTCCAAAAACTTTTGACAATCCAAAGCTCAACCAAAAATGAATCCCATCAGACCATGGCTACCCAGGAATGGAAAGGAAAGGCTGAAACAACTATCAAACTAGAAAAAACACATGCTAATGACAACAAATGAACCAAATAAAAAAATTCATGTGCCATGCATTCACAACTCATCTAGGAAATCACACATGCAACTTGTTACCTGCAAAATTCTCCTATTAAAGTTACTGATCCAACCTTCTCCTTTCTTTCCTTCACTTTCCTTTTCTTGTCCTTTTCCTTCCTTTGCTTTCCTTTGCTTCTCTTTTGCTTGCTTGGTCTCTCCTCTTGTAGCTCTCTCTTTCTTTGTCAAAATTGATCCAAGCCAAATCCGAAAAAAATAATGAACTATTTCTTTGATGCCTTTTTATCATTGAGGCCTCCCTTTTCTTCATTTTCCTTCAATTTCCCTAGCATGCAAATTTGTGTCTCTTCGTCTTCCTTTTCTCCTATTTTCCTTTATTTATCATAATTAAATTTCCATTTATTGCCTCTTTTCCTTTGCCAATTTCCATAGCCATTAATAAACCAAAAGTGATGCCCAATATAGTTTTTTCCCAAAATTTAGCTTGGAATAAATGTCCCATGACCTTGGTCTTATTTTTCCTTTATTATGCTTTATTAGATGAAACTTTAACCCAAAGATGTTATAATGAAGGGATTATATCTAGCCCTAATGTGTCCCAGAGCCAACAACTCTTGTATGGCTCGCTTAATCTCATCCCTATAAGCCTTGGGATGCTTGTATGGTGTAGTGGTAAAACCATGCATGCCCTCCTCTAATTCAACTGTGTGCTCAAATCCTCTATCTAGTGGACAACTTAAGGGAATACCTCCAAATCCTATTAGATACTTATCCAATATCGCCTGAATATCTGGATGTGGTGGTTGTGGCTAAGTCCCTGCTTCTAAAACCCTGAGTGTCACAACCCACTCTATATCACCATGTCACAAATCAACCTCCATCTGGTGTGGTGGTGAGAGCCAGTATTGCAGCAAGAATGCTACAACTCCTGGGCTACCAACTTTACTTTTATCAACTCGGTAGTTCGTAACAAACTTGGAAGCATTGGTGCTATATGCACAAGTACTAGTTCTCACTGCAGGTTGTCACTTGGTCAGCCGACATGAGATCACTAGGAGCTCAAGACAACTTCTATAGATTTCAGAAGAAGCTCTATGTGTGATGAAAGGAAAGAAGGATTACTCTATAGATGCTATTCTAACTGCAGAAAGGAGAAAGACTGGAATGTAAAGCAAAACCTAGTAAACCCTAATTAACAAGCTAATTCTACTTTTGCCAAAAATGCTATGAAAACCATGAAAGAAATTCCATTACCTACTCAAGAAAGTAAGCAACATCTAACCATGCTATTTTTGGAAGTAAATAACCAAAAAACATATTTCTGGATTTTTATGTGTCTTTATGTGAATTTAACATGCATATAATTTATTGTGTGTGAGTGTGGTAGCGAACAGGTGGCGTTAGAGGGCAGTTTTGGAGCTTGGGAGGATGTAGGATGGTGTGGATGGGTCCTAGGAGGTCTTAGGTGGCCTTCTAGAGGATTTTCCCACACTCGGCCTTCAAAAGAAAGCCTACAGAAAAAACTATAGGAGGACATAGGAAAACTACAGGAGGCCTACAAGAGGAGGCCGAGAGCAATTTTCGCTGTTTTGAGGGTGTGAGAGTGGGCGGAAAAGGTGGATGAAGGTTGGAATGAGGTGTTAGGGCGCCTAAGGTCTACCATGAATCATTAGGAGAGAGAAAGATGATTGGGTTTGCTCAAGGAGAGAGGAAGAAGTTCTATGTAAAATGAAGGAAACTAGGGCAGAATTGAGGTGAGGTTTGGGAGACCTATAGGGCATGGATCAGATGGAGGGTGTGATTTTTGGTAAGCTGGCCTACTATTGGAAGATATCTACAACATAGAAACTGACAGTCAACCAAGAAAATCAAGCAACCAATGAAATGAGTTCATCCTAGGAAAAACAGAGTTTTGCATTAAAATGCCCTAAACTATGATGTATAGAAGGAAATGCTGGGAAATGGTGTAAGAAAGGAAAGCATGCAAAAGGATATTGAAAATCAGGAAGTGAACATGATAAAGAAGATCTAAAGCAAAGAAAAACTGGACTATCAACCTACTAGAGAGCTGCAAACCCTAGAAGTCCTAGGAATGAGGAAAATATGAGTTTTTGGGGCAGCAAGAGAGTCTTTCCCTCAAATCATGGTCCCATAGGGAGGAAGAGAGGCCAAGGCATTGTTGCTAGCCTTTTGAATCTTCTCTGATCACTGCTTAACCTGCTACAGAAAGCACAAATGGAAGCAAGCTACTAAATCATCAAAAACAACCTATTCTTAACCATAAGAGAAATACATCTAACATCAAACTAATCTACAAACTGAAGTAAAGGAGACAAATACAAGTAAAGAGAAGCTTGGCTACTTGGATTGGGCCCTAACCCAAGAGCTTCAGCCCTCTGAGGTAACTCAGTGCTAGCTCAAAAAGGATTCCATCTTCATTATCAAAAAATAGCAAGATTACATAAAACTGTCATAAAGTAGTAAGCTCGAAATTTGAGCAGAGTCACAAGCAAAAAAAGACGACCCTAGTGAGGCCCTAGGCCTCTCTACTTATACATCTGAATCTACCAACAAATTACTTAAAACCAGGGAGGCTTGGCTCCCAAAACTCGAGATAACTATCAATCATCTTCCACTTGCTCAATTAGGTTGGGCGAACCTACCTATGGTTTTCAGTGCATGGTTTTGGACGCGATGGTTTTCGGTCCATGGTATTGGATGCTTCGGCATGTATAAATATGTATTGTAACATTGAAAGGAATATAATGAAAAATCAAGCTGGTAGTCTCAATTTTGGGATCCAGGGGAAAATCTCTGTGTATATGTGTTTTATGTGTTATGCTCTAGCATTCTTTATTTTCTGTGTTTTAGAATTCGTATGCAAGTAATTTCTGTACAGGGTTAAAACCTACATTTGGTATCAGAGATGTTTTGGCTTCAAGGGGACACCTTTTTTGCTGAGGGGTTTCGCTCGGGCTTGTGGTAGACCTTGTTCAGTGGGAGATCTGCGAGATCGATTCTGGCAGTTAAAGAAGATGGCGAGCAGTGGAAAGATAGAGATCAAGAAATTTAATGGTCAGAGTTTTGAGTTGTGGAAACTCAAGATGGAGGATTTTTTGGTGGATAAAGATTAGTGGATTATGGTAGATCTGGGTACTAAACCAACGGGAGTGTCCGATGAAGAATGGAAAAAGTTGGATCGAAAGGCAAAGAGCATAATACGATTGTGTGTCTCAGATTCAATGTTGCTGAATGTATCAGGGGAAGCTACAACGAAGGCTTTGTGGGACAAGTTAGGGACTTTGTACCAATCTAAGTCTCTGGTGAATAAACTGTTCTTGTGAAAAAAGCTATATAACCTGAGGATGAAAGATGGAGACTCGGTGACAGAGCATTTGAACGCATTTAATACTGTGGTAAGTCAGTTAGCATCTGTTGATATTAAAATTTCAGATGAAGATAAGTGCATCAGTTTGTTGTGTTCTCTACCAGATTCATGGGATAGTCTGGTTATTGCAATAGGTAGCAATGCAACTACCTTGCATTTTGATGAAATAGTCTCATCCTTGCTGACGAAGGAGATGAGACGGAAAAATATGGAGAGCCAGAATGGTGATGCCTTGTCTGTATGAGGATGGTCCCAGAACAGAAACAAAAATAAGTCATCGAGTGGGAGATCTAAATCTAGAGGGAGATCTAAATCTCCAAGAAAACCTGTAAAGGTGGTGTGCTGGAAATGCGGAAAGGAAGGGCACTTCAAAAGGGACTGTAAATCTAAAGCTCCTGATAAAGGAAATGGATTTGATGATGCTCCTTCTATAGAGGCGAAAACCACCTCAGATGAAGGTGGGGATGTGTACTTGGCTTCTTCAAGTACACATGTAGATCATGAGGCATGGTTGATTGACTCAGGTGCATCCTTTCACTTCACTCCCCATAGAGAGTGGTTCTGCGAGTATGAGAAATACAATCGTGGTGATGTCTTCTTGGGGGATGACAGGAAGGATAGAATCGTTGGTTGCGGAAAAGTAAAGTTGAAGTTGCAAGGTGGAAGGGTTAGAACACTTCCGGGTGTTCTGCATATTCCTGCATTGGCCAGAAATATGATTTTTGTAAGCAAGTTGGATGATGCAGGTGTAAAAACAATGTTTGAGAAGGATACCTGCAAGATGGTTCGGGGAGCACTGGTATTGATGCGGGGAGTTTAGACTGGAACTCTGTACAAACTGCAAGGTATCACTGTTGTTGATGGGTGCATCAGTTTTGTGGTTCCTAAAAGTGGAGTAGAAAATCTAGTGGTCTCTGGAGAGAAGACCATGTTGTGGCATCAAAGGCTTGGACATATTGGAGAGAAGGGCCTTTGAATACTTCATGATAAAGGTATGGTAGAAGGTATGAGTAATAGCTCTTTGGATTTTGATTTTTGTGAAAATTGTGTATATGGGAAGCAGAATCAGGTGAGTTTCCCCTTTGGTGGTAAGAGGGCAAAACATATATTAGAGCTTGTGCACAGTGATGTGTTTGGACCTGTGAAGGTTCCATCACTGGGTAAGTCTGTGTACTATGTATCATTTATATATGACTTCTCAAGGAATACATGGATATATTTCCTTAAGAAGAAATCTGAAGTCTTTGACAGGTTTAAATAATTTAAGGCTCTGGTGGAAAACCAGACAGAGAAGAGGATAAAGGTGTTGAGGACAGATAACGGTGGAGAGTTTTGCAGTAAGGAATTTGAAGAATTCTGTAAGAAGTGTGGTATAGCACAGAAGAAGACTACTCCATATACACCTCAACAAAATGGAATTGCAGAAAGAATGAACAAGAAGTTGATGGAAAGGGCAAGAAGCATGCTTAGTGGTGCCGGGTTAGGACATGAATTCTGGGCAGAGGCGGTGGAGACAACATGTTACCTGGTCAACAGATTACCTTCATCAGTGTTGGAGGATAAGACTCCACAAGAGGTATGGACTGGTAAGAAACCCTCTCTTTCACATCTGAGGGTATTTGGATGTGATGCATATGTACATGTTCCAAAGGAGAAACGAACCAAGTTGGATAGTAAATTTGAAAAGTGCATCTTTATTGGGTAGAAGGATGGTTTAAAGGGTTATAAGTTTTGGAACCCAGCAACAAGGAAGGTAGTGTATAGCCGAGATGTGGTGTTCAGAGAGGTGAAAGATGTTGTTAAACACAAATTCCAATGAAAGGAACCTGAGAAGATAAAGTTTGAGCTAAAGGAGGAAGAATCAGACTCTACAGCAGAGGAGGAATCAGAAGATGAAGAGCCACAAACTCCGGGTGTAAGAAGATCAGTTCGAGAAAGAAGGTAGCCAGAAAGGTATAGTCCATCTACTTTCTGTTCAAATTTTGCTTTATCTATTACTGATGATGATCCCAGAACTGTGAAGGAAGCAGTAGATTCAGAGGATGGAAAAATCTGGAAAGAGGCCACGGTTGATGAAATGGCATCTTTGCACAAAAATGAGGCTTGGGATCTGGTAGAGTTGCTGGCTGGAAGGAAACCCATTGGCAGCAAATGGATGTTCAAGAAGAAGATAAATGCAGGAGGAAAGGTGGAGAAATACAAAGCTTGGTTGGTAGCAAAAGGTTATTCCCAGGTGTTGGGAATTGATTTGGTGATATTTTTTCTCCTGTTGCCAAGGTAATTTCTATTAGGTTACTTTTATCTGTTGCTGCTGCTTTTGATTTTGAGGTAGAACAGATGGATGTGAAGACAACATTTCTTCATGAGGATCTGGAAGAGGAGATATACATGAAGCAACCTGAAGGCTTTACGGTGAAGGGTAAGAAAGAACTAGTATGCAAGTTAAAGAAGTATCTGTATGGGTTAAAACAGTCACCAAGGATGTGGTATCATAAATTTGATACCTTTATACGGGGACTTGGCTTCACCAGAAGCAAAGCATATGACTGTGTGTATTTTAAATTAATTGGTGACCATGTTATTTATCTGGTCTTGTATGTGGATGATATGTTGCTGGTTGGAAATGACAAAGAAATTATCCAGGATTTGAAGACCCAATTGTCCTCCAAATTTGACATGAAAGATCTTGGTGCTACAAACTATATTTTGGGCATGGAAATTAAAAGAGATCAGGAAAAGAGGAAGCTCTGGTTAAACTAGAGGAAGTATGTCGAGACAATACTGCAGAGGTTTAATATGCAGGATAGTAAACTAGTGAAGGTTCCTATTCATGTAGGTGTAAAGTTATCTGCTGAATAATGTCCCAATACACAAGAAGAGGAAGAGGATATGTCCCGTGTTCCATATGCAAGTGTAGTCGGTAGCCTGATGTATGCAATGGTCTGTACTAGACCAGACATTGCACATGCAGTGGGAGTATTGAGCAGGTTTATGTCAAAACTAGGGAGGGAGCACTAGACAGCAGTGAAGCGGGTTTTCAGGTATTTGCGTGGCACTAGTGATTATGGCTTGTGCTACCAAGGAAGACTAGGATTGGATAGAGTGTTGGATATTCGTGGCTTTTTTGATGCAAACTGGGCTGGAGATTTGGATCAGAGAAGATCTACAAGTGGGTATGTGTTTAACCTATTTGGAGGTGCAGTCAGTTGGATGAGTAAGAAACAATCTGTAGTGGCACTATCAACTACAGAGGAAAAATACATAGCAGCAACTCATGCAAGCAAGGAAGCAGTTTGGTTGCAAAGATTGTGTTCAAGTATGGGGTTAAGACAGGGAGCTATAAGGATAGAATGTGATAGCCAAAGTGCAATTTTCTTGGCAAAGAACCTTGCTTATCATTCAAAGACAAAGCACATTGATATTTAGTATCACTTTGTGAGGGATATGATAGAAGACAACAAGGTGTTGCTAGTAAAGGTGGACACTTTGAAGAATATTGTAGATGCATTGATGAAATCTGTGAGCTCTGAGAAGTTCTCCTGGTGTAGAGAAACAATAGGCATTTCAGGGTTGGAAAAATGACTAAACTCTCCTATGGCCCCATGTGGAAAGAAAACAACAAGTGGGAGAATGTTGGGTTGTGTTATATTCTTTCCACGACTAACCTACGTAGTGACCAGGGGGTTAGAGGGGGGGGCGGAGCCCCCCCTTCGTTGCACCGATTGTGTAGTGGGGGGGTCATAGGGGGGTTTGAGGGGGGGGGGGGAGGTAGTCCCTCTCTACGGGGTCTAGGGCAGTGCCCCAGGATTTTTTTTTTTGAACCCTATATTAGTTTGGGTGAACCTACCTATGGTTTTCGGTCCATGGTATTGGATGCTTTGACATGTATAAATATGTATTGTAACATTGAAAATAATATAATGAAAAATCAAGCTGGTAGTCCCGGTTTTGGGATCCAGGGGAAAATCTCTGTGTATATGTGTTTTATGTGTTATGCTCTAGCATTGTTTTTTTTCTTGTGTTTTAGAATTCATATGCAGGTAATTTCTGTATGGGGTTAAAACCTACAAAACTCAAGATAACTATCAATCATCTTCCACTTGCTCGACTGCCTTCTAGTGCATGATTCGGCTGCTTGTACTCCGAGTTGAATGAAGGGGAATTCAAAGTGAGGAGCAATAAATGAGAGGGATTCCCTCCTATAAGTCCTCTCCTCTGTCTACTTCGAGTTATTGCTGCATTTTGACCACTAGAACGTTGACTTTGACCTCAAAATCCATCAATAATCTACATTAAATACATGTTAGACCACATGGCATAATAACTAACTCAACTCACCCTATAAGCATAAATATAATAAGAAAATCATACAATAAGCTAAGAGAATGGTTGATTTGACTAGGTTAGGAGGTAAAATGAGCCCATATAATTACCCATTTATGAGGCTCATCATCACGCCCCTACTGAAGGTGTTGCTCATCCTCTGAGCAACCTAGTCAATCTCTTGGTCTTTCATGGCCCTGGTGGCCTCCTTAGCATTCCAGGCTTCTGATGTGGTTTGCTCATGTTCTCCATAAAATCCCACTTTTCTGTCTATGTCCTTGTCGTGGCGGAAAAAGTCGTTTGTGTGGGCACAACTGACCTCCCTAGGAGTCTAAACTCTCTAGCGACAAACAAGACAAAATGGAGCAATCTTTCTCTAAATACATCTTTTAAAATATGAAAACTACAAGTGTTTAGGCTTACCTTATTCCAAAACGCTGTTGTTGTAGTCCGTCCTTGCCGATCCGGATGAGCTCCTCCTTCACATCAATTCCTGCAACCACAAACAATCAAACAATTACCAAGCACTTGCATCTCATATAATAAAACATATATTCAACATGCAGACCAAGGAACACATGAAATAACTCATTAACACAAGCTATTGAGAAAAATGAACCAGTTTGTATTAATAACGAAACAAAGAAACTCTTACAACCTGGCCTTGGTGTTGTGCAAGTTCCTCCCAGGGTCCATCAAGGGTTTTCCTCTACTTTGACAAAGCTCACCCACTTCCAAGTAGAATCAAGCAAAGACAATCTCTCCTCACAAGGTTCTAAATGGGAGTCCTAATTCCTGTAGCATTTACCCAAAGAAAATGTATAGCTTCAACCTCCCCTCCCTCTGGCTCAATGCCTTTATTTATAGTGCTGTAAAGAGGTTATTCAGGTCCACCATCAATGGGATAATCCCCCTCTTTGGGTGGGATAGCTCCCTTATTGATGGGATAAGTTCCCCCTTAATAGAGATACATGAACCAACTGGAGGCGCATCCATTTCATCAAACCGACCTCTAGAAAGTTCTAGAAGTAACCACAAGTAACTTTTTTAAGATGAAACTTGCGCATTTTGCCTTTTACAGAAGGACGCACCTGTCCTTTGACATACAGAGCGTCCAAAGACGCAGACTTTGTGAACATTGTGAGCGTCCCCGCAGGTAAGGCTTGAGAGAACCTGCGACCCCAGAGATAAACACATTTTTTACAAGACTTTCTCTCTTCTTTGAGTTTGAGATGGATAGCAGAGGCATAAGACTTGCCTAAAAAGGGTAGTATGACTGTTGATTTGAGCCATACTAACTGTAAGTAGTCATGGTGACATTTTTTAGTGTAACAGATTGCCCCCTAAAGTGCGAAGCCTGGAATAGATTAGGGTTTTGTAATTCTAGGAAGGGTGAAGCGCTTTATCATTTCAAGGATTGTCTTGTGGATGACCTGGTTGGAACCTGCAATTTTCAACACAAAATACATGTATAAGATTATATCATCACTGAGGTAGGCATTCCCATACTCAGATTCAAAACTTTAACTAATGGACTAACTACTCTAATACAGGAATGATCTTGCAGTACATCATTTTTATAGACTTTTGTAGACACAGTATGGACGCAGCCATCTGTTTATGATTAGTCTACATAGATAATGAATACAAAACTCCTCGCAGCCTGGATGGTAAAAACTAGATCCAGGGTCTTCACTTCTACTTCCCGAATTGGTACGATTCTAGCCATGTGATTAAATGATTCGATGTCGAACATGTTAGAAACCACTTGATTACCAGTCGATGATGTAAACTGTTAACAAGCGTGAGAGAGACCACCAGTAATGTCAATGGTTCTCAAAGTACCAAGCACAACCCGTGAAATGTGAATAGATGTTTTGATGTCGAACACTTCACGGAATCCTTTGATCGAAAGTCAATGATGTAAACTGACGTCAAAGGCGAGAAACCTGCCATTGATGCATGCAGACTTCAAGGTACTGTCGATTCCTAAGTCATCTTTCTAGATAATGTGTCGATGTTGATAGAAAGCGACCCGTTGCAGGCAAGCCCGCAACACGAAATCATTGTTCAATGTTGAAGAAATGTTGCTGTAAGGACTGACTCAAGGATGGTCAAATGGATGACAAGTATTTTGCAGATGAAAGTTTTGCTTGCAGACCTCTTGAACACATAACGACACGACAGATGGCTTGGTGACGAATATCTCAAAGTTAATCCCCGGAACCCGGTTAAAGACTTTCAAAGTGGTTTGATCAACTGTGAGGTAAAAGATTTCCCAACCCAGGTGAATGAGACAGTGTCATGTTCAAGAGCGGTGATAAAGTTTCTTTCGAGACAAAAGGTAACAAACAGGTTCATTCTTCTCTCTTTTCCCCCACCATTTCTGGCAAGTACCTCTTTATTTTTAACAAGCTTGAGGAGGATAACATATGCTTGATTATAAGCTCATCCTTCGGACGAGTCCAACCTAGTTTAAATTCGAACCCTAGGAAGGAGTGGTTCGTTCCTGTTTGTAATTGAACAGGTCCTCTACTGTAAAAGTTTAACGAGCCCAGTATAGGAGAAACTCGGCGTTTTTCAATTTTAGAGAGTCTGAAAAAACTAAAGGAGACTCCACGTTGAACTTTTTCGTACATTTGTGTCCCTCAAGCCCGAAAAAGTATAAAATAATACATGGGGGAACCGCTTGATCTTGCGACCAAGGAGTACTTTCATAATAGTGTCGTTGACCTGAAAAGTAAAAAGCGATCAAGGACACGTCGTTTTATTTCCTTATCAAGTTTGAAACGACAAAAACCCGGCAATCTTTTCCTGATTTTGCGGTCAGAAAAGAGCTAAAAGGGGACCGTCTTTTAATTCCGTTTTAACGAGTGTAAAAGAAACGCTCGACGATCTTTTCATGTTTTAGGAGTCAGAAAAGGGCTTAAAAGATGACTCTGATATTTTTGTTTGTGAAAAAATTACAATTTCCCTCGAGATCCCTTTGTCCTGCACAAAAGCAACACATTACTCATACCTGTTTAAAATAGGCAAAAATACATCGAGAAATACCTTTTCATGGTAAAAAATGAACTAATTCATCCAAAAAACCTATAAAAAGACCTTTTACCATATCATTTTTACCGTTTCACTGTTGAGGTTGAAAAAAGGAGCTTTTGACAAGAAAATTTCCCGTGGTCGCTGCGGAAAATCTGACCGTCAGAATCGAACGCCGTCTTATCCAAGTATTTTACACATCCTACTCTGCATTTCTATCTGTTTAGAATTAAGTTTTAGGTCTTAGTTTCATTTTTTTGGGGGGGTTTTGGTTTTGGAATGCGCCTCTCGGCGGACGCGGGTGCCCTTCGGGTGACCCGCGTCCCCCGACTTTTTCTCATACGGGAAAATGGTCGGAAGACGCGGCCCACCTTCAGGTCATCCGCATCCGGGCGCCCTGTGCTACAAAGCTGGGGTGCGTCTTCCGAGAAGTGCGCATTTCAAAACCCCAACTCCCTCAAAAAACTACCAAAAATTCCCAAATCAATTTCTAATTGCTATTTTTGATGTGCAGGGTATTAACCATGTTAGATTGGAGAGAACGAGAGCATGTAGAGGATGATGAAGTTGCAATAAATCATCAACCTTCCCTGGATGCCCTAAGAGCATGCGGGTTATACAAATACTGGACCATACCGGGCATGAGGGGCCAGGTAAGATTCTTGGAATGGCTGGTTGAGCGATGGAACGTTCAAGAACAATGCTTTTACATAGGAGGGCACCAGCTCGAGATAGAGCCCTCGGATGTATACTTTCTCACTGGCTTGCCGAACAGAGGCGAGCAACTTAGTCTTGCGGGGACTAGGCCGGGTGGCCAATCCCTTGATAGTCTCCGCGACGAGTGGTGCACACCTGGGGCTCACCATTCGAAAGGCATAGAGATAAAACACATCACTCTGCATGAACTCAAAGTCATAGCGTTCACGGTTACCAGAATTTGCGGCGCGGCCGCTTTACACATTGCTTCCGGATCCCAAATGCGGATGGCAATTGACTGTTACCAAGGCACCATTTTCAACTGGTGTGAAGCTGTGTCGGCTCATATGAAGAGCCAACTGACCAAGGCAAAGAACGGACGACTAAAGACTTTTGGATATGGGCCTCTAGTCGTGAGCTTTGCCTTGGAGAGAGTTCCAATGCTGATCCCTCAGCAACTCACTGTTGATATCTTGGGTCCTCGGGAGCCAAAGCTGATACGATGGGTTGCGGTGATGGCCCGGCATCCTGACGAGGGCGCGGCGGTGGTTCGATTCTCAGATAGTTACTTTCACTGGTTAGAGGACCAGGTTTTTTCGATACAGGACTTTCCGTATGCCGGAGTGGATTTTAGAGGTGATCCGGACATGGTTCTTCCACCGGGAGAACAATGGGATGACAGAGGTACTTTATTTTTCACAAGTTTTCTAATTATGTATTTTTTATTTTTCATATATATCGTCTCAAAACTAACAGTAAAATTTTCAAAATGCAGATGTTGGTCCACAACGTCCAGCCAACCTCCGGCCTTTTGATAGACTACATCCAGCTGCACCGGTACCGGCCCCGCAGGATGCGGCTACAGAAGTACTAGCTGAGTTGGAGCATGATCTAGAGCGTCTCACGGCAGATATACCTGAGACTACTATGGACGACATTCCTACCAGACTTCAGCGCTTCGTAGTCGCGGTCCCTGGACCGTTTAGGAGATTTTTGCGTAAGGTAGCCCGTGCAGTGGTGTCATACAGAGAGCACCACCAGTGATTGACTAGTCACTTTTGTAGTCACATGTGACATTTTGACTTTTTGTACTTATCATTTTGCCGATCATAAGGTGTTTTTCAACCTATGATCGAAGACGATGTATATATTTTTTGACACATTCCTATCTATATATATCACTATTACCGGCTTATCTTGTTTAACATATGTGATGAAATGTTTTTAAATTTACTTGCATGATTATCGTAAATGTCTGTCCAACATTCGAGAAGCAATTGCATCTGCTAATGTATTTAAAGACCTTGGAATATGCTGATATTCAATGTAATCAAATTCACGTTCCAAGAGACGCACTCTCAAAAACAACCTTAATAACACAGGATTTCTAATGGCATAAACTCTATTAAGCTGTAATACAACAAGTTCAGAATCTAACCTCACTATCAAACGTCGAATTCCAAATGAAATAGATTCGGATAATAATTCAACCACTGCACTGTATTCTGCAATGTTATTCGTTGTTTGACCGAGGCTTACCCCATGCATAGAAGCTAACTCGTCAGAGGGCGAATAGATAACCCAAGCTGCGGAAGAGATATTCCGTGTACTACGACAAGCACCATCAGCAAATCCAATGTATGTTTGGAGAGGCGTCGACATCTGCAATATCAAGAGTAAAACCAAGATAAGCCAGAATAATGACGAAAAAACACACTCTCTAAGCTAAGCACACTGACTAAACTAACAAATACGCTAGCTAGAAAGAAAATCTAACCTATCTAAAAAATTCTCCACCCACCATTTAAGCATAATACCTCTTTAGGTAAAGTCCATTTCTGGGTTTTCCCAAAGAGTCCCCATCAAAATCAACCAGCTCATAAGCCCCTTTTGCTAGCTTTCGCTTTACAATGTAGGGTCCATGCCACATAGGAACGAATTTTCCAGCACCTAGCTTATCGTTAGCTTGATCATATAATAGCACTAGGTCTCCTTCTGAAAAACTTCGAGGGGTTACATTTCTATCATACTGAGCTTTCATTCGTTTCGCGTGAGTCTCGATTGCCAATGTAGCGTCACGTCGAGTCTCATCTAATTTAGCCAAGTACAATAAACGTTTCTCCTCTTCGGAAGTAGCTGGAAGTAATTCGACAGCCATTTGAAGTGATGGGATTTCGCATTCAATGGGTAACACAGCTTCCAAGCCATAAACTAGCTGGAAAGGAGTAAACCCTGTTGAATTTTTCACTGAGGTCGGTATGCCCATAGCGCTGAAAATAACATGTTGTGCCAATTCGACCGATGAACACCAATGGTTCGTCGGATCATGATAACCAGAACTTTGTTGATAGACTCAACCAAACCGTTGGCTTGCGGATAATAAGGAGTAGAGCTATCGTGGCGCAAACCAAGCTGGCTTGTAAGCTCAGTCATCATGATGTTTCGAAAATGGCTCCCATGGTCAGTAATGATTGCTTGTGGGACACCAAACCTAGTTATGATATGATTGAATACGAAAACTGCAGCTGTTTTGCCGCTTGCGTCGAATGTAGGCATCGCCTCGGCCCACTTAGTAAAATAATCAACCGCAAGGATGATATACGCATGCCCCCCGGCCGAGTGAGGGTTACAAGTAATAAAGTCGATACCCCATTTGGCGAATGGACCAGCGGCAATTATAGGGTGGAGAGGAGCAGGTGGAGCGCGCATCTTGCGATCAAACACTTGACAGTTGTGGCATTTCCTGACGGCAATGATACAATCCTTAAACATAGACGGCCAGAAATAGCCAGCGCGCAACACCTTCTGAGCTGTGGCATACCCAGACATATGACCGCCACATGCTCCAGAGTGACAATCATTCAAAACTCTCTCAGCCTCTTCGTGAGTTAAACAACGTCGAAAAACTAAGTCTGCCCCCCGGCGATAAAGTGTATCTCCAATAATTCTGTATGGCTGGGATTGAAACCGAATTTTTCGACGTTCCGCTTTGGAAGCTTCAGGCCGAAAGGTTTGGGTTTGGAGATAGATGATTATATCCCCGTACCACGGATCTACAGTACTGATAAGAAACAAAGATTCGTCCGCAATGGACTCTTCTGCCACAGTCTCTGTGTCAGCACTAGGGAAATCACACATCAATTCCGCGAAAACTAAGGATTTCTTAGACTTGGACTTCTCGAACTCCAAGTCGAACTCTTGCAGGATAACAATCCATTTAGAGTACTTGCCCCCTAGCAATTGTTTTGTCAAGATATAAATCATAGGGTTGCAATCCGAAATAACTGTAGTTTTACGGAGAAGAATGTAGTGACGAAAACGCTGGACAGCTTGAACGGCTGCCAGGGCCAATTTCTCCACATGCGAATATTTTAGCTCAGTGGGATTCAAGGTCCTACTAAGATAATATATCACATGCTCTGCTCCGAATTCATCTTCTTGAACTAACACCATTCCAATGGTGGAATGCGAAGCTGCGAGGTATAAGAAGTAGTCTTGGTTGTAGTTGGGAGGATGCAACAACGGTGCATGGGTCAACGCGTGTTTAAGTGCATCAAAAGATTGTTGGGCAATCTCGTCCCAAAAGAATTGTGCGTTCTGTTTCAACAACCGTGTAAAACCTTTAGTGACCTCGGCGTAGTTTGGGATGAATCGGCGTAAAAAGTTCGCTTTCCCTTGCAAACTTTGGAGTTGGCGCAAACTCGAAGGAGGAGGCAATTTGATGATAGCCTCGACTTTCGAGGGATCGACGCGAATGCCGGCTTTTGAAACAACAAATCCCAGCAATCGACCTGTTTCTATACAGAAAACACACTTGTGGGGATTCAACCGAATTCGATAATGCCTACACCTCATAAAGATTGCTCGTAGATGGACAAGGTGATCAGCTCGATGTAAAGAATGAGCAGGCAAATCATCGAGATAGGGTTGCACAATGTGCTTGATGTCGTGAAATGCATAAGACATCGCCCGTTGAAAAGTAGCCCCGGCATTCTTAAGCCCAAAAGGTAATTTGCAATAAGCAAATGTCCCCCATGGACAAATGAATGCCGTTTTTGGTTGGTCGGCAGGTAGAATATTGATTTGATTATAGCCCGAAAAACCATCCATAAAGAAAAACATTTCACTTCCGGCACAATCATCAATAATTTGATCGATATAAGGCGTAGGATAGTTGTCTTTTGGACAAGCTCGATTTATATCCCTATAGTCGATACAGATTCTTATTGTTCCTTGTTTCTTGTTGACTGGAACAATATTCGATACCCAATCCGTTAACGGGATCGGATAAATGAAACCTGCTTTCAACAGCTTTTCGACTTCTGCTTTAATCGCAGCCGCTTTTCGAGGGTGAATCTGACGCAACCGTTGCCGGACGGGTTTAGCATTCGGGTAGGTCTTTATTTCATGAACAACAATGG
Organism: Pinus tabuliformis; assembly: GCA_031772625.1. NCBI lineage: Eukaryota > Viridiplantae > Streptophyta > Pinopsida > Pinales > Pinaceae > Pinus > Pinus tabuliformis. The sequence continues at coordinate 1,281,662,796 of CM062820.1, forward strand.
CAGGATCGATTCCCGGCATTTCCTCGTAAGACCAGGCAAACACATCGCGGAATTCTTGGAATAGGGCCTTGTAAATTTGGATTTCTTCTTCAGTACATGCGGCACCTATATGAATGTTTTCCTCAATTCCGGGCTTCACTGAAATATCAATGGGAATAGTACGAGAAATATTCCCTAAATTCAGCTCTGAATCAGAATGTTTCGTTGGATCCTGAGCGTCTTTGACATATTCAGCGGTAAAGATAGATGAAAAATCATTTTCAAATGCATCATCCTTAGGTAAAAACGAAGATCTGTGATGGAGATCCTCCCATGGTAGATCATCTACACTTAGGATTTCGCGAAGTTGTTCGTCAGATGACACGACTTCGGGAAACGCTATCCGTTCTAAGGATGAGGTGAAAAGTGATTCTTCACTGACCACATTCATTTGGTCGATTTCGGTTGAATGTGAGTCGGTAAAAGACATGACAGCTTCATAAGCAATTTCATATGGACTCAAAGGCATAGCATCACCGAATGAGTCTATCTCAGAGTCAGATGGGACAATCCAAGGATCGTCATAAATAATGTTTTCTGATGTAATCATATGAATTGTCGCAAATGAAGGGTCTACGTTTAGTGGAGGGAGAGGAAAAGTTCCCAGTAAACCGGAATCCTTAACTAAACCTACACCAACGTCCCTATAAGGGATTGTCGTCTTACCGACATGCTGGATACTCTCTGAAGAGGCTGGGTCGGATGAAAAGTATGTCAGCTGATCAATAGTCACGATCTTACCGTTATGTGGAAACTTGATTATTCTGAAGACCGATGAAACACCGCTGTCATAGCATATGACCAACTTCGACCCAAAAGAAGGTTGTAGTCTAGAGGGGCATCAACCACTTCCACATCCAGACTAACGGTTTTACCTTCTACCCCTATAGGCAATTCTTGTAGAATACCAAACGGACAAAACCCACGGCTGTCAAAGGCCTTAAGGATGGTGGGGGATTGGTTCAACGAAGGAGAACCAAGGGATCTCCAACATTGAATCGACATAATACACGTAGAAGCTCCCTCATCAATCACAGTCCGATGAATAGGTCTGTTTTTGACTATCACTGGAATTTGGAAAGCCATTTGATGGGGGAGACGCGGTGTACTATTTTCTAGATCGAAGATCATTAGATTTGGATCCTGAACATCAACAGCTCCGATAGCCGACAAAAGCAATTTTCGTTGTGCTGGGCATGATTGCAGCACTTCTAACGCCGACATTGCTGAGGGTGAAACAGCTAAGTCCTCAACAATGTTGTAATTCTGGGCTGCTCTCGCATGTGGATTGAAAGCAGACCTTCGAAGTACACCCTTGGCGGGCGGCTTAATCACTAAGTCTGGGTTAGGTTTTTTGATCTGTAGTGGATCGGAACCAGGAGCTGAGGTTGATGGGTTAGAGTGAGAAGATTCTGCTTCTTTACCATCAACAGGATTCTTACTACCATAATCTTGCGATCGAGTCGCAATCCTCACATGAGACATCATCAAAATGGGTTCTTCACTGGCATTCGAAGAAGAACCTATCATCTTATTCTCCTGCTCCGGAAATGGATTTTTTAACACAGCAGGAGTGGGAGCACCTTTGACTATTTTCACAACCTCGGCCCGATGAGGGCAATCTCTCGTAAAATGATCCTCTTCACAAATAAGACAAGGATATCGAGGTTTGCGCTTTTCGTCATTGGTTTCCAACTTTTCTGTTTTCTCCTTCGGAGCCTTGTCTGCTTTAGCCTTCTTCTTTCCTTTCTTCTTTCCACCGTTTTTTGATTTGGCCGTAGATGACTCTACAGCGTGAATATCGGCGGTAAGTTCAGGAGGAGAAGACTCTCCTGTCGGAGAATCAGGCAAAGTGATAATTGGAGTATTCGAAGCCTTGGAAGACTTCTTCTTGCTCTTCGTAGTCACGATACCAATCATACCATCAGCGGCATGAGATCCCGAAGGAGCAGCAGCGATTTGATTCGACTTTGGAAGATCCGGAATCTTCTCGTGTAATGTACCCGACTGAGTGTAAACTAAGTCAAGGTATTGTGCCTGAGCAATGACTTGCTCCTCAGTAACTACTCCGGCCTTAGCTACATCTTCAGTAATCTTCGGTAATAATGATTTGACAAACCATTCAGCTAAGATTTGGTCCGGGATAAAAACTTTCACTAACCTCCTACGACGTCTCCACTCATGAATGTGATCAGAAATATACGTGGACGTCGATTGTTTTAGTGAAGTTAATAACTCCGTGCCGTTATCGTATCTGACCGGCAACTGAAAGTGAGTTAAGAACGACGTAGCTAACTGACTAAAGTTGTAAAAAGAGGCCCGTGGTAACTCAATGTACCACTTGGCCGCGAGACCAATGAGTGTACGTTGAAAAAGACGTAAGCAGATGGAATCATCTGAGATAGAATTCGAAGCACACCAGAGGTGGTAAGTCATCACGTGATTGGACGGATCCTCTCCAGACTTACCTTCAAACTTGGGTATATCACTGGGCAACTTGTTTGGCATTGGCGGCCAGAACGGAAGATATTGAATTGGATCGTTCGTTAGGCGCGTCAAGTCTGGTAAATCCAAAGTTGCGATAAACGGTAACTGCCGGTTAGGATCTCTAAAACTTTGGGTCACAATACCAGCCCCAGGAGGAGGATATCCAGGATAACTAGGAACAGGAGTCGCATTTGGGATATTATATCCTCCTGGAAAACCAGGATTAACCGGACCGTACTGGGGTTGTTGAGGTTGTTGATAAGTATACCCAGGATACGGTTGATACTGGTAAACCGGTTGTTGGACAGCTTGCCCATGTTGGTACTGTCCCTGGTACGGAGGTTGAACAAATTGAGGTTGAGTAGTAACAACCGTACTTATACCAGGCTGACCTATAGGCATCTGGACCGTGGTTTGAATCGTAGATCCAGACAACGGTAAAGATGTCTGAGGTGTGGTAACAGGGACAGTAGAAACTGGAGCCGTCGATACTCCAGAAGTAAGTATGGTAGATGTAGCGGTAGTTGCAGCAGCCGTTTGGGATGGAGTGCTAGGTGCAATTGGCGGCTGAGTAACTACCGAAGTTACAGAAGTTTGAACATTTGGCTGGACAGGTTGCGGTTGCTGGGTTGGACCAGAAACTACGGGTTGTCCAGCTTGAGGAACCATCTGTACACTTGGCTGCAACACCTGTTGACCCTGTGATGGATCCCATACTAACATTCCAGGGTATTGACCCGTAACAGGTTGAGGATACTGAGATCCATAACCGGATTGAGGGTAGGATTGATAATTGTAAGGTGCAGTTCCCATACTTGGAACATATGACTGACCTTGAGGCGGTTGATAACCTTGACTCGAGTATTGACCTTGAGGTTGATAACCTTGAGGTAAATACTGATACTGGGGTTGACCTTGACCTTGAGGTTGGTACCCTTGAGGTTGATAACTTTGGGGTTGATACCCTTGAGGTTGCCACCCTTGAGGTTGCCATCCTTGAGGTTGATATTGATACTGGGGTTGACCCTGGGGTACATATTGAGGCTGGGGTTGACCTTGAGGCGCGTATTGCACCATAGGTGGATACTGACTTTGAGGTTGCCCCCCAGACACGATTTGTGTACCTTGAGGTTGCCCCCCAGGCGTTAACTGCGGTTGCCCCCCAGGCGGTAATTGGCCACCTTGAGGTTGAGAAACGGGAACTGAACCTGACATCATGTAAATGTCTCCTACACTCAATGGTACATTACCACTGTTTCCAATTAATAACCCACGATCAACGGGTTGAGGAGATGCCCCCGCAAAGGTACCAGAAAGAGATTGATACCCAGTGGGAACAGAAGGACCGCCGTGTAAAAAAGATTCAGGACTTTGAGTAAACACGGACGACTGACCAGTCATATTTACAGGAGTGTAAATACCTCTAGGTGGAAAAGGAGTACGAGGTGGAGAAAAACCTACCCCTGAGTTGTCCAAATAATTGGTTAACGAAAGGTACCAAGTAGTACTTCTAGGAGGACTGTAAAATATGGATTCACGCTCCCTTAGATCAATAGTAAGTTGACCTTCAAGGTTAGAGACACCTATATCCTCCTCTGGAGCAAGTTCTTCTATAGCAATCAAACCAGTAGGAAGATTTTCGGTAATAATTCTTTCTATTCTTGGTGAATCTGGAACACTAGAAGTTGGAGTAACAGGTTCAGATATTTCAGGTTCTTCGCCTGTATCACTAGCAGACGAAAAATTACCGACAAGCTTAGAAACTGAAACAGCTTCGGGATTATACCCTGTCTCTAAACTTTGGTAATCTGGGTGGACTACCAAGGAAGATTCTCCTTCTTCAGGTGAACCTACTCTACTGTCACTAGGAGGAGTTACAAGAACCTTTAAACCTTCTAAATTACCCGGGTCGTCTCGAGGAGGTGATCCCCTAAGTCTACGGGATCTTCTCAACAATTCGGCCACAGAAACAACTTCAGGAGACTGGCCCCGAAGTCTACGGGACTGTCTCGGTAATTCCGCCACAATTAAAGATTTTTAACTACAACACACGAAAACAAAGTAAAAATTTCAAATCAAACCACCTAAAGTCTTCTAAAGAAGCAAACAAATTTGAAGCACACGCCTAAAAAATCTAGAGCGTCAAACCAAACACAAACAGTAGTCTTCCGGACCAAAAGCGCTAGTTGGTGATGAAATCCAACCTCGCTGGATTCAGTACAGAAATGGCGGGTGAAACAGTTACCCCGGCAACTTGCTTAATGAATAGACCGGCACAAGTTCCTCCACTTTAACCGTCTCAAAGTGAAGTGAACCCCCCGGAAAATCCAAGTGAGTATAACCGACGTCTGTTCCAGGTACAGTGGGACCTTCCCTCCACCGTCACCTCGGTAGAACCCTAAAGATTATGGTCACTAAAGTTACCAATCACAACAATTACACCTGGGGGAACAGTCTAAACTCCGACAGCACGCAAGGGCAGAGTAACAAGCTCAATCCCCTTACCGGCTCCTTGACAGTAATCCAAGGTTTACCGATAAGTGACCCCTGGCTCCTCGACAATGGTTAATCCGAGGTTTACCGTTTGTAATACGTACTGTCTGGCGTCGTTCCCAACGAGGGGGGAATGATCCCCTCACTGGTTCGGACACGAGCTCGTGCTTCTCCTTTAAGAGGAGCTTTCCCAGAATGCAATTGAAACAATTGGATTTATTCTACTCAAGATAAACTATCTGTTTGGTTTTGTAGTCTTGGAAAGTTAAGTACTCACCTACTCCAAGACCCTAGCCTAAGCTATGTTGGTGTTTCAGAGCCCTAGAAAAATAAAAATTACTAGATTGATTTTAATTTAAGCGTTACTTTTAAGGTTGTTTCTTAAGTCAAAAGGTGATGGAAGTGAAACCAGTGGTGTGTTGACTCGACTCGAAACCACTACAAAATGCACCTAGGATGATTTACCCACTACTTTACTTTTTCGATGAATTGCTTAACTAAAAAGTTGAGAGAATGCACTTTTTATAAAAGCAACTTCTTAATTAAGGACAATCAAAGAAACAATTCGTTTGTCTTTTCCAAGCATAAAAACATGACCACTCTTTACTTGCACGAAAAAACTCTTTTTCTCTTTCAAAAACAAAAAGCTACTTGAAACAAGACTTTTAAAGAAGATGTTTTTGTATTTTTCCTATTTAACGAAAAACATAAATCTATTTTAATAAAAATCAATTGCAAACTATGAATTCTATGAAAATTCACTCAAAAAACAAAACAAATCAAAAGGAAATTACCCTAATTAATCCTAATGAGGCAAAGCCAACAATGATTATTCTAAGGTGTTTTACTTGATCACAATCAAATCAAGGACTAGCTTATTGCAGAACCAAAAACTAGTCAAAACAAAACTCTAATCTTTTTGTTCTTTTGTAAAATGGAAATCAACACTTTATAAACAAGTAATTCGAAATTTGACCCAAAAGACAACTTAAATGGCAAGCTGCTCACACAAGGAGACTTTACGACAGGCCCGACTTCTAAGAAGGCTGACAAACTAGAGAGATCTAAGGTTGGACAACTTTCTACTGTCAAAGTCACTACAAGACCTATTCAAAAATCAAACCCTAGGCCTAAACTTCGTTGAAATCCACTAAAACACTCAAAGCTCACAAAACAAGTTCAGGTGAAAATCTTTGACAGGGTACTAAAGGATCTGGGCAGAAAACACTGAGAAAAAACAAAATCTAAAAGCAATTAAAGCAAAAATGGAGTTTTCCTAAATTCTATAGGAAGACGCAGGCAACCCGTTAGAACAGGCGCGGGCCCGCTCTGTGCAAACGGCAACAGCGCGTCCAAAGACGCACTGTGCAGCACTCAGAGGGTGCGTCTTTCTGGAAAAGTTAAGAAAAACCAAATCTAACTAAAGCTAAAGCTAAGCCACCCAAATACTAATTCTCACAGTAAAAAACCAGAAAATAAAAATGAATTTCTCAGAGCAAAGTTCACACAAAGGAAAAGACTTTTCATTAATGGATTCCCCAGTGGAGTCGCCAATTTGTCGTGGCGGAAAAAGTCGTTTGTGCGGGCACAACTGACCTCCCTAGGAGTCTAAACTCTCTAGTGACAAACAAGACAAAATGGAGCAATCTTTCTCTAAATACATCTTTTAAAATATGAAAACTACAAGTGTTTAGGCTTACCTTATTCCAAAACGCTGTTGTTGTAGTCCGTCCTTGCCGATCCGGATGAGCTCCTCCTTCACATCAATTCCTGCAACCACAAACAATCAAACAATTACCAAGCACTTGCATCTCATATAATAAAACATATATTCAACATGCAGACCAAGGAACACATGAAATAACTCATTAACACAAGCTATTGAGAAAAATGAACCAGTTTGTATTAATAACGAAACAAAGAAACTCTTACAACCTGGCCTTGGTGTTGTGCAAGTTCCTCCCAGGGTCCATCAAGGGTTTTCCTCTACTTTGACAAAGCTCACCCACTTCCAAGTAGAATCAAGCAAAGACAATCTCTCCTCACAAGGTTCTAAATGGGAGTCCTAATTCCTGCAGCATTTACCCAAAGAAAATGTATAGCTTCAACCTCCCCTCCCTCTGGCTCAATGCCTTTATTTATAGTGCTGTAAAGAGGTTATTCAGGTCCACCATCAATGGGATAATCCCCCTCTTTGGGTGGGATAGCTCCCTTATTGATGGGATAAGTTCCCCCTTAATAGAGATACATGAACCAACTGGAGGCGCATCCATTTCATCAAACCGACCTCTAGAAAGTTCTAGAAGTAACCACAAGTAACTTTTTTAAGATGAAACTTGCGCATTTTTCCTTTTACAGAAGGACGCACCTGTCCTTTGACATACAGAGCGTCCAAAGACGCAAACTTTGTGAACATTGTGAGCGTCCCCGCAGGTAAGGCTTGAGAGAACCTGCGACCCCAGAGATAAACACATTTTTTACAAGACTTTCTCTCTTCTTTGAGTTTGAGATGGATAGCAGAGGCATAAGACTTGCCTAAAAAGGGTAGTATGACTGTTGATTTGAGCCATACTAACTGTAAGTAGTCATGGTGACATTTTTTAGTGTAACAATCCTTCCACTGCTCCTTCTCTTCTTCTTCTCTTCTACCTTCCAACATGCCTAATATGAGTGGAGGACTTAGTTTGAGGCCAATCCAGTTGACCTTCAGCCTTTGCATGGAGCGCTTGTACATTGGCACTCTTTTCAATGCCTCCTTCAGCCTCATGGGGGAATGGTATTCTCTGATCTGCAAGTTGTGGGGTAGGGTGTTCCATCTTCTCATGCATGCATGCACACAATCATCCCCAAGTAGCCTAAGAATATCTTCAAAGTGTGCAATGGATTGTTCCTGGTTGGCTAGATATTTAGGGGAAATCTGAGGGTCATTGGCAAGCAGTATGTGTGTGTTGATGAGTGCCATAGGATCTGATGGCTTAGCTCTTATCATCAATGGTTCATTATGCTTTTTTATTAACAATCTTTTCATTTCTACTGCCCTCAATTCTTCATGGTTCATCCATGACGCCATGGCCATTAATTGTAGATCCCCTAGCTTGGCATTGGGGTCCCACACATTCAGGTTTGTGAGGGCCATGTTGTGTAGATAGAACTCTGCCATCTTTGCTTTGTCCTCGGAGGTGCTTTGGTCACACAAATCCATGAACTTCCTGTAGTCTTGGAAAGGCATTATGCCTCTTTGTGCCAAAGTTTTTATTTGGAATTGAAGCCATTGATCCTTTAGATAGAAGCCATAAGATTTGGTTGGTGTTCTGCATTATAATGCTTCTATGGATAAGCTGTCCATGTATGCCAAATGAGTCTCTTTCTCCTGCAGCTACCTCCTTAGTAATTCATTCTCATTCTCAAGGTGGCTTCTTGTAATGGCTTCTCTGTCTCTGAGAGCACTCAATTCCCTACCCATTTCCCTGAGTTTGTCTTCCATGTGGCCAATATCCTCAACTCCTTTGGACTTGGCTATCTGCATCCACCTATGCATTCTCACTCGCTCTTTTTCCAATTCGAAAAACAGTGGAATTAAAAATTTCTGTGGGATTCTCTTGCCTCCCTCAAGTAGTCTGTAATAGGAGTCAAGATTAGGCTGGGGGTTAGGTTCTTGTAGCTCTTGTGCTTCCTCTTTCACCTCTGGATACCCTCCTGTCTTTTCTTCAAGTTTTTGTGTCTTCTGTAGTTTGGACAGTGTCTCCTGTAGGACTGTTTTAGCCTCCTATAGGTTTGGTTTGGGGTCCTGTGGAATTGCCTTTCCCTTCCATGTAGAAGATCTTGTAGTCCTCCTTTCATAGGTTATGGGTGTCTTGGAAGGAGATTCTTTCACCTTGGCAGATGTTGAATCTTCAATGTTAATGGGAGTCTTTGATGAGGGCCGAGGTTTGCCTGTTTTAATTCTGGTACTCTTCCTTGCCTTGAAATACATGGAGGTTTTTCTTTTCCTCTTCTGCTTCTGCTTGACTGGTGTACTGAGGGTAGTGAGGGTAGTTGCTACTTCTCTTTCAAAAGTTTCATGGGACTCTTCTCTTTTCTCTACTCTCTTTTCCTCCTTTTCTCCCTCTTCTGTCTCTTTTTCCTTCTCCTGCTCTATCTATTTTTCTACCTCCTGTTCTGTCTCTTCAACTCTCCCATCCTCTATTTCTTTTCTTTCCTACTTCCTCTCTTACTTTGCTATGTCACCACTGGTTTCATCTTCTCCTCCTTGCTGTTCTCCCTCCTCACTGACAACAGGACTGATATCATAGGTTAATGTCTTGATGTCATCCTCAGCTGTCATATTTCTGAAAACTTCCCATGCTATAGGGATTGTAAGGGTATGGAGGGCTTCTTCTACTAGGATCTTGATTAGGCCATGGTGAGCTAGCTACTGTGAATTTCCTTCTTGTACCTTGGTGCTGGAGTTAATGAGGGACTGAAGGAGAAAGTAAGGGATACTGAGTTTTTGATGTGTTGGGGTATCCATGCCATATCTCAATTCTTGGAGGATTCTGAAATGATATCCATAAACAATGCCGCACGTCCCCTTACAAGAAATGTATTTGATCACTTGGTAGCTAACCTCATCCCAGGGATATGGTACACTAGCCCTCCTAATTCCATTTTTGTCTTCAACAGGGGTTTCATTATCTTGGAAAAATTTCCTCTTGGCAGCCTGGCCAATTATTTTCTCATCTTTACTCCAAGGCAGCCCAAGAGGAAGGGTAGTGACCCTACTAATGAATTTAGGGGTTATTTCAATGGAGAGGCCTCTAATGGTTACAGTAGCATGAGTTATTGTGTGAGGGACCACAAAGAGAGCAAATTCACGGGAAATTTCATCATCAAACCCTCTAAACTTCTCAAAGAAATTCATCCAATTTTCCCTTTTAAATATTTCCACCACTTAAGGATGTGCATGGAGTCTAGTGGAGTTAGTGGGATCTTTTCTCATAAACCCCCCTATCATACTGCCTGTACTTCTTTTGAAAAACTAGATATGGAGGTGGAGACAAAGAATTTTGAGTGAAATAGAAAAATGGAGGGGACTATGTTTTTTTTTAATGTATTTCTACCCTCTTAAAGACTCATTTTATCTTCAATTTGAGACCAACTCTTTCACATTTTGATATTCAACAGAGGACATTCATGAACCCTATCTCTTTAGACTTAAATTTGTGCCAAAAATCATGTTTCCTTCCTTCAAAATGACTCACTGCCCCACCTGTAGAAGCCTGCTGTCCCTCCTGTAGATTTCCTATAGGTGATCCTGTAGAAAACCTGTAGGGCTCCAGTAGAAGATGATGAGAGAAAAAATATGGAGGAAATCGATGGAGGACAGTGGATACAAGGCTGTGGGGGAATAAGAACACTATTGCGTGGCTGAGTTATGAGGAGAAACTGAAGAAAAGGTGGTGAGAATGCGCGGGGAGGAGTGCTCATTACCTTTTATGGCTGTTTTCAGTTATGAGTGTTAAGCTAGCAAGGTGTACGTTGCCCAGATTAGGACCGTTGGTCCCCACCTTCTTGGTCATCATGACCCCCCTCGTAATCATCCCCTCATTACTGCATCGGAGTTAACTCTTCCTCCCACTACCCGTCCTTCGCATCTTTTGCTTGAGTTAACTGTGCGCACGTGTGGGTGATATCTCGGTTAAGTGGAGTCAACTAAATGAAGGTGGCCAAGTTAACTGGCCACCTTTCCCTCTTTTGATTTCAACCATCTCATTGCCTTCGTATGATTCCTAATTACACAAATGCAGATAGAGGAGTGACTTAGCTACTTACCTGTAATCCAAGTGTATTTGCTGCCATTGACTGTGAGGTGTTGTGGCTTTCTTTGCTGCATGCCTTCATTTTCCCTCATGCATGTTGTCTCTGCTTGCTGATGTGTTGTTGTGTGTTTTTGCAGGTTCTTTTGCTAGAGTTGAGCTGCATGTGCATTTTCAACCTTCAGATGTGTTGTCCCTTAGTGTTGGTGCTGGACTTCTATGGGATCAGCTGCTACAAGAATTCCTACAAGAGCTCCTGTAGCTGCTTCTCCCCTTGAAACTTCAGCTATTTCCCTGTGCTTGGAGCTCAAGAATGATGCCAGAGGTGGAGATGAATGATGGAGGGATAGTAGGTAAGCTTCAAGTAAAGTTAATGGTGCCTTTTCCTCCTTTTATTTTTGTTTTTTTTTTCAAAACTGAAAAACTGTTTTTCTGTGTTTTTTCTTGGAAAGGAAAAAAATAATAATGATGCTTGGAGTGTGATGCAGGCTTGGAAATGATGGCAAGGAGGTTTGAAAATGGTAATAGGGATTACAAGTTCCTCATGAAGCTTTTCTTGTCCCTCAAACTGCCTCCTGTAGACACTTTTGGCTCTCTGTAATTCCTACAGAAGCCTCCTATAGACACTTTGGCTCTCTGTAATTCCTACAGGAGCCTCCTGTAGAAAAAATAGAGCCTCCTGTAGAAAACATAGTTTTGGAAGAAGAGGTACAGTGGGGTGAAAGAGATGCCAAAATTGATGGAGGAAGGTGTGGGGAAGATGAGATGGATGCTGGTATGAATGTCAAGGTCCCCTTGGCACCTTCTTCTGCTCCTTGTAGTCCTCCTGCAAACCTGCAATGCAATAAAAATTCATTTTTTTTTTTTGAAAACAACTAGGGCGCCTCAAAGAGGTTTTCACCTTAATTGCCTGCCCTGGGCACCTCCAAGGGAGGTTTTCACCCAAGGATCTTATTCTTTTCCCTTTTTTTTACATCACTGGGCCGCCTCAGAAGAGGTTTTCAACCCAATGATGGGACTCAAGCGCCTCATGGAGGTTTTCACTTGAGCCCTTATTTTTTCTCTTTTTTCTTCAGCGAGTGGGTGAAGTGGAATCTAAGACATGCTCCATTACCATCATTTTTTTATTCAAATCTTCAATAAGCTCTCGCTTGGAGATGGGTTTCTTGTAGAATTTCAACCGATGTCCATTGACAAGCATGGGTATGGCTTCATCATCAATGGTTTTAATCAGAACTGAACCATTTTCATTGCATTTCTCCATAGTGTAGGGTCCTAGCCATCTTGTACTCAGCTTCCTTTTGAAATCCTTGTATCTTGAATCATAGAGTAGTGCCCAATCTCCCTCTTGGAATTTCTTCTCCTTGATATTTTCATCATGCCATATCTTTCTTTGAAGCTAAACTACCTCTGTATGGAGAAGGGCTTGCAATATGTATTCATCCAATCCATTGAGCTGAAGTAATCTCTCCTTCTGTGCATGGCTGAGGTCTAGGTCCAGTTGAGCTTCCATCCTTAGGGTATTGAATTCAAACTCTATTGACAACAAAGCCTTATTCCCCTATAGGTTCTTCAAATATGTCTGGATGTTCACCTAAGGGTTCTTCTTGATTGCAGCCATTGAAGAAGAGAGAAGGTTGGCTGTGTGAAGTAGTGGGGGTGTTGGGCAAAAAGTTTCCTAAGTTATCTCTACTCCTATGAGGCATGAAAGGAAATATTCTTGGTTGGTTTTTTGTTTCTTTTTCCTCACACTGAAGGAACCTGCAGAAACTAAAATTGTGATTGAACAAAATGAATTTCAACTAGCTGAAATGAACTTGCTGAATGGAAATTTGCAGAATTGAAAAGGAAAGCAAAGAAATGCAGAACTGAAAGAAAATAAATGACTAGTCTACTTTTGCTGAAATAAACTATTAGCAGAATGTTGTAGTAGGAAATAGAAGAAAGAGGTAATCACAGAATACTCTGATGCTTCCCTAGTAACGGCGCCAAAAAGTGGTGAGCGCCAGTATTGCAGCAATAATGTTGCAACTCCTGGGCTACCAACTTTAGTTTTATCAACCCGGTAGTTCATAACAAACTTGGAAGCGTCGATGCTATATGCACAAGTACTAGTTCTCACTGCAGGTTGTCACTTGGTTAGCCAACACGAGATCACTAGGAGCTCAAGCCAACTTCTATAGATTTTAGAAGAAGCTCTATGTGTGATGAAAGGAAATAAAGATTACTTTACAGATGCTATTCTAACTGCAGAAGGGAGAAAGACTAGAATGTAAAGCAAAACCTAGTAAACCCTAATTAACAAGCTAATTCTACTTTTGCCAAAAACACTATGAAAACCATGAAATAAAGGCCATTATATACTCAAGGAAGTAAACAACATCTAACCATGCTATTTCTGGAAGTAAATAAGCAAAAAACATATTTTTGGATTTTTATGTGTCATGTGAATTTAACATGCATCTAATTTATTGTGTGTGAGTGTGGCAGCGAAAAGGTGGCATTAGAGGGTAGTTTTGGAGCTTGGGACGATGTAGGATGGTGTGGATGGGTCCTAGGGGGTCTTAAGTGGCATTCTGGAGGCTTTTCCCACACTCGGCCTTCAAAAGAAAGCCTACAAGAAAAACTACAGGAGGACAGAGGAAAACTACAAGAGGCCTACAGGAGGAGGCAGAAAGCAATTTTCGCTGTTTTGAGGGTGTGAGAGTGGGCAGAAAAGGTGGATGAAGGTTGGAATGAGGTGTTAGGGTGCCTAAGGTCTACCATGAATCACCAGGAGAGAGAAAGATGATTGGGTTTTCTCAAGGAGAGAGGAAGAAGTTCCATGAAAAATGAAGGAAACTATGGTAGAATTGAGATGAGGTTTGGGAGACCTATAGGGCATGGATCAGATGGAGGGTGTGATTTTTGGTAAGCTAGCCTACTGCTAGAAGAGATATGTTGCATAGAAACTAACAGTCAACCAAGAAAATCAAGCAACTAATGAAATGAGTGCATCCTAGGAAAAATAGAGTTTTGCATTAAAATGGCCTAAACTATGATGTATAGAAGGAAATGCTATAAGAAAGGAAAGCATGAAAAATGACTATTGAAAATCAAGAAGTGAACATGATAAAGAAGATCTAAAGCAAAGAAAAACTGGACTATCAACCTACTAGAGAGCTGCAAACACTAGAAGTCCTAGGAATGAGGAAAATCTGTGTTTTTGGGGCAGCAAGAGAGTCTTTGCCTCAAATCATGGTCCCAGAGGGAGGAAGAGAGGCCAAGGCACTGTTGCTAGCCTTTTGAATCTTCTCTGATCACTACTTAACCTACTACAGAAAGCACAAATGGAAGCAAGCTACTAAATCATCAAAAGCAACTTATTCTTAACCATAAGAGAAATACATCTAACAACAAACTAATCTACAAATTGAAGTAAAGCATACAAATACAAGTAAAGAGAAGCTTGGCTACTTGGATTGGGCCCTAACCCAAGAGCTTTAGCCCTCTGAGGTAACTCAATGCTAGCTCAAAAAGGATTCAATCTTCATTATCAAAAAATAGCAAGATTACATAAAATTGTCATAAAATAGTAAGCTCGAAATTTGAGCAAGCTTTACACAAGCAAAAAAAGTCGACCCTAGTGAGGCCCTAGGCCTCTCTACTTATACATCTGAAGCTACCAACAAATTCCTTAAAATCAGGGAGGCTCCATGTGTATCCCTCTCCGCTCCACCATATGGGCATCAATGAAATTGTGGGTAACCGCATTGTCCACTAGCACTAATACACATTGTCCTTGCACCGTGCCTCTAATCCTCAATGTCAGGTACTTTGGTACTCCCTGAAGTGAAGTAATAACTCCTCTTATGGGTAGAAAAGGGCCTCCTCTATGTGGGGAAGGTAGAGCTCCTCCTCCAAGAGCCTGTGGCTCACTCTCACCTCCCTCTCCCTATTACTCGAAATCATCCTCAGGTTCACTATCCGAGAACACCTCTATGTAATGGGCCTTACCCTTGGTGCACCAATGCCCTAGTGCCCATGGCTCCTGTAATGGGAAGCTCAACTTCCTATTCCGTAGGTCTCTCCTAGTCTCATCATCCAATTTCCCATGCCCTGGCATCTCCCTATGTGGCCGGGGTTTGGTATCTCTACCTCTCTGCGGGAAGGAATGTCTCGTGGGTATTGGTGCTTTAGTCTTGGGAAGTCCTGAGCTTTGCTCACTGCATCTTGGAGTCCATTAGGCCTATTTTAGCTCACTAATTCATGAAAGGACTTAGCTAACCCTCCAAAAATAGTAAGGCTCTCCTACCCTCTGACAGATCCGGTACCAACACTGACAACCTGAAGAACTCTGCTATGTACTACTGTGCACCTCATGTCTGCTTGAGCTGGGTCAACTCTCCAAAATGTGTCCTAGGGTCTCTCAAGTCAAATCACTCCAATACCCTCTTGGTAAAGTCCTCATAAGAGGTCATGTTAGCATGCCCCAATGTAGATAACCCATGAAAATACCAATCATGAGCATCTCCCTCCAAGTGCAAAGTAGCCATCTTAATCGCCTCTACTTTTGTAACTTGGTTAAGTTGAAAATAGGTGTCGATTTTTTCCACCCATGTACTAATGGTGCATTTATAATAGGCATCAAAAGTGGAAGGGTACAACCTCCCAAACGTGCACTTGACATCTATGCCTTGCGTAGATGAGCCACTTGGCCCCCTCCTTTTATTGACATGCTTGAGCTGGAAAAAATCCTTGATAGTCAAGGAAGCTCAAAAATATTCCCCAAATGACTAATATTCACAAAAATAGTCCCCCATAGGCATCTCATATTGATCCGGATTTAAACAGGAACGCAATAAAATACAGAGATAACCATAAAGACAAATATGCAGCGGAAATAATACTTCATTTCATTACTGTAAAATACTGAAATATGCTTAGAAATAGAAATGGAAATAACCCAGCTAGGGCGATGGTAGCTTATCTCTGAGAAGAGATGTGTCGGCTACATGCCTTTGAACTGTTCTCCAAAAAATGTGTTACAATGAGGCTCGAGGGCCTATTTATTGTTGAGAAACAATGGAAGACCCTTCACATTCCAAAACCTAACCCTAGAAGATGAAACACCAAATTGTGGGCCCCGTTTTTGGGTAAGTTGGTACATCAACTTCTCGGGGTTGCGAATTGGTCGTACTATCTCCGTTTGACGCGCATGATAGCCCGTTGGAAAGATCTCTCTGAGGACTACGACGGAAAAGACGATTTTTAGGTAGAAATATCATTGGAGATGGATTTCCCAAAAAACATCGTTTAGGGCCTCAAAACGGCTCCGGAAGTTTAGGACCCGAAAAATTGCTAAAAATAGTAAACTGTGCTATAATTAAGGAAATAGAAAAACTGAAAGAGACAGTTGTGGGGGTCCAAATGGGATAGGTGGGTGGCCACCAACATCCACCTGGATCACATATGTTTCTGGTTGTTCCCCAGTTCCTGTAGTTAAGAATGTGGGAATGGTAGATCTGGGTGGTCCATTGTAAATGAGGTGTTGGCTTTGAGGAGTAGTATTGCCCATATGGTGGGATGAACCTAAACTCTCTCCTTCCATGAAATCTCTATGATTATATCTAATGCGCTTCTACCTCATCTCATCCATCACTTCCTTTTGCCTCATTACCAGGTCATTCAAGGCCTTGAATATGCTCTCAAAATTTGTGTCATATTTGCCTTTGTTCCCCATGATTGTCTTTGCTAATTACTACTTAGAAACCTTTGAGTATGGGGTTATCTCCAATTCTCTCTCTTTTCCCTGGTATCTATACCTCTGGTATGTTATATTCTGCTTGTCCCCTAGGGTCATAGAAAGGGTTTTCCCCCACAACTGGCTAGATCAGAACTCTGATACCACTATAATATTCGTAAAGGAATATCAATAACATAATAAAAATCATATACATGTAACCAAAAATCAATGCACACATAGAAATATCCGTTTACACCAGTAATTACACCAGAAATGCTGAGCCATTTTATTATTTTGAGCAAATGGAGTACAATATGATGAGCCTCAGTATTGCAACAAGAATGCTACAACTTCCAAGGATACCAAATTTAATTATCAACCCGTGGTTCATACAAAATTAAGAGGTATCGACACTATATGTGAAACATACAATGTGTCCTTCCTTTGCTATTGTGATGTAATGGAGTGCATCTAATGAAATCAAATCCTAACTAGTTGCAAAAATGGAAATGCTTGAAATGGAAACCTTAAACTATTGCAAGAAAGAAAATACAAGGAAGGAAAAAATATTATAATTGCATAAAGTAAAGATCATAAAAAAAATATCAATCATTACATTTCAAAGAGTTTAGATCCATTGATAGAGTTCATTGGATGCGGCAATCAAGAAAATCATTATTCTATTATCCAATTCATAATTTTTCCCATTAACCCAATTCGCTGAGATGTTTTTCATGGGTAAAAAGGCAAGTCCTAAGTGGTTTTTATTCCTCCTAAACCATTTATTTAGAGCCTAGGGGTCATGATTCAACCCTAAGGTACAAAAAACAACCTTTTTGAGCAAATATGGGCAAGTATATACATGTTGGAAGAGTGCTATAGGAATCTACTACAGGAAACAGGTTTCCTACAAGAAGATATAATTCACTGAATGACCAAGAAAATCAAATCCAAATTGTATGGGACAATTTATTTCATTGACTAGGATGTCTTAGGTCTCCATTCCAAGTGGAATCACTCAAAAATACCACTGTTAACACATGCTAAAAAAACAGAAAATTACTAGTCTAAAATCTATAAATTCGAGAACTAGTGAGCTAGCTAATTTATCAAATGCCTAACCTAATCAAGTGCGAATGAAATGGGGTAATTGTTTTTATTAACTGGAATTTTTTTTTGATCCAATGCAAGTGGAATCAACTCAATAGAAGCTTGTTAGCATGTTTTAAAAAATATCAGAAATTTACTACTATTTGCCACAAGGGACTTCTAGAAATTTAGATTTGGGAATAAGCAAACTAATCCAAGTAGATCAATAATTATATGACCTTATAAAGTTGTTCCAATGATGAAATGATGCTCGTGATCCTGAAAAATAACTTCAATCATTTAATCCAATCCTACAAGAATAAATCATCAATACTAAATGTCAAAATAGGAAAAAAACAAGAACAAGAGATGCATATGAATAAGAAGTGAAAAGAAGAAAAGTAAATGATACAAAAGGGCTCTGAGGCTCCTGGGGTGGCCAAGCCAAGGAAACTCAAATTCCTATGAAGGAGACCAAGATTTAGAAGATGAACGTGGCACCAATCTTCATTATTTCCATCAATACAATTATATCCTTGCAAGAAATGGCAGTGGACCTACAAAAATACGAGTTCTCTCCACAAGAAGACTAAGAAAAACAACCCCTAGAGGAAAATTTGAATTAGTACTTATAAAAAATTATTAGGATTAATTCCCCATGAAAGGAGGAAGTTTTCCCCTTCAAAATCCCTCGAATAGTGGATCTGGTTACCAACACTAGGAATATGCATTAAATGACAGGGAACACATTCCTAGATTTTCTCAATCATTGGAGCTCCAGAATTTGTGCATGATTTCATGATATTTTGTTGATTTATTATTCAATATTGATCCTCTTGTAGTAGGGATAAAGTCCATAAATTATCTCATCCTCCAAACATCCATAATCTGCCCAATATTCTCACAATATTCTACAAAAATAAATAATATTAGACACAAAGATGTAATTATCCATAAACCTTCCTAATGAACATATTAAAGCTAAAAAAAACTATTAGGTGTAGAAGGAGAGATTTAATATAGCCTTTATGTTCCTAAGAAATGCGAGATGGGCCTTAATTTATGTCTAATTTGGAGGCCCATCATACCCCCCCCCGCTGAAACTATAGCTCATCCTCGAGCAACCTATTCATCTTGCTCGCCTTGTTGTTCTTCATGTATGATGACATGTTTCATGCTTTGTTTTCTGGTCTATTTGATGCTCTTTCTACTGCTCTTCTTGGTACTAAAATTTTCTATCTCAGTTTCCCAAGGAAGCGATATTGTAGGTTGAGACTGCTTCTTTCCCTTAGGTGGTTCTTCAACTGTAATGAGATGCACATAACCTGAATCCTATAGAAAGTAAATTTTGCATGCCAAGAAGTGGTGGGTCCACCTTTTATTTATTATTATTATTATTATTTTCAACTTTTCTCCATTTTTTTGTTGCATGCAAAATAAAATCAAAGTGCTTTGAGTTAACTGGGTTGGTGCTCACTTACCCGTTCACATTCCTTTTCTTTCATCACGACTAAATGATTACATCCCACTTTCTCAAGTCCTTTTCACTTTTGTCTTGTCCTATCCCCCATGTGTGGGTGTCTTGGTGGAAGAGTGAAGTTAATTTATAGATAAGGCCGAGGTTTCTATGCTACCAATCTTGGCTATAAAAACCTTTTGCTTCATACATATGAAATGATTTTCAAGCTAAAATAAGTTCGTAAAAAATGTTTAAAGGATTTCATACCTGAGCCTTACCCTTGAGGTGTTTTTGCAAGTGGTAATTAGGCTGCTAATATGAATGTTGAAGTTTTCTTTGGTGGTTCTGAAGCTGTTGCTAATGATCTTGAAGCTACATGGGATAATTTGCTGGAGGTCCTATTGCCGATAGCCTTGAATCTGGAGGTCTCCTAGGTTTTTGTTGTTGTTGTTGTTGCTTCTTCACATCCTTGGCTAAAATTTTGCTGCTGAGCTTCATAACATGATTATTTCGGAGGTGTCAACTTCCTTTGTTTGTTGATGCATAAGTATTCATAGCATGATGCCTTTTCTGACAGATGTAATCTTTTTTGTGTGCAAGTCTCTTTCTGGTGTTCAATATGCTATTGTTGGAGTTGATGGATGCCAACCCATATTCTAAACCTCTGTCTTCTAGTTACTGTGAGCAAGCTATCTTAGGCAAATCCAGCTTTCTTGGAGTGTTTGGTTTGGCTTTGGGTGATGTTCACCTCCCCTACACCTTCCACAACTGTCATGCACCCTTCCAACACTTCATCTCACCATTCTTGTTCTCCAAAACCCCTCAGCCAACTTCCTGCAATAGTATAGAACATCCTATAGCAGTTCAAGACATCGTGTAGTAGTTTCCTGTAGCAAACCTGTAACAAACTTGTTTTGCCCATATCTCCCAAATGGTATGCTGGTTTGACCTGAAATTTTCTAAGCATGTTTCCATCATCCTTATGCACCTTCCCATAGCACAATCTTGGCCAATGGATGCATGAATCTAGATAAAACTAAAAATGGATGTAGGTGATGGAGGTTGATTTCTCGAAAAATGTGCACTAGAATTTATTGAAATTGCTTGGGCATGTCACCATCATCCATATGAATCCCTCCATGAAACAACTTGGCAAATGGATGCATGAATATTGAGAAAATTTAAAAATGGATGTAGGAGATGGAGGTCAATTTATCAAAAATTTTGTACCGGAATTTGCTTAAACTACTTGGGAATGTTACTATCATCCATATGCATCTCCCCCTGAAACAACTTGGCAAATGGACGCATAGTTTTCAAGATATGAAAAAAATTATTTTCTGCTCTATGTATTTTTACTTCCTGTAGCAAAACAAAGCCTTCCTGTAACATTTTAGGACATCAAGGAAAATGAGTGGTAAAAGCTTGGGAATGATAAGTGGATGGTGGAAATAGATGAGGGTGATGGATTGGCATGGCTTTAGTCCTTCTGTAGCATCTGAGAAAAGGGGGAGAAATTCCAAGTTTGACTTCCTTTGACTAGGCTTTTGATTAACTTTTCTTTTAGTAGCTAACTTGTTTTTGTTGCTTGCAAAGGTTGGAGAGTGCCTGCGTTCATGAGAGAGAGATAAATGGAGTAAAGATTTTATTATTATTATTATTATTAATATTTTTCTTCTAGGCCTAATGGTCACCTCAATGAGGTTTTCAACTAGTAGGTCTATCTAAGCACCTCAAAGGAGGTTTTCACCTAGGATATATATATATATATTTTTTTTCTTTCTTTTTTCCCAACCCATTGACTGCATCATAGAGGTTTTCAATCAATGAGCCAATCGCAGGCGCCTCAAAGGAGGTTTTATTCTGAGATTTTGTTTTTTCTCTTATTTTCCATTTTTTATTTATTTTTATCCTACTCTACTAGAAAAACAAAATCTCTTTCAAGTATAATAATACTTCCAATGGAGCGATGTGCACATCGAGATGACAGATAAACTAATGTCTAGGTTTGAAATATATGCTTTGACATGTACCTGAATTTCAGAGACCATATGCTTTGAGTTTGATGATACCAAACACAATTGAAGAAGAGAGTCATGCTCCATCTTGTTGATTTTCTGGAACTAGACCTCAATATAACTTTGATGCCCTTGGTTCGTGTTCTTATCTGGATCATTCTTAAGATATTATTCTACCATGACATTCAGATATTATTATTTTTGCTGATTATTCTCTTGAACACATAGGGGATTTGATGGTAAACATGAGGAGACTTTCTCAATCTTTGATTTTGTCGTCTTCTCTTCATCAAGTGCAACCCATGATTCTTTGTTCTTCTCATTTGAATCTTCTTTTTCTGCATGTTGTCCTTCAATGGCATCAAGAAGATCTATTTTTTGCAATACTCTTCCTAAGCTAAGATGAATACCATTGAGATCAAGAGGGGATGTTAAGAAGTGTTGTAACTCAACATTGTAAGTAGGCTTAGTTACTTCCTTGTGTGGGTTTGGAAATGGTGGTACATGTAGTTGAGTGGGAGTGGATGTGGTTGTGGTGGAGGTGGATGGTAGGGATAACATGGAGTTGGGTATGAAGGATATTGAGGAAAATATTGAGGATATTGTGGATGGATCCCATAAGTTCCTTGCCAACCTTGTTACCAAGATTGGTTTTAGGGTTGAGATGACCAAGGTTGCCAAGGAAAGTGTGTGTTCCAATTACTTTGAGCTGGATGTTCATAACCTTGAAATTCTGAATTAGATTCTTGCATCACTTCAAGTTGAATACACTGCCATGGTCCTTTTGGAGCTACATAACATAGCTTCATTGGAAATTGACTTGCTCCATTGTCCTCTTGGTAAAATTCCTTCAACCTTGGTAAGGAGGGGAAATATTTAACATCATGTGGTTCTACATGGACAACACAAATATCAACATCTTCTTTTTTCTCGTTTTGTATTGTTAACATTTCTACTTGTTCACTTAGGTTGCTAAGAATTTCTATTTTAAATTTATCAAGCAAATTTCCAAGTTTAGCTTGAATTACCGATCTTGACGCTGATTGACTTACTCTTGCCTTTCCTCTTGATATGTGTTTGCATGCTTCACAAATTTCTTCAAATGATAATTGGTATACATCACCTCTATTGATGAGATCAAGGAGATCAATCCACTAATCTCTAATTGTTCTAAGTAAGAGAGTTTTTAGTCTGTCAGATCCCAAATAATGTAATTTTCCTCTCTTAACATTATACATGAACCGCTCTATTGGATCCTCAAGGCTCTCATCTTATTTTTGATTCATTCTAAATATTTCTTCTTTAAGATCATGATTGTTATATTTTTCTAGAAATATATTTTGCATATAATTCCATGATCTTATTGAATTAGTCCCTAAACACATGAACCATTTAAGAGCTCTGTTCTTCAATGTTGCTGAAAACAATCTCAATTTTTGAGTGTTTAATAAGTAACCATAAGATCTACAAACAATTCAAATTCAAAGAGAAAGGTTTCCGGATCTTCTAACCTTAGACCATGAAATTTTGAAAGAAATAATGGAGGGATGTTCTTCATGTGCACACTAATATCAATATCTTGAATGGGAAATCCAAGAGGATATTATTCATTGTCATAATCTCCATTCACTTCTTTTATCTTCTTTGTCACCTAATCTTCTTCTATTTGCAAAATTGGATGGTGATGATGCTCTTATTGCACCACGTGATCAAATGTGGGGGGGGGGCTTGGTGTTGGAGAAGTATTTTTTATGTTTTTATAAAAATAAATTTGAATGAGAATGGCAATAGAATGCAAATTTATGTTATTGAAATGAAAGATTCCTAATTTTTTTTTTTTTTTTTTTTTTGCAAAAAGTAAAAAGAAATGAATCAACTAGGGAAGAAAACAATGCATACTCTGACACCTTGGCAACAACGACGCCAAAGAGTGATGAGCCTTAGTATTGCAACAAGAACGCTGCAACTCCCAAGGCTACCAACTTTATTTATCAATCCGAGGTTTGTACAAACTTAAGAGGTATCGACACATATGTGTAGCATAAAATGTGTCCTTCTTTTGCTGTCATGATGTAATGGAGTGCATGTAATGAAATCAAATCCTAACTAGTTGCAGAAATGGAAACCTTAACCTATTGCAAGAAAGAAAATACAAGGAAGAAAAAACTATTCTAATTGCATAAGGTAAATATCATTAACTAAATATCAATCATTAAATTTCAAAGAGTTTAGATCCTTTGATAGATTTCATTGGATGTGGAAATCAAGAAAATCATTATTGTAGTATCCAATTCATAAATTTGTCCATTAAACCAATTCACTGAGATGTTTTGCATGGGTAAAAAGGCAAGTCCTAAGTGGTTTTTATTCCTCCTCAACCATTTGTTTAAAGAATAGGGGTCATTATTCAACTCTAAGGGACAAAAACCAACCATTTTTATCAAATCTGGGCAAGCATATACATGTTGGAAGAGTGCTACAAGAATCTGCTACAAGAAACAGGTTTGTTACAAGAAGATATAATTTACCGAATGACCAAGAAAATCAAATCCAAATTGGACGGGATATATTTTTATTTATTTATTGAATAGGATTTCTTAGGTCTCCATTCCAAGTGGAATCACTCAAAATTACCTCTGTTAACACATGCTAAAAAATAGCAGAAAATTACTAGTCTAAAATCTAGAAATTCGAGAACTAGTGAGCTAGCTAATCTATCAAATGCCTAACCTAATCAAGTGCGAAAGAAATGGGGTAAATTTTGTTGTTAAATGGATTTTTTTTGTGATCTAATTCAATTAGAATCAACTCGATTGAAGCTCGTTAGCATGTTCTAAAAAGTAACAGAACTTTACTACTATTTGTCACAAGGGACTTCCAGAAATTTAGATTTGGGAATAAGAAAACTAATCCAAGTAGCTAAATGATTACTATGACCTTCAAAAGTTGTTCCAAGGTTGAAATGATTCTTGTGATCCTGAAAAATAACTTACTTCAACCATTTAACCCAATCCTACAACAAGAAATCATCAATACTAAATGCATAAATAAGAAAAAAACAAGAACAAGAGATCCATGTGAATAAGAAGTGAAAATAAGAAAAGTAAATGATACAAAAGGTCTCCGAGGCTCCTGGGATGGCCAAGCCCAGGGAAAATCAGAGTCCTATGAAGGAGACAATATTTAGAAGCTGAACATGGCACCAATCTCCATTATTTCCATCAATACAATTACATCCCTGCAAGAAATTATAGTGGACCTACAAAAATACGAGTTCTCTCCATAAGAAGACTAAGAAAAATCAACCCTTAGAGGAAAATTTGACTTGGTACTTATAAAAAATTTATTAGGAAGCATTCCCCATGAAAGGAGGAAGCTTTCCCCTCCAAAATCCCTCAAATAGTGGATCTTGTTCCCAACACTAGGAATCTGCATTAAATGACAGGAACACATTCCTAGATTTTCTCAATCATTGAATCTCCAGAATTTGTGCATGATTTCATGATATCTTGTTGATTTATTATTCAATATTGATCCTCTTATAGTAGGGATCAAGTCCCTAAATTATCTCCTACTCCAAATCTTCTTAATCTAGCCAATATTCTCACAATATTCTACAAAAATAAATAATATTAGGCACAAATATGCAATTATCTATATGTTAATTTGGGGTAGCATCGAATGTGCTCTAGCCTCAAAAATTGGTGGAGAGGATAAGGCACATGAGATCTCAAATACCTAGAAATGGTTTTGGCATATTCTAAACAATTTGAGAGATATTAAAATAATTATTTTTAATGGAGTCCCTAAGTCTAAACTTAAGGAAAATAAAATATTAATGTGAATTAATATAAAACTGTGTTAGAAGGGTCCAAAAGTCATGGATCAAGCGAGAGTTGATCTTACCCATTGATTAGGGACTTAATCTCGGCTGTTGAATTGTCAATGAGAAAAGTATAAGAAGAGGCTTGAGGGTCACTTGGAGAATACAACGAGTTGGTCAAGATTTCGATTTTCTGGGGCAGGGTTTGCTGAGGAAGTCGAAAGAGTGATTAGAGTTGTAGCTGAGGGGCAATGAATAGAGAAGCAGAGAGGCAGATATAGTACCAAGAGGACTATTGTAGAAGATGGGAGAGAGGGATGCAAAGCCAACTATAGGTTCACACAAAGCTAGCCAGAGGTTCACGCAGAGCCAGCCAGGGCTCACGCAGAGGCAGCCAGGAGCTGCGCAGCGACTCAAAGAGCTAGCATGGGTGACACAGAGGCTCTAAAGGCTGACACAGTGCCTCCAAAGGCTGAAGCTGGGAAAACACTAGGCCAGAAAGGGCTGATGCAATCCCTAGAGGCTGACGCTGGGGTTTTCGTGGGGCAAATTGGAGCTGGGAGTTGTCTGAGTGTTTATCCAGGGTTTCAGCCAAAATATCTAATTCTAAGTAGAGAGGTACTACTGCTGAGATTATTCTCGTTTGGGTGAGCTGGTTTTGGCACCTAGATTGTATTCTGAAACTGCTTAATAATTAAAACCCTCAGATAGCTACACTGGTTTTCTCGCATTGGGTTTTTCTTGGGACAATGGTCCAAAAACAATGTTGTCACTTGTGTGCTTGTTTTGTTTCCTTCAGTTGATGATCTGTAATGTGTTGAGCATGTACTTGTATTTATTTTCAGTATTTACATGGTAAATAACTTGTTAATTAATCATAACAAGTAGGCATAAATAAATTAGAAAATTACATGAAGGGTTTCTAACAGTTAGACTTAGAAATTCCAACAGTTAGACCTAAAAATTACAACATGGTATCAGAGCGTGGTGACAGATCACAGGAGAACCTAGGACATCATCCAAGTAGAGCAGTAGCATCAAAAAACAACTATCCCGAGTGACAAAATTTGTTCCTAACAGAGAAGCAACAAGGAAGGGGTGTCACAGTGCCCGCATCATCAAGTTTGAACCAGGAAGAGGATCAGTGCAGTGGCAGAGGGGAGCAGACTCGACGTATGCAGTGCTCGGTCATCTTTCTCAGTCAGGAAGGATTGACGCCTGTGGCCAGGAGGTGCAGATTTTGCTGGTGCCGGGATTGCGCATAGTCTAGAAGCTCTAACCTTCATTTTGCTAGGGCTTAGGAGGCTGTGGGTAAGATGCAGAGTGAAGGTGGTGGGGTATTGTAGTCAGAAAAATATTTAATAGGGCAAGACCAAGGAGGAGGGAGTTGCTACCGAGGATTTCTAGCCAAGAAATCCAGATCAGTGGTGCAACTTCACTAAGGATCGGAGTGGGGGCATCTTGACATTGGTAGAGGGGTTTCCAGGAGAGAAATCAAGGCTTAGAGGGAGTCACACCATGAAATTCCAGAAGGGAAGTAGAGGATCAGCGAGATGGTAGTGAACGGGGTAAGAGACTAGGACAGACTAGACGGAGCCTCAAACTTCGTAGTCTGGAAGGCCAAAATCTTATCCGTTTTAAACAGAAACTGTCTCCAGCACTTCACCTTGAGGGCAATAATGGTCCCAGTTGACCCGCCTGATAACGATAAGTACAAGGATGCAATGGCGAGGGCCAAGACCATCATCCTTGACGGGGTCAAGGACCATGTAGTACCACACATTGCCGAGAAGAATATGACAAATGAGATGTGGGAGGCCCCAAAGAAGTTGTATCAAAATACTTCCGTGCAGAGGAAGATGCTACTAGAAAATCAACTGCGGTCATACCAGATGCAGAATGGAGAACATATCGACACCTTCCTCGGTCGATTGAAGGAGATCCGGGATTAGATGACTTCCATAGGGGCCATGCCAGATCAAGAATTGATAGTGAGAACAGCCTTGAACTTAGTCTCAGAAGATTGGGAGGTGTTTGTCCAGAGCATACTAGGCAAGGCGACCCTTCCGGATTGGGAGGAAATGTGGGCAGTTCTTCTCCAAGAAGAGATCATAAGGCTGACCAAGGTAGGAAGCAGTGACAAGGGGGTCAGAATCAAGGAGGAGGAGGTGGATGTTACCCTAGCATCTGAGAGAAAGTAGGAGAAATGGAAGAAGGACCTCTCCAAGGTCAAATTCTTCCACTGTGGGGAATTGGTCATTATGCGACCCAGTGTCCAAGGAAGAAGAGCAAGGGAGAGGCTTCCGAGACTAGGGTTGTGCAAGCAAGGGCGGAGAAGGAAGTGGAGACAAATGATGATTGTGCCATGAGTGCTCACATGCCACTTGAGCGGAAGTGAGGATACATCGAGCTGTAGTCAAATGTACTATAGGCGATGAGGGGAAGGATCCTCGAGGTACCCAACCTCTTAGATTATACCTTGCTACGGGAGTCTCGAAGAGGAGTAGCAGTACTGGCAGATGTCAGTAGAGATAGATGCAGATTGAGCAATAGAGGGATCTATGATGCAGGAGTCCCAAGACAACGTGAGGCATTAGTGTGAGATGCACAGAGTTGATGTAGCAACATAGAGGTTAGAGAGGGAGCACTTATCAGTGACAGACGGAGCTTCAACATCGAGAGTGTTTCTAGCCCGACGAAGATGTCATAGTTGGGAGATCAGTTACTTACTTCTCAGTAATTGAGTTGGAATGCAACAGTTAGCAGTGGCAGTACTATGGGTAGCACGATGTAGCATGATGAGAGGGGTTGCAGTGCAGATGTAGCAGTGGCAGTGGCAGGGCCATGGGCAGCAACACGGATGCAGAGGGAGCTGCCGTACAGATGCAACAGTGGCAGTGGCAGGGCCATGGGTAGTAGTACATGATGTAGCAGTGCAGAGGATGTTGGGCAACAAGCCTAGTATCATCATAGGGACCGATGTCGGATGATCAGGGTGATGCTCAGTTAGGAGTATTACTAGAGCACAGTCCTTGCTAAGAGGGAGTGTTGATTTGGGGTAGCATTAGATGTGATCTAACCTCAAAAATTGGTGGAGAGTCTAAGGCACATGAGATATCCAATACCCATAAATGGTTTGGGCAGATTCTAAACAATTTGAGAGATATTAAATTAATTAATATTTTTATTGGAGTCCCTAAGTTTAAACTTGGGGAAAATAAAATATTAATGTGAATTAATATAAAACTGTGTTAGAAGGGTCCAAAAGTCATGGATCAAGCCAGAGTTAATCTTAGTCGTTCATTAGCGACTTAATCTTGACCATTGAATTGTCAACGAGAAAAATATAAGAAGAGGCTTAAGGGTCACTTGGAGAACACACCGAGTTGATCAAGATTTTGATTTTCTGGGGTAGGGTTTGCTGAGGAAGTCAAAAGAGTGATCAGAGTTGCAGCTGAGGGGTAGTGAATATAGAAATAAAGAGGCAGAGATAGTACCAGGAGGATCAGCGCAGAAGCTAGGAGAGAGGGATGCAGAGCCAGCCAGAGGTTCACGTAGAGCTAGCCAGGGCTCACGCATAGGTAGCCAGGAGCTGTGTAGTGCCTCAGAGAGCCAACATGGGTGACACAGAGGCTGTAAATGTTGACGCAGTGCCTCCAGAGGCTGACCCAAGGTAAGCCAAGGTGATTTTGGGCCGGAAAGAGTTGATGCAGTCCTTAGAGGCTGATGCTGGGGTTTTCATGGGGCAGATTGGAGCTGGGAGCAGTCGGAGTGTTTATCCGGGGTTTCCACCGGAATATATACCTACGAGTAGAGAGGTACTATTGCCGATATTATTCTTTGTTGGGTGAGTCAGTTTTGGCACCCAAATTGTATTATGAAACTGCTTAATAATTAAAACCCTCATATAGCTGCATTAGTTTTCTTGCATTGGGTTTTTCCGGGGACAATGGTCCAAAAACAACAGTGTCACTTGTGTGACAGTTTTGTTTCCTTCAGTTGATGATCTGTAATGTGTTGAGCATGTACTTGTATTTATTTTCAACATCTACATGGGAAATAACTTGTTAATTAATTAGAACAAGTAGGCATAAATAAATCAGTTAAAGTACATGAAGGGTTTCTAACAGTTAGACTTAGAAAGTCCAACACTATAAACCTTCCAAATGAACATATTAAATCTAAAAAACATTATTAAGTGTAGAAGGAGAGGTTTAATATAGCCTTCATGTGCCTACGAAAGGTTAGATGGGCCTTAATTTATGTCTAATTTGGAGGCCCATCACAATACATGAGAATAGAAGAACCTGGGCTTGCTATAGCAGGCAAAGCCAAACCAAGGTAATAATCAAGCTGCCCAAATGCTAGAAAGGCTCCTCTTCATGCTTTGCATTGACCTAAAATTTTATGTTGCTGCTGATAGATAGGAAATGGGAATTATTCCCTGAGATGCGCTTAGAAAAAATTTGAAAATTTAGCTAGTGCACTTTCTCAACCAACCCAACAAAACTCATATATGGTTTGGGCTCTGTCCAACCACCCCTTGTTATAGACATATTTGGGCACTTCAACCCCAATCTTACATGTCGATAAACTAGGGCTCATAAACCCCTAAAAGAGTTGTTTCATACCCTAAAAGAACATGGTCATCTGATTACATCATTCCCCAAAAGTTCCACCTGAAAAACCATCCAGAAATGGCCTAAACTGAACCATATTGACTGCTACACTGGCTAGGTGCGATGAATACTGAGTGATACACTGCTCAAATGTGATGCATACTGTTTGGGCCTTCTATAGGGTGCGATGGGCGAGGATGGACAAATGTCCGAGATAGTTTGCTAGGTGGTTGCTCATGGAATCTTCTAGAAACCTCTCCTATGACACTTGCCTCTCTGAATTCACCCAAGGATGAGTAAGAGATCTAAAATTCAGTTATCTCTTCTCGTGTGGAATCAAATGTAACAAGTGGAGTGACACTAATCAAACCCCAGAGATGACTCACACCCTTGCACACATCTATAAATGGATCCGCCATCTAAGAGATCTAGAGGCTGGAATGTTGTGAATTGCAAGTAAGTGCTGATAGTTTGTAATTGAGGAAAGAGCATTGTATTGTTTGTGTGATCTTGCTATTCCATGAGGCGAAGAGGGCTTGATGCTGGATTAGACAACTGGGTTGCAATTCTCCCTTCTATTTAATAAAGTTCTACAAGTTTTCTTCCATATGATTGTGCAATTGTGAATGTTATTATATGTTCATTATATATCTGATTCTGTAATGTTTATGCTGTAATAGATCAAGATGCTTTGCCGATTCTTTGTTATTGTGTTTCTATAGGTACTCTCCAAGTGGGATAAGTATGGGGAGGAGTTGCAAGCTCTGTCAAGGGGGAGAGAGATCAAGCAAGGGATTAAGTGGAAGTTCCAGGTTGGTCCTATTTTCTTTCTCTTATCCATTACACATAGAATAAATCATTGAATTACTTTAAACTGTTGTTTCTAGGGTAGCTGCCAAACCTAGAGGGCTAGTCGCTCGAAAAGACATTAGTTTTCCCAGAAACAAATTGGCGACTCCGCTGGGGAGTGAATAGATGTTTGTTTGTTGTTATTGTTTGTTTTATAAACTATAGACAGAGCCTGAAGTTAGCCAGGTAGCCTTCGAACTACTCTTGCTCTGAAATTGCATAGTAGATGAACACTGCTTCAGTCAATCTTGCTCTAAAATTTCATAGTAGATGAACACTGCTTCAGTCAATCTTGCTCTGAAATTGCATGGTAGATGAACAATGCTTCAGTCAATCTCTGGTTTAGTTTATGAATTAAACATTTGACTTACAAGAATTCTAGATTCCCTTTTGGTAGCTTAGTAACCCCTCAAGACATTCCTCTGTACTTTGCTCTTTATTGTCCATCATAGCTCAGCTTAACTCATTGAAAACAACTGCACATCTGAGCCAAAACCCACTTCAGTTGCACTCCCTAGCCCATCGCGCTGTTTGTCACTGTAAACTAGTATGAATCGCACCTCTTGTTGGAAATAATACTGAGAGGGGGGGTGAATCAGTATTATTAAGTCAAATATTTTTTATTTCACACCCAGATCATATACACTACTTCAGTTTGAGAAAACCGTGTATATACGCAACTTCAGATAAGAAAACTAGCGTATACCATGCAGACTTATAATTTAATGTGTTCTACAGATGTTGATCATTAATATGTGCATCAGAGTCATATAAACAGTAACCAGGAACAGAAAAAACAGAGCAGAAGACAATCACACACAAGAACACAAGATATAAGGTGGAAACCCAATGTGGGTGAAAACCACCTGCTGCAATTCATCTCTATCTTCTTTTAATTAGAAACTTCTTTTTACAATGATTCTGTACTGGTGCAGACTTATACCAGTACGCAGGCTGCAACCTACAGAGAGCTACAACCCTCTCTCGTTCTCCAGCTTCTCCTGGAAGGGAGCTACAACCCCCTTAGCTCTTGTACTAGTTGAGATACTAGTACGTAGGTGTTGACCTACAGAAGGCTACAACCTTCTCTTTTCTTCCAGGGACCACGTTTCATCAATTTTCAGACTGGATCCATGAATATCAAACAAACATCAAGTATATGTGCATCAACCAATCTCCTTTCCACAAACAACTACTGAATCAACCAATAACTTCTCAGAATGTTGTAACCAGAAAACAATACTAGTAACCAGACACCAATGCTGAACCCAGAATACTGCAGTAATCCACAGAAGCAACTAAAACATATTTCAAGAGATGTACGCTACTTCACTATGTATAAACCTGCGTACATACGCAACTGAATCAAGGTCAACCAGCGTATACACCTTCTTCTCTTGCTGAACACGCGTGTATACGCGTCTTTGCAGAGCGGAACCTGCGTATAGATCTATAAAAGACAATTCACCCTTTACACTTAAATAGACTTCAGTTATACTCAGATTATCAGATTTATAGATCTAATTATGTGCCGATTATAACAGATCAAATCACAAAAAGATATTACTATTCAAGCCTTGAGATCTCGACCCATCAATAGAACTTATCTATCTTGTAATGCTCAGGTTCCTCCTTGATTTAGATCCAGCCACACAAACCAATCACTTGCACGTCTTCAGATATTCAATACATCAGATGATCCTTGCCTAATGATCTCCTTCCTCTTTTATAGTCTTAGGCCTTTCATAATACCACGGTCCAAAACCATAACAAACCAATACCATGGACCCAATACTTGGGATCAACACATCTGATGAGATACTATGGTCCAAAACCATAGGTTCAAATACCAAGGACTAAATACCATGGACCAAACATAAGTTCTCCCACATGTACGCGCTTTTCCTTGCGTGAAAGTGCATGTATACGCATACGCGACTTTGGAACGTCTAACCCACGTGTATACGCGGATTGATCACGATGAACCTGCATATATATATTTTTCCTTCATTCTGAGAGCCTGAACTGAGATCTGTTACCAGAGTGAGTTTCCATCAAGGACAACACCTATGCCACACCTGTGCCATAGTGCCAAACCTGTGTCATAATGCCAACAATCTCCCCCTTTGGACTTGATGGCAACCTCAAAGTCATTCTCCCCCTTTGTCATCAAGGGAAAAGGGTTATGCTCCCCCTGAGTACATGCTGGAATCTCTGCTCTGCTGTGCTGACCATGCTCCCCCTGACTGTAGGCAAGATCTGCAAAATGATGTTCTTCAAGAACCATGACTTATACATCATAGAAGACCTTCCTATCACCAAAAGACTCTATACAAACATCCATCACCCAACCAAGTGGGGATCATCCACCCAAACAAGTGGGGATACATCAGAAGTTTACATATGACAACCAAGTACATTACATCATTCATCCCAGGCATAGTGGGGAAACCAAAATAGGTCGTTACATGACCTTGACAATAAAAGACATACATGACATAGAGACGAAAAATTTAGAGCAAGACTATGAAAGTCACCAATAACAAATATCAGCAGCATCATTATTCAGATCAGCAACCATGTTCTCCTTCTGCACCCCTTCTGCAGCTGATCCACCTGAACCCAAAACAGCTTGTGTACTCGAACCAAGAGCTTCTAATGTAATGCCAACAATGCATTATTAGAAGATTATCTGCTCCCCCTGAACCTGTGCCAGATGGTCTCTTGTCAGACCCATATCAGACTCTCTTCAATCAGAGTCTGTCCCCACTGATTTCCTTCAAACCACCATATACGTGACTGTATCTGCATAAATCGGCGTATGTACACGGATCCTCCTCATGCAACTCGCGTACAACCACATTTCTCTGAAACAGACAGGTTTCAACAACAAGATGATGCATCAACTACCCCCAGCTTTTGTCTGAGGTATTCAAATGTCTCCCTTGGTAGTGGTTTGGTGAGAATATCAACAACTTGTTCCTTAGAGGGAACATACTCCAACTTGACCTTTAGTTCAAGCACTTGTTCCTGAAGAAAATGGTATTTGATAGGTATGTGCTTGGTCTTTGAATGCATGACAAGATTCTTTGAAATGCTGATTGCACTTGTATTATCACAAAAAACAGAAATAGGTGGAGTATAAGTGATTTGAATATCTTGCAATGTTTGCATCATCCAAAGGAGTTGTGTGCAGCAAGATGCAACAGCTACATACTCTGCTTCAGCTGTAGATAATGCAATGGAACTTTGTTTCTTGCTGAACCATGATACTAATCTAGGACCCATGAAGAATGCACCACCACTAGTGCTTTTCCTGTCATCCATGCTACCTGCCAAATCTGCATCTGTATATGCATGAAGTGTGATATATGTATCTCTAGGATACCATAAACCATAGTTTTGAGTCCCTTGAAGGTATTTGAAAATTCTCTTGACTGCCTGAAGATGAGTTTCCTTTGGATTTGCCTAAAACCTTCCAACTATCCCTACTGCATGCATAATGTCTGGTCGGGTACCTGTTAGATAGAGTAGACTACCGACCATGGATCTATAGGTAGGTTGATGTACAACTGCTGATTCATCATTTGTGCTGAGACTGCGTCCTGTAACCATAGGAGTACATACAGGTTTCGAATCCTCCATCCCATATTTCTTCATGATCTACTTGAGATACTTGGTTTGTGATAAAAAAATGTCGTCTTTGTTTTGTTGGACTTGTAAACCAAGAAAATATGTGAGCTCACCAAGCATGGACATTTCAAACTCCTTTTGCGTTACCAAGGAAAAATTTTGACTCATGTCTTCTTCATTGCTGCCAAAGATGATATCATCAACATACACAACAAGTATTAGAAACTTTTCATTGTCAACCTTTATATATAGATTGTTGTCTGTTGATCCTTTTGCAAAACCTTGTTGATGAAGGTACTCATCCAATCGAAAATACCAAGCCCTTGGAGCTTGTTTCAGACCATAGAGAGCCTTTTTGAGTCTGCATACAAGATTTGGATCATTTCCAAGGATGAACCCATCTGGTTGTTCAATGTACACTTCTTCATTCAAGTCTCCATTCAGAAAGGCAGATTTTACGTCCATCTGAAATACTTTGAACTTTTGAAAGCTAGAGAGAGCAAGGAACATTCTTATAGCCTCAAGTCTAGCCACTGGTGCAAAGGTTTCTTCAAAGTCTATGCCTTCCTGTTGCGCATATCCTTTACAAACAAGTCTTGCCTTGTTTCTAACCACATCTCCATTTTAATTCAGCTTATTTTTGAAAATCCACTTTGTCCCTATGACATTCTTATCTTTTTGTCTAGGAACCAACTCCCAAGTGTTATTCCTTTCAATCTGCTCAAGTTCTTCATTCATTGCCTTGACTCAACATTCATCTTTGCATGCTTCTTGTACATTTTGTGGTTTGGTGGAGGACAGCAATGCTAGATAGCTTGAAGCTTCTGAAATGGTTCTCCTTGTTTGTACACCTGCCTCTTTCTGCCCCAAAATTTGAGATTCTGGATGATTCTTCTGAACGTATCTGGATGGAGTCTTTTCTTCTATTCTTATTTGTTCTTCTGGATCCTCATGGGTTTCTTCATCATGAATCTGATTTGACGTTGAGGGATAGTCCTCATCATCTTCGAAAACTTTAGATCTTTCCTGCCTAGAGGTATTTCCTTCTTCATCAATCACTACATCAATACTTTCAATAATTTTTCCAAGTCTTTTATTGTAACACTTATATGCTTTGCTATGGGGAGAGTAACCAAGGAGAATGCCTTCATCTTCTCTAGGTTCAAACTTGCCAAGATTTTCATCAGTCCTTTTAATGTAGCACTTGCTTCCAAAAATTTTGAAATATTTCACTGTGGCAGTCTTACCATACCAAAGTTCATGAGGAGTCTGAGTGCCGTTTACCCGGACATTTGTCTTGTTAAGAATAGTTACTGCAGCAAATGCGGCTTCACCCCAGAAGGTTGCGGGAGTTCCAAATTCATCGAGCATAGCACGAGCCATTTGTTGAACTGTTCTGTTCATCCTTTCCACTACATTTTGTTGAGGTGTCCTTGCAGTAGAAAATTCCCTTCTTATGCCATGTTCTTCACAAAAATCGAAAAATTCATCTGAGGTAAATTCTCCTCCTCGATCAGATCTGAGACATTTAATTCGTCGATATGATTCGTTTTCAACCAAGGCTTTGAATGATTTGAACTTTTTGAAAGCTTCATCTTTATACTTCATGAGTCCTAACCAACACATCCTCGAAAAGTTGTCAATAAACAATATGAAGTACTCTTCACCTCGAGGTGACTTCTTCCTAGTTGGACCACATATATCAGTATGGACAAGTTCAAGTGGCCTGCTAGCTGATCCTTCCTTCTCAGGGAAATTAGTTCTGGTTTGCTTATCAAACTGACATGATTTGCATATTGTATTGTCTGGAATTCTGATGTCAGGAAGATCACGAACCGCCTGATATTTGCATGCTTTCCTTATCTGAGAGAAGCTAAGATGTCCCAACCTTCTGTGCCATAGCCAGTGTTCATCATTCTTGCTTAGATAACATTGATGTTGTCCTTCTTTGAGTATGTATAAATTATTTGGAGTTCTTATGCCTTTGATCATTGTTTTTCCTGTATCAAGATCACGAACACTACATCCATTTGATCGAAATATTACCTCAGTTCCTTGATCGCACATTTGACTGACACTCAATAGATTATGCTTTAAGCCATCAACATACATAACATTTCCAGCTTTGACCTTTTCCTTCAACTGAACAGAACCTTTACCTTTTATGAACGCAGGGGTGTCATTTCCAAATGAGACCTTCTTTGCCTTTTCTAAGGCACTATATGATTGAATTTTTTCTTTATCACCTGTCATATGTTTCGAACATCCACTGTCGATATACCATTGATTTTCCTGTCCTTCTGCATATAAGGCTATCCCACATCTTTCTGGTTGCGGTTCTTTCATTCTCCATGTTTTGGCACTTGAGACTTGTTCCTTCTGAGTTGTCTGCCGAAACCTGCTCCTGCATTCAGAATCTTCATGACCGAAGTTGTTACAAATAGAACATTCTATTTCATTTTCAAGAGAAGAAAAGTTATTGTAGGTCCTTTTCATGATCCCAGTCATACTTCTTTGTTTTTGAGCTTCTCTAGTCATGATTGTCTTATAGGCCACACATTGAGCTGCTTTGTGACCAAAGTTATGACAAGAGAATCACTGCCCATTGAAGAAACTCCTGCGATTATCAAATCTACCAACCGAATGATTGTAGTTTCTATTGACATCCATTCTTAAGGCAAATTGAGAATGTTTTACCTGTGGCTGGTTGTAGCTTCTGTTCATCCTTAAGGTAGATTGCCCCCGATTTACCTGGTAGTCTCTGTTCATTCTTGAGGTAAATTGTCCCTGATTTACCTTGTGATCTCCATTGTGCCTTTGCTGTCGATTATCAATTTGTTCACTCCTCCTTGTTGCATCAAGATAACTTTTGGAGGTGGATGGCTCCTGTGCTTGAGACGCTTCTTCATTATATCCCAAACTTGTCTTGATTAGTGGAGAACGCTGCACTTTGATAATCTCATCTAAAGTTTCAGGTCCTTTAGCAAATCTGAGATTAAGGGCTTTTGTTTTCTCAATTTCTTTTCTAAGTCCCACAATTTCACATTCTAACTTTTCATTGTATTTATCTTTTTCGGCAATTTGGAATGTTAGAGTATCTATAATCATATTCTTTTCCTCTAAACAAACTTTAAGTCTAGAAATTTCTTCATAAATACTTTCTTCATTTATAGCATCCAAGAAATCATCATCTTCAAAAGCCATCAAAAGTCTATCATCATTACCTCGTTCATCTTCATCACTATTTGACAGTCCATCACTGTCTTCATGCATGTAATAGCTCTTCTTATTCTGCTTTCTGTTCCATCTGACAGGTTCCTTACCTTTGTCTAGTTTATCTTTATGAGGACGTTTTGCAGCATAATGACTGACTCTTCCACAAGCAAAGCATTTGAAAGGCAGCTTACCTCTGAATCTTCCAGTTCCCCGTTTGAGGTTCTTGACAAAATTTGATTCTTCCTCTTCTTCTGACATATGTCCTAACTCATAGTAATATCCTTTGCCTGAAGCCTTGAATGCAGCTTCTCTCCTGTCTGATGGTCCTCCTTTTCTCATTTCGTAAGCAGTTAGAATTCCGTGCAGCTGTGACATGGTAAGGCTATGTAGATTCTGCTTTTCTTCTATGGCAGAAACTTTGGATTCAAACTTAGAAGACAAGGATCTTATAACCTTTTCAACCAAAACAACCTCTTTTATTTCTTCACCCAAGTTTTTCATACAATTAACAATCTCATCTATACGAAGGAAATAGTTAGCCACACTTTCATTGTTGTGCATTCTGAGATTTTCATAGTGAATTCTGAGGGTTTGAAGTTTTGCTCATTTTACCTGTTCATCTCCTTCATAGCTCAGAACGATATTGTCCCATATTTCCTTTGTGGTTTTGAGTTGCATAACCTTGACGAATTATGTTTGAGATAGACTCCCTAATAGAGTATTGACAACCTTTGCATTTGTTTCATACTGCTTCTTCCCAGCCGGATCTGTAGGAGTAGCTGAAGGAAATGTGTATCCTGTATCTATGATATCCCAGGCTTCTGTACCAAGAGATTGAAGATAGGTTGTAATTCTTACCTTCTAATAGACGAAGTTGGTCCAATAAAAAATTGGTGGCCTGATCGAGGCTTCTCTCTTGTAGTTGCTCATGATGATAGATCTTCCTTCAAGCGATCAAGCTTCTTCTGAAGGACCTGCTTCGATACCAATTGTTGGAAATAATACTGAGAGGGGGGGTGAATCAGTATTATTAAGTCAAATATTTTTTATTTCACACCCAGATCATATATGCTACTTCGATTCGAGAAAACCGTGTATATACACAACTTCAGATAAGAAAACCAGCGTATACCATGCAGACTTATAATTTAATGTGTTCTACAGATGTTGATCATTAATCTGTGCATCAGAGTCATATAAACAGTAACCAGGAACAGTAAAAACAGAGCAAAAGACAATCACACACAAGAACACAAGATATAAGGTGGAAACCCAATGTGGGTGAAAACCACCTGCTGCAATTCGTCTCTATCTTCTTTTAATTAGAAACTTCCTTTTACAATGATTCTGTACTGGTGCAGACTTATACTAGTACGCAGGCTGCAACCTGCAGAGAGCTACAACCCTCTCTCGTTCTCTAGCTTCTCCTGGAAGGGAGCTACAACTCCCTTAGCTCTTGTACTAGCTGAGATACTAGTACATAGGTGCTAACCTACAAAAGGCTACAACCTTCTCTTTTCTTCCAAGGACCACGTTTCATCAATTTTTCAGATTGGATCCATGAATATTAAACAAACATCAAGTATATGTGCATCAACCAATCTCCTTTCCACAAACAACTACTGAATCAACCAATAACTTCTCAGAATGCTGTAACTAGAAAACAATACTAGTAACCAGACACCAATGCTGAACCCAGAATACTGCAGTAATCCATAGAAGCAGCTAAAACAAATTTCAAGAGATGTACGCTACTTCACTATGTATAAACCTACGTACATACGCAGCTGAATCAAGGTCAACTAGCGTATACGCCTTCTTCTCTTGCTGAACCTGCGTGTATACGCGTCTTTGCAGAGCGGAACCTGCGTATAGATCTATAAAAGACAATTCACCCTTTACACTTAAACGGACTTCAGTTATACTCAAATTATCAGATTTATAGATCTAATTATGTGCTGATTATAACAGATCAAATCACAAAAAGATATTACTATTCAAGCCTTGAGATCTTGACCCATCAATAGAACTTATCTATCTTGTAATGCTTAGGTTCCTCCTTGATTCAGATCCAGCCACACAAACCAATCACTTGCACGTCTTCAGATATTCAATACATCAGATGATCCTTGCCTAATGATCTCCTTCCTCTTTTATAATCTTAGGCCTTTCACAATACCACGGTCCAAAACCATAACAAACCAATACCATGGACCCAATACTTGGGATCAACACATCTGACGAGATACTATGGTCCAAAACCATAGGTTCAAATACCAAGGAATAAATACCACGGACCAAACATAAGTTCTCCCACATGTACGTGCTTTTCCTTGCATAAAATTGCATGTATACGCATACGCGACTTTGGAATGTCTAACCCTCGTGTATACGCGGATTGATCACGATGAACCTGTGCATATATATTTTTCCTTCATTCTGAGAGCCTGAATTGAGATCTGTTACCAGAGTGAGTTGCCATCAAGGACAACACCTGTGCCACACCTATGCCATAGCACCAAACCTGTGTCATAATGCCAACACCTCCTGAGTGTGTAAAGTGCGATGCATCCCTGTTTCTGTGAAGCCCAGGTGTGATGACTGACTGAACCTATTTCCATTCTAGAAATTGGGGGTTTTTGTCCTTGTTTTCAATATTGTTTAGTTGTTTTGCTGCTTATGAATAGTTCCTCCTTACTGAAGCCTGCTTGCATCACTTAGATCAGCCGCCATTGATTCAGATTAGTGAATGTTTTTTGTATTTGTTCATCATTTACAATCCTTTGTCGGAAAGTTGGTTAAATCGATTTGTCGCTTTGATGCAAAAAGTGTCGTAACTGTCGTTTTGTGTCGAAAGAGAAGTGTCGTGGATTCTTCCTTCTCTGGATAGTCGATTGAACTTTTCGTCATGTATTTGGTTTGATTTGTTGATATTCGAAGTGTCAAAAGCATTTTTTTTTTATTATTCAAAATTGAAAAGTGTCGTTTAGTCTTCCTTTCTATTTTGAAAAAGAAATTGTTGAAAATGTTGCTTTGAGTGAAATATTTCAGATCTTTGTTGCAAACTAGTTTTCCTTTTTGGCATTTTTCACATTAAGGGGAACGAAAAAAATACATGCATTTGCATTTGCATTTAGTTTGTGTGTGAAAAATAATTTAGGAAAATGCACTAGTGTGTGCTCTTTGCTCTTTGTTTGAAAGAATTGTAATCTTCTTTCCCTAGTAGCTAGGATTTTCATTGCTCAAAATAAACAAAGATTGTTTATCATTATAGATTGCATTTTAGAAATTTAAAATCATCATCATGGGGTGAACCATTGAGAGGCAAACTTTAAACAAGATCAACTTTAAAATAAATCTCAATTAACTTAACAATGCTTTGGAACTTAACGCAACACATCTAGAGGTCTAGGCTAGAGACGTGTTCCGGCGTCGTAAAAACTAGTAACTATCATTTTCATTGAAGGTTGGGTGATTCCTCCTCCTTGATACAACAAGTGCTAGCATGGACTTGTGCTCCCTGTACCATTGCGTATATATTGGGAGACCACAATAGGCTTATATTCTTTATCCATAGGAAACTGAGTCTGCCACCTTATTGATTGCAATGCACTGAACACAGTATTCGGGAAGATTGACTGCCGTACATAAGTCCTTGCTAATTTCTCTTTAATTTATTACCAAGGTGTATATTTCAGTTTTGCGATTGGTTTGGTAATCCCTCTGTCTAGATTTCCACAATAGTCACTTTCGTTCCTTTTTGTCTCTTTAAAAGAAAAGGTCCATCTGAGCACTTGTCACTTCAGGCTCATTAAAAATCGAAGGGGACTAGAGTCATCTTTAACTTTTTCTCGACTCTTAAAAACTGAAAAAGCAAAGTTGTGTCAAAGCGTCTTTAAAATTAATTGAATTCAGAATAACATCCCTGTTCCTTAGTTTATCTTAGGTTGATATATATGGAGTCCACCAATCAAGGAATCCATTTTGAGGGGAATCCTAGTTCTTTTACTTCTTGGGGAAATATTGGTGCTCCTCATATGGCCACATTGTTCCTCCCGAGACTTACCATTGGCCTGCCAATATGGCTGTTCTCAACCTATGTGGTTCAAAATACCATGATTCCTCAGCAATTGAATCAACATCCAGTTGATACTAAAGTTGACCCTTCACCTTCTTCTTCATTTGTTTCTCCCTCCCCTTCTTCCTCTTCGCTTGGTGAAAGTAGTGATGCTAGTAACCGGGTGGCTGAGGAGAAGAAGAAGGGGAAGGAGAAGAAGAAGAAGCCAATTTAGCAAGGGGGCAACCATGCTTCATTTGGTGAAAATATGCACATTAAAGCTCCTAAACCCAAATTTCCTTGCATAATTCGTAGAGGAGACCATTTTCATGAAGATTGTCCCTGCTTTCCTCGGATCTTGAGAGAATGGTCCCCCCGTTCACACCACCTGGTGTCATCAACCTCTGGTGATCATGTTGATAATACACCATCAACTAGTGATAGTGAAGTTCATGAATAGAAGGGAAAGGTCAAAGTTCCATGTAGGTTGTGTGAAGGTAATCATTCCCTTCATCGTTGTCCTTTTTTGGATGAAGCCAAAAGAGTGTTGGATAACCGTCCTGCTTCACCGCAGCGACTTCCATCTGGTTACCAAAAACTCTCCCCAAGTCCTTCACTAGTTGAAAAATTGACTGACTTAATTCAACCATCGGTCGAAATCAGTCTCTCTGAAAGTGAAACTTATGAGTCTATACCCGACCAAAATCAACAGGTCGAGGTGATGCTTGACCCAGTTTTACCTTCAGAAAATCGTACCCTTCCTGGAGAGAATGAGAACGATATTGTTCAAATTCATTTTGTTACTTCATAATCCAATGAACATGGGGGAAATCCACCCGTTCCTTCGGAATAGGAGGAAAATCCTCCCGTTCTTGAAACTCAAGGGGTTATTTCTCCCGTTTATTCGGTACCCCCTCCAAGTAGTCTAGTCACTTCCTTTGATTGGAATTGACTAGCAAGATCCCACCTTCCTTATCATGTACCTTTCCAGATCATAGTACAAGTTTACAAAATGATTGTATCTAGCACTATCATAGATGAAGGGGCATCAGTGAGTATCCTTTCCTCAACTGCTTGGAAAGCACTTGGTTCGCCATCGCTTATGCCTGTTACACAGAATCTGTTAGGATTTAACAAAGGAACCAATCAACCGTTAGGGATCCTTCCTAAGTTACCAATCACTTTGGGAAGGAAAACCATTCCTATGAACATGATGGTAGTCCCAGGACCTTAGATTAAAATCTACTCCTTGGACGTGACTATTTTTATAACATGGAAGCTATTGTTTCAACACTCTTCCGAATGATGTGTTTCCCACATGAAGGCAAAATTGTCACCATTGACCAACTTTCATTTCCCGGTTCAAGCATAGCTCCAAGTCAATCATCATCCCTAAATGGTCCTTTTTCATCAGCTGTATCTCTTAAACCTTCATTCCATCTGCCTTATTGCCATGAGTAGTCTGGTGAATGTAACGAAGCTTAGGGGGCATGCACCCTTGTCTATTCTGCGGACAAACCCAGCTGAAAAGATAAGTTTCCTTGTAGGTTATGTGATTGGTCTGACACACCATTCACCTTTGTCTATTTTGCGGATGAAGCCAAGGAAGTGTTTTGTCTATTCTGCAAACGAAACCATCCTTCCTAACCTCAGTAAGTTTCCATATGGCTACTGGAGACTCTCCTTTTCATCATGCTGGGGGCATGCAAACTTTTCATTCCCTTTTTCAATTTTCATTTTCTAGCTTTTTAGTTTTGACTTTTCTAGCTTTTTAGCTTTGTCGTTTCTAGCTTTTTAGTTTTGTCATTTCGAGCTTGCGTAGAAATAGAAACTAGTTCAAGCATATCTTTCCGTTTTAAGCTTGTAAAAAAATGAAACTGAAACCGAGCATAGTTCCCCCAGGGTTCAAGCTTGTTAAAAAATGAACCCACCTTCAGTAAATAACCTTTGTGATTGCCATGCTATCAACCTTTTGAGCCTTGGTTGTGTACCTCTCATCACCTCCATTCTTTTGGCCGATCATACGCTTCCACTTGGTTGTTTACCATTTTGAGGAACAGCTGCGACGAGTGGTCTTGTTAGCCAACCTCTTCCCAGAAACGACCATGTTTTGAGAAGTTCCAAGCTTACCCGGAACCAGTTGCTACCCTAGACACCACTCGTTCCTAAAAAATGAGTCTCCTTTAAACCCTTTTCAGACTCATTAAATATGAAAAGATTGCTGAGCACTGGCCTTTCTAGCTCGTTAAAGTGATTGGAAATGCCATCCCTCCTGTATATTTTAATATTTTTCGGACCCGAGGGATTATCTCACGAAAAATTTCGAGCGCTTGTTTTTTTCGGCTTGTTAAAGTGATCGGAAAAGTCATCCCTTTCTTATTATTTTATCCTTTTTTGGACCTAAGGGATTATTTTACGAAAAAGAACTTCTGGAGTTTCCTTTTCATCCCTTTTCAAACTCTCTAAACATGAAAAGGACCAAGTTATCCTTGTCGTTAAACTCGTTAAAACAATAGCGACAAACTTGTCCATTCTGGACGAGACAGAGTTCCCTTTTCGTGCCTTTTCAAACTCTCTAAACATGAAAAGGAAAGAGTTATCCTTGTCGTTAAACTCGTTAAAAAAATAGCGACAAACTTGTCCACCTAGACAAGAACGAGTTTCATTGTCGCTAGATTCTTTAAAACATAGTGACAAGTTTGCCCGAAGGGAAAATTATAGAACAAGCATATGTTATCCTCCTCAAGCTTGACAAAAATAAAGAGGTATTGGTCAGTAATGATTGGGGAAAAAGGGAAGAAAACTTGAAAACTTTATGGTAGCAGGTCGCTCTTGAACATGACACTTTCACTTCATCTCCGTGATTGAGTTGGGTTGGGTTATTCCATTCACCAGTCGTCTCACCACTGGTCTTTCACACCATCCATCTTTTGGGGTTAACGCTACCAATTAATCTCAGTGTCGTCGATATGTTCAAGAGAAGTCATTCAGTCGAGAATTCACCATCCAATTAATGTCTCATCCACTGCAATACCTTCAACCTTCATTTTTCATGACTGCCATTCCTAAACCTTGTGTCGTCAGATAATTTCCACCTCCAGGAAATCATTTGCTTAGTTTCATGTCGGAGATGTGGGATACATCAAGGCCCTCCTACAATGAGTCACTTCTTGTCGACATCAGCTCATTATCCAAGAAGTTGACTTAGAAACACCTCTTTCAGTACTTTGAAGCTTGCATGCCTCAATGGCAAGTTTCTCACTTCCGGGGACAAGTTGACATCAATGGCCTTCGATCGAAAGATTTTGCGTGGTGTTCCACACCGGATCATATATTCACACCACATGAATTGTACTGTAGTACCTTGAGTGTCATCATCATTATCGGTGATTCCTCTTGCGTCTATTAACAACTCACATTATTGGCTGGTAATCAGGCGATGTCTTTCCATGTTCGACTTGAGAACATCTTTTCAC
The DNA here is from genome assembly GCA_031772625.1 of Pinus tabuliformis. Taxonomy (NCBI): domain Eukaryota; kingdom Viridiplantae; phylum Streptophyta; class Pinopsida; order Pinales; family Pinaceae; genus Pinus; species Pinus tabuliformis. Next base: position 1,281,707,574 of record CM062820.1, read on the forward strand.
ATGGATCGACTTGTACATCGGGCGAAGATTGAACAAGTTTGAAGACCCCGGATCTAGTTTCATCCATCCGGGCTGCCATATATTCAGGGATACAAAAACATCAAATGTACAATGATGCTACACAGATGGTCATCCTAACAAAATATGATGACTCTACATCTGAGGAATCACCAGTCTGCATCTACCGAGGGCTATCTGATCTATGTACATGAAATGAATTTATAAAGCTAAGCATGGGAATGCCCACCTCAGCTTTATCATGAAAATTATATTATGATGATGTATTGTATTGTATCTTATATAGGTCACCTTCCAGTTTCAAAACCTCGGATCCTCATGATAAAGCATTTCACCCGACATCAAGATTTATGACTTCATGCTTTAGGGGGCAACTGTTATAGACATATTTGGGCACTTCAACCCCAATCTTATATGTCGATAAACTAGGGCTCATAAACCCCTAAAAGATTTGTTTCATACCCTAAAAGAACATGGTCATCTGATTACATCATTCCCCAAAAGTTCCACCTGAAAAACCATCCAGAAATGGCCTAAACTGAACCATACTGACTGCTACACTGGCCAGGTGTGATGCATACTGAGTGATACACTGCTCAGGTGCAATGCATACTATTTGGGCCTTCTATAGGGTGTGATGGGCGAGGATGGAAAAATGTCCGAGACAGTTTGCTAGGTGGTTGCTCATGGAATCTTCTAGAAACCTCTCCTATGACACTTGCCTCTCTGAATTCACCCAAGGATGAGTAAGAGATCTAAAATTTAGTTATATCTTCTCTTGTGGAACCAAATGTAACAAGTGGAATGACACTAATCAAACCCCAGAGATGACTCACACCCTTGCACATCTATAAATGGATCCCCCATCTAAGAGATCCAGAGGCTGGAATGTTGTGAATTGCAAGTAAGTGCTAATAGTTTGTAATTGAGGAAAGAGCATTGTATTGTTGGTGTGATCTTGTTATTTCATGAGGTGAAGAGGGCTTGATGCTGGGAGGATGATGCTGGATCAGAAAACTGGGTTGTAATTCTCCCTTCTATTTAATAAAGTTCTTCAAATTTTCTTCCATATGATTGTGCAATTGTGAATGTTATCATTTGTGAATGCTATTATATGTTCATTATATATCTGATTCTGTAATATGTATGTTGTAATAGATCAAGATGATTTGACAATTATTTGTTACTGTGTTTCTACAGGTACTCTCCAAGCGAGATAAGTACGGGGAGGAGTTGTAAGCTCTGTCAAGGGGGAGAGAGATCAAGCAAGGGATTAAGTGGAAGTTCCAGGTTGGTCCTATTTTCTTTCTCTTATCCATTACACATAGAAGAAATCATTGAATTACTTTAAACTGTTGTTTCTAGGGTAGCTGCCAAACCTAGAGGGCTAGTCGCTTGAAAAGACACTAGTTTCCCAGAAACACCCCCGTGACCCCTCAAGGAATGTGAGTTCCTCCAAGACCTAGAAATTCACACCACCTGGAGTGTTACTACAAAAGGGTTCCCAAATCTCCCAAATCTCCCATATCTCTCCAAAATTTCCCTTCTGGAATTCCACTAAATCTGGCCCTAGTTTCTTTGCCACAACAACATAAAATATTTACTCCCTAAATGCATGTGTCGACCCAATGAGTAACCCTCTGCATAGTCCCTAAGTATGAATAATTTGGTCTGGAAATTGCCCCCAGAATTTGCCCTGCAAATAACCACAAATCTCTAGCAAAATCACTAGAAAATGCTTCACTAAATCCCTGAAGTATAGCAAGCACTATAACTGCTACTTTAACGAATTCATACTCCCTCTTATGTGCGTGTTCTACACATAGAGAAGGTTTAATGCCCCTTGTTACACAACAAAATGACCTCCTTATCAACTCAGAGGTGAAAGACATGATGACTGAAGCAAAGACCACAATTGGGAACCTTGATTCCACACTAACGCTGGTTGCACACTGAAAAGCTACTTTATAAAGCTTATTACCAAGCCTAAGGGTGTGTTAGTGACCCCACTAACTCAGGTTGTTAGACTAGGGGCAGAGTTAGTGAAATCAAGGGAAGTTCCAAGGGTCAAACCAATGAATTGTCTCACAAATATCTAGATATTTTTCCCTAAAATTTGCTCAAGAAAAGCAAGGAAACATCCAAAAATCAAACTATTTGGGGAAATTCCGATTTGAAAAAGGAGGCAAATGGGAAAGAGCTGAAAAGCAGGGCAAGTTCATTGCTTTTTCCCTAGTGAACTTTATGAGGAACTTGGCAACCCTAAACTGATTTCTATATAACTAATGAGAGGGTGATTGTGAAAGGGGTCAGAGCATTTGAAAGGATAGCCTACTAAGTTGTTGTGAACTGTCACATACTTGAAGAAGTGAGCTAGAAGAGAGAGAGAGAGAGAGAGAGAGAGAGAGAGAGAGAGAGAGAGAGAGAAGCGGAAGGGGAAAAGGAAGACTGATACAACAGATTGTTGTAATCACTCTTCCATTATTAATACAGAACTGTAGTTGTGTTCCCTACTCCATAGTGTCGGTAACATTGTTAATTAAGTTGTGCATTCGATACTTGTTTAGATCAGTAGTTAGTTGTATGCAAATATATGTTCATTGTGCATTCATATATTGGTTTCAAGGTTGTATGCGGTGATTGTGTTTTCCTTTCCTTTGTGTAGGAATTGATCTGGAGCCGACTTTGAAGGATTTCTTCTTGGCTACGTTGAGATCTCCAAACAAATCTAGAAGGAGATTTGAGGTAATCCTCTTTCCATACTTTGTTAATTGATATTAATAGATGAACATGTGTATAACTTGGTAGCATTTGCAGATAATCTTACAGTCTATCGAAGGTCCTTGGAAGGCCTTTGAGGATAGTTTTCATTCTCCATACACCGTGCATCTTACCCCATAGCAAAATTGGCGACTCCACTGGGGACTATACATCTAGTTCCTGGTTTACCCAGACTCTTCTCTATTCTCTCTTCCTTCTAAGAGCTCCCTACTCTTCTGCAATCCTTTTCTGATCCACTAAATATCTTGCTGCATCTTACTAGTATACATTCATCTCAGAAATTGATCTTGGAAACCCTCTTTTTGATAGATTTCCCACACTAACGCAGGTTAGCAGGCTACACAGAGCTTTATAAAGCACTGTGCTTGTTCATAGGGAGCGTTAGTGGGCCTACTAACTCTCTGTACCCACTATTATAGAGCGTTAGTCTCCCATTACTTTGATTTTCAGCAGTATCTGTGGACAAAAAGGGATAGGAAATATTCTCATGGGCTGAAATAAGATCTGTAACTGTATTATGTCAGCAAAATTGGTGTCCTAGAAATTTATTTTTAGGAGAAAAGTTTTGGTTTTTCTCTCTTAAAAACATTTTTTTGAAAGAAATATTGACAATTTGTATTCATCCTTCTATTTAAATAGTTATAAGTTGCTTCATTTTGGTTACAAGTAGTTATTATGGAACATTGGAAAAGAATATTTTGGTTATGCATGTGTTGAAAGACTATAGATGCATGGAAGAAACTATGAATATGTGGAAAATATGAATATGTATAATACAACCTGTTTGCATTAAATTGAAAAAAAAAACAGAGCATTGTTTTTGCATGATTGATTGAGTCAAGAGTCTCACCATATATCATACGTCAACTCCCTTACCGAAGACAATAATCAAGTACACACAAAATTTACATAAAAATCAATCAATAACTCTTTTGAGCAAACCAACATTATCTAGGCTAGGATCTTGGGATAAGCATGTGAGTGAATTGCCCAAGGTTGAAAACCAAACTAGTGTCACTAATGAGCGAAAAATTCCTTTCGCACTCATACTACTGGGACCACTCCAGTAAAAGCAGAGCGAAATACGAGACAATATCGGACTGTAATTGAAGGTAGCCCACCTTCTCTTACAAATCCTTTGGGTATTCTATGTATTGGGGGTCCCTTCAGGGATTTCAGAACTGAGTCGGGGACTCAAGTATCCTGCCCACACAACGTTCTGTCTACGACTATGTCCCCCTCGGTGGTGTATGTGATATGAGGTATCTATAGTGGCCAAACCTATAGGGACTTACACAAGGTGACTGAGACGTGTAGAAATTTTGAATAATAAACACTTATTCACAGAGATTATCCTGATTATACACTATTGTGGAATACATGCACAATACATAATCTCCTCTACGTTGATCATCAATTTAGCAGCATTAAAATCAATGAAACATCAATCGCATGCACACATTAACATAGTATGTAATCTGGGGAAAGCATACAGCTGAAAACCCCACACTATATGTATATTATAATGATTGAGAACATGTAAAAATACATAGTACAATACTCCTCACAAGTACTCAGTACTATCTCCACCTGTTACACACAAACCAGCTCAGGTTTGATCAATCACTGCTCAAATCGCCTCCACTGCTTTGCTGCCTCCACTGCACAATTTGCAAGAGAATGAATGAGAATGGCTGATCCAAACTCCTATTTACCTTGGCTGATCCAAAATCACGTGAGCACAAGCTATAATTGCCTTGGTATTGGCCCACACTGCGCAGTCCTCATTGGCATAACTCAATCCATGCATGTGCAAAATCTCATGCACAACTGATAGTCACAACTCACCCTTTCACTTACCTCTAACACCTGTCTCTGTTGAACTGTCCATGCACTGAGTTAACTGATGTATTCTTTAGTTGCTTTATGAGTTAATAATTAGTGAATTAATTAATAATCAATTCACACAACTCATCACTAGTGTATTCTTTAGTTAGACTAAATACAACTAGTTCAACTAAGTCAAACTGAACACAACTCCATCAACTCCACATCCAACTCCACAAAACTCACATGCATGAGTTCTAACTGATGTCCTCCATGCAATAGTTCAACTAACACATAAGAAACCACGTGATTCCTTTTGTCAGCTGCATGTGCCACATCCGTAGCTCGAACTGAAGTGCTCCAAGAGAATAAGATAATGTTTAGAGTCCAAATATTACTAAGGGCTAATAATATTTGACTGTTTCTATTTTTAGCTTGGCAGTCTAAAAATAGACTCTAATCACTCTGCTGTGAACCAAAAATAGAAGTCCATATATTTTTCCCAACATGACCAATCATCCATAAACAACATCCTGCAACTCATAGACCGTGATCCATATGTCTAAAAATAGACATAGTCTAAAAATAGACTTTGCGCCAAAACTTGCCTATGGGACCACTTAGTGAAGGCAACTCCTTTCCACTAAGCTCCATCATCTTGTTGCATTCTCAACAAGCATTTCTTGTTGCACACTTTTCAACACTCCCTCTCAACAAGAAAGGCTTCCTCTCAAACCCGATCCTGTAACTCTGGAATGTTCTACATGCAACACATCTGCCCGGTCCACTTGCTCCAACAACACTTGGAACAAAAACACTCCCAACTGACCACTCTGTTGGGTTAGGAACATACTCTGATGCTGAAGCTCTACCTGCTACTGACAAGTGCTCCCTCTCTGACATTTGCGCTACTGCAACATCTCCATGCATCTCCCACCATTGCACACCTCTCTGTGCCACCTAGCACTGTGTAAAACACTTGTGCCTCTCGCATTACTGCAGCCTGCATGCTATGCGCTGTCCTGGGATTGCCTGCACTATCACTCTCTCTACCGCTCCATCCACATCTGTCTCTATCCAATCAGTCAATTCCTGCTACTCCACATCGAGGCTCCTGTAGCAAGGTCGCATCCAAGAAGTTGGGTAGCTCAAGGATCCTGCCCCTCCTCCTTGGGACGATCAATCCACATCACCCCACCTCCTACCTGGAGGTATGACTGCATGTGATCCCTCAGCCCACCTAGCTCGAAGTTTCCCCCTACTGGAGGTCTCTACATGAGTAGATGTCTCTACTCAATCTCCTCTCAGCTTCCCTTGTTGTGGATGCTCCACAACCTCCTGAAGCTGCTGCACCAATCGTGGCTCCTCCACAATTGTCTGAGACTTCTTCTGGCTCTGCATGTTGAGAGGTAATATATGCTCCCTCTCAGCCACCAAAGTCTCCCTCAGTTGCCTTGCTACTCAAGGCTTTGCATGCATATTGAACCTCAAGAGCATACAGGTTCTTGACCCATGAACCAATCTGCTTCACCTGTCTAGTGATGATGTGTCTAAGGAAAACCTTTCCCTTACTGAAGACTACATCATAGCCTCTGTCTTCCAGCATCGCGATCGACACCAAGTTTCTCTTCAGTCCTGGTACATACTTGACATCGGTCAAGGTAAGGCGAGCTCCATGCTCCCTCTGAACAATAAGCATGCCTACACCCGAGACACTATACTTCTCATCATTATCCATCCCTATGAGTATCTGGAGATCTTTCTCCTCCAAAGTTCTGAACAAACTTTTGTCATCGGTCATGTGGAAAGAAGCTCCACTGTCAAGAAACCAACCACTTCCCACCATGGATGAAACCATGCATGTGAAGAGTGTGAAGTCCAACTCAAACTGTGAAGCAAGTGAGGCCGCCTCACCTTCAGATCCCTCCCCGGATCCCTTCTTGGACTTCTTCTTTGGGCAATTAGTAGCATAATGGCCCAACTCATGACAACGAAAGCATCGCACCTTCGACTTGTCAACCTTCTTCCCATCATTGGAAGAACTGGATTCGGAAAGAGAAACCTTCCCCTTCCCCTTCTTCACCTTACTCGCTAAGGCACAGTTCTCCTCATCATGCATAGATGAAGAACTGTCTCTGGTGCGCCGTCTAATCTCCTCTTGCACAAGATTCGACCAAAGTCTCTCCCATCCTAGCAATTTCTCCCTTCCATTCACCGAGTCCTGGTAGCTATGCCAACTCTTAGGAAGGCCAAGGAGTGCTAGACACACCATATCATCATCCTCAACAGTTACCCCCACACTTCCCAGCTCATCTCGTCATTGGGTGAACTTCGTGAGATACTGGGGCATACTTGTCTCCATTCTCACACCTAATGTTTCTGAGTTTATCCTTGAGCGCCAACTTCCTCTGGTTGCTCTTGCTTTGGAATAATTCTGTCAACGTTTTCCACATCAAATATGGAGAAGCCTTTCCATGGAGGCTGGACACAATGTGATCCCTCACGCCCTCCAACAGAATCCTTCGACACTTTGCTATCCTCTTTTGCCAAACCACAGCTTTAGCAGCATCAGTAGGTTTTGGGACCTCAGCCTCTATGAAATCCTTCAACCCATTATCATCTAACACTGCCTCCATCCTGTCTTTCCATGTAATATAATTCGAGCTGCCTTCAAGAGCATACTCCAATTGCAATCTCTTGAAAGACATTTCAACTTTGACACCAAGAAAACACTGCTGCAAATTCGAATTCCACCAGCTCAAAAAACTCAACCACTTCTGATCTAAAATTCGTGAGAAAAAAACATTTCTCGTACAGAGATTTACTGTATGGGATTTTACCGAATATCTCACCTTTCAAAAGAAGGATGAATCTAGAGGCTGCCTGGCCCGATTACAGACTCTGCCTGAAGAAATAAAATGTAAACACTTTCTGAATAGTAGATCTAATGATCAACAGCTCTGATATCATGTAGAAATTTTGAATAATAAACACTTATTCATAGATATTATCCCGATTATACACTATTGTGGAATACATGCACAATACACAATCTCCTCTACGTTGATCATCAATTTAGCAGCATTAAAATCAATGAAACATCAATCGCATGCCCACATTAACACAGTATGTAATTCGGGGAAAGCATACAGCTGAAAGCCCCACACTATCTGTATATTATAATGATTGAGAACATGTAACAATACATAGTACAATACTCCTCACAAGTACTCAGTACTATCTCCACCTGTTACACTCAAACCAGCTCAGATCTGATCAATCACTGCTCAAATCTCCTCCACTGCTTTGCCTGCCTCCACTGCACAATCTGCAAGAGAATGAATGAGAATGGCTGATCCAAACTCCTATTTACCTTGGCTGATCCAAAATCACGTGAGCACAAGCTATAATTGCCTTGGTATTGGCCCACACTACGCAGTCCACATTGGTATAACTCAATCCATGCATGTGCAAAATCTCATGCACAACTGATAGTCACAACTCACCCTTTCACTTACCTCTAACACCTGTCTCTGTTGAACTGTCCATGCACTGAGTTAACAAATGTATTCTTTAGTTGCTTTATGAGTTAATAATTAGTGAATTAATTAATAATCAATTCACACAACTCATCACTAGTGTATTCTTTAGTTAGACTAAATACAACTAGTTCAACTAAGTCAAACTGAACACAACTCCATCAACTCCACATCCAACTCCACAGAACTCACATGCATGAGTTCTAACTGAAGTCCTCCATGCAATAGCTCAACTAACACATAAGAAACCACGTGATTTCTTTTGTCAGCTGCATGTGCCATATCCGTAGCTCGAACTGAAGTGCTCCAAGAGAATAAGATAATGTTTAGAGTCCAAATATTACTAAGGGCTAATAATATTTGATTGTTTCTATTTTTAGCTTGGCAGTCTAAAAATAGACTCTGATCACTCCACTATGAACCAAAAATAGAAGTCCATCTATTTTTCCCAACATGACCGATCATCCATAAACAACATCCTGCAACTCATAGACCATGATCCATATGTCTAAAAATAGACATAGTCTAAAAATAGACTTTGCGCCAAAACTTGCCTGTGGGACCACTTAGTGAAGGCAACTCCTTTCCACTAAGCTCCATCATCTTGTTGCATTCTCAACAAGCATTTCTTGTTGCACACTTTTCAACAAGACGGGCTGTCTTGGTACCTAACATGGATGGATATACTCTGTCTTCAGTTTTTGGGAGGGTGCTCGTCTTCACGTGAGTACTTGGCCCCTCAATCTGAGGTTCGGGTGAAGCTCTAGAGTAACCGTAAATTTGGCCATCCTTCTCTGTTATTCATTGAGATACTGGGTTTCATCTCCAGCGATCGGTGCTTATTAGACGAGGTAATTTCCCTCTGTTTGCTGATTGATCCATTTAGTGTATTTTTTTATATTTTTTAGGTACCTGAGTGCTATCATTTGAAACTTTAAAGAATATCACGATAAAATTTATTGATAAAAATTAATGGTCACTGTGGCTACATCAGGCCCTCGTCGTCACTCCAAACGATTGTTAGGACTTCCTCCACTCATTATGGAAGATCCGCTGAGTTCCACTGAACCGAATTCCCCATCTTCAAGGATCAGTCTCCTAGATCTCACACGGGATCTGTTTGGACAACCGACGATTCAAGTTTGCTGGAGGATTTCTTTACTGAAGTATTTCTTCCTCCCTTTAACCCTCCGCTCACGAATCCGTTGGAACCTGTCTTGGCTCCCGTGGTACTTATACTTCCTACTTCGGTAGTTGGAACATTTCCATCCATTTAGTCGACGACTCACAGGTTGTGGAACTTTAGTGACACTTTTGGTCCTTCACCACTCCCCTAATCGACAGTCACCACAACACCGGTAATGGTGAATCCCGCTATCCCATTTGTCCCAGGTGTTATCACTCAGGTTGTCCCTTAGCTCCTTGAGGGATACGGCCGAGGTAACCACAAACCAATCTTTGGACTGTAGGTGCTAGCCCACCAGCAGTCAGAGAGGGCTCTCTCTTTAGGATTTAGCTTTGTTGATGATGATTTTAGGCTAGTTATTGGGTACAAGGGGTTTTGTTTTAGTTTTGGTGGGATGGATGATGCTTTCAAGTAAAGAGGCAGGGATAGCATGAAAGTTTTAGAACCATTGGGCGTGGAGTCAAGGAGTAGGACTGCTGGTGCGTTTTCTTGGTCACAAGAGGGAATATGGAGCAAGCTAGCTGCACATGAAACAATCATTCAAGCTAAAGGATGGAGTGAAGGCTAGGAATGAGAGGCAGTTAAGAATCTCTCGTTCAGCTTAGCAGAGGGAAGGTGAATGAGCTCTATCTAGGAGCAGTGAAGAATTCCTAGATAACTATCAAACATGAGTGAATTAGGGGAAATACGAGCCACAGGGAATTCATATTCATTTCTAATTCAGATGAAAACATATAGAAACAACAGAAATTGAGCATAGAGGGCAATTAAACCAATTCTAAACTATTCATTCTTTCTGCTATTTTGGATGGTACATCAATGGAAAAAAAGGTAAGAAACACTTATTGAGTCATGTTGCAGCACAAGAATTCCACATTCAATTCTTGAAAACATTCATACACAGCACACAGTCTTTCCTCCAAGCTTTTCAGCAGTCTTTGATTAAGTAAAACATCAGGTATACAGAGCGAGTCTCTCTTGGAGCTATACAACCAACCAACCCTTTAAACAGTGAGTTAGGGTGTTTTTTATAAGTAAAATATCTATAAAGATAAGATCTCAGACAGACCTATTGTAATAAGTGTCTTTAACCTAACACATGTCTGAAATAAATGCGGGAAAATATCCTCGAGCTGCGCTAGGTGCAGCTGTACCAAAAGGAGTTTAATGTGTTGTCTTTATGGCTCTGTGCTGATCACTTAGCCATAACTGTGCTTTGGGTTTTGATCCATGCTCTTGAGTGGTTCTGAGGAGCATTAACTGTGATGGGAGAGCCTTGATTGGCCTTTACTGCTTTCTTTGACTTTGTTGGAGGTCATTCAATGTTCACCTGCATTGGGAATAAAAGTTTTTCATTAAAAACATTCGACTGATACTCTTTGCCGCTTCCTTGATATGCTTTGGAACTGAATGTGCGCCTTTCTCACTTCTGATACTCTTTAAATTGTTGCATCGACCTTTCATGGCTACTATTCGACCCTCTGTTTGCTTTTAAAACTGTGTTTTCCCCTTTCTGAATGCTGCGCGAAGAAATTCATGTCATTCTGCGCCTTTCGGGCCTGCTGGAGGCTGAGCCACGAAAGGGATTTCCATTTTGGCCTATTTCCCGTGCGCTAATCGCACATCAAAAACTGCCTCAGATTTTGATTCCGGGCTTCCTAGGCTGCGATTTGCGCCTCTCGCGCTTTTTGACGGTGACGTCAGCGGCGGGACCCAGTACGGTGGGTGACGTGGCAGGGTGACGTCAGCAGTACGGCGGGTGATGTGGCAGTACGGTGGAGGAGGTTACGTGGCGGTGACATGGCAAGGACACGGCGGCAGGAGGCCGACGCAAGATGATGATGTCAGCATGACGTGGTGCTGACGCAGGAGGAGGAAAGGCGGTATCCGGTTTCAGGCACACCGCTTTTGTGCGCAGGCAGTATTGGAGGAGGGGGCTCCGCCACAGCCGAGAGGGTGACGATGGTGGGAGTACGACGGGAAAACTGCCCATCTCCCGGGCGTTAACCCTCGACACATCAGGGCACAAAAATTCCCGCCCATCGTAGATCTTGGGCGCGCCAGATCTGATGGTCGGCGGCATGAGTAAGGCGGCGGACGGTTAGGGACGGGGCCCGCGCGCAATTTTTTGTGTGTTTACATATGGCAGGGGGGGGGAACTTTAATAATGTGGATTTTTATGGGTTAATGCGGCATGGGTGTGATTCGAACCAACTTTATCACAAAATATGAACGCGGATGGGTTAAATATAGGTCCCAGATGGACTTAATATTTCCCCAGACTTGATAAATGTGGCTAAAAAATGCCAAGGGGTGGGAATATGTACGTAGGGGAGTTATTAACATATTTTTAGTAGGGGAAGGGGAGATAGATAGGGAGCTACATAGTAAAATTAGTAGTTAATATGACAAGTGATCAGAAAGCACTAAGTATGTGAATATTAGGCTATTTATGGGGAAAAATGATTCATAGAGGAAGTATGAACATGCCTTGAGCAAAGCAGATCTTTACCAAGGCAAATGATATGGAAAATGATGAAAGTAAGAGATATCAAGCAGATCTTGACCCCTTCAGGGAAGTTAGTGAGTGATTTGGGAAATGAGAAGAAGGGGGAGTTAGACATGCCTCACTTGAGCTCCTCCGAATGGAAAACTGCATCATAACTGTGATCTGTGAAGATATAACACCTAAAAACATGAAATGGATTACAGAGCATGATTCTGCAACCACAAAACTACTTACCCAGCCTACTTACCTAGCATTTTTTCTCCTTTTTGCATAGGTGCACTTGGACTTGTAGACCCAGATTATCCTTTTCTCTTTTTGCTGTCCCTCTATCTAAGTCTACACTTATTTCTTCCAAGGGCCCAGATTAAGCAGTTGGGCTCCTTTGTTTCTCTACCTATCTATAAATCTGCCAAGATTGAACTGTTTGGACAGATAATGACTCTCTATATTCTAAAACAAGAAATTGAAACCTAGGGAAGCCAAGATTAGGCTGTTTGGACTTCCCTTAACAGAAACTTCTTCAAAAATGGATAGCTCATCAAAATTAGGATACAGTAGTGGCATTTAGACTGGCACACTTTCATGGCCTCTTCTTTGGCCTCTTTTCAGGAAATATGGAGCATTGCAGTATGCAAAGTATGACATATTTGGCATGTAAAAATGTCAATCATGAAAGATGAACACCTGTTGCAACAGGAGGCTAACAGTGGCTCCACTTGGGGATGGCTTCTCCTTGTGAAAAGCCAAGAACAGCAGGTCAGACTGCCTTGATCTTCTATTGGTGCTTTGGACTGAAGAATTTCCTTGTGCAGGCTGCTAAAAATGTGAAACTCTGAAATAGGAGCAGCCATCTCCTTCATTGAAATATTGTGAAATACATAGCACTGCCTGCTTTCTTCTGCGTGCTTGCTATTATATACCATATTGCTTGAGCATTGCCTTTGAAATAGAACCAAACATGGATCAAAACTGATGTATTTCCCTTAGCTTCTGGTCTAGAAACAGTTGCTGATGTGAAACTAAACAATGCTCCTCTCTTATTGATACTTTTTGATTGGATACTGCAAACTGCAACCAGTTTCCTTTTATCATGAATTACTGTTATATGACAATGCTACTCCTGCTGTTTTGCTGAGACTAATGCAGAGATAGAGACTTGAAAATGGAGTACTTGTACTGGCTGTGTCTTAGCAAACTTTGCTGCTACTCCTCTAACACTCAGACTGTTAAAAAAATAAAACAAAGTGCTAATATATACAAATATTAATGTACAAAGAGATATGTACAGAGCTGCATTGTACCCCTTAATAGGGATCATGGTAATGTTTTAGCATTCGGCCATTAACAGGGCCTTCTTCAACAGTGCTGCCCTCTACAGATTTGAGGAAATATGTGTTATTTCCTTGAACAGCAGAAATAACAAATGGCCCTTTCCATAAAAAATCAAATTTTGCATGTTAGCCCTTGTCTTCTCTTCATGAGTCCCACCTTAGAACTTTGTTGCCAATGTAAAAATCCTCAGCCTTAGCTCTTTTATCAAACATCTTTTTGAGTTTCTCTTGTAATATTTGAGCTCTGTTATAAACTTACTCTCTGGTTTGTTGAAGATGAATGGTCTGATTGATTCTTCTTTGAATATCATTTGGTTCTGCTTGGATCTCTTGCAAAATTTTCATGATAGGAGTGCCCAAGGAGGATGGAAACGTGGCCTCCATGCCATACACCAGCTCATAAGGGCTCATCCCAATGGATTTTTTTGTTGAAAGTCTGTCTGCCCATAGGGCATTTGTGAGCTTTTTATGCCAGTTCTTCTTGTTTTCTTCTAAGACCTTCTTGATAATATTAATCAGGCTCTTGTTAGATGACTCGGCCAAGCCATTACCTTGGGGGTAGTAGGCTGTGGAGTGGCCCAAGGTAATGTGAAATTTATGGCAAAAACTGATCATCTTCTTGGATTTGAAAGCAACGGCGTTGTCAGTGATGATCTTCTCAGGGCAGCCAAATCTAGAAAGGATATTGCACTCAAGGAATTGGATAATGATGGAGTCATTGGCCTGTCTGCATGGGATGGCTTCAATCCATTTAGTGAAATAGTCGATGGCTGTTAAAATCCACTTGTGCTAGCCTGAGGAGGAGGGGTGGATCTCTCCAATGAAATCAAGACCCCATTGTTTAAAAGGTTTCTCGGTTGAGATGGGCTTAAGGGGCAAGGGTAACAGCTTTCTTTTGCCCTCAAAGATTTGGCATTTATGACATGAGATAGCAAATTTCTTTATATCTGCAAATAGAGAGGGCCAATAGAAACCAGCCCTTAAAATTTTATCAGCAGTGGACTTCCAATATAGATGTCCTCCACAGTCCCCTGCATGGAATTCTTTCATGACATTGTTAGTTTCATTCATGGTTAAACAATTAAGCAATATACGTTCATGATTTTTCCAAAATAATGCACCATCTATGACACAAAACTTTGAAGCCTTCATTTTTAAAAATCTTTTCTTGGTTCTGGACAATCCTGGGGGAGCAAACAGGTTTAACAATACAAAGCATATATCAGCATACCATGGGGATTGCAAAAAGGTTTCACTGATCTGTGGAGTCGCCAGCTCCTGTTCATTGTCCAGTTGGTTGATGTCTAAGGCTTGAAAGTTTGTTTCGGACATCAGTTTGGCTAAACCTTGTCCCTTTATGAGCTTGGTTGGTTTAATATCTATGTCATACTCAAGGATGTTAGCAATCCACTTGCCTCTTTTTCCTTCTAGCCCCTCTTGGGTTAATATGTCTTTTACAACAGCATTTGGGACATAGGCAATCACATGTGAATACAAAATGTAAACTCGGAAATCTTTGATTGCTTTAACAAGGGCATAGGCCTGCTTCTCCATGATTTGGTATTTCAAAGGGGCATCTCTTAAGGCTCGGCTGAAAAATGCAATTGGCTTTTCAGCTCCCTGATCATCCTTTTGCAAAAGGACTTCAACTATGGTGTGCTCAGATGCAAATGAAAATATGATGAAATCTTTGTCAAATTGTGGACTGGTGAGGACAGGGCTTGGGTTAAGGCAGTTTTGATACTCTCAAAGGCTTGCTTGGTCTCAAGAGACCATTTTACCTTAGCATCCTTTTTTAACATGTTGCTTAACAGTCTTATTAGCTCGGCTAGGTTTGGAATAAATCTTCTTAAGAAGTTGATTTTTCCAAGGAATGCTTGCAATTCTTTTATGCTTCTTGGATATGGGATTTGGAGGATGGCTTGGATCCATATATTCTAATACCGTCTTTTGAGATGATATGGCCAAGGAGTTTGCCTTCTTCAAGGCCAAAGAGGGATTTCTTGGGGTTCAAGGAAATGCTATATTTCCTACATGTCATGAATATTTGCCTCAAATGTTTTAGGTGCTCTTGATCGGATTTGGAGAAAGGGGTTAAGTCATCAAGGTAGACAACTAGGAAATCATGTATTTCCTTGGCAAATGCAATAACCATTGCCCTTTGAAAGGTAGCACCAACGTTTTTAAGTCCGAAAGGCATCTTGACATACTTAAACGTTCCCCACGGTGTGGTAAAGGCTGTCTTGTCTTGGTCATCCGGGTGAACCAGTATTTGATTAAAACCTGAAAAGCCATCTAGCAAAGAGATTCTAGATGACCCCACTACTCTTTGTAGGATGTGGTCCATTTTTGGCAAGGGGTAGTGGTCTTTTAGGGAGACTTGGTTTAAATTTCTTAGGTCTACACACAGCCTAATCTCACCTGTCTTTTTTCTTGTGGGAACAAGATTGGATACCCATTCAGAGAATCTGATGGGTGCTATGATACCTGCTTCAAACATCCTTTTCACTTCCTTTTCAATTAAGGGAAGGAGTACGGGATTGATTCTTCTAAGTTTTTGTTTGAAGGGCTTTTGGTTTGGTTTTAAGGGAATGGTGTGTTGGATCACTGAGGTGTCATAGGACTTCAAGTCCTCATAACTCCAAGCAAATACATCTTGGAATTCTTTGAACAAATCAATATATTTGGGTTTTTGATCGGGTGGTAAAGTTTGAGATATTTTGATCATTCTGGGCTTGTCTGCTGTCCCAATGTTGTGTTCTTCTATAGCAGTGTTTAGGGGCTGTATTTTTGGCTTTTTGGGAACATCATTTGCATCAAACATATCTTCTAATGGAGTGAGGCCAGCAGGGAGAAAGTTATCTTTCAGATCAACGATCTCGGCCTCTGTTTCTACTATATCCTCCAAATGCATCTGTTTCAGCTCTTCTATGTTTGCATTGTCAAAAATAGTTGGGTTTAGGATTTGCTTGGCTATTACAGCGGTTACAGCCTGCTGATTTTCATTTGTTTGCTGTTGTTCATCCGTCATAGCATCCATGTCAATGTTAATATTTGAAAACTCATGCTCAAGAGTGAGGAAGTTGTTAATCTGGGCATCACTTTCAAACACTTGCCAATCTTTAACATTATTTGGGATAGCAGGCCTATGTTTTATCTCAGCAGTAAAATGGTGATTTGGCTCAAAGGGAAGCTTGCATGTACTAGCAAAAGTGGCTAGGCTGTGTGCATGAATGTTATGATCCCTTGAAATCTTGGCAAGCTTGGATTCAGTGAATGCATTGAGTATATTAGTAGCAGCAGTCCTATAGGCCCTCATTCTATTGTCATTGGTGACAAAGTTGCCTTTCATTTGTTGTATGATTAAATCAGAGTCACCTAGAATAGACACTTTTGCAGCTCCTAGAGCTTTGAGCAGTTTAAGGCCTAAAAGGAGAGCCTTATACTCTGCCATGTTATTGGTGCATTTGAAATTTAGTCTGTAGGCATGACCTTCTGCATGATTGTTATGTGTATTGTGAATCCAGACACCTGCCCCTGCTCCTAACTTGTTAACAGAGCCATCAAACTCTAAATACCATGTGATTTCTTGCTTGTGGTTAGTATCCAGAGTTTCAGTCACTTTAGGATTGGGCAGATTTGAAATTTCTGTTTGGGGAGGTTTTTCTTGTATGCTGGTTGCCTTGATTGTTTTGACAGTTTCATCAGTATGGGCAACCAATTCTTCATCGGTGTGTATGTTCAGTTCTAAAGCCAAGGGCTTGTCATCAGTGAGAGTATTTGCTTCATCATTAAATAGAATAAAAGAATCCATATCAGAATGGATTGAGTGAATAGGAAAATTTTGGGGCTTATCCTCACTAGTTACCACATACTTCATCAGTGTTTCTCTATATAGTCTCTTTGGTTGCCCAAAGATAGATATAGTGGCATAAGAGAGGTCTAATTGGAGGGATCCTTGGAGTTTTTCTCCCCGAGATCTTGATAATAGCATGCCATACTTTGGTGGAATGTCAGCAACCACCACATCCATGAGGATAGTCTTGTTGGGATATTGGACTAAGGAGACACACAAGTCTTTGATAAGGCCTAAACACTTGACTTGACTTGAGTCAAAGGAGAATAGATCTTTGTAGGGTCTTGTGACATCAAGGTTGAGTTTTTCCATTACAGCTTTGGGCATAAGGTTGTGTGAGGCACCTGAGTCAAACATAGCATTGTGCAGGACTTTGTCATGTATGTGTAAACTGACATAAAAAGGTAGAACAGATCCATAAGTTGATTTTCCATTAACTTCAGGACCGAACAGCAGTTCAGGCTGATCATCAAGAACATTCACATCATCCTTAACCTCTGGCATTTGAAGTGATCTTTGAATTTGTTGCCTATATACTTCATGTTTGGCAAGTTCAGATAAGGGGATGGAAATCTTGAGTTTACCTATTTCTGCCTCTAAGTCAAATGATTTTTCAGATTGGGTTTTAGTATTTTGGGAGGCAGGCTTCCCTTTTTCTATTGGAGTATCAGCAGTTTGGTCTTGTTTGTTAGCGTTAAGGGAAGTAATTGCTTGCGGTTTTTCAGTTTTAGGAGGGCTTTTTGGAACGCTGTTCAAATTCTCTTTCGAGGAAGAAGGTGGCAGAGGCTGATCATTAGAAGATTGCATTTCTGTTATGTCCTCTATGGTGACATCTTTTGGATTAGGGACTATTTTACCAACGGTTTCCATGAAGGCAAACTTTTCTTTAATTTTCTTCGGCTGCTTGGTATCATTCGCCTTAACCTTTTCAGGCACATCTATGGTTCTTGTCCTCAGCTTATATTGTTTGTGTACCTCATACACAGCAGTATCATAGCCTTGTTTAAAATCAAAAGACTCACCAGACTTAGTCTGAAATTGATTAAGGTCATGTTCATCTTGGTCTTGTTGAGTGAGGAAAATTTGTTGCTCAGCCTTCAAATCCACCAAGTTCATGTGAGTATCTTCCGTCTGTTCATTAGATGTAGATGCTTCAGCATAATTTTCATGAAAAGGAGGCCTTACATCATGGTCTGGGCTAGACCTACCAACATTTGTATTCTGAGTTTTCTGGAAATTTGGGTTCCTTATGGTATTGGGTTGTTGTCCTTCCCATGATGATTTCCTCTCAACACTCTCTACTCTGTCTCCCAGCCTGTGCATGCCAGTGATAATAGCATCCAACTTTTGGTCTAAGGCTGAGGGTTCCTCTTTAAAGGTGGTTCTTCTCTTAGTTCTAGCTCTGTTTCGGATTTGCCTCTACGCTAACAACAACATTTTGCATGTCTGCAAGGGTTTGAGGGGCTCTTTCCCTTAACTGATAGGCCATGTCAGTGTCAAAACCATCAGGGAATTTATACAAAGCAATATCAGGTGGAGGTCTTAAGCTCTGTGGTATTGCATTATAAATATTATTAAATCTTGCACAATAGTCCAAGACAGATTCTTGAGGGCCTCTTTTGATGGTGTCGTATTCAGATAATATGTGCAAGGGGTCTTTCTTTTTCTCCCATCTGTTGATAAATGACTGGTATAAGGCTTCTGGGTCTGCTATGGAATTGGCTGTGAGTGCTCTAAACCAAGTTCTAACATCACCTGTCAAACTTTGGACGAAAATCTTCATTCTGACGCTATCGTCATCTATCTCGTAGTTCTCAAAATAGTCTTGCATCTTCTTTGTATGCTGAAGGGCTGTGCAAGAACCAGTTCCATCAAAGTATGTGATTTTATTTTAATAATCCTGAGGCATAGCCCCTGGATTAGCAGGTAACTGCAGGGGTGCATATCTATTAGCCATGTTTACGGGGATAAGTGGAACAATAGGAACAGCTGGAACAACTGTAACAACAACGGTCAGGGGAGTATGTGTAGCAAATGGAGGTGTGGAAGGAGTGCTTTGAGAGGTGGATGATGAACATGGGGAAGTGGGGGTTGAACGAAATAAAACCTTGACAGGGGTTGGAACACAGCTTGGCTGAACTGTTTCAGGGCTAAAATCAACAAAATCTTCTCTTTGCTCTAGCTTCCTGAGGTTCCTTGGGATTAAATTGGGATTTTCAAATATAGCTGAGGGGTTTGGGTCTGGAATTGACCTTGTATACCGTGAATTCCTTTTGGGAGCTAGATTCTAAACTTGTTTTGGTATTTTCCGTGAATGCTTTTTTAGAATTAGCAAGGAACTGATCAAATTTTGGAATAGCTATCTATAACTTAAAACTAGCACAAAGTTTGACTGAAGCAACATTTGCTTACTCCTGTAAATGCAAAGCAAGAACAATTTCAAAGGCTTCTTGGCTGACATTCAGGCTTCGTCTGTAGTTTTAAGGAATATGCAGCAATTGGAAAATTCATTGTTTTTCCCCAGTGGAGCTTTCCAACTTGATTTGTGAGATTTAACCGAGGATGTCCCCAGTGGAGTCTCCATTATGTTATCACTCAGGTTGTCCCTTAGCTCCTTGAGGGATACGGCCGAGGTAACCACAAACCAATCTTTGGACTGCAGGTGCTAGCCCACCAGCAGTCAGAGAGGGCTCTCTCTTTAGGATTTAGCTTTGTTGATGATGATTTTAGGCTAGTTATTGGGTACAAGGGGTTTTGTTTTAGTTTTGGTGGGATGGATGATGCTTTCAAGTAAAGAGGTAGGGATAGCATGAAAGTTTTAGAACCATTGGGCGTGGAGTCAAGGAGTAGGACTACTGGTGCGTTTTCTTGGTCACAAGAGGGAATATGGAGCAAGCTAGCTGCACATGAAACAATCATTCAAGCTAAAGGATGGAGTGAAGGCTAGGAATGAGAGGCAGTTAAGAATCTCTCGTTCAGCTTAGCAGAGGGAAGGTGAATGAGCTCTATCTAGGAGCAGTGAAGAATTCCTATATAACTATCAAACATGAGTGAATTAGGGGAAATACGAGCCACAGGGAATTCATATTCATTTCTAATTCAGATGAAAACATATAGAAACAGCAGAAATTGAGCATAGAGGGCAATTAAACCAATTCTAAACTATTCATTCTTTTTGCTATTTTGGATGGTACATCAATGGAAAACAAAGGTAAGAAACACTTATTGAGTCATGTTGCAGCACAAGAATTCCACATTCAATTCTTGAAAACATTCATACACATCACACAGTCTTTCCTCCAAGCTTTTCAACAGTCTTTGATTAAGTAAAACATCAGGTATACAGAGCGAGTCTCTCTTGGAGCTATACAACCAACCAACCCTTTAAACAGTGAATTAGGGTGGTTTTTATAAGTAAAATATCTATAAAGATCAGATCTCAGATAGATCTGCTGTAATAAGTGTCTTTAACCTAACACATGTTTGAAATAAATGCGGGAAAATATCCTCGAGTTGCGCTGGGTGCAGCTATACCAAAAGGAGTATAATGTGTTGTCTTTATGGCTCTGTGCTGATCACTTAGCCATAACTGTGCTTTGGGTTTTGATCCATGCCCTTGAGTGGTTCTGAGGAGCATTAACTGTGATGGGAGAGCCTTGATTGGCCTTTACTGCTTTCTTTGACTTTGTTGGAGGTCATTCAATGTTCACCTGCATTGGGAATAAAAGTTTTTCATTAAAAACATTTGACTGATACTCTTGGCCGCTTCCTTGATATGCTTTGGCACTGAATGTGCGTCTTTCTCACTTCTAATACTCTTTAAACTGTTTCATCGACCTTTCATGGCTACTGTTCGGCCCTCTGTTTGCTTTTAAAACTGTGTTTGCCCCTTTCTGAATGTTGTGCGAAGAAATTCATGTCATTCTGCGCCTTTCGGGCCTGCTGGAGGCTGAGCCACGAAAGGGATTTCCATTTTGGCCTATTTCCCATAGCAATGCGCAATTAGGTGTTAATCGCGCATCAAAAATTTCCTCAGATTTTGATTCCGGGCTTCCTAGGCTGCGATTTGCGCCTCTCGCGCTTTTTGACGGTGATGTCACCATGATGTCAGCGGTGGGACCCAGTATGGCGGGTGACATCAGTAGTACGGCAGGTGACGTGGCGGTACAGTGGAGGAGGTTACGTGGCAGTGACATGGCAAGGACATGGCGGCAGGAGGCCGACGCAGGATGATGACATCAGCATGATGTGGTGCTGATGCAGGAGGAGGAAAGGCGGTATCCGGTTTCGGGCGCACCGCTTTTGTGTGCAGGCGATATCGGAGGAGGGGGCTCCGCCACAGCCGAGAGGGTGACGCATGGTGGGAGTACGACGGGAAAATCGCCCATCTCCCGGGCGTTAACCCTCGGCACATTGGGGTGTGAAAAGGCCCGCCCACCGTAGATCTTGGGCGTGCCAGATCTGACGTTCGGCGGCATGAGTAAGGCGGCGGACGGTTACGGACGGGGCCCGCGCGCAATTTTTTGTGTGTTTTCATATGGCGGGGGGGGGGGGGGGACTTTAATAATGTGGATTTTTATGGGTTAATGTGGCATGGGTGTGATTCGAACCAACTTTATCACAAAATATGAACACGGATGGGTTAAATATAGGTCCCAGATGGACTTAATATTTCCCCAAACTTGATAAATGGGGATAAAAAATGCCAAGGGGTGGGAATATGTACGTAGGGGAGTTATTAACATATTTTTAGTAGGGGAAGGGGAGATAGATAGGGAGCTACATAGTAAAATTAGTAGTTAATATGACAAGTGATCAAAAAGCGCTCAGTATGTGAATATTAGGCTATTTATGGGGAAAAATGATTCATAGAGGAAGTATGAACATGCCTTGAGCAAAGCAGATCTTTACCAAGGCAAATGATATGGAAAATGATGAAAGTAAGAGATATCAAGCAGATCTTGACCCCTTCAGGAAAGTTAGTGAGTGATTTGGGAAATGAGAAGAAGGGGGAGTTAGACATGCCTCACTTGAGCTCCTCCGAATGGAAAATTGCATCATAACTGTGACCTGTGAAGATATAACACCTGAAAACATGAAATGGATTATAGAACATGATTCTGCAACCACAAAACTACTTACCCAGCCTACTTACCTAGCATTTTTTCTCCTTTTTGCATAGGTGCACTTGGACTTGCAGACCCAAATTATCCTTTTCTCTTTTTGCTGTCCCTCTATCTAAGTCTACACTTATTTCTTCCAAGGGCCCAGATTAAGCAGTTGGGCTACTTTGTTTCTCTACTTATCTATAAATCTGCCAAGATTGAACTGTTTGGACAGATAATGACTCCCTATATTCTAAAACAAGAAATTGAAACCTAGGGAATCCAAGATTAGTCTATTTGGACTTCCCTTAACAGAAACTTCTTCAAAAATGGATAGCTCATCAAAATTAGGATACAGTAGTGGCATGTAGACTGGCACACTTTCATGGCCTCTTCTTTGGCCTCTTTTCAGGAAATATGGAGCATTGCAGTATGCAAAGTATGACATATTTGGCATGTAAAAATGTCAATCATGAAAGATGAACACCTATTGCAACAGGAGGCTAACACCAGGTACAACCACTCACATGACACCCTCTATGAGTGGAACCTAGCAGATGTCATGTTCCACCCCTATGGTCCCAAACTGCATACCTTCGACAAGTGCCACATACAATGCTCCCTATAACACTCAATGTGGCACTATGGGCGTGGTTCCCATTTACCAACAACATGGTCAGCTGCCAATGTACAGTTCAAACCCCTAGATTCATATACCTGGGGGGTTCCCAATATGCACATGCCGGTAGGGAACGTAACAGTTCCCCCTCCGTTCTTAGGCATGCATGGTCAGTCGCTAATTGACATGAGCGTTCCCTCTGTCAATCAAGGACAAATGGTTAGTTCTATGTCGGGTGGGAATCCTCTAGGGGTTCCCAACTAGTCCATGGGGGCACCCTACTCACATATTCAAATGAGTCAAGGGGGCACCGCTTATACTGGGGGAAATTCCATACCCCAATATCAAAATCCTCATGGAAATCCACTCTACAACACCATACCTCAAAGTAATTGCTACACCATGCAACCCATGTATAATATGGGGAACCAAATGATGGGAGGAGTGCAAAGCTCCTGAAATCATCTGTCATCACCATGGTTCGAGTCAGGGGCACCTAACTCTTTGCCTTTCTTCGCAACGTTGGACATACCCGACTTATACAAGTTGAAAAATGACCCCATCAATCACAACCTAAAATGGTCGTCGATCCTGCATAAAATACCAATGGACATCCAAAATTTCGATGGAAAACAAGGGGAGGATCCGGGCAATATCACCACCTACCATATCTGGTGTGTTTCAAACTCTATAGTGGATGATGGTGTCCGATTACATCTTTTTCCCCGCACCTTCACTGGAAACACAACAAAATGGTATATTGAGTTACCACGTGCATCAGTAAACACCTTTGATGCTTTAGCGATGGAATTACTAAAGCAATTCCAGCTACCCATCTGCTATGAGACTAGGACAGAGCTCCTCACTTCATTTCGTCAGGATACCGCCACCCACATCTCTGATCATATTCATGAATGGAGACGTAGGCAGAGGTTAGTCAAAGCTCCCATCCTAGACTTTATCTTAACAGACTAGTTCTGCAAGTCCTTACTCCCGCAAATCGCTAGAGATGTCATTCTAGGTGGTGCGGTCATAGAATACCAATCCATACATTGTGCCCAGCAGTTAGATCTGATATATTCACAAGCTGACACTCTTTACAACATAATCCCCAATGCTCCTGGTAACCCCAATGCTTCCACCACTCAGCACCCTGGAGTGCACGCCAACGGGATTGTCGGTGCAACCTCTGGGGCTGCTGTAAAACAACTCAGTGGTCACATTGCCAAGCTGGAAGTGGACCCCTCTACCAATACGACTGCTCTTCCTGCCACTGCGATAAACTCTGTGCAGTCTACGCAAAAATCCGGTGGCAAGAACAAGAAGAATAATAAAAAACCCGCTCCTTCTGAAGAGCAGTCACCAAAGCATCCCAACCTAAAATAGAAGGTCGTTGCGCCTACTGACAAGGAAAAGGATAAACCCACCAGATATCCATGCAAACTCTGTGATGAAGACCACACGACTTGGCGTTATCCGTGGCTTCAGGAATGCATAGAATAACTTGCCAAAAGGGATTCTGGTAAGGCCCCCAATTGTCCTTAGAAATCCTTTTCGCACTCAATAGCAGCAAAATCTTATTACAAACCAACTGCAACCCCCACAAGGGGGCAACAATGGTTCGCAACATCCTTCGGCTGGTGAAGGATCTTCTACTGTTTACACATTCGAAACGGTAGAACTTGCCACAAGAGCCAAATGTTATGGAGCTCCTATTGCTCCTGTAGCAGAACCATCCTCAGGTCAAAACCCACTGTCGCCTAACAATTTTTGTATCGAAAGGCCAGTTGAGGACCTTGTAATTTGACCCCCAAAAGGGGCACTTCGATGCATAACGCACAATACATTTGCACGTGCCGCCCAACACTACAACATTGTAAAGGATTTGTCGCAAGCGCTGTCGGCTATGTCGGCGATCGAAGTATTACATACATGCCCAACACAACAGAAGTCTTTTCTTTCGGCTATTGGAGGTATTGACCCAACGGATTCCATGCTTGCTATTTTCAACATGGACAAGTGTAAACCTCCCGTTTCTCACCACCTTACATTCCAGGTGCATATAACTTCGAAAGGTAAAGGTATACACAGAACTGTCATCGACGAAGGTGCTTCGACTTCCGTCATGTCAACTTCATGTTGGCTCACCCAGGGTTCTCCAATCTTATCCTCGCCGTCGAACTCCCTTAAAGCTTTCGACGGCCACGCCTTTATCCCAAAAGGATACCTAGCCAGTTTTCCCATCACTTTGTATGGGAAAACCGTAATGGTGGACATAGAAGTCATAGACAAGAAACTTGACTATAATCTCTTGCTGGGTCATAGGTGGACATATGCCATGACGGTCGTCGTATCTACTGTCTTTTGCATCATCCTATTTCCATTGGATGGAAAGGTTATTACAGTAGATCAGTTGTCTTTTTGCACCCCTGATTATTCACCATTACCAAGTGGCTCCGTACCCCTAGTAGGAGGTGGAACTGACTGCTATGTCAGTTTAGGTATCGGTCTACTGAAGGCTTCTTCCCTCATGGGATGTTTTCCTCTTTAGCCACCCAAGGTTTCATAGATGGCCAACATGCTTTCATCTATTCCTCATGAATTGATTGATCCATGGATCCTGCCGGCTCCTTCCGACCTTGATACATTCGGAGACGAGATGTCACTGTCACCAGATGAATTGGCCTACCAAGCCACTCAATCTGCATCCGCATCTTCAGTCATGTTGGTTACTGCCGAAGGTATCACTGCCCTTCCCATAACCACTCCTCCTTTAGATCCATTCAATCAACTCCTTCCTACGGATGAAGCTATTCAGGAAATCATGAGTTTTGGAGAGAAACATTGGGAGGATTGGCACCATCATGTTTCGATATCTGATTCAGACATGATACCTCTCCGAATCCTGTCCCCTGACATACCAAAAATCATTTCCTCTCCATACATGACCATCCAAACTTTGGATGTGGAAGGAAACATGGGCGACACTTCCAGATCATTGCCCATTGATATTTTTGTCAAGACAAGCATCGTCGAAAACATCTAGATGAGAGCGGATTGCAATCCTGAGGAAATTGCGAGCTCCACCTACTATTTAAGGAATTCCATGATGTATTCAGTGGGTCTCATGAGGAAATACCCGGCATTAATCCGTTTACTGTCGCGCATGAGATCCAGTTTTACGACAAAGAAAAACCCATTGAGTGTTAGATTCCTTCCGTAGAAATCACCGTTGAACCCATGCCCGACACTACAACCAAAGAAGAATGCTTACTATACCTTAAACAGATGGATAAAACTCGTCGAGATGCCGATTTGGCACTTGAGGCTCACAAGTGCCAGGTAAAATCCCTCTTTGCAAAAGAGCTTAAGTTTCCTCCTTACCAAGAGGGTGACCTTGTGTTGCTCTATCATCCAAAAGATGACCTCTTGGAGGCATGCACGTTTCAACCTGGGTCCCTATGTCGTAACGAAAGTCCTCCCACAGGGGCATATGAATTGTAGGACCGGGAAGGAGTCCCACTCAAGGAGCCCAGATATGGGCTCTATCTGAAAAATTATTATGCCTAGTATTGCATTGGGCATGTGCTTTGTAATTTTATGTATTCATAATTTTTGCTTCCCTTTTTGGTGTGATTGGATTGTTTTGTTATTTAGTGGAGTACTTGTCTCATGCATTCTTCTCGCAATGTAGATGTCGTCGTTACCTTTAGCATACGTAGGATACGCGGATGGTGCCAGTTGTCACACACAACACATTGCATTAGCTGCTTGGGTCATTTACACACCCGAGTCGGAACTATTTTGCTCCGGGGGGGTCTTTCTTGGTACCGCCACCAACAATATTGCCGAGTACATGTCTGTCATTTCACTTCTCACAGAAGCATCATCAAGGGACATCTCCAATCTGGTGGTCAGGTTAGACTCCCAGCTAGTCATTATGCAATTGACAAACCATTATCACATTCGTAATCCAACCTTGTTATGTCATTATCTAAGGGTGCGACTCCTGGAACGTCGATTTGAAATAATCACATATGAACATGTTCCTCGAGAATTAAATATAGTTGCTGATTCATTAGCTAACTATGTATTAGATTGGCATTTGTCTCATTCTTTATAGAAGCATGCATGAAAAGTAAAACATTTACTGAGTTAAAAATTTGTTACAAAAAACATTAAAAAACACATTTACACCACCAAAATACCAAAAATGTTTGTATATATATATATATATATATATCGACATCCAGTCTTTTACATCAAAATATTCCAAAACTTGGATGTTTTAAGTACAAAATGGCTATAAAAGCCCAGCTACAAACACTCATGTGGCTATGCCAAAACACCTGCTAAAAAGAGCCTATTGCTCCAGAAATGCTAAAACTGCTCTAGCTACCCTCCAAAGAGGAACAAGAAAACGCTCAGGTACACCAACTATGTGCCGCTACATATGAGTGGGAATCTCCCTCATAGGAAAGGGGGGGGGACACCCATGGTCAAACCCTCCAGGTTCCTCAGAACCTCACGGAGACTGTTGGCATTGCCCCCTCTAGCAAGTAGTTGGCCTCCTCGTTGCACATGGTGAGGTTTGCCTGCAGGTCGTACTGGCGCCACATCTGTGTTAAGCATAAAAGTTTCATGTCAGTACTTATTTCGCCTATAAAAACAATACATAAACATTCAAAAGCTAAAAAATACTTAAAGTACTGTCAAAAATTATTTTCACCTTGAGGACCCCAGTTGGTCCCGGGCGATAGCATCAAGTTGGGGTCGCCGGTAAAGTCCATGCCCTCATAGGCGTAGTCATCAATAATCAAAATTTGGCTACGAAGCCACTAGAAAAAATCTTCGTCGAAGAATGCTGGATCGGTCCTCCTCTTGTGCAAGGATTGAGTGATGACCAACGACCCTACCTTGTCTCCCTCGGATCAAGGGGACCTAAGCTCATCATTAGGCGCATAACAGGTACCCTCTCAAGGAAGAATGAGACTATGATAGTACCGTACCCAAAACTGTGTTGGGTACGAGTCTTGCATGCTGTTAATTCTGCCTTCAACTAGCAAAGCACTGCTTCACACCAGTTGAACATTTGTGGCTAGACATAGTCAATTGCAAGCAACAGTTGGGCCTTTGTCGCAACGTGGGGACTATTTGACCCCGAAAATTGCATAATCAACCATAAAACTGCCCTCATAGACCGGGATCTTATCCTCTCTATATGGACTTTGTTGCTGACTAGTCCACTCTCAGGGATGCAGTAGGATTGCACCAGCTCTAAGGTAGATCATGAATCTGGCTTACCACCAGTGAGGTTTTCCTGTGCCCCATGGCACGACAAACTAGTCAAAGAATATATGTCATCATGGTCGATAGCCAGCACCTGATCTCCAATCCTTAACACTTGCTTGTGTTCATCCCAGCGCTGGATAATCCATCTCAGTAAATCCTCCTGCCCTTTCATCAGCTCTAGCTTTGCATACTTCAGTAAACTGCAGCGGCGCAATGCAAGTATGCATGTTGGATCATTTTGCATCAACAATTCCTCATTATCATGGGCCCATTCTCTCCATAGGTGAGCCATTTCAGCCTAAAACATGCACAAAATAACCCTAAAAACACTTAAAATGGGGCAAAAACGCTTAAGGAATCCATGCATGAGGGTTTTCACTGCGCCCTTTAGCTCTAACGCTACTCCTAGTGCTACATAGGGAGGATTAACGCCATATAGTGGCTCGTACAAAGTGTTTAACTCTCCCTACTGGCCATCTGGAGGGCGTTAGTGCGCAAATAGGGCTTTAGGGCACCTCAAATCTGCAAGATTCCACCCATAAAACTGTTAAGAAAGGTTCAATAATGCATAGAGCAAGGTTTTAGCTTTCACCTGGGACTGATAGCACATCGAATGGTTGCCCAAATCTCTTGCAATGGTTCGTGGAAAATTTGCTCCTCTTTAGCTCCAGAATGCTCTCACAAATCTCAAATAGTGAAAATGATGCATGTGAAAGCTCAAAGAATTTCCTTATATTATTTTGGAGACATGATTTTCTAAAATCATTAAAGAGGAAGTAGTCCATTCTCCATGATTTTTTATCATGCATGAACCCATATGATAGGAATTGCTGCCTTTTTATACTTTTTACCGCTTTTTGATGAAAGTACCTTTAGGAATGAAAAGCAGTAAAAGCTGCATGCAATTCTCAATAGAGCACTTTTTGTGATATTTTATTGCTCTTTAAAAAATATAAACATCTCCGAGTTTTCATCGTTGAGCTCGTTAAATCTATACGACGATGGTTAGAGAACTTTTTGTGATATTTTATTGCTCTTTAAAAAATAAGAAACATCTCCGAGTTTTCATCGTTACGCTCGTTAAATCTATCCGATGATGCTCTGAGCAACTCTTTTTTAATCTTTTTCCAGCTCATTAAACAGAAAAAGACCAAGGGAGCATTCTTTTTAGGCGCTTTTTTCTCGCTCTTTAAACTGAAAAAATCCCGAGCTTTGGCTTTAGGCTCGTTAAACTTTATAAAAATGACTCGAGCATTCTTTTAGGTACTTTTCTCGCTCGTTAAACTGAAAAATCCTCAGTTTTTGTTACCAGGATCATTAAAAATATACGGCAGTAGCAAAAGCATTTTCTTTTTTGGGACCATTTCTCGCTCTTAATTTGAAAAATCCCTGAGTTTTTCTCCTCCTTTGAGCTTGTTAAAAATCTATGAAGAAGGAATGAGTAGTTCTTTTCCCTGTTTTTCTCACTCACTAAACTGAAAAAGATACCCTGAGTTTTCTTCATTTGACTTATTAAACACTTTGATGAAGGTATTGAGTTTATCGTTATGGGACTCATTAAAAATTCACGACGAAAAATGAGTTTAGTTCGTCGCCTCGTACTTGTAACAAAATGAGGTCTACATCTATTGAAAATAGGTTTCTCTTTATCCGTGTTCAATAGATTAACTTACGGAAAGTAACTGATCCGGGTATACTATTAACCTTTTTTCGCACCTGGTTAACAACTATGACAAAGGGACCACCATGGAGTCTCTCTTTACGATCTTTTCAGACTCTCTAAATATGAAAAGACCACTGAGTTGTCTAGTCTGGACTCTTTAAATTACACAGACAAGATATAGAGTCGTTCTTTTTACGATAATTTTTAGACTCTTAAAATATGAAAAAATCGACGAGTTTGCCTGTCTGGACTCATTAAACTAATCAGATAGGGCAAAGAGTCACTCTTTTTGCGGTCCTTTTCAGACTCTTTAAATATGAAAAGATCGATGAGTTTACTCGTCTGGACTCATAAAATTAATCAGACGAGGAGAGTGGACAATTCAATTGTATTCTGTATTAGAAAGCGTGGTTTGGCAGCAATCGTTCCCTTGAACATCGCACTCCCTCAGATAAACCTCCTTTTGATGGCCTTTCAATATGAACCCTACCATGCTATGAGTTTTAGCCTATATACCCTAATGTAATTGCGTCTCTGTATCCTAACACTCTATAGTATTCATTAGTCTAGTGCTGTCTAGTTAAAACCGTTGTTGTGCCTTCTATTGTTCAAGGGTTACCCATTTGTTTCCTCCATCGACCAATCAAACATATCCTTTCATCATGCCCTCCTTTTTTTAGACCCAAATTCTCAAAAGATTCCTCAAAAAACAAAATCATTCTTGTCCTGTTTTGTGTCGACTGATGTAGGACACATCATTGCCTACCTTTCGACAGGTTTCTTCCTATCGACTTCAACACTCTATCTAGGAATATAACCTAGAAACACATTCAATGCCTTGGTACTTGCAGACATTAGTGGCAGGTTGTCTTGTGCTTGGTTAGGGGTTCTCATTATTGGCTCCTGATTAAGCGATTCTACGGGTGTTTGACGACAAAGACATCTTTCACACTTGGTAGTTTGTATTGTGCATCTTGGAGACCATCACCATTATTGGTGGCTTTCCTCGCATCTATTAATGGTCTCCATTATTGAATGGTAATCAGATGATTTCATGCATGTTCGACGTCAACGCATATATTCACATGTATCGATCTATGCTATTCGGTGAAGCGGAAATCAAGACCTTGGGTAGAGGCTTGCATCATTCAACCTTGTTTCCTCTCCCAAGTTGCGGATATTGTTTTTTGGAGACAACTGTTTTAGGATGATTCTATTATGACACTGGATCCACACTATGCTTATCGGCGGCTAGTATCGTCATATCTCTTTTGAGAAAATTACTTTGATATAGCTACTAAGCATGGGAATGCCTGACTTAAGACATGATTTTAGCTGTTTTATATATATGTGTTGTATCAGGTTTCCCTTGCCACCCGAAGATTCTCTCTCTCTACATTTTGATAGGAAAAATTACAGTTTCAGTAAAGTATTTCGGCCATCGTCTCTGCCTCTGATCTCATACTTTAGGGGGCATCTGTTATACAACAAAATGACCTCCTCATCAACTCAGAGGTGAAAGACATGATGACTGAAGCAAAGACCACAATTACAAGCCTTGATTCCACACTAACACTGGTTGCACATTGAAAACATGCTTTATAAAGCTTGTTACCAAGCCTAAGGGTGCGTTAGTGACCCTACTAACTCAAGTTGTTAGACCAAGGGCAGTGTTAGTGAAACTAAGGGAAGTTCCAAGGGTCAAACCAACGAATTGACTCACAAATATCTAGATATTTGTCCCTAAATTTGCTCAAGAAAAGCAAGGAAACATCCAAAAATCAAACTATTTGGGGAAATTCCAATCTGAAAAAGGAGGCAAATGGGAAAGAGCTGAAAAGCAGGGCAAGTTCATTGCTTTTGCCCTAGTGAACTCTATGAGGAACTTGGCAACCATAAACTCATTGCTATATAAGTAATGAGAGGGTCATTGTGAAAGGGGTCAGAGCATTTGAAAGGATAGCCTACTAAGTTGTTGTGAACTATCACATACTTGAAGAAGTGAGCTAGAAGAGAGAGAGAGAGAAGCGGAAGGGGCAAAGGAAGACTGATACAATAGATGGTTGTAATCACTCTTCCATTATTAATACAGAACTGCAGTTCTGTTCCCTACTCCATGGTGTCGGTAACATTGTTCATTAAGTTGTGCATTCGATACTTGTTTATATGAGTAGTTAGGTTGTATGCAAATATATGTTCATTGTGCATTCATATATTGGTTTTCAAGGTTGTATGCGGTGATTGTGTTTGCATTCCTTTGTGCAGGAATTGATTTGGAGCCGGCTTTGAAGGAGTTCTTCTTGGCTGCATTGAGATCTCCAAACAAATCTAGGAGACTTGAGGTAATCCTCTTTCCATACTTTGTTAATTGATATTGATAGATGAACATGTGTATAACTTGGTAGCATCCGCAGATAATCTTATAGTCTGCTGAAGGCCCCAGGAAGGCCTTTGAGGGTAGTTTTCATTCACCATACACCGTGCATTTTATCCCATAGCATCCCTGAAATCCACTCTAGAACAACTCCAAGTTTTAGTGGAATATCTCCTAGGGCGACACTCAAGGTTCACCGAAGAAGATTTGGAAATCTCTACTTGGAAACTTCCTTTTGCTAACAACACTTATTGACTTGGCTTAGCAGCTCAATTGAACAAACAATTGAGTTTTCAGATTGGAAAAAAGAATCCAAAATGAATCTCCCCTCTTCTATTTATTCTTGTTTCCCTTCTCTCTCCTTGCACGCCCTCCCATTCGACCTCCTTCTCTCTCTCTTTCTTCCCTCCAAATTGAACCCTCAAGGGAGTTCACATTTCTCCTTGGGGTGGTCCCCACATCCCACTATGAAAATAATTTTCCTTTTTCTCTAATGTTTTGGAGCCTCCCTTCTCACAAAATTAATTTAATGCCTCACACCCCATTTCCTAAGTTTGATGCCCAAAATTGTTCACCATCAAAATTGCAAAAATTAAGAAATCTCTTTAGCATAAAGTAATTAGAGGGAATATTACACATATATATTCCTCATACGTATTTTTATTGAGATTATATTCAACCTATTTCTAGAGAAACATTTTGAGATTGGGAACTAAGTTCAAAAGGTTTTAATGACAAAAAAATTCAGTTGTGCTTCAACAAGTTAAGGAGGTTTTAGGACCTTAATCCTAAAATGGGCCCAACAAAATGATGACTCAATTTTTTTCAGCCACTAAACATCAAAATGGAAGATAAATTATATGGTGATTCATTTTATATCACACCTTCCCTTTTACTGATGCTTTTGGTCCATAAGGCTTTCATTAAAGGAAGTGAGGAAAATTTTCCTTTACCTTTCCCTTAGAGTACCATTTGGCCTTGCTTGAAATTTATCCTTTCATCCAACCTGTCAGAGTTCATGATGCCCCTTTTGGTTGTAATATACTTCTCCTTAAAAATGGTATCCTATACTAACTTTTCTACGCTTATAGTGCTATGTACTCGATAAGTAATACTCACCCATTAGCTTCTTCATCTAACATAAAAGGCTCACAAAGTTTCAAATTCTCCATATTCACTAAGTAAATGCACATATATGGGGTAGACCAAGTCTATAATAATTATCACCTACTTCCTCTAAAAATAAAAAAAAACCATACTACAAGCCCTTGATCTTCTTACTAAGACCTTGTAGTATTTCTTTGTTTAGATGCAACCAAAAGCTGCCTCCCACCTTGGATGTATTCTCAATTCTTCGTAATCCATGTTGGTTCTTATACTCTTCCTATAATCTAATTAAATAAATTTTCATCCTTAAATGGTTATCTTGTGGTGTCTTCCCTCACTACTCCTTGGTACGCATATACAACACATTAGGGCTATTATTGCACAAATTAGCACCTATATGAACTTTTCAACCATATTGCTACAAGGGTAAGCACACTTGGGAAATGAATAATTTTCACCTTACTATGATTTCCCCTTCACTTTATGCTAGTTCCTTGAAGCCAAAGGGGATATCCTAATCTATGGAAGAAAACCTATAAAGTAGATTTTTGTAATTCCTTGTATGATTCACTTCAAAAAACACACACCTCAATATACAATTAGATAGATTGATGCCTTATAAGTGATTTAATCCCTTAAGAATATTCAATGAGAAATTTGGGCATAAACCACCAAAAAATAAATAATGGTTAGGAGATAATTTATAAGTGATAGGTCTGAACTATAAGTAAGTTAGAGGAAATATCAACCAACACTTAGATATCACTTAATGAATTTAATAATAACTTACCTTTTGATGCACAAGAGTGAAATCTGATTCCACAAACCATGCACACGGGTTATTCTTGAGTTACCACTTGATAATATGGTAAAATAAGGACAACCTTACTATTGTCTACAAATTATAGATTAGATGTATGATTAAAAAAAGATAGAAAATGTAGATTTGGAGTGAGGAAAAGGAACTCCAAAGTGCCAAAATGCAGTTTCAACCAAAGATATTGGTTGCTTTTGTAAGGGTAATGAATATAACATGTGCAAGAAACCTAGAAATTATTAATTATAGGTCTAAATGATAAGTAACAATGAAGCTAGCATATACTTTTAAAGGGGAGTGGTGAATCCCCCTAAAATTTCACCAAAAATCTCCAAATTGAAAGATAAATGGAATTAATAACTTAGGATTTGAATTTCACCATTAGGTTGTGCTATATAAGCTTGAAAAACAATCTAAGAACGAAATATAACCTAGAGTAGGGTTATAATCCTTAGTTTAACATCAAACCCTAGCTTTTAGGTGACTTGTAATGCCACAATTTATTTTCCATAGTTGGTAAACACATTAAATTTGCCCACAAAATGTTTTATAAGATCTTGAAGCTGAATAATATAAGGTTAGTTTTCCTCTTTAGGGTTATATATCATCAATTAAGCATAAAACCTTGGACAAATATGTATGGAAAATTAAATAAACTGTTAGTTTCCTTTAGATAATGGATACATATTTTTATTTGGTTTAATATTTTATAATTTTTTGTATTTTTACTTTTATAAAATAATATCATGCTTAAGGAATAACTCCATGGATACAATTCTATTAACAAAAAATCTTATTCAATACAATATGGTGAATGTTGGTTTCATCTTCTAAGAGGTTTGTTGATATTTCATATTCTCCTATTTCTCCTAATATTTATAATTCATTTATAAGGACAAAAAATCTCAAGGATTAAGTTTCTAACATCCCTCAACTTAAGCCGAAGTGGTGCTTGTGAATCTAAGCATCATTCTAAGCTTTTGAAAATTTTATTTTCTAAATTCTTTGGTGAAGATATCCACAATTTCATCATTTGTGGAACAATGTCTCAAATGAATAGCCTTTGCCTCTACATGATATCAAAACAAAAAATACTTTGTCTTGATGTGTTTAGTTTGATCATCGAATTTGGGATTCTTGGCCAACTTAATTGTAGAAGTATTGTCAACTACAAGAGAACAAAAATTCACTTGTTTCTCCTACAAATATTCAAGTATTTTCCTTAGTCACACAATCTCCTTTGTGACTTTAGTGACTGCTAGATATTTTCCCTCTATTATGGAATCTACTAGAACTATTTGTTTTTGTGACTTTCAGGACAACTATTTATTTAATAATAATGAGATATCTCAAAGTTGTCACTCCATTTTATTTTTCCTTATCAAATTTTGAAATTATAATATCCAATCAAACTAATTTCCTCCACCTTATAATACTCGAGTTGAAAATATTGAGTTCCCTTCAAGTATTTCAAAATCCATTTTGCAGCTGCCCACTGTCCTTCAAAAAGATTTCGCATAAACTTGGAAATAATTCCAATAAAAAATGTATATTTACTCTAGTAATGGTGAGGTAGATAAGACTTCCCACAAACTCTCTGTACTTTATTACATCCTCACATTCATTTCCTTGTATTGATGTGAGTTTCAAATTTTTTTCAATTGGAGTATAAAGAGCATCACATTTAGCCATGCCAAATGTATTCAACAATTCTCCAATTTACTTATTTTTGGAGATGAATATGTATTTTTAATGTTGATACACTTAAATGCCCAAGTAGTAGTGAAATTGTCTCAAATCATGATCTCAAAGCCCTTCTTCAACTCTTTTTTTTTAATTTTATTATTATTATTATTATTATTATTATTATTATTATTTTTATGGATGCAATACAATTTCTATTGTTTCTTATAATCAATAGACCATTTACATGCACCATAAGATATACAAAAAAATTCCCATCTTTCTTGACAAAAAGAGTTTCATTATCAAGATTAAAGTCTTTAAAATTCAATTTTAGAAGATGCTAAGTTAATTTCTCATACCAAGCTCACAGTGCTTGTTTTAGGTCATATAAGGATTTGATTAGTTTAGATACTTTTTGTTCTTGTCCCTTCACAACAAAACCTTCTGATTGATACATGAAGATATTATATTTCAGGTCTTTATTCAAGAAAGCAATCTTCACATCCATTTAATAGACTTTACATCCATTTTGTGTTGTCAAGGCAAAGAAAGCTATATGGTGGCCCATTTTGCTATGGATTCAGGGTTCTCAAACTATAACAAACTTCCATAATTTCACAACACAAAAAAAACAAAATATTTAACATCTTAAGATATATTTATCAAATCATATTGAAATCATGTAAAGGAAATTGATTTATGGAAATTTACATAAAAAAAAACAACAACAAGAATACTTGGTTACAATGTCTAGGTTGCAATTGTCTTGTTGGGACCACCTGATTGAATATGCACCCTGCCAACTAGGAAAATTTATCCACTTCCTAGCCTAGGGAACCTCCACAAGTTCCTTAGCCCTTAGATCGAATTCAAAACCACAGTTGTATTTTGTTTGAGATCTCCATGCCAACACCCCTCCAATGTCCAACACAAAATTCCACTCCCAGTGATATCCAAGCCTTTACGCTCCCAAGTGCTAAACCCCCAAAACCATCCCAAAGTGCCAAAACTACTTCAACCCCAAAATTCTTGCAAGTTTCCTCCAAAGTGTTGAAAAATCAATGTAGATGGAAATTATTGTTTTGATTCCTCTTTATTTATAATTACTTGTGATTATGTGTTGGATTTTTTAATTTTTTATTATTTTTTCTTTCATCAAGCAATTACCAACTCAAAATTGTATGAATATCACAAGAACAAGAAGAAACAAGATATGGGCTCTCAGTCAGGGAAAAAAACCCTCTCTTAGGGGAAAACCAAGTCAAAAATGATACATCCAAGGCCCATAAACAAGACCAAGAACTTCTCCAAGTACCAAGTCAGCCCTCCAAAATATTTCCTTCAAATGAGTCAAATTCCTTCCAATATGCAATAGTCAAAGTTTTGACCTCTTGCTTCAGGTTTACAACTTGTCCTGTAATCGTTGGCCTTGCAACCTTCACAAATTCCCAGAAATTTCACACATGTGTGCTAGTTTAGGTTAGATTTCTGACTTGTCCTTCTTTGCTTGTATTTTTCCTTTGATTCCTTGCCTTCACCCTTGATTTTTCTTCTATTCTAGTTGTAGATCTAACTTTCTTGTCAATGGATTCCAAATAGGTCAAAGTATCTTACTACTTATACCTTCTTCAAGGGTCGACTAGGCCTATTCTAGGCCGACTTCATTAGAAAGGTTGACTTGGTCTTGGGAGTCTAAAATTGACACTTTAAACTCAAAAAGAATAATTCTTTCTTGATACAGTTTTCCCATAAGGGTCTTATACTTATGCCAAAGACTCGAATGACTTAATGAACCCTGGAAGCGTGAAGAACCTGCTTGACCTAGTTGAAAAATAAAAAGAGCATGAAACACATGCTTCAAAAATAAATTTCTTTTTCTCCTTTTCATTTTTACAATAAATAATGATACAAATACAATAATAATTATGGAGACCAAGCATAGTTACATTTCTCAACACTCCCTCTTAACTAGGGAGGTATTTATAATTGTACAAATGGTACAAGAATGACCTCAAGTTGAAATGTTCTGAGGAGTATCACAATCAGTATATATAGTATTAGAGATCTTGATACCATCTAGGTTAACTGCCAAGGTATTAACCCATAAAGGGGTCTAGGTACCATCTAGGCTACCTACCAAGGTACCAACACAATAGCGATCTAGGTGTCATCTAGGCTACCTTCTAGGACACCAACTCCACAAGAATCTAGGTGTAATTTAGGCTACCTGCC
Source organism: Pinus tabuliformis (assembly GCA_031772625.1). Lineage (NCBI taxonomy): Eukaryota > Viridiplantae > Streptophyta > Pinopsida > Pinales > Pinaceae > Pinus > Pinus tabuliformis. The sequence goes on from CM062820.1 coordinate 1,281,745,516, forward strand.
AAGACATAACCTCAATGAGGATCCAAGTGTCATCTAGGCCACCTACCAAGAAACCAACTCAACAAGGATCCAGGTGTCATCTAGGCTACCTTCCAAGACACCAAATCAACAAGGATCCATGTGTCATCTAGGCTACCTGCAAAGACACCAACTTAAAAGGATCTAGGTGTCATCTAGGCTACCTGCCAAGAGACAAACTCAACAAGGATCTAAGTGTCTTCTAGGCTACCCGCCAAGACACCAACTCAATAAGGATCTAGGTGTCATCTAGGATACCTGCCAAGTAACCAACTCAATGAGGATATAGGTGTCATCTAGGATACCTACCAAGACACCAACTCAACAAGGGATCTAGGTATCATTTAGGATACCTGCCAAGATACCAACCCTAAGTACCATCATACGAGGTTATATAGCCTAAGGTACTCATCATCTTTCATTTTCAATCAAATAAGAAATATCAACCAATCCAAGCTTGCTTCTCAAATACTCAAGCTTCTTATTGGGAAGAGATTTAGTCAAAATATCAACTACTTGTTCATCTGTCGAGATATACTGTAGTTTTACAACCCCATATTGTACCAAAATCCTAATATAATGGTACTAACTAATAACGTTCTTTGTTCTAGCATGAAACACATGATCCTCAGTCAATCTTATGCTACTTTGGTTATCACAAAATATCACGGTGTGTTAGGTCCCTATACTACTAGTGTAACCCCTTATTGTTATAGTACAACCCCCTTATTATATTGTTGTGCCCATGTAGTCCCCATATTGTTATTATTGTTCCCCATAGAATCCCACTATTGTTATTATTGTGCCCTTACATTATTATTGTTATGTCAGCTTTGATTATATTATGACCCCTTAGACTCCTATATATAGAAAGGAGGTCTTGTCATTTGTATCAGCCACGAATTGTTCATTTTGTGTAATGTAAAGGAGGTTTCCCCCTCAAAGAGGCTAATTTATACGGTGTTCATCTATCTTTTCTATCTTTTTGTGAGCTGGTTTCATAACATTTGGTATCAGAGCTTTGGATTTTATGGTTTCGCTGCTCCAAACAGGTCATCGTGGAATTTTCACTATAACTCTTTCGCTACAAAGCTTTAGAAGCTAAAAAAAAAACCATTTGATAAAAGATCGGTCTGAACCTCGGCTCTGAATTTTAGATACTCTCGCGCTATATTTTTGGAGATATAGTTAGGGTTTTTGTAGACCCCCGAATTAAATTCCAAACAGGTCAGCTTGGGAAAATTGTCATAACTTTCTCTCTAAGCATTAGATTGAATTTTCGTAAAAATTTATAGAAAGAGAACAGACTGTAGTTTTTTCGGTACCATTTTCAGAACCTAAGGTTGAAACAGTGACCCGCAACACGTTGTACAATTTCACTCTACTGAACAAGTCTATAAGTAGGTCACAGTGGGAGATTTGGCATAACTCTTCCTTGGAGAATCCAATCTTTATGAGACTTGCGGGGTTAGAAAGAGGATTCATAGGGCTATTATAGATAAAAATTTAATAACTTAAAGATCCGAAAGTACAAAGTTACAGTCATGTCAAGATTGAGCTCCTAAAATCAAGAAAAAGCGAGATGAGGAAGTTTGATGGCAAGGATCTGATAAATTGGATACTATAGATGGAGAAATATTTTGATCTACATGGTGTACCACTGTTACAAAAGGTATGTATTGCATCTAATTATTTAGAACCGAATCAATTTTTATGGTATAAAGGGCTTTGTTCTTGTAAACCACTTGTCACATGGTCAATTTTCATGGAGGAAATGATAGCACATTATGAGGATACGAAGAGAAACACCTTCTTTAGCCAATTGATAAATCTCAAAAAAAAGTGTTCAATGACAGAGCAGATTGAGGACTTTGAAAAATTGAATATAAGGGTAAATGATATTCCAGAGAAGAAAATGATTGATGTCTTCATAGGTACTTTAAATGATAACATTCAACATGAGGTTCGTCTTTGGGAACCTGATTCATTGGAGAAGGCATTCAGGTGGGCAAGAAAATTTGAAAGTGAAATTACGGAAACAAGGAATCCCACCACTCATGACTATAATTATGGAAGTTTTTTTTCTCCTAGCCTTCCACAACCTACAAGCTTTACACCACAACAATTGGAAGAAAAAAGAGAAAAAGGTCTTTGTTACAATTGTGATAACAAATGCACTACAGGTCATAAGTGTGCTGAGAAGAAATTATTTTACATAGATTATGAAGAGGAGGAAGAAAAGGATCAAGAAACATCAAAAGAAGAGGATATACACCAGGAAATGTTACACTAAAAAATGTCACCATGACTATTTGCAGTTAGTATGGCTCCATCCACTGTCATACTATCCTCCTTGGCAAGTCTCATGCCTCTGCTCTTCATGTCAAACTTCAAGAAAGAGAGAAAAGTCATTTAAAGTCAATTATCTCTGGTATGCAGTTTCTCTTAGCCTTACCTGCGTGTACGCAACCCAAGTTCACAATACCTGCATACTTGTACGCTCTGTATGTAAAGGGGTGGGTGCGTACCCCTGTAAAGGTCAAAAGGCGCGAGTTTCATCTTAAAAAAGTTACTTGTGGTCATTTCTAGAGTCTTCTAGAAGCTTGTTTGACGTGTATGAAGCGCCTCCAGATGGTTCATGTATCCCTACCAAAGAGGAACTTATCCCATCAAGAGGGGAGCTATCCCATCCAAAGAGGGGCTTATCCCATTGATGGTGGACCTGAATAACTTCCTCTAGAGCACTATAAATACAGGCATTGGGCCAAAGGGAGGGGAGGTTGAAAGCTGAACATTCCTAAGGGTAGATGCTGCTGGAATTAGGACTTCCTTGTAGAAGCTTGTGAGGAGAGATTACCATCTTTGCTTGTTTCATTTGGAAGTGGGTGAGCTGATCAGAGTAAAGGAGAACTCTTGTGGACCCTGGGAGGGACTTGCACAACACCAAGGCTCAGGTTGTAATGGTTCCTATTGTTACCTTTTAATACAAATAAGTCCATTCTTCTCAACAATTTGTTATTTATGAGTTGTTTCATATACTCCTTGGTCTATATGTTAAATATGTTTTATTTTATGTGATATTCAGGTGCTATTTAATCGTTTGATTGTTAGTGAATGCAGGTTTCGAAGAGAAGGAGGAGCTCATCCGGATCGACGAAGCTGGACTACTACAACAGCGTTGGGTTACAGGTAGGATCTAAACACTTGATTTCTCATATTGTAAAGGCATATTTAGTGAAGGATTGCTCTTATTTGTCTTGTTTGTCACTAGAAAGTCTTAGGCTTCTAGGGAGGTCAGTTGTGTCTGCACTAACGACTCTTTCCGCATGACAAAATGGCGACTCCGCTGGGGAATCCATTGATGTGAATGTTTTTTCCTTTGTATGAAATTTTGATCTGAGAAAAGTCATTTGTTTTCTGGTTTTTGGCTGTTTGACTGTGTATTTGGGTGGGCTAGCTTAGGGTTAAATTAGATTTTAGTTTTTCTTGGTTTTGCTAGAAGTACGCAGCCTCTGCGTTGAGCACAGTGCGTACCTGTACGCACTGCAGCTTTGTACACAGAGCGTACCCGCACCTGTGCGAACAGGCTGCCTGCGTACCCCTGTCAAAAGCCTAGAAAATTTCAATTTCTTCTTTTTTATCTTTTAGATTTTGTTTATAGCTTGTTTTTGCTGCCCAGATCCACTGTTCACCTGTCAGAAGCTTTCATCTTGGCTAATTTCATTGGCATTCCTGCTTTAAGCTTTCATCAATTGGGTGTTTTGAGTCTCTTTTTTGAGAAATTCTTAATTTGATTTCCTTTGGTCATTACTTGGAGGTTTGACTCAGTCTTTTCACAATTTTGCATCTTTTTTCTTTTGTTTTTGCAAATTGGGGGGGCTAAATTGTGTTTGAGTGTTAATCGCCTTTGAGTGTTTTTATGTTTTGATCTTTGGAACTCTCACCCAATTTTCTCGACTTGCACTTGATTGGTTCTTAGATTACATTAGAATCGTCTTGTGTTTGAGAATTCTATTGCATAGATCACATTTGCATAATTAGGATTCTCATTTTCAGAATATTAATGAAAAATGTGCATAGATTACATTTGCATACTTTTCAAGTGAATTGTGCATAGATTACAATTGCATAGTTTACATTCTGAAAAATCAATCGTAGATTTAGATCAGTTTCTTTGATTTGAATTTACACAAAATAAAAATAAAAAATGGTTTGGAATTGATTTGCATTAGTTTTTCTTGATGAAATTAGTGCATTAGAGAATTTGTTATATTTTCTCTTAGTGATCAATTTTTTGCATTGTTGGAAGTGAATGGAAACTCTCTCCTTACTTTAGGTAGGATTCATCGAATTGAAAGGATTACATTATCATATTCGATTGCATTCTGTTTTGGGTCGGGTCATAACACCATTGGTTTCATATCCATTTACCCATTTGAGTAATAACAGCCTTAATAACACAGCACTTAATTAAAATTCATCTAGTAATATTTTTACATTTCTAGGGATATGAAACACCAATATAGATCAGGCTAGTGTCTTGGAGTAGGAGAGTAATTAACTCTCCAAGACAGCAAAACCAAACAAGTAGCTCATCTTGTGGTAGGATAAATCCAACTGTTTCATTTGTACTCTGGGAAAGCTCCTCATAAAGGAGAAGCACGAGCTCGTGTTCGAACCAGTGAGGGGATCAATCCTCCCTCGTTGGGAACGACGCCAGACACGCACGTATTACAAACGGTAAACCTCGGATTAACCATTGTCGAGGAGCCAGGGGTCACTTGTCGGTAAACCTTGGATTATTGTCAAGGAGCCGGCAAGGGGATTGAGCTTGATACTCTGCCCTTGCGTGCTGTCGGAGTGTAGACTGTTCCCCCAGGTGCATTTGTGGCTGTTGGTGACCTTTGTGACCATTATCTTTAGGGTTCTACCCAAGGTGACGGTGGAGGGAAGATCCCACTGTACCTGGAGCAGACGTCGGCTAGACTCACTTGGATTTTCTGGGGGGTTCACTTCACTCGAGACGGTTAAAGTGGAGGAACTTGGTCCAGTCTATTCATTAAGCAGGTTGCCGGGGTAACTGTTCCACCCGCCACTTCTGTACTGAATTCTGCGATGTTGGATTTCATCACCAACTAGTGTTTTTGGTCCGGAAGGTTACTGTTTGTGTGTGGTTTGAATCCTAGATTTGATAGCGCGTGTTAATTTGTTTGTTTTTACTTTTAGAGACCATAGGTGTGAATTTTGAATTTTAATTGTTAGGTGTGAATAGTGAATTGTTAATTTTAGTTTTAAATTGTTAATAAAATTCACTGAAGTTGAATATAATGGCAAACGTTCCGGAATTTACCAACCTAGGAACCACTCCTAACGAGAATCCTAGTACTTTTCCTTACTTTGGAAATGTTGGTCCTCCTTATATGGCTACTTTGTCATTACCTGGATTTACAATAGGATTACCGATATGGTTATTTTCAACTTCGTTGGCCCAAAGTACTCCAATTGTTCCATCTCAACCGGATGCTTCACCTCAACAGAGTTCACCATCTCAACATCACCAACCTTCTGTTGACCCTTTACCTTCTTCGCCTAATTTTTCTTCCTCCATTTCTTCCTCTTCGCCTGGTAAAAGCCTTGATGCTAGTAACCAGGAGGCTAAGAAGAAGAAGAAGCAAGATAAACAAGAAGTCAACCAACCAACCACGACTGTAAGTGTTAGTTGTGTTGAGGAAAACTCCGACATGCATCGTAAACCCAAATACCCTTGCAGGCTTTGTAAGGGTGACCATTTCCTTGTCAATTGTCCTGGTATACCAAAGGTCTTGGAAGTATGGTCAGAAAAATCTCATCAACTTTCCGTTGATCCATCAACCAGTGATAGTCAGGTTCCTGGGAAAAAGGGTAAAGTTAGGTTTCCTTGTAAGTTATGCAAAAGGAGTCATCAAACTCACATTTGCCCTCACATGGATGAAGCCTCAACATTGTTGGAAAAACTTACTGTTCCACAGCAAGAATTTCCAACTGGTTATCGTAAACTTTCTCCCAACCTACCGTCAACTGACGGAGTGATTGATCTAATTTCAGGTACAGTCGATCACACTCTCCCATTGGAAAGTGAAACTCATGTCACTCAGGTTGATGATCCATTAGTTGACCAAGTGGTCGATTCAATTTCACATTCGGTCGATCCCACTTTCCCTTTAGAGAGTGAACTTCATACCGCTCAGGTTCTCCTTGTTACATCAGATTCTTCTATGCCGGGGGGCATTTCACCTATTCATACAGAACCCCCTCCAAGTACTGAGGTCTTTTCCTTTGATTGGAATAGACTGACAAAACCTCGTCTTCCTTCCTCCATCCCTTTTCAAATCATTGTCAAGGCTGGTAGTAGGGACATACATCGTACTCAGGTAGATGAAGGTGCTTCTGTTAGTATTTTATCCTCAACTGTTTGGAAACCTTTGGGTTCCCCTCAGCTTGCGCCTATTACGCAGAATCTGAAAGCTTTTAACAGAACCATTAGTGAACCTTTAGGGATCCTTCCTAAGTTTTCTATTACCTTGGAAGGTAAAACTGTCTGTATTGATCTTATGGTAGTTCGAGGTACCTTGGATTTCAATTTACTCCTTGGGCGAGACTATGTTTATGCAATGAAAGCTATCGTATCGACACTCTTTCGCGTGATGTCTTTCCCTCACAATGGCAGTATTGTGACTGTAGACCAGCTTTCGTTCCCTAGTCTTGTCTCAACTACCAATAATATGACACCCCTAAATGTTCTTGATTCTAAAGTGGTGTCTACCCTGCCACGGGTTAATTATGTGGCAACTGGTCCCATGTTTTTAGTTACCAATGTAAGTGAGCCTCTCACTGTTTGCTCATCTTCCTTTGATTTAGATCCGGTAATTGACATGGAAAACTCTATGGGATTACTTGAACACGATGTTCTTATCCCTTTTGGGTCCCTTGACATGTGTTCCTTCCACAGAAGTATTCTTCCTTCTGATGAAGACCTCTTGGAAGCCATGATCAAGGGCTGTGAGGAAAGTTCCTTTTACTGTGTCAACCTCGTTAAAAAATGAATCAGTGTGTGAGGATAGTTTGTTCCCGTCTCAACCTCGTTAAAAAATGAAACTGGATGGTGTGAGGATAGTTTTGTTCCTGTGTCAACCTTGTTAAAAAATGAAACAGGGTGTTACGAGGAAAGTTCCTTTTACTGTGTCGACCTCGTTAAAAAATGAAACAAAGAGTTTTGAGGATAGTTCCTGTTACTGAGCCAACCTCATTAAAAAATGAATCAGGTATGAGGATAGTTCTTTTCTTGTGTCAACCTCCTTAAAAATGAAACAACTCCCTTTTCAAGGTAAAAATTAAAAGTAAACCTTCATTCCTTTCATCCATCTGGTTGAATGCAATGAAGCCTGGGGGGCATGTACCTCGCTTTGCATCATTATACTGGGGGCATGCGAACTTTTTGAGCATAATTCCTTGTCTTGTGTCAAGCTCGTTAAAAAATGAAACAAGGGTAGGTTAAGTAGGTAGATTGTAGAGAGTAGTTATGAGCATAGTTCCTTGTCTTGTGTCAAGCTCATTAAAAAATGAATCAAGGATTTTAGAGCATAGTTCCCTGTCTTGTGTCAAGCTCGTTAAAAAATGAATCAAGGTTTTTAGAGTAGAGTTTTTTTGTTAGGTAGATTGTAGAGAGTAGTTGCGAGCATAGTTCCTTATCTTGTGTCAAGCTCGTTTAAAAAATGAAACAAGGGTTTTGAGGATAGTTCTTTTCCCGTGTCAACCTCACTAAAAAATGAAACAACTCCCACAAGTCTTTCCAAGATCTTGAAAGTAAAGCTTCATTCCATCCACCTCATTGAATGCAATGAAGCCTGGGGGGCATGTACCTCGCTTTGCACCATTATGCTGGGGGCATGCGAACTTATAACAAGCATAGTTTTTCGTTTCAAGCTTGCATAAACATGAAACTGAATCCAAGCATAGTTCTTTTCCTGTGTCAAGCTCGTTAAAAAATGAAACAAATCCTCCTCTACTTGAGTCGAGAGTTTGACTAGATCTCATAAATGTTAAGTTGTATATTTAGGTTAGTTATTTCAATGTTTTGTATAATTTTCTTACAGTTTTAGGTCGAGTCTTGCAAACGATCTTGTTCATGAACCTTCATTCCATCCAGCTTGTACTTAGTTGCATGAAATGAAGCTGGGGGGCATGCGTTCTAGCAGTTACGCTTAGGGGGCATCAAGCATAGTTTTCTCTCTGTTTCAAGCTTGTGTAAAAATGAAACTACTTTGAAGCATAGTTTTTCTCTGTTTCAAGCTTTTGTAAAAATGAAACCTATCTCGAGTCAATTTCAGTTATTTTCAAGACTCGTTAAACTCATGAAAATCTCGAGATTATTTTGCTATTTTTCATTCTCATAAAACAAATGAAAATGCCGAGTTCTTTCCGTCTTTTCCTACTCGTAAATTAAATTGAAAGTCGGCCATATGAGTACATTTTTATCATTTTTTCAAACTCATTAAAACTTACGAAAAATTGAAAACAATGAGTACATTTTTATCATTTTTTCGAACTCGTTAAAACTTACGAAAAAGTGAAACCTTAGAGTCATCTTTAAGCCCTTTTTCTGACTCCTAAAACATGAAAAGGTTGTCGAGCGTCTCTTTTACACTCGTTAAAACGGAATTAAAAGACGGTCCTCTTATAGCCCTTTTCTGACCGTAAAAACATGAAAAGATTGCTGGATTTTTGTTGTTTCAAATTCGATATTGGAAATAAAATGACGTGTCCTTGATCGCTTTTTACGTTTCAGGTCAAAGACACTAATTATGAAAGTACTCCTTGGTCGCAAGATCAAGCGGTTCTCTCAAGTATTATTTTATACTTTTTCGGGCTTGGGAGACACAACTTTACGAAAAAGTTCAACCTGGAGTCTTCTTAAGTTTTTTCAGACTCTCTAAAAATGAAAAACGCCGAGTTTCTCCTATATTGGACTCGTTAAAATTTCACAGTAAAGGACCTGTTCGATTACAAACAGGAACGGACCACTCCTTCTTAGGGTTCGAATCAAAACTAAGTTGGACTCATCCGAAGGATGAGCTTATAATCAAGCATATGTTATCCTCCTCAAGCTTGTAAAAAAATAAAGAGGTACTTGCCAGAAATGGTGGGGGAAAAGAGAGAAAAATGAGCCCATTTGTTATCCTTTGTCTCAGAAGAAGCCTTATTACCACTCTTGAACACGACACTTTTCATTCACCTGGGTTGGGAAATCCTTTGCCTCACAGTTGATCAAACCACATTGAAAGTCTTCAGCCGGGTATTAACTTTGGGTCAAATGTCACCAAGCCATCTATCGTGTCGTTATGTGTTCAAGAGGTCTCTGCAATAAACATTCATCTGCAAAATACTCGTCATCCATTTTGACCATCCCTGAGTCAGTCCTTACAGCTACATTTCTTCAACTTGATCTATGATTTCGTGTTGTGGGCTTGCCTGCAACGGGTCGCTTTCTATCGACATCAGCACATTATCTAGAAAGATGACCTAGGAATCGTCAGTACCTTGAAGTCTGCATGCATCAATGGCAGGTTTCTCGCCTTTGACGACAGTTTACATCATTGACTTTCGATCGAAGGATTCCGTGAAATGTTCGACTTCAACTCATTCATTCACATCTCATGGATTGTACTGGGTACTTTGAGAACCATTGACATCACTGGTGGTCTCTCTCACGCTTGTTAACAGTTTACATCATTGACTGGTAATCAAGTGGTTTCTACCATGTTCGACATCAACTCATTTATTCGCATGGATAGAATCGTACCTGTCGAGAAGTAGAAATGAAGACCCTGGATCTAGTTTCCACCATCCAGGCTGCGAGGAGTTTTGTATTCATTATATAGTAGACCAACTATAAACAGATGGCTGCGTCCATACTGTGTCTACAAAAGTCTATGATTATGATGTACTACAGAATCATTCCTATATCAGAGCAGTAGATAGTCAATTAGTTAAAGTTTTCAATCTGAGTATGGGAATGCCTACCTCAGCGATGATATGATCATATATATGTATTTTGTGTTGAATACTTGCAGGTTCTGACTGGGCTCTCCACAAGATAATCCTTGAAATGATAAAGTACTTCACCCTTCCTAGAAAATATGAAACCCTTATCTACTACAGGCTTCGCACTTTAGGGGGCAATCTGTTACACTAAAAAATGTCACCATGACTATTTGCAGTTAGTATGGCTCCATCCACTGTCATACTATCCTCCTTGGCAAGTCTCATGCCTCTGCTCTTCATGTCAAATTTCAAGAAAGAGAGAAAAGTCATTTAAAGTCAATTATCTCTGGTACGCAGTTTCTCTTAGCCTTACCTGCGTGTACGCAACCCAAGTTCACAATACCTGCGTACTTGTACGCTCCGTATGTAAAGGGGTGGGTGCGTACCCCTGTAAAGGTCAAAAGGCGTGAGTTTCATCTTAAAAAAGTTACTTGTGGTCATTTCTAGAGTCTTCTAGAAGCTTGTTTGACGTGTATGAAGCGCCTCCAGATGGTTCATGTATCCCTACCAAAGAGGAACTTATCCCATCAAGAGGGGAGCTATCCCATCCAAAGAGGGGCTTATCCCATTGATGGTGGACCTGAATAACTTCCTCTAGAGCACTATAAATACAGGCATTGGGCCAAAGGGAGGGGAGGTTGAAAGCTGAACATTCCTAAGGGTAGATGCTGCTGGAATTAGGACTTCCTTGTAGAAGCTTGTGAGGAGAGATTACCATCTTTGCTTGTTTCATTTGGAAGTGGGTGAGCTGATCAGAGTAAAGGAGAACTCTTGTGGACCCTGGGAGGGACTTGCACAACACCAAGGCTCAGGTTGTAATGGTTCCTTTTGTTACCTTTTAATACAAATAAGTCCATTCTTCTCAACAATTTGTTATTTATGAGTTGTTTCATATACTCCTTGGTCTATATGTTAAATATGTTTTATTTTATGTGATATTCAGGTGCTATTTAATCATTTGATTGTTAGTGAATGCAGGTTTCCAAGAGAAGGAGGAGCTCATCTGGATCGACGAAGCTGGACTACTACAACAGCGTTGGGTTACAGGTAGGATCTAAACACTTGATTTCTCATATTGTAAAGGCATATTTAGTGAAGGATTGCTCTTATTTGTCTTGTTTGTCACTAGAAAGTCTTAGGCTTCTAGGGAGGTCGGTTGTGTCCGCACTAACGACTCTTTCGGTATGACAGGAACCAACCCCAAAGAAAGAAAAAATGAATCTGACCATATCTTGTAAAGTATTGGAAAGAATTACCACTCCTCAAACTCTCAAGATAGAAGGAAATATCAAGAAGAAAAAGGTTCACGAAGTGAAAGATCACATCGAGAAAGAAGAAATGAATCCAACCATATCTTGTAATTCATTGGCCGGAATTACCACTCCTAAAACTATCAATATAGAACGACATATCAAGAAGTGAAAGATCACATCGAGCATCAAGAAATGAATCTGACCATATCTTGTAAAGCATTGGAAGAAATTACCACTACTCAAGCTCTCAGGATAGAAGGACATATCAAGAAGAAAAATGTTCAAGCAGTGAAATATCACATCAAGCCTCAACAACAAGTTCTCCAACTTTTAAAGGATAATGCCACTTTGGTGCAAAATCGAATGAAACAACAGGTAGATCAACATCGCAGTAGAAAAAACTTTTGATGTAGGTGATTGGGTATTTTTAGGGCTACATCTCAAGCAAGTTATTTATGAGAAGGAAATGTTGGCAATACTACATGCACTTAAGAAATGGTGACCTTACCCATTGGGAAGACACTTCAAGGTAAAGATGGATCATGATAGTCTTAAATACTTTTTAGAACAAATATTATCTTTAGAAGAACAAAAAAAATGGGTCACAAATATGTTGGGTTATGACTTTGACACCATCTACAGAAAAGGGAAGAAAAATTTTGCTGCATATGCACTCTCAAGAAAGGATGAGGATGTGAAAGCATTGTTTTGTGCTATTTCTATTATCCAACCAGATTGGATAAACGAAGCAAGGAGGAATGGAAGAAGGACGAAGAAGTGTGGCCACTCATTCAAAAGTTGTAGAAGATCCCAGTTCAAACAATATTGCTAGAACTTGACGAGGAAGGAAAAATCATATTGGAACCTGGAGTAGTCGCATAGAAAAGAACCCAGCAGCTACGAAATCAATAAATTTCAGAGTATCTCATCAAGTGGAAGAACTTACCCGCTGAAAATTCCACACAGGAGGACAAGAATTTTATACAGAAGCATCAAGAACTACTCAAGCGTTGAGGACAACACTTTTTGAAGGAGAGGGGCACGTTAGGTCCCTATACTACTAGTGTAACCCCTTATTGTTATTAGTACAACCCCCTTATTATATTGTTGTGCCCATGTAGTCCCCATATTGTTATTATTATGCCCCATAGAAACCCACTATTGTTATTGTTGTGCCCTTACATTATTATTGTTATGTTAGCTCTAATTATATTATGCACCCTTAGACTCCTATATATAGAAAGGAGGTCTTGTCATTTGTATCATCCAAGAATTGCTCATTTGTGTAATGTAAAGGAGGTTGCCCCCTCAAAGAGGCTAATTTCTAAGGCATTCATCTATCTTTACTATCTTTTTGTGAGCTGGTTTCATAACATGATGGGATCCATTGGTCCTTTGAATAGATATGTAAGAAGCTTTCTGAGCCAAATAACTTCTTTTCCAACCTCTCAAGTTGCAACATATTCAGCTTCAACACTACTCAAAGCAATAGAGTCTTGTTTTCGACTCATCCATGAGATCATAGCAGATCCCAAATTAAAGCAACCATCGATAGTGCTTCTTCCATTTGTCTCACTTCCACCCCAATCATAGTCTATAAATCTTGATAATAGAATCTCATTTCCATGATATTTTAAGAAATGATGAATTGTTCCACGTAGGTATCTCAAGATATGTTTGGAAGTTACCCAATGATCATGATGTGGCTCCAACTGAAACAAACTGAGGACATTTACCGCTAACATATGTCAAGTCTATAATTCACCAAGTACATTAGGGATCCAACCAACTGATGGTAGCTTGTGGGATCCACAAGAATAAAATCTGAATTCTTTAACTTCTTGAAATTTGTGATCATGGGAGTTGTTATGGGATTACCATCAATAATACCAAATTTTTAAAAGATCTTGATCACATATTTTCCTTGACCAAGATATATTTTTCTTGGCTTCTGCCAAACTTCCAGGCCCAAATAATAATGCATAAGCCCAAGGTCCTTCATTCTAAACTCAACTGCCAACATCTTCTTACACTCTTGAATTCGATGTTCTACACCTATAATAAGTAATTCATCCATATATAATAGTATAATGAAAGGTTGATTCTTGATAACTTTGATGTAGATATTTGGATCAACAGAGCTCTTGACAAATCCAATTCTTAATAAATAGGCATTGATTCTTGAATACAGAGCTCTAGGAGCTTGTTTCAATCCATATAATGTCTCCTTCAATATCCAAACATGAGTTTCTTTGTTATGGATTTCAAATCCTTGAATTTGCTCAATATGTACTTCTTCATCTATAGTCCCATTAAATAATTTTATTTTGACATCTATTTGATGGATATTCCATCCCACAGTGTCATCTAAAGATAAGAAAGATCTAATGGTAGTGTACCTGGCAGTAAGAGCAAAAGTTTCTTCATAACTGCTAAAAATAGTAAATGCTTAAATAAACAAGTAAACAAATGAAACCGAGTGGAGGTGTAAGTGGGCTAGGTGGGTGGCCACCAATATCCACCTTGATCATTCCCCCCCCCCTAGGAAGAAATGGTCCCCATTGCATGCAGAGCCTCCATGAGGTGAGAAATTTTTTGTTGAACCTGTTCCCTGGTAAGCCACTTCCTTGGGTGCAAGAGTTGGCCAACTTTGACAATCCGATATAGTTGGATCTTTTGCTCACGAGTGTTCTTGACCTGTGTGTCCATAATCTGATTATTTGTGGCCTATTCCATCCAGTTTGGGTTTAACTCTGTTGGTGTGAGTTGTTCTGCAATGTATGATGTGTCCAACAATGATGGGAAGCATGGTCAAAGGCGGTCCACATTGAACATTGGGTGCATGCCAAGGAATGGGGGAATGATGAGCTCAAAAGCATTGTCTCCCACAACCTTGGTAATGGTGTAAAGACCATATCAAAGTGGTTTGAGCTTCCGATGGGATTCGGTAAGGCGTTCTTTCTGCAAATGCAACCAGACTTTGTCACCCACTTGAAACTTGTGTGGAACTTGATGTTGATCATGTTGTTTCTTGTACTTGGCATTTGACTTATCTAGGATGTCATGAACCTGCTGATGGATGTGTTGTATGTGTTCAATAAATCGAGATGCTTTATCAACCTCAGGCAGTACATGTTTCGATTCTGTCTGTGTAGTTGGAGGAGGCATAACAACATCAATCAGACACAATGGTTGAAATCCTAGACCCACTTGAAAGGTACTGACCAGTCGAGCTATGGAGATCTCTATTATAACTATGTTGCACATATGGAAGACTCTCATCCTAGGTTTGAGGATGCTTGGAGTTGTACATGTGGAGTATAGCACTATCATCCTATTGTAGAAATTCCCACTATAGATCAACAGATTATGCAATAGACTAAAGCAAAATACAAGATCTACTTCTACTACAAACTTTGCGGAAGTTTAATTGCATATGAGCAAGATCAATGAGAACACATATAACAAAGAATGAGAAATCAATCACACATATCATAGAAGAAATAACCCGGGGAAAGCCTCAGCCTAAAACCCCAATCTCTGTATTATCATACAAGTGGAAATATGTTCAGATTACAAAAAGAATCAACTCACAAGCTATCCTGCTCTCTCTGCAATCCAACTGCTGCTCATAGACAGTCAAAGGCTTCTCACAAACCTTTTCCTCTACCCTCCAAGCCTCCTATTTCCTTGCACAATTTTCCTTGGGGCCTAGTGCTGCCACCTGTGTGAATTGGCCTCTTCACACACTCACTAACCTCTAATCTAACTGCGAAATCCTGAAGGAGATAATTCCTTATGCATGGATGAGTTTCCTTTATAGGAAAAATTCATCCAATTGATAGTACACTATCCCTCCTCTGATCTCAATTGGGTCTCTGACAGAACTGACATGCGTGAGTTATTTATGAGAGAATATTCAGTGATCTGAAGTGCAGTAGTTACATGCATGCAAGCATTAACTAACTGAACTCACAATTAATTCAACAAAATTTTTGAATTAATCTAACTGGACTTGACTCAATTAACTGAGCCAACTAATTACAACTCAATAGTACAACTCATCCTTATCTCTTTAACTGATGGATAAATTCCTCAATTAATGGAGAAACTGTTGCATGTCCCCACATAGACTTCATGTTTGATTTTCTACAACTAATTAACTCATGGTGAATTAATTAATTATTTTTCAAATAGCTACTAAGATCAAATTCGAATTTTACTTCTCTATTTTAGTTCAGGGACTAACTAAAATAGGAATCTAACCTGAAATGCTATTTATAACAATGCTATTTTTAGCACTTCTACTTTTCATTCCTTGTTGCTATGTCAAACGCTGGTACTCGAACTGTTATTTATAGTAGTGCTATTTTTAGCACTTCTATTTTTAGCATTTATTGTTGTTATTTTCAAAACTCCCTCTCAAAATGAAAGGAATTCAACTCGAACCAAATCTTGAACCTTTGGAATGTTCTGCATGCAACACTTCTCCCAACTGTTGTTGCTCCAGCAACTCTAGAAACAAAAAATTTCCCAACTGACCTCTTTGTTGGGCTAGAAACATCCTCTGATGCTGAAGCTTCCTCTACCATTGGCAAGTGATCCCTCTGTGACCTCTGAGCTGCTACAACACTCCATGCATCTCGCACCGTTGCACACCTCTTTGTGCCATCCTGCACTGGTGCAACACTCCTGTGCCTCTCACATTGTTGTAGCCTGCTAGCTCTGCACTGTCTTGGGATTCCTGCATTGTAGCTCTCTCTACTGCTCCATCCACATTTGTCTCTACCCACTCAGCCAGTCTTTCTACTCCTCATCGAGGCCCCCGTAGCAAGGTATAATCAAAGAGGTTGGGTACCTCAATGATCCTGCCCCTATTCTAGCCTTCTTGGGACTGTCACTCCACATCGCCCCACCTCCTACCTGGAGGTATGGATGCATGTGATTCCTCTGCCCACTTGGCTTGAAATTTCCCCCTACTAGAGGTTTCTTCATGAGTGGATGCCTCTACTTGGTCTCCTCTCAGCTTCTCCAGTTGTGGCTGCTTCACAACCTCCTGAAGCTGCTTCGCCAATCATGGCTACTCCACAATCATCTGAGACTTCTCCTATGGTTTCATGTTGAGAGGTAATGTACTATCCCTCTCAACCACCAAGTCACCATCAGTTTCCTTGCTCCTCAAGGCTTTACATGCATCTTGAACCTCAAGAGCATACAGGTTCTTGACTCGTGAACCGATCTGCTTCACCTGTCTCATGGTGATGTGTCAAAGGAAAACCTTTCCCTTACTGAAGACTATATCATAGCCTTTGTCTTCCAGCATTGCGATTGACGCCAAATTTTTCCTCAGTCTTGGTACATACTTGACATCGATCAAGGTAATGCGAGCTCCATGCTCCCTCTAAAAAACAACTGTGCCTACACCTGAGACACTATTCTTTTCATCATTACCCATCTCTATGAGTATCTGGAGATCTTTCTCCTCCAAGGTACTTAACAAACTCTTGTCGCGAGTCATGTGGAAAGAAGCTCTACTGTCAAGAAACCAACCACTTCCCACCATGGATGAAACCATGCATGTGAAAAGTGTGAAATCCAACTCGAACTGTGAGGCCAGTGCCTCACCTTCTGATCCTTCCATGGATCCCTTTTTGGATTTCCTCAGTGGACAATTTGTAGCAAAATGGCCCACTTCATGACAACGAAAGCATCGCACTTTCGATTTTTCAACCTTCTTCCCACCATAGGAAGAACTTGATTTGGGATGAGAATCCTTCTCCTTCCCTTTATTTTCCTTACTCGCTAAGGCACAATTTTATTCATCCTCCTTGGATGAGGAACCATCTTTGGTGCTTCTTCTTATCTCCTCCTGCATCAGATTCGACCAAAGTCATTCCCAATCTGGCAGTTTCTCTCTTCCATTTACTGAGTCTTGGTAGCTATGCCAGCTCTTAGGAAGATCAAGGAGTGCAATACTCACCATGTCATCATCAGTGGTCGTGATCCCTACACTTCCAAGCTCATCCCTGTAGGTGGTGATCTTGTTCAGATATGTAGAGATAGTGTTGCCCTTTTCACACTTGATCTTACGAAGCTTGTCTTTCAACGCTAGCTTCCTCTGATCGCTGCTGTTCTGATATAAATCTTTCAATGTTTTCCACATCAAAAATGATGTCTCCTTCCCATGGAGGCTCGAGACAATGTGGTCTCAAACTCCCTCTAGGAGGATTCTCCTTGCTCTAGCCACACATTTCTTCCATTCTGCCACTTGAGTAGCATCAGTCAGCTTGGGGACTTCTTGATCAATTGAGTCCTTTAGACCGTTATCCTCTAATACTGCTTCCATGTGATCCTTCCAGGCTATATAATTTAAGCTGCCATCAAGGGCATACTCGAGTCTTAGACCACTGAACGCCATTGGTGAAATTGAGATGTGATAAGAACTCGATTTCTATATTCAGGAATCACAAATTTCAAACTTCTCCCTTCTTGTATACTATTCTTTTCCTTTGATCACCTTATCTCTGATAACATGTAGAAATTCCCACTGTAGATCAACAGATTATGCAATAGACTGAAGCAAAATACAAGATCTACTTCTACTACAAACTTTGCAGAAGCTTAATCGAATATGAGCAAGATCAATGAGAACACATATAACTAAGAATGAGAAATAAATCACACATAACACATAAGAAATAACCCGGGGAAAGCCTCAGTGATCTGGAATTTATCTAGGACAAAGAATTAAAGGTATTATAGACTCATGTGCATGGATGTGCCTATGTTACTTTATGCAATGTATTGATAAGATTGCAAAATACACAGACACTGAGGCAGTTAGAGAAAACATAACAGGAAAACATGTAAGACAACAAGTTTAATAAGGAGTTCACCCAATACTCCTGGGATATGTCTCCTAGTCCAGCTCTCAGTGGTGGCCTCTCTATTATGTTTTCAAGCAGAGTTTTTTTTACAACAGTGAGCTCAATTCGAGTCTCACTAAATAGATAAAAGTTAGTAGGAATGGAGTGCATAAACTCTCCTTACTGAAATTCAACCTTTGATGGTCACAGTTGTATGAAAGGCCTATGCCAAGGAGTTTGCTTGAATCTCTCAAGCCTTCTACAGAGTACACAAACTCTCTGACTCTCTTTGGCTCTATCTGGCTCGATGTTGCCTTCAGGTTAGCTCGACTTCTACTCTCTATTTTCTGCTCTTAGCTATCTGCATCTAGCTAACTCTTGTCACTGCCTTCTTGTGTGTTCTTTGATTCTGTCAGGTCATGGCTTTAAAGCCAGTCTATTCTTTTGACTATCCATTTCTGCTTCCCAGCCTTCTGATTTCCTTAACTTTGTCCGTTCAAATTCCTCTGCTCTGCGTCATCATCACTGGGTAACACCTCTCAAGGAGGCGGCCACCTATTTCCTAACGAACTAGGTGTCAGATTCCTTGAATCATTTTTGAATGGTCATTAATTCCATTTGCTTCAAGATCGCCCACAAAACATGAATTGTTTTCCAACTCATCGTCCACGTGGGACTTCAAATCCCCTATAATCTTGCTTTTTGACTTGTCAAATCTGGTCATTTATCGGGACATGCCTCAGTTGTTGATCTGAGTCACCCAGATACAACGATCATCATTCCTATCGGGCGGACAAGTTGCACAATGTTTACCCATCTGATGCAGGTGGTTTTCTCTCTCATCCGCCGGACACGTGTCGCTCGATGTGTGGCATCGGGCAGGACTCAGTCAAAACTGCTTACCGCCTTGAGGCCTTCCGATATCTTGCCGGTTTGTGGAATCCCGCACTATGAAACCGAATGCATTACTTTTCCGCATTTCATAGCATTTTTGGGGCCTGGCACTTCGGGGCTTTCCTTCACTGAGGGGGATGCCCTGCGATATGCGATTAGCACTGCGCTAATCGCGTATCAGAAACCACCCCTGTTTCTTAATTTGGCCTCTAGCTTTGCTAGTTTGTGCCAACGCATGTTACCATGGGCCAACGGTCTGCACGCTCGACCGAGGGTCCTCATTGCTCTTCTCTAGCCACAACTGCAACTGTTACAAGGATTCATTCTGATAACTTTGATTTTTCTAAGACTTGGATCTTTTGGCATAATTTGAAACAGTCATGAAAACTTAGAGAGTGTTTAGGATCCAATTCAGATCACGGCCTTCCCACTGAAAAATCTTTTGGACCACCAAAAGTTGGTTTTCTTTTAAGCATCAATCAAGTGAGGGTATTGCTTCCTCACTTGCTCAATTTCTATCCATCTCCCACTGCTTGGCTTTGAACCTTTGAGTCTAATCTTGAGGTACTCAACATCCCCTCTACGTGTAGTTCTTACCTTCCTGTCCAGAACTGTATCTTCCTGCAATTCATTAAGATATTCAAGCAACATATCATCAATAGAAGGAAATTGACTCTACTCTTTGGGATTTTCAATTAATGAAGGTTCAAATAGTCTCAAGCTATCCGCATTAACAATTGAGTAGATGTGCATGTAAGCTGGTAGATTAAGGCGAAAAGAATTCTCACCAATTTTCTCAAGTATCTTGAAAGGTCCATACCTTATTGGCTTTAGCTTCATTAAGATATTCAAGCAACATATCATCAATAGAAGGAAATTGACTCTGCTCTTTGGGATTTTCAATTAATGAAGGTTCAAATAGTCTCAAGCTATCCGCATTAACAATTGAGTAGATGTGCATGTAAGCTGGTAGATTAAGGCGAAAAGAATTCTCACCAATTTTCTCAAGTATCTTGAAAGGTCCATACCTTATTGGCTTTAGCTTCTTACCTTCACCTTACATTCTATCTTTGTTGATATACAGCCAGACTTGATCACCAACTTGGAAACTATGCTCCATCCGATGGTTGGCATTCCTTGCCTTGTACTTGGCTTGGCTCTTTTCCAGCTATTCCTGTACTTCCTGGTGAATCTCTTGGATTTGTTCAATGAATTTGGTTGCCTTGTCCACATCACTATGTCCATCAACTTCTATATCTTTACCAAAGACAAAATCCAAGAGAGACCTTGGTGTGAAACCAAAATAGGTCTCAAAAGGAGATCTCTATGTAGAAGAATGTTTAGCTCAGTTTTAAGCATGCTGCACGTAACATAAATGTTCATCCCAAAGTTTGGGATGCTTGTAAAAATAGCCTCTGAGCAACTGGATCACTGTCCTTTTGATCACTTCTTTTTGTCCATCTATTTGTGGATGAAAAGCTGTGCTCTTCTTCAACCTAATGTCCATCAATTCCCACAAACTTGACCAAAATTTCCCAACAAATCAGGTATCTCGATCAGATATTATCGAAGTGGGCAATCCAAAATGAACCCATACATGCTGAAAGAACAATTTTGCAATTTGTTCAGCTGTAATCTGTTTGTTACAAGGTATTAAAATACACATTTTGTTGAACCTAGCCACAACAACATATAAATAGTCATGACCTTTCCTAGATTTAGGTAGTCCTCCAACAAAGTCCATGGAAACACTTTCCCAAGGATGAGAAGGAACTGGTATTGGAGTGTACAAGCCTAGTTTTCTATTGCTGGGCTTGCTTTTAGCACACATGGTACACCCTCTTACATATCTAGAAACTATCTCATTCATTTTTGGCTAATAACAAAATCTTTGCAGATGTGAAACTATTTTACTTACAACAAAGTGACCTGATATTAGAGAAGTGTGTGCTTCTCGAATTATCTTTACTCTTTCAGTTTGTTGAATGCATAGCTTCCCAAAATGATACAAGAGTTGGTCCTTAACATGATAATCCAATTCTTCTACTTGTTTGCCTTGACTTAAAGTTGCATATACATCTTTAAAATCTATATCTTGAGCATATTGTTCAATGTAGCTCTCATGCAATACTGAATTATGCTGAAGTATAGTAGATGCATCTATAATTGGTCTAGACAACATATCTGCAACTTTATTGTGTATGCCCTTTTTATATCTGATGACTAAATAGTGTCTTGATTGCTACAACTTAGTTTTGGAGTGTAAATATTGAAGTGGTTGATGATTAGTATGTATAACTATCTCTTTGCCCATTAAGTAATGTTTCCACTTTTTCACACTCTGTACTAATGCATACAATTCTTTATCATATGTGGGATAGTTAACTACTGCAGAATTAAATGTCTCAGAAAGATAACATATGGGTTTACTGTACTGCATCAACACTGATCCCATGGCATAGTCACTGGCATCTATTTCAATCTCAAATGGTCTTTGAAGATCGAGCAGTGCTAGTACTGGTGCTGTACTAATCTTTTCTTTCAAGGTGTCGAAGGCTTTCTGCTGTTTTCCTCCCCACTCTAACACCTTGTTCAATCCCGTTAAAGCATGTAAGGGAGCTGTAATTAAGGAAAAGTTAGAAATAAACTTTCTCCAATATTGTGCTGCTCTTAAGAAGCTTCTAACTTCTGTAGCAGATTTGGCTTTAGGCCAGTTTATAATGACTGCAACCTTAGAGGGATCTATCTTCAATTCACCACCCACTACTATATGTCCCAAATAATTCAAATATGTTTTGCCAAATTCACATTTTGAGAGTTTAACATAAATATTTTCTCTTTTCAAAACATCTAGAGTCTGCTTAACATGCTTTAAATGTTCTTCCCACAATTTGCTGAATATAATAATGTCATCCAGATATACAATAACAAAATCATCAAGAAAAGGTTTGAGTACATCATTCATTACTCTCATGAAAGTAGCAGGAGCATTAGTTAAGCCAAAAGGCATAACCAGCCACTCATACAATCCCTGCTTTGTTTTGAAAGCAGTCTTCCATGCAACTTGCTCTACAACTCTAACCTGATGATAGCCACTATGCAAGTCTAACTTGGAAAAATAAACAACTTCTTTCAACTGATCTAATAGATCATCTATGCAAGGGAGGGGATAACAATTTTTGATCGTTATCTTATTCAATGCTCGGTAATCAATGCACATTCTCCATGAGCCATCTTTCTTTCTCACCAAAACGATTGGAGACCCACATGGTGATGTGATAGGTTTGATGAACTGCTTCTCGAGTAGCTCCTGTACCTGCTTCTTGATTTTTGCATTCTCTAAAGTGGACAACCTTTTATACCTATGGCTGCGATTGTTGCTTCATCTCCTGAGTCTAACCCCAAATCCTTTTGAATAGCTGCAGCAACCTTCTTCTTCTTGCCCTCGAACTTCTTAGCTTTCAGCTCCGAATGCAGAATCCAGCAGTGTTCATCATCATGCCCATCCTTCTTACAGTGAGTGCATGAAGACTTGCTTTTCTGTACAGTGTTTGTCTTCATCTCTTTCCATTTCTGTTTTCTTTTCTCCTTATTTTTGCTTGCAGTGGGTTTGGATGATCCCCCAACTTCCGGGTTCCCATTCTTACCTCTAGCTTCTAGATGCGTAGCCTGAATGGATACCTCATCTATGCTAGTGGGATTAAACATGAGGATAGTATGCCTCATGTAGCTGTTTAGACCACCTATATACTTCAACAGAGTCTCAGGTGAGTCTAAAGAAATTCCTAGAATCAAAGCTCTTTTCCTAAATTCTTGGGTGTAACCTTGTACACTTTGTCCTTTTAGTTGTCGAAGAGTTTGCCAACTCATCATGGCTTGCTGCATGTAGGCTAGTGGATAGAATTTCTTTTTAATTGCAGAAACAAATTCACTCCAGACAGAAAGAATCTTACCATGTTTCTTCATGGCAGCTTGTGTCCTGCCTTCCCAACATACCAAGGCAGTGCCTCCAAGGCATAGGCTGGCCAGCTAAATCTTACTCTTGTCTGAATCAATGCTCTGCACTCTACAATAAACATCAATATGTTTGATCCAATTATCTATATTCTCTACATTCAACTCTCCATCATATATTGGTAAATCAAATTTAACATCTAATTTAATCAAAGATGTCTTATTTTTATTTTCAGGGCTATTAGGAGGCGTGAGAAATTTTTCTTCTTTCCCTTTGCATTTAGAGTGGTCATGGAGGAGAGATTATTCTACTATGTCTTTTTTGGAGTTTGATGAATCTTCATCTCTATTTTTCTTAAATTCCCTATACATTTCCTCCACCATGGATCTCATGGTCATAAAACTATCCATGAACTGGGGGTTTGATTCCAAGGGATTTTCTTCTGACATTTTCCTCTTAGCATAGACTCTTCCAATTTCGAGGTTAGTTTCAGCCAACTATCCTTCTCCTAATTTAAGCTTTGATCTAGTTAGAATTCAATAGAAAAATCCAGTTAGCATTCAACAGAAAAATCCAACACAAGCTTGTCTAACCTTAGTAACCTAGAGCTCTGATACCACTTGATCTAGAATTTATCTAGGACAAATAATTAAAGGTATTACAGACTCATGTGCATGGATGTGCCTATGTTACTTTATGCAATGGATTGATAAGATTGCAAAATACATAGACACTGAGGCAGTTAGAGAAAACATAACAGGAAAACATGTAAGACAACAAGTTTAATAAGGAGTTCACCCAATACTCCTGGGCTACGTCTCCTAGTCCAGCTCTTAGTGGTGGCCTCTCTATTATGTTTTCAAGCAGAGTTTTTTTACAACGATGAGCTCAATTCGAGTCTCACTAAACAGATAAAAGTCAGTAGGAATGGAGTGCACAGACTCTCCTTACTGAAATTCGACCTCTGATGGTCACAGTAGTATGACAGGCCTATGTCGAGGAGTTTGCTTGAACCTATCAAGCCTTCTATGGAGTACACAGACTCTTTGACTCTCTCTGGCTCTGTCTGGCTCGATGCTGCCTTCAGGTTAGTTTGACTTCTACTCTCTATTTTCTGCTCTTAGCTATCTGCATCTAGTTAACTCTTGTCACTTCCTTCTTGTGTGTTCTCTGCTTTTGTCAGGTCATGGCTTTAAAGCTAGTTTGTTCTTTTGACTGTTCATTTCCACTTCCCGGCCTTCTAGTTTCCTTACCTCTATCTGTTTGAATTCCTCTGCTCTGCGTCATCATCACTGGGTAACGCCTCGCGGGGAGGTGGCCACCTGTTTCCTAACGAACTGGGTGTCAGATTCCTTGAATCATTTTTGAATGGCCGCTAATTCAGTTTGCTTCAAGATTGCTCATGAAACATGAATCATTTGCCAACTCATTGTCCACATCAAACTTCAAATACCCTATAATCTTGCTTTTTGGCTTTTCAAATTCGGTCATTTATCGGGATGCGCCTCAGCCGTTGATCTGGGTCCCCCAGATCCGACGATCGTCATTCATATTGGGCAGACAAGTTGCACGATGTTTACCTGTTTGATGCGGGCGGTTTTCTCTCTCATCCGCCGGATGCGTGTCGCTCAATGTGTGGCATCCGGAGGGACTCAGTCAAAACTGCTTACCGCCTCGAGGCCTTCCGATATCCTGCCGATTTGTGGAATCCCGTGCTACGGAACTGAGGGGGACGCCCTGCGATACACCAAGGATAATTTTAGGGGCGAATGTTCGCCCTTTGGCGAAGTTAAGGGGTTTTAAATTTTTAGTGGGCGAATATTTTGTATCATAGTACACTTTTACAAATCACCTCAAATAGCCCACCTTATTTTAAGGGAGAGGGTAAAAAAGGTAAATTTAGCCCTTGAAATTAGGACTTACAACCTTCCATTCGCCCATTTTCAAGAATAGGTTTTATTTAAGTGAATCCATTCGCCCATTTTCAAGAATAGGTTTTATTTAAGTGAATCCTATGGGCCAAATACCATATTTATAAAAGAGGTATGGTAAATTAATAAAAATATAAATAAATGAGAGGTATGGTAAATAAATAAAACATTTTTTATATTTACTCCATAAGTCACCTTATATACATGTAAGGCTGTAAACAAATAAAAATATAAGTAAAGTGGAGGTATGGTAAATAAATAAAAATATAAATAAAATAGACGTATCGTAAATAAATAAAACCTCTTTTTATATTTAGTCCATAACCCTCGTTCTATTTATGAAGGCTCAAGAAAGAGGTTTTATTTAAGTGAATCCTATGGGCCAAATACCATATTTGTAAAAGAGGTATGGTAAATTAATAAAAATATAAATAAACGAGAGGTATGGTAAACAAATAAAACATTTTTTTATATTTACTCCATAAGTCACCTTATATTTACGAACACTCAAAAAATGGGTTATATTTAGGTGAAACCTATGGCCAAAATACTATGGGACAAATACCATGGACTAGATTGTTATTAATACCATGAAAAAAACCATTATTAACCCTAATATTAGAATTAATAAAAATAAAAATGGCACATGGTATTGACCCATGGTATTCACCAAAATGGCGCATGGTATTGACCCATGGTATTCACCTGGAATGTAGCCTATTTAAATGGGGGAATTAAACCAGCATGTAGCCTATGTTAAGATTCACTAGGACTTTACAAAGTTTTATTATTTAGTGAAAGACTCACCAAGATCTTACAAGATTTTATAATTGAGTAAAATATGCGCCATGCCTGGTGAGAGATTCGCCAAAAAATTATATATACATATTATATTATTGATAAAATCGCCTTCCATTTTTCCTATATACCATGGAGATTCGCCCATTTATTATATTTATAAATTTAGGGGGGGGTTCTTAAAATTTTCCCTGCGATACACGATTAGTGCTAATCGCGTATCAGAAACCACCCCCGTTTCTTGATTTGGCCTCCGATTTTGCTACTTTGCGCCAGCGCCCGTTACCATGGGCCAACAATCTCCGCACTCGACTGAGGGTCCTTGTTGCTCCACTCTGGCCACAACTGCAACTATTACGAGGATTCCTTCTGATAGCTTTGATTTTTCTAAGACTTGAATCTTTAGGCATAATTTGAAACAGTCATGAAAACTTAGAGAGTGTTTAGGATCCAATTCGGATCACTCAGCCTAAAACCCCAATCTCTGTATTATCATACAAGTGGAAATATGTTCAGATTACAAAAATAATCAACTCACAAGCTATCCTACTCTCTCTGCAATCCAATTGCTGCTCATAGATAGCCAAAGGCCTCTCACAAACCTTCTCCTCTGCCCTCCAAGCCTCCTATTTCCTTGCGCAGTTTTCCTTGGGGTCCAGTGCTGCCACTTGTGTGAATTGGCCTCTTCACACACTCACTAACCTCTAATCTAACTACGCAATCCTGAAGGAGATAATTCCTTCTGCATGGATGAGTTTCCTTTATAGGAAAAATTCATCCAACTGATAGTACATTGTCCCTCCTCTGATCTCAACTGGGTCTCTGACAGAACTGACATGCATGAGTTATTTATGAGAGAATATTCAGTTATCTGAAGTGCAGCAGTTACATGCATGCAAGCATTAACTAACTGAACTCACAATTAATTCAACAAACTGTTTGAATTAATCTAACTGGACTTGACTCAGTTAACTGAGCCAACTAATTACAACTCAATATTACAACTCATCCTTATCTCTTTAACTGATGGATAAATTCCTCAATTAATGGAGAAACTGTTGCCTGTCCCCACATAGACTTCATGTTTGATTTTCTACAACTAATTAACTCGTGCTGAATTAATTAATTATTTTTCAAACAACTGCTAAGATCAAATTCGAATTTTACTTCTCTATTTTAGTTCAGGGACTAACTAAAATAGGAATCTAACCTGAAATGCTATTTATAGCAATTCCATTTTTCATTCCTTGTTGCTATGTCCAACACTAGTACCCGAACTGCTATTTATAGCAGTGTTATTTTTAGAATTTCTTATTGCTATTTTCAACACATGTTGACGACCTCCATATTGCCATTAGTCTGGGGATGAAAGATAGTTGATTTGGTGAGCTTGGTGTCCAATAGTGTCCAGAGGATTGACCAAAATGTACTTAGGAACCTGCTATCCCAATCTGACATAATGGTCTGTGGGATCCCAAAATATACCCATATTTGTTCAAAGAAGAGTTTGGCAGTGTCCTTTTTTTTGATACTCTTCTTGCAGGCTGCCAATATATCCATCTTAGAAAATATGTCCACGACCACAAATACATAGTCATTACCATGCTTGGTATAAGGGATGCAAAAAATATAGTCCATGGAGATGGATTCCAACGACTAGCTGGGAGTAGGAAGAGGAGTGTACCACCCTTGCTTCTTGATGGTTGGCTTGGCGATGGCGCAGGCAGTGCAAGTCTGATATATTTCTCAACATCTAGTCAGAGTTTGGGCCAATAAAAGTACTTTTGTAGTACAACCACAATTTTATCCAAAACAAAGTGTCTTGCTACCTGACTGTAGCACGCCTCCCAAATTAGCTTGACACGCTCGCTTGAAGGAACACAAAGGTGGCCCAGGTAGCATAATAATGCATCCTAGAGGTTGAAATCGGGAACTTGCTTTCTAGCTACTAGCATCTGGTATCTCTAGGTAAACTCTGGATCATTTTTGTATATTGCCAACCATCTAGAGTTATCATGACCATAAGAGTTGAGAATAGTAGTCAGTGCTGCAACTGGGGGCCGACTGAGGTATTCTGCAACATGATTGGTGCCGCCCTTTTGTATTTAATGTTCAAGTGGACTTGTTGCAAATATGTAGACCACTTCTAATGGAGATTATTTTGCAACCTCCCCTATGTCTATATAAACTGAAGAGGATGGTAATTGGTGTGGACGACCATCTCCTTCCCCAAAATGTAGTGCTTCCATTGTTGGCAAGCCTACATGATGGAATACATCTCTTTATCATAGGTGGGGTACTTTCAATTATATCATAAAGTGTATCACTATGATAGGCCACTGGATACCCATCCTGGGTGAGTACTGCACAAATAGTTTAGTCTGAGGCACATATCTTGATTTCAAATGGCTATTGCAGGTCTGGTAGTGTGAGTACCAGTGCAGAGTAGAGGCGATGCTTCAACTCAACATTTGCCTTCTGTTGGGCCTCAGATTAGAATTTTTTTCTTTGGAACCGCCCTTAGTAATTTGACTCAATGATCTGAATTTAAATAGGAACACAACAAATTACAGATATAACCATAAATACAGAGATGCAACAGAAATCACACTTCATTTCATTAATATCAAATACTGAAATATGCATACAAATAGAATGGAAATAAGACTAGCTCAAGCGATGGTAGCTTATCTCTGAGAAGAGATGTGGCAGCTACATTCCTCTGAAATGTGTTAGAATGAGGCTCAAGGACTATTTATTATTGAAAATAATGGAAAACCCTAAACATCTAGAAACCTAACCCTAGGAGATGAAGCACCAAAACTGTGGGCCCCGTTTGGGTAAATTGGTACATCAATTTCATGGGGTTGTAACTTTGGCATATGATCTCTGTTTCACTATCATAATACCTCATTTCGAAGATTTCAAAGAGTAGGCCAAAAGAAATAGGAAAACCAATTTTGGATTTTTCTAGACTCTCCCTTTTCCTTAAAAACGTTGTTTAGGGCCTCAAAACGGCTCTGGAAGTTCAAGACCCAAAATATTGCAAAAAATAGTAAAATGTGCTATAATTAAGAAAACTGAAAAAATGAAAGAGGCAATGTTGGGGGTCCAAGTGGAATAGGAGGGTGACCACCAATATCCACCTGGATCACTCAAAGGCCAAGTGATATGGGAGAATCCCAACATGAACATTTGATAAAAATTTGCAAGGCCCAAAAAGCTGCGAAGCTCCATTAGAGTGGTCAGGGCTGGCCAATCCCAAATGACTTGGATCTTGGTCAGGTCCACATGCATGCCACACTCATCTATGATGTAACCCAAGTATTGGACTTGGCTCATGCCAAAGGTGCATTTCTCCAAGTTGGCACACAGTTTGTGCTGTCGAAGGGTTTGAAGGACCTACCGAATGTGTTGCAAGTGTTCTTCCCAACTCTTGTTGAAGATGAGGATGTCATCCAGATAAACCACCACGAATGAGTTGGTGAAGGGATGCAAGATGTCATCCATTAGCCTCATAAAAGTAGCAGGGGCATTTGTCAACCTGAAGGGCATAACCAACCATTCAAAAAGGCCTTCCTTGGATTTAAAGGCAGTCTTCCATACATCTGTGGGCTCTATTGGAACCTGGTGATAACCAAACTTCAGATCAATCTTGCTGAAATACTTGGCCCCTTGAGTTGGTCTAGTAAGTCATCTATCTATGGAATTGAATACTTGTTCTTGACAATGGTTTTGTTTAGGGCCTGATAATCAATGTAGAGCCTCGAGATCACATCCTTCTTCTGTACAAGTATAATTGGGATCCCACAAGGCGAGGAACTTGGTTCGATGTGCTTGTTTTGCAACAAGTCCTAGATTTTCTGCTTGATATCTTCATTTTCTAGAATGGAGCGGTGATATATTGGCCCGTTGGGTAGAGGTGATCCAGGAGTCAGATCTATTGAATGCTTGACCTGACAATCCAAGGGTACCCCTATGGATGAGGAGAAGATGTCCCTATATTCTTCCACAACCGTATCCACCTAATTTTGCTACTTAAAGGAACCCTTCCCAGGGGCCATGGATGTGGATACGACCTTCACCTTACTTTGAGAGAAAATAAGAAAGAAAACAAATTTCCCTGTCTAGGAGATGACCTTACTACATTGCTTAGTAGAGATCAAGGAGATGGTGGTAGGTGGGGCTACCTCTGGTATCCTGTATAACTTAGTACCCAAAGAAATAATAATAGAGCGAGGTCTAGACTCATATACAACATGTCACTTCCATAAGTATGGTTGTCCTAATAATACATCAGAAACTTCAAGAGGAGAAACATCACACAATACCTCATTCGTGAAGGGCCTGATGCTGTAGGGAAGATGGCATTGTTGGTTGACGTGGAGATATCGTCCTTGGTGAAGCCACTTGATGGTGTATTGTTGTGGATGTGCTGTAGCCTGTAGGACTAGTTGCTTCATGATCTCTACTAAAATGAGGTTCTTTTGGCTCTCGATGTTGACATTGAAATTGCAGTGGAGAACCCTTCACCCACATTTGTGAGTAGAATAGGGGAGAACCTTTCACCCACATTTGTGAGTAGAATAGGCGTCCCCCCTCTTCTAGATCTTCATGCTCAATATTTTGGATCTTTGTGGTGGCCACAATGGCACTGGGCTTCACGTCAATGATATTCTTGCCTTTGTCATTCCCCTTGTCAGGTTCCAACTCAGAGTCGTAACATGCGTCAGACTCAGAAGCCTTCAGCTCGACCACCAGTGACTGCTTGGCCCGACATTCACTTGTGTTGTGAGTGGAGCTCTTACGAAACTCACACCACTTTCCCATGTCCTTCTTTGTCTTTGTGGTGTTGTTCTTTTCTTGTGGCTTCTGTGGGTTATCTTGGGTCACCCCGCCTTGGCTTTGCCCTTTCTTTGCATTTTCGGAGGGCCTTTCCCTTACTTTGGATTCACAGATCCAAAGTCTTTCTTTTTCTGTTTACGTTTCTGCTCAATCTTGATAGTGTACCGATACAATGTGCCAAGCAAGGAGATGTTCAAGAACTCCATCTCATCCTGGATGTACCTGTGTAGGAAGCCACGGTACTTGAGTACTAAATGTTTCTCAGAATCCTTGATACCCAACTTCATGAGAAGGGTATGAAAGACATTGGTAAACTATAGCACATCTTGGTCCTTTTTCTGTCGCAACGTGATCCACTTTATGTATTTATCCTCATAGATCCCGATAGGGCAGTACTACTCCTTGATGGCGTCCCGGAATGAATCCCAAGTGGGTGCGACTGAAAATAGTGAGGGCATACTTTCAATTTTCTTCTCACAGTAGGTTTCCCACCGGTCCTTGACATGGGGGGTGACTTTGAGAAGAGCAAAAGTAATATTTTCCCGATTGAAAAAATCATGAAAAAGAAAATCCTTCTAGCATATTTAACCATTTATCTATAGCACCCGCATCTATCTGACCATCAAATATGGGAATGTCAAAGTTAACTTGTACCTTAAAGGGTGTGGTGCTTCCAGAGTAGCTATTGGAGGTAGATGCATCTCCCTTGGGTAGCCGCTGAAGGATCTAGGAAAATTTGTCCATCACCGCATTCCTCTGCCGCTTGAGGGCTTCTTCGAGCAAGATTTTTAAAGGATCTCCTACCCCCTTGTCTTTATTTTCTTTTGCCGTGGGAGTCCGTCGGAATTTGTGAGGTTAGTCTTGCAAAGTTTCGACCGGTTCAAGCCCTAACTCCTTATATCTTGACTTCGTTGGGGACATGCAAAGAAAAATATAGAAAGAGTATATTGCTCTTATACCAATGATCCAAATTTAAACAAGATCACAACAAATTACAGATATATCCATAAATACAAAGATGCAGCGGAAATAACACTTCATTTCATTAATATCAAATAATGAAATATGCTTACAAACATAATGGAAATAAGACTAACTCAGGCGATGGTAACTTATCTCTGAGAAGAGATGTGGTGGCTACATGCCTCTGAACTATGTTACAATGAGGCTCAAGGGCCTATTTATTATTGAAAAACATGAGAAAACCCTAAACAACCAAAACCCTAACCCCAAGAGATGTAACTCCAAGAGTTTGTGGGCCCTGCTGGGGTCAGTTGGGCAACCAACTTCCCAAGGTCATAACTTGGTCATATTATCTCTTTTTGGTGCATACGATACCTTGTTGGAAAGGTCTCTTTGAGTACTACAATATTTATCACAAGCCCTTTCCATCATCCATGGGCCTACAACGAACCTAAAAAAAAACGCCATTTAGGGTGTCAAAACTGCTACGAAAGTTCAGGGCCCAAAAAATGATAAAAATAGTAAATGTTTAAATAAACAAGGACACAAATGAAACTGAATGGAGGTCTAGGTGGGATAGGTGGGTGGCCACCAATATCTACCTAGATCAAATAACATACAATATTCAAATTTAAATGTGGGAAGAAATATTTAACTTCTCTTTTTTTTCTTTTTTTTTGAATTTTTTTCCATCCATCCTGGTTTGGATCAAGAAGGAACAAAGCCAGATCATGTCCCAATGAGGATGGTGAAGGTTATTTTTTTGATCCAAACTATCATATACATGTGCTCATTTAGTGCATCCCATACCATCATAAACTTAGATCTTAATTGTGTCGATGCCCACCTGATTGTGGGCTACAACTTCATACCTATCCTTGGAACCTCCTTCTGCATGATTAACTTGGCGTTCCTAGACATCTGCTTCAACATGGATAGGTTGGTTAATCATAATTTATTCTTCACCTTCTGAGATTTGAGGATCTGTTACCTTCCAACCCTTTGACTTATGGATCGACTTTTCAAAATGTATCAATGTTACACAATGTTCATAAACAAAACATCATGAAAATACAAGTAGTGCGTCGACATAAGTAGCTATGTAGGTCAAAATGGGAATCACATATGGTAAAATAGTGAGGGGTAGTCTTGATGTGTAGTATTTGCATCCTCCTAGGTTGTATAGCCAAGGTCATACTTGTCCCATTGAAACTTAACCTGGCAATGCTTGAGTTGTTGAACTCTATGGTCCAATATGCGTAATAGTTTGACCATAATGGTTTCCAAGTTTGATACCTGCAATTCCCTCTAGTTGAGTTTGTGAGATTCATCACAAACATAATGTCATAGAATAGATACATGAAAAACATCATTAGTTTTATGTAAGTGGGGTGGTAGTGCAAGACGATAGGAATCTAGTCGAATTTTCTCTTTGATCCTAAAAGATCCTATAAATCAAGGTGACAAATCCATCCCTTTCTTAAACTGAATGGTGCTCTTGTTGGGCCAGATATGAATAAAAACTTGGTCTCCCACTTCATAACTTCAATTAGTCCTATGTGCATCAACACAAATCTTTTTTTTGTCATGTGCTTCCTTTAACATACCTACTCTACACCTACTCCATTTCTTGAACCAATTCAGACCCTCTTATTACTTTGTCCTCCAACCTTTCCAAAATAAATTGTGTCCTGCGTGGTATCCCATATGGAGCTTGATAAGGAGGCATCTTGATAGTGGTAACTATTATTTTTGTTGAACTCTATGAATGATAGGTACCTCTCCCATTGATTTTGGTTATCCATAACATACATTATAAGCATGTCTACCATAACCTAATTTACTCTTTCAGTTTACCCATATGTTTCCAGATGATATGCAATGCTTAAGTTCAACTGAGTAGCCAATGCTAATTGTGAGCTTATCCAAAACCTAGATTTAAAGTGAGTCTCTATACGAAATGATCTTTGTATTTAACCCATGTAGCTGGATAACTTCACTTATAAACACTCCTGCCACATCAATGACATCATGTGTCTATCATAGGGATGAAATGGGAACTTTTGGTCATCTTATCAACTATAACCAAGATAGAATTGTGCCTTTATGATGTGAGTGGTTAACCCACAATGAAATCTAAAGAAAAGACCTCCCATGTAGACATAGGGATGTCATGTAGTTGTAGGAGTCCAGTTGCGTGGTGATGGTCAACTTTCACTCGTTAACATTCAAGACACTTGACAGTAAACTAGACCATGTCATGCTTCATTCTTGCCCAAAAGAAAAAGTTATTCATGTTAATATACATTTCCTTTATGTTAAGACACACACAATAAAGTTCTCTATGTCATTCCTCAAGGATGGTTATTTGTATACTCTCTTCCTCAGGGATGTACATCCTTGAAATTTCAATATTCCATTTGATTTGAGGGTATAGCCCTAAAAATTTGGTTCGATCCACTTCCCATTATCTTTAAAGAGTGTCTATAACACAAACTTCCTCAAATTGACCCTCAAGAGTACCAGGAAGAAAGTTTGTGGTCTTCTGCTTAACACATTGACTACCGCATTATCTTTTCCATTGAAGTATGAAATCCAAAAATTGTACTCACTCATGAATTCACTCCATCGGCGTTTTATAACAATTAGATCTCTCTGAGTGAAGATATCCTTTGGGATCTCATGATCAATCTTCAACTCAAGGGTCCTTCCAATGAAGTAGTGTCCCCAAAGATTCAAAGTTAGCATCAATATTACTAATTCTCAGTCATGGGTAGCATACAAATCTTCATGTTTCTTGAACTTCCTCGATGCATAAGCTATTAGTCCTCCTTGCATCAATGCAACTCCTAATCCTTGATTTGAAGCATCTATGAAAACTTTGAAGTCCTCCATGTTAGTTATTTGAATGATAAATGCATTGGTTAGTAATCTCCTTAGTTTGATGAGTGCAATGTCACATTCATCTGTCCATTCATAGCTAGCTCCCTTGTGCTATAATGTGGTGATGGGTTTGGAAATATTTGGAAACCCTTCCATGAATATCCGATAATAACTTGCTAGCCCCATGAATCTACACACCTCATGAACATTTTTCATCACCGACCAATCCATTATGGTCTTCACCTTTTCTTGGTCAATCACGATCCCTTCTCGTAAAATGATGTGCTAATGAATTTCCTTCTGAAAGAAAGAGAATTTCAACAATTTTCCATACAACTTATATTCTGTTAAGCATGTCAACATGTTGTCGCTACAACAAACACCCTCCAAAATTCTGCTTACACTTGAATTTCGGAGCCTACTTATGATCTCATGATTTTTCACCTAAATTTGTTCATGGTCACTTCATGGTAGGTCGATACTTTTATTATGAGATTCTAACTTTAAAATCCACTTGTTTACACATGCTTAGTTTAGATCCATTTGCAAGTGCACCTATTTCTCGCAATCTTAGTAGTCAATGTTTACATCTACAGACAAGCATTGAACAATCCTTGGTAATAGGAATTACACAACTCATAGCCCTTTAAAAACCCCTATTGACAGTGCTTCTAACAATTGCAATGTGAAATCCATGCTGATAGTTAGTGTGCAACATTATTTGACAATCTCTCTCACTCGTGGCAATTCTATCATCATTTCGTTGATTCTTCTCAACTATCGTTTTTGTGCACCTTTTACTTTCGTAAGTGTCACTTTCAATTCCATGACTGTCATTTTTGCCTTATTTGTCTTTCACAAAGTGTTGCTTTTGTGTTCTCTTCGTTGTATAATGTGTCTCTTTCACTTTCTTTAGCTTTTGCAAGTGTCGTTTTTATTTTTTCTTACTTTCACAATTGTTGCTTTGGATTATTTTCACTCCTACATTTGTCACACTTTGACGCACTACTAGAGGAAGATCTAGTGCACTCTTCTACATTAGTTGATCTTATATATCATAAGAATATGTACTAGACACTCCCCCATAGCTTAGTGTACTTTCTGGTTGTAATCGACACTTCTATTGTAACTTGTATTCTAAGTGTCGCAAAGCTATGTTTCAACTGTCGCACTTAGGAATAAGTGTCAGTTTGTTGTCGTTTCAAGGTTTTCATGTGAATTTTGAGTATTTTTCATTCTATTAGATTGTGTTTAACATTATATGCATGTGTGATTCAGTTTTGGAACCTGTTTACGCCATTTTTCCCCTTTTTCCATTGATCTAACACTCAGCCAATTTTGTAGTCCTTCTCTGTCCTCACATCTTGCATAACTCATGAACATAGTTGATCTTCAAGGAAAATGATGAGTACTCTTTACTCTCCTAAGTATCAGTGATGAAATCCTTATCTCTCAGGTTTGTGCACTCTACTCATATTAAGGACAGTCTCTTCCACCAACACATTGAGAAACCTTGGAGATTAGGTCATTTATTTGGTTGATTTTCCATGCCAATTGTAAAAGTCATAATCTCTCTTGCCCAGGATTGTGCATTGCATAGTCATAGTGGGAATTTGAGCCTCCATGTGTCACTAAATTTCCCAATTATGCAGTCTCCCAAGCCTCCTCTTTAATTATTGCGCATTGTGCAGATAGAGTATGCAACCCTACTTCCCTAGATTCCTATCTTTCCCAATTGCACAATCCCTTCATCTCAAGGGCCTCTTACTACAAATTGTGTAGTTCTAGTGAGTATCTAGTCACCTCTAGGTCACTGAAGTCCTCAATTGTACAATTCTCTAGGCCTGTCCCTCAATCATTGTGCATTGTGCAGTTACAGTGACTAATCATGCTTCTCCTACTGACTAAAACCCCTCACTGTGAATCACTTGTCCTGGCTTGCTCTCTACTACTCATTGTGCCATTCCAATGGATAGTGAGGTCTTCCCTTAGTCTCTATGATGCCCAATTGTGAAATATTTTCCTCTTCCTCTTTGAGCACTCCTTATTGCACATCATTAGTTAGAAATCTCAATACCTTTTCTCATGGACCCCCTCACAACGTAGAAGAACTATCATGCCCTTCATTTACTATGCATTGTGAAGTTACAATCATCAACGAGTCATCCTTGGACCCTTGCAACAAAAATCTGCACAATACCTAGTCTCTCTCTCTTGGGCAGCTTCAAGTCTTAAGCCTCTAGTCATTATTACCAGTACTTCACACACATGCTTGTCTCTTCCTATTGTCATTTCACAATATGAATTTCCAGTGCACAATCTCCCACTTCTTAGCTCCTATAACTATGTAATGTATCCAAGGAAGCCACTCCCTCTCAACCCTTTCACAGATCTGTCACATACAACATCTTCCTTGAGCAAGTAGAGATAGAATAGGATATTTCCAGACTGATATTGGCTTGTCATGAGTGCACTTCATATGTAGGTGCTATCATTGCAACATGGCAAGGTCATCCTCAAGGGAAGTCATCAAGGAGAGGTTACAAGAGAGAAATTGCAAAGGAGTAGGAGAAAGAACCATAATGGAGGACATGAAAGAATATTGGACCAAGGAAAAGACATGGTAACTCATGTTGACTTGGAAGGTTCTGATACTTATCTAGATCTTTTGGAGGATGAATATGAAGAATAAGTGAAGATCCATCATGAAGAATTCAAAGTCATAACAACAATGATAAGAGCTTGCCATTGAAGAAATGAAGTCTTATGCTGCCATTGCCAAGTCATGGATTCTCAAAGTGTCATTACAAAAAGTCATATGATTCAATGTGTTTTTCCACATCACGTGTGGAATGTAATTATGTACTTTTCAAAAAATAAGAAAATGTAAAATGTGTGGAAGCCCAAGGGTCCCACATGGAATGTGAAAAGTCACTAGTAAGTTCTAAAGTCATGTAGAAGTTCAAAGGTCACTTAGGAATTCAAAAAGTCATAGTAGGAGCTCAATAGTCATGAGGAAGGTCAAGAGTCACATGGGAGGTGGAAAGTCACCTCATTTGTTATACATACACTCTCATACCTTAAGAGGATGAACATGGGACTTTGGGCTTTTTCACCTTGGCTTCTCTACTGAGCTTGGCATAGGATAAAAGATCATTCTTTGGAGGAGCAAGTGGTGACTTAATGTTCCACTATTGGGGTTAGTGTGGAAGCATTATAATTGTGTATCTTGGGACTCTCACTTAATATATGAATCTCTTAGATCTGACACAATTACATGCATATGTCGTGAATGATTGTGAGACTATTTTTTCATTGTTTGCACTGTATGTTTATATTAACAAATACTAATGAAAATGAATTATTTTGTTGTCTTTTATATGCATCTTGTTGAACATGCATTGTTTCTTGCTTTTATGATCATTGTTATCTTGTGAGCTACTTTGTAGTTTAACTAACGATTCTTTCCATGCTCTTTTTTGTCTCTTTTAGGATAGTACCACTACTTTTATTCTAGAGGCTCACTCTCTCATTCCCTTCCATGAAAGTACCTTATATACATTGCAATTGTATGCTCACAATGTCAACTTACTTGCTTGTTTCAAATATTGTTTGTATAATCTCTTATGTTGATAATTGCAACTAAAGAAAATTCTTATAATGGGAACCAACCTTGCTTTCCAGTTGGGGCCCCTAATCCAGACGATGTGAGGTCTAGTTGGGACTTCATACTGGGGAGACCCCCTTAGTTGACGGACTTCCAACACCATCAACACAACACAACCCTTGAGTTCTCTCCATGCTCCTTTTCATTATTGGAATAATGAGAATATTGTCTAGAAAGACTTGCACAAAGTGGTCTAGATATGTCTAGAGCATGCCATCCATGAAGCTCATGAACATTGTTGGTGTATTGGTCAAACTGAATGACACTACCACAAATTCATAATGCCAAAACCGAGTTCGAAAGGAGGATTTTAAGATGTCACTTTCCTTAATCCTTAACTGGTGGTATTCAAAGCATAGATCAATTTTTGACAAAATTGCTACTCCCTTAATTTGATCGAAGATATCGCCTATTTTGGGTAACAAGTACTTATTCTTTACTGTGGCTCAATTAAATTCCCTATAATCTATGTAGAATATTAAGGATTCATCTTTCTTCTTGAAAAAAAACATAAGTGCACCACAAGGTGAAACACAGGGTCTAATAAGTCCCAAATCTAACAACTCTTTTAACTACATCTGCAACTCACAAAGTTCTAGAGCCACCACCATGTAGGGGGTCTTGGATATTGGCTCTACACGAGGTTTTAGGTCGAATGTGAAATTGGTCTCCTTCTCTAGGGGTAATCCTAACAACTCCTTGGGGAGAACATCCTCAAATTATGACAAAATTGGGTGTTAATCTAGGGAGGGTCCCCTCTTGTCACATATGGCCTCAATGACATATAATTTACAAGCTTGCCTAAGATAGCATTTTACCTTCATCTTTGAGATGAACTATTGGGACACTCATTTTTTGATACCACAAATCTCAACTGATCTACCTTCATCATCTAAACATATCACTTTCTTTTTGAAACAACCTCCTAAAGCTAAATGAGCTTCTAGCTAGTCCATTCCAATGATTACATCGTACATCCCTAGTGTAGTGATGTATGCCTTCAACATAGCTATACACACCCCAAGGTTTACCCGACATTGGTCAACAATAGGTCCTATAGCCCGTCTTAGCCTAGAATCCATCTTGACTTGTTAAAAGTCATCATACTCATAAGCTACCAACCCACATTTTTCTAATGTAAATGGTGAAATTGTTGGAAGCATAACCCTCTTGGGTTATGCAAACTTTGCTTATTCACTTGATAGGAAAGCAAAAGGCCTCAAGTAATGATTTAATAAATATTCCTAGGGAAAATTAAATAAACAATGATTTATTCAATTATTTTCATGGTTTTTTTAAATTTTAATCAGAAAATAATTTAATAAAAATAGTTTACTAAATTATTTCCCATGGTGAAAATGATTTTATTATGGTAAAATTAATTCTACGTGGTGTATTTCGATCCACCTAGTTAGAAATGGCTAGGTGATCATTTTGGTGATAAAAGATTCCCCCCCAACGTATGAGTGTTAGAAGCAAATCATATGACCAAAATACATTGTAGGTTACACTTCCACGAGACACTAAATGGGAGAGAGAGAGAGAGAGAGAGAACTCAAGAAATGCAAGAAAGGACAAAAATGGAGGGGGAGAGACCTACTAAATCGACAAAAGTCTCCTTTTATGTTGGAGTACATGATCTCAAATGAAGCGAGGGAGGCATACCCATACATGATGAGATAAATGAGTACAAATAATAATGGTAAGTCCAACAATGTGGTACTAAGCTACAAAGTACATGATACATGATATGCTAGCATCAATGGGCTAGAAAATAATACAATGAATCCCATATACATAATGTGCCTGGAAAGACATAGGCTAAGACTAAATACAATAACATCTGAGTACATGAGACATAATTCCCCTCAATCTGACATGGTGAGGGGGGATCAAACCAAAGAAGCCCTGTTGAACAAGAAAGGGCTGTGGAGATCTGAATGGATCATCTGAAGGAGACATACATGTTGTGGGTGCTGCAAGCGACTGAAACCAAACCCATCACATCTGCAGAACTGCATCTGAGGCTAGATCGATATCTGCAGAAATCCAGGCATGTGGGGGTCTACCTGAAGGGCCACTCCCTCATGAGGTCTGGAACATCTCACACACACCTAGGAATCACTAGTAGAATTGTCTGGATCACTTAAGCATCAAGTGTACGATTCTCAATAGTGCGATAATGAGCTGGCGTCGATCACGTGAGAATTAACCAAGTCAAAGGGAAATGATGATTCCCTTTATTTGATCCGAGGCACTGAAGATGAAAGATGGAACCAAGGTACTCTACCCTCTAAACCACACTTCTGGAATAAATGTGCTAAATTCGACATAAGAAGGCCCTCCAGAGTTAAGACAATAAGAAATCCTTAACAAAGGCATGAGTTACCATAATAGAGTGATTGATGGAATGATACCAGGGATGATGATTGAAATAAACAAGATGAGTGGCAGACTAATGAATTCCCTTCTCAAAGCATAATATGTATGGTTGACCTGGTAGCGACTGACTTGATTCCAGAGGGGATGGTCAATTACTTAGATGGGGGATTTTTAAAGACTAAACAATATAGTTGGAGGCGAAAGATGAACACAATAGGATGGATGTGACACCAAGATGTATAGAACATTGTAACTGGACTCAAGGGGGTGTGAAACAAACTCCATAGATGTAAGAGTGACTCCTCTCCGATGCTCTGAACAAGGGTGACTTGATGATGCTGCCACATGGGGGAGGCCTAGAGGGGACCATAAAAACATGAGTAAATGATGGTTACTCATGACAAAAATCGACATGTGAGTCAACCAATGCACGGGTAAAGTGGTACCAGAGTATAGATTTCTCAAATGAAGAAATTCGAGTTTAATAGGCGACAAAGTGAGGCCTCATGGAAAAAATGGTTTCCTATTGAAGTTTTAAATTTCTAAAAAAAACAAAGGGACACCCATAATAGAACTCGGTGAGATATTTCCAATGGCGTTTATGGTTCATCAAACAAAGCTATGGTTTGGTTCCAATGGGCGATGGAGAAACTAGAGTATTTCTTATAAAAGGGATTTTTACCCCCAAATACAATTCATTTGCATAGTGAGCTATTAGATAATTTGGAGAGGAGGATAAGGCCCTAAATATTATGGAGATCATAGAGGACAAATTGACTGTTGGAATCACGATATGCAAGTTGGAGGTAGGTGGCCTAACCTTACTTATGATTTTTAATGGATTAGATATTTAGATTAGGTCTTCAGCTCTCTAGGGGAAACCCCTGCTCTTATTCACGGTCAGAGTGCACTTATTGGGCCCTGATCTATGTTCTGGAATGCAAAAACTGGGACAAGAAGTGTGTCCAACACAGTTTTGATGGCAAAAACTGCATTCTAGATTGAGAGGAAGAGCAGGATGGAGGGTCTCTATTGAAATGAAGCTTTGTACCCATGATGTGTGCCTTTAACTCTGAACTAACAAAGCATAATGGTATGTTATAAGTATGGAAGAGCTGAAGGTGCCATGGCAAAAAAGATATTTGGAGACTCTTCGTGTTGAGATTCAATGGAATCAAGTAGTCCGAGGGGTTTTGGTATGGTATGGGGTGATAAATTTCTTGGAGAACCCTTTGATGAGGGTTGGTGAGCCCTTATTGTCGAGGGTTGTGAGATACTAGGACTTTGATCAGGAGGCATTTGTAGTACAAAGGCATACAATCAAGATCATGATCCATGATATATATTTTCTGATAGGATTTCCCACCCTAGAGGTAGTGGGGGAGATACATCCAATGTTGCCTCATCGGAGGCACATAGGAGAGTTTGTTGATTGTCGCTGTGTATTGGGTGTTCATGCAAAGGGAATAACCATTCATATCAATGACTTAGAGAGGCTTGAGACATGACCTACAACCACAACAATGTTGCGGATCTTGTGTAGTCATGCCTTCCATCACATCACTGGGGGGAAGATAATGCTCGTGGAGAGTGTGTTAGTAGGGACCTACTATGGGTAGACCCAAATGATGCTGCCATTGTTGAAATGATAGTTGACTGTTATGAAACCAACTCACAAAAAGATAGAAAAGATAGTTGAATGCCTTAGAATTCAGCCTCTTTGAGGGGGAAACCTCCTTTACATTACACAAATGAAAAATTATTGGATGATACAAATGAGAAGACCTCCTTTCTATATATAGGAGTTTAAGGGGTCATAATATAATCAAAAACAACATAACAATAATAATGTAAGGGCACAATAATAACAATAGTGGGCTTCTAGGGGGCACAATAGTGACAATATGGGGACTACATGGGTACAATACTATAATAAGGGGGTTGTACTAATAACAATAAGGGGGTACACTAGTAGTATAGGGGCCTAACATGCCCCTCTCCTTCAAAAAGTGTTGTTCTCAACGCTTGAGTAGTTCTTGATGCTTCTGTATAAAATTCTTGTCCTCCCATGTGGAATCTTCAGTGGGTAAGTTCTTCCGCTTGATGAGATACTCTGCAATTGATCGATTTCATAGCTGTCGGGTTCTTGTTTTTGTGACTACTCTAGGTTCCAATATGATTTTTCCTTCCTCTTCAAGTTCTGGCAATATTGTTTGAATTGGGATCTTCTGCAACTTTTGAATGAGT
This sequence comes from Pinus tabuliformis, assembly GCA_031772625.1. NCBI lineage: Eukaryota > Viridiplantae > Streptophyta > Pinopsida > Pinales > Pinaceae > Pinus > Pinus tabuliformis. Next base: position 1,281,788,298 of record CM062820.1, read on the forward strand.
GGCCATACTTCTTCGTCCTTCTTCCATTCATCCCTTGCTTCGTTTATCCAATCTGGTTGGATAATAGAAATAGCACAAAATAATGCTTCCACATCCTCATCCTTTTTTGAGAGTGCATCTGCAACAAAATTTTGCTTCCCTTTTCTATAGATGATGTCAAAGTCATAACCCAACATATTTGTTACCCATTTTTTTTGTTCTTCTAAAGATAATAGTTGTTCTAAAAAGTATTTAAGACTATCATGATCCATTTTTACCTTCAAGTGTCTTCCCATTCTGTAAGGTCGCCATTTTTTAGTGCATGTGGTATTGCCAACATTTCCTTCTCATAATAGCATGCTTGAGATGTAGCAGTAAAAATGCCCAATCACCTACATCAAAGCATTTTTAACTGCGATGTTGATCTACCTGTTGTTTCATTCAATTTTGTACCAAAGTGGCGTTATCCTTTAAAAGTTGGAGAACTTGTTGTTGATGCTCGATGTGATCTTTTACTGCTTGAACCTTTTTCTTCTTGATATGTCCTTCTATCTTGAGAGTTTGAGGAGTGATAATTTCTTCCAATGCTATACAAGATATGGTCGAATTCATTTCTTGATGCTCGATGTGATCTTTCACTTCTTGAACATTTTTTTTCTTGATATGTCCTTCTATCTGGATAGTTTGTGGAGTGTTAATTCCGACGAATGCATTACAAGATATGGTTGGATTCATTTCTTCTTTCTTGATGTGATCTTTCACTTCTTGAACCTTTTTCTTCTTGATATGTCCTTCTATCTTGAGAGTTTGAGGAGTGGCAATTCTTGCCAATGCTTTACAAGATATGGTCAGATTCATTTCTTCTTTCTCTGGGGTTGGGTCCTAGCATATATCCTCTTCTTTTGATGTTTCTTGATGCTTTTCTTCCTCCTATTCATACTCTATGTGAAATAGTTTCTTCTTAGCACACTTATGACCTTTAGTGCATTTGCTATCACAATTGTAACAAAGCCCTTTTTCTATTTTTTCTTCCAATTGTTGTGGTGTAACCCTTGTAGGTTGTGGAAGGCTAGGAGAAACAACACTTCCATCTTTATAGTTGTCAAGGGTAGAATTCCTTGTTGCCATAATTTTTGTTTCCACTTTGTAACAAAGCCCTTTTTCTCTTTTTTCTTCCAATTGTTGTGGTGTTGCTCTAAAGAAGGTGTTGCTCTTTGTATTCTCATAATGTGCTATAATTTCCTCCGTGAAAATTGACCACATAACAAGTTGTTTATGAGAACAAAGCCCTTTATACCATACAAATTGATATTTTTCTAAATATGAAGATGCAATACATACCTTTTGTAATAGTGATACACCATGTAGATTAAAATATTTCTCCATATGTAGTATCCAATTTACCAGATCCTTGCCATCAAACTTCCTCATCTCGCTTTTTCTTGATTTTAGGAGCTCGATCTTGAAACGTCTATAACTCTATAATTTCATATCTTTAAGTTCTGAAATTGCGACCTGCAGTAGCCCTCTGTGTCCTCTTTCCAATGCCACCAGTCTGATCAAAGTTAGATTCTCCAACGAAGAGTTATGCACAATCTCCCAAGATGACCTGATTATATACCTTTTCAGAAGAGCGAACTTGTATGAAGTGCCATGTGTCACTGTTTTGACCTTCGGATCTAAAAACTATATACATGAAACTAAAGTCCGTCTTATTTCTGTAACTTCTAATGAAATTTTAATTTGATGCTCAAAATAAAATTTATGAGGATTTTCCCTAGGTAACCTATTTGGAATGTAATTCGGGAGTCTGCAAAAAGGCCAACTTCCTTAGATAATATCTCTGCACATATAGCACGAAATTCTCTGAAATTTAGACCCGAGGTTTAGAACAATTTTGGCCCAAATGGGTTTTTTTTAGCATCTGAAACATCGCAGAAACAAAATTACAACGCAAATGCCACGATGACCTGTTTGGAGCAGCAAAACCCTAGAATCCAAAGCTCTGATACCAAATGTTATGAAGCCAACTTACAAAAAGATAGAAAAGATAGTTGAACACCTTAGAATTCAGCCTCTTCGAGAGGGAAACCTCTGTACATTACACAAATGAAATTTTTTTGGATGATAGAAATGAAAAGACCTCCTTTCTATATATAGGAGTCTAAGGGGTCATAATATAATCAGAGCCGACATAACAATAATAATGTAAGGACACAATAATAACAATAGTAGGCTTCAATGGGCACAATAGTAACAATATGGGGACTACATGGGTACAACAATATAATAAGGGGGTTGTACTAATAACAATAAGGCGATTCACTAGTAGTATAGGGGCCTAACATTGACACTATGCAAGCGAGGGACCAATGAGAGCCATTCTTTTGGGACAATGTTATTCTCATTCTTCTTTGAGAAGATCTTGACCATCTTCCCTCTTGTACAGATCTATGATGGGGGCCCACAGGAGCCCAAGATGCATTGTTGGGGGTAGCTACTGTGATGAGGTGGAGGAGGGGGAGTAAGATGGGTGTTCTAACCTGTGTTTTTGCACATTGGGACCAGATGCCATTGTACATAGATGATTATCCATATAGTGGAATGAACTATCAAGGGGATGCTGACTTACCACTTCCGTCGGGATGAGCATGGGGTCTAGATGGTAAGTGAAAGTTGCTATATATTTGATGCATTTATAGTTTAAGAAATATGTGTATGTGGTACTAATTTCTAAACCTTTTGGTATGTAGATATAACATCGGTGAGGCTGGTAGGATACATGGGATGAGTCGTAGTGCCTAGGGATGCAGATTAAGGTGGTTCCACATCACAATAGAGATCAAGTAGTGACGCTCTACTGAAGGATATATGACGTAGATTCGACATGCTACTAACTGGGGTGACAGAGCATAGGTGGAATGAGTTAGAAGATTGATATACAAATGAGTGCACTTGTCTTCCCTCAGAGTGGTGAGGAATCATGTGGCACATTGCTATGCCAAGTGAGGCAGTACAATAACTACGCGCTGGTAGGATGGAGCCATTGGCTAAGGATCCTCTAGATGATAGTGATTAGTCATAAGGACATGTGGGTCCCCTTTATTGTTTTGTTATAACATGCGAATGAGCATGTCATATGTATTTAGAGTAGTGGACTCGCACAATTGGAATAACCGATATGAGGTGTGGATGTTGGATCCATCTGAAAGAAGCAAGAAGGCAATGAATAAGATAGCGGGGGATGAAAACTACCAAAATGAAAGAAAAAGAAAAAATATACATGCATTTGAATGGGAACTGTTATGGGTAAAATTTCTTGAGGTAGAGTGCATTGCGAGGGCTAGGAAGGATTTCTCCTTCTGGACCCTCTAAATGGTATTACCCTTTGCCCAAACGCTTATGGATAATGTAAGGTCTAAGCCATAATGGTTCAAACTTCCCATGCCCTAGGACATCATGAGCTTGATCATAGACGAGAACAAGGTCAGCTTCATGGAAGGTACGAGGGTGGACATTTCTGTCATACTGAGATTTGGTTCACTTTTTGGCCACTTCAATGGTTTGCAATGTGTTAGCGCTTGAAATTTCACCTCAGGCTGAAAAAGGTAAACTCTAAGGCAACATCAAACCACTTAGCCTCGTAGCTAGCCCTATGGGGCAAGAGAGCGCTCTCTCCGGTCCATCTCGGTAAAGATCATCAACGGGCAGAGTTAACCAATAAAGAACACTGATTTTAGGCTAGTAAACTGATATAAAAAAGGTTTGATTTGGGATTTTTAGGGTTTTGGTGGAAAATTGGGGAAAGGCAATTTTGGGTGCGGGGATTGGACACAGTTTTCGCAGGGGGTTCTTTGGGGCGAGGTAGGAGACTGTATTGATGCCTTTGAAAGAGTTGGATGGATGAGAATGAATGGTCAGGAGCTAAGGAGAGCAAGCAATCACCTTGAATTCTCCTTAAACAGCTGAAAACATTGATATTAAGCAAACTTAAAAGCAGAGCATGGCAATCATGAATTCTACTTTAACACTTCATTTGCCTAATTTGCAGAAGGAAAAGTAAGAAGATGATCCACATAACAAACTTACAAGTACAAAGAGAAACACACCATCAATACATGTAACCACAGGAATCCCAAAAAGGACTGCAAAACCCTGGACTTTCTTCCTTTGCCAAAATTGCAGAGATACAATGAGTGATACAATAGAAGCTTCTCCCTCAAGAGTCCAACCATGAAAATGACCAAGAAAGTACATAATATAGGTAATCTAACATCTTTTCTTGCCTCTAGGGGTCGAGATCACTATCCTAGGAGCTGTTTCAACCAATTCCAAACTGAGCACTAAAATCTAGGCAGTCAAAACAACATACCTCTATAAGCTAGGAAACCAATTCATTCATTAAATTTTTGCCTATCTCATGAATGAATCTTCTAGAAGAGATAAATGAGTGTCAAAATATCATAAAATTACATCATTTACAACAAGGAGGATCAAAATCCACTCCAAAAAGTCAAATCCAGTCAAAACTGCGTTTTGCTGAGCTGTAGGTGCATTTCTGTGAAAATTGCCCAACACGTAGCGCCCTGATTTTGAACACGTAGCGCGCCTTTGGAGCAACGTTTGAGGCACTTCCAGGTGTCCAAATGAGGCAAACGTGGGCTTGTTGGAAAGGTCTGGATATCTACATTCCAGCCCAAGTGCAATTTCTGAATTTGGTGTCCATTTGCCCCTGGAAAATTGCAATCTCCCAAGACTGCTTCCTGTGTGTCAAAAAAGTGGCAGAAAGTCATTTTTTGCTTTTTTTTTTGACCTTCTAGAGGCTCAAAACTTGATGAAATCTCTTGGTAATTGCTGAGCAGGTGTATTTTTGCATGAAAAATCCAAAAATGCTGAGTTTTCCTGAAATGGAGTTGCCCATCTAAAGGGTCGCGCGCGGCGCGCTACGCGTTGGTGAAGAAAACCTGTTTTTAGCCCAAAAATTCACAAGTGACCAAAAATTTTCAAATTTTTTTTGAAATTTGTGCTGGAGTTGAGTCATTTAGCACCATGCTCCTTCAAGGAAGCCTCAGCCAAGATGTGGAGGGGATCGGGCCCTTTTCTTCGTTTTAGTGCCTTGGCCAACCGTCTTTTGAGCACCTTCATTCTCGCCTTGCATACGTGCATTCGGGCCCAATAGTGGTTCTTCATGTTCCGGAGCAGGTCCTTATCTTTGTTGGCCTTGGCCAGCAGCCTCTCCAAATGAGCATTGACCTGGAGGAGCATAGCCTCTCGCTCAACGGGTACCAAATCACCGGGTCTCTTGCGCGCCAAGTTGCGGTCTTCATGGATCCTCGGCAACTCATCAAGAGTGTCCAATTTGCCATTTCCAACCTTTGTTGCAACGAGTCATTTTTAGCCCTCAGTTGCTGGATGATCTCCTTTGGCTCTAAGCTAGGAGAACTGATATCGAGGTCAACAACATCTATGCCTGGATCACCTGATGGCCCCTCATCAATTTTGGGCTGCTTGCCTCTCTCTTGTACCTGTGCTGCTGTCGAAAACGAGGCCCCTTCCACCTGGTGTGGAGATAACACTCGCGGTGCTGATGAAGAAGGCGAGACCCCTTCCACCTGATGTGGAGAAAATACTCGCCGAGCAGATGCAAATAAGGCCCTGTGGCCTTTTTGATATGTGACCAATGGAGGGGAGCTGACATGTATGGCCTCGGGGATATCATGCTGTTGTGAAGGTCCTCCCTCCTCATGAACAACCTCACGAGGTGGTGGTGCTGTGAAAAAATCTCGAGAGATAAAATCCTCCCATGGGATACCCTGCTGAGCCAACTGATGCATGACCACAAGCTTGATCAAACCATAATGAAAGATGCTCCGGTGTTGCTGTGCTGGGCTCTTTCTCTGCAAAAAGGGCACCATCCTCTCAATATTCCGGCACATGAAAAATGGTATGTTCATCATCCGTACCCGTGTGAAATGCATCAACAAGCGGATATTGTACGAATACAAACGTGAAAATCTGCCCTCATAGGTGAAATAGCAAATGATGAGCCTCATCAAGGGAGCATACTCATCCCTCAAAAATCTGAAAGGAAATACACCAGTCATGTACCTCATGTACACAGGTTTAATGTAGGGCTCATACTGAAATCTGTCCAATAGTTTGCGCTTGTTCCACTCTTCTCCAACATTGGGTATCCCTGTTGCTTGAGCAACAATCTCAGGTGACAATATAAAATCCACCCCTGCAAGATTTACATGCCCTTCATGCAAATGCAAAACAAACAAGCGGACCAATTCCCTATGGTGTTGAATTTGAGAAATCCTCTCGCAAAATTCATAACATGACTGATGGCGGAAACATGTGACTGCAAGTGGACAAGTCTGCAAATAGGTTAAAGAGGTGGGCTCCTCTCTCACATGGTGACCACCCTTACCACCCCTGTGAGGCCTCCTTTGTACCTCAACCTCTGGTGTTGACTCACGGTCATCACTTTGCTCATAGTCGGTTTCGGTTTCTGACATGGTTTCAAGAGCAAAGTGGCTGAAATGTATTGCTACTTCTGCTCAAATGACCTGTTGTTTTTACTGTTGAAATGCTGCTTCAAGGGGACAAATAACACAAGGGAGATGTTAGGGAAGGGAGACTTTTAAGGGGAATTAGGGAAAATATATGAAAAAGGGAATTAAGGGAAGGAATCATGACATATACAACATGATACAATTATAATTTGCCAGGGTTTATAGGAAGTAGGGTTTAGGGTTATGTTATTGAATTTTAGGGATAGGGGTAGGGTTTTGGGCCTTTAATATTTTTGGTAGGGAGATTAGGTAAAAATGATAAGGGAGGTGGCTGGGATGTGGGGAAAAAATGGGAGTGAAAGAGATGACCTTGAGAGCAGCAAAACAAAACCCTAGCTTTACTTGCACTTTGACATTTTTAAGCAAATACACATGAACTTCTCATTTTCAAATTGATGGCATTAAAACACATTTCCCATGCTCATTTTTCTTTATCAAGCAAAATACTTTGATGATCAGAGGCCTACTTGCAACCTTGAAGAAATTTGGGGTCGTTTGAAGCTTGTAGGCAAATTTTTTGTGTGTTATACCCCAACGCGTAGCGCCCCTGTCTTTTTCCCATTGTGCTGACCGCCCCGACGCGTAGCACCTGCCCAACACGTAGCGCGCAGGTCCTGATGCGTAGCGCGCGGGCTTTGTCCACCAACTTGCATAGTTTTCACACTAAATCGCCTTTTGCTCTTGCTTTTGGAGTCTTGGAAGCAAATAATGATAAAATTAAGGGAGGGGAGCTTTTATAAACTTGATTTGAATTAATTTCCCCTCAAACCCACTTTCTAATGTTTATAAAATGACACTTTTCAAAATTTAAATGCTGCTGACTTATGGTTTCCTTTTTGTCCTGAAATTGATTGAAATGATGCTTTTTCTTGAAAATTTTTGCAGAGGTAGCTTCTAAAGAGTCTTGGCAAAGGAGACCAGGGCTACATGCCAACTTCTGGAGAGTTTGAATTTTTACAAATTTTTACAAAACATGAGAAAATGACCTTGCCTTCAAAAACAGGGTTTTTGAACTCAACGTAGAAAAAATAGCTGTACAATATGAAATCCTTTGAAGTGATGCTTAGATAGACATCCCTCTGGCCTGCTGGGCATTTATTGACCTTTAAAGACATGACCTCAAAGACAAATTGGACCTAAACCCTAGACCTAGGACCTTGACTTAAAAACAAGACCAATGACCCTGTAAAGAATTTTATTGACTGAAACAAATTGGACCAGCAGTGCCAAGAGGGGAACATAAAGACACAAGCTCCTCCATCAGGGTTATGGCATGCCTAATGGAATGCAATAAGATGACACTGATGGGACACCTACTAATGAAATGCAAAGAGCTTTGATCGCTGATGGAGGGCTACTAGACCGACTCTAACATTGGCTCCAATGGGGATGGTAGCTCCTTGGAGGTGCCAAGAACCTTAGACCTCTGGGAGAGCAGACCAGTGCCTTACAATCATTGGGCAATGGAGTCATTATTTACGCATGTGACCCAAACCGGGACAGCTTTATTGACTTTAACAACTGACTGACAATTGGACTAACTTTGACCCAAACTAACTCAACTTTTGGACAGAAAATGGACTGATAAAAACATGGAAAACTCACACCAACTAATCTCCATATTCAGAATTATAGCCTTCACCGTGGGCCCCAAACTAAAGATGAAAGATCAGTTCACACTTGCAGTGAAATAAAAGTAAAATGGTAATTACAATGATAATGGCTAGAGTAGAAAATGCTCAGACATGGTACCTTTTAAGCAGCCGGCCATTAACCAACCCTCCAAGACAATCATCACTGTTCATTTCTTTGAGAAGAAAGGCATTTGGACCACGGTATGCCGCAATTTTGTAAGGACCTTTCCATAAGTTGTCAAACTTTCCATGTTTCCCTTTGTCTTCATTTCGGGCATCCCACCTCAAAACAGCATCATCTATCTGGAAATCATCCGGCTTTGCTTTTCTGTCATAGATTTTCTTTATGCGCTCCTGCAACTTAAGAGTATTTTGAAGAACCTCCTCCCATGTCTCCTGTAAATGAATCATTTGACTAATCCGCCTTTGCATTGGATCCTCCTCACCACCAGCTTCTTGAAGCAACTTTGCTACCGGAATACTAAGTGAAGTAGGAAACACCGCATCTGTCCCGTAAACTAGTTCAAAGGGTGACATACCAATTGACTTTTTCTGACTTACACGATCAGCCCATAATGCATTTACTAACTTTTTGTGCCAGCTCTTCTTATTGTTTTCCAGCAATTTCTTTATGATGTTTACCAAAGATTTATTCGAAGATTCAGCCAGCCCATTTCCTTGCGGATGATAGGCGGTTGAATGCCCCAAGTTGATGTTATATTTGTAGCAAAAATCAATCATCTTCTTTGATTTAAACGCTGCTGCATTATCTGTAATCAACTTATGTGGACAGCCGAAACGTGACAATATGTTATTTTCAAGGAAAGAAATAATTACCAAGTCCGTGGCCTGCCGGGTGGGAATGGCTTCAATCCATTTCGTGAAGTAATCGGTGGCTGTCAATATCCATCGATGTTGTCCGGAAGATGCTGGATGAATTTCGCCGATGAAATCCAAGCCCCACTGCTGAAATGGTGTGCTGACTTCAATGGGCTTGAGAGGCAATGGCTGTAATTTCTGCTTTCCTTGAAAAATTTGACATTCATGACAACTCTTAACCGCTTGATATACATCTGAAAATAATGAAGGCCAATAGAAACCTGCCCTTAGGATCTTGTTTGCTGTGGTCTTCCAAAACAAGTGGCCCCCGCAGTCACCTTTGTGAAAATCCTCTACAGCTCTGTTAGCCTCCTCCTCGACCAAACAATTCAGCAATATGCCGCCGGGGTCTTTCCAATATAGTGCAGATTTTATGATGCAAAATTTGGCAGCCTTTAATTTCAATGTCCAAGCTTTGTTTCGAGGCATCTCGGGAGGTGAAGACAAATTTTGAAGCACATATACAATATCAGCATACCAAGGAGAAGAAATAAAGATGTCAGATACCTGTAGTGCTGAATTTTCTTCATCTTCGTCGGACAAGGCAGCAATCAAATTAATGTCTAGGACATGGAGATTTGTTTCAGCGATCAATTTAGCAAGACCTTGGCCCTTGATCAGCTTGGTAGGCTTAATTTCCACATCATACTCCAATAGTGCAGCAATCCACTTACCCCGCCTTCCTTCCGGTTCCGCTTGTACCAAAACATCTTTAACAACCGCGTTAGGAACATATGCCAAAATGTGAGAATTCAATATGTACACACGGAAATCTTTCAAGGCTTTTACCAGCGCCAATGCTTGTTTTTCAATGATATTATACTTCAGCGCTCCGTCCCTTATAATACGACTGAAAAAAGCAATGGGCTTCTCAACTCCATCTCTCTTTTGCATCAGCACAGCTGCCAATGTATGCTCAGAAGCAAATGAAAATAAAATAAAATCTTGTGTATAATCCGGGCTGATTAAAGTTGGGGCTGAAGATAAAATTAACTTTACCAAATTGAAAGACTTTACCGCCTCTTCGATCCATTTGAGCTGGCTGTCCTTTTTTAGCATGTTAGTGATTTCTCTGAGGTGTTCGGCAAGATTCGGAATAAAGTTGTTAGATACCTATACCAATAGGTTTCATATTTCATGATTGGCAAAGAAAGTTCCAAATATGCTCTGCTTTGGTGATGCAAAGATCCCATATTTCCAAGAGAATGCAATATGTGTACATAGCTTGATGTTGACTGAATTTTGGATGGATGGTCCAACAGCCTAATCTGGATCATGCCATGTTTTAATTTCTTGTCATTAGAATAGAGAAAGAAGCCTGTCCAAACTGTTTAATCTTGGCAGGCTAGTAGTTAGGTAGAGAATTAAGGTTCCCAACTGCTTAATCTGGGGCCTTGGAAGTAATAAGGTTAGTTGTAGATAGAAAATCAAAAGAAAAAGCCAAAGGAAAAGAAAAGGCACATAAGGGTTTGCAAGTCTAAGTGCACCCTCCTTGGAGTAACAAAAAATGCTAGGCAATAGAGTGGGTAGGTAGATGGGGTTGCAGAAGCATGATCTCCTTTATGTCACTGGCCCAACCAAAGGAAAAACAGGGTGCCAGTGCAGGTCTCTTATTCAGCAGTTTTTGCAGCAACTCAATGAAGCATGACTAACTTCCAGATTATCCCCCATCACATTCATTGCTAACATCCCAATACTACCTATGTTCATGAAAGAAGTCAAACTCTTTTGTTGATTCTTGTTTCTTTAAAAGCCACATTTCTTGTGTAAAATTCTTTTCATTTTGATCTACTTCCTGAACTAAGTTGATTCCATATAAAAACTTAGTGTCTTTCCCCCTTCATCCACCTCTTCCACTCATATTAACTCCTAATTCCCTATTTATTTAACTCCCTATACTCCCTTTTCCCTATTATTAGGATAATCCTATAGACAAATCCCAAATATGTACATATTCCCTCCCCCTTGGCATTATAGCCATATGCTTGAATATTGGAAAATCATGCAGGAATAAAGTCTGCTTGCATGTGGTTGTATAAAGTCAGGGATTAAATTGACCTCTGGTCAGTTTGATAACCTAAGCTACACCCCTTTTCCCTTTACAAACCTTTGAAATCATTTACCCACTCTATTTGCAAAAAAGCCTTGTAAAAAACCCACCTTTACCCCTTATCCTAAGTTTGCTGTAATGCGCATTTCAAACACCAAAAGCACCAAATAAACCCATTTTTCCTTTTATCCAAAGTTTGGATGTATAGCGCGCTTTACACCGAAATACATTGAAAAAACGCATATTCCTTTGGTCTTCAAAGTACCGCCCGGGCGCGCATTTCAAAAAATATATTAAAATATTCCCCGCCCGCTGCCGTATTGTCCCGCCACCTTTTCGACCCGTCGACCGTCGGATCTGGGCTTTCCCATCCGACGGCCCTCATCCATATCGGGTCGGCCCCGACGACCGAACGTTACCTCCCGAGAAACTGTCAGAGGGTGACGTCAGGCCTCCGCCACGCGTCGCCCCCAAATCTTATCGGGCCACCCTCTGACAATACCGCGACCGTATCCAGAGCGGTCCGAGCAAACCGCTTACCGCTTATTGTTTACCACTTATCCCATCGCGTCCTCGTCATCGCTACGTCACGCCCATGTTATAACCACTCAGCACTGTGTCAGCGTCCGGCCCGCCACTGCTCCGACCTGTCCGCCACCTCACCAGTCCCCGTGGACCACTCACAGGCCGCCACATCACCCTTCCGTACCCGACCCCACCTGATGACGTCACGCTGACGTCATCCAAAAAAAGCGCCAATAACCCAAAAATTCCATATTTTCGCCAAAAAACGTGGTTTTTGTCACTTTGGCCAAAGAACTATTGCTCTGGTTTGCATGCAAAATACGATCTTTTCGCCATCAACCTACGGAATTCAACTTAAAGGCCGTGGGCACTTCCAATCCACCTGCATTATAACCATTGCCAGTAATTCACCAGGTATTTATCCGAGTTTCCCATCCGTGCCTGGTTTTGAGTATAATTCACCAAGCAAGCATAAAAAGAGTCAAAATCACTGTAATTACCAGCAATTCTCCACTGACCGGCATCCATTTTCAGTTATAGGGTTGAAATTCACCTACACAGTCCACATTTAGCCAAGTTTTAATTAAAATTACAGTCAGTCCGCGCATTCGTGGACTTGAAACCTGAGCTGCACTAATTCATCGGGAAAACAGCGTTACTAGTCCCAGCATTTGCTCATTCAAACTCTGTTCGGAGCATTTCAAACTGTTCTCACCACAATTTACCCAGTTCTTTCCTTGCAAATTGCCTCACTCTTGCAAAATACCCTTTTGTGTTGCTCTGTCCAGTAGAACAAGTCCTAGTACAAATTCAGAATCCTAATTAACCATGGAAACTCCAGTAGCATTAAATATCCCACCTCTGAATGCCCCACACAGAGAGTTAGAGTGGAAGGCCCTGGGTGATACAGATTATCAGATGACAGAGACATTCTCAATGAATGCCAAATTTAACATTCATATGCTAAATGAGTTAAAGGCTCAACACCTCAGTGGAGCTGATATTTTAGGGATTTGGGACTCAAATTTGCCCATCTTTAACCTTCCTCAAGTCAATGTCCTTCCAGACTTGATCCACAGATGCTGTGAAAACTATGATCCATGTCAAAGAGCTGTTCTCAGTTCCAGAGGTTCAGTCTTGTTCCATATCACCCCTGAAGCCATAAATGATATGCTGCACTTTCACACTGCAAAGCCACTAACTCCTCTCTCTATGATGGACTTATTAAAGAAGGGGGGCAAGCTGTCCAGTGCCCAGGTCATCAAGATTAATCAGTTATTTATTCAGCCAAGCTCTGAAGCTGTGAGAACACCTCCTATTGGAAATCCATATCTCAATGACTTGGGCAAAATGCTTGTGGACTTGATCAGTTATGTCCTTGGGTACAGGGGAATTGAGGATGTTGATGACACTATTATGGCCATGTTGTCCATATTTTCCCCTGGAAAGCCTCCTGCTGTGCATTATGATTATGCTACGTACATTGCCAATAAGATTCATGAACAACTGATGAATCTGGAGAGGGAGAAGGTGTTCAGATACACCTCATACATCTATCATTTGTTCTTATTTTATCAACCTGACAGTTTCCCTATTCCTCTCAAGAAACTTGATGCCCAGGGAAACCCAAGGTCTGTAGTATTTTGGACCTCAGTTTTTCATCACACCTCTTGTTCACCATACACATACTGTGAATTCATAGACCTTTTTATCCATCTAGCTATGACCTTGTTATTTGGTGTCCCTCCTCCTAGGTTGACCGATGAGATGCAAAGAATACTCCATCTCTCAAAGGCCTACAGCATTGGTGATTGGTAATTTTACCAACACCATACAGTAATCAGAATATATGGCTGTGAGTTGGACCCTTATAGGCTGCCAAGATATGTCCCTATGAGACTCTTTGCCTTGGAGTATTTCAGGCAATTTGGAAATGCAGACCTGGTCCATTTCCACAGTAAAAACAAGAAGGTGCAACTAAAGGTCAGGAACCAGCTAGGCCCATTTCTTTACAACAAAAGGGAGGAGGGATGGAAGGAAGCAGATATGATCCTAGAGAGCCTCCAATTAGAAACCAGTTTCCGCTGGGTACCTTATGACCCTAATCATTTCATTTCTCTCAGGAGGGTAAAACATAAACTGGGTGGCTATGCTCACATCAGATTGCCTCACATTGAAAAATATGCCAATTTACTAAGTTGGAAAGAGGGCACTCTAGAAGAGGCAATCACTAGAGAGAAAATGCTACAAAGAGAGGCGAAGAACATTGAGAAAGAGGCTGACTTGGAAACTTGTGGGCAGTTTTCCTCCTTCTATCAAAGGCAACTTGGAGCAGCTGCCTCATCTTCTAGAGCCCAGCAGCAAGCAGCTAGAACTGTTCATCAGGTGTCAAGCAAGGGCAAGGAAAATCAGATGGAGCAGGAATAACCACCTCCTACAAAAGAACAACAAAAAGAAGAGCAGCCAATGCAGCAAGAACAAACAGTTGAGGCCCCAATGTCCACTGGGCAACAAACTCAAGAAACTGTGCCTCCTAGGCAGGAAATGACAGTGGAGGCCTCGGTGCTCCAAACTCCTCAGAATGAAGACAAAAATCGAAAGAGGGATAGAGAGCAGGAGACTCCCCTCACCACATCCACAACTCAAGGGGAGAAAAGGCAAAGGATGAATCCCTTTTCTGAAGAAGAGATGCCCATTGGACAATCCTTGGGCATGGGCCCACCAAGCATGGAGGCATCTGCCAGTTCCTTCCAGCAGGAACAAGAAAGAATAATCGGAGGAGAGATCAGCTCCTCAAGTCAGCAAAGGAGAGCCGAAACAGGCATCAAGCAACAATTCATTGACATAAAAAAGAGAAATGAGCCACTCAGGCTCCAGATCTATAATCAATTGCTGAAAATGGCCCCTACAAATCAGCAGAGGCTTATGTCAGCTTATGACATAAATGAGGGGAAAATGACCATGAGTCATTTCATGCCAACCATGCTGCAGCCACAGTCAGCTGCAGACTATATAAGGACCAACCTTGAGGTCCTTGCAAAAGACATCCACCCTATGGATCAAATAGAACTTCACAAGCAAACGGGTGAGATGGTGTATTCTACACTTGCAGATAAGACCTTCTTGGCACATAGGTTAGAAAACAGCCTGAACAATACAACCGCCCAACTTGAGTTGGAGAAGGCATCCTCTCAGGCCAAAGACAACAGGATAAGGTCTTTGGAGGATATAATCATAGAGCTTGGGCATGACCCAAAGGACCCTAAAGCTATAAAGGAGCTGCTAAAGATAAGAGATTCAGACATTGCAGCTCTAAGGAAGATGATAAAGATCCCAACAACTCTTCACCCTCAAACAGAGGAGGTTGCCCAGCAAAGAAAGGACCAGGATGTATCAACATTGCTGGTAACACTGCATAAACAACTTGTCCAGACAGAGGAAAAATTAGTAGAGACAGAGGCTGCATTGCAGGCAGCCCTACAGCAGAAAGAAGGAGGCCAAACATCTCAGCTCCCTCCACAAGTAATCAACCTTGAGGAACCCCCTCAAATTGTCACTCCCCCTACAGTGCAAACAGTTGAGACAGCTCCATCAACATCAGCACCAGCACCAACATCAGAGCAGGCTCCAAGCCTTGACATGCAGAAGCTGATGAATGAGATTCAAGCCCTGGAAGCCTAGATGGCAGAGCTAAACGAAGCCAAGGAGAATCTAGCTAAGCTGAATGAAAAATATGACAAGTCTAAGCAAAATGTAGCTGAAAAAGGAAGAGAAATAAAGGCTCTCAAGGAGAAGATAAAGGAGCTAGAGAAAGAGCTCACCCTTGACAAAGTGGTGGCTGAGGTCAAGACAGTTTTATGGGCCAACATTGGCCAATCAATAATAGATCAGTGGCAGTATATAGAGACTATTCATGAGCAAATGGAGCTCATAGGCAAAGCACACAGGGAAGTCCAAAGAGAAAGAGCATCTCTAGGCAATATGCCTGAGATAGCCAATAGAATGATCAACGTTCTCAATAACCGCACAGGTCCTCAGCTGGCAGCAATGGGGATCCCCAATAGAACTGAAAACATTGAGAAGCCTGGTACAAACATTGGATAGAAGAAGCCAGGACATGCAAACAGAAGTAAACAAATTCATGGATAAGTTTGCAGCATTACAGAGCAGAGGTCTCCCTGGCTTGCTGAACAGTGCAGGGGGGCTACTTTCACATGAAAATTATGCCAAAAGGGTGAATACTTTTGCTACCAATCAGATCACTGCAGGATCAAGTACCTCAGAGGAAACAGGGCCAGCATCTGGGCAAAGTCTCTATGACAGAGTAGAGAACTTATTCTTTATTATGAATGAGATCAAACATTTGTTTGAAGTGCCTCCAAACTTCTACAAATATACAGAGGCAGATGAAACCTTAGATGCAATTTTGAGACATCAACTGCCTACACAGGAATGGTGGACCAAAATGATACAGTTGTTACTGTAAACAAGAGGCTTTCATCAAGTTTTTTCATCAAAAAATATAAGTCATCATGTTCAAAAAAATTTGATGCATTCAGTATGTCTGGAGAAGAATGGACTAAGCCAGCTCAGCAAACCAATTCGGCCACTAAAGCAATACTGATAGCTACAGATGACAGGGCCGAGAAAGCTACAACATGACAAAGCCATAAAGACACATCATTCAGCATTAATGCAGAACGCTCAACCGACTCAGTGGCCTCCAAAGGTCAAAAAGACTTCTGACAGAATTAAAGAGTATTCATTTTGTATTTAGAGCAGTAATAACTTCCTTATCTGCTATTTTGTAAAGTTGGTGAGCGCATTTATTTATCAAGTGACTCAGCGGTTCAGATATTTTTGTATAACCGATTGTATATATTCCCCCTCGCATAAGCTTGCAGGGGTTGTTGATTTTCTCTTCAGGAGATACTATGCTGTAAATGTTCAGAGTTTTAATACAACAAAGCTGATGGAATTTCCAAAGTTCTGTGTTGTCTGATGCGTTTTGGTGTGCTTGCTGAATGCTACAGGATTCCTGCGTATTTCATGGAACAATAAGTTTCTTTAACCTGTTCGTTATGTTTGTTATTTTCTTCATAATCCATTCATGTTCTGTTTCACAAGTTTAATGGCAAAGAAAAAGAATAGTTTCAGGATTTATTCATAGAATACCCTGAACTCAATCTAAGCTATTATGTATGTTTTCCTCAGTTATAGTTATAAGAGTGTAATTCTTAATTGCTACACTTCCAAACTATACCTTTCACAGTGATTATCGTTCAGGAATTCAAACCTGCTCATGGTCAATACATCTCTTTCTCACATCACCAATTTAGTGGAAATTTCTTAATTGCCTTCCACTGGTTAAACATACTTCATCATTACAATTTCAAGTTTGTTTCATGAAATATTTAAATGGCCTTGTTGCTTTAATAATTACACTCAACAAATTCAAACAACCTGCAACCATAGACTCCATTGCCCAATGGTCTAAAACTGTCTGAAGATATCACCTTAGGTACTGAAAGACATCATTCAACCAAAACTTTCAAACCAAACCCTCACCTCATATCTAGCCTAAGATTCTTAAGAACAAAGTTAAACAATTAAAGAGAGAGCCCTCTCTGATTACAGGTTGGCTAGAACCTGTGATCCAAAGCTTGGTTAGTGGTTACCCCGGCCGTATTCCCTCAGGAGTCAAAGGGAACAACCTGGGTGTTAACAAAAGCGACGCAGAAAATTCAACTTGCCATTAAAGGACTGAATCTCTTTCTTGTTTCGGGGCTGTTCTAATTGCTGAATGGCTTCCACACGTGCCGGATCTATACAAATGCCATCTTTGGAAATGATGTGACCCAACAACTTGCCTTCACTCATGGCAAAAAGGCTCTTCTTTGGATTCAATGAGATACCATATTTTCTGCACTTTTGAAACACCATTGTTAAATGATACAAATGTTCTTCATCATATTTAGAAAACACAGTTAAATCATCAAGATAAACGACCAAAAAGACATCCTTCTCATTAGCAAAGGCCATGTCCATCGCCCGCTGAAAGGTGGCACCTGCATTTTTCAATCCAAACGGCATCTTGGCATAATGAAATGTCCCCCATGGAGTAGTGAATGCAGTCTTGTCACGGTCATCCTCATGCACCAAAATCTGATTGTACCCAGAATAACCATCAAGTAGCGACATCCTCGATGCCCCAACTACCCGCTGCAATATATGATCCATCTTGGGCAGCGGATAATTGTCCTTTAGCGACACCTTATTCAGATTTCTGAAGTCTATACACAAGCGGATCTCGCCGGTCTTCTTTCTCACGGGCACCAAGTTGGAAATCCAATCGGAAAATCTGATTGGCACTATAATTCCAGACTTGTACAACCTGTTAACTTCCTTCTCAATCAATGGCAGCAACTTAGGATTAATTCTTCTCAACTTTTGTCGGAAAGGCTTTTGATTTGGCTTTATGGGAATGGTATGCTGAATGATACTTGTGTCATAAGTTTTCAAATCTGAATAATCCCATGCAAAAACATTAGAAAACGAAGACAACAATCTGATATATTCTTTCTTTACCTTTGGCGACAATGCTTTTGATAGTTTCACCATCTTTGGATTTTCAGCTGTTCCGAGATTCACTTCTTCGACACCTTCTTCCGTTGGCCTCAAGGTTGGTTTACGGGCCACGTCATCTTGATCAAACAGCTCCTCCAAAGGAATTAATCCTTTAGGAATGAAATTGTCTTTAAGCTGCAATACATCCATTTGATTTACTTCCTCAGGTTCTGTATCTATGGAGATGTCTTTGAACTCACCTTCAACTTGCAAAAAATCCTTGATTTCTTCATCATCTTGGAAAACTTGCCAACATCTTTGATTGTCTGGAACTGTAGGACGGTGCTTCACATAAATCTCAAACTTATTGATGGAATTCATGGGGATTTTTAGATTTCTTGCTGCCTTAGCCAATGCATCCGCAACACCATTTTGGATACGGGGCACACATGTTAAAGTATGTTCATAAAACAGTTTCAAAATATCTAGGACAGCATTTCGATATGCTCACATACGAGGATGCTTGGCCTGGAACTCACCTTTCACTTGCTTTATAACCAACTCGGAGTCGCCATATACTGCTATCTTCTTTGCCTTCAACTTCCAAAGGATTTTCAGGCCAGCAATGAGAGCCTCATATTCCGCCTCATTGTTGGAACAATCGAATGCCAATTTGTAAGAACATACTCGTACCTTGCTTGGGACTTTGTTTCGGACAGAAAATGGACTTCGAATCCACACACCTATACCAGCACCATCGCTGCCCACAGCGCCATCAAAATCCATGGTCCAAAGACCATCCTCATCGTCTTCTAAGTGCTGAAAATGTGATGTCTCTGCATTTTCTGTTTGCTGTCCATTGATTTCAGCTGTTGGCTCCATGACAACGGACCTTTCTTCACTTTCTTTTTTCAAAATTTCTCTAAAATTTTCTGTAATGTTTGGTATATCTTCTGCTTGAACTAACTGACTATCTATCTCATTAAAATTATCCGCAAACAAAACAAATGACTCTAAATCTGTATGTACATAATTTACAGGATGATTAACTGGCTTTTCCTTACTAGTGATCATGTATTTCATCTTTTGCTCCCTATATAACTTCCTCATCTGACCAAAGACTGGAATTGTAGCATAAGAAAAATTGATCTGAAGTGTACCTTTGAGCTTAGCTCCCCAAGATATCGAAAGCAACATTCCGAATCGTGGAGGAATATCCGCCACCACCACATCCATCAAAACATTCTTTGTTGGGATTTGATCTAGGCTCACTACCAAGTCCTTGATCAAACCAATACATTTTACCCGGCTGGAATCAAACGAATACAAATCATGATATTTCCTTGTGATGTCTAGTCCCAGCTTTTCCATAATTGCTTTCAGCATCAAATTATGTGAAGCTCCCGAGTCAAACATGCATTATGTAAAACATACTCATGTAATTGCAAACTGATATAGAATGGAGGAACATCACTTTCGGGAGACTCACCATTTAAAGCGGGCCCAAAAATCAATTCCGGTTGATCATCTTCTACATTCACCGTGTCTAGCATTGGATCAAAATTTAGCATCTTGGAGATTTGGCCTCGGTAAGTGCTATTCTTCATGATTTCCATCAAAGGAATGGACACTTTCAACTTTGAAATTTCATTCTCCAAACTGAAAGCTGAAACCTTCTCACCTTCTTTGGCTGGAACTTCTCTTTTTTCAACTTTATCTCTCGGTGTGCTTGATGGCTGATCTATCTTGCTTGCTGATGATGATTGACTTGCTAGGGGATCAATTATGTCTTTTCCTTTTGTGTGTGGGGAAGCTGAATCATTTTTTGCTGAAGTATCTTTCCTTTTCTTAATGGGATTTATGGGAACAGCTCGGTTTCTTAATTGCCTTTGCTGAGCGGACAAAGCATTGAGATATCCTCTTTGGTATTCCTCTGATTCTTCCTCAAGTACTGCCTCATTTGATAAGATATAATTCTCATCCTGATGTATGACTGAATTTCTCACAAATTCTTATTCTTCTGTAATATAGGTAGGCAGATCATCAGGAGTGAAAAAGTGATTTTCCTCTCCCACTGTATCACCTTCATCCTCAGATTCTTGGCTAACAAAATTCTACTGAAAAGGAGGTTTAATTTGCTGCTGAACTACTGCCTCTTGTGCTCTTGTTTCACGCTGTTTGATTCTATATTGTGGCTGCTGTGGACCTCTGAAATTAGGATTACGGATCTGCGGTTCTGGCTTGCTGAGATGAGTATGTTCAAGTGCCCTTTCAATCTTTTCAACCTTACGAAGGAGCTGATCTGATGTAGAAGCTTCCTCTTTGATTGTGACTTGCTTTTCCGCCTTCATCCTTGCTCTTTTATCATTCAAATTCGCTTCAACACTAACAGCAATTTTCTGCATATCCTCCAAGGTAGGTGGATCTCTATCTAGCAATGAATAAGCCATCTCCGGATCAAAACCATCCGGGAATTTGAGAAGTGTTGATTTTCTTGACGGTCTCAAATCATCGGGAATAACATTGTAAACTGTATTAAATCTGATAATGTAATCTTGGACCGACTCACCATGATTACGCTTGAGGTTGTTGTATTCAGCATTAATCTGAAGCGGATCCTTTCTGATTTCCCATAGATCTAAAAACTGCCTCTGAAGTGCTTCCAAGGTAGGTATGCTTCTAGCTGTCAAACCTCTGAACCATTTTCTTACTTCTCCATCAAATGTTTGTACAAACAAACGCATAGTTACATCCTCTTCATCTATCTCATATAGATCAAAAAAAGTCGTCATTTTGTCTATATGTTGCTGAGCAGAGATACTTTGTGGAGTGCCATCAAACATAGGAATTTTACTCTGATAATCGGCTGGCATATCATGCAAATTTTGGGGAAGAGCAAGAGGAGCAAATCAGGCAGCCATTGCTTTAGGTAGATTGGGTCTAGGAGTAGTAGGTGGAGTAGGTGTAGCTGTAGTATGAGGAGTATGAGGAGGAGAAGTGGTATGGGATGTAGAGGGCGAACCAACTATAGATTCTGGATAAGTGATTATAGGAGAAACAAAAATAAAAGGAGGATTACTCTGCTCATGCGCCGTGATAGTGGATCCAATATGAACAAATATAGTTTTAACGAACTCAATAAGATTAGTAGCGTGAATATCTGACTGAAGAGATCTTAGGATGAAGTTGTCAACCAATTTATTGTGTCTCTCAATTTCAAGGGCAGCTGCAAAATCAGGGTTGGGAACTAGAAAATCAAGTGCACTTTCAGATTTGGTTTTGAACAAGGACAACTCAAAACTCTCGTCAAAATCAATGTCTTCAAGATACTCAAAAACAGCTGGACATGAATGAGATTTGAATATATGACCAGAATCTGAAGCCAGTTTGGATATCAAGGAACAAATAGCCAATCAGCCTGTGAAAACTCTTAACTAATCATCCAAAAGTTTAGAGTTTGCAAATATACTGGGGTGAAATGCAAATGAAGTGTTACATTCACTAGCTCATGGAGATCGACTGAAGCAGCGTTTATTTACTTGCGCTGATGCAAAGCAAGAGCGTTTTCGAAGGCTACCTGGCGTATCTTTAGACTCCGTCTAAGACTTATGAAATAAACACATCAGTCAGCAAACAAATTGTTCCTCCCCAGTATGGTCGCCAATATGTTAGCGCTTGAAATTTCACCTCAGGCTGAAAAAGGTAAACTCCAAGGCAACATCAAACCACTTAGCCTTGTAGCTAGCCCTACAGGGCAGGAGAGGGCTCTCTCCGGTCTATCTCGGAAAAGATCTTCAACGGGCAGAGTTAACCAATAAAGAACACTGATTTTAGGCTAGTAAACTGATATAAAAAGGTTTGATTTGAGATTTTTAGGGTTTTGGTGGAAAATTGGGGAAAGGCAATTTTGGGTGCGGGGATTGGACACAGTTTTCGCAGGGGGTTCTTTGGGGCGAGGTAGGAGACTGTATTGATGCCTTTGAAAGAGTTGGATGGATGAGAATGACTGGTGAGGAGCTAAGGAGAGCAAGAAATCACCTTGAATTCTCCTTAAACAGCTGAAAACATTGATATTAAGCAAACTTAAAAGCAGAGCATGGCAATCATGAATTCTACTTTAACACTTCATTTGCCTAATTTGCAGAAGGAAAAGTAAGAAGATGATTCACATAACAAACTTACAAGTACAAAGAGAAACACACCATCAATACATGTAACCACAGGAATCCCAAAAAGGACTGCAAAACCCTGGTCTTTCTTCCTTTGCCAAAATTGCAGAGATACAATGAGTGATACAATAGAAGCTTCTCCCTCAAGAGTCTAACCATGAAAATGACCAAGAAAGTACATAATATAGGTAATATAACATCTTTCCTTGCCTCTAGGGGTCGAGCTCACTATCCTAGGAGCTATTTCAACCAATTCCAAACTGAGCACTAAAATCTAGGCAGTCAAAACAACTTGCCTCTATAAGCTAGGAAACTAATTCGTTCATTAAAATTTTGCCTATCTCATGAATGAATCTTCTAGAAGAGATAAATGAGTGTCAAAATATCATAAAATTACATCATTTACAACAAGGAGGATCAAAATCCACTCCAAAAAGTCAAATCCAGTCAAAACTGCGTTTTGCTGAGCTGTAGGTGCATTTCTGTGAAAATTGCCCAACGCGTAGCGCCCTTATTTTGAACGCATAGCGCGCCTTTGGAGCAACTTTTGAGGCACTTCCAGGTGTCCAAATGAGGCAAAAGTGGGCTTGTTGGAAAGTTATGGATGTATACTCTCCCGCCCAAGTGGAATTTCTGAATTTGGTCTCCATTTTCCCCTCCAAAACTGCAATATCCCAAGACTGCTTCCTGTGTGTCAAAAAAGTGGCAGAAAGTCATTTTTTGCTTTTTTTTTGACCTTATGGAGGCTCAAAACTTGATGAAATCTCTTGGTAATTGCTGAGCAGGTGTATTTTTGCATGAAAAATCCAAAAATGCTAAATTTTCCTGAAATGGAGTTGCCCATCTAAAGGGTCGCGCGCGGCGCGCTGCGCGTTGGTGAATAAAACCTGTTTTTAGCCCAAAAATTCACAAGTGAACAAAAATGCTCAATTTTTTTTTGAAATTTGTGCTGGAGTTGAGTCATTTAGCACCATGCTCTTTCAAGGAAGCCTCAGCCAAGATGTGGAGGGGATCGGGCCCTTTTCTTCGTTTTAGTGCCTTGGCCAACCATCTTTTGAGCACCTTCATTCTCGCCTTGCATACGTGAATTCGGGCCCAATAGTGGTTCTTCATGTTCCGGAGCAGGTCCTTATCTTTGTTGGCCTTGGTCAGCAGCCTCTCCAAATGAGCATTGACCTGGAGGAGCATAGCCTCTTGCTCAACGGGTACCAAATCATCGGGTCTCTTGCGCGCCAAGTTGCGGTCTTCATGGATCCTCCGCAACTCATCAAGAGTGTGCTCATCTTCCAATTGGTTGTTGCGCTGCTCTAAGTAGGTGATTGTCCAATTTTCCATTTCCAACCTTTGTTGCAACGAGTCATTTTTAGCCCTCAGTTACTGGATGATCTCCTTTGGCTCTAAGCTAGGAGAACTGATATCGAGGTCAACAACATCTATGCCTGGATCACCTGATGGCCCCTCATCAATTTTGGGCTGCTTGCCTCTCTCTTGTACCTGTGCTGTTGTCGAAAACGAGGCCCCTTCCACCTGGTGTGGAGATAACACTCGCGGTGCTGATGAAGAAGGCGAGACCCCTTCCACCTGATGTGGAGAAAATACTTGCCGAGCTGATGCAAATAAGGTCCTGTGGCCTTTCTGATATGTGACCAATGGAGGGGTGCTGACATGTATGGCCTCGGGGATATCATGTTGTTGGGAAGGTCCTCCCTCATGAACAACCTCACGAGGTGGTGGTGCTGTGAAAAAATCTCGAGAGATAAAATCCTCCCATGGGATACCCTGCTGAGCCAACTGATGCATGACCACAAGCTTGATCAAACCATAATGAAAGATGCTCCAGTGTTGCTGTGCTGGGCTCTTTCTCTGCACCAAGGGCACCATCCTCTCAATATTCCGACACATGAAAAATGGTATGTTCATCATCCGTACCTGTGTGAAATGCATCAACAAGCGGATATGGTACGAATACAAACGTGAAAATATGCCCTCACAGGTGAAATAGCGAATGATGAGCCTCATCAAGGGAGCATACTCATCCCTCAAAAATCTGAAAGGAAATACACCAGTCATGTACCTCATGTACACAAGTTTAATGTAGGGCTCATACTAAAATTTGTCCAATAGTTTGCGCTTGTTCCACTCTTCTCCAACATTGGGTATCCCTGTTGCTTGAGCAACAATCTCAGGTGACAATATAAAATCCACCCCTGCAAGATTTACATGCCCATCATGCAAATGCAAAACAAACAAGCGGACCAATTCCCTATGGTGCTGAATTTGAGAAATCCTCTCGCAAAATTCATAACATGACTGATGGTGGAAACATGTGACTGCAAGTGGACAAGTCTGCAAATAGGTCAAAGAGGTGGGCTCCTCTCTCACATGGTGACCACCCTTACCACCCCTGTGAGGCCTCCTTTGTACCTCAACCTCTGGTGTTGACTCACGGTCATCACTTTGCTCATAGTCGGTTTCGGTTTCTGACATGGTTTCAAGAGCAAAGTGGCTGAAATATGCTGCTGCTTCTGCTCAAATGACCTGTTGTTTTTACTGTTGAAATGCTACTTCAAGGGGACAAATAACACAAGGGAGATGTTAGGGAAGGGAGACTTTTAAGGGGAATTATGGAAAATATATGAAAAAGGGAATTAAGGGAAGGAATCATGACATATACAACATGATACAATTATAATTTGCCAGGGTTTATGGGAAGTAGGGTTTAGGGTTATGTTACTGAATTTTAGGGATAGGGGTAGGGTTTTGGGCCGTTGATATTTTTGGTAGGGAGATTAGGTAAAAATGATAAGGGAGGTGGCTGGGATGTGGGGAAAAAATGGGAGTGAAAGAGATGACCTTGAGAGCAGCAAAACAAAACCCTACCTTTACTTGCACTTTGACATTTTTAAGCAAATACACATGAACTTCTCATTTTCAAATTGATGGCATTAAAACACATTTCCCATGCTCATTTTTCTTTATCAAGCAAAATACTTTGATGATCAGAGGCCTACCTGCAACCTTGAAGAAATTTGGGGTCGTTTGGAGCTTGTAGGCAAATTTTTTGTGTGTTATACCCCAACGCGTAGCACGCGGGTCCTGACGCGTAGCGCGCGCCCAACGCGTAGCGCCCGTGTCTTTTTCCCACTGTGCTGACCGCCCCGACACGTAGCGCCTTCCCAACGCGTAGCGCGCAGGTCCTGATGCATAGCGCGCGGGCTCTGTCCACCAACTTGCACAGTTTTCACACTAAATCGCCTTTTGCTCTTGCTTTTGGAGTCTTGGAAGAAAATAATGATAAAATGAAGGGAGGGGAGCTTTTATAAACTTGATTTGAATTAATTTCCCCTCAAACCCACTTTCTAATGTTTATAAAATGACAATTTTCAAAATTTAAATGCTGCTGACTTATGGTTTCCTTTTTGTCCTGAAATTGGTTGAAATGATGCTTTTTCTTGAAAATTTTTGCAGAGGTAGCTTCTGAAGAGTCTTGGCAAAGGAGACCAGGGCTGCATGCCAACTTCTGGAGAGTTTGATTTTTTACAAATTTTTACAAAACATGAGAAAATGACCTTGCCTTCAAAAACAGGGTTTTTGAACTCAAGGTAGAAAAAATAGCTGTACAATATGAAATCCTTTGAAGTGATGCTTAGATAGACATCCCTTCGGCCTGCTGGGCATTTATTGACCTTTAAAAACATGACCTCAAAGACAAATTGGACCTAAACCCTAGACCTAGGACCTTGACTTAAAAACAAGACCAATGACCCTGTAAAGAATTTTATTGACTGAAACAAATTGAACCAGCAGTGCCAAGAGGGGAACATAAAGACACAAGCTCCTCCATCAGGGTTATGGCATGCCTAATGGAATGCAATAAGATGACACTGATGAGACACCTACTAATGAAATGCAAAGAGCTTTGATCGCTGATGGAGGGCTACTAGACCGACTCTAACATTGGCTCCAATGGGGATGGTAGCTCCTTGGAGGTGCCAAGAACCTTAGACCTCTGGGAGAGCAGACCAGTGCCTTACAATCATTGGGCAATGGAGTCATTATTTACACATGTGACCCAAACCGGGACAGCTTTATTGACTTTAACAACTGACTGACAATTGGACTAACTTTGACCCAAACTAACTCAACTTTTGGACAGAAAATGGACTGATAAAAACAACATGAAAAACTCACACCAACTAATCTCCATCTTCAGAATTATAGCCTTCACCGCGGGCCCCAGACTAAAGATGAAAGATCAGTTCACACTTGCAGTGAAATAAAAGTAAAATGGTAATTACAATGATAATGGCTAGAGCAGAAAATGCTCAGACATGGTACCTTTTAAGCAGCCGGCCATTGACCGACCCTCCAAGACAATCATCACCGTTCATTTCTTTGAGAAGAAAGGCATTTGGACCACGGTATGCCGCAATTTTGTAAGGACCTTTCCATAAGTTGTCAAACTTTCCATGTTTCCCTTTGTCTTCATTTCAGGCATCCCACCTCAAAACAACATCATCTATCTGGAAATCATCCGGCTTTGCTTTTCTGTCATAGATTTTCTTAATGCGCTCTTGCAACTTAAGAGTATTTTGAAGAACCTCCTCCCGTGTCTGCTGTAAATGAATCATTTGACTAATCTGCCTTTGCATTGGATCCTCCTCACCACCAGCTTCTTGAAGCAACTTTGCTACCGGAATACTAAGTGAAGTAGGAAACACCGCATCTGTCCCGTAAACTAGTTCAAAGGGTGACATACCAATTGACTTTTTCTGACTTACACGATCAGCCCATAATGCATTTACTAACTTTTTGTGCCAGCTCTTCTTATTGTTTTCCAGCAATTTCTTTATGATGTTTACCAAAGATTTATTCGAAGATTCAGCCAACCCATTTCCTTGCGGATGATAGGCGGTTGAATGCCCCAAGTTGATGTTATATTTGTAGCAAAAATCAATCATCTTCTTTGATTTAAATGCTGTTGCATTATCTGTAATCAACTTATGTGGACAGCCGAAACGTGACAATATGTTATTTTCAAGGAAAGAAATAATTACCAAGTCCGTGGCCTGCCGAGTGGGAATGGCTTCAATCCATTTCGTGAAGTAATCGGTGGCTGTCAATATCCATCGATGTTGTCCGGAAGATGCTGGATGAATTTCGCCAATGAAATCCAAGCCCCACTGCTGAAATGGTGCGCTGACTTCAATGGGCTTGAGAGGCAATGGCTGTAATTTCTGCTTTCCTTGAAAAATTTGACATTCATGACAACCCTTAACCGCTTGATATACATCTGAAAATAATGAAGGCCAATAGAAACCTGCCCTTAGGATCTTGTTTGCCGTGGTCTTCCAAAACAAGTGGCCCCCGCAGTCACCTTTGTGAAAATCCTCTACAGCTCTCTTAGCCTCCTCCTCGACCAAACAATTCAGCAATATGCCACCGGGGTCTTTCCAATATAGTGCAAATTCTATGATGCAAAATTTGGCAGCCTTTAATTTCAATGTCCTAGCTTTGTTTCGAGGCATCCCGAGAGGTGGAGACAAATTTTGAAGCACATATACAATATTAGCATACCAAGGAGAAGAAATAAAGATGTCAGATACCTGTAGTGCTGAATTTTCTTCATCTTCGTCGGACAAGGCAGCAATCAAATTAATGTCTAGGACATGGAGATTTGTTTCAGCCATCAATTTAGCAAGACCTTGGCCCTTGATCAGCTTGGTAGGCTTAATTTCCACATCATACTCCAATAGTGCAGCAATCCACTTACCCCGCATTCCTTTCGGTTCCGCTTGTACCAAAACATCTTTAACAGCCGCGTTAGGAACATATGCCAAAATGTGAGAATTCAATATGTACACACGGAAATCTTTCAAGGCTTTTACCAGCACCAATGCTTGTTTTTCAATGATATTATACTTCAGCGCTCCGTCCCTTATAATACGACTGAAAAAAGCAATGGGCTTCTCAACTCCATCTCTCTTTTGCATCAGCACAGCTGCCAATGTATGCTCAGAAGCAAATGAAAATAAAATAAAATCTTCTGTATAATCCGGGCTGATTAAAGCTGGGGCTGAAGATAAAATTAACTTTACCAAATTGAAAGACTTTACCGCCTCTTCGGTCCATTTGAGCTGGCTGTCCTTTTTTAGCATGTTAGTGATTTCTCTGAGGTGTTCGGCAAGATTCAGAATAAAGCGACGCAGAAAATTCAACTTGCCATTAAAGGACTGAATCTCTTTCTTGTTTCGGGGTTGTTCTAATTGCTGAATGGCTTCCACACGTGCCGGATCTATACGAATGCCATCTTTGGAAATGATGTGGCCCAACAACTTGCCTTCACTCATGGCGAAAAGGCTCTTCTTTGGATTCAATGAGATACCATATTTTTTGCACTTTTGAAACACCATTGTTAAATGATACAAATGTTCTTCATCAGATTTAGAAAACACAGTTAAATCATCAAGATAAACGACCAAAAAGACATCCTTCTCATTAGCAAAGGCCATGTCCATCGCCCGCTGAAAGGTGGCACCTGCATTTTTCAATCCAAACGGCATCTTGGCATAATGAAATGTCCCCCATGGAGTAGTGAATGCAGTCTTGTCGCGGTCATCCTCATGCACCAAAATCTGATTGTACCCAGAATAACCATCAAGTAGCGACATCCTCGATGCCCCAACTACCCGCTGCAATATATGATCCATCTTGGGCAGTGGATAATTGTCCTTCAGCGACACCTTATTCAGATTTCTGAAGTCTATACACAAGCGGATCTCGCCAGTCTTCTTTCTCACGGGAACCAAGTTGGAAATCCAATCGGAAAATCTAATTGGCACTATAATTCCAGACTTGTACAACCTGTTAACTTCCTTCTCGATCAATGGCAGCAACTTAGGATTAATTCTTCTCAACTTTTGTCGGAAAGGCTTTTGATTTGGCTTTATGGGAATGGTATGTTGAATGATACTTGTGTCATAAGTTTTCAAATCTGAATAATCCCATGCAAAAACATTAGAAAACGAAGACAACAATCTGATATATTCTTTCTTTACCTTTGGCGACAATGCTTTTGATAGTTTCACCATCTTTGGATTTTCAGCTGTTCCGAGATTCACTTCTTCGACACCTTCTTCCGTTGGCCTCAAGGTTGGTTTACGGGCCACGTCATCTTGATCAAACAGCTCCTCCAAAGGAATTAATCCTTTAGGAATGAAATTGTCTTTAAGCTGCAATACATCCATTTGATTTACTTCCTCAGGTTCTGTATCTATGGAGATGTCTTTGAACTCACCTTCAACTTGCAGAAAATCCTTGATTTCTTCATCATCTTGGAAAACTTGCCAACATCTTTGATTGTCTAGAACTGTAGGACGGTGCTTCACATAAATCTCAAACTTATTGCTGGAATTCATGGGGATTTTTAGATTGCTTGCTGCCTTAGCCAATGCATCCGCAACACCATTTTGGATACGGGGCACACATGTTAAAGTATGTTCAGAAAACAGTTTCAAAATATCTAGGACAACATTTCGATATGCTCGCATACGAGGATGCTTGGCCTGGAACTCACCTTTCACTTGCTTTATAACCAACTCGAAGTCGCCATATACTGCTATCTTCTTTGCCTTCAACTTCCGAAGGATTTTCAGGCCAGCAATGAGAGCCTCATATTCCGCCTCATTGTTGGAACAATCGAATGCCAATTTGTAAGAACATACTCGTACCTTGATTGGGACTTTGTTTCGGACAGAAAATGGACTTCGAATCTACACACCTATACCAGCACCATCGCTGCCCACAACGTCATCAAAATCCATGGTCCAAAGACCATCCTCATCATCTTCTAAGTGCTGAAAATGTGATGTCTCTGCATTTTCTGTTTGCTGTCCATTGATTTCAGCTGTTGGCTCCATGACAACGAACCTTTCTTCACTTTCTTTTTTCAAAATTTCTCTAAAATTTTCTGTAATGTCTGGTATATCTTCTGCTTGAACTAACTGACTATCTATCTCATTAAAATTATCTGCAAACAAAACAAATGACTCTAAATCTGTATGTACATAATTTACAGGATGATTAACTGGCTTTTCCTTACTAGTGATCATGTATTTCATCTTTTGCTCCCTATATAACTTCCTCATCTGACCAAAGACCGGAATTGTAGCATAAGAAAAATCGAGCTGAAGTGTACCTTTGAGCTTAGCTCCCCAAGATCTCGAAAGCAACATTCCGAATCGCGGAGGAATATCCGCCACCACCACATCCATCAAAACATTCTTTGCTGGGATTTGATCTAGGCTCACTACCAAGTCCTTGATCAAACCAATACATTTTACCCGGCTGGAATCAAACGAATACAAATCATGATATTTCCTTGTGATGTCTAGTCCCAGCTTTTCCATAATTGCTTTCGGCATCAAATTATGCGAAGCTCCCGAGTCAAACATGGCATTATGTAAAACATACTCATGTAATCGCAAACTGATATAGAATGGAGGAACATCACTTTCGGGAGACTCACCATTTAAAGCGGGCCCAAAAATCAATTTCGGCTGATCATCTTCTACATTCACCGTGTCTAGCATTGGATCAAAATTCAGCATCTTGGAGATTTGGCCTCGGTAAGTGCTATTCTTCATGATTTCCATCAAAGGAATGGACACTTTCAACTTTGAAATTTCATTCTCCAAACTTAAAGCTGAAACCTTCTCACCTTCTTTGGCCGGAACTTCTCTTTTTTCAGCTTTATCTCTCGGTGTGCTTGATGGCTGATCTATCTTGCTTACTGATGATGATTGACTTTCTGGGGGATCAATTATGTCTTTTCCTTTTGTCTGTGGGGAAGCTGAATCATTTTTTGCTGAAGTATCTTTTCTTTTCTGAATGGGATTTATGGGAACAGCTCGGTTTCTTAATTGCCTCTGCTGAGCGGACAAAGCATTGAGATATCCTCTTTGGTATTCCTTTGATTCTTCCTCAAGTACTGCCTCATTTGATAAGATATAATTCTCATCCTGATGTATGACTGAATTTCTCACAAATTCTTCTTCTTCTGTAATATAGGTAGGAAGATCATTAGGAGTGAAAAAATGATTTTCCTCTCCCACTGTATCACCTTCATCCTCGGATTCTTGGCTAACAAAATTCTGCTGAAAAGGAGGTTTAATTTGCTGCTGAACTGCTGCCTCTTGTGCTCTTGTTTCACGCTATTTGATTCTATATTGCGGCTGCTGTGGACCTCAGAAATTAGGATTACGGATCCGCGGTTCCGGCTTGCTGAGATGAGTATGTTCAAGTGCCCTTTCAATATTTTCAACCTTACGAAGGAGCTGATCTGATGTAGAAGCTTCCGCTTTGATTGTGACTCGCTTTTCCACCTTCATCCTTGCTCTTTTATCATTCAAATTCACTTCAACACTAACAGCAATTTTCTGCATATCCTCCAAGGTAGGCGGATCTCTATCTCGCAATGAATAAGCCATCTCCGGATCAAAACCATCCGGGAATTTGAGAAGTGCTGATTTTCTTGACGGTCTCAAATCATCGGGAATAACATTGTAAACTGTATTAAATCTGATAATGTAATCTTGGATCAAAACCATCCGGGAATTTGAGAAGTGCTGATTTTCTTGACGGTCTCAAATCATCGGGAATAGCATTGTAAACTGTATTAAATCTAATAATGTAATCTTGGACCGACTCACCATGATTACGCTTGAGGTTGTTGTATTCGGCATTAATCTGAAGCGGATCCTTTCTGATTTCCCATCGATCTAAAAACTGCCTCTGAAGTGCTTCCAAGGTAGGTATGCTTCTAGCTGTCAAACCTCTGAACCATTTTCTTACTTCTCCATCAAATGTTTGTACAAACAAACACATAGTTACATCCTCTTCATCTATCTCATATAGATCAAAGAAAGTCGTCATTTTGTCTATATGTTGCTGAGCAGAGATACTTTGTGGAGTGCCATCAAACATAGGAATTTTACTCTGATAATCGGCTGGCATATCATGCAGATTTTGGGGAAGAGCAAGAGGAGCAAATCGGGCAGCCATTGCTTTAGGTAGATTGGGTCTAGGAGTAGCAGGTGGAGTAGGTGTAGCTGTAGTATGAGGAGTATGAGGAGGAGAAGTGGTATGGGATGTAGAGGGCGAACCAACTGTAGATTCTGGATAAGTGATTATAGGAGAAACAGAAATAAAAGGAGGATTACTCTGCTCATGCGCCGTGATAGTGGATCCAATATGAACAGATATAGTTTCAACGAACTCAGCAAGATTAGTAGCGTGAATATCTGACTGAAGAGATCTTAGGATGAAGTTGTCAACTAATTTATTGTGTCTCTCAATTTCAAGGGCAGCTGCAAAATCAGGGTTGGGAACTAGAAAATCAAGTGCACTTTAAAATTTGGTTTTGAACAAGGACAACTCAAAACTCTCGTCAAAATCAATGTCTTCAAGATACTCAAAAACAGCTGGACATGAATGAGATTTGAATATATGACCAGAATCTGAAGCCAGTTTGGATATCAATGAACAAATAGCCAATTAGCCTGTGAAAACTCTTAACTAATCATCCAAAAGTTCAGAGTTTGCAAATATACTGGGGTGAAATGCAAATGAAGTGTTACATTCACTAGCTCATGGAGATTGACTGAAGCAGCGTTTATCTACTTGCGCTGATGCAAAGCAAGAGCGTTTTCGAAGGCTACCTGGCGTATCTTCAGACTCCGTCTAAGACTTATGAAATAAACACATCAGTCAACAAACAATTTGTTCCTCCCCAGTATGGTCGCCAATATGTTAGCACTTGAAATTTCACCTCAGGCTGAAAAGGGTAAACTCCAAGGCAACATCAAACCACTTAGCCTCGTAGCTAGCCCTACAGGGCAGGAGAGGGCTCTCTCCGGTCTATCTCGGCAAAGATCTTCAACGGGTAGAGTTAACCAATAAAGAACACTGATTTTAGGCTAGTAAACTGATATAAAAATGTTTGATTTCGGATTTTTAGGGTTTTGGTGGAAAATTGGGGAAAGGCAATTTTGGGTGCGGGGATTGGACAGTTTTTGCAGGGGGTTCTTTGGGGCGAGGTAGGAGACTATATTGATGCCTTTGAAAGAGTTGTATGGATGAGAATGACTGGTGAGGAGCTAAGGATAGCAAGCAATCACCTTGAATTCTCCTTAAACAGCTGAAAACATTGATATTAAGCAAACTTAAAAGCAGAGCATGGCAATCATGAATTCTACTTTAACACTTCATTTGCCTAATTTGCAGAAGGAAAAGTAAGAATATGATTCACATAACAAACTTACAAGTACAAAGAGAAACACACCATCAATACATGTAACCACAGGAATCCCAAAAAGGACTGCAAAACCCTGGTCTTTCTTCCTTTGCCAAAATTGCAGAGATACAATGAGTGATACAATAGAAGCTTCTCCCTCAAGAGTCCAACCATGAAAATGACCAAGAAAGTACATAATATAGGTAATCTAACATCTTTCCTTGCCTCTAGGGGTTGAGCTCACTATCCTAGGAGTTGTTTCAACCAATTCCAAACTGAGCACTAAAATCTAGGCAGTCAAAACAACTTGCCTCTATAAGCTAGGAAACCAATTCATTCATTAAATTTTTGCCTATCTCATGAATGAATCTTCTAGAAGAGATAAATGAGTGTTAAAATATAATAAAATTACATCATTTACAACAAGGAGGATCAAAATCCACTCCAAAAAGTCAAATCCAGTCAAAACTGCGTTTTGCTGAGCTGTAGGTGCATTTCTGTGAAAATTGCCCAACGCGTAACGCCCTGATTCTGAACACGTAGCGCGCCTTTGGAGCAACTTTTGAGGCACTTCCAGGTGTCCAAATTAGGCAAAAGTGGGCTTGTTGGAAAGGTATGGATGTCTACTCTCCAGCCCAAGTGGAATTTCTGAATTTGGTGTCCATTTGCCCCTCAAAAATTGCAATCTCCGAAGACTGCTTCCTGTGTGTCAAAAAAGTGGCAGAAAGTCATTTTTTGCTTGTTTTTTGACCTTCTGGAGGCTCAAAACTTGATGAAATCTCTTGGTAATTGCTGAGCAGGTGTATTTTTGCATCAAAAATCCAAAAATGCTGAGTTTTCCTGAAATGGAGTTGCCCATATAAAGGGTCGCGCGCGGCGCGCTATGCGTTGGTGAAGAAAACCTGTTTTTAGCCCAAAAATTCACAAGTGACCAAAAATGCTCAAATTTTTTTTGAAATTTGTGCTGGAGTTGAGTCATTTAGCACCATGCTCCTTCAAGGAAGCCTCAGCCAAGATGTGGAGGGGATCGGGCCCTTTTCTTCATTTTAGTGCCTTGGCCAACCGTC
This sequence comes from Pinus tabuliformis, assembly GCA_031772625.1. Lineage (NCBI taxonomy): Eukaryota > Viridiplantae > Streptophyta > Pinopsida > Pinales > Pinaceae > Pinus > Pinus tabuliformis. The sequence continues at coordinate 1,281,823,039 of CM062820.1, forward strand.
TTTTGAGCACCTTCATTCTCGCCTTGCATACGTGCAATCGGGCCCAATAGTGGTTCTTCATGTTCCGGAGCAGGTCCTTATCTTTGTTGGCCTTGGCCAGCAGCCTCTCCAAATGAGCATTTACCTGGAGGAGCATAGCCTCTCGCTCAACGGGTACCAAATCACCGGGTCTCTTGTGCGCCAAGTTGCGGTCTTCATGGATCCTCCGCAACTCATCAAGAGTGTGCTCATCTTCCAATTGGTTGTTGCGCTGCTCTAAGTAGGTGATTGTCCAAATTTCCATTTCCAACCTTTGTTGCAACGAGTCATTTTCAGCCCTTAGTTGCTGGATGATCTCCTTTGGCTCTAAGCTAGGAGAACTCATATCGAGTTCAACAACATCTATGCCTGGATCACCTGATGGCCCCTCATCAATTTTGGGCTGCTTGCCTCTCTCTTGTACCTGTGCTGCTGTCGAAAACGAGGCCCCTTCCACCTGGTGTGGAGATAACACTCGCGGTGCTGATGAAGAAGGCGAGACCCCTTCAACCTGATGTGGAGAAAATACTCGCCGAGCTGATGCAAATAAGGCCCTGTGGCCTTTCTGATATGTGACCAATGGAGGGGAGCTGACATGTCTGGCCTCGGGGATATCATGCTATTGTGAAGGTACTCCCTCCTCATGAACAACCTTAGGAGGTGGTGGTGCTGTGAAAAAATCTCGAGAGACGAAATCCTCCCATGGGATACCCTGCTGAGCCAACTGATGCATGACCACAAGCTTGATCAAACCATAATGAAAGATGCTCCGGTGTTGCTGTGTTGGGCTCTTTCTCTGCACCAAGGGCACCATCCTCTCAATATTCCGGCACATGAAGAATGGTATGTTCATCATCCGTACCTGTGTGAAATGCATCAACAAGCGGATATGGTACGAATAAAAACGTCAAAATCTGCCCTCACAGGTGAAATAGCGAATGATGAGCCTCATCAAGGGAGCATACTCATCCCTAAAAAATCTGAAAGGAAATACACCAGTCATGTACCTCATGTACACAGGTTTAATGTAGGGCTCATACTGAAATCTGTCCAATAGTTTGTGCTTGTTCCACTCTTCTCCAACATTGGGTATCCCTGTTGCTTGAGCAACAATCTCAGGTGACAATATAAAATCCACCCCTGCAAGATTTACATGCCCATCATGCAAATGCAAAACAAACAAGCGGACCAATTCCCTATGGTGCTGAATTTGAGAAATCCTCTCGCAAAATTCATAACATGACTGATGGTGGAAACATGTGACTGCAAGTGGACAAGTCTGCAAATAGGTCAAAGAGGTGGGCTTCTCTCTCACATGGTGACCACCCTTACCACCCCTGTGAGGCCTCCTTTGTACCTCAACCTCTGGTGTTGACTCACGGTCATCACTTTGCTCATAGTCGGTTTCGGTTTCTGACATGGTTTCAAGAGCAAAGTGGCTGAAATGTACTGCTGCTTCTGCTCAAATGACCTATTGTTTTTACTGTTGAAATGCTGCTTCAAGGGGACAAATATCACAAGGGAGATGTTAGGGAAGGGAGACTTTTAAGGGGAATTAGGGAAAATATATGAAAAAGGGAATTAAGGGAAGGAATCATGACATATACAACATGATACAATTATAATTTGCCAGGGTTTATGGGAAGTAGGGTTTAGGGTTATGTTATTGAATTTTAGGGATAGGGGTAGGGTTTTGGGCCTTTGATATTTTTGGTAGGGAGATTAGGTAAAAATGATAAGGGAGGTGGCTGGGATGTGGGGAAAAAATGGGAGTGAAAGAGATGACCTTGAGAGCAGCAAAACAAAACCCTAGCTTTACTTGCACTTTGACATTTTTAAGCAAATACACGTGAACTTCTCATTTTCAAATTGATGGCATTAAAACACATTTCCCATGCTCATTTTTCTTTATCAAGCAAAATACTTTGATGATCAGAGGCCTACCTGCAACCTTGAAGAAATTTGGGGTCGTTTGAAGCTTGTAGGCAAATTTTTTGTGTGTTATACCCCAACGCATAGCGCGCGGGTCCTGACGCGTAGCGCGCGCCCAACGCGTAGCGCCCGTGTCTTTTTCCCACTGTGCTGACCGCCCCGACGCGTAGCGCGCAGGTCCTGATGCGTAGCGCGCGGGCTCTGTCCACCAACTTGCACAATTTTCACACTAAATCGCCTTTTGCTCTTGCTTTTGGAGTCTTGGAAGCAAATAATGATAAAATGAAGGGAGGGGAGCTTTTATAAACTTGATTTGAATTAATTTCCCCTCAAACCCACTTTCTAATGTTTATAAAATGACACTTTTCAAAATTTAAATGCTGCTGACTTATGGTTTCCTTTTTGTCCTGAAATTGGTTGAAATGATGCTTTTTCTTGAAAATTTTTGCAGAGGTAGCTTCTGAAGAGTCTTGGCAAAGGAGACCAGGGATGCATGCCAACTTCTGGAGAGTTTGAATTTTTACAAATTTTTACAAAACATGAGAAAATGACCTTGCCTTCAAAAACAGGGTTTTTGAACTCAAGGTAGAAAAAATAGCTGTACAATATGAAATCCTTTGAAGTGATGCTTAGATAGACATCCCTCTGGCCTGCTGGGCATTTATTGACCTTTAAAGACATGACCTCAAAGACAAATCGGACCTAAACCCTAGACCTAGGACCTTGACTTAAAAACAAGACCAATGACCCTGTAAAGAATTTTATTGACTGAAACAACTTGGACCAGCAGTGCCAAGAGGGGAACATAAAGACACAAGCTCCTCCATCAGGGTTATGGCATGCCTAATGGAATGCAATAAGATGACACTGATGAGACACCTACTAATGAAATGCAAAGAGCTTTGATCGCTGATGGAGGGCTACTAGACCGACTCTAACACAATGCAACATGATGGTGTTCATTGGTGGGCTTAAGCATGATAAGTCATTGTTCAAGAGGTTAGGTGTTTGGGAGGAGTTCGATGACAAGGTGGAGGGAGGGGATTTCACACTTGATTGGTAAGATTGCCTCCTCTCCGAGAATGAGGTGGAAAGAAGTGAACCCAATGGTGGTTTTGAAAAACGTTTTATAGGCCCAAAAATCAGGGAAGAGTATAAGATGCCAGTTGGTCTTGTGTTTATGCACCGTCTGCTGAAGCATAATCTTAAGGATTTTGTTGATAACTTCAACTTGGCCATTGCCTTGTGGGTAGTAAGGCAATGAATATTGGTGTTCGAAGCCCAACAAAGAGGATAGATCACACCATATCTCGTCTTCAAAGTGTCGTCCATGGTAAGAGACCAATTGTTTCATAACCCCAAATCGAGCAATAACATGGTTAAAGAAAAAGAGGGTTGCAATAGTCATGATGTTATTGAATGTTGGTAGGGATTCAACCCATTTGGTGAAATATGCGATGACCACGATAATATACTTGGGGTTATTAGAATATTGGGGTTCAAACTCCATAAAGTAAATATCCCATTTACAGAAAGGACCGATTGTGATGACATGATAGAGGGGAGCAAGTGGAGTTCATGGCTAAGGGGCGTATAACTGGAAATTGTGACAATGTTTGAATGCCTCAATGCAATTTCTAAAGAGAAAAGGCCAAAAATAACCTACGCGAATGATTTTTTAGGCAGTGGCCATTCTGGAGAGGTGACCACCACAAGCACCACCACGGTAGGCATTGAGCTCTTGCTCAACTTCAGCATAGGTGAGACAATGACGCGATAGTGTTGACACCATGACGTTAAAGATCGTCACCAATGAGGAGGTAGTGAGGGGCTTGATGTCAAATAAGTTTTCGATCGTCATCAGTGAGATGGGGGGGGGGGGGGGGGGAATTTCTAGGTTCACAGATAAGTAAGGATTTCGCCATACTAAGGGTCATACAAGATAATGGTGAACAAGCGTTCATATGGAAGATCATCATTTATTGATAGATCAGGCGCATGAGTGGGAAATTCAAAAATAAATTCAGCAAGGGATAAACCTTTCTTACTCTTGGGTGTGAAAAATTCGAGATCGAATTCTTGAAGGATAACAATTCAACGGGTGTACTTCCTGTTAATGATCCGTCGATGCAATAGGAATGACATGGGGTTGGAATTGGTTACAACATTGGTGGTACATGTAAGGATATAATGACGAAGCTTTTGAACAAAGAACACAACAACCAACGCTAACTATTCTTCATGTGAATAGGACACAAGGGGACCATAAAGGTTTTTACTGACATAATAAATGACATGCTCATTTTTGGCAGAATCTTCATGGATTATGACCCCAATGAATGAATAGGTGGATACAGAGATATACAAGATGAAATACCTTTCAAATTTAGGTGGACTTATCAAGGGAGTAGAAGGGAGAGCACATTTGAGGGCATCAAAAGACTATTGATCTTGGTCATCCCAAATAAATGGAATGTTAGATCGAAAGAGTCTAAGAAACCCATGTGCCATGGTGGCATAGTCAGGGACAAACCTATGAAGAAATTTGGCTTTGCCTTGGAGGATTTGTAACTAGAGAAGGGTACAAGGAGGAGGAAGTTCGAGAATGGCTTGAACTTTGAGAGGGTCAAGAGTGATACTATATTTGGACACAATGAAGCCTAAAATTTGGTCAACAGGAATGCACACTTAAGGGGGTTGAGGCAAATGTTATACTTGTGACATCAAAGAAAAATGGTATGCAAATCATGAAGGTGTTGTGACAGATGTTTGGAACGAGTGGTGAGACCATCTAGATATGCAAGGATAATATGAGTGAGGTCATGGAAACAATAAGAAATGACACACTGAAAAGTGGCCCGAACATTCTTTAAAATGAAAGGCATGACCTTGTAACCAAAAGTTCCCCATGGTCTAGTGAAGGAAGTTTTATGCTGATCAAAATAACATATACATATCTGGTTATATCCGAAGAATCCATCCATAAAGGAAAGAAATTCATGCCCTGCACACTCATCAATTATTTGGTCTATGAAGGGTGTGGGAAAGTTATCTTTGGGAAAAATTTTGTTTAGATCATGAAAGTCTGTGCAAACATGAATGATGCCTTGTTTCTTAAGAATGACAATAGGATTAGACACTGGTGTAGGGTAAATACCCACACATACCCACAGTATGCATTAATATGCATCAACACAACTGTCCTAGGTATTTAACTCTGCAATGGAGTCAAAACTACAAACCATGAATGGTTAAGGCCATCTATAATAGTTCCTTTGCATCGGAACACAATCACCCCCACCTAAACCTCTTATCGGGAGTTTCTATCTCTTCAAAACCTTTGTTAAAGTTTGCCCTCAGAATCCTTCTATTGGAATTAAAAACCCTTCAGCAATGCACCTTTACATATCCCTTAAACCGCATACACATAACCTCCTCTTATAACCTTGGTTATATATATATATATATATATATATATATATATATATATATACATATATACATATATATATATAGATATATATATATATATATATATATATATATATATATATATATATATATATGTATATATATATATATATATATATATATATATATATAGATATATAGATATATTAACACACATTATTACAAAGGTTAAATCCATACATAACATACCTTTCCACCCTTCATATGGTTACCGCACACATACTGAGGCTATCTCCATCGCAATCGGCCTTCGTGTACTCCCTGGCCTTACCACATATGTGGTTCATCACCCTTCCGACTTCGATATTCAACTATTTGAATGTTTATATATATATGGGATTTCATTAAAACTCCACTCCGAAACCATTTATTTGGATTTCAAATCCCATGTACCCACATATAATGAATCATCGGATCCACCTACTTCCTCCATGCTCTCCGAACTCCACTTCCTTGATCGCCAACTAGTGCTTTATCGCTATCGGCGCATCGACGTTCCCATTGACTACCAGCCTTTTGACCTCCCGATATGCAATAAGCGATTGCATCTGGGCCGTTGATCTGGACTCTCGATCTGATGGTCCTGGATCAATCACTCTATCACAATCACTCCCTCTATGATTGGAACCCTTACCACTTCAAACCTCTGACCCGACCAGTTCTCCAAATCCGATAAGGGTATAAACTGCTCTTTATAGGACTTCAAGTCTGGAACTTGATTTCGACTAAGTTTTTCGCTAATTCTCAGTGTAAACTGGACTTTTGGCTTGCGGGACTTGATCTTTATAAATAATTCCACTAATGCGATGCTTTGCCCTTCTCCTCATGACATCATCTGAATTGTTGATCCTTATGATTCAACGGTTGTTGAGCATCGAACTTCACTTCTCTATTTTTCCTTTTCCACTTAGTTTTTTTTTTGCGTTAGACCTCAGTTCTTTTGTGGTTTAATCCTCTTCAAAGGCTTTGATTCTTTCACCATTTCCACTGCGACTCCCTCCTGAGCTTGATTCCTCAGCGAACCTTTTGATCTTTCAGCTGGATTCAATGACCCTTCTACGATTCATCTGGCTCAACTCCGTTCCTCTACGTCCTTCAAAATTCTTCCTGCAAGCTGTTGTAGAGCCTACGAATTCATAGTAAATCATTCATGAAATACTTCCTAATTCACTGGCACAATTAGGAACAAATTCTGCATATATTAGTGTAAAAGCAAAGATTACATTCGAGACTCCTCGGTCTCGCTCAGACCTATTTTCAATGTTAGTTGCCTCTTCCTCTCATTATGCTTGTAGGCTTACATATATGGCAGGATTGGTTTTATTGAACTATCCTGAACTGACTCCTAAATCTATTGAACCGACTCCTAGATCTTCTGCCCACTTCTACTTCCATTAATTCCTAAAGTCTCTCTCTCGTCCCTCGAATCATGGGCTGTTTTAAGAGTTATGATTGACTTTGGACTCTTGTCATTTATTCCCACTCAGTTCTCATTTATTTGAGAGCTTTTACAACTTTCTCCATTATCTAATTAAATCACACTTAAAGGCCTAAATATTGCATTAACTTGAGACTTAGGAAAACTATTTCCTAAAATACATGACCCCCTATGTCTACTATTTACAATGATTTTCCCTTGGGTGAATGCTCCTGCATCAGACTCCCAAAGTAGAAAGTATTCATGATCTCCTGATCATGTGTCTTCTAGTCTTGGTCTTCCTAGATCCCACACTTTGTTCTGTAACTGTCCACATTTTTGTTTCTTTGTTGCTACTATGCTTCTGCTATCTTTTTCTCCATCTTCTTCTTCTTGTCAATCAGACTCAAATTCTGATTGAACTTGCTTCCTGTTGCTATCATTTTCCTCCATTTGGACTACTTCATCATCAGCTGCCACATTTCTTCAATCTCTGTCTCTAGTACATCTTTGGACTGGTTTATATTCTGCTTCATATTTCTCCCTCCTTCTTTATGTTTTAGGTTGTTTTTGTCCACTAGTTCTTCAATCTGTTGCTCGTTACTTCCAGTTTGTAGTTGTTGGTTTCCTTTACTTACTTCAAATTTTGGTTTGCTTGCTTTGATGACTCTTATGCTTACTCTTTCTTTGCTTATTCCAACTTTTGCCTTAGTTTCTTTGCTGACTTTAACTTTGTTTACTGCCTCCCTATCATCCTTACCCTCTTTCATGATTGAATCATGACTATTCAGCTCTTTCTCTAGCAAATTAACTTATCTATCCCATGGATTGATTTCTTCCATAGAATTCTCTTCTTTCAACTTTATTTGGCTGTTCAGCTATGCCAAATCTCCTCCAACATTTGCAACAAAACCTGCATTCATAAAATACTTGTTAAAATCAAAGACACAAGGTTGTTGTGCCTTATCTTCCTCTTGCAACAATTCAGTTTGTTGCACTATTTCTTTCTCCTCTATCAGCACATCAGTACGCTGTTCTGAATTCTCAAAAGAATTCATGAGACTATACATTAGTTTCTCCTCCACATCATTTCCTTCAATGATATCTTACTGCTTTTGTTCATTGTTGTGAACTCCTTTTTCTGCAATCATTCTGTCATACTCTGAATTCTTTAGAGAATATTCCAGCAATGCAATTTCTCTGTGAAACTTTGCCAGTATTTCATAATCACTTATGCTTCTTGCATTTACACATAAATTATTAGTTTGGGAATCATAAGATTCAACAGTCTCAACTGTTGCTTCACATATCAGCTCTTCAAACTAAAATTCATCTCCTTCTTCCACAAGAACTTGTTCCTGTGTTGTCATATCTTCACACATCCATGCATTGTTAAGTTCCTTCTGCTACAATAAATCATTTTTCTCCCATTTAAGAGACATTCTTCATCCTCCTTTACATCAGAGTTTTTATCTTCTAAAATATACTTCTCCATACTTCTGACAGCTTCTAGAGATTGCTCGTCCTCTGCAAAATACTCTTTTATTAGTGTTCTTTCTCCCAAGGTTAAATCCTTTGCATAGGTTTCCTCTTCCTTAACATCCCTCAATATATGTCCTTCTTCCTCAACAACTTCCATGGCTACTTCTATTGTGCCTATCATCATAGTGAATTGATGATCCTTTACTATGTTTTCATCTAACATAGTCTCTTCTCCAAGTTTGCCTTCAGTCTCTTGCTGATAATCTCGTCCAAGAGCTATCCTTGTCTCATTATTTGCATAATCATTCTTCTGCATTTGATTTTCATCAATAACATTAATCCAACTCATTTGATTACCTTTCTGAGACAATATTTCTTCATTCTTCATCAGAGTAAGATCCTGATTCCTCATCTCCGTGACAACTTCTATAGACTCATCCACAAACTTTTTCTTTTGTATGCAGTCAAATTTCTCCTCTTTTGAGAAGTTTTCTTTGTTACCTTTTACTTCTAGATCTTCATCTCCTCTGAAGATATCTTCAAAAGGCTACTTTTCTCCTGAAATATCTGCCATCATACACAAACTATCCGTTTTAAAAACATAATACCCTGTGGTCTCACTTGATGGTTCAGCCATCATATCTCCTTGCTATTATAAATCCTTCATATGATTTAGAAAATCTTCGATGGTATATTCTTCAATCTCCTCAAGCCCTTCACTTCGTTGCTTGATATCTTTCTCCAGCTGCATATGAGACCTATCTATCTCATTTTCTTCCAAAACAGAATTTATATTCTGTTGTTCTTCTTCCTCTTTTATAAAAATATCAGCAAATTTTCCTTCCTTAGATGTTTCACCTGCAAACATACACAAATTGTCAGTTTTAAAGCCATGTGACATTTTGGCCTCACTTGAAGTTCCAGTCTTCAAGTCTTCATTTTCACTTTCTCGCAGAATTTCTCCTAGTTCTGGTTCACAAATGTACTCTTCCATTTCTAACTCAACTTCCTTGAGTTTTCCCTTCAGCCACTTCACTTGCATTTGTTGTAGCCTTCTCTGTATCTCTTTCTACTTCACCGACTTCTTCCTTAAGACCCAACCTATTCTCTGGCTTTTCTAAAGCATTCTCCTTAATGCATTGAGTTGTTCTTTTAACTCTGTAACTTCCTGGTCATTTTCCTCTTGACTCATCTTCTTGCCATTTGCCTTGGCATCCCCTTTCTTCATCTTTCTTCTGTTGTGGCTTCTCTTTGAACCTCTACTATGACTATCAATAGTCATCTTCTTCTCCTCTTTCTTCATGAGATCATTTGCAACAAACCTCTGCAACAACTAATCCTCTGTGCTGCTATCTTACCTCACTAAGCTCTCCTCACTCAGTCTTTTGGTAAGCACGGTCCTCTATCTAGAACCTCCTTTTGAGCAACACCTTTGCTCCTTCTAGGCTTCTGCAATCTCTCATTCTCTCTTGAGAACACTTCATCTGTCCTCTCTATCCAATCTCTTGTTAGATTCTTCAGGTTCATTGCCACTTCTCTATCAGAGTATTCTCCTTACTCTATCTTCAAGAACACATCTGGTTCTCCTCTCACAACTTCTCTTGTTGTCACTTGTGCATTAGTACAAAAAAACACATTCTCAATATAACATAACATATTACCTCACCTTCAGATCTCAGCATGATCTTGTTTCACCCATTCTTCTGCACTTTGAATGGATTGCCCTCTGTTTTGTCTCCAAGTCCTCTTTCCTTCAAAACTTGCATTAAGTAATATTGCTTTTTCTTTCCTCTATTCTATTTATTCCAAGCCTCTATTGGAACTACTATAGTCTTCCAGAACCTCAAATTTCTCCTGACAGTCTTCTGCTGTAATCTATGCACATTACCTTCTTTAGTGTGCAACCTCCTTTTCATAGAAATCTTTCCCCACTCTGATTTCAATTCTACTCTGATACCACTAATGGTGCAGGGTAAATACCCGCACATACCCACAGTATCCATTAATATGCATCCACACAACTGTCCCAGGTATTTAACTCTGCAATGGAGTCAAAACTACAAACCATGAATGGCTAAGGCCCTCTATAACAGTTCCTTTGCATCGAAACATAAGCACCCCCACATAAACCTCTTATCGGGAGTTTCTATCTCTTCAAAACCTTTGTTTAAATCTTTGTTCAAGTTTTCCCTTAGAATCCTTCTATCGGAATTAAAAACCCTTCAGCAATGCAAATTTACATATCCCTTAAACTGCATACACATAACCTCCTCTTATAACCTTGGTTATATATATATTAACACACATTATTACATATCAATGCTAAATCCCTTTATAATCGATTACAAAGGAAAATCCATACATAACATACCTTTCCACCCTTCGTATGGTTACTGCACACATACCGAGGCTAACTCCATCGCAATCGGCCTTCGCATACTCCCTAGCCTTACCACATATGTGGTTCATCACCCCTCCAACTCCGATATTCAACTATCAGAATGTTTATCTATCTATCTATATATCTATATATATATATATATATATATATATATATATATATATATATATATATATATATATATATAGATATATGGTATTTCATTAAAACTCTGCTCCGAAGCCCTTTATTCGGATTTCAAATCCCATGTACTCGCATATAATGAATCATTGGATCCACCTACTTCCTCTGTGCTCCCCAAACTCCACTTCCTCGATTACCGACTAGCACTTTATCACTATTGGCGCATCGGCGTTCCCATTAACCGCCAACCCTTTGACCTCCCGATATGCGATAAGTGGTCGCATCTGGGCTGTCGATATGGACTCTCAATCCGATGGTCCTGGATCAATCTCTCTATCACAATTGCTCCCTCTATGATTGGAACCCTTACCACTTCAAACCTCCGACCCGACCAGTTCTCCGGATCTGATAGGGGTATAAACTGCTCTTTATAGGACTTCAAGTCCAAAACTTGATTCAAACTAAGTTTTGCACTAATTTTCAATGTACACTAGACTTTTGGCTTGCGGGACTTAATCTTTATAAATAATTCCGCCAATGCGATGCTTCACAATTCTCCTCATGACATCATCTGAACCGTTGATCCTTATGATTCAACGGTTGCTGAGCGTTGAACTTCACTTCTCTATTTTTCCTTTTCCACTTAGTTTTTTTTGCGCTAGACCTCAGTTCTTCTATGGTTTACTCCTCTTCAAAGGCTTCGATTCTTTCACCATTTCTGCTGCGACTCCCTCCTGAGCTTGATTCCTCAACGAATCTTCTGATCTTTCAGCTAGATTCAATGACCCTTCTACAATTCCTCTGGCTCAACTCCATTCCTCTGCGTCCTTCAGAATTCTTCCTGCAAGATGTTGCAGAGCCTACGAATTCATAGTAAATCATTCATCAAATACTTCCTAATGCACTGACACAATCAGGAACAAATTCTACATATATTAATGTAAAAGAGAAGATTACATTAGAGACTCCTCGGTCTTGCTCAAGCCTATTTTCAATGTCAATTGCTTCTTCCTCTCATTCTGCCCGTAGGCTTGCATATATGCCAGGATTGGTTCTGTTGAACTATTCTGAATCGACTCCTAGATCTATTGAATTGACTCCTAGATCTTCTGCCCACTTCTACTTCCATTAATTAAGTCTCTCTCTCGTCCCTCGAATCATGGGTTGTTTTAAGAGTTCTGATTGACTTTGGACTCTTGTCATTTATTCCCAATCAGTTCTCATTTATTTGAGAGCTTTTACAAATTTCTCCATTATCTAATTAAATCACACTTAAAGGCCTAAATATTGCATTAATTTGAGACTTATGAAAAATATTTCCTAAAATACATGACCCCTTATGTCTACTATTTACAATGATTTTCCCTTGGTTGAATGCTCCTGCATCAGACACCCATGTGGTGTATTCGATAGGATAGATGAAAACAACCTACTTGAGCTTATCAATTTCATCTTTGATAGCTTCACGTTTGGAAGGATGGATACGCCTTTACTTTTTGCAGACATGGATGGTACCAGGACAAGTGGCGATGTGATGTTCAACAATGGTGGGATCAAGTCCAGGTATTTTAGAATAAGACCAGGCAAAAACAGAAAAAACCCTTTAAATAACTTGGTGTAAGCATCAATTTCTTCTATGATGCATTCTACCCCCATGATGATATTTTCTTCAAGGGTTATTTGAAATGTTAATTTTGATGGTAGGGGAATGTTAGGAATATTTCCTTCTTCAAAAGCATCTTGTTCACGGATGAGATTTTTAAACCAATCTAATTTACCATGAATGAAGTCTTTTGATTCCACAACATATTGGGCATGGGTTTGCTGCGGAAGGAAGTATCCACGATGGTGCATATCATCCCAAGGATAATCGAGGGTGGTCATGGCTTCCATGATCTCTTCATCACATTGGAAGATGGGGGGATTGGAGGAAGAGATACCACATGATGAAGAGGAGCTACCGGAGGCATCTTCATGAGAGACAAGGTTCACATACGCACTGTTAAGGCTGGGAGAGAGTCCCAATATATCGATTCCATGGATGAAAACACGTAGGGAATAGGAGCGATACTATCCATTATCTCGACATCAAGGGGAGGGATCACGATGGGTGGTTTAGAAACCTCCTCTCTGGCATAGGTGTGGGACCAGAACCCGTAGGTAGAGGAGTGGTGGAATCACTACAAGTGACCTATAATTCACGAAGCACTTGAAGTGTATCACAAAAGTCTTCAAAACAAGGACAACGATGAGAATAATGGCCATAATTATCACACAAAGCACAGGGGTGATTCAGGCATAATGATATGTTCTTCTTAGCTAACTCAAATAAGGTGACACAAACCTCAGGAATGTTAGAATCATGGAAGGTATCAAAGACAACATTCTTGATATGAGGGAGTTTAGGACAATGATTGGTGGCATGACCAATAATATCACACAAAGCACATTGAGGAGTAGGGTTTGGCAGCTTAGGAGGAGCTGGGGTTGGTTTGGGTGCTTTATCTTTAGTTCCCTTTTTCTGGGCTTTGTCCCCCTCCCCAGATGCTTTTGCAACAAGAATAAGTTCCTGTTGAGGTTGCTGAGGAATTGAAGCAAAGGAAGGGGTAGGAACAATAGGTACTAGAGTCAAAGTTGTATAAGGTTTGAGATGGTCAGGAGAAGTGTTTGCGAGAGTATCAATGTACCAGACTAGGATCCCCATGGTAATACTAGGTAAACTCAACATAACCATGATAGATGTAGAATAAACTCTAGGGGATGGAAATAAGAACAATATTTGACTAGAAGGGTAATGACCTGGGGGAGTAGTTCCGGGCTAAAAAGGAATAGGAGAGATGCCAACAAAAGGAAGTGGACCTTGAGGAGTTTTACATGAAGGATGGGTTGAGTTAGGAACAACAGGTTGTGGAGGTGATAGTTATTGTGAAGGCATACCAGACCACTTGTGGGCAACCCATGATGCTTGAAGCATGCTAACACTAGATGAGATAGGCTCAAAAGGAGTAGGTAGTGGACCATAATAAGTACCAAGCAACATGGAATCTTCGTAGACTCTAGGAGAGACATTGGTGAGGGATGAGACGGTCTTATTTCTAGTCATTGATGAGATAGTGGACATGAGGTGAAGTCTGAGATTTCATACCATAGTACATCAGCTGATCAATGGTGACAATATTTCCATTTTGAGGGAAGCACGACATACAATGAACCGCAGATGTGACATATGACATAGCATAGATATAACTATGACCCAAACGGATGTTATAATCTAATGGGGCATCAATGACATAAATGTCAATAGAGTCAGTCTTGCCGACAATAGTGATAGGATAATTGCGATATAAGCCAAAGGGTTGAGAGGGATGATTGTCCCAAGCACAGATAGTGATGGTGGGAGGAGACAGGTCAGGTGAACCAAGTTGCTTCCAAACACTAGCAACCATAAAATTGGTGGAGGTGCCTTCATCTATGATACACAACTTAACAATGGAATTTCTTATGGAGATTGGTACTTGAAATGAAACAGATTAAGGTAGGGGAGGATGCTTCAACATATCAACATCAAAGACAATCATAGATCATCATGGGGATCCACAACACCCAAAGAAAAGAGTAGATATTTCCATTGGGATGGGAACATTTGGAGGACTTCCAACATTGACATGGCAGCAGGAGACTGCACCAAGTCATATACTATGCTATAGGTATGGGTGGCTTTAGCAGAAGTAACATTTCGATGTAATGGACCTTTGGGGATCTTGGGGATAACCTCTACCTTAGGCAGAGGAATCTGTAAGGTACCATTTGATGATGACAGAGGATTTGTGGAAACTTGGGGTTGGGACTCAGTTTCCGACTTAGCGGATGGCTTGCCATATTGGCGTGATTGAGTCTTAAGGTTGACTTGTTCAGTATGGACCTCGTCAAAATTCATCATAAGAATATGATAATCACTGTGACCAGATTTTGGAGGTGGGGGAACTGCATGACCTTGTGTAGGTTGAGCAACAAGATATCCTTGGTGAGGAAAAGGATTGGTAAGCACAACTGGTTGAGATGAAGTAGGAGGAGGAGGAGGAGTTATGGGTTATGGTCCTCTAGAAGAAGCTGCTTGAGCTTCCCATGCTTGACACATATGAGGTAAAAGGGGACACTCATGATTATAATGGCCATATACACCTCAACACGCACAAGGTTTGTTCATACGAAGAAACTTTTTTTACTTGGGCTGTCTTCCTTATTGCTGGATTGCGGGATTAGAATGGTTTCCCTAAGGTGCGTTAGGTGGTGGACCATGTATACCTTTATTACCTTGATATTGTTGGTTCTGGTTACCTTTCCCCTTGTTCCTTTTCTTGGGGTTGGGGGGATTGGTTACAATCTACTGAGCATACACTTAACCTTGTGGAGGATTTTGATGTTGTGGAAGAGGTGGAGGAGGCATGGGGGTTTGGGGTGCTGGTGTCAACGGGGCTGAAGCATTAGGCAGCGCATACATATAATAAGTAGATGGGGAAACATGAGGATAGATAGGTGGAGCAATAGCTGGCCCTGACATCAAATGATGTGGATGGGGATATGCATATGACGTGATGGGACTTGGATAATAGTTTCCATGTGGAAGATTGGGGGAGGGATAGGTGTAAGAGGAGCTGGTCCCTCCCAGGGGTTGGACATAACTCATCAAAGGTGGAGCCTATGGTTGAAGTTGATGGTGTGAAATGGTTCCAACGATATCATGAGCGGCATGAGATGACCTCGGTGTATTAGCAACACCAGGCCGAGGAAGATTGTGAATGATAGTATAAAAATAACCTAACTAGGTGTAGATTAGATCAAATTTTAGGCTACTTGGAACGCATATTCCTAAGATTGGGAGAAGTGAGAAGCAACATCTTTAGAAATGGCGGCCAAAATCGATCTAAGGAACCAATCCATATAGACGCGGTCTTCAAATTCATGAGCTTTACATATGATCCTTCTTCTACACCATTCCTAAACATGGTTGGATAGGTGAGTGGTAGAAGTTTGATGGAAAGTAGTCAATAGTTTGGTACCGGTGTAATAATGGAGAGGTAATTAGAAATAGGCAAGAAAATATATGGAAAGAGTTGCTAAAGTGGAATGAGTGGCTCTAGGTGGATCGACATGCAACTTAGCAGCAACTCCAGTAAGAGTACGTTGGAACAGGCGAAGACGGATGGAGTATTCAGTGATAGAATTGGATGAAAACCACATATGGACTGAGAAAACATGTTTTTTGGGATTTTCTCCAGGATTACCTTCGACCTTAGGGATGTTAGAAGGGAGTTTAGTAGGCATAGTTGACCAATTGGGGTCATGGAGAAGAGGATCGTTGATGAGATGGATGAAATCAGGGAGACTCAAACCATCCATAAAAGGAAGAAATGGAGTAGGAGTGACCATACTCGTGGAGGTTCCGCTTGTTGGGTCACCCTGGTTAGTACCTGGTTTATCATCTTGGTTTCCCGCACCCACGTTGGTGTATGACATGGTGATGGTATCGAATTGAGAAGACGTATAATCAAAGGAAGAATTGGAAGAACCAGTAGAACCAGAGTCTAAATGAGGACTCAATGGAGGATTCGAAGGATGTACTCTAACTTGACAATGAGGAGTAATATGTCCTAATGGAAACTGAGGGTGAAGGCCTTGAATTCTCTGTGACAAATGCCCAGGGGGCACAATGATGGCTCTAAGGACTAAAAGGTTATGATAGGAGTAAAAGAGTAACAAACAATAAGAAAACACCTAGTGTAGTGGTTCCAAGTGTAAAATAACTATAATAATGATGCTACTCTAATAAAATCAAGAACGTCCTATCAAAGAAAAATACCTCTAGCCTATAGATGGTATAAATCCTCAAACAATCCTAAGTATATTGTTTCAAATGGCCTTCCAAAGAACTTATTACTTGACAAATCTCATCCTTGCAAGCGGAGATGTCTAGAGAAAGGTAGGGTAGAGAACCAACTACTTCCCACAACCAATCCTATAGGTTTTTTTCCTAAGATTGGTCACTACAGTTACCTTCTTCCCACATGGGTGGTCAAGTCTTGAGCTTCTTGCTAATTAGTCAATGCACGAGATTCCTTGCCACAGGTTGGGTAGCCCCGAGGAGAACCACTCGCATAATGACTTAGCCTAACCTCCTTTGAATAAGGTTTCTGACACACTTCGACTTTGGATCGTGGGATGGTGAAGGATTTTAAGCTCCCTAATATGTCAACTTCTATGTCTCAATGTAAGCGATTGATGAGTGTTATGGGAAG
Organism: Pinus tabuliformis; assembly: GCA_031772625.1. Classification (NCBI taxonomy): domain Eukaryota; kingdom Viridiplantae; phylum Streptophyta; class Pinopsida; order Pinales; family Pinaceae; genus Pinus; species Pinus tabuliformis. Next base: position 1,281,840,179 of record CM062820.1, read on the forward strand.
CCTATCCCACCGATCGTACACCTAAACTACAAAGATTATTTGGCCTTGGTGCCCAAGTGGGATTAATATATGTATGTTAAATTATTAAGGCGTAATGTTTCAAGTCTTGGCTTGGTGCTGTTAACCACGCTCACGTTTGCTTAGAGAGTGAGTGTGTGAAAATGATGTGTGAAGTGGATGAGTTACTTTAGCATGTTTTATGATGCCATGTGCTGCTCAAAATAAAGTGCTGAAATATTGTAAATAATGCTGAAAATGACATCAAAATAAACAACCAATAAAGCACACAAAACTCCACCCAAAAAGGCTATCAAGAAGCTAAGAAAGAGAAGGCAAAAAAACCACTCAAAGACACATAAAAGACCTAAAATACCTAATGTTAAAGGGAGTGAGATCTAGAGGCACTAATCTACTATAAATGGTGTAAACACAACAAAAATTAGAGGTCAAAAATGTTACAAAGGATAGGTATGAAGCTCCAAAACCTAGGATGCTCAAGGGGATCCTAAGGGGGAAAGACAAAACAAAATAAACAACCAATAAAGCACACAAAACTCCACCCAAAAAGGCTATCAAGAAGCTAAGAAAGAGAAGGCAAAAAAACCACTCAAAGACACATAAAAGACCTAAAATACCTAATGTTAAAGGGAGTGAGATCTAGAGGCACTAATCTACTATAAATGGTGTAAACACAACAAAAATTAGAGGTCAAAAATGTTACAAAGGATAGGTATGAAGCTCCAAAACCTAGGATGCTCAAGGGGATCCTAAGGGGGAAAGACAAAACCAAAAATCTAAAGGGATAAAAGGTGAAATAAACCTATCCAAAAGTGTTGTAAAGTAATGGATAAGGCTCTGAAAATTAGTGGCTGAAAATGCAGAAACCCTAGACTCCTCACACAACCAATCTTTTCCTAAAATGGTGGAGGTGTACTCTAAACCCTAGGGGGTTTTTTCCTTCCTCAAAGAGAAAAAAATAAGAGAATATAGGCTTAGGGGAGATTGAAACATAGATAATAAACCCTTCCCATTCTACACACAACAGTCTCGACAAGTTTGAAAAAAATCTGAAAAATTCTCAGAAAAAATTCAAAACGCGGGTACTTACCTGGAAATAGTGGCAAACACAATTATTTGGCCAAAAAGTGCACTTTGGAACATAGATATAGAGCTGAAAAGTGATTTTTTTCTACCAGGGCTCTCGAGCGGAAGATCTCACACAATTTTTTCTATCTCCTACTCAGTTGGTACCTGTGACTTGTGAAAAGAACCAGAAAACCACCTGAATTTGAAAATTTGATTTAAAAAAAAAGAAAGAAAAATATAAAGAGAAATTGAGATGCTAAAAATAGTTGTAGAAAACTCTTAAATTTACTGAAACTTCAGTCACCCAAGAACTGAATTACTACACCAGTGAAGTCACCATTTGTCAGTATGAAATTTCTTGGAAGGTGTACCAAAAACATTCCACTTAAGTCACTGGTAACACGTGACCCTAAAAATAATTTGTGGCTGCTTATGCTTCAGATCTGCAATGATAAGACTAGAAAAACCTACAACAAAAAGACATATGCAATCTAAAACAACAAACAAAAATATATATCCAATGTAATAACCCAAATGGAAAGGCTTTTAAAATGAATAATAAATCTTTATTGATAACACCTGGTGAAGGAGATCTACAAAAGGGTTTGCAAATCCCCCTTCGTGGGATGGGTCCTTTTATGTCCTTGATGCTTCAGTAATTGATTTTCTCTCTCAATGTGTGAAAAACCCAAAACAATGTGTAGAACTCAAGTGGGAGCTCAAGTGCAAGAAGACAATAATGGTGACGATGATAATGATCATGGTGAAGAATGAATGGAAAACCCTCCTATTTATAACAAAGTATTGAGTTAATATCGAAAATGGAGGATAATAAAATAATATTGACCAAATCAAGATCTAATCATTATGAATACTTTATTATATGTTTTGGAGAGGAAAAAGATATTCAAAAAGGTCAAATATCTTTATTTAGAAATATTTAATAGATAAAATGATTTATTAATTATTTCGTGAGGATTAAGAATGGTGTGAAATTGAAATAATTATTAAATAATGACAATTATTCCAATAATAGAATTAAGGAATAATAAATAAATAGCGATTTATTTAATTTTTCATAGGGGATTTAGTCAAATGTGATAACGAATAATTATCAAACAATGATTGAATAATTATTCCTAGACTCAAAATTAAATAAATAATGATTTATTCAATTATTCTCATGGTTTTTTTGTTTTTGTTTTTTTCTTTTAATTTTAATCAGAAAATAATTTAATAAAAATGGTTTACTAAATTATTTCCCATGGTGAAAGTGATTTTACTATGGTAAAATGAATCCTACATGGTGTATTTTGATCCACCTAGTTAGAAATGGCTAGGTGATCATTTTTTGGTGATAACATGAAAGATTGGTTTTTAAAGATTGTGAGTTTCCTTATCAATGAGTAATTATAGTTTTTTTTAATTTTAAATCTTTTATTCATATTAATATTAACTACTCTTGAAAAAACATCTGAGTACCTCTCTCTCTCTCCTAGAGAATCATAGTTGATAATGGGGTCTTTAGGTTGTTGTAAATCTTCCTTGTTGCAAGTTATAGTAGAACTGTGAAATAGGGGTGAAGGGGTAATCCAAGGACCATCCCAAAAGGAAATGTTTTTCCTTCCACAAAAGGCATATATGCCACTTGGTACGCTTCCAAATCAATTACTTAGCTTCATAATTTACTAATATTAAGATAAATTTGTTTTGCAAAGTTGAAGAAACTTCCTGTACGCATATTCAAGGGATTTGATTATCCAACCCTATGATATTTGTTCCTTTTGAATTGACTCGTAATCCTTTTTATTTGATTACCATGTAAAGGTGCACCAAGGCTGGTACAATAGGGGAGAGATAAAAGATACCTAATTTTTAGGTTTTTTCAGGGTGCACGAGCATGTAGTGAGGTTTAGGGTCAAAATTTCGAATCTAGGATCTAAGACCATGTGTAATGACTCAAAATTTCACAACATGAAAAAAATTAGCATTTCAAGATATATTTGTCAAAACATATTAAAAGCATGTAAAAGAAATTTTATTTATGACAATTTACATAACAATAAGAAGAATAATCAATTACAATGGCATGGTTTCTCCTTTTGGGACCACCCAACTGAATATCTCACCCAACAAACTAGGAAAATATATCCCTTTCTAGCCTAAGGAACCTCCACAGGTTCCCTAGTCCTCCAAGCCTAATTCCAAACCACAACCGTAACATGTTTGAGACCCTTGTGCCAACACCCCTCCGGTCTCCAACACCAAATTCCACCTCTTAGTGACAACCAAACCTTTGCACTCTCAAGTTCCAAAACCCCAAGATCAACCCAAAGTGTAAAAACCAAATCAACCCCAAAATCCTCCCAAGTTTCCCCCAAAGCTCCCCTATAAGAATGCCCCCTCCCCTTCCCATTTTTTAATCTCCCCCCCCCCCCACCACAAGTTAATGCCACCAACCTCCCATAATGACTCCTTCCATTCCAAACTTATTCCCTTATCTAAAATTATTTGTAGGAAGTCAAACTTGTCAAATCATAAAGAATGATAAATTAATAAATAAAAAATCTATAGTAATAAAGTAATAGTAGCAATAAAATAATAATATTCAATTTTATGGGTTAATCAAATCAAATGAATCTGTGAGAATTCTAATTAATTAAATATTGAATTAATCAAAATATTAATTAATTAATTATTAATAAGGATTAAGGGTGAACAACCTTAATACTAATCATAAGATACTAATGTATTTGTGAGAGGTGTGTGTATGTAGCTACCATACACACACCTTGTATGTATACTATTAATACATATAAGTATCAATCATGGAAGTAAATTGCTCAACATGTATGTTAATAACCCTAAATAAGATAATAGGATCAGGGAGTCGGAATTACAACTTTTCACACTAGACTCACAATACTTGTTTAAGGCCAAATAAGGATTTGATTATTTTGCATACTTTCTATTCAGTCCCTTTATGACAAAGCTTTCTCATTGATACATTAAGACATTCTTTTATAGGTATTTATTCAAGAAAGAAGTATTCACATCCATTTAATGGGATTTTCATCTATTTTGTGCTACTAAGACAAAGAGAGTTTGTATGGTGGCCCATCTTTTATGGAGGAAAATGTTTCCTCATAATCAATACCTTATTTTGTGAAAATCATTTTTGGTACGAGTGTTGGGTCCCTATAATACTAGTGTATTCCCCCATTATTATTGTTAATGTAGCCCCTTATTTTTATTTTTGTGCCCCTATTGTTAGGTCCCTATAATACTAGTGATGCACCCATTAATATTGTAGTTGTATCCCTTATTAATATTGTTGTGCCCCTATTGTCCCCATATTGTTATTACTGTGCCCCATAGAATCCCTCTATTGTTATTTTTGTGCCCTTATATTATTATTGTTAGGTCGGCTTGGTTATATTGTGACCCCTTAGACTCCTATATATAGAAAGGAGGTTTTGTCATTTGAATCATCGAAGAATTGTTCATTTATGTAATGTAAAGGAGGTTGTCCCCTCGAAGAGGTTGATTTCTAAGGCGTTGATCTATCTTTTCTATTGTTTTGTGAGCTGGTTTCATAACATTTGGTATCAGAGCTTTGGATTCTAGGGTTTCGCTGCTCCAAAGAGGTCATCGTGGCATTTTCGCTATAACCTTTTTTTTTTTTTTTTTTTTTTTTTTTTTTTCTTTTTTTTTTACGATGTTTCAGAAGCAAACAAAAAAAACCCATTTGAGACGAAATTGCACTGAACCTCGGATCCGAATTTCAGAGCTTTTCGTGCTACATTTGCGGAAATATGATCTGAGGAAGTTAGTCTTTTTGCAGACTCCTGAATTACATTCCAAACAGGTGACCTGGGGAAAATCATCATAACTTTCTCTCTGAGCATCGGATTGAAATTTTGTAAAAAGGTACAAAAAGAGGACAGATTTTAGTTTCTTGTGTATATTTTTCAGAGCCAAAGTCTGAAACAGTGACATGTGGCACTTCATACAAGTTCTCTCTTCTCGAAAGGTCTATAATCAGGTCATCTTGGGAGATTGTGCATAACTCTTCCTTGGAGAATCCAATTTGGATCAGACTAGTGGCATTGGAAAGAGGACACAAAGGGCTACTACAGATCGCAATTTCAGAACTGGATGATTCGAAATTATAGAGATACATCGGATTCAATATCAAGCTCCTATGAAGTGAAAAATGGTGTATAGTTTTTTTTAAATTTTTGCATAAGCTTGGTTTGAAAAATTAGTTTGAAGGAATTCAAAGGGCATATTAAAGCATTATTATCGGTAATTGATGCCCTGAGGAAAGAAAATGCAAACACCTAGTAAGCAACCTGAAAGCTCTAGCATGATTCATGAAGAAGAGGAAGAAATGCAACATCATATATCAAAATTACGAGACCAAGTGCAACAAGTGTCACTTGCACAAAAAGTAACAGAATCTAAGATGGATGGTTTAAAGAAAGATGTAGAAGCTAAGATGGATGGTCTAAAGAAAGGTGTAGAAGCTAAGATGGATTGTTTAAAGAAAGGCGTAGAAGCTAAAATGGATGGCATGGAAGCTAAGATGAATGGAATGGGCGCTAAAATAGATGACATGGATGATAAGATGGAAGAGTTGAAGATAAATATGAATAAGTTGCTACAAGAAATGGTCACTAATGATGAGCGAGTAGTAAAGGAAACTCATGATGAAAACAAAAGAAATGTTAATCATGATTCCATAGACTCTAATGTTGTATCGAAGACCCACCATATTCCAAAAATCGATATGAGGAAGTTTGATGGCAAGGATCCCGCAACATGGATATTACAGATAGAGCAATTTTTTGATCTAAATAATGTGCAAAACACATAAAAGTTACGTATTGCAACTTTATATTTGGAATCAAATCAGTTTGTATGGTATCAATGGCTTTTCTCTTGTATACAAATTATCACTTGGGCAATTTTTACGGAAGAATTGACAACACATTATGAGGATACAAAAAGAAACACTTTTTTTAGCCAATTGATAAGTCTCAAACAAAAGGTTTCATTAATGGAGCACATTGAGGAGTTCCAAAAATTGAACACAAGGGTAAAAAATATTCCAGAAGTGCATAAGATTGATGTGTTCATAGGGAATTTAAAGGATAATATCCAACATGATGTTCGCCTTTGGGAACCTGATTCATTAGAGAAGGCATTCAGGTTAGCAAGGAAAATGGAAAGAAAAATTATGGCAACCAGGAAGCATACCACTCACAACTATAAAGATGGAAGTGTTGTTGCCCCTAGCCTTCCACAACCTATAAGGTTGACACCACAAAAATTGGAAGAAAAAAGAGCAAAAGGGCTTTGTTACAGTTGTGATAGCAAATACACTAAAGGTCATAAGTGTGCTGAGAATAAATTATTCTACATAGATTGTGAAGAGGAAGAAGAAAAGGAGCAAGAAAGGTCAAAAGAAGAGGATATACTCAGGAACAAAGCCTAGATAAAGAAGAAATGAATCTGACCATGTCTTGTAATGCATTGGCTAGAATTACCACTCCTCAAACCATCAAGATAGAAGGACAAGAAGAAAAAGGTAATAGTGTTGATTGATTCAGGAAGTACCCACAATTTTATTCATTGTAAGATATCAAAAGAATTGAATTACTTCCTATATCCAGCACCAGAGTGTCAAGTGATGGTTTCAAGTGGAGGAACAATAAATTGCTCTGGAAAGTGCCATAATATGAAGCTATCCATGGGAGAATATGTATTGAAAATCCCAATGCTTTCCATTCCAATGGGAGGTGCTGATGTTGTACTAGGAGTCCAATGGCTACAATCCTTGGGTACAATAGCTTTTAACTTTCAAGAAATTTTCATGAAATTTTATGCAGAAGGAAATGAAGTTGAATTAAGGGGTATTGAAAGGAAACCGGGAAAGATAATAAGCTCTAACGGTATGACAAATATTTTTGAAAAAGGAACAATGAGATGTAATTGCACAATTATGTTCTCTAGATGTTTCCACATCGAATTCATCTATTGCTCCAGATCTCCAAAAAGTCTTGGACAATCATTCCAAGGTATTTGAGACTCCTAAAGGTCTCCCACCTATTTGGGATCATGATCATGCTATTCATTTGATTCCAGGAAGTGTTCCTCCAAAAATCAGGCTGTTCAGATATCCCTATGCCTAAAAGAGTGAAATTGAACGTATGGTTGCAGAAATGCTTGAGGCTGGTATAATTCAACCTAGCCAAAGTTCTTTCTCTACTCCAGTAGTATTGGTTCACAATAAGGATGGATCGTGGCGCATGTGTCTAGATTATAGGGAGCTCAACAAGCTCACTATTAAAGATAAGTTTCCCATTCCTATCATTGATGAATTACTGGATGAATTGTATGGATCAATTTACTTCACCAAGTTAGATCTTCGTTTAGGATATCATCAAATCAGAATGAAGACTCAAGACATTCCGAAAATAACATTTAGAACTCATGAGGGTCACTATGAGTTTTTGGTCATGCCTTTTGGCCTTACCAATGCACCTTCTACATTTCAAGGTTTGATGAATTCCATTTTCAAACCCTTAGAAAATTTGTGTTAGTATTTTTTGATGATATACTAATCTACGACAAGTCTTGGAAGGATCATGTTGAACACGTTGACAGGGTGCTACAACTATTGGAGGAGAAACAACTATATGCAAAAACATCCAAATGTTTCTTTGGAGTACACGAGGTGGAATATTTGGGTCATATTGTATCTCATGAAGGAGTTAAGGTAGACCCTAGCAAAATTAAAGCCATTAAGGAATGGGAAATCCCCACATCCATAAAGCATTCGCGAGGATTTCTCGGGTTGATAGGGTATTATTTCAAGTTTGTTAAGAATTATGGGAAAATAGTAGCACCTCTAACAACATTGTTGAAGAAAGATGCATTTTCATGGACTCCAAAAGCAACAAAGGCCTTCGAAGATCTTAAAGAGGCAATTTTCCAAGCACCGGTCTTAGCTACACCAGACTCCACAAAAACCTTTATTGTGGAATGTGATGCTTCTGGAAATGGAATTGGTGTTGTTTTAATGCAAGATGAAAGACCCATTGCTTTCGAAAGTCGTCCAATCAAGGGAAAGTATTTACACAAAGCTATTTATGAGAAGGAAATGTTGGCAATACTACATGCACTTAAGAAATGGCGACCCTACCTAATGGGAAGACACTTCAAGTTAAAAACGGATCATGATAGCCTTAAATACTTTTTAGAACAAAGATTATCCTCTGAAGAACAACAAAAATGGGTCACAAAGATGTTGGGTTATGATTTTGAAATCATATACAAAAAAGGGAAGCAAAATGTTGTGGCAGATGCACTCTCAAGAAAGGATGAGGATGTGGAAGCATTGTTGTGTGCCATTTCTATTATCCAACCAGATTGGATAAACGAAGCAAGGGAGGAATGGAAGAATGATGAAGAAGTGTGGGAACTTATTTGAAAGTTATAACAAGATTCCAGTACATCTGATACATTTAGCTGGAAAAATGATTCGTTATGGTACAAAGATTGCTTATACCTTTGTAAGAATTCCCAACTCAAACAAAAGATTCTTCTGGAATTGCATGCTTCTCCCTTAGGAGGGCACTCAGGATTTTTAAAAACTTACCATAGGGTTAAGAAGGAATTTTTTTGGGATGGCCTTAAATCGGATATTCAAAAGTTTGTGGCGAAATGTTTGGTATGCCAACAAAATAAAGTTGAAACAATTAAGACACCAGGTCTATTACAACCTTTATCCATTCCAAGCCAACGTTGGGAGGAGGTTTCAATGGATTTTATCACAGGTTTACCCAAGTCTGAGAGAAAGAGTGTCATCATGGTGGTAGTTGATACGCTTACCAAGTATGCACACTTTTGTGCATTATCACATCCATTTAAAGCCAGTACAGTTTCTACGACATTTATGGAAACAATTCAAAAGCTACATGGAAACCCAAAAATTATTGTAAGTGACAGAGATCCCATTTTTACAACAATGTTTTGGACAGAATTATTTTCTTGTCTTGGTACTCAGTTAGCTCATAGCTCATCTTATCATCCTCAATCTAATGGGCAAATGGAGATAGTTAACAAATGTTTGGAAGGATATCTTCGTTTCTTTGTATCTGATAACATACATAATGGGTCAAATGGTTGCCTCTGGCTTAATGGCCGTATAACACTTCCTTCCATACTGCAACAAAAATGACCCCATTTATGGCACTTTATGGATATCAGCCACCGTCCATCACATCATATTTAAGAGAAAAATCTAAGGTTCAAGCAGTGGAACATCACATCGAGCATCAACAACAAGTTCTCCAACTCTTTAAGGATAACCTCGTGTTGGCGCAAAATAGAATCAAACAACGGGCAGATCAACGTCGTAGTGAAAGAAGTATTGATGTAGGTGATTGGGTATTCCTACAGCTACAACCATATAAACAAATATCCCTCAAGCAAGCTAAGAAGGATAACAAATTGTCACCAAAGTATTATGGTCCATACAAGGTGTTGCAAAAGATTGGTACTATGGCATACAAATTGGAGCTTCTAGCAGCTTCTCGAGTGCACCCAGTTTTCCATGTTTCATGTTTAAAGAAGGTTATAGGCAACAAGCTCCTAGTTCAAACAATATTGCCAGAACTTGACAAGGAAGGAATAATTATATTGGAACCGGAAGCAGTCATAGAAACAAGAACTCGAGAACTACGAAATCGATCCATTTCAGAGTATCTCATCAAGTGGAAGAACTTATCCGCTGAAGATTCCACATGGGAGGATGAGAATTTTATATAGAAGCATCCATAACTACTCAAGAATTGAGGACAACACTTTTTTGAAGGAGAGGGGCATGTTAGGTCCCTATAATACTACTGATGCACCCATTAATATTGCAGTTGTATCCCTTATTAATATTGTTGTGCCCCTATTGTCCCCATTTTGTTATTACTGTGCCCCATATAATCCCTCTATTGTTATTTTTGTGCCTTTATATTATTATTGTTAGGTCGGCTTGGTTATATTGTGACCCCTTAGACTCCTATATATAGAAAGGAGGTTTTGTCATTTGAATCATCGAAGAATTGTTCATTTATGTAATGTAAAGGAGGTTGCCCCCTCAAAGAGGCTGAATTCTAAGGCGTTGATCTATCTTTTCTATCTTTTTGTGAGCTAGTTTCATAACACCTATTTTCCCCATATTTTTACTATTATGCCCCATAGAGGCCCACTATTGTTATTATTGTGCCCTTACATTATTATTCTTATGTTGGATCTAATTATATTATGATCCCTTAGACTCCTATATATGGAAAGGAGGTTTTGTCATTTGAGTCATATAATTGTCCATTTGTGTAATGTAAAGGAGGTTTCCCCCTTGAAGAGGCTAATTTTGAATTCTTTGATCTATCTCTTATTCTATTTTGTGAGTTGGTTGCATAAAATTTGGTATCAGAGACTGCAGATTCTAGGGTTTCACTGCTTCAAACCAGCCATCGTGGAATTTTTGCTATAACTTTTTTTCTAGGAAGATTCAAAACCTAAAATTAAAACCCATTTTAGAAAAAATATTGGTGAACCGCTTGCACTAATTTCAGATCTTATCACACTATATTTTCGGAGATATGATCCAAGGAATTGAGGGTTTTTGGAGGCTCCAGAATTCGATCTCAAATAGATGACCTCAGGAAAATTGTAATAACTTTCTCTATGAACATCAAAGTCAAATTTCATAAGATGTGATAGAAAGAGGATGAAATTTGGTTTGTTGGGTATCATTTTTAGGGCTGAAGGTTAAAACAGTGACACGTGGAACTTTGTACAACTTCACTCTACTGAACTAGTGTATAATCAGCTCATCGTGGGAGATTGGGCATTACTATTTCTTGGAGAATCCAATATCGACCAGACTTGTGGGATTGGAAAGAGGACTCAGAGGGACACCATAAGATGAAATTTCAGACATTATAGGTTTGAAATTATAGAGATACATCAGATTCAATATCTAGCTCCTACAAAGAAAACAAAAGGTGTGTAGTTGTTTTTAAAATTTGCATAAGTTTTGTTTGAGAAAGTAGTTTAAAGTGATTCAAAGGAGTTGTGAAGAATAATTATCATTAATTGATGATATGAACAAATAAAATGGAAACACCTGGTAACCAACCCGAAATCTCTACTATGACACATGAAGAAGAGGAAGAAATACAACATGATATATCAAAATTACGAGACCGAGTGCAACAAATTTTTCTCTCACAAAAAGTAACTGAAGCTAAGATGAATGGTTTGAAGAATGGAATGGAAGCTAAAATCAATGGTATAGAAGAAAAACTGAAAGGAAACATGAAATATTTGAAGAAAGAAATGGAATGTTTGACAAAGTTGCTACAAGAAAGACTTCCTAATGGCAAAAAGGTAGTAGAGGAAACTCATGATGAGAACAAAACAAATGTTAATCATGATTTCATAGACTCTAACATTGGATTGAAGACCCACCATGTTCCAAAGATTGATATGAGTAAGTGTGATGAAAAGGATCCCGTAACATGGATACTACAGATGGAGCAATATTTCGATCTCCATAATGTGCAAAACACACAAAAGGTACACATTGAAACTTTATATTTGGAACCCAATCAGTTTGTATGGTATCGATGCCTTTGCTCTCGTAAAAAAATTGTCACTTTGTCAAATTTTACGAAGGAAATGATAGCACATTATGAGGATACAAAGAGAAACACCTTCTTTAGCCAATTGATAAACATCAAACAAAAGGGTTCAATGGTAGAGCACATTGAGGGCTTCCAAAAATTGAATATAAGGGTAAATGATATTCTAGAGGAGCATAGGATTGATGTGTTCATAGGGACTTTAAAGGATAACATCCAACATGAGGTTCACCTTTGGGAATCTGATTCATTGGAGAAGGCATTCAGGCTGGCAAGAAAAATTGAATGCAAAATTATGGCAACAAGGAAGCCTAGCACTTACAACTATAAAGATGGAAGTGTTGTCGCCCCTAGTTTTCCACAACCTACAAGGTTGACACAACAAAAAATTGGAAGAAAAAGAGCAAAAGGGCTTTGTTACAGTTGTGATATAAAATACACTAGAGGTCATAAGTGTGCTGAGAAGAAATTATTTTACATAGATTTTGAAGAGAAGGAAGAAAAGGTACAAGAAACGTTAAAAGAAGAGGATATACACCAGGAACAAACCCTAGAGAAAGAAGAAATGAATCCAACCATATCTTGTAATGCATTGGTAGGAATTACCACTCCTCAAACTCTCAAGATAGAAGGACATGTCAAGAAGAAAAAGGTAATAGTGTTGACTGATTCTGGTAGTACCCATAATTTTATTCATTGTAAGATAGCCAAGGAATTAAATTTGTTTCTATATCCAACACCAAAGTGTCAAGTGATGGTTGCAAATGGAGGAACCATAAATTGCTCTTGAAAGTGCCATAATATCAAGCTATTCATGGAATAATATGTATTGAATAGTACAATGCTTTCTATTCCAATTGGTGGTGTTGATGTTGTACTAGGAGTCCAATGACTACAATATTTGGGTATGATAGCTTTTAATTTTCAAGACGTTTTCTTGAAATTTTTTGGGAAGGAAAGGAAGTTGAATTAAGGGGTATCGTAGGGAAACCAGGAAAGATAATCAACTCTAACAACATGATAAATATTCTAAAGAAATAACAATGGGGCATAATTGCACAATTATGTTCACTATAGGTTCCCACATCGAAATCATCTATTTCTCCAGATCTCCAAAAAGTCTTGGACAATCATTCCAAGGTATTTGAGACTCCCAAAGCCCTCCCACCTATTTGTGATCATGATCACGCTATTCATTTGATTCCAGGAAGTGTTCCTCCAAACATCAGGCCTTACAGATATCCCTATGCCCAAAAGAGTGAAATTGAACATATGGTTGCAGAAATGCTAGAGGCTGGTATAATTCAACCTAGTCAAAGTTCTTTCTCTACTCCAGTAGTATTGGTGCACAAGAAGGATGGATCATGGCACATGTGTTCGGATTATAGGGAGCTCAACAAGCTCACTATTAAAGATAAATTTCCCATTCCTTTCATTGATGAATTATTGGATGAATTACATGGAGAAATTTACTTCACAAAGTTGGATATTCGTTTAGGATATCACCAAATTAGAATGAATACTGAAGACATTTCGAAAACAACATTTAGAACTCATGAGGGTCCTTATGAATTTTTGGTCATGCCTTTTGGCCTTACCAATGCACCTTCTACATTTCAAGGTTCGATGAATTCCATTTTCAAACCCTTCCTTAGAAAATTTGTGTTAGTATTTTTTGATGATATACTAATCTATAACAAGTCTTGGAAGGATCATGTTCAACATGTTGATAGGGTGCTCAATTATTGGAGGAGAAACAATTATATGCAAAAACCTCGAAATGTTTCTTTGGATTACAAGAGGTGGAATATCTAGATCATATTGTATCTCATGAAGGTGTTTAGGTAGACCGTAGAAAAATTAAACCCATTAAGGAATAGAAAATCCCCACATCCATTAAGCATATGCGAGGATTTCTCGGGTTGATAAGGTATTATCGCAAGTTTGTTAAGAATTATGGGAGAATAGCAACACCTCTAACAACATTACTGAGTAAAAATGCATTTTCTTGGACTCCAGAAGCAACGAAGGCCTTTGAAAATCTTAAAGAGGCAATGTGCCAAGAACTGGTCTTAGCTATGTCAGACTTCACAAAACCTTTATTATGGAATGTGATGCCTCAGGAAGTGGAACTGGTTTTGTTTTAATGCAAGAAGGAAGACCCATTGCTTTTGAAAGTCATCCAATCAAAGGAAAGTATTTACACAAAGCTATTTATGAGAAGGAAATGTTGGAAATACTACATGCACTTAAGAAATGACGACCTTACCTAATGGGAATATGCTTCAAGGTAAAAGAAGATCATGATAGTCTTAAATACCTTTTAGAAAAAATATTATCTTCAGAAGAACAACAAAAATGGGTCACAAAGATGTTGGGTTATGACTTTGAAATCATCTACAAAAAAGGGAAGCAAAATGTTGTTGCGATGCAGTCTTAAGAAAGGATGAGGATGTGAAAGCATTTCTTTGTTCCATTTCTATCATCCAACCAGATTGGATAAACGAAGCAAGGGATGAATGGAAGAATGACGAAGAAGTGTGGGCACTCATTCAAAAGTTGCAGCAAGATCCCAGTACATATGATACATTTAGCTGGAAAAATGATTCGTTATGGTACAAAGATTGCTTATACCTCTATAAGAATTCCCAACTCAAACAAAAGATTCTTTTGGAATTGCACACCTCTCCCTTAGGAGGGAACTCGGGATTTTTAAAAACTTACTGCAAGGTTAAGAAGGATTTTTTTTGGAATGGACTTAAATATGATATTCAAAATTTTGTGGCAGAATGTTTGGTTTTCCAAAAAGATAAAGTTGATACAATTAAGACCCCGAGTCTATTAAAACCTTTATCCATTCCAAGTCAACATTGGGAGGAGATTTCAATGGATTTTATCATAGAATTACCCAAGTCTGAAGGAAAGAGTGTCATCATGGTGGTAGTTGATAGAATTACCAAGTATGGACACTTTTGTGCATTATCTCATCCATTTAAATCCAGTATAGTTGCTACTGCATTTATGGAAACAATTCAAAATCTACATGGAAACACAAATATTATTGTAAGCGACAGAGGTCCCATTTTCACTGGAAATTATTGGATGGAATTATTTTTTTGTCTTGGTACTCAATTAGCTCATAACTCATCTTATCATCCTCAATCTGATGGAAAAACTGAGATATTGAACAAATGTTTAGAAGGATATCTTCGTTGTTTTATATATGATAAACAAACACAATGGGTCAAGTGGTTGCCTTTAGCTGAATGGTGGTATAACACTTCCTTCCATACTACATCAAAAATGACCCCGTTTATGGCACTTTATCGATATGATCCACCATCCATCATGTCATCTTTTGATTAAGAGAAAATTCTAAGGTTCAAGCATTGGAATATCATATCAAGAATCATCATAAAGTTCTCCAACTCTTAAAGGATAACCTCACTTTGGCGCAAAATAGAATCAAACAACAGGCATATCAAAATCGCATGGAAAAAAGTTTTGATGTAAGTGACTGGGTATTTCTATGTCTACAACCATACAAACAAATGTCCCTCAAGAAAGCTAATAAGGATAATAAATTATCACCAAATTATTATGGTCCATACAAGGTGTTGCAAAATATTGGTACTATGGCATATAAGTTAGAGCTTCCTGCATCTTCTCGAGTGCACATATTTTTCCATGTTTCATGCTTAAAGAGGGTTATCGGTGACAAGATTCCAACTCAAACAATATTGCAAGAACTTGATGAGGAAGGAAAAATCATCTTGCAACCTGAAGCAGTCACAGAAATATGAATTCGACATGAAATCAATAAATTTCAGAGTGTCTCATCAAGTGGAAGAACTCACTAGGTGAAGATTCCACATGGGAGGATGAGAATTTTATACAGAAGCATCCAAAACTACTCAAGTGTTGAGGACAACACTTTTTTGAAGGAGAGGAGCATGTTAGGTCCCTATAATACTAGTGTATAACCCCATTATTATTGTCATTGTAGCCCCTTATTGTTATTGTTGTGCCCCTGTTGTCCCCATATTGTTATTATTGTGCCCCATAGAGGCCCACTATTGTTTTTTTGTTCCCTTACATTATTATTCGTATGTCAGCTTTGATTATATTGTGACCCCTTAGACTCCTATATATAGAAAGGAGGTTTTTTCATTTGTATCATCCAAGAGTTGTTCATTTGTGTAATGTAAAGGAGTTTTCCCCCTCAAAGAGGCTAATTTGGAAGTCATTGATCTATCTCTTATTCTATTTTGTGAGCTGGTTGCATAACAACGAACCTAGCTTTGTGCTTGTCAGTGAGCCATATGATTTCTACTTGTTTGTGTAGACCCACTTGTGGCTAATTCGTTTGGTTTAGAATGGAGGGTCCAACAATTTCCATGTCCCATTCTTTATGAAAACATCATATGAATCCTTTTGCATTATCCTTTACACTCATCACCAGTAGCTACTTCTTCAAATGAATTTGATTCAAAATTAGTATATAAATTCAATTCACAATCATATAAAAAATCCATGTCATCTACATCACTTGAATTGGAATTATCTACATCACCTCCGTCTTGTTTGGTGGAACCATTAGTTCCTATTTTTTGTTCTCATCAAGATGAAAACTTTCAAGTGTTTTAATGAACCACTTTGGTGGTGCTTTCTATGATGGTCTAGGTTTCTCCACTGATTGATATAGTTATACATTATGATTCAACCTTCTAATCATCTCAATCAAATCGTTCAAAGGATCTTCTTCATATTATGAAGTGGCTAGAACTTCATGACGGAGAGATGGTGCTTCAAAAAGATATACCAAAGATTGATCCAAAATAGGTGTTTGGTGAATTAATTGTTCTTAATTTACTTTATTAATTGTCAACCATGATTCATGTACTTGTGAAATGTATGTGCACTATATATGCTAGGATTCTTATTGTGAAATAATTGCTTCTAGAAATGAAACTAGTTCTAAGTGTGGACACAAATTGGAGAGTAATTACACACATGTTGTTTCATTCTAAAGTTATATTAAATCCTAATTAACTGAATTAAAAACTTCTTCGTTGCAGAAAATTGAAAATATACCTTAAGTTGCAGAATTCAAAATTTCCTTCTATGAAAGTAAAACGATGAAAAAAACCAAAGTTCATGAAACATACAATCTAATTTTATTTTGTATAAATCAAAGCATTCTACACTAACTTGGAAAACAGGAAACCCTTATGCTAGATTGCAGTACAGGAATCCTAGATTAATTACAGAAAGGAGAAATTGCCATAAAAATATCTACTTACTGAAAACAAAATGAAAATATTTACAACTTTAAGGATGATTACTTGTGTGCATATTTATTCTCTAAAGAGTGTTTCATTAACAATTAAGAAATCAAACTATGAAATGATAAAGTGTTGGAAAGGAAATGCATTCAATAAATGAATTTTTTTAATGCTTTTTTTGTTTAAGAGTACTCTGCGACCAAAGGAAAATAATAAAAAATGTAACTATAATGGAAAACAAATTCTTAAAATGAATGATAATGCGAGAAACAAAACAAAAAAAAATTATAAATAAGACCTCACAACTCATAGGGGGCCCTCCCGGAGTGCAGTTTTGATTAATGCTCAAAAGCTTCTTTACGCATGCATTTGAAAACAACAGTGATTTGTATTATAAAACATAGTATTAGTATTCTCCACAAAAGAACAATAAACTTAGTAATAAAAACCTTATGTCTCTTGTCTCACTTACAACATTTATACAAATTATAAAATGACTTTGAAAGAGTTTTAAGCTGATATGTTATGAATCATTTCGACACCTACGAGACTGATTTATCTTAGAGTTCAATCTCTTTATGAATTTCTATTGAAAAAGCAAGTCATAGGAGATTTTATCATGATCTAAAATCTTGACAACTAATCCAATCTTCATTTTCGTTGGCTTCATGTTTGTTATTTTTCCACTACCTTTGTTTGATTGCTACATGCAGTTCCTAGGTTTGAATTTTCCTTTGAATTCAAGATTTATTTAACTTGTATAGCTTGCCAAGTGATGTTGGTAGGTGATTATCCATCTGGAATCTAGTTATCATATTTTGGTAGTCTTTTTCCTTTTACCAGAGTGTTGCACCCTATCTAACAATGGATTCTACTGCAGAAACAAATATCAGTTGCAGAATGTTTGTAATTCTATAGTTGTAATAATATTTTCATCATAATTCATTAAGAATCAATTATTCTAATTATAGATGATGAATACCTTTTTGAGAGTTGACCATGACCTTAAACATGTTGTGTTTGTTACAAAATGATGATAATAAGGTGAAAGAATATGGAATAAGAGGGCAAAAAGGATAGTAAAAAAGAAACAATTCCAGACTTCAACATTCCCCCACACCAAATGTTTTCCATGTCCTCATGCACCAAAATTTCAAAGAAAAGTTCTTCCTTCCTCTTTTAGTGAATGATCTTTGAGGCCTGTGCAAGTACATCCAAGCTAGTGTTCTCTTTCATCTTTTTAATGCCAAACCTAGTCCTTGGTTTCTTCATTAGAATTCTACCTTGTAATCCTCTGACCCAGTTTTTAAAAAAATTATTTTGAACTTTACATTTCTTATTATTTTTGTACCAACGACAAAGGTGTAGAAGTATATTTTCATTCTGAGTTCTGAGCATCTCATTCTGAACCTTTGCTACTTCCCATTCCTAAATTAGATATTTATTAAGAACCTCTAGCTCATATATATCTTGTTTTATATTTTCTTCAATTCTGTGTTCTTATTCTGTATTTTGTTTTGTTGCTGAAGTTTTTCCCATTTCACACTGAGAAATTTTACCTTTTTCTATGCTTTTTGCTCTAGATATTCCACGTAGCCATAGATTTCTTGCTAGACCAGATCAATTTCAGAAGTTTGTCTTGTTGGGATGATTGTGTGAGGTGGCGTATTATGCCCAATTTCAAAAGTTTGTCTTGTTGGGATGATTGTGTGAGGTGGCATATTATACCCTTATTCTTCAACATTGATCATCTCCGGTCACTAATTATTTGTCATTTTTGAAATCCTTTTATTTCTCCTTAATTTTACCTCTGTGCTTCCAATGTTTTGCCTCTTTTCTCTGTTATCCTCTGTTTTCTTCTTTTCTTTAGGTACTTGCTGACTTGGGTTGGATTTCTTCCTTCTAAGGTTCTGTTTCTCATCCTTCTGTTTAATTTTTTCAAGATATTGGGACAATGGAGTGTTGTCTTCGAATGGGTCTTCTGGAGTTTTAATCACACTCTTCTCTTGAATTTCCTCTTCGACTCTTTCTTTTTTACGGCTATGGTTTGATTTCTTCTACTTCTTCTAACCCTATTGTTTGGTTTCTTCTCTGGAGCTTCTATAAAGTGATTTCTTACTAAGAAATCCTGCCAATTATCTCCTCGGGTTTGAAAATGTGCCTCTATCAGAATCTTAATGAGTCCATGATGGTATAGAGAGTTATCGATGGACCTGGACTCTCTCTGTATGCTAAATGACATTTTCTTTAAACTTTGAAGTAGGAAGTAAGGTAGATTGATTTCAAACCCATCAACAAAATGCATCATAAGCCTAGCATGGTAGAAAAACATTGTCCCAAACCTCCCTTCACATGTTACAAATTTCTGAATGACTAAAATGAGATTTTACCATATTCCTTTTAACGCTGTGACTAGAATAACTTTCTTAAAAATAGACAAGTCGATGCCTGGTTCTTTCAAGAAGTGAATCCAATCATTCTCTTTTGTTCTCCTATTTTTTAATCGGTTTTATCCGTTCTTTGGTACTCTTGTTGCTTCTGCTACAATTGAATCTTTCAGGATGAGCTTGATGTCTCCAATTTCTGCGTTCACTCCATCAAATGCTTGGGCAAAGGCTTTGGTAACTTCTTCTTCATAACCATAACACTTTTTGAAGAACTGGATCCATCCCACTTGTTGCAATTTCTCTCTAACCCTTCAATATGCCTGGAGGAATTTTACCCCATTCGGCTCAGAATGAACAAGCGTCCCCATGGTGCAGAGAAGTCTCAGCCCCAACAATTTCTTTCAACTGGGAAGATGGAAGTTTCGAGAGAGAGAATGAAATGAAATGAAAAGTGGAAATGAGCGGAATGGATATGGGACAAGCTTAAATGATTACGAAGTAGGGTGTTGATGGAAGAAATAGTGTTTAGTTCAGATTTGTACTTCACAACTTCCCATAACCAATTTCAAAGGATTGGTGTTATGTTTTAATTTTATTCATACTTGATGTGGCCAACGAAGTAATGATGATGAGATATGGTATAACGGTTATGAGTGTAATGGAAAATATATAACGTTGAATAAGGTCTTGAACTATTAATATAGTCATCCATGAATTAAAACATAAGATCTTACATGAAATATAATTCAACATTCTTATATACCTTTATTTTGTGCTTCCTGAATTTTGTTGTAGAAATTGGATGTAGTTTAAGAATTGAGGATTCGCTGAAGAATGTTAGAAATTGTGTTTTTACTTTTATTCTCAGATTTCCTTTCTTTGATTAGAAGAAGGCTTATTTATTGTTTCTATTTCTAATGATCATGACCAATAAAAGTACTGATCATGAATGTAGTTTGGCACTTAAAAAGAAAGAGAAGGACAAAAAGAAATAGGGACAAGAAAAAGGGGTTTTGAAAATATAAATTGCCAAGAGATCTTGGTTTTCAATTAAGTTTTTATGCATAAATATGCCAACATAGTTGGTTTTCATATTTATACTTTATTTATTTATTTTATTTATTTATTTATTATTATTATTATTATTATATATATTTTTTAACAAAGATTACAATGAAGTTGGAGAGTGAGGAGAAGAATCCCCTTCCTTAACCAACTTGAATTCAGAATTCTCTTGCAAATATTTGACAAATTCTTCCCTTGTTAGTGGTTTATGATACAATCTTAATCTATGACCATTAACAAGGAAAGTAATTTTTTCATCATCAATAGTTTTGATTTTGACTGCTCCATTATAAAAAAATAGTGTCAAACTCATAAGGACCAAGCCAATGAGTTTGAAATTTTTCTTGAAAATCTTTTAACTTGGAATCAAAGAGAAGAGCCTAATCACCTTGTTTGAACTTTTTAGCTTTGATAAAATTGTCATGCCATTTAGATCTTTGCTGCAGAACTATGTTGGTTCTTTCAATAACATCTTTTCGTATCTCATCTAGCTCATTTAATTGTGCCAATATTTTTTTCTGAGCTTATGAGAGATCAAGGCCCAAATTGATTGTTGTTCTTAAGGTCTCTACTTGAAATTCAATTGGAAGTACTACTTTCTTCCCATAGACAAGCCCATAAGGAGTATGTCTAGTTGTGTTCCTCCATGTACTTTGGTATGCCCATAATGCTTTTGGAAGCTTTTCTGATAAATCCTTTTTATGCAAATGCACAATTTTGGTAAGAATTGCATCAAGAACTATTTTGGTAGATCTAACTTGCTTATTGGCTTGTGGATGATATGGAGTAGACTTTAAATGCTTGATTTTGTGTTGCTCCACAATATTTTGCACCAACTTCGATGTGAATTGAGTACCTTGATCTATTACAACTTCTCTTGAAACACCAAAACGCGTAAATATATCCTCAAAAAGAAATGTAACTACAACATTTTCAGTTGCAAATAAAAGAGGTTCAGCTTATACCCATCTTGTAACGTAATTCATGCAAACGAGTATATACCTTTTTTGTTTAGATGGAGGATTTATTGGTCCAACAAAATCTAGAGCCCATTTTTCAAAGGGTTATACAAGTACCTGTGGTTGTAGAGGCATCTCATTTGATGGAATGGGTTTCCCCATTATTTGAAAACTATCACATCTTTTAACATATTCTTTAGCATCCTTAAAAATGGATGACCAATAATATCCCAAAAGAAGGATTTTGTAAGCAGTTATTTTCCCAACAAAATGTCCTCCACATGATTCATCCTGACAAGATTTCAAGATTTCAGGCACTTCATCTTCTCAAACACATCTCTGGATAATCAAATCAAGTCAAGTTTTCTAGAATTCTCCATCTATCCAGGAATAAGGTGCACTGGTTTTGATCACTTTTTTTTTTCTCTAGCTAATAGTTGCAGAGGTAACTTTCATGTAGACAAATAATTAACAATATTTGAAAACCAGGGTGTTTTAGTAGATACTACAAAAATATATTCATCAGGGGAGTTATCTTTACAGGAACATCCTCATTATTATTCTGAATTCTAGAAAGAAAATCAACAACTGTATTTTGTTTTCTCAGTCTATCAAAAATAGTAATGTTGAGTTCTTGTAGTAATAACAACCATATTGTAATTTTACCATTAGTGATTGGTTTTTTCATTAGATATATAATGGAAGAATGATCCCTATGAATAAAAGTTTCATAACCATTAATGTAGTGACGAAATTTATTAATGGCATGAACAACAACTAAAAACTCCTTTTCTGTTACAATATAATTTAACTCTGCGGGAGTCAATGTTTTACTTGTACAATAGATTTCATACGGAGTTAAATATTTTTGTCCCAAGATAGCTCCTAGAGCTGTGTCTGAAGTATCAGTAGAAATATGGAAAGGAAGAGATCAATTAGGTCCTCTTAAAATTGGTGCTTCAGTAATATTTTGTTTCAATGTCTCAAATGCTTTATGACAGTCAGAATTCCAAGCAAATTCACAATTTTTTGTAAGGAGTTTGAAAAGTGGAGAGGCTATTTTTGTGAAATTTTCTTTGAATCTCCTATAATATCCAGTATCCCAAAAAACTTCTTACATCCCTTTGGAAAGCAAGAATTGAAATTTTAGAAATAATTTCTACCTTAGATGTATCCACCTTAATTCCATCACTCGAAATATGGTGGCCTACAACAATCCCTTCATTGAACATCATAAAGCATTTATCATGGATTAATGAAAGGTTTTCCTTAATACATCTATCAAGATATTTTTCCAGATTTTCCATAACTTCTTAAAAAGCTACCACCATACACAGTAAAATCATCCATGTACACTTCCACAAAATCATGAATTAGATCAAAAAAAAAAAAAAAACCTAAAACAACTCTTTGAAATGTGGCAGGTGCATTACATAATCCAAAGGGAAGAACCCTATAGGCATACGTTCCCCATGGACATGTAAAAGTAGTCTTATCTTGTTTTTCTAGTGCTAGTTGGATTTGATTATATCCACCGAAACCATCTAAGAATGCAAATACTTCTCTCGTGCTTAGGTATCTAATACAAAATCTATACAAGGTAGTGGAAAATGATCTTTTAAAGAATCTTTGTTTAATTCTTTGTAATCAATGCACACTCTCCATTTTCGATATTTCTTACGAAAAATCACTAAAGGTGACACCCATTGGCTATGTGATATTAGATATATGAAATCCGCATTAAGTGGTTTTTGGAATTCCTCAACAATTTCTCTCATATTAGGATTCATCCTTCTCTGAGGTTGTCTAGCTAGTTTGGAATTTTCTTGAATATAAATATGACGCATACAATTTTTAGGATCAATCCGTTTCATATAAATGTATTCCCATGCATAAGCATAAGAGGATCAAGCTCTTTTGAAATTCTTCCAAATTATTGTTAATATTCAATGTTTTAGCGAGAAAAATTTCTACTTGAGAATTGCCAAAACTTTCCATAGAATGTAAAGCCATTTGGTGAGATGATAAATATTCAATATTGCATTGTTCCTAAAAACTTTGATCTTTCTCACAGTATGAAGAAGAATCATTATTATTCATTAAATTTATCCATTTATGTTCTTCATCTAATTATGAAGAAGTATAAACTGGTTGCAAATCATTAAAGTCTTCATTATCACCATCTATCCAAATCTCACTTTCTACTTCAGTGATCGTTTTTGTTGGAGGATACAAGGTAAACTTCTTAGTGGAATTTCCATAAGAGATATACATATCGCTAGATCTACAACTTATGAATGCATCAGTTGTAGCTAGCCAAGGTCTACCAAGGATCAGTGGATGGTCTCCTAAATTATTTATGGGAGATAAAATCATGAAATCTATAGGATATTCCCAAGAATATAAAGAAACAAACACATCTTCTAATACTCCATCTAGTTTGATAACAGATCGATTTGATAATTGTAATAATGTAGGAGTATATTAAAGATTAGGAATCTTAAGTTGCTCCATTGTTTGCTTACTCATTATATTAATGGTTTCTCCTAGTTGAATTAAAGTATTTGGAATCTCAACACCATTGATATGAATTTTCACATTAAAACTACTAGGATCTAGATATTTTTGAACAATAGGTTTTTCCATCATGATATCAACAATTTTTCCTACCAATTGGATCTTTTTGATATCTTTTCTTTTTCTTCTTGGTTTTCTAACACATAGCTCCTTCATAGTTTTTGCAAATATTGGTATTTCCTTTATAGCTTGTAATAATGGAATTTTAATGAAAATATTCTTAAGTTCATCTAGCATATCATAATCTGGTAAAATAATTTGCCTTTCTATTCCTTTATCAATTTTAAGCTTTTGTGGAAAAGACAGATCTTGCAAAGAAACAAAAGGTTGTTCTACTAGAGGAACTGTATGAGCTTGCTTTATTTTCTCATCCTTTGATAGTATAGGAACATCTTCCTTTAGGGAAATGTTTTATTGATCAAGATTTACATCTTTCTCAGGAACTTCATTCTCTTTAGATTTTTGGATGACAGTTGTTGGTGACTTCTTTGGTAAAACCCTACCAGATCTAAGTTGAACATCATTTAGACCTAATGGGGTAATCATACAAGCTGGGAATTTTTTTCCTTCGACATTATAAATAGCTTATTGATTTTTATTGTTTGGATTCAGAAGTGGTTGGGCAGGTAGTTGATTGGGTTTTTGAGGGAATGGTAATGAAAGTTGTTGATTTGGATTTTGAAATTGAGGAAGTTGAGTTGGTTGAGGAGGATAATATTGTGGTGGAAAATAAGGATATGGTTGTTGGAACTGAGGATATTTTCCATAAGGATTTTTCTGACCTTGAGCCCAAGATGGATTTGAGATTGTGGGGGCCAAGGCTGCCATGACATGGGTGTAATCCAATTTATTTATTATTATATTTTAATTATATATATGTATATATATATGTATATATATATGTATATATATATATGTATATATATATATATATATCTATATATATATCTATATATATATATATATGGTTGTGCATATGATTGAGTACTGAAATCTTGAGTCATATTTGATTGTTGATTTTGTCATGGTATTTTAGCAATAAAACAAAGAGATTCAACTTGGCTTGCCCTAGCTCAATTTTGAAAAACACATTTAAGCTTAGGTATTGGAGGGAATTCTTTTGTATTATGATTTTCGACACATGACATAAATTTCTATACTATCAAGGGGACATTCTCTTAAGGCGTGTTTATTTCTACACTTCGGGATAGAAAATAGATAATGCACAGATAATGCAACATTCTCAGTTTTTTCTTGTTTTGTATCTTAAGGGTATCTAATTGTTAACTAAGACTCCCTAAGATATCTGTTTTGAAATTATCAATAAAATTGTCTATTTCAGCTCTACTTTCTGTTCCAGTTGCAGATTTATTAATTCTGGACATCACAGGATCTCTTGGATTTTTTCCAGTCCTAGCCTTACCCCTAGAGATATGTTTACATAAATCACATATTTATACAAATAAAATTTGTGACACATATCCATTTCCCATTAAATTAAGAATATCAATACATTCATCTTTGACGGATTTTAACAAAAGAGCTTTTAGTGTTTCATCATCCAAATTATACATCTTAGCTCTTTTGATGTTGTAAGAAAATATTTCAACTAGATCTTCAAGGCTCTCATCCTCTTTTTGTATCATCTTAAAGACTTCATCCTTGAGGTTATGGGGCATACAATAATCCTTGTATTTTTCTAAGAACACATTTTTCATTTCATCCCATGTTCTAATTATATGTGTTCCTAATCCCATAAACCATTTAAGTGCTCCATCTTTAAGAGTTGCTGGAAACAATTTCAACTTTTGAGGATCAAGTAAGTAATCATAAGTTCTACATAGAACTTCAAACTCAAAAAGAAATGTTTCGGGATCCTCATGTCTTAAACCATGGAAATTAGGGAGAATGGAGGGTGAGATGTTCTTCATTGTAGACGCGATATCTTCATCAAAGATGGGAAATCAAGGATTTGGTTCTCGCCTACCACC
This sequence comes from Pinus tabuliformis, assembly GCA_031772625.1. NCBI lineage: Eukaryota > Viridiplantae > Streptophyta > Pinopsida > Pinales > Pinaceae > Pinus > Pinus tabuliformis. Next base: position 1,281,866,238 of record CM062820.1, read on the forward strand.
TCTACCACCACCTCAACCTCGACCTCCTCCTCTATCTCCTCCTCTGCCTCTTCTAACTCCAATCCTAAATTCACCACCATCTACATTATGCACTTCTCCTTCTCCTTCCCTTGACATTGTAGATTATTCAGAACTAATATAAGGTTGTATAATAGGATTATTTAGCTCTTCTTCTCGTTCATATACTAGTGGTATGATAAAATAAGATTATTATTCTTCTTTTTCACTAGGAACCTCTAGTTCTTGTCCTAGAAGTTGTTCTCCTGTTGAAGAGAGGAAGATTACTCCTTCTGTTGGGGATGTGGGTTCATCAATTACAAATTCAGTAGAAGAGGTTGGTGAATCTCTAGATTAAAAACTTCCACCATCTCAGTTGATGGATAAGTATTAAATTGGTGCAAAAATCACCTTAATGGAAAAATGCATTCAATAATGGGGGAAAAATAACCTCAACAAAAAATGCACCCAATAATAGGGAAACATATAAAATAAGAATTAAACAAACTGTTGGAAGCAAAAATAATATTCCTGGTTCGACATTCCCAATGGGTGTTTAACATGGTACCTGTCAAGAAGAAGAATGGTGAAATTATGATTTGCATTTATTTATGCAATCTTAATAAAGCCTAAGATAAAGATAACTATCTTGTTTCAACGGTGGAGCATATTATTTAGAATATCTTAGGATTAGAAATGTTATCCTTGCTAGATGGTCTTTAGGTTATAATTAAGTATTAAAATCCCATTTAGATTAGTTGAAGACTACTTTCAAGGCGAAATGGGGCACTTAGACTTACAATAAAATGAATTTTGGTTTAATTAATGTAACACTATTTTCGGAGGTCTGGTTTAGAAGTTAGTAGTTATATATTTGGATGTGTAGTTGTTTACTCTAAAAGTATAAAATGCCATCTACATCATCCCAAACAAATGTTTGATCATATTTGAATGTATGGTATCTCACTCAATCCTAAAAAGGCTTATTTGTAGTAATAGGAGGTAAGCTCTTGGGATTTATAGTATCTAAATTTAGAATAATAATTAAGCTAGAGAGAACTAAAACCATTTCACAAATCTCTTTCCCACACAATTAAAATTTTGTGCAATCATCCTCAGGGAAGATTAATCTTGTGAGAAGGTTTATCTCAAGCTTCACAAAAGTTTTGAAACCACTTCATCGTATGATAAAAAAGAATGCATTGTTTAAATGAAATTACAAAGAAAAATAATATTTTAATTCTATTAAATGGGTTGTAGCATAAGCTCCTACATTGTCGAGTCTCAATTTTAGTCAAGAATGTAATTTATATATTTTTTCAAATCACTCATATTTTTATGTTCAAACTTATTAAAATTTATAGGGTAACCAAGTACCCATTTCATTCATGAGTTCAAGCCTGGAGGGTGCTAAATTAAATTAACATGAAGTAGATAAGAAGACATTCAATATATTTAAGGTAATGGAATATTTATGACCATTCTTTCTCAATACTATACAAAGTTAATTGTTCTGCATTCCTCTGTCCATCATTTGTTAGTCCAAAAAGAATTGGGAGACATTAGAGAAAACTATATGAATACACTTTAAGAATACATATGGAGATTAATCCTGCAAATATTGTCCAAGGAAAAGGTCTTTGTAAGTTAGTAGTTGAATCAAAGTGATTTCAAATAGAAGAAGATCCAGGCTAGAAGAATGAAGTTTAAGTATGTGTTAAAGAAATATATTATGTTCCCATTTCAACAAATTTCAGGTACAATAATTTAAAATGTTATCGAAGTCAAGGTACTACTCCATGTTATCTAGACTCTAGAAAAAAAAAAAAAACCTTGAGGCTAAAAGTTTCTAAATACCAACTAATTTATGGGGTGTTGTTTCATAAGAATTATGATGGTGTTTTTCTCAGATGCTTGGAAAAGGATAATGCTGAGGAATTCCTAGGAAAACTACATAATGGTCTAGCAAGAGGACATTTTAGTGGCGACACCATTTTCCACAAGGTCTTACATATTGGTTACTTCTGACCCATTCTATTTAAAGATGCTTATGCTTTTTTTAGGAAGTGTAATATTTTCCAAACATCCATAGGACAAGAGAATAAATCTATGTTTAATTTATAGCCAATGGTTATTGGTAGTCCATATCAATAATAGGTATAAGCGGAATGCACTCATTCTTGTTAGAGGAATCAATAACTTTGTACCTACGACTGCCACTATTTCACTAGGTAGAACAACTATTTCATAAATTCCATAAGGGATAGATTACATCGTGTCTCCAGAGACTTGAAGCCACACATTTGGCGACACGAAACTTGTGCTATACCATTCGAGATAAGTTCCTTAGACAATATTGGGGATTTGATATTATTGGAGAAACTACTCGAAAATCTTCCCAAATTCACATGTACATCCTTACTGCCACTAACTATTTAATAAGATGGGAATAGGTCATTCATCTCAAAATTGTATACAAATTAATGATCTCTTTCTTAGAACAAAATATCATCACCAGGTTTAAGATTCTTAATTCTCTTATTTTTTATAATGCATCTTATTTTCCATCATTGAAATTAACTGAGATTGTCATTGAAAAAGGAATAAAAGTACAATATTCTAGCAACTATTACCCATAAGGTAATGGCCTAGTTGAATAAACTAATAAGAATCATATTAGAATAATTAAAAATATTGTAGATGAAAATCGATGAAATTGTGTAAGGCTATCCCTTATGCTTTGTGGGTGGATCATGTTATACTCAAGGTAGTGTTAGGAAACTCACCATTTTAACTTGTTTGTGGCAAGGAAGCCACTCTCCCCCCAATGTATTTCTATTCTCTCTATAGCTTTTCCAATATGTCAGAGAATATCCTTGCCCAACAAATAAAAAATGGCTTACAACTTTAAAGGATCTATGTGGATTACAAAACTTGTGTGGAAAAGAAGCCCTGTTGAAGAGCTTTGCATGAAGGTCTGTGGAAGGTTCGTGAAAATCTGCATTAAATTTGTTGTGGTGAAAGTGTCCAACATGGAGGAGGACTTGATTAAAGACACATAGCAAGACCAGGACCAACACATCTTGACCTCACCTTTAGTGGCATTTGCGGAAACTCTTTGACAAGGCACTACCATGAGTACATAAAAGTTTCACTTTTACATGCATACAAGTTTTAAAATTTTTAAAGCTCGTTAAATTACTTTTATAAAGTAATTTAATAAAAAAAATATTAATTTGTTTTAATGGGGAGTATGTAAAAGTGATTATAAAGGTGTTTTTAATGAAGAGATACGGTGTGAAGAAATTGGGGAGTGTGTAAGGTGTGGAGAAATAAGGTATTTTTTTTAAGAGAGATGCATTAAATTTTTTATTTGGAGAGATAAAGAGTATATTTTGTAATTTTGGAGTTATAAATATTTTTTATTTGGAGTAATAAATTTTGATTTGGAGAAAAAATGTGTGGAGAGTTATGTTATATTTTGTAATTTGGAGTGATAAGTGAAAGTCATTATTGTAATTCAAAGTAATTCTTTACTTTGAGAGCGATTGAGTAAGTGCAAGTCGTTTTTGAAGACAAAGTTTGCAGTTGTGACATTGAAGATTGTTGTACTCCAGTAATTAATAAAAACATATCTTTTGGTGGTGATCGTGTCCTAGATCCACCCAAAATTGAATAAGGGGATCTTAGGTACACGAAGAGTGTGTTGATGATGGTGCATGCTTCATGTTGTTGCTTTTTTATTTGTGTCTAGTTTTGACACATAAATGATCTCATTTAACACACATAAAGTTCAATACAAGCAAGCACAACACATGTAACGAAATAGCTGCAAGGAAGGATAATTAAGCTCAACACATGCATTTGCGTCACTACAACAAATAATCAAAGTTTTCAACATCGACATTCTACCTCAACAAACAAATTCACTCAATACAATCAGGTTCATGAATTTGCAAACTCCAGCATTTCAAAGCAAAGTCTACATCACTACAATCAAGTTAATGAATCTGTAAACTTCAACGTTTCAGAGCACAGTCTACATCAACATTATTGAACTTGTAATCAAACTCAATTTACATTGAATTGGAAGGGTGCATTCTTCGTTGAAACCGACACCCAAGTCCTGAATTGTGTCAAATTGAATTCATTGTAGTGAGTCATTAAATCATTAAGTGTTTTTTGGGTGCATTTTCGACAGTGTTCGACACCCTTCCTTTAAGCAGAATCAAGTGAATGCACGAATTTTTACTCTAAAGCAAACAAGCAACAAGTTCACATCTCCTGCAAACGAGCGTAAGTACTCATTCAAGCAATTTACGTCAAGACAGTACAAAGTTCAAACCTTCAAGCGAGCCAGAGTGAAGTTCATCAAAGCAACCAAACAAGTTCAACTCTAACACCAATCAAGCAAGTTGAGATCGACATCAAGTGAGCGTGGCTATTCATTCAAGTGAGCGTGAAGTCATCAAGTAAAGAAAGTGAGTGTTCACACAAACATGATCGTCATCAAGCGAGCGTGAATTACAGAGTTTTCTACAACTCTAGCAAGTGTTCCCAGCAAGTGCAATAAGAAACAAATCAAGCGAGCATGCAATTCAAGTCCCATAGCAAGCGAGCCTGTCATGCAAGTAACAAAATCAAGTGAAACAGTTCACATCACGACATCTACGACAAGAGAGTCTGATTTCAAGTAAGCAAGTTCAGATGGTGCAACATATTTAGTTGTTAAACATTCTTCACAGTTTTATCATCTCCAGTGATGAAGACATGGTGCACATCAGCAAAGAAACTCTTGCTGATCTTTCACGACATCTACGACAAACACATGAAACCATTGAGTTTCTTAAACTCGAGTCACAACTTCAACGGAATGAATTGCATGAAAAGAGTGATACTTTCAAGTTTTTGAACCATCCAGATGATAAGTCATTCATCCCAATAACTTCAAGTGTCGAAGTTTTTCCAATTTAAATTTCTTCCAAACCCATCATCAAGCCCTGGGAAGAAATTCAAAATAACAAGAATCGATGAGGCTTAGGATATGTCACTAATGACACCAACTTACATATCCCAGATTATTCCAAGCCAATTAAGTTTGTCAGTATAGGATTTCTTGCACAACTCACCTCAGCAGGTTCTGAGAAAGTTGCAGACAAATAGAATTGCTCGCAACCTGAAGTTGAACACCAACCGAAATGTTCTCATTGTCAAAGAACCAGTCATATGGAAGATCAATGTTTTGATCTCCATCCTTGTTGCCATTGTGGCAAGCCCAATCATTCTTCAGAAAAATGTCGCAGCAAAAAAAAATCAGCTAGATTGAAGATACATTATGAATGGATCGATCCCTAGGAATGGTCATCCACAGTCAAAAGATTGTATCAGTTCTACAACCGGCTACAATCACACATAGTGCAGCCAACAGTGAATCGATGATGGTACTCTCATGCAATTGAATGTGGTAGTACAACAGTGAAACTCTCCTACACCTGAAGGGGGGGAGTTCAAATATATTTTGGAGAATATTGTCTCTCCTTTCAACTGACAAAGGGGGGAAAATGTCAATGAAATTGATAAGTGGTTGTCAGTCTAAAAGTCTCGACAACATCAGCAAAGCAGCCAGTGGGAATCTTCATCAGCCAGTGGGCATTTTTCATAGAAAATTTTAGGGGCGAATGTTCGCCCTTTGGCGAAGGGGTTTTAAATTTTTAGTGGGCGAATATTTTGTATCATAGTACATTTTTACAAATCACCTCAAATAGCCCACCTTATTTTAAGGGAGAGGATAAAAAAGGTAAATTTAGCCCTTGAAATTAGGAGTTACAACCTTCCATTCGCCCATTTTCAAGAATAGGTTTTATTTAAGTGAATCCTATGGGCCAAAGGCCCAAATACCATATTTATAAAAGAGGTATGGTAAATTAATAAAAATATAAATAAATGAGAGGTATGGTAAATAAATAAAACATTTTTTATATTTACTCCATAAGTCACCTTATATACATGCAAGGGTGTAAACAAATAAAAATATAAGTAAAGTGGAGGTATGGTAAATAAATAAAACGTCTTTTTATACTTACTCAAAAGATATGGTAAATAAATAAAAATATAAATAAACTAGATGCATGGTAAATAAATAAAGCCTCTTTTTATATTTAGTCCATAACCCTCGTTCTATTTATGAAGGCTCAAGAAAGAGGTTTTATTTAAGTGAATCCTATGGGCCAAATACCATATTTGTAAAAGAGGTATGGTAAATTAATAAAAATATAAATAAACGAGAGGTATGGTAAACAAATAAAACACTTTTTTATATTTACTCCATAAGTCACCTTATATTTACGAACAACCAAAAAATGCGTTATATTTAGGTGAAACCTATGGGAAAAATACTATGGGACAAATACCATGGACTAGATTGTTATTAATACCATGCAAAAAAACATTATTAACCCTAATATTAGTATTAATAAAAATAAAAATGGCACATGGTATTGATCCATGGTATTCACCAGGAATGTAGCCTATTTAAATGGGGGAATTAAACCATCATAGATCCATCTTTACTCTGGATCTACTAACCCCCGAGAGGTATCAAATATCGTGATATGCAAACTAGCATAGAGTGAAAAAATATTTGATCCGATCAAGAGTAAAAATGGATGTTGTAATTTAATGTATGTTAAACATTTTAGCTTGGTTAAAATGAAAAATAAAATAAAAATCAACTATTAATTTTATTAATTTTTATAAATTACTAATAGTAATTTTTAAGCTCCAGTTTATGATAACCCATGGTATTGACCCATGGTAATACCATGGTATTCATGTGAGCATAGACTATGTAAAGGGGAAATTCTATCATCTTAGATGCATCTTAATTCTGGGTCTACCAAGTGCTCGAAGGGATAAATAGATTTCATCCCCCTAAGAGTGGTAGATGTGGAGTTAAGATGGATATAGGTTGGTTTTTATGATAATGAAGATATTAAATAGACTTAGGAAATTATATTGTAAAAACATCTTAAGGTAAATGGTTAAAGCATAGACATTGGACAAGTATATTTGTATACTTCTGTTTTAAACTGAAACAAATCCAGGGCTAAAAGGAATGGATTGATTGCACTAGTCATCCTTCTATAACTTTCCAACATATGCTGGAGTAAACAGATTGTAATTTGGGTAATTTTTCTAATTGCAAACAGGAACATACTTGTGTATTGGCAGGGTGGTTACGAGGTCCCTAGAAGTGATGAATTTGAATTTTTCTGGTTTTATATATAGTATTAGGTTTTTTCTCATGCTTTCTGTGAATGGAACGGGTGAATTTTATCCTACACCCACTAGGTTATCGATATGTAATTTCAGTAATTTTGATTTCAAAAGATATTTTAAAGAAATGCAATGATTTCATTTGTGTATTCAATAAACACAAGATTTTATAATTGAGTAAAATATTCGCCATGCCTGGTGAGAGATTCGCCAAAAAATTATATATACATATCATATTATTGATAAAATCGCCTTCCATTTTTCCTATATACCATGGAGATTCGCCCATTTATTATACATGTAAATTTGGGGGGGTTCTTAAAAATTTCCCTGGCATTTTTCATCAGCAGTGACCATAATCAAATTCGCCAGTGGGCGACCAACAACAAAGTAGCAATGAGCAGCTTTCATCACAGGAAAAGCAACATTGAGTTTTTTTTCAACATCTTTAGCCAGTGGGCGATCATCATCAGCAAATATGCTAGTGGGCGTTCATCTAATTGTGTCACTGGACACCAGATGCTATTTTTAAGCAAAGGACAGTTGGATCCTTTTGCATCTTGGCACGTGATGGAGTTGTCAAGCGTCATTCAGAGATGAATCAGGCATGCAGTTGATTCATGTTCTCTTCAGATTTGAGTTTCTTCAGCATCCAGATTTGGCGGTTTTTCAGGCATATGATTTTTGAGGAGCAACTTGAGAACTTGGAAGATGGTTCCTTGTTCTTTTTGGATTTATCATTGAGGGGGGAATGTTAGCCTCACTCTCTTAAAAAAAATATAAATCCAAATAAAATAATTAATTAAATTAAATCATGAGAGTTAGTTCCTCAAACTAGGGAGTTTAGTTAGGAGGAGAGATTCTCTCCAACTAGTTCTCCTAAGTTAGTGTGTAGTTGAGAAATTATCTCAACCAAAGGTGTCTAAGATAGCACGCACTATCTTGAGACACTGTCTCTCATCTATTTATTTGTAACACTACATTCAATTATTTTTAATGAGAGAGAATACCTGAGGAAGCATGAGGATTCAGTCTTTTCCGCCAATATTTTGTGTCTGGTTTATTATATGTGCTTTATATATTTGTCTGAGTTAATTTCCTTTTCAATAAAAGAAACCTCATTGGGGATATATACATTCATTGGCAGTGAAGCTATGTTGGATTAAAGGAGATGGGGATAACAAGTGTGTAAATATTGATGGATATAAAAGCTTTGGCCTTCTGACTTAGTTCATAATCGGTGAAGTAAAATTCAAGAATTAACTAATGCAACAAATTATGGGACAACGACATGGAGTTATGAATATTTGGAACTTCAAGCTTATCTTTTACAAGCATCAGGTATAAATATTCGTGGAATTTTTTTGAAAGGTTGAAGTATAAAATTAATATTTCATATTTTAGATTAAATATCATCATTTATCATCAATGTTATAGATAATTGGTTCTTTCAGCATATCGCTAATTATTGTAGCATTTAGAACAACCCCCATTATGATATGATTTCTTCATAAAATAATGGAGAACCATCCAAATTTTCTTTGTTTTCTATATTTTGTACTTCTTTTTGTAATATTTTACAAATTTTCCTTTAATCCATTTAATTATTTTTATTAAAACTTAGCTATTCTTTTGATCTTTGATTTATTGTGTAGAATATGATAAATTATAAGGGAAAATGCCTCTTTTAAATCTAGACTTACTTCAAGGTTTATTGAGATCGCAATGTTAAATGCCTAAGTGTGGGTTTAGATCTAGATCAAACCAAATGTAATACTATTCAACGAAGGCCATATGCCAAATGTTATTGTTTATATAAAAATCTAGATACATTTTAAAGAAGATTTGTATGAGTCAACCCGTATGCCAGATGTTACCAGTTATATCTAGATCTAAATGGAAATTTGATTTTTACATCAATTCCTCTGGATGCTTGGATACTGAATTTCAATATTAATTTTTTTCCTTTAATTTTTCATGATTTTCTAATTTAGTAGGATATATGACTTGGAAGTTATGATGTGCCAATTCACCTATCCTCTGTGGCTAGTGATTTGAACTAATGATCTATCATACATGAATAATATATATAGATTGAGAAGCTAACATACAACAAGTTTTTTTCAAAATTCTAGATGCCTCAAATGCTAGATCACAATTGTTTTCAAATGTATCAATACATTATTCTGATGTCTTAAATGCCTAGATCTCATATTTCTTTTTCCTAAGATTTATATTGACATCCAAGAAACATATCTTATTAAGGCATTTGCAATATGTTGGATGTCAGATATTGAAATACTTTCATGCTTAAATGCATCTTAATCCAAAAGAATTGCTCATTCATGTCAATATGATATCTCAAATGCCCAAATGTCATATACACGTTATTTTTTCAGTTTACATATGGATCTAAGAATGCATTTAGCTATCTATTTGAATTATCCTTATATCTAAATATCCAAATGTTGATATTGTATCTGGATGCTAGTATGGCGATTCCAAGTGTTGGGGGCCTCTTATGCTCATTTAATGTCAATATACATAAGATATTAGACATTAAGTAAATATGTGTAATAAAGGGTAAATATATGAAGTAAATGTAACAAATTATTAGTTGTGGTAGGCACAACTGCTCAACCATCCTTCTAATTTATAAATACATAAGAAGAATGAATAATAAAGTGGCTGGTTAACCTTCACAAACATCTCTTCTTCTTTGTATGTGTGTGTCTTCTTGATTTTGTTGGTAAGATGTAGCCCATTCTTGATTGTGTGTTAAAGCCAAGTTTTCAACCATTTTGGTTTCTTTGTCATTGGTACTATATCCAAGATTGTAGTAATAATGAATGGTGGTGAATCAACTATGAATGAGATGATGAATCAAATGTTTGAGGGGATGATTCTTTTATTGAAGATGCTTGAAAATTTTGTTGCTTCATGAAATATTTCTAGATGATGTTCTCTTGTATAAACAAAACCAAAAATGTTATGAATAATTATTATATACTATGTTCGTGGATGCTGGAAAAAAAAGAACATGACACAAATATATATTTTTTTGAAAAAAATCAAAGTATTTTGACTACTCATGGTTGTTGTTCCACTGAAGACTTCGTCACAAGAAACCAAGATTATGAGACGAAGAAAAATAATCCTATGTTCAATATGATCCAATTTTTGTAGTTGAAGTGGCTTAAGAATGAAATGAATTTATTCTAGGCAAGTATTGACTTTCCATGGAAAGAAGTGGAGAGTGGAGCTTTCAAAATCTAGTGCGCCAGATTTAGGAAAAGCCATATTTATCTAATATTTCACACACAATACTAATTATTAGATGGAGAATCCAACTAGTCTGCCAACTAGTGGTTGAAAAAGCATAAATATGAGTATGAAGAAATTTTGACTAGAAGAATAATCAATGTTGATAGGAATTCTTAAGTGATGATGTTTGAGGATTATCGATGATGGTGGCTAGTGTGCATCAATTATCCTTCACATCTAGAATAAAATACTGGCAATGGTGATCTACATATGAGGAAAATACCAACGATTTATGAAATAAAAAGATAAGTATAATTCACCTTTATGTCTTCAATTGGTCGAGTTGTAGATCAGAGAAGGAGTTCCATCTATTGTGATAGGAATTTGGTTAACGAATGTAATGGCTAACTAATGAATTCACATGTTGGTTATTCTGAGCTAAGACCCGATTGTCATATAGTTGTGAAGTGTGATATACATGGGGATGTTTGTAGCTAATGGATCCAAAATTTGAAATGTTTTTCAAAATGCGAAAAAATTATGTTTCAAGCACTAGAATGTGCTTGAGAGACCATGTGTATTTTATAAGCCAATGTTCAACTACTTGACCAATTTCTATGGACTGTTGCAAAGGGAGGAAATTCTTCACATGCCACCAAAATACAAATAATTATTTTCAAATTCATGGAGATTTCTATGGAGGCCATTCAACACCCTCCCACTTCAAAAGGGGATGCATCATGCTAAAATAAAATGTAGTGCATTACTTCTATAAAATTCCCTGCAATCTCCTTTTCTCATGTATGAGCGCTTATTGTTGGCTTGACCTATAATATATGTGATTTACTTGGCCAAAAATATATTTTATATAGAGCTTCATTAGATTTACTAACAGAAACTTCATGCACTACTCTCATCTAAGAGATTAGTTATAACAAATAAAATATATGTTGAACTATGACAATGATGTTGGATAGTGTTGGGTGCACGAATTGCAATTAAGCAAGCCCCTTTCAACACTTAATTTGTCAACCCAGGTTTTCATACACTTTGAGGCGTAGCACATGAAATGCCAAGAAATGATATGAACCTTCTCTAGTTGTATTCCTACTTGTTAAACCACAAATTTATAGAATTGAAAAGAATGATGATTAAGCCGCAATTGATACTCAAAGAAATTCTGGTGCTGGAATAAATGAAAAGTACTTTTGCAGAAACTGCAACGGATTCCTAATTCATTGTGAACAATATTAACTAGTGAAATGACCCTTTATATTTACCTTCAGTGAGACAGTGTGATAAATAAGTTATTCAATGTATATGTCTTCTTTAAAGATATTCTTGCTTGCACTAAACTGTTATTCCTGTACTACAACAATGTTCCTGTACTAGAACGTTGTGCCTGCACTGGAATGAGGTTTAGATACCGAAAAGATGTTTTGTACTTGTACTGAAGTTTTGACCTTCGTGCAAGAGTTCTAAGTCTTCGGGCTAGAACACTTTGATCCTGTACTAGATCTGAGGTTTCTGCACCATATAATCAGTATTTCTACACTCGGTTTCTAGATTACTTTCGAAAAATAAAAAGCACATTAACTAAAATAGAGTGCAAAGTAAACAAAAATTTGAAAGTAAATTCTCACAAGCAGAAAGATGCTTCAACCAAACTTACATTCTAGATAGGAAATGATTTTCAAGAGTTAAAGTAAATATTTTCTTTAAAACATAAAACTCTTCTATATAATTACGGAAATCATCTGGTTGTGTGGATCAGGATTTTCCTGAGATAGTTGTGCATGCAATTTAGATTTTCCTTTTTTATGTTTCAAATAAGAGGGTTCATTCAATAATTAATCATGAAATTCAATCCTTTCTTCGAAAGTATTCAGTGCAAGCATAGATCTGTAAGTTATTACATCGTTTATTCCATATTCATCACAACACAATTAAATCTTAAGTGAAACCTCAGATATTAATAATGCCCTTAGTTTAGAAACAAATATTAATCTTGTTAAAGAGTGAGTCCATACAGGTTGGTAGAATTTAAAATTATTTGTGGAAAAAACCTGTTATCAGTTTTAAAACCAATAACAATTTTCTTCCACAATTTTTTTTTAAATATTAATCTTGCAAGAAGGAATAAAGAACTGTTATGAAAAGAAAGGAATAAAAGACTTGTGAAACTAAACCAATGAAATCAACTTGCAGAATCAGAAATGCACTAGTACAGGCAACATGCTTGGACAAGTAGCATGCTTGTACCGATCTTGCAGAAATGAAATCAATCATTAAAAGGAAAGCTTATGTAAATTGAAATAAAATACTTCTAAGCCTGCACACCACGGATCTGTAACAAAATAACTATAAATGAAATCAAACCTGTAACTTGTGAGAAAGATCAAAGTAAATAACGAATTCATGCCTACACTCTAAAATAAATTAACACACCTTTAAAGAAAGGGAGAACGAGCTGGGTTGGTCGGGCCCTGGCCAACCAACTCGTTTCCCTGTTAAGAAATCAAGAAACGCATTTGGTCAAAAATTCATAATAGCGCAAATAGAAAATGAAACTACATATTGGTGCATTCCTTTACATCAGTTTCAAAAGAAAAAATACATCTTGGATTTGCAATCTAGCTCAGAAAGGTGATACTCCAAAATAACTACAGTCTCTTAACAAAATTTTACCATGGAATCGATCTCTAATTCCTATCAGAATTTTACATTATATACAAGCGTTCAGGCCTACGGCCGTAACAAAATCACAACAATAGCTTAACTAAGCCTTTCATTTGTTTACAAAATGCTAATCTAAGGCATCTAGTCGAGTTCATGATCTTCATCCGCTGATTCTCTCCCGCTCCGAGCCCAACTCAAGTTAATCTGGTCCTTTACCAAAGATACACATCAGTTGGTGAGTTGTCACGGGAGTGTAGGAATCCACCAGATGGTGTAGGAATCCTATCAATGAGTTGTCACAGGAGTGTAGGAACCTGCTAGCTAGTGTAGGAATCCTACCTACACTCGACCATAATATCACAATGATTAATACATTTTCTTATTAAATACTTTAGGAAAGATAAATATTAGTTGCAAGGATAATTAAAGGTATAAAATCCATAAATAAGTAATTAAGTCCATGATAAACCTTTAAATATGAAAATACAAGGAGGGTACAGGAATGTGCATGATTTTAGAGAAAAGTACAGGAATGAATAGGTTCTTAGGTTAAAACAGAGGTTTAGGTTATGTGTCTAGAGTAGGATAGAGGTTAAAAAATAGGACAAATTAGCCTCCCAACATCCTCCCACCCCTATTTTGTTGTGTGTCCTCACACAACATTTAGCAAAAAAACCAAAATAAGGGAGCTTTCTTTCGGTCCTGTATTTGTATGCTAATTCCTACTTTCATTGTCTTCCTTTTCTTGCCTTGAGCCTTCTTGAGCCATTTGGTCACCTTTCTAAGACAACCGTAGCACTTTGATGCCCGAAATTTCCATATCTTCACTTGGCATTTTTTCTCCTTCACTTCTCCTTCCAGCTCTATGTTCTTTTGTTTCTGCACTATCCCTTGTACTTTCAAAGCCTAGTTCAGTACCTCCAACCCATAGATATGTTGCTTGAGCTCTTCTATTTGAATGTTCAAGTGGATAGTGGGGTCTTCCTTAACGAATTCTTCTTGTGCAGGATTTTTCTCAATAGTTGACTCCATACTAGTGTCGACATCATCGAGGTCGATATCACCCTGGTCATTATCCTCCTACATTTCAATATCATGAAGAGTTTCACTACCTTGCACTTCAACATCCATTGGATCCTCTGTCAGGCCTTTACCTGCACTTACACTAGGTTTTGGCATCATTTTCCTTTTCTTCATTTTTCCAAGAAAAACCAACAAGGGTGTGTTGTCTTCTTCATCAATATCCCCCTCACTAATCACTGTATGAGCCACAACATCTGCAAGCATTGTAAGGTTGTCTGCGGCTGGTGAAGGAGGTGGGGAGTCATCCAAATTGATTGGGGAAGTTGATTGAATGTGGGCTTCCATTAAAGAGGCAGTCCTCTTGATCGAGCTTCGGGCCCTCCTTTTTGATGTAGACAGGTTTTCCACAACGGGATCTCGCTCCTCTGCTTGCACTAAATCTTCTCTATCTTTATTCTTGGTAGGGTGTAGGGTTAGGGTTTCAGGTTTCCCCTTCTTTCTTGCACTCTTCTTTCTGGAGGATTTCCTTGCACCTCTTTTCTATAGCTCGTTCAAAAATTCTTCCCATGTCATATTCTTGACCTCCAATTCCTTATTAACTGAAATTGTAATCAACCCATGATGTTATACTTGCATGAAACTTTGCTCATCTCACTTCTCTGAATTCCTTTTAACATTGTCTTCAAGCTTCCTAGCAGAAAATAAGGGAAATTGATAAGTTTACTTGACTCAAAATGTAGCAACAATCGAATATGATACAAGAAGGTCAACGAGTAGCGACCCTCGTAGGTGAGGAACTTTTGTAGTATGTACAACATGTCTTTCCATTTTCCTTCCATGGCAGTGCATGGAAGTCCTTTCTTCCAATCCACTTTTTGTTTCCTGTCGACCACAAACTGGCGCCACTTTTTCTTCTTGATCTTCGCCTTTTTGAACCACTGCTCACCTTCTACTGGTAATCCCATGGCTTGTGATATATAATATTCTGTTACTTCAAATTCTAGTGATCCTACATTGGCGCGGCTCCCATCAAAGGTTCGAGCAAACTCTAACACCACGACCGAGTCAAAACCATTAAATTTTAGCAAAAATGGGAGGAACTCGGATTCTTGCAACATGGGAAGACTGTTTTGGTACGGAACAGGGTTCAATTCTCACAGGTGCCATCCTTAATTCACTAAACCCTATCTAAAAATTCTTTAGAAAAATCACATGGTCATTTAGGAGCTTTGTCTAAAACAAATCTTATGATAACTGAGCTATCCGACTACCACTATATTGACCACCTCCTAACGGTCATGCTCCATCATTAAATGTAGACCTTGGGATGGATGTGATACAGATAGGTTGTGGTACAAGTAGAGATAATTATTGGTGAAGGCGGCGGTTAAGGTGCCATGATTAATATGACAATCATGTGCAGTATGGTATAAGGTCGGGTCATCATTAATAGGTAACAAGATTTTTCAAAAAGGTAAGTATGGTATGACAGGTTAAATCGTACACATCCCGCAATCACTTCATTATTTCACACAAGGTGTACATGGTACTTTAAAAAAATAAGATTTCATAACTTAACTATCCCTGTACTTAAAATATTTCCTTCCTATTTAGCAAATGATAAAACAAAGCTTAATCATAATAAAAAAATATTGAATGCTATCAATTTGGAAGTGGTGTAGTCATTCTGCCTACACACGATTTTCATGAAACAAGAGTAAACTTCCAAATGTGCATTTTTGCACTAGGTAATCCTACACCATACTACAAATTTTTTCATTAAAGACTATTGTTCTTGCACTATGACATGTAGTTTGGTACTCGGGAGTGCTCAACAGTGTGGATTCTTGCATTGAACATTTCTACATTGGATATTCCTGCACCGAACATTCTTGCAATGAACATTCCTGCACTGAACATTCCTTCACTAGATATTTTTGCACTAGACATTCCTGCATCGAACATTCCTGCACTGAACATTCTTGCATTGAACATTCCCACACTGGCTATCTTTGCACTAGACATTCCTGCACCGAACATTCCTGCACTGAATGTTCTTGCACTGAACATTCCTGCACTAAACACATATACCTGCACTAGGGATATTGTGGCCAAACATTTATGATAAAATTCATAATTTGGATTCTGAAGGATTTTGCTGAATCATAAAGGAGGTTTTATTCACCATATTTTTTGTATCAATACATGCCTTTTGATCTGCTTCATAAGCTTGAATCAAATTTTGCAATATGATCCATAAGGGAGAAAAGAAGTGGGAAAGGGGGTAAATTTTCAGAATGGGAAGGAAATTATGACAGGGAATTCAAGAGTGAGACTACCAAGAGGGACATATCAAAAAAGGGATTTGGGAAAACAAAAATTCAGGGGAAAAAGAGCGAAGAACGAAATCAGATAGGGACAATTTCCGTATGAAGGAAGGGGTGGTAAACTTTATGAGATAAAAAGAATAAAAATAGAGGGAATTTTACAAAAAAGGAAATAGAAAAATGGCATAATTTCACCTTAAAATCTGCATGGAGAGTGCCGAACCAAAAATAAATGCAACAGGAATTGAGCATTGCTTGCATACAAATTTCCGTGTCAGTTGTCCCAAACTTGGATAAGGGATCAGTTCCTACACTTAAAAACATGCTTCTTCTCGGTGACAGTTAACACATATAAAGATCAAGCAACATTCCCATTTTATTAAAATTTCGATCTTCCTGCCAGCATGCTGGTTTTCAAGCTAATCCTTCTGTGACCATGCTCATTCACAAGGAATACTGAATTTTTCCCATCAATAGTTTTGATCTCTACAACCCCATTCTCAAAAATTCTAACTACTTCATAAGATCACATCTAGTGCATGTGGAATTTCCCTTTGAAATGTTTAAATCTAGAGTAATAGAGAAGTACCCAATCACCTGGTTGGAACTGCTTCTTCCTGATAGACTTTTCATGCCACTTTTTGCATTGTTTCTATATTAACACGTTCTATTGAACAACATCTCTTCAAAATTCATCTAACTCATTTAACTATATAAGTGATGTTGTTGTGTTTCTGAGAGATCTAACCCCAACTGAACTACTATTTGAAAGGTTTTTATCTAGAACTCTATCAACAAAAGGACCTGTTTCTCGTATACCAACTCATATGGTGTATGTCTTGTGCTATTCCGCCAAGTGGTTCGATAAGCCCATAAGGCTTCAAGTAACCGACTGGCCCAATCCTTCCTATGCAGATTTACTATTTTGGTGAGGATGGATTCGATCACCTTGTTGGTAGAATCCACCTGGCCATTTGCTTGTGGGTGATATGGAGTGGACTTTCTATGTCGAATTTTGTATTGATCCATGACTTCCTTGTACCAGATTAGAAATAAACTGCGATCCATTGTCAATAACTATCTCTATAGGAACACAAATCTAGTAAAAATTTCACTAAACAAAAATTCAATGACAACTTTTTCTATAGAAAAAGAAACAGCTTTAGCCTCTACCCATTTTGTAACAAAATCAATGCAAACCAATATATGCTTTTTATTCATAGATGTTGGATTTATTGGTCCTACGAAATCGATAACCCATTTTTCAAAAGGCTCAATCATAATCTAAGGACATAAGACATTTCATTGGCTTGAACAGGTTGACCCATTCGCTGATAGCTATCGCATCGTTTGACATACTATTTGGCATCCTTAAACAAAGAAGGCCAAAAGCATCTAGCGCGTAATATTTATATGCAATTCCCTTATCAGCGAAGTGACCACCACAAATTTCATCTTGGGAATATTTCAGTAAATCAAACATTTATTCCTCTCTTACACATCTACGAATGATAAGATCTGGTCCAGTGTAAAAGAGGTCTCCTTGGACCCAAGAATATGCAACACTTTTTAATATGATATTCCACTTTTCACGAGCGGATAAGTGAGGTGGTGTTTTTCCGGTGACTAAATAGTTAGCTATGTCAACAAACCATGGAGACTTTGTTGACATAGAAAAAATATGTTCGTTAGGGAAATCATCAACAGGAATTACTTCACCATGGTTATTCAATCTAGAAAGATAGTCATCTACAACATTAGATTTTCCTGGTCTATCAACAATAGTAACATTAAATTCTCGTAACAATAATAACCACCTAGTCACTTTACCACTAGTCAATGGTTTATTCATTAAATATTTTATTGTAGAATGATTAGTATGCACAAAGACTTCATATCCTGTGATGTAGTGTTTGAATTTATTGATAGAAAAAATTATGGCCAAAAACTCTTTCTCGGTCACTGTATAGTTCAATTCAGCGGGTGACAAATTTTTACTGATGAAGTAAATAACATAGGATTGTTTGTTTTCTTCTTGTCCTTAAAGTTGCGATAATAGCGGTATCTGAGGCATCAGAGGAAATGTGGAATGGAAGGGACCAATTGGGACCTCTCAAAACTGGTGCCTGCACTAATTTTTCCTTTAATGTCTCAAAAGACTGTTGGCAAGTTGTGGACTAGAGAAACTCACTATCCTTAGCTAACAATCGGAAAAGGGGGGTAGCTATCCTAGAAAAGTTCTCAATGAATCTCCTATAATAGCTCGCATGTCCCAGGAATCCTCTTACTTCCCTTTGTGTTTTGGGTGCAGGAAGACACAAGATAAATTCTATTTTGGCCAGGTCTACCTGGATACCTTTATTGGAAACCAAATGTCCAAGGACTACTCCTACTTTGCACATTAATCTACACTTTTTATCACTCAAATTAAGGTAAGCCTCTTGGCAACATAAAAGCACTTTTTCTAAATTTTTGAGGGCTTCTTGGAATGAGTTACCAAACACTGAAAAATCATCCATATAGATCTCAACACACTCGATATCAGCAAAAATGGCCAGCACAATCCTTTGAAAGGTGGCTGGGGCATTACATAGCCCAAAGGGAATCACTCGCTAAGAAAATGTACCCCATGGACATGTAAAGGTGGTCTTATCTTGATCTGTAGGTGCGATATGAATTTGGTTGTACCCACTTAAGCCATCTAAAAATGAAAAGTACTTTTTACTAGCAAGGGTATCTAGCACCTGATCAATAAAAGGAAGGGGAAATTAATCCTTGAGAGTGGCTTTATTAAGTTCTTGATAATCAATGCAGATGCACCATCTCCCATCCTTTTTCGGGACTATTACCAACGGGGAGACCCACTGGCTATCAGATATAGGATATATAAAATTAGCATCTAAGAGTTTTTGTAATTCTTCTTTCACAACATATCTTAGTGCAGGGTTCATGCACCTTTGGGGTTGACGAACAAGTTGGGCTCCCTTCTGAATATAAATATGGCAAGTACAGGTTTTAGGAGGTATGCCTTTCATGTCCTCGCAACTCCATGCAAAGGCATGGAGGTGATCATGCAACAAATAAAAAGGATGCTCTCGTTGAGATGAGTCCAGGTCTGAACTGATATGTAAGGATTTTCCTAGACTAATTTCAACAAGATTAGTCTCAAGCTCAAGAGTGCAGGAAGATGCTACTAAGACTGGTGATGAGGAGGGTTGAGAATCAAAATTTTCTTGAAAATATGGACTAAAGATTTGACGAAATATGTCAAAATTAGGCATTGTGTCCAAATTATTCAAGAAATGTTGTATTTCACCCTCCTAGGTAGACTCTGTATAATGGTGGATAGAAGAAACAGGTTGAGTCTCCTCATCACTACTATCGTAATCTAACCACAAGGCGTCCTTGAGATCCTGAATAGATCTAGCAGGTGGGTATAAGGTGAATTTCTTCCTAGAGTCTCCATGTGAAATATACATATCACCATAGCGACATCTAATGTAAGCATCAGCGGTGGCAAGCCATGGTCGCCCTAGAATCAAGGGAGGTCCACCCACAGGATTTTTTCGTTGAAGGACCATAAAGTTTGCAGGGTATTCCCAAGAGTCTATGGAGACAACCATATCATCCAGTACACCTTCTGGCTTGATTTTTTATCTATTTTTAAGTTCAAGCACAGGGGTAGGACGAATATGGACCAACCCAAGTTGATCCATGGTTTTCCTAGTCATGACATTGATGGTTGCACCCAGGTCTATTAACACATTGGGGACAAGGATACCACCTATCTGAACAAAGACAACTGGGTTTCCAAGATCGATATACTTTTCCATTTGTGCACATCCTGTCATTAACTCGGCTGCTCGACCAACAAATTGAATGGTCTGAGGTTCTGCTCTCTTCCTCCCTGGATTTTTGAGACAAAGTTCCCTAATGATCTTTGTGAAAATGGGGATATCTCTAATATCCTAAAGCAAAGGTACCCTTATTCAAATATTTCTCAGCTCAGAAGCCAGACTAGATTCGGGGTCACTACTCTCCATAACTAGCCTCTCTAGGTAGGGAGGCTGGTTTGACGAAGATGTTAACTTTGATGGTGTGGGAATGGGCTGAATGGTGTCATTGTTCTTTGAATAATCAGGAGTTTCCTCCCTGTTTTTCTCCTCAATGATCACCATGGGTTGTTTTTGTTTTTCTGGTTTAATTACCCTTCCCGATTTCAATTGAAGCTCATGTATCCCCACTAGCAAGGTTTGATGATTAGGATAATGGGGTGGTTTAACATAATAGATCAATTGTACTACCTTATTATTATGATTTGGTACCGGTTGAGCAGGCAGTTGGGGTGGTTGAAAAGGTTGTGGTAATGGTAATGGTGGCATCAGTTGACTTTGTTGAGGTAGGGGAGGAAAGGATGCCTATGACATATGGTGAGGTGCATATGTAGGAGGATATGATGACATCTATGCAGGATATGGCTGATGTGAATGGCTTGACCCTCTCCATCTTTGTTTCCAGGATTCAGGGGGCTACCCATACTAATA
Organism: Pinus tabuliformis; assembly: GCA_031772625.1. NCBI lineage: Eukaryota > Viridiplantae > Streptophyta > Pinopsida > Pinales > Pinaceae > Pinus > Pinus tabuliformis. Next base: position 1,281,887,347 of record CM062820.1, read on the forward strand.
ATGATTCCCATGCTACCATTTTTTAGAGTGTTGAGTGCTATAATAGGAATATGGATGTGCATTATGACCAAAAAAATGTGGTGGAGGTTCAAGAACCATACCTTCACCTACCTGAGGCCAATTTCTCTGTACTCCCATAGCATGTAATGGTTCAGGTTCAGAATTCTCCCCTGTAAATACAACTTTTAATCCTAGTATGGAGGGGAATTTCTCAGTGGCATGGTTCTTTGCACAAATTACACATTTTAAATCAACTGGACATTCTCTTAAAATATGCATTTTCCTACATTTAGGACAAAAAATAGACAAATACTCTTGTTCATATACCAATTTCTGCTGAATTTTTAAAGAGTCTATTTGTTGCTCACAATATTCATTATCTCAATTTTCATATTTTCCATTTTTTCCTCCAAACCAATAATCATAGCATCTGTAGATCCAAGTTTACTAGTTTTATTTTGATTTCCTCTATTGGATCTAGATTGATTCCTTGAAAATTTCCTGCACAAGTCACAAATTTGATCAAAAGATTTCTGAGCAATATCCCCTTGTCCTAATAAATTCAAATTATGCTTAGAATATTTAGTAAGTCCATGTAAGAACAAGGTCCTAATAGTACTTATGTCAATGTTTCGACCTCTGGAGGATGTATAAAAATATCTCTAAGTAATCCTCCAAAGTCTCATCATCACATTTCACAATGGTAAAGATCTCGTCCTACATTTCTATAGTTTTATAATATTCCTGGTATTTAGTTAAAAACACCCTCTTCATTTGGTCCCAAGAAGTTATATTTCTCGCTCTGAGTCCCGTGAACCAGCGCAAGGGTGAGTCCTTGGTGTGGCAGGGAATAACTTTAATTTCTGGGCATCTGAAGAGTAATCATAACTTCTACATAGGATGTCAAACTCAAAAAGAAAAGAATCAGGATCTTCATGCACCTTACCATAGAAATTAGGGAGAGCCGGCAGTGGAATGTTCTTCATTTGAGTAATTGTTTTGGGATCCACTATTGGAAATCCAAAGGTGGATTGTTCATCAATTACCTAATTCTCGCCAGTCCCCTCAACATGATCCTCGTGCTCTGCCATTTTTGTTCCCTTGATCAAACCACTCCTGTTAAAGTGAGAAGGTTGACTATGGTTCAAATTGGTCTCTGGAGCACCACTAGTTTCCTTCTTTCCCCTCTTGGGTTGTGTCACACCTGAACTGTTGTTTCTAGAATCCAAGTTGACAGTTCCTGCATGATGAGTTTGTGTCTGTTTGGACTTTCTGCCTGCAAAAGAAGGTCCAATATGAGAAGAAGTTTGAGATTTATCAGTGTTCCATCAACCCTTATTGGGCTTCGATCCTCTACCCCTTTTAGGCATTCATATTAAAACAAAAAATCCAAAAAATGACAAGACTTTTAACTTTACGAAAAAGAATCTTAAATCAAATGATGCAAATGAATAAATAAATCAGCACTACGAAATTCTTCAACAATAGAAGTACACTGTAGAAAAAATAAAAGAATACTTACCCCTACTGCAAAGGAAATAAAACAAGAATTTTTTATCAATCTTTAGAAATGCCTCCCCAACAACGGTGCCAAAATGTTGGGTGCATGAATTGCAATTAAGCAAGCTCCTTTCAACACTTAATTTGTAAACCCGAGGTTTCGTACACTTCGAGGCATATCACAGGAAATTCCAAGAAATAATATGGAACTTCTCTAATTGTATTCCTACTCCTTAAACCACAAATTTATAGAATCGAAAAGAATGATGATCAAGCAGCAATTGATACTCAAAGAAAGTCTAGTGTTGGAATAAATGAAAGGTACTTTTACAAAAACTGGAATGGATTCCTAATTCATTGTAAAATATCTTAACTAATTAAATAACCCTTTATATTTACCTTCAGTGAGATAGTGTGATAAATAAGTTATTTAGTGTATCTGTCTTCTTTAAAGATATTCTTCCCTGCACTAAAATGTTATTCATGTACTGACACAATGTTCTTGTACCAGAACATTGTGCCTGCACTAGAATGAGTTTTAGATACCGGAAAGATGTTTTGTACTTGTATTGAAGTTTTGACCTTCGTGCAGGAGTTCGAAGGCTTCGAGCTTGAACACTTTGATCCTGTACTAGATCTGAGGTTCCTGCACCAGATAATCAATATTTCTACACTCAGTTTCTAGATTACTTTCGAAAAATAAAAAACTCATTAAGTGAAATAGAGTGCAAAGAAAATGGAATTTTGAAAGTAAATTCTCACAAGAATAAAGATGCTTCAACCAAACTTAGATTCTGGACAGGAAATGATTTTCAAGAGTTAAAGTAAATCTTTCTTTAAAACATAAAACTCTTCTATATAATTACGGAAATCATCTGGTTGTGTGGATCAGGATTTTCCTAAGATAGTTGTGCATGTAATTTAGATCTGCCTTTTTATGTTTTAACTCAGAGGGTTCATTCAATAATTAATCATGAAATTCAATCCTTTCTTCGAAAGTGTTCACAAATCTGTAAGTTATTACATTGTTTATTCCATATTCATCACAACACAATTAAATGTTAAGTGAAACCTCAGATATTAATAATTCCCTTATTTTAGGAACAAACATTAACCTTGTAGGAAGGAATAAAGAACTCTTGTGAAAAGAAAGGAATAAAAGACTTGCGAAACTGAACCAATGAAATCAACTTGCAGAATCAGAAATGCACTAGTACAGGCGGCGTGCTTGGATAGGCAGCGTACTTGTATTGATCTTGCAGAAATGAAATCAATCATTAAAAGGAAAGCTTATGTAAATTGAAATCAAATACTTCTAAGCCTGCACACCACGGATCCGTAACACAATAACTATAAATGAAATCAAACCTGTAACTTGTGAGAAAGATCAAAGTAAATAACGAATTCACACATGTACTCTAATACAAATTAACACACCTTTAAAGAAAGGGAGAACGAGCTGGGTTGGCCGGGCCTTGATCAACCAGCTCGTTTCCTGTTAAGAAATCAAGAAACAAAAATGGTCAAATATTCATCACAACGCAAATAGAAAATGAAACTGCATACTAATGCATTCCTTTATATTAGTTTCAAAAGCAAAAATACATCTTGGATCTGCAATCTAGCCCAGAAAGGCGATACTCCAAAATAACTATAGTCTCTTAACAAAATTTTACCTTGGAATCGCTTTCTAATTCCTATTAGAATTTTACATTATATACAAGCCTTCAGGCCTATGGTTGTAACAAAATCACAACAGTAAATTAACTAAGCCTTTTGGTTGTTTACAAAATGCTAATCTAAGGCATCTGGCCGAGGTCATGATCTTCATCCGTTGATTTCTCTCTCGCTTCGAGCACAACTCGAGGTCAATTGATCCTTTACCAAAGATACCTGTTGGTTGATGAGCTGTCACGAGAGCGCAGGAATCCTATCAATGAGTTGTCATGGGAGTCTAGAAATCCGCCAACTTGTGCAGGAATCCTACCTGCACTCGACCATACTATCACAATGAATAATACATTTGTTTATCAAATACTTTAGGAAAGACAAATATTAGTTGCAAGGATAATTAAAGGTATAAAATCCATAAATAAGTAATTTATTCCATGACAAACCTTTAAATATGAAAATACAAAGAGGGTGCAAGAATGTGCATGACTTTAGAGAAAAGTACAGGAATGAATAGGTTCTTAGGTCATGTGTCTAGAGTAGGATAGAGGTTAAAAATAGGACAATTTAGCCTACCAACGGCTAGGTCTCTTTGATCCCCTATAAACCATTTCATTTAATGAATAAAGTGTCAAGGATATTGCCTCAATATAGAATCTCATTCTCCTTTTTGAGGATGTGATGAGCATGAACTCGTGGACAAAGATCCATTTGTGAATAATTGTAACGATAAGATGTGGTAGTAATGGAAGTGTTTTTTCAACAGAAAGAAGTTCTACTTGTGTATATGCATCATTTATATGGGTAATGAAGACATTTGTTGTGGTAAAATCAGTTAAAGGAATTTGTTTTAGAAACTTAGAGGAAAACTGAGAAAAAAATAGTCACAAATCCAATTAAGGATTTCAAATATGATTCTTGAAACTATGCTTTCGACTTTGACGATGCAACCGTGGGACTTCTCATACATTCTTAACATCTCCGATATTCACCCTTCCTTCCAACCGATGGATTGGAAGGTGAATAGAATATTTAGTTATCTTGTGCAACTAGAAATTGTTTGACCTAATAGTCAACCTGAAGAAAATAAAAGATGTGATATAACCCGGTGGAGGAAAGATAAAAATCATAGATAAGTACTTGCTTATAAATGGATGATTGCACATTTATATGGATGGAAGAGTTGACTTGGTCAACCACTCAATTAATTCAACCATTAACTCAAAATAAGACTAAATATCATTGAAAAATGAATTGAAGTTATGGTGCAACTAAGAAGAAGTATATTTCACTATTGAATCTTCTAGAGTAGCCTTGAATTCACTATATTAAGGACATACTCTAGAGTCAAGTTGAAATCTAGTTCCAACTCTAGATTATTTTAGTATGTTTTTTATTAAATAAATTGAGTTATTATTGTAAAACATGTCCATGCAATGATTATATTCTTGCTAACATTCATTGACACATAGTCAACAACATTTGTAATATGTCAATATCAGGAAAAAGTGTAAGCTAAAGAGTCATGTTGAGTCAAGTCACATGTGCATAAATGAGTCATGGTAAGTTAACTTTCATTCATATAATAAAAAACATTATAGACTCTAATTTATTCTTAGAGAATAATCATGGCCATGATTGATAGTTGCATGGTAGCAAGTAGCTTAAACAATAACAAATCATTCAATGCAATCATTTATGATTCATAAAGAAAATGTAGAAGAGTTGATTGCACAAAAGAACAATAATGTAGAAGCATAATAATGATTAACAGTAGCAGTAGAAGACATATATTGAGAATTGACAAAGCATCCACGAAGAGAAAGAGACTATTTGATTAAGTGTTATAGCAAATGGTTGAGAAAAGAAGGCATTCAATAATGAGACATTAGATGACATGGAAACACATGAACAATTAAATGGACAAGATGATGACACTAGAATATTGAACTTATTGAACCCCCTGATATGATAATAATTACTGGTTGTGATAACAAAAAATAACAGGATGGTTGATGTTGTAGACCCTCATTGATCCTATATAAAGGAAATACGGAAGTGCGAAGTTGGTGTGATGGAATAATATGAGTGTGTAAGAGACCAACCATATTCGAGAGGGTTTCCTAAATGGTTATGGGGTTTGAATGATAATTTATAATAGTAGAGGCAACTAAGCGCCCTTAGATTATATAAAATTATTGACGAGTTAAGATCTACAATATATACTCACCTAGAGAATTATAAGTCATGGTAAACCTTATATGTATGTATTTTCTTATATAGTTGGTATCAATTGTGGCTGAGATACATGTTTGATGCATAATAATGATAATTCTCCAAGAGTAGAGACCTAGGACATTACCACAAACTTGCTTAGGATTAGCAAGGAATTAAGGTGGGGGGAGATGTTGAGGGATCTCTTAGGATCGTGTAATTTCATCATACATAAGGTATTAAACATTATGTAAATATGTGTAATAAAGGGTAAATATATGAAGTAAATGTAAACAAATATTATTCAAAGTAGGTACAACTAAACTAACCATCCTTTCAAAATATAAATCCATATGAAGAATGAAAAGTGAAGTGGTTGGTTAACCTTCCAAAGCATCTCCTATTCTTCGTAAGTATGTGTGTTCTTGATGTTGAACCCATGCTTTCAACACTAGGTATACTACTGGGTTATCATCTAGGTCAAAGGTTCAATCTTATGTGGCATTATAGAAGTGTTTGGTATTATTAATGACATGTATCTACTCACTTGGAAGTCAAGCTTATATTTGCAGATTAGGTTTGTGATTAAGGAAAAAATAAGGCTAATTATGCTATTATCTACATTGCATGTGTTAATCACACATATAATGGATTTTGTCAAAAGATTATTCTAAACCAATTGTTTTACTTTCACCCCACGGGTGTGGTATAAAACATTGTGATTGCACTGAGTAAAATGAATAATCACTTGTAAAATTAAGCACATGTTTTTCATGCAACCTATTGGGATCCTATTTTTTGAGGATTAATTTGAGTTAAATTTATTAAAGAACAAATCATTAATCTCTAACCATTGTTATCAAATATTTTTTATTGGGTTTTTAATTTCATAGATAATAACTATTTGTTGTTATTTGATTTTGTAGATTTATATAAGTAAAGTAATAACCCTGAATACTATGAGCATAGATGGTAAGAGAGAATAAAAGAAGATTGAGACATCTATTCACAGGAAAATAAAAAACAACATGCATTCAATATCCTAAATGAGACATAACTACATGTGTAACAAATTTAATCTGTTATAGAACGAGAAATTTATGTAATAGAAGAATATAAGACTTATATGATTATTATGGAGTAAAAGGAATAATCAAAGGATTTTCCTAAATATTTTTACTGAACTATGGAAACTGTAATAACAAAACTCTCAAGAAGTTGGATGACAAGATTGTGTGATTGATCAATATAAAAGCAAGTTCTTTCAATGTAGAATGGGGGCTAGAAAACTTAGTATTGAAGCAATATATTTTTATCAATAAGAATAATAAATTGGAAGGTTGCATTTCTTTTACAGAAGCTGATTATGAAAAGCCTGTAATTGTTCAAGATTGCATCCCTGTAAGTTGTTCAATTATGTCTTTCACTTTTATGCATGAATTATTTTTTGTTTCAACAATTTCTACAATTGAATTTTATTATATACAAAGTTATGAACAATATTATTTTTGAATAACTATTTATTAAAAAATATAAGATACATACTTATGTTTTAATGTGAATTATTTCCTATTATTTAGTAATCAATTTTATTTATTTATGTATGATTCTTAGATAAAATTGTCGAGTTGGTTTAGTCCCTATTATTAAAGCACCTCTAATATTGAAAGGCCAAGCGTTAAATTCTCTTGACACTCTCAGGGCAAGCTCTGTGGTTGATCTGACATGAAGTGACCCTTTTGGGTAGATCAACCTAGTACAAACATTATGTGGATGTAGCGGTAACCAATCTCTGGGGACTATGAACCACATAAGATACACACACACACACATATAAGTTAGGTAATATATAATAAATTTTATATTAGATATATTATCACTTGGATCAATATTTTATCATATCCATAAATTTCTTTTGGTGGCATTTGGGTCCACATATCAGTGGATATCAACATCCAAAATGAATATATACCTAATTGGGGCCTTGATTAGGTCACTACTCCTCATTGTTGTTGGCATAATTTTTCCAACCAATAACAAGGCTCTAATTCCATTTTTGGAAAACAGGTTACTCCACATAATATAAACACCTTAAGTAACCACACACACAATCAGATCAAATATCAAAATGACAATTTTTTTATGTGGTCAAAACCATCAAATAAGGAAACAATCCATGATCCCAATTAATGTGGCCACTTGAGGCAATTTTATTAATGTGAAAGAAAATGTGTAAATAAGAGAGTTTCTCATAATCTATCATCAACAAATGACCCTTCAAGACCTTTAAATAAATATCACTGACTAATCAGTGTTAATCCATGGATCAATAACCATTAATCTCAAGGAGAATATGAGTTGTCATATCACTCCATGTCTAGAACATATTGTGACTATTGAATTACATAACTACAAATTTGTACTAATACATACTAAAAATACACAATTTTTCCTAAAGACATATAAGAAAAAGTTAATCTTAACTAAGTCCTAAATGTCTAAATATCCTAATAATATAAGCCTATAGCTCCAAAAGTGGTGAAAAGATAGAGAAATGGGCTTATGATCTAAGGCCCTATAGATGATTATCTCGTAATAATAAATTTGGTTATTAAAAAAAATCGCTATGAATGAGGAATCTATCCAATTTGATAACAATATGGTATGGACCCAATCTTCTATTGGACTAAGTATAATTTCCATTTAAAGGTTTAACATCCACTAAATCCTATTCTATCATTAAATTGTCCATTATTTCTCAAAATGGGCCCCTTACTATACTACCCCTTATTTTTAAAAATATGTAAAATCCCTTATCACGATGTTATTTCGAGTGTATTTTCTATTATTTAGAGCTTGAAGGGATTAACAACAAACTTCCTTTTCTCCATATATAGTTGGCATACATAAATTGAAAATGTGATTTTTTTACGTGTGATTTGATGTTTAAGAAAAAATAAAACCAATGTCAAGTTTAATGAGAGTTTTCCACTTGGACATGGAGCTATCCCATAAATATAAAATCATTCCTTCAGCTCCTTTGGAAGAAAAGTTTTTCCTTCGCTAGTTTTCTGTTGTTTATCACCAATTTTGAGCATTTTGATTTCCCCTAACTTAGTATCTTGAAGGAGGAGAATAATTGGATTTTCATATTTTATCAAATATCTAAATGCTTCTTCTTTGAACTTGTTTCCCAGGCCTATGTATTTCTAAGAGATTATATTCAGTATTTATCATTTGGGAGTTTGGAACTATCACCGTGTTAAGTTGGTGGTGCTTGAGATACTGGGCTTTTTAATGAGTATATTTCAACCCCAATTCCTAGAGAATTTCCAATGTTTATATGAATACTCAATCATTTATCCTTATTTGTTGCTTCCTCTCTTTTATTCTTGGCTATTATTGTTCTTGCCTTTTTAGCTTATCTCTCGCCCCGATTGAATTCTTCTTTTTCTTCATATTCATGTTATTATTGGAATTTATTTCTTTTCATTATTTTACTAGTTTGTTGTTGTGATCTTATTGGATTGGGTTTATTTCTTCTTGTCTTTTTATATTTAGGTGAGATGTTCCTCTAAGATTAGAAGAGTTTCACATTTATTTTTCATGTATATAAGCATTCTATTAGGGAAGATGGATATAGGTTATTTCATAATTGGGCCAATGACTTCAACAATTGGTGTTGGTTCTTCTTGGGAAAGGAACTCATATCTATTTAGAAATAGGTTCGACTTTGTGATTTTTGTGTTAGTCCTTGATGGAATATTTTGTTTTGGAATCAACAAGGAAATGATATGCAATGGGGTTATAGGGGTTGAACTCGATGGAGCCACATGTATAAAAGATGATGGTGTGATTTGATTTGGTATTGCATGATTTATTTTCTTTCAACCCAACCTTTTCTTGAGTGTTTTCCATTGTTCATCTTTGTTTGATGTTGCTTAGGCTTAAAAGAGGTTCATGTTACAGTGTTTCATAAAGTGCCCATATTTTTGATAGATTTTGCATTTGAAGGGAAGTTATTAATAAATCCAATATCTAAACATGCTTCTAGTTGTGTAAGGTGAGAAGGATAGCTTAAGGAAAACCCTTCTCTAGATCCACTTCTACATGTTAGATCCTTGTACATGCAAACATTCCTCCTTTTGGTTTAGATTTTTCAATGCATTTCCCAAGGGCATTGCTCATACTTCTTAAATGGTTTTCATTTTACTAGTGCAAGTGCAAATGTTGAAGACAAACCCAAATAAGGATTGTTGAAGAAACATCAAGTTCATGGACAAAGAATAAATTCCAATGATTTAGGTACATAACTTCAGTTCCATAAATATATGGTCCATTTATAAGGATAATATCTCTATCTTCTCCAGATTAAAATAAGAAATCATAAAATCCTCCTCCACAAAAATAAGAGGTGAGCCTTCCTTTGATTAAATCTTGCTAGTTCTCTTCTAACCTATTTTTCCATCAATTTAGGTGAGGTAAAATACCAATAAATTGGTCAACGAGACCTATTTCTACAAAATATAAATCCATATGTTAAGAGGAAGTAACTGAGAGATTTACTTGAGGGATGTTATCTAATTTCTTCATCAATTGAGATAGCTACAATTTTGTGAGCCCTGAATAAGTAACCAGAGCATGAAAAGCAAGTGCCTTAGCATTAAGAGGGGGATGTCAACCCCCTCCTAGGTTAGGATCCATCACTGCATGGCCTAGTCAAGCATAGGATGCGACTAAGGTTTCAACAGGTGAAGAGGTTACAACCAAATCTCTTTGTTTTATCTTAGGATAATAATAAAAAAAAGGAAATTATTTATAATTTGTTTATAGACAATTTTGAAGAGATCATTATCAATTAAGAAGGATCTAAAGCATCTATTCATTAATTTGTGTAATTCATTTTAAAATAAATCCAAGTACTCGATATTTTCATCTGGAAAAAGTCTAAATGGAAATTTGAATTTTTAAAATTTGCCTCCAAATTTATTAGGTCGGTTAGGCCCCTAAGAGGTACCCATTCGACCCCCACTTAAAGGATATACAAAGGATATCATTTATACTCATTTGGACACATCAACTTGGTCTCATGCATCTCTAATCCAATGAAATAAAGGAGGGCAGAAATTTTAGGAGGAGGCTGAAATTTCAAGAGGGGGCCGAAATTGTAAGGAGTGCGGGATTTTCAAGGACTTGACTTTTGGCATGGCACTTGGTCATTATTTTGGTTACTAGTTTGGATATTATTATGCAACTTGGTATTTATGATTTATTGATGATTATGAACACTCTCTCTCATAAGGAAGAACTTTTTTGGATTTTTCCCCTTGTGGGTTTTACCCTAGCTGTGTGCCTAATTTTCTATGTCTCTTATATTTTTGTTTCATGGTTACTTTATTGCTCTTTCATGTTTATTAGTTGACGTTTTTCTTGTGTATAACTTCCTAAATGATATTGAAGCTCTTTCATGTTTATTAGTTGACTTTCTTATATATAACTTCCTAAAGGATATTGAATTTCATGTTATGTGAAACTAATGTTTAAATTGATCATGGGAGTAGTTAGGAAGAAAATCTAGCAAGTTTCCTAAAAATCAACATGGTATCAGAACTATGATTGAAGTATGAGGCTAGAAAATCATTCTGTTGGTATTTGGATTAAATTATCATACATCCTGTGGCTCAACTTGGATTTTTCCTAGGCTCTCATTACAGTAATATATACACTCAGAATGGTGGCACACATTTAAATCTCAACAAGTTCGTATGGTATCATTTTCTGTGATCTTCATAACACTCTCCTTAAAGAAATAGCATGACGTTTGTGGAAAGATCGCATTCTAAAATCAACTCCTCCTGGTGCCTGCAAATTCCAGTGGATACGAGCTTTGGGCTCGCTTTATTAAGCGTACGAGTCCTGTAATTAAATCTCTGTGATCGCAGTGATCACATCATAACTAAGAAACAAGTATGTACAAAATATCTCGGTGATAACTCGTATGGTGATAACACGCGATATGTGACTCTGGCATAATTGGTTTAATCACACTCTCTTATAGTACTGTGAAGCACGTATACGATGGGTAACAATGGTTCGCGAATGTAAATTGAAATTGGCATAAATATTCTGAGATGTCTCACTGTACTGTGACTCACTTGTAATCATATATGAGAAAGGTTTGAATGTCACTATGATTGTAATAAGTAGTAGTTCACTGAGGTTCAGGAATATACAATGGGTGCATTATACAGGGGATTGAATGATGTTCTATGGCTTGATAATCAACACAAGTCGTTCACATCACGCAGTACATAATGACATAGCACTGTGTTTCGCTTTCTATATATGATATTTAAATAAATAACTATGAATCATCAGAGTGGCATCTTGACTATGGCTAACATGAAGTGTCTCGAATTACAAAAGCTTGCATATACTGGCCCACATTTGTATACAGTGGGAAACTTTGTGGTCCATTTAATGATTCATAACATCTCAGTGATATCGATACATTCACAATATGAAATGCATTGTGTTAAACACAGTAAGGTGGCCCACAATGACCTGTAGCTCACACTCTTATCCTGAGGGTCTGGATCATCAGTACACTTGCAACTATGGACGTTAATTCATGCGCTTTACACACTATGACTCGCTCGCACCCTTTTCTCTGTAATCCTCTATGGCTCGTCTCTATTGATCATCTTTCCGACTTGTTGTGGGTAACATACCTTGGCATTTGATTGGCATTGACTGTGACATATAAGATATGGCATTGACTAGACCCGATTGCACATGTAAAATATGGCGTTGACCGCATTGAATTTCACCATTGACCTTTCACTAGCAAGTAATGTATGAAAAAGGCTCTTATGATATGGATATGGGTGGTATTACAGCGTTGAGAACATAACAGTGCGGTATTATAATAAGAAGAGAAAAATCGTGATTTACACATAGTAGTGGGATAGTGAATTATGGCAGTTGGATGGTTGTGACGGTTGATACAAAGTGACACTCTCAGGACTCTTAAAATTATAAATTTACGACAGTATGTAGCAACCATGAAATGAAGCCGAGCTACCCATTATATTTGACGAAGCAATACAATTGCTATGTTAAATTTCTACATAGTTTGTGTTGACATTTCTTTAAGGTTGAATGACTTTTCATATGGCTCACTCATGTAACTTGCATCTATTTGATCTGGATTTGGTGGAATGTTGGAGATTTACACAAATTGTGATAACAATGATTGTTGATGCATAACAGTGACTTTGTTGACAACATGAAAAAATGACATTGTTGGGAGGAAAATAGTGATCTTGGTTGAAATTAAATCAATGATCTATATAACAGTGAAAAAGTAACCAAAATTGTTTGGAGTATATAGCATTAATTTTGCGAAGAATCTCTTGAAAGAAAATATATGAAAAGGTGTGAATAAAAGAAGTCATGAAGATTATAATTTATATGCCCTAGTAAATCCCTACCATTTTTCAATGACAAGAAATGTTTCTTAGATTGTAAACTCTATCATAACAAAAGGACTTAAGGAGGAAGCCTAGAGTTTATGGACTTGAAGATTATTTGCTGCTATTGAAAGAAGTAACCCTAGATAGAATTGGCAGCATGATACAAGAAGGCAATGCCATTTACATATGATGAGAATCTGAGGGTTTAAAAATTGAAACTATATTAGGGTTTGATGCTATAACCCTAGCTGTTCAAATTACAAAACCCTTGCCAATAGTTGTTAACCCTATCTTGATATAAAAGGTTGACAAAATGTTGGGCTTATGAATTGATTGCTAAAATATATGACATTTTTTATGTTAAGGCTGATTTTCAGGTTGGATTCTAAAAGGGCTCAAAACCAAGAGGGAGTTGACTTTATATCAAAAGGTAAGTATCTTGTGTTTCTCTTGCTGTTTCAATTAAAAATGACATTAGACTATCTATGATTTATATAACACTAGGTTGGGTTTGGAGAAGAAAATATAACTCTAATGAATCTAACCGTAATTCCTTATTGATAAAGTGGAATCGTTGATAATGATGTGGTTTTTTCAATGATGTGGACTCATTAATGATATAGAATTATTAATGATGTAGATGTGAACTCTTTATTGGTGTTGATGCAATCTCCTTGTAGATGTGGATGATGAACTCCTTGATGATGTGAACTCTTTGACATTGATATGAACTTCTTGATGTTGTGGATGATGATATGGACTCCTTGAGGATGTTGATGTGGACTCCTTAATTATGGATGATGCATACTATATGATGTTGACAATGTGTACTTGTTTATGATGATAATTAATCCTTGTTGACAATGATTGATGATATGGATGATGTGATTAGACTCCGTGATGATGATGTGGATTGAGCTCCTTGAATGAATTTCTCAATGATGATATGGACGAGGTCAACTTCTTGATGATGACATGGACTCTGTGATGATATGATCATGATGATTCATTAACAATGTGGACTACTTGATGATAATGAAGATATGGATTCATTAATAACGTAGAATCTTTGATGATGATGATGATGTGGACTCGTTGATGTTGTAGATTTTTTGATGATGTGAACTCATTGATGATGATGATGACGTGGACTCATTGATGATGTAGACTACTTGATGATGATATGGATTCCTTCATGACTTGGACTCTGTGAACTCTTTTGATGATGAGAACTCCTTAATGATTATGTGAACTCTTTGATGATGTTGTGGACTCCTTGATGACGTGGACTTATTAATGATGTGGACTTCTAAATGATGTGAACTCTTTGATGATGGTATGGACTCCTTGATGATGTAATGAGATTGACTCAATTTGAGAATGCTAATATCAAGAGGGAGATGACACATACTCTCAAAATAAAATTATTATCTTGGTTGTTTCTATTTATTCTTTCATTATGGGTCCATTGGCTTGCTTGGTTATTCTTGTTCTTCCATAGCCTCCTTGTGAGGATTGCATGTACATAATGAAGATTGTCAAGGTGTGGAATATCATTGGAAATGATGGAAGAACAATGTGACAAGAAGGCTCTTGATTGGATGAGCTCTGTACTCAGAGGGGGCAGACAAGATCAACCTGATTGAAGAATGTTCCTCATCTATGAAGGTGGCTAAAAGTTTTGAAGACTGATGATGATGTAGATTTATTGATGACAATGATGATGAAGACTCATTCATGATGTAGACTCCTTGATCTTTGAACTCTTTTGATGATGAGAAATCCTTAATGATGATGCGAACTTTTTGATGATGATGTGGATTCCTTGATAATGTGGAATTCTTAATGATGTGGACTTATAAATGATGTGAACTCTTTGATGATGGTATGGACTCCTGGATGATGTAATGAGGTTGAATCGATTTGAGAATGATATAATCAAGAGGGAGCTGAAACACACTCTAAAAAGAAAAGTATTGTTATAGACATATTTCGGCACTACAACCCCAATCAAATATATCCATAAACCAAGGGCTTCTAAGTCCCTAAAAGTGTTATTTCATACCCTAAAGGAGCGAGGTCAACTGATTACATCATCTCCCAGAAGTTCTCCCTGAAAAACTACTCAGAACTGGTCAAAACAGGACCATACAGATTGCCCAGTGCTAAGGGTGCGATGCATCTCACCTGCCAGATGCAAAAAGTGCGATGCATATTGAAAAGCCCTTCTGTAGGGTGCAATGAGCGAGAGCAGACAAATGGCAGAGGCAGTTGGCTAGGAGGAAACCCAGAGAATCTTCTAGAAACTACCCATTTGACACTTGCCTCTCTGAATTCGCCCAGGGATGAGTAAGAGATCATGAAATCTCCAAGTGGAACCAAGAACTATTAGAGAGATGATACTAATCAAAATATCAAAAGCTGACTCACCCACCTGCAAACATCTATATATGGATCCCTCATCCAAGAGATCAAAAGGAGGCTGGAACTTTGTATTTTGTAAGGAAGTGTTGTTGGCTTCTCTGTGCAACACTGTATTGTTGGGTGATCTAAGCTTTTCATGAGGTGAAGAGGGCTTTCATGCTGGGAGGATGGCGCTAGGTCAGACCAATGGGTTGTAATCCTCTCTTCTATTACTTCTATCAATAAAGATATTTGAGTTTTCCTCCATATTCTTGTATATGTCTGAATCTTGTATTGATATATGCACTTGTATGGTTAATATACATCTGATCCTATATTGTTTATGGTTATAGATCTCTATGCTTTGATGGTATTATGATGCTTTGACTTTATAGGTGTTCTTTGAAGCGGGACAAGTAAGGAAGGAGTGGCGAATCTTTGTCAAAGAAGGGAGGAAACAAGCAAGGAGCCAAGCGAAAGACTGAGGTTGCTACTCTCTGCTTCTCTCTCATCTATCTCTCATAAAGGAAAACACAAGTAACTTTAATCTGTTTGTTTCTAAGATAGCTACCCGTCTTAGTGGGACTAGTAGCTCTGAATAGGTACTTTTCCCAATAACAAAATGGCGACTCCGCTAGGTAATTGATTAGTTTGATTGCTTGTCTCTATTTGTTTGCTTCATAAACTACAGATGGAGCCTGAAGTTAATCCAACTAGCCTTCGAACTACATTTGCTATGCAAGTGCAAAGTAGATAAATGCTGCTTCAGTCAATCTCCGGGTTTGTTTATGAACTGAACCACTGACTTGCAAACATCCTAAGTGCCCTAGTGGTAGCTCAAGTAACCTCATTAGATAAGCCCCTATACTTTGTATTTACTGACTATCATTAGCTCAGCTTAAATCCCTGAACTAAGCTGCAAACTGTGAGCAAAAACCAAGCCCAATCTCATCCCTGGACCATCGCATTGTCTCCCTTTGACAGTTTGGATGCATCACACCTCCCGTGTGTTGTAGGTGAGATGCATCCCTGTTTCCCTGTGTTACAGGTGCGATGATCAGATAAGACTGTTTTTGCCTCCAGATTTTGGTTTTTTCTTCATTGTCTTCAGCTTTATTTAGGAGTTTTGTTGTCTGTGATCAGTATATCACTGTTGAAACTCCCTTCCTTTGCATTATTCAGCCTCCATTGTATAAAAAATTGTGAATGTTTTTATGTATTTTTCGCCATTTATAGTTCTCCTTCGCAAATAGTAGCTTAATCGAACTATTGTCTTTCGATTTGAAAGTGTCGCAAGTGTCATTTTCAGTCAAAGAAAAGAATCCTCCTCTTTTTGATAGTCGATTACACTTTTTCTCTTGTATTTGATTTCAATTAATAGTATTTCAAGTGTCGAAAGCAGTTTTCAATTCAAAATCACGAAGTGTCGTCTTCGTCTTTCTTTTGCTTTTGAAAAGAAAATTGTTAGTATTGTCGCTTTAAAAGAAAAATAGTTTAGATCTGTACTTAGAATTCTTTTTGTCATTCACACATTAAGAAAGCGGAAAACAAATACATGCATGTGCATTTGCATTTAGATTGCTTGTGGAGATTGATTTAGGACAATACATCATAGTGTGTGCTCTCTACTCTATGTTGAAAAAATTTCGCTTCTCTTTCCTTAGTAGCTAGGATTTTCATTGCAAAAAGAAAGTAAACGATTGTTTATCATCTTAGATTTCATATTTAGGATTTGTATATCTACATCACGCGGTGAACCTTAAAGGAAAACTTCTTAAGAAAGATCAACTGTAAAATAAATTCAATGAACATAAAAACGCTTTGGAACCTAAAGCACAACATTTAGAAGTCTATGTTAGAGACGTATTCCGACGTTGTAAAGCCTGGTAACTATTGCCTTCATCGTAGGTTGGGTGATTCCTCCTCTTTGAGATGACAAGTGCCAGTACGGACTTGTGCTCCCACGTACCGTCGAGTATATATTGGGAGACCACAATAGGCTATATCCTTTATCCTTAGGAAGTCGTGTCTGCCACCCTATCGATAGCAATGCACTGAACACAGCATTCAGGAAGATTGACTACCGTAGCGTAAAAAGTATTCTGCAGTTTTGCGATTGGTTTGGTAATCCCTCTGTATAGATTTCTAGAGTAGTCACTTTCATTCCTTTTCAGACTCCTTAAAAGAAAATGTCCATCTGAGCACTTGTCACTTCAGGCTCATTAAAAATTGAAGGAGACTAGAGTCATCTTTAGCTTTTTCTCGACTCTTAAAAATTGAAAAAGCAAGTTGTGTCAAAGCGTCATAAAATTCATTTAATTCGGAATAACATTTTTCCCTCCTTATTTTGAATTGATCAAGTAATCCGCAATCGTGGAAGAAAGTCAATCAAAACCCCATCGTTCGCGGAGACTAACGAGTCAACCGTCTTTGACTCCGGAAATGAAGCCATTCCAGGCCAAACGAACTCGTTTAACTGGGTCAAAGTCTCCTGGTTTGCTTGAAACTTGTGTTTCAACATCCTCAGAGACTCCAGTTACTCCAACTATTTCTGGTATCCCTGCCTCTACAGAAGAAGTTTCGCAGCTACAAGAGGACATTAGAACTGATCCTAGTGTAACAGTAAACGCTCCTATTCCTGAACCAGCTCCATCTAGGACTGATTTGGAAGGTGTCACCCCTACAGCATCTGTCGCTGCAGAGTCTATACCTTCTTTGGCACCAGAAATATTTTACAGACCTGACGGTCTACCTCTTCCACCTGGATTGATTGCTATAGAAGAGATTGTGGAGGATCTTCCATCTAGTACTCCATTGCATTTTGGAACTAGGATCCACCTATATCCTTCTACTTCAGAAGTTAATCTCCCTTCATCGCAAGTTCCTGTAGAATCGCTAGGAAATATTTTGGATAGACTCGATATGTCTGAACAACCGTCGACATCTAGGACTGTGTCATCTGACATAGCAGCAACAGAACCTCCTGCTGCTACTCCAACAATGTTCGCTAGTGTACCATCTGTCCCAACTAGTTCTCAACCGCTAGATGGAGTCCACCCAAGGACTGTTTCGACAGTATGGTCTGTTCCCATTTGTTCGTCCGGAACCTTATCTAGAATCTCTTATGTTGAGTCTCAGCAAATTGATCCTTCGCAACAGTATCAATTTGGGCAGTCCAGTCTCCAAAGACCAATTTTCCCTTTGAACACTGGATTGCAACCATATGCGAGGCAGTATGCCTTTTCATTGTTCCCTATGGGAGAACAACCATATGAGAGTTCACAACGGAATTCGGGTCAGGTTGGAATCACATCTAGTGGTTGGGTACCAATACTACCTCAAAAACCAAGGGTTGTATATTCTATACAACTAAATCAACCTATGTCGAATATTCCCACTACACCGACTATTGTGACGGTGTTGCAAGTATAAGGGCTACTTGTTGAATGTCAAACTCCAGTACCTCAAGTCGTTATACAACATCCTCTTGTCTCCGCGACCCAATCACAACCGTCGATTAGTGGATCCTTAACTGAAGCGACCCAGGCTCAAATGGGTACTATAACCCCTCATCTTGGTCAAACATCTAGTATTGGGAAACAAAAAATGGTTTCGTAACCATGGCTGGTGCAATATCAACAACCACAATTCTAGCAAGCTTACCCAGGACCTGAGCAACAAAGCTTTGCGGGTAATGGGCAGCCGTATATTCAACGGTCATCATCTATCCTATCATAATGGTTATGCCCATCAACTTTATCAAAGTTATTAGCATCAAATACATTACGCTGGTATGCAAAGACCCACTGCTCAGGCGATCCCGTCCTATCCTGGGTATGCTTCACCAAACCTGAATCAACAGTTGCCTTTCGTTGCAACTTTAGAATTACTAGATCTGAATCAGCTAACAAATGATCCAATTTCTTACGCCCCTTGGTGGCCGGCGATTCCTCATAAACTTCCGTCAGATATCCCTAAATTCAATGGAAATCTGGGTGAAGATCCATCGAATCATGTGATGACCTTTCATCTGTGGTGTTCGTCCAACACTCTAAATGATGATTCGATTAGGCTTCACCTTTTCCAGTGAACGTTAATTGGTCCAACAACAAAATGGTACATTGAATTGCCTAGAGCTTCATTCGATAACTTCAGCGCCCTTGCCACAACCTTTTTAACCCATTTTCAGTTACCCATAAGGTACGAAACAAGAACGGAACTTCTTACCAATTTCAAACAGACGACAGCCACTCACATATCTGATCATATTCATGAGTGGCGACGTCGTCGTAGAATGGTAAAAACATATGTTCCTGATCAACTGCTAGCTGAATGGTTTATTAAGTCATTGTTACCTTCTATTACAAAAGATGTGGCTAAAGGGGGGGTTGTCACTGAAGAGCAAGTTATTGCTCGTGCGCAATATCTAGACCTGATCTATACTCAGTATGGAACACTATATGACAAAATCCCTGATGCACCTAGACCAGATTTTTTTGTTCCTCCTCCTCCTAAATCGAACAAAGACTCTCATGCCGACGATGGCGTGATAGGTACGACCAACACGAAATCCACAAAGGCTACATCTAAGAAAGCCCGTAAGGTTTCTAGTCAAAATGCAAATGAAGAACTTCTTGCCTCGGAGGTTAATGCCATGTCGACTGACAAGGGCAAAGAACCGAAGCAACCAGGGGGCAAGAAGAAAGGGAAAAGCAAAAAGAAGAAAAAGGAGGATTTGTCTCCTGAAAAATCTTCCGCAAACCCTTCTAGGCAAAGGAAACCTCCTTCGGGGTGTCAAATATGCGATGAGGATCATTGGACGAGAGATTGTCCACATAAAGCTGAGATTAAGAAATTCTTCAAGAACTCAAAAACCTCAGCGGTATTGACTGATCCATTTCTGAACCCAGAAACCAATCTGGTTGCTAGCGACAATGCTTCCCCATCCCAAGTGCTTATGTTGTCCATTTCGAAACAGCAAAATGATGCTTTGATATTGACAAGGAATAAAGATTACAGGAATCCACAGCTGTCGAACAACAAGGCTACTAATCAACCTAGTAGTTCGACAACAACGTCGACCGAAGTTGTGCCGCCCATCATCCTTGAGCTAACAATAAAGCCGCCAAAGGGAGTAGTACACAAATCGACATTTAATCCTCATGCCAGAGTAGCACAAAATTATAATATAGTAGAGGACCTGGCCCAATCGTCGTCCACTATGTCGACACTTGAAGTACTACAAAATTTCCCCTCCCAAAAGCAGGCTCTATTATCAGCGATAGGTGGGATTGACCCAGCGGATTCCAATCTTGTGGCCTTTAACCATAAAGGATATGAACCTCAGTTACCAGCTCAACTCACTTTCCTCATTCAAGTGAAAGCCCTCAACAAAATTGTTCATCGAACAATTATTGATGAGGGGGAATCTACATGTATTATGTCAATGAGTTGCTGGAAAACTTTAGGCTCACCACCCTTGTCACGATTTTCAATGATGTTAAAAGCATTTGATAGACGGACATACACTTCGTACGGGATTTTAAGTAACTTGCAAGTTGAACTAGGGGGAAAAACAGTAGAAATTGATGTTGAAGTTATCGATCGAAACCTCGATTACAACATCCTACTGGGAAGGCCCTAGATTTATGCTATGGCAGCTGTTGTGTCAACATATTTCAAAAATATTGCATTTCCTTTTCAAGGAGGAATTATAATCGTCGACCAACAAACCTTTCTCCCCAATAGTTCACAAGTTACAGGAAGCATCCCGATGATCCACGGAAGCTCTCAATCGCTTCAAAATATCGGAGTAGGCCTGCTAAAAGACCCTATATTGATGGGTACTTTTTCCCTACTGCCTCCAAACAATCTGGCGGAAGTGGCCATGGTGGGAACCTGCAATATGGTATCCTCTATTCAGAGGGTTCCCGAACATGATGTTAACATGGATCATCACCAGGTATTGCCTCCAAGCCCCATAGAAATATTGTAGTAATCAATGTTCTCGGCCTGGGCGGCAAACCCAAATCAACACTCATCAAGCGTTTGGGTAGATAGGTCTAAGGAATATGGCACCTCTTCAGATCCTTGGTCGCATGTACATTCTATAGACGAAGGAATTGTTCAATCAATGATGATAGGAGAGGCACCATGGGAAGATTACCACCATCGTTCCCATCTTCCGAATTACAACGAAGATTGTTCCAGCGACTTTAATCATCCCTCAGTTTTTTATTTTCTATCAAATACTGTAAATACAGTGGATTCCGAGTGAAATCTATCCAATATTGAAGAAACTATCGCCATAAATATCTCTATCAAACCAGATGTTGTAGAGAATATTCATGTCGACAAATCTTGTTCTTCTTCAGAACTGGAAGTATATTACGCTCTCTTTCACGAGTTCAGAGATGTCTTTGCATGGTCATATGAAGAAATGCCAGGCATTGACTCAAGCAAAGTTGAACACGAAATTAATATGTATCAAGATGTCAAACCGGTATGACAACGGCTTCGGCAGGTGCACCCGAAGAAAGCTGCTGCCATGAAGGCGGAAGTTGAAAAACTTCTCCATACTGGCTTCATTTACCCGGTTCCTCTAATTGACTGGGTATCGAACATTGTTCTTGTGATGAAAAGGCAAGGAACGATTAGAGTGTGCGTCGATTATAGGGATGTAAATCAAGCTTGTCTAAAGGACAACTACCCTACGCCCTTCATCGACCAGATAATTGATGAATGTGCCGGATGCGAAATCTTTTTGTTTATGGATGGATTTTTCGAGTATAATCAAATAAATATCCGCCCATAGGACCAGTCAAAGACTACATTTATTTGTCCGTGGGGCACATTCGCGTACCAAAAACTACCTTTTGGTTTAAAGAATGCAGGGGTAACTTTTCAGAGGGCTATGAATTACGCCTTCCATGACATCAAGAACATCGTTCAACCATATCTCAACGATCTTCCGGCTCATTCGCGAAAGCGGACTGATCATCCACAACACTTGAGAGATATTTTTCTACGTTGCCGACACTACAAAATATGACTCAATCCGCACAAATGTGTGTTTTGTGTCGGTTCTGGTCATTTACTTGGCTTTGTGGTTTCAAAGGACGGGATTCGTCTCGACCCATGTAAGGTTCAGGCAATCATCGATATGCCTCCACCTTCAAATTTGCTTCAGATTCAGAAACTCCCAGGGAAAGCAAACTTTCTGAGGAGGTTTATTCCAAATTACGTCAAACTTTCTAAAGGTTATACGCGTCTGTTGAAAAAAGAAGTGCCCTTCAACTGGGATTAGGTTGTGCAAGCTTCCTTTGATGCTCTAAAGGAATCCTTAATAAAAGCATCATTAATGTACGCTCCTGATTATCAAAAAGACTTTAACCTGTATCTGGTCGCGGCAGATATGACCATCGCAATGGTTTTAGTTCAAGAAGACAATGGAATTGAACATCCTATCTATTATTTAAGTCGAAACTTAAATGATACAAAAAGCAAGTACTTCTATGTTGAAAAGCTAGCTCTCGCAGCTATTCAAGCAGTACAGAGATTTCAACACTATATCCTCTTTCGTAAAACTACCATTTTGTTAGATTGCAACCCCATGACTTACATCTTGTCACGACAGTTGCTTGGGGGCAAATATTCAAAATGGATAGAAATTTTGCAAGAGTTTGATCTGGAATTCGTAAATCCAAATCAAAGAAATCTCTAGTTTTCACGGAGTTACTATGCGACTTCCCATCGTCGTCCAACGATTCAACATCCAAAGCAACAATCGTGGATGAATCTTTGTTTCTGATATCTTCAAGCGATCCATGGTATGGAGATATAATCATCTATCTCCAAACCCAAACATATAGGCCTAATACCTCTCGCTTAGAACAACGATGTACTCGATACCAAGCAAAAGACTACATGATAGTTGGTGATACACTTTACCGTCGTGGTATTAATACAGTTCTGCGAAGGTGCCTCACCCATGAGGAGGCCAAAAAAGTCTTGAACGATTGTCATTCAGGCGCGTGTGGGGAGCATCAATCTGGTTACGCCACAGCACAAAAGATCTTACGAGCAAGCTACTTTTGGCCAACAATGTTCAAAGATTACATAACTGCAGTCAGAAGTTGCCATGCTTGTCAAATCTTCGACCACAAAACCAGAATACCACCCACACCTCTACATCCAGTAGTTACTGTTGGGCCATTCGCCAAATTGGGCATATATTTCATGACATGTAACCCCACCTCGGTCGGGGGCATGGGTATATCATAGTTGTAGTTGACTATTTTACGAAATGGGCCAAGGCAATGCCTACATTAAACAACAGCGGCGAAACGGCTACTCTTTTCTTTTTCAATCATGTAGTCTCCAGATTTGGTGTTCCACAAGCTATAGTCACAGATCATGGATCACATTTCCGCAATCACATGATGGTAGAATTGGCTGCCAAATTAGGACTGTCCCACGACAGCTCTACTTCGTATTATCCGCAAGCTAACCAGCAAGTTGAAGAAATCAACAAAGTCTTGAAGCACATGCTGCAAAGGATGATTGGAGTCCATAAACAGAGTTGGCACCTGATCCTGTACTTGGCCCTGTGGGCATACCAGACATTGGTAAGAAATGCAACCGGATTTACACCCTTTCAGCTGGTGTATGGTCTGGAAGCGATATTACCAGTTCAGTGCGAAATTTCGTCTCTCAAGCTCGCAGTCGACCTTCTCCCCGGAACTTTAGAGGAAGAGGCTTGTTTCTTGGAATTAATCCAACTGGATGAAACCCGTCATGACACCGCCTTGGCTAACAAAGCGCATAAGAAACAAGTCAAGGTGCAATTTGACAAAAATGTCAAACCTTGTGTCTTCTCAGAAGGTGACCTGGTCTTGCTTTACGATCAGGAATCCAATAAATTGGGAGCAGGTAAGTTCCAGTCTTTGTGGATGGGTCCCTATATTGTTAAACGTGTATTAGCAAAAGGAGCCTATGAGCTAGTAGATTATGATGGGATTCCACTGTCACAACCCCGAAATGGGTTGTACCTTAAGCGTTACTATGCTTGACTAAGCGTAGTAACCGCTTCATATGATTTTGTTACATTTTTGTTTTCATTAAGAGTGATTGTTTTGGTTAGGTAATCCACTTTTTCATTTTTTGCAGATGTCGAACCTATTGGAATCATTTGTTGGATACAGCGATGGAGCGAGTTGTAGTATGCAGAACCTATCTTCTGCAGCTTGGGCCATCTTTCATCCAAGCGGCGAGTTAGTGAGTTTCAACGGGGTATGTATTGGTCGATCAACTAACAACATCGCTGAATACATCGCATTCATATAGCTCCTCTCTGATGCCATCGCACATGGCATACGCCGAATTTTCGTCGGGCTAGACTCACAACTCATCATTCTACAACTTACCGGCATCTATTTCGTTCGGAATCCAGCAATCTATCGTATGTTCCTAAGGGTCAAGATTTTGGAAAGGCAGTTCGATTCTATTCAATATCAACACATTTCCAAAAACTTAAACACATTAAATGATTCATTAGCAAATTATGTGCTGGATAGACATTTGCAACATTTATAAAAGAAAATCATTTCATCAATATTTGCATCAAGATCATATAAATTAAACCAAAATGAAGCTCCGAAAATCAAAAATATATATAACTGTTTATAGTTTGTACATAGTGTTCTGTGTCCAGGACAAAATCGGTCATACTACTGAAAAACTCAAAAATTAAAGGGGGCACCCTAGACTAATGATGCTGGTGATAACAAGTCACTGCCTGTGCAATCATACGTAAGAGCCTAGTCCATTTGCTCGGCACGCCAGTGGTATGGCGTTGTAATCTCAGAGGAAACTCGTCGGTCCTCACATCCTAAATACCAAGGGTGAGACCCTTGATCTGATCCTGAAATACTGCAAGGGTCTCGGCTACGTCCAAATCACGAAGGACAGCCCTCCCTACAGCCTCTCCCGCTGGAACAGCAGCTGCTACTCTCAGGCGCACTGCTGGTTGCACTGGTCCCATATCTGCACGCACATGAGTTTTGATTAGTCTTGATAATATAAAATGAAAAAGCACAAGAACATTATAAAAGCAATAAACAGAGATATGGTCAGAGATTTTTACCTATGACACCCCACTGCTCGCCAGCCGGTAGCACCAAATCTGGGTCACCCCGGAAATCCATCCCGGCGTATGGATACTCGGCATAAACCATCTGCTGACGATTGAACCACTTGAAGAAGGCATCAGAGAATGAAACCTACGATTGACCAGCATGCCTGGCCATAAGGTCAACCCATCTCTGCATCCGTGGCTCAGTCGGTGGTGGTAGGCCAAGTGAAATGTACTATGGCTGCATCAGTGGGATCTTCTCCAAGGCGAAAGCGGTCAGAATAGAACCATAACCAAAGTTCTTGGATCTTCTGTTTTTCACCTTGGTAAGCTATTCTTTTATCACTGGAAGTACTGCATCACACCAGTTGAATACCTTTGGTTCAAGGCATTCCAAGGCGTACTGCATATAGGACCTGTTGGCCAAGTGAAGGGCCGCACTACCAGCCAATCTAGCAAAGGTGAATAATATAGTCCTCAAGGACCGATCAGTGACATCTCGGATACTGATCTTACCATCCCTACTTGGCTGAGATCCATCTCTACAGTATCAACGAATATAATCCCTCACGGATTTGCCCCCAAGGGCGGAACCTAATAGTGAGAGAGGGGAACCACGCCTCGATAAACCGGTCAAAAAGTAGATGTCCTCAACAGTCAAAGGGATGGATTTTCCTCTAATCTGGAACACTTGGTTGGTAGGATCCCATGCATCGAGGAAATATTGCAACAAGTTGATTTGTTGCCTCATGCTAGATATGCGGAAGAACTTGAGCAAGCCACAGTTCCGCAATGTAGTTACCGTACCCAGATCATGTAAGGCAACCATGTCCTCTTCTTCATGCTTGTGTTCACGCCATGTAATGACTATTTTGCTCCAATGAATCTCTGGAAAACAAACAAGAGAAGAATTAGGCTCCTGATTTGGCAAAACAGGCAAATTTTCCATGAAAAATCAGTGCGAAAACTTTCCTTCTTGCGCCCATCGCACCCTAGCTGTGTACTGGGTGGGATGCATACTGACTGCCCAATGACCAGCCTAGTATGCATTGCACCTTTCGATGTATACTAGGTGTGATGGGGACAGAATGAAATGTTCAAATCCCAGAGGCTCAGAAAAGCAGGAAAACATGCTCAAAATTCAGAAAGGAAAGAATGCAATTGAAGAGCTCAGGTTTAGCTCCTACCTGGTCCAGACAGCGCCGAAAAGCATCCTTGGAATCTCCTGGAATCAGCTGATGAAAATCGAGGGGGAAAAGCACCTCCAAAGCTCCAACAATCCCAAATTCAAATGAAATGGTAGTACGACCGTCAAGGGAACATAGTGTTAACGGTGAATCGAACGTCTCTGAAAATTATCATGAGCAGTTTTACGCGAAGTTCAAGCTCGTTAAAAAATAAACCTAGCAATGAGCATATGTTCCACCAGAGTTTAAGCTCATTAAAAAATGAACCTACCTTCGGTAAATAACCATTGCGATCGCATAATTATCAGCTTTTAAACCTTGGTCGTGTTCTTACCATCACCTCCACTCTCTTTTAGCCGATCATATGCCTCCATTTGATTGTTTACCCCTTTTGAGGAACAACTGCGACGAGTGATCCTATTAGCCACCTTCTTTACACTGCCGTGATTGAAAAGTTCCAAACCTTACCGGAACCAGCTGCTATCTGAAAACATCACTCGTTCCTCAAAAAACAAGTCTCCTTTAAGCTCTTTTCATCTGACTTGTAAAATATGAAAAGATTGTTGAGCAATTGGCCTCTCCAGCTCGTTAAAGCGATCGGAAGTGCCATCCCTCCTCTAGATTTTAATATTTTTGGACCTGAGGGATTATTACACAAAAAGATCGAGCGCTTGTCTTGTTCAGCTCGTTAAAACTATCGAAAAGTCATCCCTTTCGTATTATTTTACACTTTTTTGAACTTAAGGGATTACATTGTGAAAAAGGAATATTGGAGTTTCCTTTCCGTCTCTTTTCAGACTCTCTAAAATTGAAAAGAACTGAGTTATCGTTGTCGTTAAACTCGTTAAAACAATAGCGACGAACTTGTCCATGCAGACAAGAGTGAGTTTCACTGTCACTAGGCTCGTTAAAACATAGCGAGGGGTTTGCCCGAAGGGCAAATTATAGAACAAGCGTATGTTATCCTCCTCAAGATTGATAAAAATAAAGAGGTACTGGTCATCAATGACTGGGGAAAAATTGGGAAGAAAACTTGAAGAAACTTTATTGGTAGTAGGTCGCTTTTGAACATGACACTTTCATTCCATCACCATGATTGAGTCAGGTTGGGTTATTTGGTTCACCGGCCATATCACCATTGGTCCTCTGTACCATCCATTTTTGGGGTTAATGCTACCAATCCATTTCAGTGTCACTGATATGTTCAAGAGAAGTCGCTCAGAGAATTCACCAACCCAGCTTATGTCTCATCTGCTGCAATACCTTCACGCTTCATTCTTTCATGACCGCCACCCTGAACCTTGTATCATTAGATCGTTTTCACCTCCACAAAATAATTTGCTCCGTTTCATGTCATAGATGTGGGATTCATTAAGGCCCTCCTATGACGGGTCACTTCTTGTCGACATCAGCTCATTATCCAAGAAGTCGACTTAGGAACAACCTTTTCAGTACTTTGAAGCTTTCATGCCTCAATGGCAAGTTTCTCACTTCCGACGACAGGTTTACATCAATGGCCTTCGACCGAAAGATTTTGCGTGGTGTTCGACATCGACTCATGTATTCACACCACGTGAATTGTATTGTAGTACCTTGAGGGTCATCATCATTATCAGTGATTCCTCTCGCGCCTTTTAATAGCTTACATCATTGGCTGGTAATCAGGCGATGCCTTTCCGTGTTCGACATCAGAACATCTTTTCACATGGATCGACTTGTACTTCGGGCGAATATTGAACGAGTTTTGAAGACCCCGGATCTAGTTTCATCCATCTGAGCTACGATATATTCAGGAAAATAAAAACATCAAATGTACATCATAGCTGCACAGATAATCATCCAAGCTAAGGGATGATGGCTCTACCAGAATCATCAGTTTGCCACACAGACGGTTGTCTGTCCTATGTACATGAAGATGAATTTATAAAGCTGAGCATGGGAATGCCCGCCTCAGGTAGATCATGAAAATATTATGAAGGTAATGTATTGTATTGTATCTTATTATAGGTCACCTTTTGGTTCGAAAAACCTCGGATCCTCATGATAAAGCATTTCACCCGACATCAGAAGATTTACAACCTCATGCTTTAGGGGGCAACTGTTATAGACATATTTGGGCACTACAACCCCAATCAAATATGTCCATAAACCAAGGGCTTCTAAGTCCCTAAAAGTGTTGTTTCATACCCTATAAGAGCAAGGTCAGCTGATTACATCATCTCCCAGAAGTTCTCCCTGAAAAACTACTCAAAACTGGTCAAAACGGGACCATACAGACTGCCCAATGCTAAGGGTGCGATGCATCTCACCTACCACATGAAAAAAGTGTGATGCATACTGAAAAGCCCTTCTGTAGGGTGCGATGAGCGAGAGCAGACAAATGACAGAGGCAGTTGGCTAGGTGGAAACCCAGAGAATCTTCTAGAAACTGCCCATTTTACACTTGCCTCTCTAAATTCGCCCAGGGATGAGTAAGAGATCATGAAATCTCCAAGTGGAACGAAGAACTATCAGAGAGATGACGCTAATCAAAATCCCAGAAGCTAACTCACCCACCTGCAAACATCTATATATGGATCCCTCATCCAAGAGATAAAAAGGAGGCTGGAACTTTGTATTTTGTAAGGAAGTGTTGTTGGTTTCTCTGTGCAACACTGTATTGTTGGGTGATCTAAGCTTTTCATGAGGTGAAGAGGGCTTTCATGCTGGGAGGATTGCGCTGGGTCAGACCAATGGGTTGTAATTCTCTCTTCTACTACTTCTATCAATAAAGCTATTTCAGTTTTCCTCCATATTCTTGTATATCTCTGAATCTTGTATTGATATATGCATTTGTATGGTTAATATACATCTGATCCTATAATGTTTATGGTTATAGATCTCTATTCTTTGATGGTATTATGTTGCTTTGACTCTATAGGTGTTCTTTGAAGCGGGACAAGTAAGGAAGGAGTGGCAAATCTCTGTCAAAGGAGGGAGGAAACAAACAAGGAGCCAAGCGAAAGACTGAGGTCGGTACTCTCTGCTTCTCTCTCATCTATCTCTCATAAAGGAAAACAAGTAACTGTAATCTGTTTGTTTCTAAGATAGCTACCCGTCTTAGTGGGACTAGCAGCTCTGAATAGACACTAGTTTTCCCAATAACAAGTATTATCTTGATTGTTTCTATTGATTATTTCATTATGAGTCTCTTGGCTTGCTTGGTTGTTCTTGTTCTTCTATAGCCTCCTCATGAGGATTTAAAGTACATAATGAATATTTCCAATGTGTGGCATATCATTAGAAATGATTGAAGAACAATTTGATAAGAAGACTCGTGATTGGACGAGATCTATACTCAGAGGGGGTAGACAAGATCAACATGATTGAAGCACATCCCGACCTATGAAGGTGGCTAGAAGTTTGAAGACTGATGTTGATCTAGATATGCTAAAGATGAACCCGTAATTTTTCTTCTATGTAGAGGACTTTTTTTTGAGAGGGATCCACTTTTGGCATGATATTAGTGCTTTTTTTGGCACATTAGATTGCAGGTCCATTGATATCTCCTTGATAAATGATTTGAAGAAACTGAAAGACTGATATTAACTTGGTTGATTCTCTGATCGGTTTGTTGACCTATCTGATGATGTTTGTCTCTGTTGAAGTCTATTGTTGTATGATGGATCAATTATGGTCTGTCAGATTCTACTATGGTTGTTGATGCTTTATTTTGTGAGAATCCACTCATTATTTGATGGATTCGATTATGATTTTCTAGTTCTTTCTTAGAGCAGCCATTTATTCTTTGCTAGATTCGGTTATGGATATTGATATTCACTTCTGTGGTTGTCAATGATTGCTCGTGAGAGAAGCCACTACGTAGGTTTATTATTGTCTACTAATAGCTATTGATGTTTGATTATGAGAGAAGCACCAATTGAAGATGGATGAACAAAATGAATTTTGTTTGTTGAAATATCTAAGACCCACCATGGCTACATTTGTAATGCACTTCTACCACATTTACCCAAGATACCATCCAACTGGGTTAAACATGTCATGAAGAGTTACTATTATATGATTCAACCTCCTATATCACCTTAAGGAAGCGGAATCGAAAAACCAAAAAAACCTTAATGAATTCCCCATTATGTGCTATAAGGCCCCCAAGGGCTAAACCACCTGTCTAGGTGTCCATACCCTAAATTAAACATTTTTTTTCAGTGTCCTGATATCCTAGATGCTGGCACACCACAACCTAGTTTTGACTGAAACCCTTTAGTCACACTCTTGATGCCCACAAGGGAGTGGTTGCAATACTTTTCACCAAGTTTTATTCCTGCGACTGCGAGATTTAAGCCACTTTTTCAGGCTAGGATCCAAACCTCTGCCAAAAACTTGATGAAACTTTCCAAAACCATGAATGACACAAGGAAAAATCCTTCCATACAAATCTTTGTCAAGAACTTAACCTAACAAGGCCTATCCATAATAAAATTCTGTCAAAATATCATCAACATGAAATCTATAGGTCATAAATACACATCTGAACATAGGGGTCTGATACTTATCTAAAAATCACCAAGAAGTTCTAGTGCCTTCTCATAATAACTGTAATAACATATATTAGGTCATACATTGATTTACTAATCAAAACATGATGAGAGCCATAACCAAAGTCTATTATAAAACCATGCTTATAACCAACATGTAACCAACAAAATAAAAAGGATAACACAACCATAAAAACCAAATATTAACAAGTACATTTACACATAAAACAAAAGAGGGAAATAGCTCTTATTATCATATGTAAAAGCCAACCAAGCTAGGGACTTCAATGTACCACCCGACCATAGATTGGGCTGAACCAAATATTTTTGTTAGCCAATCCCCCCCATGCCATATTCCAAGCATGAATGTGGGACTCACCACAAAACCAACTAGGGATTCCTCAGGCTTTACTGTATATCCCACCAAGGGATTCCTAGGCCCGAAACGCTCATCAATACAACCAGGATTTACCAAAATCCCACCAGATCACTAGGCCTATACAAGCATGGATGCCTTCAGATCTCTCCACCTAAACCACGAGAGATTTTTTCATCTCAATCTCTCGACTTTACCATGCATCCTGTCATTACTGGTCAAGGGATTCCTAGGCTTGCGAGGTCACCACCCTTTGGGATTTACCATGTATCCCACCATTACCAGTCAAGGGATTCCTAGGCCCAATCAAGGGTATTCACAATCAATCTTTACCTGTATATCGCACCCAAGGATTCCTAGACCTTGTGATTAATCATGATAGCACCCCACTCAACTTCTAATCCATCCAACAATCCAGCTAAAGAAAAACATGAGAACCTCATCACACCATAGCTATCTGGAAATGGTAATGCAAGGCTAGAAAACACTGTCACACCTATAAAAATCCATGCCAATGACATCAAGAGAACCAAATACACATATGCATGTATCGTGCATGCCAAAACTAGCAAGGAACTCATACATGCAACTTGATACCGGCAAGTAATTCTACTATAGCCACTTGATCCCATCTTTTCCTTGCTTGATCTTGGCTTCCCTTTGCTTTCTTTTCCTTCCTTTACCTTATTTTCCTCCAATACTAGAGTGCTCCAAAAATACTCTAAGTGTGTGTGAGAGAGAATATAGAGAGAGCACTACCCAAGAATTGTCAAAAGGCCATGAATTGATCCACAGAAGCCTTTTTATCAATGAGGCCTCTATTTTCTTCAATTTCTGTTATGTTTCCTTTATTTTCCTCCTCACATGCACCCTGTAACCCTTCACCTTCCTTTTCTCCTAATTTCCTTTGTTTTCATAAATAAAATGCCAATTATTGCCTCTTGCATTTCCAAAGCCTTTGAAATTTCCTTTTCCAATTTCCTCGACCATAATAAACCAATTGAACACCCAAGCTAAGATGTTTTTCCCAACATTTAGCTTAGAATACGTGTCCCATGACCTTGGTCTTATTTTCCCTTTAACATGGATTTTTAACTAGGGCTATTATAGACCCCTCCCCCTTGGGGGAACATTGCCTTAGGTGTTCAATGACACCTATAACTAGCAAGACCACTGAAAACCAAACATATTTTCCATGGAGCTTTATAACACACCTCGTTGTAGCATTTACAATGACCATTACTGAAGACATGACAAACATACTATTTACTGGAGCTTTATAACACAACTCATTACGGTATTTACAATAACAACCACATATACTTATGCATATTTTCTTAAACCAACAAATACCCATACTATTCATGGAGCTTTATAAATCTAGCTCGATGCAGTATTTACAGTTATATACACATATACATATGCACATTTTCTCAACTAGCAAATAAAATGATATGATGTCTGCATCTACAACGAGGGAATCTAGAGGCTCACACTTCCACCCTCAAAGTAATACTAGGATTCACCTCCTTCCCAGGAAGTCCATAATCCATTGCAAAAGTCAGACCTCTAACCAATGTATAACGCTACAATCCTGTGCCACTTATTCTCTCAGTGAACAATTATCGACTCATTGTTCCAGGGCACACTCCCAATGTGCATATGATTCCATCTGGAAATGATAATGACCAAAACAAGTCCATCCCCAACCTTCTCTTCTCTGATAAAAATAGTCCCTCAAGAAATCTGGTCACCCCCTTTTGTGTTGTCACTCACCTTCAAAGTTCCCCAACATCCCCTTTTCAGGGTGATCCATCCCTTGGTAAGGTTTCCTCTCATCAGAAGGTAAAAAAACCAAGGCATATCCCTACCTCAAAACCATCATATCGTTCATAGCATTCTCATGGAAATCAATGGACACTATTTGGTACCAGTGCCCCACAATGGCCCTGCTCTTGAAGTCATTTACCAAAATATTGTTTCCTATTACAATTCCTTTTTGTTGTTTTTGCTAATTCTTTTAGTTAGTTTTCAACCACCCAAATGGGCATTTTCATGCTTTCCTGGACCAAGCACATAATTTCCATTAGATTCAAAACAAATCAAAACAAACTCAAATCATACCTCATTCGTAGCTTGTCAATAAGGTACACCTGCAATCCTATTTACTTCCTGTCATAAAAATCCAAACTAACTCTTTGATCAAATCATCATGTATAAATATATCACATCCGATTAGCTCAAAACTCAATTTTCATAATGAAAATCATATATCACATGTAACCATTATAAATTAGAGTCATAGATCACATGCATAATTAAATACTGAAACCAAAATACTAATACTTATCCTTTAAATGGTTCTTTGCTTCTACCTTTGTTATTTATCCTTTTTGTACGCTCACCATATTGGTTGCCACACTCAACAAACACACAATGCCTTCTCTTCAACCACATACATGTACACAAAATTTACCCCACACACATACACCCACACATGGCATACAACACCATGCAATACATGCACCTACACCTAACATACAATGCAACACATACACCTACACTCGGTGTACAACACAATACATACACCTACACCTGGTGTACAACACACTATATATACGTACACATAGTACAACACAATGAATACACATGTAATGATACCATGACTACAAAATACACATACATAGTACCACATGTACACAACACAACATCTACGACATACACACAATACCACATGTACACCAGTACCACATGTACACCAGTACCACATGTACAACATGTACATAATACCACCTGTACACAACACCACCTGCACAACATATACACACATCACATGTACACAACACCACCTGCACAACATGTACACATCACCACATGTACATAGCACCAGTACACAACATCACATATACATAGCACCACCTGCAAAACGTGTACACAATACCACTTGGACAATGTGTACACAACATCATGCGCACACAACACCACATGTACACCACACTGTATATACAACATGTACTCAACACCATATATACACAATACCATATGTACAACGTGTACACTGCACCACATGTACACAACATCGCATATCAAATATGTACAAAACACCATTTGTACATAGTACTGCATATACGACATGTACATAGCACCATCTATACCCAAAACTACATATCCAACATTTGCACAACACCATATGTACACAATACTGCATATGCAACATGCACACAATGCCATATGTACACAATACTGCATATGCAACATGCACACAACACCATATATGCAACATACACACAACACCGCATGTAAAACATGCATACAGTACCAAATGTACACAACATCACAGGTACAACATGTACAACACATACACAGTAGTAATACTATACACCGAGAGACCAAAATGTCTCTACGAAGCAACCTTTCTTCTAGTGTCTTTCCACTATCCATGCTTGTCTGAACATGCTGTGGATCACACTTCTTTCACTCCACCAATGCCTGCCATAACATAAACATAAGCATAGTATGAACACATAATATAAAATCATATCCACATAATATTGACCTCATTGTTCTATCAGGACTACTCTTCCCACTTGATTCCTCATAAGACCAAGAACATCTTCATGTTGTTCACCTGCATAAGAAATCATTCCTCCACAAGAATGATCCATGACGACCTCATCAGATAATGACCTACGTACATACATACATACATATATATAAACATTAGCATAAAACAATCATGATCCCTAACGATCTTGTCAGTCAACGACATACATACTTACATATATATAGCTATAAACATCAACATAATCATACTCACAACACAATTACCATATATCATAAGGCCAAGGTTAAGAGAACTCCCTTTATTCATGCACAACATGGACAACATTGAGAACAACAATTCCCAACTTAGCTAAGGCATTTGATGCCCCACATCCATCCACTTTACCTTTCTAGTTACCTTTCTCATGACTATCCAACCACTATCCATTTACACTAATGGACCCAACCAATCCAACCTACTATCATACTCTCACCTTCAGTTGCCCTTACTCATGCAACGAGCTTCATCCGAGTCTCATATTACCTGTTGGATTTCATTCATCTCTCCCCAAGCTCCATTAACTTCCTCCTTCCCCAAACCAATTCCCAAGCCACTCAAAACATAAAAGGCAAAAATAAGAAACAAACAAGAAGAAAACCATGAAAACCAATAACAATACGACACTACAAACAAAGTGGCATGGCCATGCACCAGGCACAAACAAAACTACAAATCAAGCGCAACCAAATCACAAAGATTGAAAGCATAAAACTAGCAACAAACACCATGAATCAACCCTATGGGTTCCAAATGCTTCCAAAGGAAAACTGAAACCAAGCCTTCTCCAAGATCTCATGGCAACATCTTTTTCCATGCAACTCCCTACATCATATTGCCATAAACACATAACTGTCAGTGCATAAATAAACATAACAATATATCGATTACCTTACCTTGCTGTATCAAGCAAGATGCCCTATAACTGAACACATCCATGCCATCTATTAAGGGACTCCAATTCCCTTGACTGATCTAACTATAACTAGAAACCAATTGTATACCTATCAAATACATGTTTATGAACCTAGCACATGTCCACATAATTTCAGACAAAATCAAGGTTAAGAAGACTTCCTGTATTCATGAAAAGCACTCATTCGTTTGGAATTATGGTTTCCAAACATAGTCAAAGGAATTCTCACCCAATTCCTTTGTTTTAAATTCTTCCCTGCTGTAATTGAGTCTTACTATTTATTGTCAAATCACCTAACTATTATTTATATAAACAAATCATGTTACCTTGTCATGCTAATACCAAGCATGTGGCCCTGCAACTGTTCACACATGTCAGTCACATGTTCCAAAGATTAAGACATTGTATATATTAATTTGAAATCAACATTTACCAAGACTAATAACCATGTCCTAATCAACAGTCAACTCATAGTCATTAATCACAATACTACAACTAGCACCCACTTACACTCAAGTACATATCAGTTGTCTCAGCACATATTGTGTTAGTACAACCATCTTAAAACAAGATCATTCATTTAAGTAATCTCATAGACACTTACTCATATCATGAAATAAATCAAACATTCAACCAAGTAGTAAACATACCATGTTAGATACGCCAAATAGATGACATAATCAAACTCATACCTCAATGTATCTCAAGAGAGGCTATCACATCTTCATAAGTCAGTCTAGATTAGTATGTCACAATATC
Source organism: Pinus tabuliformis (assembly GCA_031772625.1). Classification (NCBI taxonomy): domain Eukaryota; kingdom Viridiplantae; phylum Streptophyta; class Pinopsida; order Pinales; family Pinaceae; genus Pinus; species Pinus tabuliformis. Next base: position 1,281,924,116 of record CM062820.1, read on the forward strand.
ACAAATATATCGATTCATACCTAAATACCATAATCATAACCATCTACACAGGCTAATCCATATTAACACGATACATATAACATCAAGATATTAAATGAAATAACCATAATCATCATGTGTATGACCACAATGCATATAACAATAGGTTACTACCATACATGACTATCTAACACATGTGTATACGACCTCATTGATCAACTAGCATCTATCATGCATGCAAACATAATAGAAATAGAATGTTAGGCCTGTATATAACCATAATGCATATAATAACTAGTAACTAACATACATGCATGCCAAACATACAAACATGTATGATAATATGCTCTTACCTTGAGGTCCAGTGTTACATCCTCGCTCTAATAATCTACATCTCCTGCTCTATCTCATCCAACATATTAGCATCATATCTTATCAACAACATCATGATGAAATAACTACATATAATAACCTCACGATGCATATCTAACCTACTATGCATGCATAACCATAACCATAACCATAACAATGCATGCACAATAACATATAGACACTGACATGCATAACAAATGCATATACAATCAACATGCATTCATGACAAGCACATCCCAACAACAACATCATCAACTTCTACATGACAACACAACTGTAACATTGATAATCACCATGCATACATAACAAGCATATATACATCCTTCATGCATGCATGACAAGCACATTCCCCCATCTAGTCCAAGAGTTGAACCATGCTCTGATACCACTCTATAACACCCTCCTTTTACATTTACCCAAGTTATCGGCCTACCGAGGTAAACATGTGATGAAGAGTTAGTATGATACGATTCAACCTCTTAGATCACCTTAAGGAAGTGGAATCGATAAACCAAAACAACCTTTATGACTTCCACATTAGGTGTTATAGAACCCCCAAGGGCTAAACCACCCTTCCAAGTGCCTAGACCCTGAATTAAAGCTCTTTTTTCAGTGCCCTTATCTCCCAGATGCTGGCACAATGCTGCTTGATTTCGACTAAAACCCTCTAGTCACACACATGATGCCTATAAGGGAGCAATTGCAATGTTTTTTCACCCATATTTGTGCCTGTGACTATGGGATTTAAGCCACATTTTCAGGCTAGGATCCAGACCTCTGCCCAAAACTTAATGAAATTTTCCAAAAACATGAATGACATAAGGACAAAGCCTTCCATACAAATCTTAGACAAGAACTTGACCTAACAAGGCCTAGCCATGACAGACATTTCATCAACATATCATGAACATGAAATCTACAGGTCATAAATACACATATGAACATAGGGGTCTGATACTTATCTGAAAATCACCAAGAAGGTCTAGTTCCTTCTCATAATAGTTGTAATAACATCTATTAGGTCATACATTCATCATTCATTCATTTACTAATCAAAACATGATGAGATCCATAACCAAATTATGTCATAAATCATGCTTATAACCAGCATGTAACCAATAGAATAACAAGGATAGCACAACCATAAAAACCACATATTAACAAGTAAATTTACACATAGAACACAAGAGGGAAAGAGCTCTTATTATCATATGCAAAAGCCAACCAATCCAGGGACTTCCATGTACCACCCAACCATATATTGGGCTGAACCAAAAATTTCTTTCAGCCAATCACCCACGTGCCATATTCCAAGCATGAATGTGGGACTCACAACAAAACCAACCAGGGATTCATTAGGCTTTACCGTATATCCCTATAAGGGATTCCTAGGCCTGAAACCCTCATCAATATAACGAGGTTTTACCACAATCCCATCAGATCACTAGGCTTATACAAGCATAGATGCCTCCATATCTATCCACCTAAACCATGAGGAAGCTGTCAGTCTCAACCTCTTGGATTTACCGTGTCTTCCACCATTATTGGTTAAGGGATTGCTAGGCCTACGAGTTCACCACCCTTTGGGATTTTACTATGTATCCCTCCATTATCGGTCAAGGGATTCCTAGGCCCAATCAAGGGTATTCATAATCAGGCTTTACTGCATATCCCACCCTAGGATTCCTAGGCCTTGTGAATAATCCTAAGACCACCCCACTCAACTTCAAATCCATCTGGAAATCCAGCTCAACCAAAACATGAGAACCCCATCACATCATCGCTATCCAGGCAAGGCAAGGCTAAAAAACATTGTCACAACTAGAAAACCCCATGCTAATGATAACACGATGACTAAATACACACATGCATGTACTATGCATGCCAAAAATAGCAAGGAACTCATACATGCAACTCGATACCTGCAAGTAATTCCACTATAGCCGCTTGATCCGCACTCTTCCTTGCTTGATCTTTGCTTCCCCTTGCTTATTTCCCCTCCTTTGCTTGCTTTCCCTCCAATGCTATACTGCTCCAAAAATACTCTAAGTGTTTGAGAGAGAGCTCCAATAAAAAATTGTCAAAAATCCATGAACTAATCCTTAGAATCATTTTTATCAATGAGGCCTCTATTTTCTTCAATTTCCATTATTTTTCCTTCATTTTCCTCACATGCAACTTGTGACCATTTACCTTCCTTTTCTCCTAATTTCCTTTATTTTCATAAATAAAATTCCAATGATTGCCTCTTATCTTTCCAAATCCTTTGTCATTGCCTTTGCCAATTTCCTCAACCATAATAAACCAATTGAACACCCACACTAGGACATTTTTCCCAACATTCATCTTGGAATACGTGTCCCATGACCTTGGTCTTATTTTTCCTATATTAAATTTATTACATGGATTTTTAACCGGGGTTGTTACAATATTTCTGATAATGAACTAGTTTTTGATGTTTATGCAAAGAAACTAGAATGACTAAGAATCCCCTTGAAGAGGGAGCACTAATTACATAACATCATATTATGTACTATCCTCCCGTAGGCTATGTGTCATGAGACCTTGTGGTCAAGGAGACATATTGTTGATTCCTTGTTTAGGTTGTGTGTCGTGAGACCTTGTGGTCTGGGAGATGTATCGTTGATTCCTCCTATATTGTTGATTCCTCCTATAGGTTGTGTGTCATGAGACCTTGTAGTCTGGGAGATGTATTGTTAATTCCTCCTGTAGGATGTGTACCATGAGACCTTGTGGTTTGAGAGATATATTGTTGATTCTCCCTGTAGGTTGTGTGCCATGAGACCTAATGGTCTAGGAGTTGTAGTGTTGGTTCCTCTCTTAGGCTATGTGTTGTGAGACCTTGTGGTCGAGCAAATGATTTGAGATGGATGTTATGTATCTTTCCTTACGGTGAATACCAGTGATCTCTCCCTTAGGTTGTGGGTTGTTAGACCTATGATTGGTCAGGGAGATTGATCTTGATAGAGAGAGAGAGATTTGTATTTGTGATCTCTTCCTTAGGATGTGGGTTATGAGAGTTATGATTGGCTAGGAAGATTAATCTTGAGAGATAGAATGAAAAGTAACTTCATGGCTAAGAGGGAGTGTTGGAAATTATGGTAGCCATGGTTGGTATTTTCATCTTGAAAAAGAAATGAAAATTTGAATATTAAATTTTTTCCTCCAAATTTATTAGGTCAACTGAGCCCCTAAGAGGCACCCATTCTACCCCCACTTTAAGGCTATATAAAGGAGATCATTTATCCTCATTTGAACACATCAACTTAGTCTCATGCATATATGATCCAATAAAATTACAAGAGGGCCGAAGTTTTAGGAGTAGGCCAAAATTTCAAGAGGAGGCTAAAATTCTAGGGAGGGCTAAAATTTTAGGGACTTGAATTTTGACATGGCACTTGATCATGATTTTGGTTAGTGGTTTCACTATTATTTTGCTATTCAGTATTTATGGTTTATTGATGAATCTGGACATTCTCTCTCTCTCATAAGGAAGAAATTTTTCTTGGTTTGTCCCCTTGTGGGTTTTTCCCTAACTGTGTGCCTATTTTTTTGTGTCTCTTGTCTCTTTGTTTCATGGTTACTTTACTGCTCTTTCATGTTTATTAGTTGATGTTTTTATTTTGTATAACTCCCTAAATGATATTGAATTTAATTTTATGTGAAACTAATGTTTAAATTAATCATTGAAGTAGTTATTAGGTGAAGAAAAACTTAATTCTAGAAGATGTCCTAAAAATTCAACAAGTTAGAGAGTGTAGAATGATAAAAAAATACCTTGTGACTTAGATGGTTAATGCGTCATATTCACTTAAGATCATATATATATATATATATATATATATAATTAATTTAATATTAGAGTTTAGGAAAAACATTATAAAATTATTAATTATATTACTCTTGGTTTGGCTATCATTGATTAAATTAAGATTTTATGTCATAGAGGCAAAATTTGAAGATTTCCAAATACATGGACTATATTATAATTGTTTTGTTTAAATTGCTATCCCCAGTTCTAATTTTTATTGGTTTCTCTACTCCATTCATGTTATTATTCTGACTTTGTTGAAATTGTAGGTTATTTAAGGTAATTATAATTTCCAGATGATAATTGAGTTTTTTCTTACAAAACCTTTTCCAAAGGGCCTAAGCCGATGAAGTGGCCACACATGTATTGAAAGAGAAGGCACCAAGATGGCATGAGCAGTGACAACGTTGGTGTCTGAATTATGTTCAAAATATGGGTTTCCAATGCAAATATTGCAAAAATTTGTTGAGAGAGGTATTCACAAGGTCAATATGACCTGGTCGAAGTTGGGTCAGCCTAGAGAGACGTCAAACACAACAAAAAATCAATTAATTTTTTTTAAAGCAACCAGAAATTGAATTTCAAAATATTTTGGAGACAAAAACCCCAACGCCGACACAAGTCCACTCTGAATGCATCAAGCTCACCCCATGAGCTTTCCAATCAATCCAGTGACTGATCTCAATGCAAAAAATCTCCTCCTTCGCATTCACGACTCTCAGGTCATTTGCACCCAACTGTATAATTGTGCAAAGCCAACAAGTCGAGGAAGTATTCTGGCTCAGATAAAGATGCGAGATGCAAGACTCTTCACATCACTGAGATAATATCTCCAACAAAGAACCTCGACACCGAGATTATAAAATTGGTCGCAGATGCTTGTATATGGCCGCAGAACAATCAACATTTACCGACGGTGAGCTCTTGGTATTCCCTGTGTCGAAACTCAAGATAATTGTAATCGACACCATTTATGCTCAAGCTTATAGCAACACAATGGGTAGAGTGTGCAGATAAAACTCAACACAGAACTAATATGTACAGAAGATCAGTCTTCACATTTCTTTCATCTCACTGGGCCCTCCCTTAAGGGAGTTAGGCCCATACAAGCTCTAATACAATTTGAATTGGAGCCCTCTCAATCAACAGTTTTATGCGACCTTGTAGCAACATTTGTAATGGTTGGGCTGGAGCTGAGGTGTCATTTTAAATCTGTAGAAACAGAAGTATGTATATGACATCAATGCTATGGATTTGTTGGAGTTCAAAATTGAAGTGCTTTTGGGTCTTTTCCTAGCAACAAACCTTTTAGGGATGTCATAAGCATTGAATCAACATTTATGCTAGTTCCCAAACCTCGCAGATTTTTTTAGTTTAATTAAGCTATAGTTAAGTTAAGTTGCAAGTACTACCTCCGTTGTTCATAATTAAATTAAAATTCAAGAAACGTTAAAATGTTTTGCATTGCTAAACAAGCTAGGTCTATACCGTGTTGACAATAATGGTCATGGAAGCAGGTCTACACCGTGATCCAGGTGTGTGTATAATGTGCTTCTCTCTTAAAAATTTGGGAGGATTAAATAATTGAATCGTATAACCTCTTGCAAAACTTATGTTGAGAGCTAAGCGGTATATCGAGCATAAAATGCAAAGGATCGGTTTTGAGAGCAATCTCAATGGAATAGATTTCTTGTCACATGACACGGAGTTGCATACCCTATATTGTGCAAAAATTATATTTGGCAGGCTTATCTTGGATTATTTTTGTCCTTAAAGGTGGAGAGTATAGAAATAGTGGCAAGATTCGTTGAATTGTTCATTCTAAATTTTCAATACCAATACCATAAGTAAAGTTGTTGGATTCAAAATTCTGCACTATTTTTGTAACCAAAGGAATCCGTTTACAGTTTTGGGTTTTGATTTAGTGATTTAGCAGAGCAGTTGAATGAGGATGTGCTACTTCAATAGGCTTTCAATATGTTTGACAATGGCTGCACATTCAAACAGTGCACACACATAACCAGGATATCAAAAGACCGACAATATGTTAAGTTAAGGAATTCTAAGTCGACATATGAAAAAATCAAAACAAACCCAGAAAAATATATCTTATTGGAGAAAATAAATCGAACAATTTCGAAACAACAAATTCAAAAAATAAAACATTTAGTCATTGAAAGATCTGAAAATCAGAATCTTGACCTGAAGAGATTGAATAACATTGTTAATGGTTGATGTGCATCCAACACGACAACCATAGAACACCAAACCCTACCGCTTTGTTTTTCTTCCTTTGTCTGTCTGTAACTTTCACGTTTTCACCAAACCCTTGAATCTGCCCAATAAGAATGGTGATTTGGAGGTTACATATGTTTTTAGGTAATTCATTCAAAATATAGCAACCTATCCAAATGTTGGCAATGATCTTATCCAGGGGAGCTAAATCCATAATCTTCAGACCAACTGGAGTCCTCTTCCACTTCCACTTAGCCTAATACTTCTATTTCCTCTTCCACTTCCACTTCGCCTAATACTTCTATTATAAACGCAACAAACAAAAAAGAAATTGTCACCAAAAAAGAAAAGAAACAATAATAATTAGAAGGAAAAAAAAATATATTTAATTTCATTTATATGAAAGTCCAGATAGTAATATTAAAATTTCACATCCACCTTTGAATGGATTATTTTATTTTATATTGATATGAATTTTATATATTATGTTTTAATAGAAAATTAAAAAGTAACAATCTTCTAATAAAATTTACAAGTCATTTATATAATATTAATATTGATTTTTTATAGGTTTTTCACAAAAAAGTTTTAAAAAAAATCATAGGCTTTCTTATTTCTTTTTTACTTCTAAAAAATAAAAATGTTAAATAAAAGGGAAATAAATCTAAAAAAAATAATAACTAATAAATTAAAAAGTTATTAAAAAGGTTATAAGAAAATCTCAAGCAATCAATTTACAAATAAATAAATTTAAATAATAATAAAAAATAATAAAAATTGATTTCATAATAGTAAACTATAGATAAAGGAGAAAGATTTTTGGTCCAAGACAAACTAATAAGCAAGCAAAATTGAATGCCGTTATACAATGCCCAAATACAATAATAAATATTAGATATCATTTTTGGGATTCAACTGCGTTAAGTAAGTCATTCAAACGTATGACCATTTCCATGAGAGGTAGTCGTAACTGACTAATTTCTCATGATTTTTGAATAGTTCACTTAGCACTCATTGCATCGGGTGATGCTCACAGGGGTGAAGAAGTGGGATTGAAACTAGTGAAATGTGGAGAACGAATCACAATAATAAATAGTTTTAATTAAAATTTATATATTATTCAATAATAAATAGTTTTAATTAAAATTTAAAATATTCCTATATTCCATATTATTCATGTTTAGCCAATAGGCTTATATATGGACTCGAGTTAGATGTGGGGCTGTGAAATTTTTATTTTTTTTAATTGGACAGGTATGAGTGGTTGCCAAAAATATGGCGAGGATATGCTTTGTCTGAATACATGACATACCGTTGTAGTATTTGAATGCATGATCTACAAACGGTTACACTTGAAATTCAATTGAAATTGGGAGCGCAAAGGGTTGCACTTGAAATACAATTGAAATTGAAAAAATTGAAACAGCGGTATGTGGGTTTCATTCCAGATGATTGTCGTTTAGCGGTTCCGCTGGAGGAGCGACAGACAAAGTGGCCTCTCATCTCGTCAAGGTGGCCACATTATACAATTCAGTGATCGTTTTGCATTACAGTCCGCACATAAACCCATTTCGCTTTCACTGGCTTGGATTTCGACGCCATAATCTTTGACAGTGCTCCGCCGGCTCAAGGTATGCCTCTATAGTAAATTTATGCTTCTAAACCGGGTGTTTTTTCTACAGGGAGATTCCTAGTTGTTTTGCAAAATGGCGGAGAACTTTTCTCACACTACGAGTTTTCCTTTATTTCGATTAACTTTGATTTCGTTTCAAACTTTGTTTCCTTAAAAGATTCAATACAGCTGCTTATCTGTGTGGTTTCGTTTCGCATCTGCCCTGCAAAATTCCCAAATTTGGTGATTCGGCTCACAGATGCTTCTGCGGCAAAAGAAAAAGAGAGTGATACCGGGGTAGCCGCTCCGCCACTCTTTTCCGGCAACAATGGGGCTGATTTTAATTTCCACAGCGATAGGCTAGGGATTCGACCGTGGATCTCTGTCTCCAAAAGAATCCCGCGACGGGAATGCTCCAGGCAAGATACTTTCTACCATTTAATTTAAAGAATTTAGAGAATTGCACCTCACAGTTGTTCCAGACAGTTTGGCTCTTTTATCCTTACTGATATATATTTATTCTTTAAAGAATTTAAAGAATTGCACCTCGCAGTTGTTCCAGGCGGTTTGGCTTTTTTTTTTTTCTTTTTTTTTTATTTTATTTTTTATTGCAATTTATATTTATCTATTAGTGAAATGCAAATTCCTTTGTTTTTGGGACGCGAATTCTTATAGGAACTTTTTAAGGAACTCTGTCAACGATGTGATGTAGATTATAGTTGTAATTGAAGTCTGAGCCCAATGTTTACCCATTCTTTGAAATTGTTCTCCGATCGTCGGCACGGACACTTTATTACCGCGACTATGTTAACGGTCAATAATAAAATAATAAATTGGTCTGCAATAGAAAGCAATGGTGAGAGGCTTCACCGTCTTGTGTAATGCCAACTCAGGTGGCAGACACCGACGTTTCTTGTTTATTCGTTGGGTTTCTGGGTTGACTATTAGAGGGGGCCACAATTTTTTAATTAATGTCCCCTGATATGCGGGAGCATTAAGGAAATATAACGCGAGCTGTTTTTTTTTCACTTTCAGCTCGCGTTATATTTTCCTAATGCGTGAGTAACGCGTAAGAACCTGCCCTTGGGAGGGGAACAACAGCTGGAAACGGCTGCTAATACCCCATAGGCTGAGGAGCAAATGTCAGGGGCATTAATTAAAAAATTGTGACGGAAATAAGAATCGCCATTAAAAGGCATAGAATTGGCCCGAAAAGTTCACGTTTGAATTTGCAGGGTAGCCAGGTGTTTTTGTTTTTTTTTCAGGAAAAAAAACACTGGGCTTTTTGTATTAATGTAAGAAAGACCAATACATGTGTCAGTGTGTATATTAAAATAACGGGAGACATACACTAACAGAAAACAGTCTTGTTAGGTATGATTCGTCATCGAGTAGCTTTAGTTTCGTCATCCAGTAGCAATTAGAGAAAACTAAAACAGATCAAAATTTTTGCAAATATAATAGCTTAACCAAGTCCATGGTCACACAGTGTCGCAAATGAAAACTCAAAAAATATTCAGAAGCAAGATCCATTATTATGGCAGGTGGATCTCTCGAACTTTGAGATGCCCGAGATGCCCGTCCACATATAGAGTGTAATAAATGTTTCCATATTGATCACATATAGAGTGTAATAAATGTTTCCATATTGATTTAATAGTCCAGCTTTTCACAGACTGTCCGCTTCTTTATTGTTTTCCCTATATGTGTGATGGAGAATGTTGTGAAAGATGCCAGTAAATGTCTTACCTTTTTGGCCAAACTTACAAGGAGAGGGATCTCAAAAGCACTATTTCCAAGTATCTCATCGATGATGGCTTTGGAGTCTCCGTATATGTTGGTGGAGTTGTCTATAACGCGACTTTTTGAAAGCCTTTCCGGCGGATTTTTCCGGTCGAAATCCGGCAAGAATTATTGGAATCGCAAGTTTGATAGCTATTTTCTGCACAATGAAAGCGTCCCAGGGGTTTTTCAGGGTGCTGAATCCAAATATGCAGTTAAAAAACCATTTTAACTGCAAGAAATCAAGATTTGACTTCAATTTCTTCGCCGGATTCCGTCACCGGAATCTTCAAAAAGTCGCATTATAGACAACTCCTATGTTCGTGATGTCTAGCTGCTTCTTTGCTGTGAACTAGAGTAAATCCTAGAGTGTGCTATGATTTCAGGTCTGGTATTTGTTCCAAAAAGATCGAAAGCACTATTTCCAAGTATCCCATCTGATGGCTTTGGAGTCTATGTATATGTTATTGATGTCCAGCTTTTTCTCCGTTGTGAACCAGAGTAAACCCTGGAGGGCTATGATTTCAGCTCTGGTATTTGTTCCACTACCCTATTTCAGTGCAGGTGGTATAATGTGCAATTATCTGGTTTGAGGACCACTCCACATCCACACATTCCCTTTTGTTTTTTAGTATGAAAAAACGTTATTTGTATTAATATCAGAGAGAGGTTTACAAAATTCACAGATTGTCTGGCAATCACATGCCAAACCAAACATTAACAATTATAATATGTTCAGAGTGTTTCATCAAAAGAGATATCCACCTATATACAGTATAAGGAAAGATCAAAAGTATTGGAAACTGTGTTGGGTAATATCGTTATGGATAGAAAATCAGCCCAATACTATAATCAAAAAAATAAGTCCCTGTTGTTTGAGCCGAGACCACAGCTAAGACTGCAGCCGAGCCGAGACTACAGCTAAGACTGCAGCCGAGACCACAGCAAAGATAACAACCGAGACCACAGCGGAGACCGCAACGTGTCAAGAGTCGAGACTGCTACGTGTTCACAGCATGCCACTGAGCTAAATTAGTGTCCTCGGCAAGGTGTGCAAACAAACTCCCTTGTCTGACGGTGTATTCCTTTTGCATCTCGACATTTCGGTCTTTAGGAAGGGGGATATCATTACACAGGAACGTTTCAGAACACTGAGCTACACGCCTGTTTTGTCAACTATGTTTGGGGTTTCTTTGCCATAGTTTTTACCTGTAATGCTTTGGAATCCAGTTAGTTCTATATAAGGGGTTTTTTTCTGCCATATTTCTACTAGTTTTGTCAACTATTTTCGGGGTTTCTTCGCCATAGTTTTTACCTATAATGTTTTGAGATCCTGTTAGTTCTATATACGAGGTTTTTTCTGCATAATTTCTACTTGTTTCGTCAACTATTTTTCGGGGTTTTTTTTCGCCATAATTTTTCCCTGTATTGTTTTTCCCTGTAGTGTTTTGAGTCAGGGTTTATAAATCCTTTGCTGTTCAGAATTCCGGTCTCACGTTTTTGCGGAAACATATGGGAAGTAACAGTACTACTTTGCCATAAGATGAAACAACGGGGATGCAAGATCTGCGGTCTGGACGGACAATAGAAGGAGCTTTTTTATCCTTTTGACAAACAAAGGAGGGAATGACCTGGATGGTTATAATCAACAGTGGCGTCTAGCAGTAAGGTATGCCCTGAGATTAATTTCTTCCAACTGGAAATTATAGTTTGCATGTCTCTCTGTATTAATATTAGAAAATTCATCTGTTTAAAAATTCTGTTTCTTGAACTGTCTATAGGCCATCATTTTTGGCATTGGCTGTTAGATATCTGTATCATCTCCCATCCATGCCTAGGTTTCAGGTTCAGAATAGGAAAATGCTAGTATAATTATAAAGTATGTTACTGTTGTTGCATTGTGTTTCAAAAAATATATAAGAAGTTATCAATTCGGCTCTATTACATCCTCAGGAAAGATATCATTTCGGCTCAGCTATATTATGTTTTCTCTATGGCTTTTTTACCAAAGTTTTAGTCCAATCCAGTGATAACCCCCTTACTATCCTACGACTAGATTATCTTTGGTTTTCAGATACCGCTGAGCATGTCTATTCTCTCTGGTTATTTGGATGACCAGGAAATTTCTTAGGTGACATTTCCCTTTTTTTTTGGTGGGTAGGTGGGCACGTGTCAAAGGACAACGGCCACATGGTAGGCAATCGTCACTATCCCTTATCCCTACATTCTCACCACCAAAGTCTTCCACTGACGTACATTTCACATCCCCATACTTTATTTTGACATCACACATTCCTCCCCAAGTGGGTGGCAGTGGTGAAAGTACACGTATATACGCATTTATTTTTGGCTCAATACTAAAAAGGTCATCTTTTTAAATCATGTCAAAAATGCTCTTATAGGGAATATAAATCTCACATGAACATTCCCCTCGTAGATCGGGGACGCGTCCTTTCCAAATTTAATCTCTGCCACAATCCGAATCTCTGCCACAATCCGAATCTTTTTCATCATCTGTCAGATCAGCTGACACCTTGTTCCTTACCCTTCTCTGACTACTGACAGATTACCTGACTATTCACGAATTGTCCTACCTGGCCTCTCTCAGGTCTGGGACCACGATGGAAATTACGTCTGACATGTCTGCGTCATCCACTTTGGTTCGCGCAACAATTGAAGCGGAAATGCTCCACATTGGATCTCGCATCCCGGATGACCAGCATTCTATGTTAGGTGAATTAAATATTTCCCGATTTGAGACCTCTGTGGTACAATATTTTTGATTCAGTCATCGGAGTTTCCACAGTAAGAGAATTGTTCTGCCAACGTTTCAAACCCCAACCGGGATCCATCATCAGGGCCCTGATGATGGATCCCGGTTGGGGTTTGAAACGTTGGCAGAACAATTCTCTTACTGTGGAAACTGATGATGGATCCCGGTTGGGGTTTGAAACGTTGGCAGAACAATTCTCTTACTGTGGAAACTCCGATGACTGAATCATAAATATTTCCCCTTCAAGCCATCCAGCACGTGCTTATTAGGGTGGCGAACATGAAAAAACACGACGTAAACAAAGGCAACGTCCTATTAAAACCATCCCGTCACCCCCTAATCAACTTGGAAAGTGCGACCCTTGTGGATAGAATCATCAATTTACAGAAACGCGCATTAATTGGCTGTTGGCATTTTCCTGATATGGAAGACTCCCAAATGAAGAATTGGCTTGGTACAAAGTGGAAATCCTTGCTAGGATATATCCCCACGATTGTTAGACTTATGAAAAACTGGTACAGTTTCCATTTTCTGAGTATGGAGGATCTTGAGACAATTAGATCTATACCATGGGTTCATGGTAAAAGCTTCCTCGCTCTCCACAACTGGTACATTGGATATAATCCACTGCATAATACCCCTTCCAACAAACTCATATGGGTAAAATTACCTGGCCTTCCGATTGAATTATGGACAAAGGATGCATTAACAGATATTGGAAATGCCATTGGGAAATTTGTTTACGTGGACCCGAAATGTCTAGGGGCAAAGGACAAAAGAGTGGCCTAGATCCTAATTGAAAAGGAATACCGTGGTGGTTTTCCTGATCACATAAACCTTCAATGGGGAGACATTAATCTTCAACAGAGGCTAGACTTTTGGGGGGTACCTTTCCGCTGTTCGACCTGCCACAGAACTGGACATCTACAAGATCAATGCCCGTTCCGTTCGGGAGGTCGCCTACAGGGAAGAAAGATTCCAAACAAATCAAAGTTGGCTTTTTCCGAGAAGGAACAAACAGAAGTTGATAGACTAAAGATGGCGTCATTCCGGAAAGCGACAAATCCAGGTAACTCTAATTGTACTTCTCCCCATATTTCTCCTTTTCCAAACTCTAGGGGAATATCCCCTTATACTGTTCCATCTTCGCCCTACTGTCCCAGAAAGTCTGTGTCACCACCTTTGGGATGTCCAGCTCATCCTAGCTCTCCCCCCCCTCCTGAGCCTATACTTTTCCAGGAAATTCCCGCCCCTTTACCATCCCCACACCCATACTACAATGTCCCGTCAACATCACACATCACATACGTACCCTCTCCCACACCCTCCCCTAATAGGGCCTCACGCCAATCAAAAGGCAAAGAACCTTGCCTTTCTGTTACCCCTCCAAATTCTCCCATCTCTACCTCTCCTAACTCAGTGGGAGGTGATCTGGATTTTCTCCTGAAAAAGAAGACTCTGGACCTGCAAACCCTCACCATTCACAAACCTGTTTCACCTGGGTCCCCTCACATCAGCGCAACCTCAGCTGGTAACATTACTGTCAGGTGGAAGCAAAATAGGGGCAGCAGACATTTTCACGGAAGGAAAAACAGTAACTCTCTATCCACAACGATGGATCGTTTTCTTATAGATATTCTTATAACTGATCTTTCTTCACATGGGCCTCTTAGAGCAAGGCAGCCTATTGACCTTTCTCCATGACTCGTATCATGTCTATTAATATCAGGGGGCTGGGAGTGGATCCAAAATTTTTAGCTCTCAAAGACTTGTTTCTTTCCTCTCACTCTAATCTCATTCTCATTCAGGAGACAATGCATGGTAGAACTGAAACTGTCTCATGTTTTAGGAAAATGTTCCCATACTGGCACATTACGGCCACGGATTCCACTGGCCTCTCTGGGGTTCTTGCTGCTTTATGGGATCTAGCCTGGGTTACGGTCAAAGCCTTTAGATGTTTTGTTGGTATCTTGCTTGTGGCCAATTTTTATGGCATTCTTGGTTTCATCCATATACTTAATGTTTATGCCCCTTACAAGGACCGTCTCATTTTTTGGAATTGTTTTCTCTCATCTGAAATAATGGAACTAGACTCATTAATGATAGTTGGAGATTTAAACTGTACTTTAAGCTGTGATGAAGTTTGGGGGAGTGGTAGGAAGGTGGACCCTTTGGTCGGCCTGCTTCAAGACGCCCTTCTTCATTACAATTTTGTAGATGTCTGTCCATCAAAAATAGCCCCCACATGGGATAATGGAAGATCTGGTCCGACTTATCTGGCCAAACGACTCGATCGTTTCTTGCTCCATGATAATTTGTTGGAACGTCTGGGCATACTAGATACAGATATCTTAAATTACTTCATTTCAGATCATAGACCCATCATACTGCAATGGAAAAACTCTGGAATCCAAAAAGGTTTTCCTTTCAAATTTAATAGAACCTGGTTGGATGACCCAGAGTTCAATGATCTTGTACAGAAAACCTGGGCCTACCGCTCTCCTCTAGCCAGCGACTCCCCTTCTCAGCACCTCCTTGACAATTTAGTCTCCCTTTGGAAAATAGTAGAACTCTGGCAAATCTGGAAGCTAAAAAAAATAGGAAAGCCGTGGAAGACATTCAAATGGAATTGGATAGGATTGCCTCTAGGATGACAGATCAATGTCTTCCCTTAAAGTTTCGCTTTCGCATAAAAGAACTGGAGTTTAAGAAAAACAAATTACTGGCCATCGAGGAAGCCACATGGAGACTAAAAAGCAGGGCTATATGGCTAAAAGAAGGTGACCGAAATACCAAATTTTTTCATAGATATGCAAATCAGCGGCGGAACATTAACACTATCTGGGAGATTAGGGATGAGGGGGGAAATAATTTTTACTCTCAGGAAGATATTTGCAATGCAGCTGTAGGATACTTCCAGAAATCCTACAGTAGGAATGAGAACATTAAGGCTGAAGATATCATCTGGGGAATTGACCCATACCCCACCATGTTCAATGATGAACAAAATGATGAATTTTTCAAACCAGTTTCTGAAGAAGAACTTTTAATAGTAATGAAATCATTTAAGAAAGATAAATGTCCAGGCCCGAATGGATGGACGATCGAATTATTCCTCCACTTTTTTGATCTAGTAAAGAAGGATCTTCTGAGTATGGTCGAGGAATCCAGAATGTCGGGTAAAATTCACCAATACATATCATCAACCTACATTGCCCTCATTCCAAAAAAGAAATATGCCAATACCTTCTCGGATTTTAGACCTATATCTTTGTGCAATGCAATTTATAAAATAATCTCTAAGATCATTGCTGGCAGATTTCGAGGTTCCCTTTCAAACTATATCTCACAGGAACAACATGGTTTCCTAAAAGACAGACTTATTCATGATGCAGTTGCAAACACACAGGAAAGTTTGCACTCCATTCACACAAAAAACTTGATGCTGTGATTCTGCAAATTGATCTAAAAAAGGCCTATGACTGTCTTGATTGGGGTTTCTTAAGATGTGTACTTACCAAAATTGGACTCAATCATTCCTGTACAAACTGGATTATGGCTTGCATCGAGAAGGTTAATTTTGCCATCCTTATAAATGGACATCTTCTTTCTTTTCCCCTGCTGCTAGAGGTTTGAGACAGGGATGTTCCCTTTCCTCGTTACTGTTCATCCTGGCAATGGATTGCCTAAGTTTGCATATAAAAAGGGTTGTCTTGGAGGGTCACTACCGACCTCTGATGATCAGCAAAAACAACTACATTTCACACAGTCTTTTTGTTGATGACATCCTGATTTTTGGAATGCTTTGTCGTTTCACCTGGATATGTCTTTTTAACATCCTGAAGAATTTCAAAATGGCTACAGGTTTACAAATTAATGAAAGAAAATCTATTATCTATCATGGGAAATGTGACAAGGAAATCATTGACTACATTGCAGAGCTGTATAACATAAAAGCAATTCCTATACAAGAAGGAATGAAATACCTCGGATATCACCTTAAACCCTCCTGCTACTCCAAAGCAGACTGGCAATGGATCACAAATCGCTACTTTAAAAGAATATCAGGTTGGGAAAACAAGTGCCTGTCCATGGGAGGAAGAGTTGTACTTGCACAATCAGTTTTAGCACAACTGACTGTTTATTGGGCTCACCTTTTTTATATTCCTGCTAGCATTATAAAAATGCTAAATAGACTGACAACAAACTTTATTTGGGGAGGATGTAAAGAAAAGAAGAAATTTCACTTAACAAAACTTTCTAACATTACTCTTCCAAAGGATCTAGGAGGTTGGGGGATTATGAATCTTCGGAAATTTGGAATAGCCTTATTATGCAAATCCTTATGGAGGGGTATATACGGAGAGGGCATTTGGAGTAGGTCCATAAAAAGAAAGTATATGGGCAACAAAGACTTTACATTCTGGTACAGAAAAGGCACAATAGGATCCATTCATGGCTCTGCTATCTGGCAAAGTTTCCGTAAAATATAGTCTTTCTTCCTACAAAATCTCTCATGGAGTTTTCAGAATGGGAACAGAATGTACATCGATTTAGACCCTATTTCTGGAGCAGGGAAGGATTGCTCTATTCCACAACAAATTATAAATGTCTTTCATCGTATGAGCATCTTTGTTTGGGGACAGGTCATTGCAGGCTGGCAGGGACCTTCTCCCATATGGAAAGAAGCTCAAGAGTTGGGTCTACAAGGACAGTTGGCTTTCCAATGGAACAAGACATTGACGATCATAAGAAATATTGGTATCTGCCATACAGAACCACAAGACTATCTCACTTAGAAGGGGGAAGGAAAATATAAGTGTTGCTGAAACCTATTTAACCTTATCCAAGATCCAACCTTCCCAAACAAGACATCAATTCCTATCTTCATTATGGAAAACAGGAGCCCCAAGAAAAATCATTATTTTCTCCTGGCTAGTTTACCATAATAAAAAATTCACTTGGGACAATCTGCAAAAGACTCAATGGAAAGGGTCGGGTATCTGTTTAATCCGCAAAGCTGGATTGGAAAATAATGAACATATTTTTCTTCATTGCAACCTCACCTCTCAGGTATGGAGGAAACTACCATTTTTACTTGGTTTCAGTTTTACTATGCATTCTTCATTAAAAGACTCACTCGAATGGTGGAGCGTGCAGAAGGTTTCTTGGAGATCCATCCCACAAATTGTTATATGGACGATCTGGAAGTGGAGGAACAATGTTCTGTTCCAAAACAAACAGGAAGATTTTTAGCAAATAACTCACAAGGTCATCTCATTCTACAACAATTACATGCCACAACTCAAACAGTATAAAAATAAAACCAGTGGACATAACAATTTTTTGCTGGAATACCTAAGGAGATTCTTCGACGGGGCAGCACAAAATGGAATATGTGCCTGTGGTATCTACATTTCCATGAACGAACATCAAAAAATCAACATTTACTGGAACGAAGGGAAAGGTACCAATAACAAAGCAGAGGCAATGGCACTCTCGGGTCTCTTATGTTTCAGTGAATTCCTAAACATTCATGATCTGCATATTTATGGAGACTCTAAAATCATAATTGATCATGTCTTAGGGAAATTTTCCATAAAAAATCCCCACCTTACAAGATGGATGAAAAGAATTGAGTTTTTCTGGCAAGTACAAAAGGGTTACTCTATCCAACATGTGGACAGATCACAAAATGAACAAGCTGACAGTTTATCAAAAAAATGGCTATCACTTGAGACGGGTAAATGGTACATAGATATACTTCTGGAGGAATTTATCCTCCCAAGAACATAAATCTAAATCCTTTTTCCTATGTCACACATTCCCCTTTGTTATGCACCATCAAACCAACATCAGTGGGAGGGTTCTCAATTTCACCTTGTGCTGATTTACTTCATAGTCCATGGAAGTGTCCTTCGACCATGTTATGGATTTTAAGCAAATACTGTTGTAATCAATGGGATTTACATCAAAGATGAAATGGTTCCAAATCTCCCACATATTGTATATTGGCATGAAATTGTTACATTCAGACCAGTGGGACATCGTCTGTTTAACGTTTGAGTATAAAACCACAGAGAATTCCATATAATGTGGAATGTTCTTTCATATCTGGGCAGTAGGGGGGCAGGGAAAAACCAAATCTCCCACATATTGTATATTGGCATGAAATTGTTACATTCAGACCAGTGGGACATCGTCTGTTTAACGTTTGAGTATAAAACCACAGAGAATTCCATATGATGTGGAATGTTCTTTCATATCTGGGCAGTAGGGGGGGAGGGAAAAAAACGTGTTAGGCTGATTCAGAACAGTCTCTACAGAAGATGCAGACTCCCGGGTCATAAAATCCTCTTTTGAGCAGATTGTCCCATGTCAATACTTTGTTTCTCCAAACCAGCTAGCAAACATAATTAATTTGATGCGCATTTTTAATTCCCATATCTTATTCAACCAAGAGTAATTCCCATATCTTGTTGAACCAAGAAGTCCGCCGGAGATTGTATTTCATAGAAACATAAAATCTGTAGGTTTCAACAACAATGTGCATATGGTCACCTTCAGAATTGTAAATGAGGCCAGATTCGCTGAGTGCCTAAGTGAAATCCTGCCATTTGGTTGCGTGGAGTCCAGACAGCCTCATTTCAGCTGCATCCTTCCATATAAGACAGTGGTTTTGATAATGCCTTATGGATTGACGGAGAAAGAAATGTCCATTCCTGTTAATGATGTTAAAAATATGTCCCTGTAAATTCAGCTCTTGGTCCATGGCTTTTATAGTATCTTAACCCATCAGGATTTTCCAGCGAGGAGCTACAACAATTCCTTTTTTAAGTTATTAGCATAGCAAGAGGGATCTTTTACTCATAAATTTGATCACGACATTTCTACATATTTTCCCAATAAAGGATTGTGATAATCAAATTTCATTATAACTTGAACTTTTGAATAAAGTGATATGATATGTTTACATATATTCCTAAAAATGGTTTGGCATAGTCAGAGTTCTCAAACAAATTTAGTAACATATAATAAATTCAACCTTTCCTTTGAGCGGATTTATACCAAAACGAAATAATGGATTGTGATAATCAAATTTCATTATAATTTAAACTTTTGAAGAAAAGGATATGATATGTTTACAGATATTCTTAAAAATGGTTTGGCATTGTCAGAATTCTCAACCAAATTTAATAACATATAATAAATTCAACTTTTCCTTTGACTGGATTTATAATTTTATATTAATCTTTTTAAGACTAAACCACTTCATTTTCGTTAATAAATTCAAAATTCTTCCTGACATTATTTCTTACAACTTTATAATAGTTCTTGCTATGGTTAAAAGAAGCTAGTTATTTAAAAGAATATATAACTAAAAAAGTGACATCATTAAAATATTTCTTACAACTTTATAAGAGTGCTTGCTAATCTTAAAAGAAGCTAGTTATTTAAAAGAATATATAACTAAAAAAGTGACATCATTAAAATATTTCTTACAACTTTATAAGAGTGCTTGCTAATGTTAAAAGAAGCTAGTTATTTAAAAGAATATATAACTAGAAAAAGTGACATCATTATAATAAAATAAATTTATGAGAATTTTGTAATTTTTAAAATATTTTTTTAATCAAATTTTTATTTAGATAAATAAAAAATAATATAATGTATAAATTAAATTAAATATAAATTTTAATTTTTTTGGTTAAATTAGAAAGATTATTGATAATATAATAGACCATATAAGTATAGTTTTAAAATATATTTTTTTTAAAAAATCATCAATAAAATTATTAAATATTTTTTATTATATTAGATAAATATAATTAAAATAAACAAATTTTAATGTTTAATTTAATAATTATTTAAATAACCAATATAATTTCTTCCAAAAATATTTTCAAATCATCATAATATAAATCACAAAATTTGATAATATAATAGACCATATAAGTATAGTTTTAAAATATATTTTTTTTTAAAAATCATCAATAAAATTATTAAATATTTTTTATTACATTAGATAAATATAATTAAAATAAACAAATTTTAATATTTAATTTAATAATTATTTAAATAACCAATATAATTTCTTCCAAAAATATTTTCAAATCATTATAATATAAATCACAAAATTTGAATTTGAATATTTAAAAATATTTAAATATTTTTTAATTTAATATATATAATTATATATATATCAACTTTTCCTTTGACTGTATTTATATTAATTTTTTAAAACTAAACTACTTCATTTTCGTTAAATTTGAATATTAAACCAATTTAACATTTTAGTCAATATTTTAATAAATTCAAAATTCTCCCCAACATTATTTCTTACAACTTTATAATAGTTCTTGCTACCGTTCAAAGAAGCTAGTTATTTAAAAGAATATATAACTAAGAAAAAGCGACTCATTAAAAACAACTTTATAATAGTTCTGGCTACCATTAAAAGAAGCTAGTTATTTAAAAGAATATATAACTAGAAAAAGTGACATCATTAAAGTGACTCATTAAAAACAACTTTATAATAGTTCTTGCTACCATTAAAAGAAGCTAGTTATTTAAAAGAATATATAACTAGAAAAAGTGACATCATTAAAATGAAATAAATTGATGAGAATTTTTTAATTTGTAAATTATTTTTTTAATCCATTTCTTAATTAAATAATAATTTATTTATTTTTTCTTAGATATAAATAAAAGGTTACTTATATAAATAAAAAATATTATAATGTATAAAATAAAATAAATTAAATATGATACATATAATTTTTAATTTTTGTTGTTGATTTAAAAGGATTATTGATAATATAATATAGCATATAAGTGTAGTTTTAAGGTATTTTTTTACAAAAATTCATCAATAAAATTATTAAATTATTTTTATTATATTAGATAAATATAATTAAAATATAAATAATTAAAAAATATTTAAGTATTTTTTTAATGATGATGATGATGGTTAACATCCACTAAGACCAAACTTTGATCTATCAGATCTAAAGAAACGAATTATTTAGTTTGATTTAAGATTTTATTCCTATGCTCAAAAAGCTTGGAGAGAAGCCTCCCGAGCTCACTGTAATTTTGACAATGTAAAAGGCTAGGAAGGTCAGTATTGCAACAAAGATTTTGAAACTGAGATCTAATGTGGTTGTACATAGGGCACTCTAAGAGGAAGTGATTTTCATCTTCGATGTTTGTATTCTCACAAAGATGGCAGAACCTTTCCATCCATGGTGTTTTAGGAACTGCCCAACGACCCGTTTCACTATGGAGCTCATGAGAGTTCGTTCTAATCTTGGCTATATTAATTTTCTTCTTTGAGTTAGTTAAAACAGAGAGATACATTTGATCTTCTAGGGTGGGGTTGATGACCTCCTTATAATATCTTAATTTTCTTTTAGCTACTAAATATTTCTCACACCATATTTTTTCTTTGAACTGAGAAGTAACAATATTTTTAATGTTATTAATGTTTTGCAATGCAACATTTTCGTCAATCTCCCAATGGTTTAACCAGGCCCTAGTGTCTTTATGCCAACCTCATTTGAGCCTTAGGTGGTTTTGGCTGGAATTTAAAGCTAGCTTAGGAAGTCTATGGTCTCCTATGTTATTGAGTTTGTGCTTGTACAACAGAAGCCTAGTCATAGCTAGGCTCTCGATGGGGGAAAGAGCCACTTCTATAAGGAGAATAGGATAGGGTGTGTTGCTTTTAATTTTGAGGTTATACGTTATAAAACGCTTTTGGATTTGCTCAATCTTTCTCCAGGATTCTCTAGAGATGCTACAACCCCAAACCTCACATCCATATAAGATAACCGGAGTGACTAAAGTTTCAAAGAGGAACTTATTTCTATCCCACATTACGAGGTTTGTCGTTTTACAATTATTTTCAAGACCAAAATAAGCTTTCCATCCCCCATTAATCCCTTTCTCAATGTTATAGTTCTAGTTGAGGTTGTGATGAATATTAATACCTAGGTACTTGTAGGAAGACACTTCCTCCAGGTTACTATGGTCATACATAAAATTAGCGTAAGTGTCCTTTGTGGATTTGATAATCATAACTTTTGTTTTGTCAGTGTTAACCAGCATACCCATGGTAGAGCAGAAATCCTTAAGAAGTATAAGTTGCTTATCAAGATCAGATAGGCACCTTGCAAGAAGAATAATATCGTCAGCATAGAGAAGAAGGATGATGACTATCCCAGATCGTGCCAACACATCCTGCTTCCTCTAAAAAACCTTCTAGCTTGTCGATGTAAATGACAAATAGGGTAGGGAAGAGGGGGCAACCTTGTTTAACTCTGATATTACACTTAATATCCTTCGACCACCCCTCATTTCTCTTTAACTTGGCAATTACATTCTCATATAACCTTATAGTGGAGCTCTCAACTCAAAAGGAACCTTTAGCTCTTCTAATCTGTTCCAAAGGTTGTTTCTAGGAACCGTATCGAAAGCCTTTCTAAAGTCCACAAAGCAACAAAAGAGATTGGATTTATCATTGTGGCATTCCTCCACAATGATCCTAAGCATAACAAGGTGGTTTGTTGTTGAGTGCTGCTTTCTAAAACCTGCTTGGCCTTTAGCCCGTTTACCTTCACTTTCAAGCCATATGCTCAACTTCCTTTCCAAAATAATACTATATAACTTGGCTAGGAGAGGGTTGATCATAATTATCCGATAATTAGAGGGGTTATTTGTATCCCCACTTTTAAAAATAGGGATAATGAGGCTTGGAGTCCATGGTTTAGGGAACCCTTGTTTGACCACTTGATTGAAAAGCTTGTGAATGTGGGGGATGAGGACAGGACCTCCAATTTTTAAGATTTCCGCCTAGTAACCTTCAATGTCCTTAGCTTTCCCCTTAGTCAAGCGATTAACCCCAAAATCAATGTCTTCTAATGAGAAAACTTCTTTCATTGTGAGCAGGTTTTTAAAGTTATCCATGACATTTGGAGATTCATAAAGATTTTTAAGATAGGAATTCCAGTTGTGTAAAACAATTTTATTATTATATTTAGTTTTCCTAGTTAGAATCTGCCTCCAGAATTTCTTAGGAGCTACCTTAGAGAGGTGTAAGAGATTCTCTTGTCTTTTACGAATATACTGCCTTTTTTTCTTTTTAGTTAGGGCTTTGTATATTTTTATCTTGCCAATTTTAAGAGATTCATCAACAACTTCCTTAATTTCTCTCCTCGCACTTTTACAATCTTTGTCATACCATGGGTTGGTTTTGCTATTTCTTTTATTACTTGAAACTTCAATTGAGAACTTGTTAATAGAATATGAGAGGGTTGTAGTAAAATTATGATAGAGATCTTCTATGTTGTCTATACTAGATAAAGGAAGCAAATTAGTTTTTAATTCATTTAAAAAGAGATCTTTTTTATTTCTATAAAAGATTAACTTCTTTTGGCTGTAAGGATTATCTTCTATGGGATCTCTATGCATGACAAAATTGAGAGTTATAAGTAAAGGCCTATGATCAAATTCAGGCTCGTGGTCATTTAAGATGTCAAAATTTGTTATTTCGTTGTATAGAGGGAGATCGGAGATAACATAGTCTACCACGCTGCTACCAAGCCCATGGATGCAGGTCATCTAGCTAGAATTGGGCCACTTCTTTAGACCGTTGCAAATTATGAGATCTTGAGCACTATAGAGCTTGACTAGCTCCGACCCAAACAAATTCTCCCCGAGGTCTTCAGAGCTCCTTTTGTACCGGCTAGCCAGAGGAAGGTCTTTGTCTAACCAAAGAGGATTAGGGTTGGAATGATTGCTTAGAATAATAGCTTGGTTGCTTGAAGTTCGAGCATTAAAGTCACCCATTAAAAGGATATTGCCTTCATTCCTTAGGCTATAAATATCATTCTCTAAACCATTGTAAGGACTATTTTTATCTAGATTCTTTTTCTTATAGAAGTTAGAATTGATGGGGGGAAATAATAGATTGCTATGTAGGTCTTGTTATCATAAATGTCAGCAATTTCTATCCAACTATATTGGTTTTAAGGGTCGCTTTTATAAATCCTAGCATGGGGAGAGATGTTCTTCTTAATGTAACAAGCTATATCCGCAATGCCTCTATGGGAGAATTGCTTATTCCAGGTAGACCATAACGTAAATCCATCTATGTTAGGGATCTTAGATTCTTCGTGCTCCCAAGTTTCAACAAGCAAAATAATATCAACATCATTCGAGATCTAACTTAGCTTGAGGGCTTTGTTCCATGGAAAGCCCCTACAGTTCCAAGAAAGAATCTAGAGCATGTTGAATTTCTATTTATTATTATCTTTTTGGTTTCTATCTCGAATAATGGCTTTTCTATTTCTGATTATTGCCCATTTTCCTTCCTTCGTAGATTCCTTTCTCGAATGAGATCTTCATTTATAAATATCCCCGTTCCTTTTAGACTTGAGGTTTTACTAAGTATGTCATACTTATGGTCAATAGAGCGCACCTTTATTCGGATCAACCTTCCTTTATTCTCAGTTAGTTTCCCCAACCTTGTTGCTTCTATGAGACACGTTGTTTCAATTTGTAATCTGTTATGTAATTCTGTCTGGGTTATGGCTAAAGTATCCTTGTCTACTTCCTCTTTAAACTAAAAATTATAAGGTTCAAGGCCCTTTTGTTATGCTCATGGTCTAATTCTATCAATTTTTTCATTTCATCTTTAATTGGTGTAATATCTAATTTACTTGCCACATTATTTAGAGTGAGGCAGCTATTAATCTTTTCTTCTAGCTCTTTAATCACGTCCTTCATTTTAAGACTCTCTAAAGTATCATCATTTACTTGCTGGGATGTTTGGTTCATATCTTGGTTTTGTTTTTCTATGACCTGCAACCTAGTCTCCATTGCCTCCATCTTATTCTCCAATAGTTCTATTTTTTTTTTCTATTTGTTATTTTTTTTTTCTATTTGTTTTTGGATCTTGTCTTCAAGAGATGTGAATTTATTTTCCAGCATGACTGCTAACTCTATTTGTAGCTTGACTTCTCTTTCTTCTCTACGTTTCTCTAAATACTCTATATACTCATAGAGGCTCTGTAGAGTAACTGTGTTAGGTCTACCCTTGAAAATCTTTGGTAATTGTGGTGAATTATTCATACTTGAAAATATATGAGCAAATATGTATTAGAAAAATATAAGGAATGTGTACACTTGATATCAGCAAGCCAAACCACAGACACACGTGCCCCAAATTGTTTTTCTATTACGCAGCGAGATCGTGAATTATTACCACAGAGAGATCGTAAATTATGACCGGAGAGATTGTAAATTATTACCGCAGAGAGATCATAAATTATTACCACAGAGAGATCGTAAATACATCACCCTAAATTATTACCGTAGATAAATTGTAATATATATATATATATATATATATATATATATATGAGTTTTAGAAATATAATTTTTTCCCAATTAATTTATATTGTAATTTTTCAATTTAATTGGTATTGTAATTGTTAAATAAAATTATATATTAAAGAATATTGATTTAAATTAATATATATAGATAGATTTCAAAACTTTAAATTATAATAATTTTTTCTTAACATAATAATATATATTTGATTATAATTTAAGAATTATTACTATACAAACATTTTAAATTTAAATTATGATTTTGATAAATCATCATTATCACTATCATCATAGTGATATTAAACTAGAATAAAGTATTGACTTAATTTTAAATTTGTTTTTAAATAGGATTGCTAATAATTTTTTTGGAATAAAGTATTTAGATTTTTAAGTTAAAAGATTAATTAGATTTTAAATTTAATAATTATAGTAGATGAAAGTGATTTAATCTTTATTGAATATCCATAAAATATTTACCTAATCTATGGGATTTATCATGTATCTAATGTAAATTTTTTTTTTAAAGTTGTTTTGAAGCATTGATATTTATTTCTTAAAAATTTAATATCTTAAAAAAAATTAGTTAAATTTTGAACATTAATTTTAAAAAAGTTATGTCTATTTTAGAATAGAGTATTTAGATTTCTAATTTAGTAATTATATCAAATAAAAGAAATTTAATATTTATTGGATACCATAAAATATTTTTTTTCCCAAGGAAAAATTGTAATTTTATTAATGAAAACAAAATTACATGTTGGAGATGCTTGAAAGCATTCTATCATCTAGTCAAAGGCTGATGATCATAAGTTCATACAAAATTTCATACAAAATAATCAACTAAAAGCAGATGAGAGGAAGGGTTAAACTTTCCTCTATTTCCTTTTTTCAACCATTCACCATTCTCCTTGAGATGGCGTAGATGGGACAATGGCTAGTTGATTACCTTCTTCTATTCTTGAATTTTCCTTATCTGAATCAGAATTGTTAGATGCATGATGATGTTTGTAGCTGCTAGGGTCCTTTACCTCTGGTATCCTTGCTAACTGTGTCATAGTGACCTGTAAATCAGTTGGTTCTTGTGTTGCTTCCCTCTTGCCATCTGTTTCTTACAAATTCTGATTTTCCATATTGGGAATGGGTGCTTTTTCTGCTTCATCCTCTTCTTCATCTTACTCATTTGGGGGAAATTGCCATCCTTTGGGCTGCTTTCCCGATTTCTTCTTCCTCTTTGATTCTTTCTTGGCTTCAGGGCACGTGTTTTGTAGATGTCTTGTTTGTCGACATATTCTGCATCTAAAGGTTGTGTTCTCGAAATCACATAACTAGGTCTAGCTTTGCTTGTTGTGGATCAATTTTATGTGGTCCGACAGGCCTTTACTAAGGTCCACTTCCATGCATATTCGTGCGAACGTATATATTCATTCCTCCATTCTTTGTCTATATGTTTTTATGTATCGTCCTAAAATAGTCCCAATGCCTTCTAGCACTTGGTTATGCCAGAAATGTAGAGGAAGGTTATGAAGTTGAACCCAGATCAACATTCTGGATACAATCATGGTGTTTGCATCAAAATATAGGAACCATGGACCTTCCTGTAGTATAGCTTCTCGATCCTCTAATGATGCAAAATTTACAATGAAAAAACCTTTGGAGCATAGGTGTATTTCACAGTTTGTTGTCCAGTTTGTGAAAATCCAATGAAAGAGATCCATTGGTTTTGGCTAGAAGTTGTTGAATCTGCAGATGATGGCTTGTGCTTCATATGTTGTGCAAAGATCAATTGTTTCTGGAATGTTGATGTTTAGTTCTGGGACATAATTCATTTTCTCTACTATGTAGGGACTCGACATATTGTGTGTTTGTTCTGTGTGGGTTGTATCTGCTATTTTTCCCTATTGGATGTTTATGTAGGATGATCCACCATTTATATGTTTGTGGTATGGTTCTGCTCCTTTTTGTAAGCTAGAGCCAACAATATCTCATGTTCCCTTTTACTTACTAGATCCTGTTGCTCTACCTCTCAATCTCAGGTTTAGGATGATGGTGGATGTGGAAATGATGTGGTATTATCCTGCATATATCTGCCACCACGGATCCAATTTTGAAGGTGTGATGGATAGCTAAGATTTTGCATGATGTTCTGCTTCAATAGTGAAACCTTCTTTGAAGCCTGTACCCATACTAAGGAATATTTTCCATCAGATTTTTGAGAGAAATTTGGAATGATTTATGATCCTCCTAATCTAGGGAAGCTTGAATATCGAGGTCTGGATTAGAGTCATATGTGATTTCTAGTTCTTGTAGTGTAGACTACATTACAGGCACAAACGATGACTGCAGATGTCTTGCATCACTGTGTTCAATTATATGTGAGGGAAGATTTGATGAGAGTCACTTGGAAGTCCTCGATATAGATCCGGAACCGCCTTGAATAGAGTTAGTTGCGCTCAAACTGTAAGGAAACCGCAGATCTAATATGGAGGATCTAAGTTTTTTAGCATACCTTACCTCGTTGATGCACATCAATGTAGACAGTGGTGTAATAACATGCATATCTACTCTAGACGACCTCTGTGAGAACAAATTTGATATGTGACAACGATTCTTTGAAAGGACTATTTGTCCTTCCCACAAGATTTGAGCAAATATATCCCCAACGGTGAATAATGTGCATCCCCAATATTTTGATGATAGATTCCAGCATGTTTGTCTGATACGGCAGAAAACCAAAGAAAAGAATGGAAGGAGGAGCCTTGCCATAGTGTTTTTGGTTTAGATCTAATCCTAGACAGTGAAACAAAGAAAGATAAGATGACCCCATCTCGATCGCAGACAAATTGAGGTTTTGATCTTTATTTCAGATGTATTTAGATGATGATTGCTTTGTCCCCTAACCCTACAGAGTAGTAGCTCTAGAGCAACCCTTCTAATTCGTGTTTGAGAGATGCCTCCCCTCTGTCATCGGTCTACTCAATTGCAGTGAGCATTGTAGCCTAGGCACATGTTGTTGAATTCCCCTTCCATTTGGCGCAAAAATCCTTTCAGATCCCCTATGTTGTGAGGGACCGTTGGAGTAGATCGACCACCGTCGTAGGGTTTGATCACTCGCAAGATTTATTTTCCTCCATCCCACCCTCAATCCAAACAATAATACCATAAAATATCAATATGTTTAATAATATTATGGTAATATGTTAAATAATATGATAATATTATTGATATTGTGATAATATGTTTAATTATATGATAATATTATTATTTTTAGGTTTAATATTAATTTTAGGGTTTAATAATATGGTAATATTATTGATATTATAAATAATATTTTCTCCCCATGGGATTATTACTATTATAAATAGAAGAGATTAATATTATAATTCACCAAATGGAATAATATCATACATAATTATTAATATTAAAAACCTAAGGGATTAATATTAAAAACCAATGGATTATTCATATTATAAACCCAAAAGATTAATATTAAAAACACAAGGGATTAATATAGTAAACCCAAGATGTCTAGGGCTTAATATTGTAAATATCAATGAGTATTGTAAAACCACATGGGTTGGTCCAACGTCACATTGTGACAAAGATTGTTTTGATATGAAAATCAATCATGGTGAAAGATGGCCAACCATGGTCCAATGTCATATTGTGACAAAGATTGCTTCAATATGTAAATCAACCATGGTCAACCATGTTTATTTTAGGGTTTATAATATTTATCTTAGGATTTATATACCTTGGGTTTATAATATTAATCCCTTGGGTTTAATATTACTCCTTTGGGTTTATAATATCAATCCCTTGGGTTTATTAATCTAAGGGTTCATATTTGTAGGGTATAATATTATTCATAGTGTTTATAATATAATCCTAGGGTTTAATATTTCCTAGGTTTTATAATATTAATCTAGAGTTTAATATAAATCCCTTGGGTCGATAATCATGGTCAACCATGGTTCAATGTCATATTGTGACAAATATTGTCTTAATATGAAAATCAATCATGTCAATCATTATCAATCATCGTTAGCCACAATCAATCACGGTTAACCATGATCCAATGTCACATTGTGACAAAGATTGTCTCAATATAAAAATCAACTATGGTCAACCATGGTCCCATGTCACATTGTGACAAAGACTGTATCAATATAAAAATAAACCATGGTCAATGCCACATTAGGGCATATAATATTTATTTTAGGGTTTATGTACCTTGGGTTTATAATATTATTCCATTGGGTTTATAATCCCTTAGTATTAATCCATTGGGTTTGTAATATCAATCCCTTGGGTTTATTAATCTAAGGTTTCATATTCCTAGGGTATAATATTATTCATAGGGTTTAGAGTATTAATTCTTGGGTTTAATATAAATCCCTTGGGTTTATAATCATGGCCAACTATGGTCAATAATGAATGAAAATCAACGATGGCCAACCATCGTCAACCATGGTTAATCATGGTCAACTATCGTCCAATGTCACATTGTGACAAAGATTGTATCAATATGAAAATCAACCATGGTCAACCATGGTTATTTTAGGGTTTAAATATTTATCTTAGGTTTTATATACCTTGGGTTTATAATATTAATCGCTTGGGTTTATAATCCCATAGGTTTTTAGTATTAATCCTTTGGGTTTATAATATCAATCCATTGGATTTATTAATCTAAGGGTTCATATTCCTAGGGTGTAATATTATTCATAGGATTTACAATATTAATGCTTGGGTTTAATATAAATCCCTTGGGTTTATAATCATGGTCAACCATAGTCCAACATCACATTGTGAAAAATATTTTATCAGTATGAAAATCAACTATGATCCAACATCGCATTGCGACTAAGGTTGCTTCGATATGAAAATCAATCATGGTCAACCATGGTCCAATTTTACATTGTGAAAAATATTTTATCAATATGAAAATCAACCATGGTCCAACATCACATTGTGACAAAGATTGTCTGGATATTAAAATCAATAATGGTCAACCATGGTCCAACGTCGCATTATGACAAAGATTGTCACAATATGAAAACCAATCATGGTCAACCATGATCAGCCATGTTTATTTTAGGGTTTATATTATTTATCTTAGAGTTTATATACCTTGTGTTTATAATATTAATCCCTTGAGTTTATAATACCTTGGGATTTTAGAATTAATCCCTTGGGTTTATTATCCCCTATGTTTATAAGATTAGAAAGTTAGATATTACTAATAAAATATATTTACTTTTTCTTCATAAAGAATATAGGAAAGAGAAATCTAACTAATAAGCATGCCCACCCCAGAACTAATTAATCAAATGAAAGTCATCCACTTTAAATTTTGTGAAAGAAATAATAACTTTATATTATTACTCTTTATTCTAGACCAACCATTGCAATTTTAATGACTAAAATATATTAAGTAATTAATGACTTGCATTTGCTCCTTTTAAAAGGCATGATCCATCTTTCTACCCTGGTAGGTTCTTTCAACAATTTCTTGTTATCTTCCTAGTTCATCAAATGGCATCGTCCTTGTTTCCTCTTATGGCAATAATTTTTAGGACAATGATCTTAGCTAATACTGGAGGCTTTATAGCTCTTATACTTATATTCATGCTTGGAGGATTTATTCTCCCTAGAAGTTAGCATTTTTATTTATTTCAAATTCACGGGCATTTAATCTCTCCAAGAAATATTTAAGATTGAAATCTAGAAAATCTTGTTAAACAAGACAGGCTTTACTTGTCACTATAACCATATGCTAGGCTTCTAGTTTTAAACAATGAAGTATAAGTTTCCAGTAAGATTGATAATTGATTTTTGTGCCAGAGAAAATCCCGAAATGGTTGATATGGGGTTACTGGTGTTCCCCTTTGATGTATGCAGAAAATGCAATTTTAGTGAATGAGATGCTTGCTCCTAGATGGATGATAGTAAGGCTTTAACCTTTTAATGCTTTAAGATTTCCATGAAAGATTGTGGAAAAGATAGAAATAATCTAACTTGAGTTTCCTTGAAGAATATTTTTAACTATGAAGAGTATTTCAAATCCTTTAATGAAAGTGACTAGTGTCATGGAACCGTGTTGGCCTCTCAGAGTGCAGAGAATACCACAAATTTGGGTGTTTCTGCCCTGAAGAGTTGTAACATCTTTCCACAAGCATATTGGTACTGGCTAGGAGTTGCTTCTCTATTGGGATTTTCAGTCCTCTTCAATGTGCTTTTTACTTTGGAAAAATGTGAGTTGCTTCTCTAGAACAATATATGTTGTTCTCTATGTGTTCATCCTTTTTTAACCAAATTCTTTCATATATGAAATAATGTGGAATTTGTTTGTGCATAGCTCTTGGGAAACCTCAAGCTTTCATATCCGAAGAAGAACTTGGAAAAATGCAAGCCCAAGAGAATGGTACCAAGCAAGGACATAATAGACAGTCATCGAGATCAAGGAGAGGATCTTCCGTAGATGACAATAATGCATGTAAGACAACTATTAACCTAGTCTGGTTCAGAGTTTGATGAACAGATTAAGGGGAATAGATGGAGCATGAACTCCATGATTTTGAGTTATATAACAAAGTCTTCATTGCTTCGTTATGCAGATGATATGTAGATCATAGGAATGAGCAACCAATCAACTAATCTAGAAGGAAATGATTAGTTGGGTTTGGAGGCTGCAACAAGAGTTCTTCCGAAGCGAGGAATGATTCTTCCATTCAAAGCACTAGCCATGTATTTTGAAGATGTCAATTACTGTGTTGATATGCCCCCTGTATGAATTTGAGCCCTAATATTGGTCTATTATGTGATTCAGCTATTGCCATTTTTTGTGGCTTCTCTTACCTAAAAAGTTTGGCTGAAAAATATTGATTTTGTCTTCAGGAAATGAAAGATCAAGGAGTGACTGAGTATTTGCTTCAATTGCTCCGGGATGTTATAGGGGCATTCAAACTTGGTGTTCTTACAACATTGATGGGTGTTAGTGGTGCTGGGAAGACAACTCTCATGGATGTCTTAGCTGGAAGAAAGACTGGAGGATACATTGAGGGTGATATCCAAATCTCTGGATTTCCCAAAAAGAAAGAAACATTTGCTCAGATTTCTCGTTATTGTCAAAAGAATGATATACATTCTCCACAGATTACTGTCAGAGAATCCTTGTTATATTCAACATTTCTTTGTCTTCCAAAGGATGTTGACAAAGAAATCAGAATTGTAAGTCTACAACTATGATTTTCTCTTGTCTAATAGTGTTTTGTTTTGACATTATGAAAAATTGTCATATTACTGATTTGCAATAAATTCCTATTTGTAGGCCTTTGTTGATGACGTCATTGAACTTGTGGAATTAGACAATTTAAGGGATGCACTGGTAGGCTTTCCAGGTATATCTAGATTATCAACTGAACAAAGGAAAAGGTTAACAATAGTTTTGGAGCCTGTTGCAAATCCTTCTATAATTTTCATGGATGAGCCCACCTCTGGTTTAGATGCTAGAGCAACTGCAATTGTGATGCAAACTGTGCGTAATACAGTAGACACTGGAAGGATTGTTGTGTGTACCATTCATCAACGTAGCATTGACATCTTTGAAGCTTTTGATGAGGTAAACCAAGGTTTATGTGCTTAAATAACTTATAACGTTTGTTTAAAAGTTCAGTATTGATTTCTAACTTACAATGATGGGTTCAGATGTTGTTGATGAAAAGAGGAGGGAAAGTCATTTTCTTTGGGCCACTAGGTCGGAATTCTCATAAGGTTGTTGAATACTTTGAGGTAACAACTTGGGAGATTGTTGTAGTCCTTAGTAAAGGAATACTTTTGAATAGAGCACTACTTCTATACAACTCAAATGTGAGTTGATATTCTTATTTTCATCCCAAAAAACTGCAGGCTAATCCAGGCATACCAAAGATAAAAGATAAATACAACCCAGCCACATGGATGTTGGAAGTTAGCTCTGTTGCTACCGAACATGGTTTGGGGATAGACTTTGCAGAGCATTACAAGAAATATTCCCTCTATAAGTAAGCATTATAGTCATTAATATACCCTCGAGATTCTCTATGCATATGATATCTAGCATTACAATAAGTCTACAAGACACAAGGTTATCAGCTTCTTACTCACTTTCTAACATTTTCTCCTCTTTTTGGCAATAAAGCTGGAACAAAACATTGGTAACAGAGCTGAAGTCTCCATCTCCAGAAGCAACGGATCTTTACTTTGCAACCCAGTATTCACACACATTCTTTGGACAGTTCAATTGTTGTTTGTGGAAGCAATGGTGGACTTATTGGCGAAGCCCTGACTATAATGATGTTAGATACTCCTTTACACTTGTCTGTGCTCTGCTCCTTGGAACAATCTTCTGGAAGGTTGGCACAAAACAGTACGTACCTGAGATTTAACTCCGCAAGATAGATTACTGGCCAAAGTATCAAGTTGTTTGGATTGAAAAAGCACATAAATGTTTACTTCTCTTATTTTGTATGTTATACTCTTGCTCTTCTTCGAAACTAATAAATAGCTTTGACTGCATATCAGGGACAACAACAATGATCTTTTTATCGTGGCGGGGACCTTGTATGGAGCAGTTTTATTCTTGGGAGTTAACAACTGTTCAATTGTGCAGCCTGTCGTTGCAGTAGAGAGAATTGTGTTCTACAGAGAAAACGCTGTAGGAATGTACTTTGTATTGCCTTATGCTCTGGCTCAGGTTAGTCATATTTCATTGTTTCATTTTATTCTCTATCATACTATCCACATTCAAACTCTTTATGTTCTGAAGATTGCCCATAAAGCACAATATGGGCCTATGTCATTTCCAATTCAAGAGCAAGCTTTGGGATCAATGTGCCAACATCTTTCCACTAGCTTGTATTAGGATGGCATGGTGCTTCTACATTATAGGGTACCCTTTGGATTTGGGTATGAGCCAATTCCAGGTTTGGAGTTGTCCACTGTGTTAACACCATCAAGCTGCATTCTGGAAACTATTCAATTCTCCTATTCCTATGAATTTGTCACATTTTTGCAGTCACATAGTCAGATCGGATTCCTATTTGCATATGTACTCTTTGATTAAAAACAAACTTTAATAGGTGGTGATCGAGCTTCCATACATACTTGGCTAGACAATTATGTACACTCTTATTGTCTACAGTATGGTCCATTTCGACTGGACAACTAAGAAGTTTGTGTGGTTCTTCTTCCTGAACTACTTCACATTTCTCTATTTCACCTATTATGGGATGATGACAGTCTCCATAACTCCAAACCAACAAGTGGCTTCAATAGTAGTTGCAGTTTTCTAGTCTGTTTTCAGGATTCTTCATTCCTAAACCGGTATGCAACATGTTTCTTTCAACTAAACCTTATTATCTCATATAACTAGGCAAGAACATCACACATATCTATTTCATTTTGAGCAAGTGAAGCTAACAGAACAACTTACTATCACTAGTTCATCTTAGTAATCATATTGTCATGATGGGTTTCTGGATGTATGCAGAGAATCCCAAAATGGTGGATCTAGTACTACTGGATAAGCCCGTTTACTTGGAGCATCTATGGTCTCATTGTATCGTAGTATGGAGACGTTATAGACCCTCTGGAAGTATTGGGTTAGGGAACGGAACCACTGAATAAGTTCATGGAGGATTACTTTGGATACAGGCATGAGTTCTTGGGTGCAGTAGTTGAAGCCCTCGTCAGATTCTCAGTTTTCTTTGCATTTATATTTGTGTTGGGCATCAAGGTATTAAACTTCCAACGAAGGTGAAAGGCAAGGCAAAGGCATTACAAAATCCAAAACCCTGGGATTGGGCCATTTGAGTTTTGAGTTGTTTGCCTCTCATTGGATTCATGAGAAACTTGACTATCTTGATGGCAAGTTCCCTATGGTATCTCCTATCGACATTATGAAGTAGTAGTGGATTGGTTGTGGAAAGTTGAAGCGTCTTCATTTACTGCGTGGCTTTTATGATATCATACAATGTGTAATAATTCCTTTCTTTTTTTTTTTCCCATAGAAAAAGTCGTAATTTTATTCAAATTGATAAAATTACATTTTGTAGATGCTTGAGGCATATTCAGATGGCTGTTCCTGTAATGACAAGCAGCGAGCAGAGAAAAGAACACAAAATAGCATATGACTATTCCTGTAATGACATGAAGCTACAGAAATAGAGAAAATAAAAAAAAAATATGAAATCTGATCCAGCATGACTAAACTTTTCTACCCTTCTTCTTCTCCACACGTCGCCATCCACCAGTTTCGGGAGTGGGAGTGATAATAGTTAGCTGATTTTCCATTGGGATCAGTTGAAGTTCTTTGTCAGATTCTGAGCCCTCTGATCCATGGGTTCGTTTGATGCCGCTTATTTCCATTTGTGGCTCTTGTTGCAGATTTGTAAAGTGTCTCCCCAAGTGTGTAGTTGGGGCATTCTCTCCCTGTGTATATGTCTATCTCGTTTGATAATCAGGCTCTGTCTGGGTCTCTGTAGGCTCCTCATTTATGTCTTCTTCTTCCAATGGGTTAGTGTGCTGCCAGCCTTTAGGCTTTTTTTGTTGTTTCTTGGTTCTCCTGGGGTCCTTTCGAGCAGATGGGCAATCATATTGGAGGTGCCCTGTTTGCATGCATCCCCTGCACCGGAACGCTGTGTTCTCATAATCAAGTTGTTGTATCCATTGTGAATTATTGAAGTTCAGTGTGATGTGGTCGGGTAGTCCCTGACTCATATCCACTTCTACACATATTCTGGTGAATGTGAATATTCCCCTGATGGCTCTGTCTTCATCCATTTTTAGGTATTTCCCCAAGGTGTTCCCAATAGCAGCTAATAATTTTTGATGCCAAAAGTGTAGAGGAAGGCCATGTAGCCTTACCCACACAGGCATTGTAGAGACTTTCATTGTGTTGGCGTCGAAATCGGAAAACCAGGGGGTGAGAAAGAGGCCAGCACTGCCCCAGAACCAAGGCCCCTGTTTGATAATGTTGTCTCGTTCTTGTTCTGTGTTGAATCTAACTATGAAGTACCCTTTGGGGCATAGGTAAATTTCACAGTTTGTAGTCCATGTTGTATAGATCCACTGGTGCAGGGCATCTGATTTTGGCCAGAAACCATTAAATCTACAGATAACTGCACTTTTAGATAAATCAGAGTATAGACTGGTTACCTCTGGCATGGAGACTAGTAGCGTTGGTGATTCTGGTTTTTGTTCAACAATGTAGGGTCCTGGTAGCTCTGTTGGTGGAGCTGCTTTATTTTTCATTTTTTCCCCCCCTTTCACTGCATCCCGAAAGGAGCTTGCATTTTTAGAGCTGGTTCCTGTGCTTCCACCTCGCAGTCGGAGATTAAGAATAATGGTTGAATCCTTGGCAATGCCGTAGTGCTGTAGTGTTTGGTTGTCCTGCAGACTGTAACCTGAATATATGAGGTTTTGATACTGTGCTGGGGTTCCAAGGTGACCCTGGATCTCTTTTTTTACCGCATGGATGCTCATTTCTTTACTGAGCTGCATGCAAAAGTGTTTGCCCCCAATCGATTTGATGAAGATCTGGATCGGGCCTGCGTCCTTGCGGAGTAGATCGGTCCTGAGGAGACCTCGTTTTGTTGGATCTGGCTCTTCCTCTTTGAATACAAATGGATCTACCCTATCCAGTTCTTGGTTCACTGGTTTGTAACCCAGATCTGGTGGGAGAATGTCATATCTAGGGTTTATATATCGTCCCACTGTGTAAGAGAACTGGCCACCTCCAATCAGCCATTTTCCGGGTGCTGCCTTAGCAGATCCAATGTGTATTTCGGCAGATCCAGAGCACCCAATAGAGATGTCGTGCGATCTGCGTGTACCAGGTCCAGACGCTTTTCCGTTCTCATGTTCCATTACGCCCTTGCAATCGTGTTTTGGATCTGCTGCTAGATCCCTGATCTGGGTACTTTGCACCCATCCAGCCAAACGGAGACAAGGGTTTTTCTGTATACCGAGTATCGTGTTCAGGAGGTTGTGCGTGAGGGTTGCCGCTGCCTTGTCCAGGAGGTCAATCGTGGGAGTGTGAG
The DNA here is from genome assembly GCA_031772625.1 of Pinus tabuliformis. Lineage (NCBI taxonomy): Eukaryota > Viridiplantae > Streptophyta > Pinopsida > Pinales > Pinaceae > Pinus > Pinus tabuliformis. The sequence goes on from CM062820.1 coordinate 1,281,962,173, forward strand.
CGGGTACCGCTGCCAGATGATTCTTCCATGTGCCGCACAGTTGATCGCAAGGGACCCCAGCTACCTGCGGATTCTGGAGAGATCCGCCCTCTGCGTGTGCGGCAGCGTCGTAAACCCTTGCGCGCGGTGCCATTGCAGATCCCTATAGGACGTTCATCTAATAATGCCTTTCATTATGGTACAGGGTGTAGAATTAGACTCTTCAAGATCGATTTTCATTTCATGAATGTGAAAGAGTCCGAGTAATTTGTAGAGGAAGGCACATGTCAAATATCATCAATTGTGGCCTGTATTATGTTTTGAAGGATTGGGGTTGAAGGGAACAGAAATTGTTATGGTAAGGTGGTAATTAATATATATTATTAAAAAATGAAATGAATTAATACAATCAAACATAATATGCAGCCCACATTCTATACAAATACAATTTGCAAGCTTTGGATTCATAACCCAAAGAAATTTGCAGGTCCAAAGGAGGCTCTTTGAAAATGCTTCATTTGACTTTGTAAGAGTGTCGATATTCATTTGTTATTGTATTAAAAATGGCTGATTCGAACATGTCAATCCTCACTTTGGGTGTCATCATGTCTCTTACATATGCAAATGGAAGCTGATCCCATTATCAGTGCGGTATCAGGGACATCTGTAATGCCAACAACAACACACAAAATCAAAAAATTAGTTAAAGAGAGAACCAACCTCAAAACAAATCTTAGATGCTATCACACTAAAACTTCACCATAATTGAGCAAAGCTGAGTTCTCATACCACTGTTGTAGGGAAGGGACACTGAAATTGGAAACATAAACCATTACACAATAAGAGTAGACAAGAAAAATTGTTGTATGAATCAAATACAGCCAAAACAATGATTGTATTTTCCTTCATTTCCGGTATAACCAGAATCACCACTGGAATTCACATGGAAAAACAATTCAGTCTCTATCAACTCCATTAAATGCAATACACATATTAGATATAGGTGCACAGTCTCTATCATCTCATGTTGGCAGAGGCAGTAAAAATGATTTCAATTATTGAGAAGTAAATCACTCATCTCATCCAATCTAGCACATAATTAACACCCATGGCATCCATCAACATCATGGATTGGTTAAATTTGCTGGTATGGATCCTCCCATATTCTGCTATTTCATGACCCTTCACAGTTTAAAAAATTGATAGCTTTTGCAAGCTGTAATCTTAGCAACCAATCAAATTTGAAATGAATTAATACAATCAAACAGAATATACAGCCCACATTTTGTCCAAATATGATTTGCAGGTTCTGGATTCATAACCCAAAGAAATTTGCAGGTCCAAAGGATGCTCTTTGAAAATGCTTCGATTGACTTTGTAAGAGTGTTGATATTCATTTGTTATTGTATTAAAAATGGCTGATTCGAACATGTCAATCCTCACTTTGGGTGTGATCATGTCTCTTACATATGCAAATGGCAACTAATCCCGAGGATTGAAGATTTCTAATTCATTGAATAACATGCAAGAAAATAGCTTCGTTGGAAGTGCAGTATCAGGCGCATCTGTAATGCCAACAACAACACACAAAATCAAAAAATCAGTTAAAGAGAGAACCAACCTCAAAACAAATCTCAGATGCTATCACACTAAAACTTCACCATAATTGAGCAAAGTTGAGTTCTCATACCACTGCTATAGGGAAGGGAGACTGAAATTGGCAACATAAACCATTACACAATAAGAGTAGACAAGCAAAATTTCTGTATGAATCAAATACAGCCAAAACAATGACAAATGTAGAATAGGGAATATTAGCATCTTTGTTCATCTAAGCTAGTGGCTGGACTCATATATTTGTACCGTCTCAATCAACATCTGTCCCCACGTCGCACCTCCTTTAATAAAAGCTCTGTCACGATGGTGCACATGCGAGCAAAGCTAAGTTCTCATACCATTGATGTAGGGAATCCTTTTAGAGCTCCAAGGTTGCAAGCCATCGATACAGTGACTGTCCATTTGATATCTCACAACTTCTTTGCTCCACTTTCTCCATCTGATTGTAAAAATGGCTTCCTCCATGGTATGAGTATTGTAAGGATGCTTTGAGACAACAATATCAACGTTGTGAGTTATAAGGAGATTTTCCAAAATTAACAAAGGATCAACAACAAGTTGTAGCTTGGCATCCATCCAAATGTTGTAAACACAGTTTGGGAAAAGCCTGTGGGGAAGATACTTGGGTATGAGGCCATTCATTACAGATTCCTTGTATGGCAACTCCCTGAGCAAAATAATGTACCAAATTCCAATTCTATGAGACTCATTGGGCTTGATCTGGTATCTGGCAAGAACTGTGAGAGTTGCATTGTCCATAAACATGAAGAAACAAACATTTTTTGCTACGATTTTCCTAACATTCTTGGGTTGCTTAATCTTGTCATAGGCTCCAAATATAGCTAAAATTACCACAACCCCCTTGCACTGTTCCATGGCCTTCCTGTCTTCTTTAGACACAAGGAACCCTCTTCAGACACAAGGAACCTTGGTGTACGGTAAATGGCAAAACCACAAGGCAAAACAGTCCCTTCTAAATAATTGAAATACCTTTTTCTTTCCTTCACATTCAGATTTCCATTGAAGGTCACTAGACCTACTGCTGAATTAGGGTTTTCAGGTCCTTTCATGTACAATAGCTGAGATTTATCAATTAACTCTTCTTTTTGAATATGATGAACAATAGGCGAGACTGCCATAGTTTTAGCCTGATTACTTTATAGACATGCATGCCATAAGGTAATGTTTCTTGATAGATTTCTCAAATTGTTAAATATGAGGATCTCAGATTACCTGAAAACTGAGAATATAAGTGGCAAGACATATTCGCCATGGCTATAGCTTTCCTGAGCAAATACTTCTTCGCTCCATAATCTGAAGGGTAAGCATTGCAGAAATGAAGTTGAAATCAAATACCTTCCCTCTAAAGGATTACCCTCCATTTTCTATTGTACAAAGCTTAAAATTAAGACTTGGATAGTGTTGTAATCTATAACCCTAGGGGAACTCCATTCAACCATGAATACAATTAAGCAGAGCAAACGATAACCCAGATGCTGAGTAAACCCATTAAATTCTTCGATGCTAAGTAAACCCATTAAATTCTTCGAGCAGTTCAAAGGAGAAAGAAGAACCTAGAAAGAAATTACATGACTGAGTAGTTGTATGCGGCAGGGGTTATGAAAAAAAGTTGTGACGAGTCACTGATGATTTGACACCCGTCACTGATGATTTACCTGAACAAAACAAAGCATATGAAGGCTCTGTCAATGAAACTAGGGGTTTCTTAAAAAAACATAAACGTATAATGACAGGGAAACAATAAAGAATACCAAATGTAACCAATTACATGGCCAAAGCAATAAAGGTCTTGTGCGTTCTGGCACTAAAGGAGAATTGTCATACCAGTCATAGAAAACAGGGCATTTAATCTATGAAAAGTATGCACGTATAGCCAATTTACAGAAAGTGCACTTTGAAAAGGAATAATGAAAAAACGAGCATCCCAGGTGAGGAGCAAACCACCATATCAACAGTCAACGAATAATATCGAAGTGGAGCTGCAGGTCCGAGAGATTGGGGTGTGGAGATTCATTCCTTGTGCATTAAATTTCGCTGCCAGTTTGATACCACTAGTTGGGAAATCTAGCTCAGTGTTGAGAAAGTTGCAAAAATGGAGTAGTCCAGAAATGAAGGTTATGCCTCAGCAATGAGATCGGGGTGAGAAACCGTAACAGGTAAGTGGTTACCTCGTTACCCTAATCACCAAGGGAATCATCTGACGACACAGAGATTTTTAATCGTCTAACAAGTGATCGGAGGGCGCAAGAGGGTACACGTGGAAGTTTAGGGAGTTCTTTTCATAGGGAACGCCGTAAGATTTAAATGCACGATTTACAATCGTGGTATTTGGTAGCACAAAAGGTTGCACTTGAAATTCAAAAAATTGAAACCAGGGCATGTGCGTTTCATTCCACACGATTGTCGTTTAGTGGTTGAGGGGTGGCTTCTCATCTCCCCAAGGTGGCCACATTATACATTCTATACATTCAATTCAGTGGTCGTTATGCATTACAATCCGCGCATAAACCCATTCGGCTCCATAATCTTTGACAGCGCTCCACCGACTGGTTACAGAGTACAGTGTTCCTCTAGCTCAAGATATGTCTCTATAGTGAAATTATGCTTCTAAACCGTGCGTTTTCTTTAAGGGAGATCTCTAGTTTTTTTGCAAAATGGTGGAGAGCTTTTCTCAGACGACGGATTTTCCTTTATTTCGATTGACTTTGATTCTGTTTCAAATTTTGTTTCCTAAAAGTTTCATTACATCTACTTCTCTGTGTGGTTTTGTTTCGCAACTGCCCCCAAAATTCCCAAATCTGGTGAGCGGATTCCGCTCACAGATGCTTCTACTGCCGCAAAAGAAAAAGAGAGCGATACCAGGTAGCGCCACTCTTTTCCGGCAACAATGTAGCTGATTTTAATTTCCACAGCGACTGGCTAGGGATTCGACAGTGGATCTCTCTTTCCAACTCAAAGAATCCCGCGACGGGAATGCTCCAGGCAAGATACTTTCTACCATTTAATTTAAAGAATTTAAAGGATTGCACCTCACAGTTGTTCCAGACGGTTTGGCTTTTTTATTCTTACGGGTATATCTTTATTCTTTAAAGAATTTAGAGAATTGCACCTCGCAGTTGATCCAGGCGGTTTGACTATTTTAATTTTAATTTTTATTGCAATTTATATTTATCTGTTAGTCAAATGCAAATTCCCTTGTTTTTGGGACGCGATTTCTAATAGGAACTTTTTAAGGAACTCTGTCGCGATTTCTAATAGGAACTTTTTAAGGAACTCTGTCAAGCATGTGATGTAGATTATAGTTGTAATTGAAGTCTGAGCCCAATGTTTACCCATTCTTTGAAATTTTTCTCTGATCGTCGGCCTGCACACTTTTTTTCCGTGACCATGTTAATTGTCAATAATAAAATAATAAATTATTAACCATAAAATAATAAATTGGTCTGCAAATAGAAAGAAATGGTGAGAGGCTTCACTGTTTTCTGTAATGTCATCATCAATAATAAAATAATATATTGGTGTCAAAATAAAAGGATAAAGTGAGAGACTTCACCGTCCATTCAATGGCTGGTGGCTGTTGAATCGACCCTGGTGGGATGTGACGAGAAGAAATAACAATCCATGTATTCAAAATGGGCGACATTAACTTTGAAACATGCTCTTTTAAGAATTTTATAAAGATTTTACCATTTTATCTCTATTTCTTTAAAAAATGATGTGGGAACACGCATTTAATTTGTGGCCGGGATGGACACGTCAAGGAATCGACTCAAGTGGCAAACACCGACGTTTCTTGTTCATTCGTTGGGGTTTCTGGGTTCACAATTAGAGGGCATAGAATGGTTCGAAAACTTCAAGTTTGAATTTACAGGGTAGCTAGAAGTTGTTTGTTTTGTTTTGTTTTGTTTTTTTCTCCAGATAAAACAAAATACTAGGGTTTTTTGTATTAATGTAAAAAAGACCCGTACATGTATTAGTATACTAAAATAACCAGAGATATACAGTAACAGAAAACACATACAATAACAAAAAACAGTCTTGTTAGGTATGATTCGTCATCCAGTAGCTCTAGCAGCCAGAGCAAACCAAACCAAAATAGATAAAAAAATTTGCAAATATAACAGTTTATCAAAGTCCATGGTCACACAGGGCAGAAAATGAAATGTCAAAAAACATTCAGAAGCAAGATCCATTATTATGGCAGGTGGATCTCTCCAACTTCTCTGAGATGTCGGTCCACATATAGAGTGTAATGAATGTTTCCATATTGATCTAGTAGTCGAGCTTTTGACAAATTGTCCACTCCTTTATTGTTTTCCCTGAGTATGTGTGTGATGAAGAATGTTGTGAGAAATGTCAGTAAATGTCTTACCTTGTTGGTCCAACCTGTAAGTAGAGGGGGATCGACCTTGTTGGTCCAACCTGTAAGTAGAGAAGATCGAAAGTAGTGTTTCCAAGTATCCCATCGATGATGGCTTTGGAGTCTCTATATATGTTGGTGATGTCCAGTGTTTTCTCCGCTGTGAACCATAGTAAACCCCACAACGCTATGATTTCAGTTCTTGTAATTGTTCCAAGGTCCCCATTCTAGTGCAGGTCGTATAATGTGTTGCTATCTGGTTTGAGGACTACTTCACAACCACACGTTCCCCTTTGTGATGCACCATCAAACCAACCCGCATGGAGGTTAATCAGTAGGAGGTTTCTCAATTTCACCTTGTACTGATTTACTTCATAGTCCATGGAAGTGTCCTTCGACCATGTTATGGCTTTGTAGCAAATACTGTTGTAATCGATGGGATTTCCATCAAAGATGAAATGGTTCCTTGCATTCCAGATCTCCCACATAATGTATATTGGC